>JAWWQZ010000204.1:1330505-2661010 GCA_033815515.1 Cryptocheilus praepositus | reverse complement strand
TCGTTGATCAATACGATGCAAAAGCCCAGGGTGCCGAGTGCATTATCGTGCCTATTAGCGCAGCCGATCGTGAATTTGTACCTATAAGCGAGACTAAATAGTACTCAGGGAAATTATCGTGCGGACGCGCCAATCGCTTTAATCGCTGTCACGTATCGGACGGCCGAGCTGCGCGGGGGTGACATTGTCGGGCGAAGCTGTGTCGTTTCACGGCTTCAAGAGTGCGATCGGTACCTGATATACGAAATAAACGTAAGGCCATGCATGTGGGTGAACGCATTTGGCAGGGACGAAGGTCAGCGGAGTTACAGATGCAAATAATCTGAGTTATTGGTTGATGGGGTGTTGTTACGCATCGGGACAATGCGGAACTAGTTTAAAACTATGCCGTAATGCAATCGCCAGACACAATTGGATGCGCGGGAAGTTTGACGATTAAATCAGTTGCTGCGTAGGAAAAGTTGTAGTGGCGATCAGAGTGTGTGTATAAAAGACGGTGCCGAATTTAATTTGACAAAAACTTTCAAATGCCGTGTGAAAAATAGAGTTGAACAGAAATGAATTCGCGTGAATGTTCACGATTAAATCAGTTGCTGCGTAGGAAAAGTTGTAGTGGCGATCAGGGGTGTGTGTATAAAAGACGGTGTCGAATTTAATTTGACAAAAACTTTCAAATGTCGTGTGAAAAATAGAGTTGAACAAAAATAAATTCGCGTGAATGTTCACGATTAAATCATTTGCTACGTAGTAAAAGTACAAGTTGCAGGGGTGATCAGGATATGCATGTACATATACTATAAAATGTGGTACTGAATTTAACTTGACCACTACTTTCAACTCGTCACGGGAAACATACAGCTAGATCCAATTGAATTCACGTGAAGTTTGACGGCTATATAATTGCTGTGTCGTAAAAGTTATAGTGACGATTAGTCTGTGCATGTATAAAAAATGATACTGAATTGAATTTGACAAACACTTTCAGCCGTTGCATAAAAAAAATAAAGTTAGACGTAATTGAATGCGCGTGAATTTTAGCGATTAAATCACTTGCTGCATAGTAAACGTCCAATTTGTAGTGACGATCAGTCTGTGCATATATAAAGGATTTGATTTGACATATATGGACTTATAAAAAATTGATTTAGCACACATCAAAAATGGTACTGAATTTAATTCGACAAACACTATAAACTGACGCGCGTAAAATAGCCTTAAATTGTCACTCAAAGCGCTCATAAAATAATACACAGCATTTTTTGCAAAAATTTGAACCAGAACGTTGATAAAGGCATAGAATATATAATTGAACCGATGCTGCCCAATTATCCTCGAATACGCCAAAGTCGCTGCCGACTGCCGCGCAGTCAGTAAAGAGGCGAATAATTCGCGGCCAAAGCGTTTCCGTATTATCAGTATATTACGCGAACAACAATCGCGAAGCTGGAAATTAATACATTGTGACAGTGAACGGATGTTGCCACGCGGTTAAGCGAGAGATGCGGATCGCATAGACTCACGGGCAAACGCCAGGCTGAGATTTCGACTGCGGGAGTCGCGAGCGAAAATGAAGTAGCAATCGGATGTAATTAGTTGTTTTGCTAACTTTAATAAGCGCGGCGTAGTTCAAAACTCGTTTTCCGCCGGCGCTGCTAAAGCGTCTCTTGTTCGTTAACGAAACGCGATTATAATTACGAAAACTATGGATTAATTCTTAATCTCATCGCCGGCATGGCAGAATCTCTCTGCCGGCTCAAGATTTTTAATCCCCTCGCCTCTCCCCTCTTCCTCACTGCACTCTGGATTAGACAGGGCAAATCGCCGAAAATGAGGGGGCCGAAAAAAATCCTTATCGAGAAATTTGTTCGCGGATAGAAAGCAGCGACGCTGGACTATTACGGTCGGTTAGCCGGTTAGCGGAGAAAATGAGAACGGGTCAGCTGAGAGGCGAAGGAAAAATCGATTTTTTTCGTCGGCTCGCCGGCGTGGCAGAGATTTTCCATGGCGCGCGTCGCGTGCGAAAGCTAAGCGGGAATCGAGTGGCGTCGGTTATTTCTTTAACTCTAATTAGCGGGCGTAAGTTGGAAACTCGTTACGCGCGGGGAACTTTGATGCCGCTCATCCGTTAACCGAAACGTGATTACAAGAGGGAAACGTTTGACGCAACTTGTTTATCCGGCGCGGCGCCAAGAGTCTCGATAATCGGACGATTCGTTCTTTAAAGGAACACATTTGATAGCCGAGGCATGAAATAATCTAGGCGTGCCCGCCTCTCGCGGCGCCTCGCTCGGCCACGTCGGCTGCGGCAAACTTTCGGCATTCAAGTTGCGCACGAAAACAATGCGCGAATCGAATACAGTCGGCCGTTACCCCAACTCTAATGGACGCCGTAAATTCGAAACTTGTTTTCGTCGGGCGGCATGAGGCCGCTTATCCATTAACGGTTATAGCGTCGAAAACGACGGAATTAGTTCGGCATTTCGCGCGAGAGACGAAATCCTTCGCGAGCTGCGTAAAAACATTCCTGCCAATGGACTTCCGACAATGCCAACTTCACACTTCCACCGACTGTGCACGCATCCGATCAGGAAAGTTTTTCCATTCGCCCGCGGCGATGCCCGCAGCTAAGCGCGGATAGTCTCTCAATCCTCGCCGGCGCGTTAAAACTTGCAGTCCCATTTTCCAGGTTTATTTATTAACGAAGCGCGATTACGATGTTGGAATTTGCGAAATTAATTTCCTCCCGGTGCCACAAGCGCGACGAATGCACCTCGGGAAAAGGAATTTCGGAAAAGGCAACGTGGTGTGCGCGCGTCTGCGACGATTCCCTTCCTTCGCCCGAGACCCGCGAATAATTAAGATCAGTGCCGCCCTGCATGTCGGTAATGACATAACTCGGGGATCTGAAATAGAAATGACATCGGCTAAGTGAATTTGACTATGAAACGAGACTCCGCCCATTACATCCGTGTATTCCCTTTCCATCCACCCGTCTACAGAACTATGCGCGGTGGAATCAAGATCAAACATGTCGCGACGCTCGTATTAGGCGCCTTTGATTTTTTCCTCCTACTCCGCGGTGCGGCCGATGTTCAATCTTTGACCCGTTAAGAACTGACACGCGTTTACAGTCAACGAATATCTGCCACTCGGGAGTACAAAGCGTATTTCAGTTGTGCATTTTAATCTGTTGGCCTACGTCGCAGAAATTAATTGCCCGACAGTACGCGATTGTATGTGAACTCTCTACAGGCCATGTCACGATCTGGCACTCGCGTACGGCTAAACCTGTCGCCGAGTCAATTTGTTTACTTAAAGCTTCGGCGAATGCAATTTAAACCATACCCGCGCGATATCGTGCATTTATTGTTTTCCATTACTGGACTGTGTTTGCAAACGTAGCGTTCTTTGCAAAACGCGCCGAGCACGGCACTGCGTTTTACGCGCATAGCATCGGCCCTCGAAGTGTTAAGTAAGGACGGATCGATCCGTTTTCGGATATCGAGTGGCTGTTTATTATCGGCATCGAATGTAAATGACACGCCCGACGCGGAGCAAGAGTCCCGCGGTGGAAAGTAATTGCCGGCCAAACGAAAAAAGAGTTGAGAGGATATAAGCGGGGGTGTATACAGATAGCGTAGGTGGTGGGAGGACGTGGGGCCCCCAGGCTAGCAGAAACGGATAACGGAGAGGAGTGGTAATGCGATGGGATTAGCATATTCATACGTTCCCTACGTAACTCCCGCGATGTAATTCGTACGTTTCCAGCAGGAATTCATCGTCGACGTCCGAAAGACGACGGGAGCGAGCGAGACGGGTCAGGAGCAGAAGAGGGAAAAGACGGCGGAGGCGTCGAGAAAATTGCCGGAGAACGGTACAATTATGTACGTGCGCCTTTCAGCTGCAAATTTCAAAGTGAATTCGAAACCACCCCGGTCCGCCTCGTCCACAGTTACCTTATCCCGCGTCCCGCCGACGACTACGTCGAGCAAGGCGAGTGTCGCGCCCGTCCCCCGGCCTCCTTTTGTACTCTTTAACGCGCCATCGGCGGTGGGAATTTCCACGACGTTTAAATTTCGTTGCCATTGTGACCAATAATAACGGACGGGCCCATGGAAGTCCGCGATATTCCTCGGCGGCGAGTCTTTTGAGTGAGGCTTTGAAAGCGCGACGCGGCAGCTCAAGCGGGCTGGCAAGTTGAATCGAACGTTCCCTCTCTTTTGTTTACGTCCCGAGTGTCATCGTACGTCGTCGTCGTCGCCGTCGTCACGGCCGATGAGTCGGTGGGAAATTTTCATCACGCCTCCGCGCTCATGATCGCTTTCCCGTGTGTGTTTGCGCGACAAGTGTCCCCGCTCGAAGCGGGAAAGAGAATGTCACTCGACATGGCGCGGTCAGCTGACAGCCACGCCAAGCGCTGAGCATTCGCGTTTACATGCAAGGAGCCGAGCCTTGCGTAAGAATGGCCGCTTTTCAACTTTCCGCAACTTTTCGCAACCTTTTCCGCCTATCTTGGGCAGCGCGTGCCTGAGTTTATTGCCGACATTCCTGGCGACTGTGTCATTAGCGCCGGGTAATATATATACGCGGACACGCAACCGTTTCATTTCGGGACAAAGAGAACGCGAGAATCGTACAGTGGCGGGGGCATTTACGTTCGTGCGCGGACATTCGTTTTGCATAAAAATTCGCGCTCCCGGCATTTCGCAGCACTTGAGCAAGGGCTATTCGCGAAGGAGCTCGTTCGTACACGCGTCCGTTATACCGGCGCGTTACATCATTCGTACCCTCTCCGTTATTATTTCCCTCGAAACTTCGGATGCGGGGTGCCTGCAGAATTCTAATTATTTCTTGGGAACCGCGTTGTACGCGACTTTGTGTCGTGAGCGCTGCCTGTCGGTGCCGACCGGTCAGCGACGCTGGAAATGAAAAAGGGAATGCAGGGAACGTCACTCGGCACGCCACGATCAGCTGGCAACAAGAAAGTGCGGGCATTCGCGTTCGTGCGCCAACGCGCCGGCCTTTGCATAAAATATTCGCCGGCCGCCGATTTTTCGCTTTTATCAAGCGTTATCCCCGGAAGGAATTATCGGTTCCCGTTTTTATTACGTTTCATCACGCACCCCATAATCGCTACTGTTGCCAGTACAAGTTAACGTTCAGAATGCATAATGACGCATAATTTCGATTCATTCCCGAGATCGTCTTAACGTCGTTTAACGCGACACGGACAAGTCCCCGACCGAGCGGATTTAAAATGAGGGAAGAGAAGCCGGCGGACGTCACGCGGGGTGTCACGATCAGCTGGCAGAAATAGGAGAGCGCGGACATTCATATTCACAAAGTGACGGCATTACGTAAGGCCGTTTTTTTGTCCCAGTTTTTGCTCGTTCTTGCGCAGTGTCAGATCCAGGTAACGTTAACGGAAATAATAAGAGAAAAAGCGTAGGCATTTATACCGGCACGTGAAGGTGATCATTCTCTTCGCCTTTCGCTCTTTGCACCTTGCGTTTCTATGTCTTAGCATCCTTTCGTCTTTAATACATTTTGCGCAGAACCATTTCGTGGTCACCTCTTCTTCAAGCTGTATACAACCCATGCTGTTACGATTATGTGTTTTGTTTCTGATGTATGCCTTACAATTTTTATAATAATGCAAGTAATATAGTTAATAAGGAAAAGCGTATTGTTTAAGATGCATTACATAACAAAGCAATAATTTTCATTTGTAAGTATTTTAACAAACGCAACGGTTGAACCTTTACTGTTCCCGGCGAGTTGCATGCTGCTACATTTCCCTTGTACAATGCCATGTGTGATTACAAAGAGCAAATGTTATTAAATTAATTCGAGCAGTAGTTGTTGCTTCATCGATGTGAGAGTAAATTATTAATTCAAACTCGACATGTGCCGTTTGAACAAAAGACAGTAAAAAAAATATTATGCACGCTCCACGATACCATAAACGCGTGTCATGGTTTTTGTTTGAGGAATGCGTGACGTATGGCTGATTGTTGCACGTATGATCTGCGAAGCATTTAGCAGTGTGATTGGAGACCAGACTCTTGGGGGAAGGACACGTAGAAGAAGAAACAACGGGCAGTTCGGTGTGAGACGGCCACAGAATACACATATAATAATAAAAAACCGTGAGAAGAGAGCGTAGAGGAGCGTGGCATTTAGTAGACTAAGAGAGACCCGGCTGAAGCGAAGAAGCAAGAGCCGACAAAGAAGCAGACGTAGTGGCGTTGAAACAAATAGTGACGCTGAAAGTATCTCGATACGTGAAAATACATCGGCAAGCCGCATTGACGTATAAGATACACATATATGGTTTGTTTGCTTTGATAAATGAAAGAGAGCGGGTTGAGATAAACTATGACTATGCATATGGCTTCGAAGTAAAATGGCAGTAATAATAAAACAAGGTGATCATTCTCTTCGCCTTTCGCTCTTTGCACCTTGCGTTTCTATGTCTTAGCATCCTTTCGTCTTTAATACATTTTGCGCAGAACCATTTCGTGGTCACCTCTTCTTCTAGCTGTATACAACCCACGCTGTTACGATTATGTGTTTTGTTTCTGATGTATGCCTTACAATTTTTATAATAATGCAAATAATATAGTTAATAAGGAAAAGCGTATTGTTTAAGATGCATTACATAACAAAGCAATAATTTTAATTTGTAAGTATTTTAACAAACGCAACGGTTGAACCTTTACTGTTCCCGGCGAGTTGCATGCTGCTACATTTCCCTTGTACAATGCCATGTGTGATTACAAAGAGCAAATGTTATTAAATTAATTCTTGGAAAAAGTCTGAATAAACGAACGAAGGAAAATTTGGAAAGAATTTTTAAAGATAAAATATGCAACTCAAATAACTGTATACATACTGTATATCCTCCGCTTCATTTTACTTTAGGAAGACATTCAACTAAATGAACACCAGTTTTAATCAAGCAGTAATTGTTGCTTCAACGATGTGAGAGTAAATTACTGATTGAAACTCGACATGTGCTGTTTGAACAAAAGACAGTAAAAAAAAAATATTATGCACGCTCCACGATACCATAAACGCGGTATACATGGTATTAAGATGTCGATATCTGTCTTTACAATAAATTACAAAAAAATACTTCGTTTTACAATGTGCATTCCAAATGGCTTGAACAGAAAGTTCAGTGCAGCGTACCCATACGGAACGTGTTGAATCTCTCTTCGTATGTTTGTCTTTTACGTCTTATCGCCAATACATCTTTCTGCCTTCGCGTTTGCTCGTGAACTGACGATCACATGTGGCTCACTGTATCACACGTGCATCCTTGCATGCATCTATCATCCATGACTTATCCATCGAAACCGTTCGCATGAACCTGCATACCCACATACATATGCATGCATACGATAATCAAACACCGCCTTCACCGTCGTCGCGCGTGATTTTTGACACGCGTAGCCGTGCAATCCGCATTTGTACGACGTATAAACGCGCAGGGGAAGATTTCGGATGTCGCGCAGGAGGCGTGTGCCGTTCAAATGCAAGCGCTCTCTCCGGGTTTCGCGAGATTTACCCCATTCGTTCCGCCCGCTTGTTTACATTCTCAGAAGCGACCGCCGCCGATGCAGCGTCGTGCGCCGGAGGTTTTTACAGCGGCCGTGGTCGGTCGGGGACTACAACAAACGACGGCGAAAGTCCAGCGGACAGTAATTTTCCAGGATTTACCGCTCTCCGTTTCTCCGATAACCCGAAAGGTCCCGCCACTCCATCCCATTTCCCGATACTCTGGGGTCCCTCCTTTCTCTCAACAAAAAGCCCCGTCGCCGCGGTCGTTCTCTGCTTCTTCTTCTTCCTCCTCTTTGTGAACGACGCTCCTGTCGCCTCGATCATCTTGTGTGCTGAAACGAGAAGGGAAGGAACTGGAGGGCAGACGGAAGGAACGGATAGAGAGGAAGGAAAAAGAACAGGGAAGACTGTAAGACGGAGAGGGCCGGAGGAGAATCCCGTTGACCGGAAGGACCGAGTAAACCTTGGAAAACTCGGTATCCAGGTCACACCTTTAGGACCGTGAGGGAGTGTGGGATTTGCCGCGGTGACAGGGATCGGGAGAGCTGGGAATGAGACGAGACAGTCGGCGTCCCGGCGGTGTCTAATTTCAAGAACGGTTCGTGCCAGGAGATGCGACTAACGATAAGCCCTGAATCCCTGATACGCTACCTCGGCTGCTGCGACAGAACACTCTCCAGATTTGACAGTGCGAACACCCACAGACGGCCGGCCCAGTTACGTGGCTAAACGTCTTTTGTCCGACGCTATTCTTTTATCGCGGCTTAACAATGCACGCACGCGCGCATAAACGTACGGCATACGTAAAAAATAACGAGCGCGCCGCTACGAGCCATATTCTGCATATTACGTAATATGTTGGGGAAAAATTTCACATTTTATCCCTGGAACGGAAGGTCCAACTTATGTTGCGTTATTAAAAATTGCGCTACACGATACTTTGTCGCGCTCTTAGTACTCGATGTCGCGCGAACGACAGCGGTATGCAGAGTGCGCGACTTACGTGGCGTCTCATAATCGTTCGTGATACGCCGGGCATATTGATTGTGTGAAGTCAAGATTAAAAAGTTCATAACCGTAATATCCCCGCCAGTTAAATGGAGTAATAACGCCGGGAAGATGTTATCGACGAAAATTACATCATATTCCGCACTTGCTTAACTTCCCCGCCGAGAACGTTACGTACACCGATGACTACTTGAATACTGTGCAATGCCGTGGCCCTTGTTCCACCCCTCTCGGAGCGGCTCTTACCTTACTTACATCACTTTGCTCCCGCCTACGCTTACATAACAAGTCGCGTCCGTTAGGAGTAGCGATCGCGTCGCATAAAATGCATATAAACAGGAATTCAAAAGCGATAGGCTGAATGACATGAATATCGCCGTTCATCACAATGAATTATAACTACGTTCAATCCGTCGATTCGCACGTGCAACTGCCGTCTGGTTGAGAAGAAATATTGTTCGTGCTCCATTCCAACAGACATTCACACGCAACTACCCTCCTCAGCTAAATTCGGGCACCACCTATGCAGGGTGTTCCCGAAAATGTGGGTGTAATTTTGGGGATAACTTCAGTACGCTTAAGTAAGAAAAAGAATTCATACGAACATATGCCCCACATGACCTTGTTTCCGAAATATAGCCGCTTTTATGTGAAACCTGTTATTTAATCGTTTTCGCAGAAACTGTTCGAAGTGGCCGTCCTCGACTTGAATACAGGATTCCAAAGGTGGCGTTATAGATCATTTCACTCGTTTGCAAATTGCCATACGTGCCATTACCACCAAGAGCGCGTACTAAACTGACTGTAACGTCGGCTATACACTCGCAGCTGAACCATCCCGAATCTTATTTAAAAAAAGTAATCTCTGTTTCCCGGTACTGTGTCTAATAGTGTTTACATAGCAGACCACGAGGTCGTGCACGAGACAACAAGCGTTGCGTGTCAACAATTACAGGGCGCAATCAACAGACTCAGATGAACAGAAACATAACACTGGTAGGCAGAAGCAGCTATAATTCGGAAACGAGGCAACATCGGGCATATGTTCACATAAACTTTTTTTTTATTTCCGCCTACTGAACCGGAAACGCCCTATCTAGCTAAGGCTCTCGCGCCATCGACTGAACCTCACGTAATGCCAGGTCGCTTCTGTAATTAGATACTTAACCCCGCGAACGAACACACAGCCGTGATCCCGGTCCTTATTACAGGGCGAATTTCCATTTCCTGATTCGATTCAGGAAAGCCTCACAATGGCGAATGCGAGCCACGTAACTCCGCGGCAAACAACGTTCGGATACGAGATGCGACATGCCGCATTACGAACCAAAGACGTCGGATTAACGCCCCCGTACTCGCGCGCAGACTGACGATCCTTTGTGTACGGGTGCCCCGCGCGAATCTGCACGGTGTGTTCAGGTTTGTATCGCTGTGCGCGAGTTTCCCCCGTAATCCTGAAACAGGAATCGACGGTCTGTAAAGAGAAGCGCTACTTCGTTCGGTGTCGGTTCGAGCCTGATACGGGTTAGTTGTCGATTAACCTACAGTGTGCGGACCTTCGCAGTCCGGTGACGGGGTCTTCCGAGACTCACACATGTTCGTAGGCACTCGAGTTTACCGATTTTCTGCGAATGCATAATAATAGTCAGGTCGGATTGAATTCGTTTTCATTGTATCAGACATATGTACGTTCAAGTACGTATTCATCATTTATGACGATTAATGAACTGCAATAATATACCTAATGCGTGGTCTTCGCGCTTTTACGTCTAGTTGCTTCTATGCAATTGATAACATGCTTCAGAAAAGTTTATTTACTAGATAATTATTCAAGGAAGAATTTTCTTTTTATCTTCAATGAAGATTTCCTTTGTAAGGATATTTAGTTTCCCGTTACATGCGGCAATGCCAATATACAATAATATAAAGATAGCGAGAGCGGACGTATACATCTTGCTCCCTCAACCTACTGCTACATATATAAACGACGCGGTGTGACGAATTATATTTTGCGACCACATACTTATAGTTGGGCCCGAATTAACATAAGTTTCATACTGCGCAGTTCTCTTACTGCGTGTGTGCCAACTCAGCACTCGGCGGGGTCTCTTACGACACGGTCACCGGACACCAAGGGTTAACTCCGGGTTACATGCAAGGAACGTCGCATGCTGATCGACGTGCTGGCCAACGATACGCTGTCCGTACAGAAGAAGCGACGTCCACAGAGCACAGACGGTCATGTTAATAATTTGGCGGAATTTGTGACGAACGGTTCATGCGACGGAGGGCAATTGTTAATATTAGATGCGATGGGAACATGTACGTACGCGCACATAAACGCGACGTTAGATACATAACGCGTATATAGGACACATTCAGTGGCTTTGTCACGTCACCTGACCGACAATACCATTTCTGTGATTAGATACTTGACGTCCTGTGCAGCGCGATCGATTGCCCACCGCTATCGATTTCCTTAACTCGAATTGAATGGACGTTTGATTTATCGCGGGCTTGATATCGGCTTGAGTTGCTGGCGCGCCCGTTACTGTGGCTTTTCTATGGCACAGATAAGGGAGGATAGATTATACCTGTTTATACGTAGTCGTCGTTGATTCTTTGCTTCATTATTTGCGACGGACGTGTTGCGATTTTGTTACCGCCTACGAAACGTCTCACGACTGAATTTTCAATAATCGCAAAAACCGTAGTAAATAACCCGACGTTTTGAAGTTATCGCGTACGACCAGTCGACAATTTCTTTACCGTTGCTTTGAATTGTCCACCAGGCTGGCTAACTCATATCGGTACCTATCGGGTGTGTGGCCTCTTTGCCAGGCAATAGACGCATAGGCACCATGATTTTATCACGCTGTCCAGTACGGCATGATCACTTCCGCAATTACACATTTAATGCGAGGTAATGACTATTGGGTCATCAATGGGTAATCTGGACCCTTCTCTGATGAATGGATGTGTAACGGACGAACGAACGTGTCGCAAATCGATGTACAACGCGCGAATCAAACCGTGCTTGTCAATATTAGCTGTTTATTTCAGCGTATCTCTGACGCTACGGTAATGCCTCATTACATTACACAAGGACGGCTGTTGATGCGAAACTAAATTGCCGCAAGAACTCGACCGTTTGTTTCATGCTCGCGGTTCAAAGCCTTTAAAGGCCAACGGCTAAAATATGAGAAAACCTCTGCCATACGAACCGTAATATCGTTCATTGAGGAAGCGCTCTTTCATAAGGCCTAAGACAAATATGATGTTATTCACGATGCACGGCACGGCCGAGTACCTTGCGCAATAGGCTTGACAGAAAATACTATGTAGAACCGTTCGAGTACGTGCAAACAATAAAGCGAGTTAAATTTGACGGAGCTAATTAAAACAAATTGCATGCTTGAATATTTGAGTAACACGTATCTTCGAAACGACCGTAGAAATGTGTTCTACTCGGAGTAAAACTACAGTATTCTGAAAAATTACTCAAATAACTATTTGATTCACTACTAGTTTCACACAACTTAAGATGCATACTGATGCACACTTAGTTGAATATTTTGAAACAGAATCATAAAATCGGTCCTAGACGTTCTTACGTTTAGACATTAAAGACCCTCCACCACTCGATTCCATGCTTCAACTCGAATCCATCCCAACCGCGCGACGTTGTGAATCAGGACCGAGCCGGGTTGCACTCCGTATGAGTTTCGCGAAATTTGATTCCGAATTTCGTCCGGGCACGAAAGGCGCGCCAGAAAGATGCATTTGCGTAATCACACAGTACGTAATAGCGGCCGGCGTAATTGTATTTACAGCATATTGTTTCGGGCCGAGGACGCGTGTCGCGACTCTATCATGTCTGTTATGCGACAAGGCTATTTCTGGTAATTAGATATTATATCGGATAGATATAATATCGTGGACGGGGAGATTATATTCCGTAATTAGATAGCGTCCTGCGCCGAGGATTTGCATTCCTGAGTGGATTCGACCGAGATGGATATATGGCACGAGCGAATTGCGGACATTCGCTGGAAACTGCCCCGTGGCATTACATCATAAAGACAGCGGATTAACATCTGTGCTTAAATCCCGCCGACGCCCTCTCGTTACGCGGGCGTACACGTTCAGCATGTACTGGTCGTCGCTTCTGTACAACAGCATGCCGGTCGTTCGGCAACGTTCTTGTCGTTTGATGGGTCAATGATCAGACGTAACTAGTACTTTGACGATGCCGAGAGAAGGTATATCAACGTATTACATATACGATCTTTGATCTCACGACATTCAACGCGTTAAGGCCACTCGAATTGTAACTATGCTATTCTGTCCTCCAATTCTGTCATTTTACTAGCAAAATGGTGCATAACACATTAAAGGTCTGCGCGGACATTGGTATAACTTGCACTACTCTCGCTTCTAACCAGGAAATCAAGAGTATCGTTCATCTTAGTGTTAGCTATCATATCATGTATTCTGTCACAGCAGACAGCAAATGTTCTTGTCGTTTGATGGGTCGATGATCAGGCGTAACTACTACTTTGACGGTGCCAGGAGAAGGTATATCAACGTATTATATATATGATCTTTGATCTCCCGACGTTCGATAGATAAAGACCACTTGAATTGTAACTATGCTATTCTGTCCTCCAACTTTGTAATTATATTAGTAAAATCACGCATAACACAATCAAAATCTGTGCGATCTTTAATGTAACTGGCACTGATCCCATTTCCTGCCTATAAGTATTATCTACCATATGATGTACTCTATAATAACACACAGGGCGTATCCATATTCGACATTTTCGTCACCTAGTTTTAGTGTCAACATATAGTGGACACTAATAGGACACGGTTTCAATCTAGAAATCAAAAGTATGTTTCCTATTATTGTTATCTCCCATAAGATGTACTCTATGATAACACACAGGATGTATTATAACCATATTCGACAGTATCGTGACCTGGCTTCAGCATACATGTAGAATGGACAATAGTGCAAGTACATGGTTTGAACCAGGAAATCAAAAGTGGCATTGCTCTCAATGTTATCTACCATATCATGTACTCTGTGATAACACATAGGACGTGTCCATATTCGACAGTGTCGTCACGTTGTTTCACAGTTCCAACTGGTACTTGCTGGAAATGTGCTAAGTGACGCATTGCACGCTGCATTTCGAAATGAGGCTTATCGATTCGGATTCGCGTGAAAGTTTGACGTTGAAATTGATGCCGTACAGGGAATGGTAAATATCGAAACGTATAAAGGGCCTCGTCGAGGCGCGACATACCATGGACGGACGCGCGTGAAACGGAACGTCAGGGAATCCGTGCGAGCGGACAGGCGTTAATCTGCCGCCTGTGTTCCACGCAAGTATATTCCTGACACACGTGGCATACATCGACTGCCACGACAGAAACGCACGTCGACGTCGGCCGAAATGGAAACGTTCCTGCTGAAAGCGGATGCAACTAAACACGGGGCGAGCGAAAAGGGTAGCGGAAACTTTTCGCGGGTAACTGGCTTTGATAGTCAAAGAGAATGCGTAAGAACTTGCCATAATTGCCGTTAGGATGAGATAACGCTAATGTTACGTTAATGCGAGAAACACTTCAAACTAAGGAAACTTCGAAGTCTATTCTTCGGAGATAGCATAATTGTGATCGCCATAAATAATCTTATCTTTTCTTGGGGAGACACTTTGCGAACTCGATATTGGATCGTGCGATTTGAAGAAAACGGGCGATAAGGTACGGCATGCGGATATGTGCGCGATCGATAGATTAATAGGAGCAGTATTGAATATCGACATTTGTACCAATAGAATGTCGCGTGTTGAGATACGAACCTATTCCGTAGTTGACACCGTTCAAACATTTACTCAGCGAGTAAATTTGTCTCGTCATCGTAAAACGGAAAATGAAATGAATCGCGCGGAAAGCGCACGCCAGAGAACCTGTTTGCAGATATTCCTTAATTTCCGCACGCCGCGGCAGTACGCGGTGACAGCCACAAAGGCGAACACTCACGATACACGAGCATATAGGAAAAACTATTTTTGTAAATCGGTAATCGACGTGCAGAAACTCTACCGTTTGACGCATCTTTAAGTGTCACCCCAATGCGCGCCGTGAAAATTCGAAGAGAATAAAAGTGTTCCTGTTTCCGCGAAAATACATAACAGCAGACGACAGTAATTTGAATATCGGAAATGCTATTTCGAATTTCCCCCGGAGCTCTGCCGTTCAACCTGCTTGCAACGTTTCAAGATGATCTCTTGCCGTCACATGCCTGCGAATGTCAATCAAGAAACTCGACGGTCGAATTTCATCCTAAGCTCACTCTATTACAAGCCACGTTACATTCCGGTCGGACGTTCGCGAATATGCTTTGACGGTGGAAAATCGCCGAGAACGCTATTTTAAATATTCGGAGCACCTCAGTGTCCCCTTTACCTCGGTCCCGTACAACTTATTCTTTCGCATCGGTATCATGCGACAAAGCTTCCTTCGTACACACTTCGACGAATTCAGTATAATCCGTTGTACGACAATATACTATGACATATTTACAAACAACACGTCTTTAGACGAATAACACTGCAAAGTTTCTGATGGAGGATCGTCTGGAACGTTTATAGAATCGATACAAATGTTACATTTGTCTCGCGTCGTGTACCCGATTGAAATATAGAAAGAGGACAAGTAGAATTACATGCGCATTGTGTATTGGTGAACGAGCGCCACTCTCATCCCGGACCGTAAACTACACGTATAAGTCGGTGGTGGCATCCTCGCCCAACAGACAGGGCAACACGATGGTATTGAATCGGAAAATAAATTTTGAGTAAACGCGGTCAAACGATAAACATTGCAAAACGGCTTAAAAGCAATTATCGTAATTCCGTATTGATATTACAGTTAATTTCTAAACTCAATACAAGGTGTCGCTTGGTCTGTTTACTCGAGGAATTAATAAATATATACCGTAGCGAACGATTTGTTCGCAGGAGAGGGACTTTTGCTTCGACACTATGCATCATTTGCGAACGTCTCGCTTTCGCAGGCGCAACGAAAACCGCGATCGATTAATATCGTTTGCCAGTTTGGAAAGCTGATACGCCATGCCACCGACGACCTCTTATAACTCCTAACGGCAACTTCCAATAAGAGGAGTCGTATCTATGTACGATTAGTTATTCTGATAGTCTATTATTCGACTTGCCCGCCGCGCTATCCGAGATATATAAGCCTGCAATCTCAAACGGAGTCTGATATTCGAACAAACCCGAGCACGCTCCCTCGGAAATTCAAAAGCCTGATTTTACCGCGAACAAACCGCAAGGATCGAAGCCTGTGTGCGCTACGGAAACTACACACAAGCATACGCGCGCGTAGATTTAAGGCGGCTAATTTGCGAGATCATAAAAATCGTCCGCGAATAAACTCGCCATTTAATCGGTCGGAAACGTCACGGTTTCCTTTCAGTTTGACTGTTAACGGACCCTGCTCAAATCATGTTATGTTTCCCGGGTATCGAAGCGCCGCACAATTTGTTTTAACGTTCCCACCGCGTACGTGCAACACGATTCGACTAAAAAGCACAATTTAGTGGCTCCATCATCGTTTGCCGGCCGCGTAAATTTTGTCAATCGGCTTCCAGTGCGTACTAGCAACCGTGGCGTCGCGTGTCATTTGTTACGACGCACATTGCACAGGACATTGTGAGCACACGTTGCCAGAGCGTCGTCGTCAATTCCATTGAAGATGTCGTAATCCGATTGAAGGTCTCGTAATCCCATTGAAAGCCACGTAAAACGCCATGTACGACAGGCGTGTCGCACGTCAAATCGCACGTTACGTCGCTTCTCCGTGGTGGTCTATGGCCCTATCCGAGACTACCCAGGAGCGACTCCACACGGTACCGAGCCAGAACATTGCTTGAGGTGGCAAATTTCTAAGGACATTAATCTATCACGCATTGAAATGACAATGCGCATGTCAGAAAGCTGAGCTACAAGATGTCCCAGCTTAATACGGTTGTGTCTGGGTAACGTTACGAAGCGATACTGAGAAACTGTTCCGAATGACAATGTACGATCTTTCGCACTTTGGCTGACTTTTCTCGGAACCACCTGGGGGTGACCCGCCGTGTGTTAGTTCGAAGCCCTGTTTATACTGGCAAATTTCTATGGATATCGATGAAGATCGTGTATCAACATGATAATGCACACGTCAGGAACGTGGCGTGCGAGGTATAGCGGCTTCATTCAGTCGAGTGTCTGGTCGACAACACTAAACTTCTACGAGGTGGTGAGAAACTGTTTCGAATAACAGCCTGCGATCACTTACACTTTCGTCGAGTTTCTTTCCCGACGAGGGGGACCATAGAATGCTGAAGGTCACTTTCGTGCTTTGTAAGACAATCGCAACTTTTTGCCGCTTGTCATTCTGGCCGGTAATGTAATATCTTTCGCGAACGGAGCCTTGAAAGAGATGGGTAATGACTGCTTTCGGCGAATACTGTGTTTGCTTGTTTATAGTGATATGCATTGTTCGAAATACAAAACAAAATTGTATCTTTTGGGATAGACTTTCTATTTGAAGATAATAATTTTGGGTCCTATCGATTATCGTATATTAAAAGTACTTCGTAGCGACTAAAAAGGATAAAAAATTTACATTTACGAGAAATACAAATTTTTCAATATTACGTATCTAACGCTCGTAGCAGAGTCTATCATAATGTGTACGAAACTTGTACTTGTATCAATTTTGAATTCGAACTAGCCATTGATCGTCAGTAAATATCTTTAACTTATCTTCCCTGCGGTCTATGGCCGTTGTCCAGGGCAACTTCAACGTGGTAACGTACCAAAGCACTGCCCCGAGTGCCAAATTTGTTGAGGCAGGAATATCAAGGCAACGCAGCATGCTTATCGAAACTTTCAATACGTCATAACATAAATATCTAATTTATAGATTGCTTAGTAAATAATAATTAAATCTCAACCACGTTGCTATTGGAACTTCTGAAGATACGATTAAATGTCAGATGTTAAGTAAGGTAGAATGGTCACAAAAAATGTATTCACCCATGAAGTATTGTTAATGAAATTATGCCAAACATATACCAATAAATTTCCACAAAATCTCATGCTCCCAAGTTGTTACTTATAATAGTAAAATTGACGTTCGCGTGATTCAAATTTTGCATTTGGAATCAATATGCAATACCGAGTGTTAACATTAACCACATTACGCTATTCAATACGAAGTACCTACGGAACGCGTATTACACCCCCAATACAGTTCTATGCAACGTATACGAGATTAATGGCCGCAGCAGAAGGGCTAGACAATAACATCAAAACTTATAGCAACACAGAATCGCCGTGCAGCACATTGTCCTCGAGACTGTTCATCACTACTTTAGCACAATCTAACGGGGACCCTGATCGAATGACAACAAACATGTTGTGTTCGGAGCAAGCATTAAGGTAGACTGTTCAAAATAATATTTACATCCATGAAGTATTGTTAATCAAATTATGTTAAAGAAATACGGATAAATTTCCACAAATTCTCATGTTCGCGAGTTGTAATTTAATAAAATCGACCTTTACATGATTTATGTTTCACCTTTGAAATCTATATGCAATAGCGAAAATTGACATTAACCACATTAAACTATTCGATACGGAGCACCTCCAGAACACATATCAAACCGATACAATGCAGTTCTATACAACGCATATGCGATTAATGGTGGCAGCAGAAGGATTAGATAATTACATCAAAACTTCTAGCAACACATAATCACGGGGAGCAGCATATTGTCCTCGAGACTAATTATCATTACTTTAGCACAACCTAACAAACGAGGACCATGATCGAACGACAACAATCATGTTGTTCCCACAGCAAGCATTAAGTGACCCTCTGGGCCGTCCCTTTGTCGCTGCCAGTGCATTTAAATCGACCGTTTAAGTCGACTGTACGCTAATTTCGTAATTCATTTACATACTTAACGCGAGGCGCCGCATCGTCTAGAAAGTTCATGCGAACGGGCAAAATGCGAGAGAAGGCACCTAAAACGGAAACGGCGCAAATGACGAAAAGCAAAAGCGAGGATAGGAGAAGACAGTAAGCGAGGCGGAGACAGCGAGCGAGCAGCCGCGAAAGAATGAAAGAGAGAGCCGCAGCGCCGAGAAGCGGGCCATAAATAAATTAAGCGATCTCGCGAGTTAGCTTACGGAAACAAATCCAGGGGATCGGGGCCCGACTTTCCCCGGTACACGTAAACGGAGAAATTAGCCGGCTGGATTTCGAGAGATCCCCGACGTCGCCGGGAGCCGACGACAGAGTGCCGGAAGTGGCAGCAGACGTCGCGCTGCATTTTTTTCACCCTCGCCCCGCCGTTCCTCGCTCCCGGTCTCTTGCGCGAACGTATCGGATCGATATAGCCCGACCGATCCTTCCGCGTTCGTTCGTACAACGTTAATTTCTGAGACGCCGCGGAGGGTTAATTTATCACGGCGAAGCACCTGAAGTTTTGCGCCGCCGCTGGCTCTCTCTCCTTAATGCATCCTCCTTCCCTTTCTCATCGCCGCCGTTCTATCTGTTCTCCGCCGCTTGTCTCTCCGTCCCCGTCTCTTCGGCAACGTCTATTTTTTTCGCCCTCTCTCTCCCTCTGTCCCCCCGATCTATCCCACTGCTCTCCCGACCCTTCTTCGCGAAACGCGAGCGAACTTCTTCACGGGTAATGTTTCTTCGAGCGGAATAAGAAAATTGGAGTGGCGGCCAGATTAAAAATAAAACTCGCCGCGGTAGGCTACGTCGCGGGCGTGATGGGGCAGGTCCTCCGTGCGAGCCGTGCTCGGGGGAATGCTTTCGGCGAAATCGTCGAGACCCTCGGAATGGAAGCGGAGTGAAATGCGGCATCGGTGTATCGCGCGCGATTCTACGTATTCCGTCCCGGGGGGATCCTTCTAACGGCACGAAAACTCGCACGTACCGAGAATAATCCCTACGACGAGTGCGGCGCCGGCACGCGCGACTGCGTCTTTTTCCGTCGTGATTATGCATGCGGGATTGATCGACGGAGCGGCGTCGAGTCGGATTCGTTACCTGGATTTCAATTACCGGAAACAAGCGACAATGGGAGGCAGTACAATGGGCAAATTATTCATTATGTCCCATTGCAAGGAGGGAATTCGGAATGCGTTGGTTTCGGAGCGGCATGCAATATTGCCACCTTTGGAAACAACTGTTCAATAGGCACTTACAGCCACTGTTACCGCCTCTCTCCGTCTCTCTCCGTTCTTCTTCGCTAACCCGTTCTCTTTGCCCGCACTATTCGATCGTATGAAGCCAGTTTCATTAATGTTCAATTTTCCCCGCCTTACCGAGGGTTAAGATGCTCACCAGCTGCTCTCGAGTAAGCTCGGCAGACCGTTCTGTCGACATTAGAGTGCATTAATTTGCCATATGCTATTCCGGTTAAATCGATAACGGTGCCGCGTTTTAACATACCGTCGCAAAGCGGACATTCATGCAGCCCGTTCGCAATTTTTGGGTGTTTCATTCGGCGCGACACAATGCGCCGTTCAATTTTACCCCAATTTCTTTTTCATGTTGCGAATGAAACAGTTGCGCTCGCCAAAAAAACACGATCGAATAAAATATTCCTTGAATTAAGCTTTGTACGCAAACGCGTTAGTTCGATGTATCGATTTCAACGATAGCGTACGCAGTGCGTACATAAATATGATTCCGTGTATGATCAATAACATATATACCAATTAACTAATCATATTAGCATTGTGCAACTTATCAGCGATTGCTATCAATATTTCATGGATGTGTACAGATTATCAAATTGGAAGATAACCAATGGCTGCGACAGAAGCATTTGATGTCTACTAGTCGACGAACAGCACAGAAATTAACTGTCGAAAGTACAATTGCACATCGAAAACGACTGTGACGTAGGGAGGCAGTAAACGACAAGCAACACGCACGCAATTTTTTATGCAACGCAGATGCTATCCGCGAGGTATATTTTCAAACACCCACGACTGTCTCGAACGCAAACAAATGCAACGAAAAGGTCCGCGACCGGAACCCCCGACGCACTTCCGTTGTTGGCCAAAAAATTTTGCTCGCCCGATGCGCGATCCCTAAAACGTACCGCAAACATTTACTCTTTCCGGCCACGGGGCCCAGTATATTCAGCCGATACATATACAAAATTGTTTTCGTCGGCGCAGACGGTCCGCGAACAATCGGGCAGAGAATGACAGCAGGACAGAAACGATCGACCATGCACGTGCATCGAAGAGCACCGCAAGCGGGCATGCACGTTTTCGCGCAAAGACACATGGAACCCCGTAAATATATCCCGGCTCTCAGACAGCGTCGAGAAATTAAGCGAACGGCCTCAAGGGCGACGTTAGGACTTCAAACTTTTGGCGGCAAACTTTTCCACGGACATTGTGCTTAGATTTATCTCTTCCGAAGTGCCGAACTGCTTTCGAGAGCGCCGCAGCCAGAAATAAATTATTGCCGCTCGTGACCAGTGTACAAACATTGTGGTCGAGATAAAGAGTCGGGAGGAGGGGAGAGAAACGGAACGAATGGGAAGAAGGAGAGAAAGTGAAGGAGAGATGAACGATGCAGAGGAAAGCGTGAAAAAGGAGGGAAGAAAGTGAGAGGAAGAAAGATCTCGGCTTCCCCCGACGATCGTGACGTACTCTCCACATTCTTTCCTTTAATTATTCCGCAAATGACCCGCTCTTGCGTCCGTGTTGTTGACTATTCTACGCCACTTCGCATTCTAGTCGCTGCCCTCTGCCACGGCAAAAGCCGACTCAGACGTTAGAACCCTGTCGAGCCGTTAATTCAATGACCTTCTTTAATTCAGCCAAACTTCCCTATTGTCGTCGGCTGATTAACTCGATGATCGTGCGCGAGTTGGTTTAAATGACAGTTGATTCGTGTACCGACAATTCTGATTTAGGCTAATTTAAAATTACGATGTTCTCAAGCGTGTGGCTCACAAGCAATGTCAAGACCATTACGTTTACATTTAATTTGGGAAAAAATGAATTTCGTATATAGAAATGTTTGAAGAAAATTAAGAGAATCTATTATCTAAGACATTTCAATCCTAACATGAATAAAGTTTTATCCTGTTTTATTAAAATTAACGAGCAGTATTGCGTATTTTACTTTCTAGTGAGAACGGAGAAACAATTTAATGTTTCAATTTATCATAATGTTCACTCCACTATTCAAGACCGACATCGTTTAATGAAATCAAAGTTATAACCACGATGTTGCAATAAGTGCGTCGTATAACAAAATTATACTCGACTCTCGTCGTTACCTTAATTGCGCGCTAATAACTGCACTTCTCCCTTGTATTCTGATCTGTTCTACCACTTTATGCTGCAATTGTTATTTTACAATATGCCAACGTGAATTCGGTATTACGATCGAGGCGAACTTTTTAATTCGGTGCGTAATTACATTGAGTGTCTACGTGAGGGCACTCTAATGGAAGCATTTCATAACCTCAATTATCTGCGAATACTGTAGCTCGACATTCAGCATGTTTCAAGAGATCATTGGGAGAATGCGTGGAGTTGGTATCGCGAGATATTCCGTACTGAGTATCGTAAGAAAAGGAGAATACGATTTGTTCATAAAATATAGAATCCAATTGCATCGAAAATTAACCTGGCTACCGTCGTCGTCTTTTTCCGATACCATTTCCCGTATTAGTCCGTCTTTTGTAACCGGCGAAAGATCACTACTTCGACGAAATGCAGTCGACCTAACTCGATGACCTTTTGCTGCGGACCATTCAGGCCTGTTTCTGTAAGTGAATTGTCTTATTCACTCGAAATATCCAGCAACCTAGCCGCAGTCGACGCATTAGGCAAATTTACTTTTCCGCTAGCTCAACGAATCGAATTTTAAGAAAAGTTCAGGATGAGAATGACGTCAACTGGAAATTCACCGCTCGCAACGTCGCTTCCGTCGTCTCACTCTTTGTCGAGTATCCGATAATTCGCGTAATTCCTTGTAACCGTGAAAGGGAGTTGATTATTTTGAGAACGCGGAACAATTATCCGTAATAGAATTACAACTGAATGAAGTGAATAAAAGAAATAGATGTCAGGCACAATAGTGTCTCTATATTTTGTCGGGTGAGATTGAATGAATCCTACGAAATTCGTCACCCGTATCACGCTTTATCTCTTTCGCTAATCTTTAGACCTTACCCACCTACTTTCCACCAACATTTTCGAGAGTACACGTACGTAAGTCCAAACTCGACAGTCACAGCCAAATTAAATTGCGTCTTCGCTTCGAGAGTTTACTGGCCTCTCTCGATGCAGCGTTTATTCAACAACTTTTCAAGGGATACAAAAAGGTGCAGAGGACGTAGGTGAATGGGTGCTTACAACGAGTTATTCCAAACCGGCGTCAAAAGACGCTTTCGAAAATCCATCGTCATTGGACACTCTGAATTCTCAAGAATCGCCCCGGGTCGGACTCACACCGTGATGCCGAGTCTCTGCGCATCATCCTGGAACTTGACTTTGTACTTGCCATCGGGATCGTACTTATTCGACAACTTAGACCAGACTTCAGGACGCTGAAACGAAAAGAATTCCATGAAACGATATCCGCCCTCCCACCAAATATGCCTAAAAGTAGACGCAGGAACGTTTGCTATCTCAGACAACACGAAAAAGCAACAACCGCTACTGTAGACTCCTGATGAGCGGGCACCGGATGCTTCGAAGCATGTAAAGTGTTTCAAGATTTTTAATTCTCACGTTAATTCCAATTTTCAACCAAACAAGAACTTGTACGTCATTATTCACGATTTGCAATAAGATGGAAAACAAATTGCTGAACATTCTCATTAGAAGCCACTCGACCCACGCTCGGAATTACAAACTGCGACAAAACAAAATTCCTGAACGAACAGCAAACCGTCATCAATTCCCTCCTGCCACTATTCTCGAACGCACCAGTCTATCAGTCCCACCTGTCACCTTAACTACCAGCCAATCATCGTTCGCGTCCCACTTCCCATCGGCAGCGTCCTCGCTGAGGGCAACCACCTTGGGCCCATCACAAATTTATAGCCGCGCACCGCTCCGGGCGTTCACGGCGTTCGACAGCGAGGAAATTGTTAACGCATCGTACGTTAAATTATTTGCTCCGGCAGCGAAAGTTTTCCGTGGTTCCGAACGAGTTTGGATAGCCTCGTTGGTGGATGCGCGAGCGGCGCCCAGGGTAGTCGGTTCGGCGCAATGCCGCTCGACAGGGTCGGTGCAATTCCGGTCGAGGTGTAACATACACAGCGTGTATGCGGAGACAGGAAAGTGAAGAGAAGGGAACGTGTGAGTTCGGGGGCGGTGAGGGATCTAAAGCGCGGCTGGCCGTCTATGAAAGTCAAACTAGTTCTACGGCAGTTAAACTGGATCGACGTACTTCCAGGGTCGTAGCGCAATACACTCGCCCCTCTTACCCGACGCGTGTAACACGTCTTCGGACCACTGGCAGGTCCTCCCGTTCGCTAGTGCCGCCCGACAAACGCAGCGCCACGCAATTCAATGCGTCCGCGGCTTAATTAGCGCGGAAAAGTGACGGGCACACTTGGCGGCGAGGTGAACGTACCTCATTGACTAGAAACCGGATGACCCTCTCGCTGCCGGTCTTCTGCTTCTCGCTGCATTTACTGCAGTTGTTCTCCAGCGCGTCCGGAAGCGACTCTGCGAAAAGATCGTAGCGTCAACGAAGGCAGCGTGTAATTGGCGCGGAATGTTGTCTTAGGGGTACTATGGGTAAGGCTAAAATTATTGCCGACGCTGACTATGAGTAAATTCGGATAATTGGCAATATTGGCCAAGGGGCGGACGACGTGGTTGGGTGTTTTAATGGGCTGCGCGAGTTGAAGCGCCGAAGACAGCCATGCGGGCTATGCAACGTAAGTGCATCGCACTGGATTTCGCCTGCAGTGGAAACAAAATTCGCATGAACTTTCGAGGAACGGCCTGCCCGACCCTCGCATCGACGATTATTAGCGGTAAATGAAAATTGTTGTTGATACTTGAAGTAAGAGGGACAGTTCGATCGAGTAAACGAGATGCTTGAAGTTCTTGAGCCCGAAGAATCTCTCATTTCGAAGTTTCTTCTTGACAAGGAAAAAAAAGAGGGAACGTCGTACGGAACGGGGACGGAGAAGGAGCGAGAAACGATGGCCCACAAGGAAGCTCGATAAAGAATTTACAGGACAGATTGTTTTTCAAACGAAGAAAATCCGGCTGGACGATGAGGCGAGGGCGAAACTGCGTTCGGCATTGTGTAGCGCGACCAAATTGGAGGACGGTTTAATTAGACGAGAATTTCAATTCGATTAGGGAGTTTGATAAAGATGGAGACGTCCGTGCGCAAGGAAAGTCGCAGAACGCCACTGAGGAACGGGGAGAGCAGCTCAGGAGCGGGTCCGATATCGTATTAAAAAGTTATTTCTACGTGACGGGACTCGATGAGTTTGCCCGGTAAAAAGGCGAGCCGAAACATTTCAGAAAATTGATGGTTTGTTATTAAGGCCCGCTTACGTATACGCCTACGAACCTCTCGAGCGGTTTGCCCAAACACGCCTCCGATAGTTTACACCTCGTTCCTTTTTAATGGCCATTTTTTCGCTGCCAGTTTCATTGCGCGTTTTGATATTTACTGCCGCGATAACGTCAATCCTTTTGAGTGCGGCTCTTCCCGGTATTACACGCGGAAGCCGAAATTCGGTGGTGAAGCACAAGAGGGGCATGAATATGTAAACGAGCATAACTTATGTCAATTGACCTGCTCGTGAATTCTATTGGCTTTCTTGTATTTCCGGGAAACTTAATCATCTATTCAGCCGCGGCGCGGAGCGTTCGCGCAAAAAGCACAATTGAATTCGAGCCCAGAGACGTCGCTCGCGCAAATGGAGCCGGCGCGCACAATCGACATCGTCGAGCTCGCGCAATCTCGGGCGGCCGCGATACAGGCTATTTCGGAGGGATTTTCGAAAAATCTAATTGCACGCCGAACCGACGAAAAAGCGGAAAAAGTAGGAGCAGACAGGGGGGTGCCCTCGTAAATAGTCGGCGGGGCCGATTCCTCTCGAACATCGTCGGTGCACTCGGTAAATCGTCCTCCGTCGTTCGCCCCAAAGTCAATTGCATCGAATTGTCGCACGTGCGTCGGCACTTGCATCGGCGAAAAATTGTTTTCCCTCCCCGCGCCGCAGCGTTCTCGGCCACCCCTACTTCTCGCCCTCTTCCCGACGCGTTATACATATAGCCGGCGGCAACGTCGATCGCCGGAGAGTTCTTTAGAAGGGGCGGACTTCATAACGTCTGTTATTTCAACGGATATATGGGGGTTCTTTTCTGCACCTTCCCTTCCTATACATATGACCGCCCCCCACCGGACCCCAACGTCTGTCACGAACCCTCTTTTGCCTTTTCCCTCTAGCTGTCTGCTATTTGCTTGACGTTTTTTGCCGAACCCCGTCATTTGCACCACCTGCCCTGGTCAACGCCGCGTACAGTCGGCCATATCGCTCGTGAATTTTCTCAGACATGCTACGTGTACAGAGGGTGGGCGCTGAGAAAGTTGCAACGTGACGGGTAGCGCGGCATGGTCGCTAGCCCGATACTTTGCTTTTGTGCAAAGTGGACCGGTAGTCGTTAAGAGACGTGAAGAAATAAGTTTCGCATGTTCTGTACGAGCACGGTGTCTATCTGACATAATCGCCGCCAGTAAGTATTGCCGTCTATCACGCGGTGCGAACGAGGACAAAGGAGCCTGGGGAAAGGTATCCGCACGGAGACGGGAGTGGTGAGAAATATGCGTGACGTCTATATGTCCCTAATGAAACAAGCTTCTTCGTCGTTATCCATCGTGCGGATGAGAGGTCGGTGCCATTAGTGCCAAGGACGACCTCGCGACGGTGGAGAGAAAGACACGTTAGAAAGCGTAGAAAAGGTCGACGTGGTTTTATTTCGGCAGAAACGTCGTCATTTATTTATTGTCCTGCACGTCGCTCTTGTCTCGAACGCGGCGTAGAGAGACATCTTAATTAAATCGAAGATTATGCCATGCACGAAACTTCTGGAAACGTCTTATCGTTAGTCACGGCTGTCATAATGATGACAGTTGCGACACAATGTACGGCCTGGAGACCCGAGGGTAGAGTTATAAAGAATATTTTCTTTCGACATTATTTTCCGATAATTACGAGACAACGGATGTAGAAGAAGAAAACTTCACTGTTGGCAATCTGTGTATCGTAACGTTTGAATGAATATTGCTCCGTAATTGATGTTCCATCGTGATCATATAATAATCACCGAGATCCGTCGAAGCTCATTGATTACAGGTACTATACAGTCTCGTAAGTGATTATAACCGACAGCTCCGGTTCATTTCACATCGGTTCACTACGATGAACGCTTACGAATGAATGTTTCTGAAGTCAAGAAGACAGACGCTAGGAACGAGACTAACGTCAAGTATGCTGGAACCAATTATGTCAGAGCTTAACACTTTATGAGATCGTCGATCGATTATCAATTAGCGCCATTCCCGTCGGCATTGTTCTCAGTTCGTTCACCCAGTGCAATTTCAGCGTTCCAACGTCACTGCGTCGCAAGCTGGGCGTGACTGGTAAGTAAACGTTTCAAGTAAACGTGTTTGATCCGAAATTCGTCGTCCAATATTTGATCCCAAAAGGACGTGCACATGCAAATCCGACACAGTGGAACTCTACTCCTGCGTAAATACGTCTGACAAGAAAACAGATAAAACGGTCGCGTTCCTTCCTTTCGGATCATATTGCACATCCAAAATGAAAATGAACAGAAACCTGAAGAACTGGAGAAAGATGGGTTGTTAAAAAAATAAGACTTTCGTACAGACCGAAAAGGCTAATTTAAACGTATTGATCTTTTATCATTTCTTCGGTAGCTGGGAGACATTTAGAGAATCAAACTCTAGTATCAAAATTGACACTCGATAATCGGTAGAAGGATATCTAAAACGAGCAGCAAATATCCGAAAACCATTACAACTAATACTGAAATAGTGCTTTGCGCCGCGGGCGTGGGCAGAGTTTCTATAACATTTAGAAAGCGGTATTCCGCCGTAGTTCTAGCAAGAAACACGATCCCCCAAAGACGACGAAGGGGACGCTCGAGATCGAGTAAGGTCTGAGGTCCCGAACTTCGACCTGTCTCGAATCTCTCTGAGAGAAACAAAGTGCCTCTCTCCCCTTTTCATTTCCCAACCACAAAAATTCCGCAATTCGCCCAGTTTTGCGGCCTACTTCCCCTGACTTTGACCAAGACCCTCCTTCAATATTTGACAGCGTTGCACGGGGCGTGCAACGACAGCGGCTTGACAAAGTTTCCATCAACGACGGTCGAACTTTGAGGTAAGGAGAGAGAGAGAGACGTTGACGAAACAGCAACTTGCAGAAAATGAGATAGACTGAAACGGAAAGCAAGAGAGAAAGGGATGGAAGAAGCGAGAGAGAAATTAGATAGACGGAGAAGTGGTGGGGAAGATAAACGAGAACGAGGCAGGCAAAGGAAAACGGGAAAGAGAACGACGGACCGAAATGGAGAGCAAGGCGGAAACAGAAATAAAGAGGACAAAGACGAGAGGAAGTCGGCGACGTCCAAGGGTGAGGACGACAGTGAGGGGGAGTATCGCTTATTGGATCTGGAGACTAGAGGTCCCTTAGGACCGAGTAACGGAGAACGTTACAGCGTCTACAATAAAGCAGAGCAAAGTCGGGGACGAAGACGAGGAAAGAACATCCAGATACGTAGACACGATGCCCGCCCTCGCATGTATTCGTACGTATTCCTACGAACGCACATATACATAGTTACACAGCCGGCATGAAGATCGAGGAAATGAAAGATATAGCACGAGGGTAAATAGATGGTACTAGGGAAAGGTTCGAAGACGGAAGATGCGCACAGAAGGCACTGAAAGAACAGAAAGGATGGAGAGGGAGACTCGCATTATTATGAGAAAAATGCGAAGCTATCAAGGGCGTACTGCCTAAAGAGGCACAAGGGTGTACGTAGTACAGATGACAGGAGCAGCAATTAACACTTTGACGGCCACGCATCTCACTGAACGACACCCAACTACCGCTGCGTCGATCTTCTAGCGTGTACCATAGCAAACGTATTGTCCTAGGCGAATCAAAATCACGAGTGTGCAACTACGATCGTCAAGACGTCGAATGTTCAATGCTCGTCTATTACAATCTATCACATGCAATTATCAGTCGTTGATTCGTTCGTCGCTTTGGCAACCGCCGCTATACACTATCGCGTGTGGACTATTCTTGATAAAACGGAGTCACGTTTACGTGATGCTGGCGAATAACTGTTGAACAGTAAAGTCGTGTCTACGTGAGAGCAGCTGCGAATGATAGACGTACCGATCGGCAGAGCATGCACCTACAAACGTATCATGTCTTTTCCTGCGGAGCGCGCCTGCACACACGCACGTATCTGCCGCATGACACGGCGATGAAAACAGCATCGCAACTTACATCAGATTACCCGTGCTGAGATAGGTAAGGCTCCGCGCTACCGGCACATTCGTATGTGCATTTTCTCATACGCGCATCGCCCGTAATGCATTCGCGTGTGTATGCGCATCCGTAGATCTTCCGTGCTATTTCAACTCGTATCAAGTCGATAGCGGTCGCCGAGAGACGGTACCCTCGCGTTTGCGCGTATGTTCAGTAAGATGTGCACACTTCTACCGTAGCGAGACTTATGTCAGGGTCGGTCGGCGACGTTTGCGGCCATGCGCTCGCGAGCAGTGTGCATCCCCGTTCGAAAGTTCGTGCAGTCTCTCCGGTATACACCCACTTACAAATTAGTCGTGTTAGTGGCACTTCCGACGTCCCGTATGTTCGTGGCACCTTTCGACGTAGCGTCGCGGCTGCTGTATAAGTCAGCCTTTGACGACGCCGGATCGCTACAGCTACGCTTTCCACAGAAACTCAGCAGTCTTCGCGTATGACCGCACCGTGCTTCCACTTTATTTCGACTTACAAATCAGGCGGCGGTGATACTTGCGGCTCTGGCACTGATACGATTCAACGTACACGAGTGCGCCTTCGGTATAACGAGCTGTACGTGCACGTCACATGCACGTCGGTTTCTACGGCGATACGACCTACGTCAGTTGGTGCGAAGGTGGTGGTAGTCGCGGTGGTAGTCGCGGTTGTGAGCAATGGCAACGATCGCGCGTTCACGGTAGAACACCCACACGGACTGGGAGGTATTTAAAAGTCTACTCACTCTTGAGCTCTTTGCCGTCGGGTGTGCAATTGCCAACCTCCAGGAGGCAGTTGACGTAGTTATTGAGTAGGCGATCGCTTCTCAGGATCGCGTCGACGTCGATGTTGTCGTAGCGCGTCGTGTACCGGTCGGCAGCGAGGGCGCAAGCCAACACTGCGAGGAAAACTACGGCGACCTAGATTTCATTGTGCAATGCAAAAGCGCAAATCTTTTAGAACTCTGCAAGGAGTATCCTCGGGGCTAAGAAGCGCGCCCCAGCGCGCTCACAAAAGGAGAAGGACAGAGCGTGAATGAGCCAAGGGATGGCAGAGAAGAATGTGTGTGAATGTGTGTGTGTGTGCGAAGGAGAGAATGAGAAGCAAGAAGCAGAGCGGGGAGGGAAGCAAGTGGACCGGAAGAGTGGATTCAGAGTAGCGAGAACGATTCAGTGAAAACTGGGCGTTTCAGCAGGTGAAGGATGTAATTGGGCTTCAAACGGTATCACTCGACGAGTCGCGGCGAGCATTGTACTCTGCAAATTCTTCCTCTCAACAAATAAATCGCGCGTTTGATTGGCCGCATTTCCATCATCCGTATCAAATAATACTGTCACATTGTTTTCGACGCACGCCCGTACGTACCGCATACATTCGGATCGAATTATTTAACGTGCAACGCCGAGTACCGAAATGTAGCGCAGAGAAGCCCGCAAAGCATCACTGTATGATTTGACCACACGCGAAACGCAGTACCTGACAAATGAAACGCATCCTTGGTCGGCTTCGCTCTCGCTCGTTATTTAGGCGGGATATTGACCCCCTTTAACACGATTCTTATCCTTGAAAACCACAATTACCTGACGCGTACCCCCATAAGACATTCGAGGTCCTACTTTGAGTATATCTTTTTTTCGCTACAACTTGAAAGCCGTGAGGCGCTTCCCTCTTATAAAAATTGGTCCAAGGCCACAGGGCTACGATGCCAGAAGGAACGTCCGCACGATTATACGCGGTTACCGTGCAAGAAGCAGAAGTTTTGTGCATATGTAAATCATAATCTCCGCCAGTTTCTTTTTGTCTTTCTGCTTCTCACTCTTTCTGGTTTTCCATCTCTGTCCCTTCAGTTATGCTGCACGCACGTGCTAGTCCTTTCGTTCCGCTTGGTTAAAACTGGATTAAAAATTAACAAACTGCCTGCCCTTGAAGCACGAAAATCCTCTCGTGGATGTGAAATGAGTAACCTTCACGGAGAAACCGCGTCTACCTTTGCACCTACCCAGGCCAGCACAGAGCGGTTTTATTCTTGTGGTATCAACGCGTGCGCCGTTGCCACTTTAATTATGGTTGAAGCCGTGCGATGAAAAGAAGAGATTATGCGGCAAATTTAAGGAGTACGTGACCCCGAAATTGGAATGCACCTGGGATTCTACGTCAAAATCCATTAATCTCAAACGACACGTAAGTCAGTAGCTTCGGCTATTGATGACTCTTTTGCGGGGTACACGGGCTTAAATTGAAAAAGTGTAAAATCAACGTGGAATTAACTGGAAATCTTCTCGGTTCTACGAAGCGTAAAATCATTAGTCGCTCGCTAAAAATAAATTATATAATATTGCTTCAAACACAATAGTGAACATATAACGTTTCCGATATAATAACGTAAATAGAAGGTATTGGCGTATACGTTTACATTTATGCATATTAATAAATCTGCGAAATTCAACTTGTAGAATTGGTAAGCCTGAAATCAATGCATGACCCGAATGACCTACACAGTAATAACCTACGTGTAATATTTTTACATTTTAAAATCAAGTGGAAAGAAGTGAATGTCGAAATAATAATCAATATTCGACCTATTACGTGTCACATTCTCTAAACCGTCATACGTGAAGCTTATTGAATCATAAATTGATTTAATTAGTGAAGATATAAACGAGAAGGTAGAGTTGACTTTGTTTTATGCGGCGAGTTGAGAAAACCAGATTGGCACCATATACATGTGCACAAAAATGCATGCTTACGCAACCCGTCCCCCCAACCGTCCATGTGTCCCGCAGCACCGCCGATACTTCCTAACGCCTTTCACTCTTTCAAATAAATTTCACTTCGTTTCGTTTGTGCAGCTCAACCCGACAACACCTTCTCACGCGCAATAAATACAGTTTCAACGGACGAAGTATTTACCGCCGGAGCTCACAGAATGAACGGACGACGAAGTGCACTTTACAAGACCTGACTAATTTTATTCCGAACATACGTTCCGTGCGTGCAGGCAAATACAACTTCACCTCTATTCACATACGTATATTTACATTTGCACACAAAAATTCCCCGGCATATTGAGCGTGCGCGAAGGAGTAAAGATATACGCACACATAATGTAAGCTGAAAGACCTTCATTCACGGTAGCTGCGACTTTAAATGGTCTCTCGTGGCGTTAACGACTTCCAACGTTCTCCGACGCTCTGTGCACCGGCGAAGCATTATTCTCCGACGCGTCACCCGAGGCATACCGCTAAATTTTTGGCGAACGATAACGCGCAAGACCGACGAACTCACTCGCGCACTCCACACGCTCGATTTACCGTGAAACGCATCGCGACGCCCGCCGGAATTTTTTGTCAACCTCCCGTCGCGAGAAACGTGTTCTTCCGACACTGCCGAATGTGCATACGCAATTTGCTCACCTTCGCCTCTTTACGAATTTCGAGAACGATGTCGCGCTACCTTTTGCGCGCCCGGACGTCAATAATTCCGTTGGCCAGTCTGACGAGTGCGCGCGGACGAAAGTTCGAGAGGCAGAATTCATCTGACGGACACGTCACTTCTGACAACTATGCAAATACCCTCTTCTCCGCGACGTAGCTGCGAACGCCGGTGAAAAAAGGCGAGATGGCTGTGACCGCGTTGAGAGCCAGGAGGTGCGCAAAAGCCGAACGGGCGACCCGTGCTAACGCGCAAAGAGCAACACTGAGAGCAAAGCGGAAGAGGGTCCAAGTACCTGCGCAGGGAATCCAAAGAACAGCGGAGCACTACTCCAGAGAATATCGGCGGATATCCTCGAGATTGCAAGTCTCGGAGGAGACCGAGCGAACGTGGACCTATGGCGGATACGATTATAAAGCGCACGAAGTGCTCGAGAATCCGTTGAAGAAACGTATTAGGAAGTAGTTCGGTTAAAGGAAGTAAGAAATGGGCGCGACGAAACGCGCCGAAGGAATCCGTATACACGGTGAAAGTCCAGGCGAGTGCGATGCAAAGGCAGCCAGCGGAGTGCGATAGCAGGCGACAAGAAACACTAATAGGCGAGAGTATGCGTTAAAACTTGAAAATTTCGAGTGCGAAAAACGCCCAATGTACCGGCAAGCTAGGAGTGGCCGACTGGCGATGGCAAGAAAGTGCTGCAGAAAAGGAAGCAGGACTGTTTGCGTGAAATCCGGAACAAGGAGAAAGGCGAGGTAGACGAAACTTGAAATCGAGTACAAGTGGTATCGTTAAAAATCAGTGTTAAACGCGAGCACAGGAGAAGAAGATAGGTAATGCCGACGATACCATAACAGTAGCGATTGTGGAGAGCGTGGAGGACTGACTGTCTTACCTTCATGTTTGTTGCGTGTCACGCGGAGGAGCGGAGTTAGGCAACTGATGCTGGCTGCTGCGCCGATCAGGTGTTTTATACCCGGCTTGTGTGTGCCGGATTGCCCAGAGCCGAATTCGTCGAATCACCCGTCACGACGCGTCTAAAGAAACGCTTTCAGCTTCGACTCTTTACCGGCAGGCTGTTTGCACGACGCGCGAGTGGATTCGAGGAGACACGGGGCAGGAGATGAGCATGAGACGATTAGCGCGAAAAAGTGCATCCAACCAAATGAGTCGGTACAATATGAAAGCGTTGCGACATTAAAGATACGCTGACGTGTCTTATACAGTATGCAAAGCAGAGTACGGCGTTTGTGCGGACATTTTCGCGACACGTCGAGATACGGTGTTCCTTTGTTCCGCGTTACCTTTTGTCACGTTGGATAACCGAATTACACAACGTTGCAAAACGTAATTAATATTGACAGAGGCGTTGTCAACGAAATGCCGAGGATCAGACGGTCGGAGCGTAATTATTGACGAGCGACGTATGGAAGATGAGAACGTGCTACGCGAACAACCGTATTGGATGATAATGTACATTCTTTATGAACAGTTGACGAAGGTACGCAATTCTAACAGGTTCGCCGTTGCGCGCGAAACGAAGCACGAATAATATTCGAGGCGATATTCTCTTCTGACGAGAGCTTCGTCATTTTCCGCAGGGTTAATGATCCGTACTTTCCGCGGATAGAGATTTTTAAATGGGTCGCCCGCTTCACGGAAAGTCGACGACGACGTCACGGCGCTGATTCTCCGTATCCGAACACCGAAACTCACAAAATTATCGAAGTAGCACAGAGACGGACATACGTTGCGAATATACCCTTACTCCCGCGGGCTCCGGGAGGATGAGGAAAATTCTTTTTCCGCGCGAGTGGAAAAGTTCGAATAAGAACGCGGACAAATTCTTTAACCTCTGTGTGCTCGCTTGAGAGACAAACGTATACCTGCACTCTCGGAACGCGCAGGATTGTTAGCTAAACTAATTTGTTCCTATTAACGAGTCACCTCCCGTCAATTCGACGAATGAGACTCTTTGCGTCCGTTCGTTAGGAGCGTGTACATACACACGAACAGAAAGAGGAAGAAATGGGGAACAGAGAGGAAAGCAGAGGACGCGCGAAAGAATGATAGACGAAGATAGATGAGAACAAGTACACATACGAGCTCTTCGACGCTCCGAGGATTTTCCATTAATGCACTGTGCCTGTCGTTCCTTTTTCTCGTTGTTGACATTCGCGATTGTACAATTGACGACCGATTTTCCGAACTCTTTGGCCGGACCCCTTTGAGCTCGTATAACAAAACAAATACAGATTTAACTATTAGAATTGAAGTAAATCGATAATCGCGGACTGCAAGCGTCGGCGTCGGCATAGATTGCATCGCTAATATCACTTGTAATCCGCTGAAAGCCACGTTTGGCGTTTTCAAATAATTCATCAACCAAATGCCCTGGCACGCTGATGAGTTGGTAAACGTAATTAGACATTACTTATTAATTCGGCTGGCAAAACGTAACAGTCAAATCATAACGTGCGAAAACGTTATGACAGAGTTGATAGGACTGAAATAAAGACTCGGCTGTACTGATAGACGAATGTGGGAGGCAAAGGACACGAAGAGCATGGACTGAGCCGAAGCAAAAAACAAAATATAAGCGGATTACCGCAAAAGTGGCTTTTAACCTAATAAGCCCCTACGTCATCGTTCGCAAAAAAAAGTGATTGAATGAGAATGTACTCGTTCTTCCGCGTTTGATCTTTTACTGTGCCAATCAATACGGCCAAAATTCACCTGCGGCTTCGCAGTTTGTGTCGTTAGCAAAAAAGCAACCGGGCGGACCCTAATGCATATACATGCCTGGTCGAAATTAATATGCGCCGGCACACGCAAAACGAATCTACTTATCGGAAACCAATGAGGCGTCAATTCCGAGGACCGATCAGTGACTACCCGTTCACGCATTCTTCATCGATCTAAAGGTCCTCCGGTGAGGCGCTTAGCATAAATCACCGTTAACGTCTGTCGAGCTTTAGCTCTCGTTCGTCGATCCAGAATGACAGCGGTCTAACGACAGAGACTCCCAAATCATACTTCCTACTCCTCGCCCATGCTCACTTCATACTCTCAACTTCCGACTCACACATCATACTTTCAAATCATCGACCCGCCCAATCCGTAACTAATTCTGCTTTACGCAAGAGAGCGTTATCTTACATTACACCTAATGACGACACAGTTCACAACTCCGTCTTTCTCAACCGCGACGCATTGCTCAACAATCGACAAACAACAGAACGCCGAAGTGTTTGGGAACCCCTTACAAAACGTCCATTACGATCTACAGGGAAAAAACGGAATCGTAAAGCGTGCAAAAAGAAATTAGAAACGCAGACGCGCGCGAATCGAATGACATATCCGTCAGGTCGTTATCGTCGAATAGATCGTCTTCGTTTGATTGCGCGTGCGTATGAGCTTCGCGCGAAATGCGGTGCGCATTTGTTTAGCATAAATCACTATTAAACTCCATCCGATCTTTGACTCGCCGAGCTCCGAGAAAAATGACATCGCTCTCGCTCATTGCGCGCAAAGTGTCGGTAGAAAAAAAGGATAAAAAATGGTGATGTTCCGGCGCAAGCTAACTGATGAATGACGGGTTATCCATTTGGCTCACGTAACGGATATTTTAATTTTGTTTTGCATACACGTCACATCTTAGCACCGCGGAATTGTTCTGTATGCCGCGGTTAATGGAAGTCGCTGTTTCAAAAGTTGCGAAGCTAATGTGCACCAGAGATCGAGGGTACATTGACAGTTGTCTTTAAATTTCAATTCGCGACCCAATAGCTGATCGTGGTGGCTATTTTACGATTCACGAGCTGCGCTGGTCTGAACTTAAATAGAATTTATGAAGATTTGAAGCAAGAAAGATTTTTGTGCAACGAGTCTCAACAAAAAATTACTAGATTATTTTCTATAACTGCGCGAACGGTTGCGTCAAAGAAGCAATCATGGAAGCACGTAAAAAACAAACGTCAGTAGTACATTTAAATAATGTTAAAGTTTGGAATATACAGCCGTGTCGAATAAGTGCACGTGTTTTGGAAGAAAAATCATTTTCATGTAATTTTTGTAACAATTACAAAGTTAAAGTGCTATGTATGTCGAATTTTCGTTTTAAATTAATTACGATAAATATTGAAAAGGCCATATACAATAATAATAGCGTTAACGTTTAATGGAAGCTTCCTGTTTTTGACATACGTATTCATTTTGCGGAATAATTATTCACTTCGACCGGATAAATTCGTCCGACTCGGAAAATCGCGTTTCGTGATACAACAGAGTTTGTGCACTTGCAGATATTGGGGAATAGGTGACGAAAACTGTTCTAAATTAAACTTCAAAAAGATTTTTTACATTTAATCCCGACAAACGGATAGAATTGGCGCCTCGGCTTACCGTTTAAAATAAATGCCGACTAAAAACAAACGAAATCGGTAGGAACGCTGTGCCAAATTAATCTTCTTTATTTCGTAATTTCAGTGAAATAGGTTTTTGCAAAGAGATCTGCGCAGCGTTGTGCGGGCTTAATTTCAACGAATTATTTCGTTCCAAATGATTTTCATCGTGAAACCCATGATGAAATTCAATAGATACTGGCACTACGTTTCAATCGTAAAATACTGTCTTTAGATATTACGATAAATTCAGAAGAAAATTCTTATTATTAATTTAACGGAATCGTAACAAATTATACGATTAACATCTTCAGGCCGTGTTTACAATCCATTGTATATAAATTAGTTCGCGTGGTACATGTACATATTAATTTTGGATGTACGGACAACATATATGTTAATCAGTTTATGTCATGCATTGAATATATTATTTTATATTATAATAAGTTTTCTCACAAACCAGAATGGTGAAGCATTCATGCCTTTTGCTTTTATGCATTTTAATATGACTCACGTGCTACTTGTTATTTTTGTATCCTCTCTGCTTCTAGATTTATTCTGGAAATCATTAATTTTATTCATGCAATGACCCACGGCATTGAACAGTTAGCACAAGAACGATGGCGATTATAAAGGCAAAAACGTAATAAAAAAAATGTATCTACCTGGCACGGTATCGACACTAACCGAAATCTATACGTATACATGAGAGCAATGTTAAACATTACAAATGTCTATTATATTTAGACCGTGTTCAAGCGACACGAACTCCAAAGACGTGTTTCTTACATCTCTCACAACTACTTGAATTACCAATTTTCAGCTTACGCCCGCTATAAAAGGAATAAAAGGTACACGCCTTAAAAGCAGCACTACACGCGATTGAACTTCGTTCAAGCAGGATATCATATATGTCTGACGACCACGTCATTCGCCTCGCGCCTGCCACCGAGCCTGAAAGGAAACCTACTGCCTCTTAAAATACCAAATGCAATTCAAACTTATCAACGACTCCGAACGCGTCATGCCCTCTTCACGCGAAACCCGACCGATTTTTTTAACTAGACATCCACATTTTTTGTCGATCATAAATTCACCGCTTCTAAAGACTTCCTGAATTTGTTTAGCATAAATCATACGAATGGGTTAAAAGACTGACAATCGATCAACGCTTGCGCGCGTAGGGAACGGAAAGAAACTGAAAAAAAAGAACGGGCAGAGACCGACTCGATTGACCGTGAATCGAACGACGGATCGTACTGATCATTTCCGTTTCGGACCGCTCATACGGCAAAACCATTGTGGCCTCGCGCCGTCGAATGTATCGCACCTAATGAACGTCGTTAGCTACCCCATTCTCGTCCGTTCGCGAATTTATTGTGACTTCAGCCGACGCGTATCTTCGCCGAACCTTTTAAAACCGCCCGAAGTTAGCGCGGTGCTCTACAGAAAATGTGCGAGGAACAGAATGGCGATTCGTATTCACTGACCGCTGAAACTTATCCTCAAAGGTAAAAGTTTACCGACGACTCGACTTAGGCTATAATAATGTCGTGTCTAATGGCGTTCCTATGAAATAAAATTCTTCTGAACTCTACCCGGTGCTCAGAATAAGATTGAGGTGTGGGTCGTAAAAGAAATCGTAAGAAAATGATCGCTGCGTAACGCGCTGCTTGTCTGTGAACCGTGACATTGTTGGAAAATATAAAAAGGAAGACGAAGCGAAAATATGATGAGCAGAAAGCTGTCCTTCAGCGAGGAAAAACATCATTGGCGAAGCGTCAAGATGCCTCATTATGTACACTGCTCTTTTAGCGTGTATGAACCGTTAATTTTTTCGTCCTACTCAATGAATAAAGTTCACGGCCTCCATATTTTAAATCCTGAGTAAGAACGCAGTTCCACTGACATGTTACATTTTCGTAAAAACTTAGAGATTGTTTATAAAGGCGTATACGCAATATCGTTTAAATGCTAACAGAATACGTTCCATTAGATAACGCACATACGCGGATTTTTACACGAGTGTGTGCTATCATCTTGGTTTCCTTTTTTTTACAACTAAATTTACATACCCGCAGTCACACCCAGCCATCATAACACGGCATGGATATACCTGAACTGAAATCTGCCTCAGTTTAATTTCAGAAGTTAGTTTTCGCTGTGAAATGTGTCGCAAGATGTAAGCGATGCCGGGTACAGTCGTCAAACACAGATTATGTATGGCTGTTATAACATAAAATTAAGTTGTAATGAAACGACTCTTTTATCTTTAATTTTATTACTGATAGGGCTTTTTGGAAACTCTCCCGACGTGATGTATGTGTGAAAAAAATATTTGTCTGTTAAAATTTGTTAAAAAATCTTACGATAATAAGTTACTGCACCGAAGACGTGCGTGGGATAATTATTCTAACCGATAAATTTAATCCAATTCCTACACTAATTACAGTTTTATTATAATAATTATCCTGATTTATTCATTTTATTTCGTCTTGACTTTCAAATATTCGAAACAACTCAAACTATACGAACACATTTAAGTTTTCACTAAAATTGCAATTTGAGCGACTACACTCGTTATAACAAATTATTGCCATTTCTCCATAATGGGTATGCTCGCCAAAAACAGCTAACTGGTTAACCGACACGAGTCCGTATTTCCAACGGACACAATCGATGGAAATAACAGAGCGTAACGACGGATTCCCTGTTTCTTGATTTAGCGGAAATATTTTAATGCCTTTCCGCACCCCTGGCGAGGTCGAATGACACCGGAACCGTTTCATTGTCCCTTCTCATCCGCATGGACGTGGCATAAGGGAATTGCGCGCGGTTATATATGCGCGGCGCATCCGAAGTTTGGTCGCGCTGTCATTATCGCCGCGATTATGCATATTCAGATAAGCAATCAACACCATTGAGGTACCCGAGCAAGGATCATAGACTGAAATACACGGATGGGGGCAGCACGGGAGGTGGTGCGCAAGGGACCGACAGACACAGATACGAAGAAGAGAGTGGGTAAGAGTAGCGGCAGGTACAATACCCTCACAAGTATACCGATTACTCGCAGTCGCAGTCACAGCGGTGCCGAAACAGAGTTATACAGATTGTAGGAGCGAGCTGTTGAAATCATGGAACCTAAGACACTTTGCGTTAAATTTTCCATCAACATCTCCGCGGGTTGATCAGAAACGTTTGAGCGGTAATTCAGTTACTTCGAAAATGAAGGAATATATAAAGCCGTCCTATGGTTGAAAAATGCTTGATTTTAGAATTTTGTTAGTGAAACTCTCGACGCTGCAGAAATCTCACTTCCGCATTTCTTCACCGCACGAAAGCTTTGTAAAGAGAGAACAGTAATAACAGCAAACAATTTTCGAAATTGGTAAAAGTGATGTGTTAAGTTCTGGGATGGAAGAGTGTTTTACAACAATAACTATATGCAAGTCGGAAAAAATTCTACATTGTACAAAACAAAATTGTATAACGTAGGTACATAGTTTATAAACTCCTGAAGAGGAGGCACCAGTGACCGCTAAACATGTCAAGAGTTTTAACAGTAAAATTCTAAAGTCAAGCATTTTTCGACCCCAAGAGACCTTTTTATACTCCTTCATTTTTCAAGTAACATAAAGGAAGGTTCAAATTACACACATCCCGTAATTCAGTTAACGCCATTATTAGCTAAGACCTATTGTCTAATTGTAAACACGCAGCCAGTATGCTCGAATTGAAACTAGACAATGAGAAGAACCTAGCGCTCGAAGAGGAAACCCTTGGGGTTTAAAACATGCGGAGTGGATGAATATTTTCATAAAAAAAGAGCTTCAATTAAGCGTATTATCAACTAAATGAAATTGGTCAAAACGGTACGCGTATTCTGGCCGTGGAAAACTTCACCGGTAATATGAGATTCATGCGAAATTTGCAAAACAGTCTTAGCTTTCAACACGTTCAGTAAGGCGTATTCAAGGTGCAATTCAGGATTTATTCGAGGCAAGCACACGATTCCGTTCGCCGATATTAGTCTACGACTGACGTATACTGACGTTATGCGAATCCACTTCTTCTATCGTCAACATATGCAGCGTAGTCAAGTGACTCTTGTCGTTTCCTTTATTCTCGTCCTCTCGTATCTCACAATACACCCACTCGCGCTAAACGAAATTCAAATACTAAATTTTTACGATGACCGAGTACAACGCGTCAGTACGTTTGTATGTGTGCTGTATACGGAAACAATGAAAAGTTTCAATGGGTTTGAACGCAATGGTTTATCGAACACTGTCGGAGCTTAATACGAGTACCGTTGCATAAAACTAGTTCCCGTAATTTTTAAACGGTGACAGACAATTCTTCGCTTGTTCGTACATAGCGCGAAACCTGAACATAGCTCAAACCCTTCGCTTTGCACTCAACATTTGAACCGCGTCGTATCTATTTACCGTATGCCCAAGTTGCGAATCTCTAAATATGTACATCCGCAGATTTAGATCGTACTATCGTAAGGAGATGTAACAAGATTGTTCTCCAATTAACCTTGAAAGCCAAACGATTACAACCGGCCATGCCTCAGACACCGGGTTCCAGACGTTAGGATCCCGTGCGATGTAATCTTCCATATATAGAGTTCCCCGCAACGATTTGCGGAAGCTAATGGGCGAGAAGCGGTATTACAGAGTCACGTCGCGTGATCGCATAATCGGCGATTTTTCCCTTCCTATCGCACCAAGAGACTTCAAGCAGACGGAGAACGTCAAAGGTCGTGGATGTAGGAACAAGAGGGCCACCAACACCTACGGCGCGAGGTGACGGTGAAAGAAGAGAAGCAGGAGGAGGAAGAAGAAGAAGAAGACGAAGAAGAAGACGAGTGGTCGTAGCCGAGGAAGCTGAGCACAGAATATATAATGTTTTAATTTCGCGGAAAATCTGATGATGTAATTTCAGGAGTAGGGCGACGCCCAGCAATTGTTTCAGCCGGCTTTCACTCCTGCATTATTCATGAATCCTTCCTCTTTTTTCTCCCTTTCTCTGTTCTTCCTACGCCTTTCCTTCTCCAGGCGCTCCACCAGAAAAGACCATTCTCTTCTCTCCGTTCCCCCTTTCTTTCATCATTCAACATCCTCTTCCTTCTCCACTCGCCCTCTACCTATTTATCTATATACCTGCGTCTCTTCTTCACACCGTCGCTACCCTCTTCCACGAAACTGAAGGCGTTCATGGCAGCGGTCTCTGCCCGCTCGTGAAACCTTCTGTCATTGCAGCCTTATTTTCTTCCCTTTGCGGCCATCAGGAGGTAGCTTCGAGGCTTGCGGGCTCGGAGGAAGATGGTTAAGAAAATCGACGGGGACCCTCTGTGAAGCGTGCGCAAAAAAACGCAAAGCAGATTCTTCCGCGGCCGCAAGAATTATGAAAGGGGGTAAACTGCGCGGGAATAAAGTCTGCGATTTGTGTGCGAAATGGTGGCGGGGCGATCGTCACTAGAGCGCAGCGTTTTTATTATTCGCTTGCCCTTGCATTGTTAATGCGAAAAACGTAGTTAATGGTCGGAGGCATTGGGTACACGGTCATTTGTTGCGGCGAATTGTCGTTCTGAGAATGTGAAGAATAATGGAGGGTATGTCGTGGGACAATAAAGTGGGTGGTATATGCGTGGAAAGACAAGAGACGCGATAGTGGTTACGGCAAACTATTTGACCGCTGTTAATGCTCTCGCTGCTTCAAAATTAATAATTTTTTTATTGCAGATCACTATTTTAAGAATAACGAACGTTAATCACAATATGAAAGCACAAAAGCTTTAAAAGTCCTGTCATCGCCCATTTAAACTACCGACTTCCATTAATTCACCGGTTGTTCGCAAACTATCAAACATCTCAAACCCCGTCTAAACAACAACGATCATCCCACTGAAATACTTATCGCTGTCGCGCATTGCGCGCATTCGCTCAAATTTGACATGCATTCGCATATTAGCCACGAAGCAAAATCGCGGTTCAACGCAGAGCAAAAGCCGATCGAGGGATCCTGCAGCAAAGTTATGACAATTAAGGTAATTAAAATGGCCCGCGGATAATTTGAATTTGCTAACGTGACCGCATCCGCAATCGATGTCCGCGCGCGTACGCAGATACGTACACAAGTGAATGCGTCAGTTCCATGTCGCGCGTACACAAACGCACGTCAGCGGAGCGGACGCAATTGGTGCCAATCATTTTTGGCCGACGAAAACTAATAATTAGCCAAACGGATTAGCCGATCATCAGCGGGAGGCGCTTTGATTGGCGGCGCTCATTATCGCCGTGCGTCCGCGTGATACATTATGCCGCAAGAATTTAACGATCAGCTTTTTAATCGAGTGCCAAAATGGTGCGCACGTTGTGGACGTTTTGCCAAGTGCGACATTGGGCGAAACGTAGTGACGCGAATCTGCCGTGTGCTGGCTGCTTACCAGGAGAGGTTCAAACAAAATTTCACCACGCGCCGTTCCCTCGGGATTAAACCGAATCGCGGTAAGCTCAGGTACGAGGCGTCATCTTTTCACCGCTCGTTGCACCGCGTGAACTTTGAGATGGGAACGCGTTTGCACACCAACTAGGTGCACACGAGTGCACGTTGGTGGGAGGACGTGCATGTACGCAGTTCCTTTTAGGCCGCCGACGCGTGGATACTAAAGGAACATGAGGGTCAACCGCGGATGTATAAGCTGACCTGGTTACTTTGGTAAACAGGTGTTAGCGGGATTCGTTACTGTTACGACGATCTTTCGACGATATAGATGCATGAGTGATGAGGAGACGTGAAATGATGAATGCGAATATAGTAAATGCGAAATTTAATGGACTGGTGGAGTATACGAGTATACGATATGCAGTATAATATGTACTGCTGTATAATATAGAATTATTATGTTGTAATAAAGAATATGTGATGTTCGGACATTTTAATAACGACTTGAAGACTGGTTTATCGTAACCATAAGGAATTAGTATAGTAATCTATTGAATATCCGAAGATGAATATGAAAAATCTTAAAGTTTGAATTATTAATTTAATCTATCATACAGAGATCCATTAAATTAAGAATTTACTATATTTTTATGTCTGTTTTATTGCATTATACTTCGCAACGCTATGAAGAAGCATAAATCTAAACTAAAGGTCAATTCTCATAAAAGCAGTATATTGTGATTATACGCTTATGTTTCGTGAAATGGTAACGTAAGTTGTAAAATAGGCCTGTAAATAAAGGCGCAACTAGAAAAACATTTTTAAATAAGTCAAAATGGATCGAGGCAGTAGATCACATCTAACATTGCAAATTTAGACACATAACTGTTTACAGTTACATGTGTAATTTATTGAGATGTTAAGCATAATGATTAAAGAGGCAAATTAATCCAGCGGCGGAAATTTCTTTTCCAAGCCACTTCAGGTATGTCAAAACAGCCCCTTCAATCTTCGGACATGCATATACAAATCCTCACTGATTGCAAATCATTAAACAGGGATCAAAAATATCAGATCGACTTGAGCACCCATTCAAATGCAAAATGAGAATGAAACTGAATTTATGCCCTCGCCTAAATGCTTCATATATTCATAACACAATTATAAATATTAATACATGATCCAAATAATTGGGAACTTATATAAATGCACAATTATGCGCACAATTATACATGGATATAAATTTCGAATGTATATCCTAAAGTATCTCATTAAACAACGATAATTTTGCATTTATTTTAGAAAGCGATTCAATCAACGTAATATTTTGATTCCTGTTTTGCCGAAAACTGTAGTGATATCTTCAAATATTTGTGTTTAACGCTGTGAACGAAGACTACGCGTAGGTATTGTCAAAAACTATTCGCTGTTTGTATGGATTCACATTTCACCGAAATTCCCAATCAAAACGAAATACATACTTTATCTGCGAATAAAGGTATACCTCGACAGATTTACAAGCACTGTAATTTCATACGGATAGCATAATATTTTACACTTTCGTATGCAACTACACTCGCTTAATTGTACAATGAGATGATACTCCGAGGGCTATATGTACGTATGTCTGCTTAAAACTACAAAACAATCGTAATACTAGCACTCGATGGATGCATTCGACTGTACCACATTTACTGGCTACAGTACATATAACAGATGATAATATTGCTGTACTAAATATTTTAATAATATAAATACAGAAACGTTTAAACAGTATAGATGCTTTATAAGCATATTTTTATTAAATACGTCGATACTGCATACATAATAATTTCTGAAGAAACGAAATACTGCAAGCAATATGTTATAATTGCAACAATCGAATGTGTCCCAAGTAAAAGCAGATTACTCGAACGCCTGACTCAGTATTCGCAAAAGAAAAATGCTAGCCTTCCACTGGCCCTACCTACTTAAAATACATTATTTACACAGAAGTATGCTACCTGCCTCCCTGATACCTATATTTAAAAATGCAAGCCAATCACGCCAGCAAGCTCAGTCTACGGTTCTCACACACTTCGCCCAGTTGCAAAAAAAAACCTATTCCTAGAAAGTACATCCAGAGACGTATCCGACACCCGAATTCGGCGAATTTCATCATTCATTCAGTACGTTAAGTACAAATTCTTAAAATCGACTATCAAAAGTTAGTGACAATGCAAGTTACGCGCGACAACAAAATTAACTAGTTAATTTTCTGTATAACTAAGACCTCTGCGGACTGTGTATTGTCGTCATTTTTCAAATTAATATCCGACGTGCAATTTATAACACTAGCATTCACACCATGTACAATGGAACGTACATTGATGAGCACTAAACCAATTGACAATTGCTAATATCCATTAGTAATCTAACAGTTAAATCCGTGCTCACCGACCCAATTCATAAATGCGACGCGGCCACTAAAAAATATGCTGACCATTTTGCTGGAACTATCTTGATATAAGATTAATAATATACGTAACGTTAGAATTAACTGAGCCAGTATATCATTGTATTAAATTCATATGTAATTCACATTTTACTACGAAGTTTTACTTCACCTATTTCTTACTTCAAAAGCGAATACTGGACATACAAGAAATTCTACTGAATTAAAAACTTTTGTATATATTTAAAGTATGTATTATGTATAATTAAAATATGTAACTGGAAATAAAGGCAGTATCACCCTCGAGCGACCTGCTTTCCAAAGGACCAACTACCTATAACTTTTTGGACCGATCGTCCTGTGCTATCAGTAGGTAACTGGATGGACTTAAAAGTTTTCGCAGCAGTATTGGCTTGTCTGGATACCATAGGAACACATTGCATCGACAACTCCTTAACCCTCAGACTTTTGTATATGGATTGACTGAACTACAAACACTATACTCTTAAGTTCTCTACCAATAAGTAATTAGAAATAGTTATCTTCTTAAAACACAGACGTTATGACTCTGAAGAAATACACTGGATAATTTTACGTTGTAATTGGATAAAAGTATTGACAAATACTAATTTGGTTTCCAAACCAGAATCTATTCGGTAAAACTAATCACATTCTGGATGCACCGATTGTGTTATACTGCAAAAAAAAACCTAAGTTGGCATTGTACTGACTGTGCCATACAAACTCTAATTCATGATTCAAGAAATTACGCAAATACTGAACACATAATGAAAAATCAGTGAATAATAAACACATAGTGATGCCATCCTTCAAAAGCCTACAGTGTACTGTACAAGGGGATGATGTTGCAGAGAAGAGTTCATTTGACTACTAATTTTTGTAATAATGGATCTATGAGTGTATGATTTTTAATAGTGAATGTTGAAAAGAAATTAAATATACCGGTAAGTTGAAAATTGAACTCATGAGATCTACATGCTGTATGCAGCCTTCAACCTAACATCATCATCCTAAATTCAGATTAACCTTTTCAATACTAACAACTTTCACGTCATAAAACATTTTACATTATCTCAAAGATAACCAACATCATTTTGTCTCATTATTTCATAGCTGCTCAAATTAACGATATGGGAATTTGTATCAGAATCGAAAAAAAAATTGAAAATGTTGCCGTAGCATAGTATACTACACAAAACCTGCTGTTGCGAAAAAGTTAATGTCCATTTTAATGAGAATGCCAGTTACCCGATCATACCCTCGAGAAAGCTGCTGCCTATGGTGATCCGTCACAATGGTCTGACAAGGTTGTGGTGCTCATTTATAATATGTATTATATGTTGGAATAATCCTTTCAATAATTAACCTAAAAATTTGCACAGATTAATGATAAATTCCTTTTATTCTTACTTGTAATACAGACAAACAAAAATTACATAAAGGATCTACAATAAAAATTAAATTTGATTAGCTAATGTGAACGTTGGATGACCAAATCCATTATATTTAATCAGCTTGATAATCCATTATTAGAATATATTAATAATTTATATTACTCACATCATGACTGAGTCATTTCATTTATAACTGAATGTTTTTAATTACTACGTAAAATTTTATTTATCACTTTTTTAATTGTGTGAGTGTAGCATTCTGCAAAATGCTGAAGTACATAAAACTCACCCAAAGCTATACAGCAACTCTAAAAGCTTATAATTGCAAACAACAGCGTACATCTTTGTCAGTAGCCAAACGCATTGGAGCTGAGAATAGGATATTTTTACTAAACTGTGGCATCATACTGAAATATACATAAGATAAGCTGCAGTGTTCCTTGTACAATGATAAACTATCATTTTTACACTAAATATAAGCAGAATTTCTTTACCTAATTTCTAGGGATATTCGTATAGGTTAGTCCCATCGCATACGCAATGCCATATAAGATGAACCAATTTCCAAACTTGATCAAAAGTGCGATTATGTTATTCATAAATTCTGATACGATTCATATCAAAATATACTTTATGTGTTATTGTAAGTTGACAATGAGATATTTAAAAGTGACCACAGACGATGTAATATTAGACCAACGCCACTTCCTAGCGTGTATGGCGATGCGAAGATAGGAATCGACTATCGCTGCAAGGAAACATGCCTTGATGGTACTAATTATAATTCCTTCTTTGTCATACGGCATGTCATACTTATCCGAACTCTCAAGCCGCGGAAATGTTTCTTATAACTGTTGCTTAATTTCTCATAATAGTCTAGCCCATACACCCACCAATGCCACAGCAACCATTCATACTGCAAAGCACAAGGCCTATATACAATTCTACCTTGTACTCCACTTTAAATGTACTATTCCTTGGTTTGTATTATTATACAGTACAGAATATTATTAATAATATAGAATATAATTCCAAGGTATATACAATTCTACCTTGTACTCCAAAAATTGGTAACAGATAAAATTTTCTGGAAACAAAAAAAAATAATATAAAAGATGAACGTGACATAACATGATATCATAAATTCAATTATTGATGAGTTTAAATATACTATTTCTTGATTTGTATTATTATACAATATAGAATATTATTAATAATATAGAATATAATTCCAAGGTATATGATAATGCATAAACATATATTGTACTCAGTGTGACTCTATATTATTTACGAAAGCAATACGTTTAAAAAATCTATGGAATTCTAGCGGTACATTGTTTTTCCGATGTAATATGATAATTTTAATAGCAAATGTGGCGGAAATATCGAGAAAATGTTACTGATACGTTAATCCGTTAGTTCTGAAATAGAAATGTTGAAGATTAATGCAAATTATACATCCTGAAACACAAAAGAGTATATTAAACAAGTCAAGAAATATTATCCGCAAGATCTGAAACAGAAACAAATTGTAGTTAATGAAAACTGCTTTTCTGGAATCCTGGCCGTCGATGAACCTGAAACAAAAAGAAAAAATATGTTAGTAGGTCCATAATATATTTCTGAATCGGATAACTAGCCCTAATTAACTCTCTAGTATAGTCAATACCAAATAAGCATGTGTTGGCTTAGAAACAACTAAACAAGTTGGAAAACTGATCCAGTATACAATTTAAATATTTTGTTTTTATTACAGTTAATATTTTATACCATAATCATTTAAATAGTAACAAGAGTTAATCGGGATAGTTAATCATGCCTTTCTTTTTCAAGTTGCAAAAGTAACTATGACAGATTACATTTGCAATGCTTGACAATGACGAGCATAGTGACTTTCGTGGAAAATTAATCCAGCGGTGAAGCCCTCTTCCATAGGCCACTTCAGCTATACTAAAACAGCTTCTTCTTACTTCGGACATGCCTGTACATGACCCCACTAATTGGGAATTTTTAAACAGATGTCGAAAATTTTACATAGATTTGAGCACTACTCCGAAGGCAAAGTGAGAACGAAATTGTCCCTACAAACCTACCTACCCGTTCCAAATATAAATGCGTGATTGTATAGCTCTAGAAATAAACATAAATACATAACCATGTGCATAGTTACATATGTATATTTATTTCCAATATAAATTTCGCCTTTGCCTTAGACAGTGATCAAATCAATGTAAAATTTGGACATCTGTCCTGCGAAAGTTACAATTATCAAAATTTGAAATACGATTGAAATAAAAGTAATTAAATTTGCGAATAAAAACTAACATACGATCAGTGCCAAAAATTCTGGCGGCGTGTTGTATATACATTTAACCGAAATTCCCAATTAGCTCGAAATACGTACACCGCATACCTAATGACCAAGGTGTACCTATTTCTGCTTATAATAATCTTAAATATAGCACTTGACTATTTAACAACCTTTTACTATTACGACAGCATATGTATGAGACAATTGTATTGTTACATGAAGTATAACAGTACTGATAGTGAATATTGAATGAGATTGAAAAATCGCGGGCAAAATCTTATTGTTGCAATAATCAAGTTAATCCCAGATGAATGCATATCACTTGAACGCCGTATGCCTACCCGCGAGAGAATAAGTGACAGCATCACACTGGTCCTACCTACTTAAAATTTAGCATTCACACAGAAGAATATTACCTGCCTGCCTGTTACCTATATTTAAAAATGCAAACCAATCACACCAACACACACACTCCATTCTCACACATACCGCCCGGGTGCAAAAAGCCTATTCCTAGAGAGTACGTCCCGGGACGTCTCCGACACCCGAACTCAGCGCGCATCATCATTCATTCACTACTGTACGTACCAATTCCTGAAATCAACTGTCAAAAGCTAGTGACCGTGTAAGCTAGTCGCGACCGCGATTCATACTGACTCATTTTTCCATACAACCAATTTTTGTATAGATTGCAAATAATATTACATTCAATCGCAACCGTCTACTAATAAGAAACAAAGACCAATTCGTGGCAATTCTGATTTCTTAAAAAGTCAAGTACGTAACGAGAACTCAATATGCATGTTCGGTTCTCCAACGTGCAGTCCATACACTACCATTCATACCACACACAATGGAAAGCACGTTGGTGGGCACTGAACGTAATGACAGTCGCTTATACATGTTAAATAATCGTATATTTAAATTCGTGTTCACTGGTCTGATCCATACATGCGACACCTGGGTGCATGGATGGTTTCAGACACTAGACAATGAACACGAGTAATTAAAATGTATACCAACTGTTTTGCTGAAAACATCCTGAACTAAGATTAATGAAGAAATGTGTCTAAGCGGGCTAATACATTTTTGCATTCATTACAATTGCAATATATATATATACATCTATTACACATGCACACATGAATATATGTTCTTTACAAAAATGGACTCTAATGAATTCTCAATTCAAATGGAAATATTGAGCATGCATGACTTTACATTACATAAACTTTAAATTGTATTAAAATTGATCAAAAATCAAAATTATTAACTAAACCTGAAAATAAAAGATTGATTAACCTCGAGTGATCTGTTCTCAGAGAGACGATTTTAAAAATACAATCAAACACCTGGATATCTCTCTGAATGCAGATACTACCCGTCGCGAAGTGCCTTCGTGCTCTTTTAATACTAAATCGAATGGCGGATATGAAACCATTCCTAATTATACCAGAAGTATAATCAGGAAGACTACCAGTTTCGAAACATAGCAATTTATTAATTATTAGCTTTATATGTTGACAATGTGTAAATAAAAAAATCGCGGATCGCGAGTCATGAATTATGATACACAGAAAATAAGAGACGAAGGCCTATCCTACACTAAATAAACATACAACATGAACAAATTGCCACTCATAGATAAACTCCGCAGAGTATACCTACGGTCACTATGCTCTCATAGACAATCTCTAAAGAATAAATACAACCAACCACCCGTGTCGGTTCGGACCATTCATCCTGCGACATGTTTGAGTGGTCAGAGGAACATAAAAATATGACTCATCGGTGTTGGCTTGTCAGGATACCACAGGAACACGCTGCGTCGATGAGTCCTTGACTCTGAGAAGTCTACCAGCTCAGGATTCGGGATTATGGGCTCTCGTCCTCCAACCCAGCATCAAATAGGCCGCAATAAATATTTTCTTGAAGTTTTGATTCTGCAAAGGAACAAGAAAAAATTATTATTTATTGTCCACTTGAAACAACTGTATAAGTGAACATTTTCATTTAAGCAATATATATACTTACAATATAGCATTTCTTGAAAACGAATTTGAATCCATCATTGGCGTCGAAGAACACTGACTCTACTGTACGGTGAAAAACTATGTTTTATTACCGTGATTAAATATTTGTATTGATGAGCAATATTGAGTCTAATTTATGATTGAAACTACTATTACTTAGTGTCCTGTTCAAATGAATATATGGACAATACAAAATTTTCTTTAACAAATACTCAGAGTAATTCTAAATAAAGGATTGCAAACAAACACTGACTCTATTCGCCGTGACGCTATACTTAAATACAAAAAGGGATGAAGTGATACAATCAACCTATGCGGTTGAAAGGGTAATTATACATCGAACTCAAACACTGACTCTAAACCGCATTGCACGCGGTCACTTAAATCCTGAAACAAAAAATATTTAGACGTTAGTAAAAATTTCATGTAAGTACGGAATTTGGGGAAAATTACAATATTTATATCAGCTAAGAATTAAGCTGCAGATTTTACAAAAAAAAATATTTAATTGAATAAAAATAAACGAAATATTGAATAAGTATTTAAACAAAAACCATTATGTTATATTTCTTTAGGCGCTTTATTTCTGCAACTGTACGTGTGTGTGAGAAACCGTGTGCTTGCCTAATTCACACAACTACACAAAATTCAGAACCTTAACTTTGGACTATTTTGGCACATATTCGATTAATAAACCCGATATATGTCATTCGCATGCAGGTCATCCATCAAACTAAATACTTGAATGTTATTAAACTTACCGAAAATAGCGTAAAGATAGCCAAATATGATGTTCCGATGCCACAGTGTACCGCCTTTTCTTCACTCGTAAGAACGCCAGATTTCACGATCCAATATTTCCGATGTTTCGATGAATCCAGCGAAGCCACTGCCAAATAAATGTTGCCCCTTATTAGATTTACAAGATTCGGTCGAATATCTTGGGTATACATTCAAAATGTTCTAATAAAATATCGTAAATGTGGTTGCTCACCCCTTGCGATCTGCACCATGTCACTGCCAAGCACGGAATATGGCGGTTACTCCGAACGAGCAATGGTTGGCTACACTGCCGCCAATGGCTACGTTTGAATGGGTCTTCTTAAAAAAGCCACTGTTCCCGCGCAAAAGTTCATTTTCGCAGGTGTGTGTGTGTGAGCAAGCGTGTGCTTGCCTCACTCACACAACTGCACGATGTCGAGAATCTTAACCCTGGACCACTTTGGCATACATGCAATGAAAAAGCCTAATATGTGTTATTAGTTGTTTGCTCATGCAGGTCATGCAGTGAATTAGCTACTTGATATGGTTGGACATACCGAAAATGATGTAAAATCTGCGAAATGAAATGTTGCGATGCCGGCACGGTGGAACGATGCCGGAAATCGTGGTCGAATATCTCGCACGATCCAAAGAATTCGGCGAAGTCAAGGCAGAATACGTGTTGTCCCTTGTTGGATTCACAAGATTTGGTCAAATTTGGTGTGTACATAACAAATATGCAACAAGAAAATGGTATAAATGTGGCAGCTCACCTGTTACAATCTGCACCGTGCCAACGCCGAGCTCCGAGAGGGATGAGCACCCTCAAGATGAGCTGTGATTGGCTAGATACCCATCATGGCGGCAGGTTTGCTTCTGATTGGCTAGACCCACATCATGGCGGCAGGTTGAGTCTGGTTGGCTCCTGCAAATATATTGTTACAGTAAACTCAAATTGTAATACTGAAGATTTTATCATTTATATTTTATATTTTTGCTTCGTGTATGTTTAATGCATGTCATATTTGTTATTGTCATATTTTGTTATGCATGACATAATTGTATGTTGTCAAACTTGCTGAGAATACTGTGAAGACTATCAAAAACGTGGTTGGAAATTTTGTCAACATTATTTTCCTGAGCTGTCGAAGCCACCTAAAATTAAAGACGCATATCTTAATTCATTTAATACGTTACACAACTGTTTTTATGAACGTGTATTGCTCCTAGCTCACTTCATCAGACTGTAACAAATCCGAGGGTAGATCTACAAAAGTGTTGTATAAGACTATACCAGAACATAGTATCTGATAACTTATGATTTACACAGTGTTACTATTAGCCGCCAATTGAGTGGATGGCCTGCATGTGTTCGCTTCCACATTACAGGATCAATGTGTGAAGATCAAATCCAGGTGGTTGACACTACTGATATTCACTATTACAACAATTTTAAGTAACGCTTTTTTGAGATTTCACCATTTTAGCAATGATATCCACAAACTATAAAATTATTGTCATTCTCGTGTGCGTACAAATCTTTCTGCTAAATGTAACTCAAAAGTATAAATCATAAAGAACTATTTGGAGGTTGATGTCAACATGTTCAATCTTTAAGAATTGCTTACAGTGCTTATAGTAAGTATCTATGTATTGCAATTGAGGTACAGAAAAGAAAATTGCATGGAACGTTAATGTTGCAGACTCAGTAGTTTAACAAAAATATATAATGTTTGTATAATGTCCTTATTGGGAGAGAACCGTTGGTATTTGTATTATATCATAGTAGAATTACTGTTATTCATTGTGATTTAAAAGTGTGTCATAGATGTGACAGGAAAAAGTATTGCTATATTCCTGACACACATCTGAAAATATAGAGCAGTAAAAAAACAATTCCTGGAATTCACATTTTTAGGTTGCAATTAATAAACCTGTTTCTACCATGTGTCATGAATGTAGCGTTAAAATATTTTGCTGGTTTCCTGGCACATAACTAAAAATATATAACATTAACAAAACAACCTCCATAATTTGTACTTTTTGATCAGAGCTGATAAAACTACTCTCTTACAGTGTGTCTTGCATGTTCCTGACGCTTGGTTAAAAATAAATGGTATTAAACAAACATCTTTCATACTTTCTACTTTTAGATTGCATCTAATAAAGCTACTTCAAAAATACACAGCATTGAAATACAACTTCTCATAATTTCTACATTTAAATTGCAGTTAATAAAACTAACTGTGCAGTAATACATAGCTAATAAATAGTCTGCTCTTTTGGTAACAATGATATAATATCTTTAAATATTTGTGTTGAAGTATTGATTTAGCTGTATTGACTTCTAATGCTGGTTTTTATTTGTACCTATGCTGTAATACACAATCCCTGTAAACCCACAGAATGATTTTGTGAAACCAAACAATTTACCACAGTCCGTCAAAGGAATCAAACAATTTGACACAATCTATCGAACACGAGTATAACACGCCAACAAAATACAAACATTATACACAATCAAAACACAAGCGTTACACATTAGCAAAGAAAAATAATGCTACCACAGCACTTTTCAATTGCATTTAGTATTAAACTTTATACCATAAACAGAACATCACCAATGTTTTAAATTTCAAAGGTTACTTTGAGTTGGTGTACAAATTAACATTAGTCATATCTGGCAGTAAAATTTGAATTTCAAACACAAGTTTTGTAATATATAAATGACCATCTGCTGAGCAGTTTCACAGTTGAAATGTGGCAGTAAAAGCTTTCCTTATGTTCCTGATGCATGGTTAAAAATACACAGTACTAAAGGAGCACGTCTCATAATTTTCACTTTTACATTGCAATTAATAAGACTAACTCTGCGGTAATATGTTGCTAATAAAAAGGCTACTCTTTTGATAAGGACGTTATACAATCTTTAAATATTTGTGTTAAATTATTGGATTTGCTGTATTGATTCCTAATACAGGTTTTTATTTGCACCTATGTTGCAATACACAATCCTTGTAAACACTCTGAATGATTTTATGAAACCAGACAATTTAACACAGTCCATCGAAGCAGGCAAACAAGGTGTCACAGTCCATCGAACACAAGTATATTGCATCAACAAAGTACAGGCATTATACACCATCAAAACACAGCATTACATTTTAGCAGAGAAAAGTAATGGTACCTCCGCACTTTTCAGTCGCACTTAGTATTAAACTTCATACACTTAATAGAATATTGCCAATGTAAAATTATGATAAAAATTATAATAGAGGTTTTAAATTTCAAAGGTCACTTTGAATTGATGTAAAAATTAATATCAATAGTACCTGACAGTAAAATCAGAATTTCAAGCACAAGTTTTGTGGTATCTAAATGGCCACCTGCTGAGCAGTTTCAGAGTTGAAATGTGGCAATAACATGATGTGCATCGTAAAAGGTTAGTTTCTACGTTTTAATTGTTTTTCCACAAATATTCTGTTTTAAAATTTGCTACGATGTCTGAAATTGAGCGACGAGCAGCAAGAAGTTTTTGGCAAATAATTAATGGCAAATATAATGCGCAGTAAACGCGTTTAAAGTAAAAATATAAAATATGAACTTTGCAGGGTTACATTTCGAACTTAGTAAAGCGACATAATTGCGGGAAACAGTCAGATTCAAACGGCAGCCATTAGTGGTGAGTAACCAATCACTGCTCAGTTCACTTCGCTTCCCCCAGTGTAAAGTTGGCAACAACACGGTGCAGATCGGAAAAGGTGAGCTCCCACATTTATGTTATTTTATTGTTAAATATTTGTTCTCTGATGTCTAAATTTATCGAAATATTATACTTTCAGCAAGGGGCAACACGTATTGCGTTGTGGCTTCGCTTGGCTCGGCGAATTTTTCCAGATATTCGACTGTAATTCCAGGCAGTTGCACCCTCAAGGAAAGCGCGGTACGCGGTCGTATGGAGTCATCGTATTTTGCTGGTTTTCCATCATTTTCGGTGAGTTTGACTACATTCAAGTATCTAATTCGATGCATAGCTTGCATGGTCGAATAATTAGTGAAATATTGGGCATATTCATGGTATATTTGCCGAAGGAGGTCAAGGTTAAGATTTTCCATTTTATGCAATTGTGTGGGTTAAGCTAGCACACGCTTTCTCACACACACGCATCCATGGAATTCGCCGCCATAACTACTAGCTAGTCAAATCAAGTGCACTCAGTGGTTATTCGTAATAGCGATTTCTGTTAAATGTTTGAATCATTTTTTTATTTCTTTTATTTGATCAGAACTTAGAGTCACTGTTTGGACGCGATATTTAATTGTCCTTATCCGCGTAATAATATCACATTAATATTGTAATAATTTCTATCTCCAACTCTCTTATTTGGAGTGGACAATAATTTCAATATTTTTTTGTTGCTTTGCAGAGTCAATAATTTAACAAAATGGTTGTTTCTACTTGTCTAATGCTGAGTGAAACAATGCCGCTGCAGAATCCGGAGTCCACTGAATGGGTTCCTGTGCTATGCAGACAAGCCAATATCGGTGAGAGAAATTTTTAAGTTTTTCCAGTTATTCTTTTATACTGAAGGATGAAAGGGTTTAGCTAGTACGCCTGTTAACCATATTTATATGTCATTGAATATTTCTAAGAAACGTTGCAAAGAACGCAACGACTGCAAAAAAAAGCACCCACAATTTTCACACTAACTTGTTTTGGAAAATTTGTTTCTCAGACAAATCAAACAATGAATAGATTAGATATGGGGCAAAATAAATAAATAGAATAAATAAACATTAATATTTTTTTAATACTAATCATAATTGCTACCAGCTGTTAAATATGTGATGAAACTTCGCGATATTCATCGTTACTGAGATAATGCAAAAATGCATAAAACTTACATGGCTGGTAAACAGTATTATTTATTATGTTAATAATAAAAGTTCGGCAATAAGAAACACGAACTAGAACTTATTAAAAGTGGATTTAAAGAAAAAGTTAATAATTGAAAATATCGGTAGCATTAGTGGGTGCAGATTATTGTCAGACATGGAATTTTTAGCATTTGAGACGATGTAGATTGAAATAATACATAAAACAATGAATGTATGTAATTTTACTGAAAGTTGAACAAAGTGCGCAAACTAGAACGAGATGTTGACAATCTGCGCATGATCTGTATCAAAGGAATGCGGAATCGTACAGACACCTCAGTCTTGCGTCGGCCGCCGTAAGGGTCATATCGAAAGTTTGGGAACTCGTGAATGTGATACGCAGTTGTTCGATAAGCTCAATCTTGCTTTGATCATCAATGTTATAGCTTCCCCGGCTAACATAGTATTTGATATACGGATTTTTACGGTGCTAAAGTAAAGTGTAATTGCGACGTGAACGTTAACAGTGAACAATGACAATTAACGTTAATTGCCAATGTTAGAAGTGGCTTGTAATGGTGATTAGACACAATTAATACGGACTATTAATATTAACAGTGCTATTAGATTCGAATATTGCCATCGCTTATGAATAATGAATGTTCGCAGTGGTAATACACAATTCCAATCTTCGCATTCATGGTGCTATTACTTGTGAATACTGACAGTGTATAATCACCACCCATCGACAGTGAATATTTATATTAAATATAAATGATAAATATTAACCGTGATTATGACATCGTGTTTAAATTTACAGTTTATACTGCCCGCGGCAGGAGCAGTGCCTTCTCACATGTCATGCAGCAACAAGTGGCTGCCTATACCGTGGGGTACTGCTGTTCTGCTTCTACTCTATGTCGTTATACTGTTGTGGTAAGTTTCAACTAGTCTTATTATACAAGCTTGTGCACAATTTATTAATACATTAGTTTTATATTTTGGTGTTGCTTTTCTATAACATTTCTCTCCTATTCTGGGTTTGTTTAAAACTACTCATTTTTACTGCGTGCATATTCTCACATTTTCTATCATACGCTGTAACATTCACCTGCACATCACATACGGCACCATTCGCGGTTTGCAAAATTTCTTAAAATTTTTCACTAATACTATATTACTGCGTATACATTATGTGGTGCCTACTTCGATGTTAAAAATCGTACAGATCACAACTCGCAGCGACCTCCACGTGGTGTGATCCGGACACTGTTATACTTGAATCGGATGTTTACATCTGAATCAAGGATCACGGTGACTAACGGCTGCGACACGCGTTTTGTTTTTATGACCCAATGATATGGTCCTACTAGAATGTCAATGAACTTTCGTTAAACGTAGCTTCACTTCACCTTCTGTAACGATTAGCACATTCATTGTACAATCACGTCAGCATTCGCGGTAACAGAAAAAGAATTCCGTTGAGGAAAGCGCGTACGTCTTTATTTTTGCTACCCTGCCCCTTTCTTTCAGCAACGTTGCGACCCCTCGTCGGTCTTTAGATTCTGTGTTTGCTCGATAAAATCCGCTTGCCTCCACCCGCGTGTGTTGAGGCGGACGCGCGCGGAATAGCGTTGCGTTTTGAACATCTAGTGCGCCGCGAAGTAACTTGTGTGTTGGATTAGAATATACGATTTCGAACGTAATTGCCTCCATCCGCGAATGTCGAGGCACGCGCGCGGTTCGGTGATCTCCATCCGCGAATGTTGAGGTCCGCGAACTCGTTTTACTTCCACCCGCGTGTGTTTGAAGTCCGCGCGTCGCGATTTCGACAGCTTCCACCCGCGTGTGTTGAAGCTCGCGAATTAGAGTCAGTGCCTAAGAATATTTTATGATACATCCCATTTATTCGATAATTATTTAACTTCCTTCAAACTTTTATTCCGCGGCTTTCATCAGTCTTTTTCTACTTAGACAATTTGTTTTCGATATTTTCGATAAATTTTCCGTTTATTGCACTTGCACTTCTGCGTTGGCAAAGATGGGATGTATCGTAGAACGTTCTTTAAATTATTGTGATCGCGCGCAATGCGATCTTAGAGTCAAAATTGCTTTCGAGTAAGTTATTTCCCCGGAGTCGTACAGACTCTTTACCTTCAACCCTTTGCATTGGAATGTAGAATCACGCGAAGTAGAGTCAGTGTTTGTTCGCCGTTATAAATCCCCATCGATCGTACTATATTTTCCGGGTCGCGTTAGAGTCTCTGTTTGTCCGCCGCATTATACATTTTTGCTTTAATTTTTCTTAATAAAACACCTCGGTCGCGAACACGTATACCGAAACGCATATACCGCGACCGCGAACTGCAATAGTAGAGTCAGTGTTGTTGCGCCGATTTAAAATCTATCGGTCGGGAATTTTACAATTATTATTTCGTCCGCGAAAGTAGAGTCATGTTTGCCGAAAATATTATATTCGGTCGCGATATACGGAAAAGACTTCGGGCGTAACGCGTAGTAGAGTCAGTGCATCAAGAAGATGCCTGGTCCTGTCTGAGAGGATGGATGACTAATGGTAGAAATCCCAGTTCATTCTGAGGGTCTTGTCCAAATCCACGATCAACGTCCTGCCCACATCCCACAGTTCAGAATGGAGAATCCAGAATTTGAGGGTCTAGGTCTTGTCTGAGGGATGGAAAACTGAAATGCCTTACATCCCATTCAATTTAGAATGGAGCATCCATCTGATGGTTCTTGAGAGTCCAAAATCGACTGCGCTCATCCCACAGTTCAGAATGCAGAATCCACAACTTGAGGGTCTAGGAACTGAGGGTCAAGGATCCGTCGATGGTGCGTGTTCCAGTGGTATGCTGACCAGGCGGTGAGTCCAATTTTTAAGTCCCTCCAGTCACTCAACCATGTCGTAGGATGAAAGGTCCGAATCGGCACGAGTGACTGGTTGTAATTATTCTTTGAAACTGTTGCAAATGGTGAGCATAGAGACCGCGAGCAGACTTTTCGCAATGCGAGAACTCTGCTCGTGAGTGGTATTTGTTAGGCACATTTTTCATGTCTGTGTATTAGCTCAGGATAGGCCTCCCTTGCTCAATTTATGTTTATTATATTTGCTCGCGGTCGCGGTCGCGTTTTGTATTTTACTTTAAAAACGTTTGCACATTTAAAGTGCTTTGAAAAGTAGAGTCAATTTTTGCAATAAAAGTTGTTGTATTACGACTTTTAATATAAAATTAGAGTCACGGTCCTGTAGAGTCAATACGTTCGTATTTAAGAACGTTCCGTTTGCGTTCGTTTGTGAATAGTATTAATGAGCAAGGTGGCATTTCGCGACAAGTAGATCCCATTATAGAGTGACATTATTGTTATATTTTTGTGATGTATAAAAAGTCGCTACTATGGTGGGATCGCTTGAGGGAGTTTGTTTTTCCATGTTAGAAACATGAAAACAAACAGTCGAGTCAGTAGTGCATGCTAACTTTTGCTTTCAATATGAAATTAAATTAAAGTCGAGTCACTATTGCATGAAAATTTTACTTTTATTGCAAGATGAAATTAAAGTCGAGTCACTTTTTATCAATGAAACAATAAAGTCAAGATATTAGTCCGCTTAGAAACGTAGTTAATAAGCATGCTACTAATCTTAGCTCAGGATTCTTTCAGCAAACACGGTTTGTACATTATTTTCTTGCCCGTACTCATGTCACTATGGTCTGCAATCATGCATGTTCTCAGGTGCAACATGCATGGTTCAGACCGGTGAGTACGGTTCAGTTTTAAGGCGTAGATTGGTGATTGTATTGTGGTAATGACTGCCGATGTACATGCCACTGTATGAATGCGTAGTGTTTTCTGGCTTGTACGTCGGGTAGAGCATCAAATGACCATTGCTTTCTCGTCTTCCGTCAATTATCATAGATTCTTTCATTGTGTATTTCAATACGCCGATATGTTGCTCACACGGGCTACGTATCGTTTTTTTTTAAATATCTAACAAAGAGTTCTGTACGGCACTTGGTCGTACAGAATATTTAATAAGTCGAGTCACGCGTTTCGCGTTAGCTTGCTCGGTCATTACACTTTACAATCGATTTCAGCATCGGTACGTACTAGTTGATAAGTGTATGAGTCAGTTTTGAGCTCGGGTGTCGGAGACGTCCCGGGACGTACTCTCTAGGATTAGGCTATTTTGCACCCGGGCGGTTGTGTGAGAACCGTGGAGTGAATGTGTTGGTGTGATTGTTTTTCTCTTTTTAAATATAGCGTTAGGTAGGCAGGTAGCATACTTTCTCGGTGTGAATGATGAGTTAGACATAAGTAGGTAGGGCCAAGATGGGCTATCACTCAGTTTTTATTCATTAATAATTAGGGAAATTACAAAGTGATTTGCCTATATTTGGGTTTATTATACTTAACTCGCGCGACCATCCTTTCTTTGCTCGCAAAATCGCGTTATATAAATTACTGTTAAATACACAAGCAGTTCCGCTCAGTGCACTAACATTTTTCGTTCGTAAATGTACCGATCTCGGTACTCATTTCTTAGTAACTGGTCGCGAGAGTTAAATCTTAGTTATAAGATAGCATTTACTTTAATTTTAAGCAGAAATACGTACACATTGCACACAGAAGTAAGACCTCATTGCACAAAGGAGCGAATGCAACTTCATCCGAAAGCATATAGTATCATGCTATGCGCATGAAGTTGCTTTCCTCATTGCACTACCGAGGTGTGCTTCATTGCACAAGTGAAGTACGTATTTCGAACTGTTCGGGAGTTCGGATAAATGTTCACGTGAACGAGCCGCCGAAATTGAGTCTAGAATTCCTCAGTATAAAGTATTATCCTCGCGGTCATATTTCATACGCACGAATTAAAGAGTTAATTTCGGCAGTGCCTGCGTGTCAGCCCTTGCTCGCGAAATTTCATTCGAACGTTCATAAATCGTACAAACATAGTGCTCGAAAGGCAGGTATCAGCGTTTGTGTTGACACGATCACTCTCGAATGCAAAGACGGAACTTATTTTGCCTTCTGCATAACGAAGAAATATTAATCGGAAATGTATGACCATATATTTCCTATTAATTGCCGTTTATACTATTATATGAATAATATATTAGTATATGAAAAAGTACTTTATATTGATTTAAATGAACATTTCGTTCGTCTTTGCGTTCGGAGAAGTGCTCGAATCGATATAAAACTGATACCTGTTTTAATTCCCGAACAGTGGGGACTTGCTTATGCATGTCCGAAGAAAGAAGAGGCTATTTCATAAAATAGTCGAAGCGGCCCGGAGAAGAGGGCTTACGTCGTGGGATTAGCACCACGTTAGTCTCTATGCTCGTCATGTCATGTTTCTACGTAAATGCTTCCCTAACTGTTTAGGCAAGCAATTACGTTTTAAACGCGTATCGGGTCGTTCGATGAAAATGATTTGGAACACTGAATCAATTTACGTAATGATGTATTACTTCTTAAATGCATTTGCAATTTAAGAAATAATGTATTTCCTTAATAAATTGGTTTACGGTGGTCGCTCGCGTTCGCGAAAAATCCGTTCTCCGTTTCTCCGAAATAGGGAAAGTAAAATTTTAATTCGCGATCAAATAAATCATACAGGCCGCGGTCGATCGTTACATTAATTAGCGCCGCTGAGTTAATTCACTTAATAATTTGATCATTTCTTACATTTTCTCGAAAAATGAGAAATGATATGTTGTTATTAGTGAATTGATTTTGTCTGGCTGCTCGCGTTCGCGAACGAACGTTTATTTATTTTGCGAATATGCTATAATAGAAACTTAGAACCGCGAAATCGATACACACAAGTTACCTCGATTACAAATACTATGTACTTGTACGTACATGGTGAAAAATTCTGAGCACCATTTATGCGAGTTCAAATTGCATATGATTGCTTATGACTGCTTATATTGTTTAATCCGCGGTAAGTTACTTGCGAATGCTGACGTGATATGGATTTCATTAACTTCTCAGATTTTTGTATTTTTCACATATCTAAGGAATACTTTAACGCTGATGTTTGAAATTGCCTTTTGCAAATGCAGTAAATGTAGTGCCTTTTGCATATCATTGGTTTTTTCTTAGTAGCGTAAAATTTCAAAAATCAAAATTTTCATGATTATCCAAACTACTAAAATTATCAACATTTTTTATACATATGTTGGCTTTTCGGCCTTTATAGCAGATATATCAAATAATCCATTCGTCTTTCAATTTTATTAATATAATCTGCTTTCTGTTTTAGTTGTTCCATTCTTACATTACAGGTACTCATCAACTTTACTGCGTCAAAATTCTCGGTCCCTTTGTGCCCCATTTCATTTAGCAAAATATAAAGTAGACCAGGGTTTTCATTTTTCACCCCATTTTTGGGCTTGTTTTTCAAGACTTTTGCACACTTTTTTGGCCGTATCTCCAAAACTATTTCGAATTTTTCGCGAATTTTCAGCTATTTTTCTTATTTTTTTTTCTCTATTTCTTCTTATAACTCGTGAACTATGGTGAATTTTGGGGTGCGGTTTGAATTTTTTTGAGTCTCTGGCGACCCTCTTTCATTTCATATAGGTGAGCAAGTCAAATAATTTACTTTCAGTTCGTAGTTATTAAAAAACCCGTGTTTTTCTTATGTTTTTCTCGATTTTTCAATCCATTTTTTGCCATATCTCGGAAACTATTTCGAATTTTTCAACGCGGTTGCAATTTTTCGAAGTCTCTTTGTGCCCTTTTTCATCTGGCACAATTATAAGTCGATCGGTAGAGATTTAATTTTCGACCCCATTTTCAGGCTCGTTTTTCACGATTTTTTCACATATTTTTGCCGATATCTCCGGAACTACTGCGAATTTCGGGGTGCGCCTTGCATTTTCCTAGTCATTTTGGACCCCCTTTGATATGTTAAAAGGGCAATCGAATCGGTGACTCATCATTTTTTCGCAAAAATGGCAAGGGGTATACCTTAAGATTTTCGCGATTTCTTCAAGGCCCTGTCCCGTTTAAACTAATGATCGAAACCTATAAGTAATACAGGTTTTCTTAAAGCTCTTTGGACGCACTTTCACGTGGGACTAATCGCGATTGTCAATTTCGAAAAAAAATTTTTTGGATCTTCTTAAAATCGTCGTATCTCAGAAACTATGTAGAGTTCAGCGCGCGGAAAGTGGTCTATCTTCAGGGCAAATTACCCTCTATCAAATGGTATCGGTCCGAAACAAAAAAAAAAATTGACATTTTTCGCCTATTTTCGCGTATTTTCGGCTTATTTTTCGTTTAATTTTCCGTTCTATTTTACTCATAAGTTGGAAACTATTGTGAATTTTTTAGTGTGATTTGCGCTGTGCTGTAACTTTTTGGATCCACTTTCATTTTTCAAAGGAACAAGTTGAGCAATAACAGCTTTAACTTACGGATATTGAGGAATACGTGTTGTGATATTTTGTTCATTATTTTCTGGTCGTATATCCGAAACGTAAATGTTTCTTCTGATCTGATTTAACTGGTTTTGACCATCTCCCCAGTATGAATATTATACATTCATTGTACAACATAAGTGAGATCTCAGATGTAGTAGTATTACGATTTCTTTATCATTTTCCCGCTATGTCATCCATACACTGCGATGCATAACCCCGCCCCTTTCTCGTTACTTTTCGAATCGAGCCATTACCAATTCAATATCAATTCTCATCTAAAGCAGCGTTTTTCCTATGGAATACGTCCGGTAATGCCGCGCATGAGATAAAAAGATTGGCCTGCAGTGCCCCCAACGGTTGTAATAAAAATGTATCATACGATAAGTCGATCCCTACATCGTGTGCGGCGGTAGCGCTTCTCTCGTGTTTATCGATCCAACAGACCAGTCGTTCGCCAGTCTCCGCAGTTTGTCGCAGGATGGAACTAGTAGTCGGTAGCACACAATACATGTACACAGGCCACACTCGGGGAAAGGTAGAATCACAATCGTGGGGCTTTTCTGGCGGGAGGGCGCTGTTCGCGTGGCTGCGAGTTTACGGGGGGCTCTCGTGAAGAAAATTCGACTGAAACGAAGCCTCGCCATAACGAGCATCGTCCGTTTCCGCGCGCAAAAAAGCCCTCTGTCGACTCGCGGTCGCGAGGTGTCCGTCAATTATCGCTGGTTACGCGAACGTGCGAAGGAACGTCGTCCGTAAGGATGGTGTCCGCCAGAAGACGTCTCTTATGAGGGTCTCCCTGTTTGCCAATGTACAAACTCGTCAGCGACTTGGAGACCAGGGATCGCAAGAAAAAGGAAAATGCCACGGTACAGCTTGCTATGGAGGAAGCTGAGGGGAATGAGAGCGACGCGTCGTCGTCTTCTTGTCAGCTAGGGACGGTCGGCAAAAAGTGAGTGACAAAGCTTTTGTGCCACTGTAATGATGTTTGATGCCGATGTCGCTGTGCTTGTCAATTATTTTTAACTCATTTTAAAACGGTGCTTATTTCCTATCAACCCTGCATGCCTAGTCAGCAGAAGGTCGATGACACATAAACATCAAGTTATCGTGGACGCACTTGGACGGCACAGTGCTTTTTCCATTATCGGCGCGAACAACATCGTCACCGTGACTGTCATTGACCATGCAACGGCGGGTTTGCTTGCCGAAAGCGGGTCCCACGTTTCTTTCAGTTTTTTATGTAATGCCCACGTCAGCTTGGTTGCAAGTCTTCCTACCCACGCGTTCGTATGTCAACTTATATGCCATTGACTGACTGATTTCAACCGCGTCAGCGATCCTTTTATTGCGCCGAGTTTGCGGCGTATTTGACAGAGGGGTTGTTTTCGGTTAACTACGTCATAGGCCAACGGTGAGAAGACTATTGCGTCAGAGTCATAATAAAAATGTATCATCCGGAATGGCACTGTGTTGTCAGGGGAATCAAGTAAAAATGTATGGTTAACCGGAAGGGTCACATGACGCACTCCAACTCCAGTGTCGAACGCGCAACGCGGTGTGCGACAAAAGGGAAAGGTCAGGATATATAAAGAGTCGCCGCATTGCTCTATACATGAACGACGAATGTATTTATGGGCTAAACTGCTCTACCCTCCGCTCGATATATAGATCCGAATGCCCCTCTCATATTGTTCTGTCGTATATTGTCTGCCTTTCCATCCTACGCCAGGTTAAAACACCCTCTGATCGTTACCTTAAGGAGGGACTGTTCGTTTACCTTTAAATATCGCACCCTCGCCTAAAATCTTTCTATGAGTTGCGAACGAGACAGTGAGAGTTACTATGACGCTGTTAAATGATACCGGCTGAAATTTCGAAGGGCACCATAAATAATAAAAGCAAAACAGTCGAAAATCTAACCTCACAGATTGCTTAAAACTAGACAAGAGGGGTTGAAGTTTATCTTGAAAATGATAGATGGCGCAATATTTAAGACCAGCGCGCGTTATCTCGATATTGCGCTAATTTCGCGAGAAAGCGTTAATCGTTCCTTGTCGATTACTGTATTCTTTAATCAATCGCACTTATCCGTGGAAAAAAGTACACGCGTCTTATGAAATAGATAACGATTCATTAGTAAGCGCGGGGGTTGGAGATAAGTGGTTGATAGCGAAAAGATTGACGTTTTTCATTTAACAACGAATATCGGTGTGAAAAGCAATTCCGTTGAACTGATAACAATCAATCCTGTAGCAGCTGTCAGGTGACTAGGTATAGATAGTACATAAAATAAAAAATTGCTAGTGAACGAGAAGCAGATGAGTGAAAGGTAGAGACTTTTTTCATTGTAATGATTATTGTCGTGGAATACAGTTTTATAAAGCTAATGACAATGAATCCTGTAATGGGTGCCAGGTGACTAGGCCGGCGAAGGTCGCTGACCGTTGAACTCTGTCCACACGTCACGTCATCGATTGTAGTCACTTGACTATAGATTGTATTTTCATCTGGGTGCGTTAATCTTCCTGACGGCGGGCGCGAGATGGTGATTAATCTCATGTACTCGCTTTCATTTAAAACAGTCCAGTTGTAATTTACCCGCTAGTTCACACAAGATTCTTAAGAATGTTTTTTTATCGTGGTAGTTGGCGAATAATTATTGCCGATTTAATTAAATAACGCGGTACCCATAGGTTTGATATTTGTATTCCAATGAAGGTTAGTTAGTTGTATGGATCCCCGTCATGATCTCTAGGTAAAATCAATTACATCTCACTGAAATTCCAATAACGTAAGCCTTCATGGAACTTGCGCGACGGATTTATTTCATGGAATAAAATCATAAATATTTTAACCCGTATAATGTTACGAGCGGGACGAATTATAATTACTCACGAATTGTAAGCTTAAACGCATTCAACAATTTCGCGGATGAACCCTATGCAAATTATTCATATTATGCACACAATGCTTACTTTCGCGCCGTCCCATGCATTTAACACATGTGATTAAACATCAGGGCAAACTTAGGTCCGGAAAATTGGTCAGCGGCAACGAGTTGAAAAAATTAACTTGGTCCTTGGTTCCTGGTGGCGAGTAAGAAACATTGTGAACCTACCGGTATCGCGAGTAGAGGGTTTTGCACCGTTTGAGTTGCATTCCAGATGTGAAACCATACGTCGCAGTTAACATCGTTTACGCCATGTCGATGCTCGTAATTAAAATTAATGACGTTCCCGTTTTTCCAGGGAAACGCCGTTAGGTCCGATTTATAATAATCCCGTAACGCGCCAGGCCCGCCGCGCTGCAATTTAAGGCAAAGCACGGCTTCCGTCGTCGGATGGAAACGTTTCCCCCGGAAACTTTAACTTGCTTTATGACGGCATCTCCTCCCGAGCTCAAAATGTCGTTATATCCACGCGCGCGCGCAGTAAACGAATAAGTCCAGTGTTTGTGAATTATTCAACGCATAACTGCGTATTGCGGTAGTTATCGTTTATTAGAGTCGGCACACTAAGATGCCTTGCAATAAATACTTCAATTAAAAGTCCGCCTCTGATTTGTATTTGATTTTGGTTGCATCGATTTTTATAGCTTCCAGCAGCATCGATTTCGTAATATGTCAGTTTATAGTGAAATGCATATATGCTACACAACTGAAGACGAACGTTGAAGTCGCTAATTCTCTTATCGCCCAGTCACCCAACAACACAGGTCCATTCGGTCTGCTATCCTACGATATATTCTCCCATACAACAATTTGTTTATTTTCCTGCTTACTTTCCTTGTTAACCCCATCGAACTTCTTCAACATTTCTCCAAATCTCCCCTCATTTTACTACTTTTTTCACTGAAATATTTTCACTGAAATATTTTGCATCCTGTGCCTACTCGGTGCCTACAAAGCGGTCCTGCCGGCGGATGCCGTTGAAAATCGGTGGAAAACTGACTATCACGCAGCTCCGTCCTATCGATCCGTAGCAGCCGGGTCATTTCGTGTCCCGTTTCATCTCATGCGACTCCCTCTACTCTTGGCTTTCTCTCTCTCCTTCCCCCTTACTCTGGCTCACTTACTCATTCCATCTCACTCCGACGTCATGTCGCACCCCCACGATCCTTCTCTCTATCCATCCCTCCTTCCATTCCCGTGCACATACCATATTCCCAAGCTGTGGAGCGAGAAAGCGAGATTCGGAGTATCGTTTTCCATCATTTCGCTAGACTCGACTTTGTATGATCGAAGCAGGGAGATTGGAAAAATTTGCCAGAAGGAATAAAGGACAGGGTACGAATCGAATGGAAGAAGGAAGAGAGATTAATCTGTTTGGATTGGTTTGGTTCGCCACGGATACTCCTATGCCATTCACTTTGTGCATTACACAAAACCGTACGATTTCTATGATTTGTTCGATTAATTGATTATTGCAGCAAAGTATTTGGCGGGTGCAATTTAGTTATGGTGATTTTTTTAGGTGTGGGTAATTTAGGTATGGTACCATTGTTGCCGTATGGTACAATTTTTGGTTTATGTTTATTATTTTTCTACCTATTCTGGTTAAATGGTTAAAATGATTAAGTTAACTATTAAAATGATTAGCAAAAAAGGTTGAATTTCCAGTCAAGCTAGATCCAATTTTCAATTAATTAATGTGCGCAAGCAGATTTTTAAAGCAGATGATTTAGACGGTTATGATATTGCGAGAGTTTAGTATTAGAAAGCGTACGCATCGAAGGGTGCAATGGCGGTAGCATTTCATTCATCAAAACCTGTAATTAGCTTCTATCGATTATTAGGAACTGTATATATCGTATCGGTCGTATACTCGCATAAGTACTGAATGTGTGCGCATCCGAAACGACTAAATGAATGAATTACTTAAACTACGGAGGGATCTTCTTAAATGAAATACTTGCCATTGCAAATTTCCTCAAGAGTTTATCGGATTGGCGTCTAGTTATTCAGGCCATTGACATCGGGTAGTCATATCTATAAATAAAAAGGCCGATGGCGGCTGCATTCTAGTAACTCTACGTTCTTAAAATAGCAAGAATGGGGGTTGCAATTGAAAGCTGAACGAATGCGTTCACGCCGCATTCGTTAAGCGTACGAAAGATGATTCTTGCCTCTCACTGTCAAAATGTATTCTTCATCTCGCGAATTCACTGCAAAGTACTTTAGTAAATTTCATAAAGATTCCGAAAAAGTCAGCCTCTGTGAATACTGCTCGGTGAGTCTTCACTTACTCGTGCCAGTCGAATGAAAGTGCGGAACATTTTTTTTTACGTGTGCTTTTCGGATTTAGTTATTAATTGACGTGGCTGTCATGACCTTCTCTTAGGAAAGGTCAAGGCTTTTGGGTGCAAGGAGAAAATTCAAGAGTATCAGTGCAGGCAGGAGAGTCTGGTTTTTAGGCCTTTACAGCTGATGTTTGCAATGTACACAAGTTCCGCGCCTTCTTGGTATGAATAGTCCGGAGGCTGCAGTTTTCAATGCAGCCGTACCCTCACCTCTCATTCTTTTTACCTGGCTATCTTTTTATCACGGTGGCGGTAGGGAAAACGTTTGTTATCTCAAGGGTATCAAATGACATCGAAGTGTCAAGGTCGAGAATCAGTCTGAAAGCTGAAACGCCAGTTTGCTCTTGTATCCATTGCTGGTAGATCATTATCACTTTGTGTTGTAAATCAGTTGTGCAAGTTCCGGCAAAAAAAATATGGCTGCTGCCAGGCCAAAGTATCCAAAGTTAGTAGTCCGCACTTTCAGCGAAACTCATCAAAGTTTCTCAATGGGATACGCAGTTAGGAAATTTTTTACCCGTCTATAAGTTATAATAGCAGAGGAATAGGCTTTTAATGAAATATGAAGTAATGCTACTTTTTGCAGTACCCGTGATCGTCGATACGAACACATTGGAACATTTTATAGTCTATTTTAGACTAGACAAGCTCGATCGAAGTTTATTCTAAACTTAATAGATGGCGCCAAGTTCAGTCGCCAACCTTAACATTTCGCATAATCGATAGAAAGCGTCGATTACCGGGTTCGTCGTCCTCGGCATATTTAGCATTCATTCGCAAAAAAACACGTCCCTCAAGTGCGCATCGGCGTTCGTCAGCGAAGCCAATGATCGTCACAGTACAGAAAACACGGCGTCGCGTAGGCGGATAACATAGTAGTGCTTAATGATTCGGCAGTGCTCGAATCTACCGAAAGCTCACTGACAGCATTCGTACATACGATATATCGCGAATAGGAGATATTTGCGGCCGCATGTTTCACAACAGGCGTGTGGGCACTTTTAACCGATGACGATCGTCGTGCCGTTAGATAACCGAAGTTGCATCGAAGCTTTGCCCGACGCGCACTTGTGTCCGTAGTAGCATCGACACCATCGGCGGCGACAGCTTTCCCTCCGCGAAACGGAAATTCGCTCAGTCGCTTATCTGCTCGGCGTTACACGATCGACGTTACACGATCGACGTTACATTACACGATCGAATAGCCGCGCGAATGGTTGCCGCGTTACTGACACGAGACACCCCCGACGCTGAATCGCAAGATTCGACGGGGACGAAATCAATGAACGACAGCCTCGAACGAAAGAATGGCGAAACGTGGAGTGAGCGTTTTCTTGCCGACGAGGCAAAACTCCGCGAGATACTGTTCGACATCCCGAACGAGAACGATCTGATTGAATTTATTTGCACGATGAACCGATTGCTCTGCTTTTACGTGATTGTCAGGTGCCTGTCGAAGCTCAATTTCGCGGTGTGGCTGATTGTCCGCTGAACAGACGTGCTCGCCGTGGCATTTTTGAGGAACGGGCAATGGTACGGTGATGTCTGCGAATGTCTAATGTCGTGAGAGGGTTGAGCGCTGAGAGACGAGGGTACGTCGAGGACTGGTGGTCGGCAGAATAGAAAAGAAAAAGGAAATGTGCTGGATTCGTGGAAGAAAGATTTCAAAATATTCCACAAATGATGAACAGTCATTGCTCATCTTTTTCATGGTTTCGCTTGTTAACGTTTCCAGATATTAGTGTCTCGTTGATTTAACTGCGCAGTACTAAATTGATATTATTCGTTCCTGGGAAGCATCGCTCGGTGTATGCACGTTCGATTTGTGTCTAAATTTTATTGCCAGTATATTGAATTTCTTCGTGGAAAGCGACCGGTGCTGATTTTGAGAATTTTAAAACCAATTGGATGTTCGCGCTAGAGGGAATTAAAATAAAAATGGCTCATCGTCTTGTGCGTAGAAACGGATGCGAGCTAACGTGCACTGACTTTATTTTTATTTCGTTTCGCGTGAAACGTCCAAATAATTATTCGTCTAGCGATAAACGTCACCTTGACGTATTACCGGAAGTACCCCTTACTTTTCCAGCAAACAAACAAATTTTCACAGTTTCACGTTCCTAGCACAGCTGTCTAAAATTGCAGCATTTCCACAGATGCAAACTAACAGTACGTTTGACGTACAAAGTGTCCCAAACATATGCATAACTCTTGAACAAAAAACGTTTTATCAGTCCGTCAACGTGAAATAAAGATTGAGTTCGCAACGCGGTTACTTCTTTAGTTAATCTGCGCGGCATTGTGCCGTAAAAGGAGTGAATGTTTAATCTAACCTGAATTTTTCAGAGAGCAGCACGTAATATATCGGATGTGACAGAGACAGACCCGACAAAGAATCTGTCTCTCGGCGGCTGGAGATTAAATTCAGCCACTGACGATCGAATGCAATTTAACTCCGACGTCCGCGCTCCAAATTCGAGGTGAATATCGAAAATAGACCGTCCTGTCGCACATATGTACTTGCACGCGAATATGTCCGCGCTGTCTGTCCACGCGGACACATATGTATCTTCGCATGCACCTTACAGGTGAAAAATGTTCGATGCGCCCTTATGCCCCGTAGTCCACACCGTCCGCAGCTTCTCGATGATGCAAGCCACGCGACATCTGATGCACCTATTGTAACGTTGCCTTTTTCGTTGATAGTCAATTCTCTGTACGTAGAACTTTTCAGAAAAAAAAACGTGCAATCAGTGACTGTACTTAGGCACACTGACATTATTAAAGCTGTGTTGAGAAAGGAATCTTGGCTTTTACCCTTGGTAATCACCTATGTCGATAGCATGTGCCCCCTGTGAGACCAGTAAAGTGTAGATGTCTCATGTTGCAAGTAGCGTTTCTCGTGCATATTTGAATAGTGGCGTCGGATGAGTGAGTCATGGAAAGGAATGCGTGAGGGTGAATGAAATTTGGAAAGCGTCTTGTATGCTTCTGGTGTTACTTACGCCCGCGGCTTAATTTTTCTTCAAGGAATTGAAACGTTCCCGCGAATTTTTCTATAAAAGAGCATGTGTAAGGTCATGCTGTTTTCTAGCCGTCCATTTGTTGTTTTTTTATTCTTATATGAGTATTCGAGTCGAAAAATGTCAGTAACGTTATTGGTACGATGTAATTACGATTAATTCACGTTTTTAAGTGTGACTAGGTTCGCTCTGTAGTTTGGCTGGAGACGTTTTTTAAACGTCCCAGTGTATTTTGGGACGTTAATTTCGCTCGACTTATGTCGTGGGCGCACAGAAGCCTCAGAATGATTCATCGTGAAGAATTTGGAGAAACGTAGAAATAAAACGCAACATGTTATCACGCTCCGTAATGGATTTCGAAAAAATGACGGTTCGGTTATGAAGTGTACGACTAACCTGTTGATGCAAATTACATCGACGATTCTTTTAAGCTCCACTTAATCTTTGTAAGAATTTTATGAAAATGTCTAGTTGCCCAGTTTTGTAGTGCTGTTTCTCCAGACACTTATGACACAATTAGCTTTTTCATCCGAGCACGTGCAGACATTCATGCCTCCAAAGCTGCAACTGTCTACGTAGGAGGTCCACGATCTATTCCTAGAAAGCACCACGTGTCGCAGCAGAGGAAGCTTCTTTCTAAGTTTTCTCTATATGTAGGGGCACTCGGTGAGACGTTCACATTTTAACTTCGTTCAGCCAACCGCAGCAATGATGAAATAATCAGAACTACGTCGCAGATGTATTTCGAGTGACAAACGAATGTAATTGTCAATTTCAAAATGTTCAGTGCACGTTCATGTTGAATATTTCCTATATCTACTTGTTTCTCTATAATGTAATGCAATATCCTAGCCCACGCTGTTATCGAATACGCACTATACAATAATCAAGAAATTACGGATATTTGGTATTGAATATACTGAAATATGGTTTATCGTGAATAGACGAAATAACTCTTGCTCGCAGGTGCACGCATGTGAATGTTTATACATAATATGCTAGATATTCAATACGGAAACGTAGTAGTGCCTGTACAAGGCGATCGATATCGGGAACATCGTAAAACAGTCAGAGATCATTTAACCGCAGATCAATATCAATATGCCTATTATCTGTTATTTTGCTGTTCTTACGTTACACTGTTTGTGGTCCGCGTATATAGGATTGTTTGCGTGATAGAGACATTAAATTAGAACTAACGTAATTTCTATAATATTTTATATAAAATAGCAGTTAATCATGCCTGCATTAATTTTATCTATCTTTAAATCGTTAGAATTTATTTAGCAACGGAACACTAATTTAGTAAAATGTTACACGGAGTAATACTATGGTATATAGAGACAAGCCAGTCTGTGGCTCGGTACGGGTTTTCGTGTAATAACGTAAATGCAGCAATATTGATACGCGCCGCATTAATGACAATTGCTTTTAAATGGACCGTCGCAAATGATTTTCGGTTTCGTACAAAGTTAGAAATGCAATTTGCATCAGAAAACGTTAAAGATTAGAGTATGACAAACTCTGGCATTCAACATCCCCAAGTACATTACTCCCTGTGTTTGTAGCCATAAATTTCTTGGGACAATTGACCCTTTCGTCTGCCGCAATTAAGAAGATCACGAAAGTATGATACACAGAGGACTCTAATGTGCCACAGTGGTCAATACCATTCAGTTTATTACATCATCTTAATTTATTTTCTTCTATTGACACTTCTCCGACATTTTCATAAATCATATTTCAATATAACGTCCATACGAACCGTGATTAAAGCTCCTGGAAAGCTTTGTTATCTAAAAAGTAACGTACTTATTATTTAAAATTTCCTCGTGAGCTTTTTAGCGTAATATCCATGCAATTCGTCATTTGAACATTGAGCACAGTTTTGCGAATTTCAAAAGCGTTTTTCTCTAACGCATAATATCATTTTCGTTTGAAACTCAGCCTTGAAAGCTTTATCCACGGAATAATAACATAATTTTCTACTGAAATGTATCCATAAGACTTCTGGAATAACGTTAATTTGAATTATGGCCAACTTCTCTGAGCATCTCGACAGCTTTGTCTCCTAGAAAATCAATCGACGACTCGTTTCATCGCAGGAACGCAACTCATTAGATACTTCGCCGAGATTTTAGAAATAGAAGCTCCACGGTGATACGCCGTACCTCGCGTGACCGAGTAATTCCACGTTTTCGAGAATTTACAGCCGCCAAGTGGTCGGAATCGAAGGTTCAAGGATACTGCGGGTGCTTCACTACGTCACATGTTTACTTAGTGTGAAAAAAAATCGGCTACACGGAAGTTTGTAAAAATGAAGAAACCCTACGGTTAATCTTTACCTACATACGGAATCTTCATATATGCGGTATCTGGGACGCGCAAAGTTATCGTGTGATGAAACGATTTATTTTTGCTATTATTAAACAGGTAGGCCTGAGTTTCCACGCAGGTTTATTAATCGGTTGCGTGTGAGACAGCAAGGTAGTTATATCCGAGATTTTAATGAGTGCGCCGTAATTTGGCTTAGTTCAGTTACGACCCAGCATTTACGAAAAAGTGAGTTGCAAAATTAGTACTGTACTAGCGAGTATATGTGTGTGCACATACGCATATGCATAGCTCGTTCTGGAACGTTATGAATATTCTCGCTGTCACTATGAAGTTTCTTGACGCATGTGCTCGAAAAATTCCGAATAAAAATTCAGCCTCAGATGGGGACACGGCAATAAAGACGTATATATATTTCGTCGAGAAACGACCGCATTAAATTTCGTTTTTATTATAACGAAAATTGGACTAAAATAAAATTTTCTCAGAGAAAAAGCCACGGCTATTCGTCGTCAGTAAAACGAAAGGAAAGATGTTATAGTCGTGATATCGTGTAATTAAATTATTAACAATTTAACAAATACTTATTTAGGAATTCAACTGATCAGGAAATGTTTTACTCGCACGAGATCAGGTCTGCTCTTGCTTGAATCCGTTACATTGTCTAAGTCATTAAAATAAATACGGTTAAGCCCAATATCTACTACAGAAAAAAAAATTGAAAATTAATGTACGCCGTAAAAATTCACTATTTCACGGAACTCGCAATTTTTTTAGTGTCCCAAGAAATTTAACGAGGTAACAATGAAAGCGAACGCTTTTGTACAATGTTATCCGGGGAGAATTTCCAAATAGTTGGCAAATATAGCTGGTTTAGTTTGATCTTGACTCGGGGCCAGATAATAATCTACCGTGAACACTTATCGCACACTAGGTGTGACCTAAAAAAGAAACGTGCGGAGCTTCCTCCGTCGCGAAGAAAGGAGAAGAAATTGTAGTGCAATTTTGTACCCTCTATTCTCTCGTACATCGATGACAAGAAGTACATGTTAGAAGGAATGCAGATACGCGTCATTGAATTGCATTCCGATGGATGCACATAGATTTTATTGTATGGTAATCGTCTTGTTCGCCTCTGAATCATATGTATTATAATGAACTTGTTCGAATGCGCTTTCGGTCTTTTGAAATATTTGCTTCTACGCGGATCGGATAATTTCAGCTGTTTGGAAGTTTATCCCAGATTCATTGTAAATGGGTACTTCACATTCTCAAAACTCGCTGCAACTTATTAGCTTGCTAGGCTGACCCAGAAGTTTATAGCAACGGTCACTAACGTCTCTTATGTGGGCGGCATATTTTCTATATTCTCTTTGTTGATAGCTGGATGGCACTACGGTGAACAGTGAGTCATCCGTAATATGAATGGGTCAGGATGGGGATGATTCCTTAAGATGATTGTCCGATTTATTTTGAGCCGACCCCACTTGCAGTTGCGTGTCTAACACAAGCGCACGTTCTTCAGTCGACAGTTTTCTGCAAACGAGATCTTGTGCTTAACGTCTACCGCGTCGGAGTTATCGTCGGTCAATACAAATTATTTACGTACATGTAATTAGAGTATCCGAATATAGAAGCCTTGCATAGACTTGTCGGGATTCTCCATCACAACTTTCACTTTTCGAAGTCCCTTCGACCTTCAGGCTCTCCGTAGATCGATAATTCAATTGTTACGAAAATATATTTTTCCACGTGGAGGGCTAGGTCGAGTTTGGGGCGATCGCCGTGATAAAGATTAAGTAACGCCGGACCATCGGATGGCAGCCTGCCATAAGTACCTATATAATCTCATCGCGACTTTCTCTTTCTCAAATCCTTCCCCAAGGCGTCACTATATCAGTGCATCCGTTTTCTCTCATCAAACGCGCAAGTAACATAAATATATATTTGCCCACCGATGATTCCACATAATTGAACACATCGTCAAAGCCTGCTTGTTTCGTCATTACCACTCAGGCCAGCGCGTAATCAGACAAGGGCAGAGCGCAATTTTTTTCTCAGACGATATACGCGAGTAACACAACCGTATGATTGCGGTCCTCCTGGTAATTCCACATTGATCCTTGCCATTTAGGCGAACGCATATTTGGAAAAAATAGGTGAAATAAGCGCAGACGAGAGCAGAGCGCAAATGCGGAGTTAAGGACAGTAGCACAGTTCATGGTACTGGTTCGGCGGTGAGGGCGGAAATGGCGGTGGCTGGGAGGACGGGGGAATGTGCCTTGTTCTGCTCATGTCAGGAGGCGGCAGGGTAGCGAACAGGGTGGGGGTCAGAGATACACACACCGCCGGTTTTCTTCACTCGGGTCAGTCGACTTGCAGACGCGTCAGGAGCTGTCATTTCTGTTCTCGGTCCTGCTCGGTCGTGATCGGTTCTCGTCGACTCCTTCTGCCTTCTTCTGCCTCCTTTTTTAACATCACGCTCTTGTACATAAGAGTTTGTGCCAGCCGACGTGGGCCACGTTCAACCTGCCGCAAGGTTACACGGAAGATCGCGGACGCACCATTGTCTCGCCGCACGTCACAATTCGGTGCGCAAGTGGGTAGAGACCTAAAAGACGACAGGGCTCATCGTGCAAATCGCTTATGCTTCTCAGCCTCCGTCGGTAAGAAAGGCAAGGCAATTGGTCGTTCGCAGGTCATTGCACCTTCGCCTTGCCTCACCTCGTTCGCATCGTTGATTCAAGACGAACAGACGATTCGTCCGCGCTTACTTCCCGTTCGCGTTTGTCGCGAACGTGTATTAACTGTGATACACCGTTAACCGTGACACCGTCGGAGGGCACAGCGCGTCCCGACTCTGCAGGCTCACCTTCGCGAGCGTACCGTCACTGATATCAAGCCACATCGCAGGCGTCGGATCCGTCGGCTGCTGGACTGCAAACTCGGCAGAGACCGTCCGCGTCACTGCGAAACAAAGTGCCACCCCCCCTGTGAAAAAAAGTGCCAGTGCCATGGTACGTTGACCGCCTGTTACCGCCGCTTTGACAACTGCGCGCTTCGTCGGTGCGGGTTTCGTCGGTGAGGACGTCGCCGGTGCTTAACGCTGTCCCAGGATCAGGCTGCGTGCTTCCGTGCGAGAGACAAATCGTGCACGTGCAGCTAGTGCTGCCTGGCATCGTGGTGGTGCAAAATTGTCGAAAGCGTGCAGACGGCTTCCGCCGTTCCGCGAGTGAAGGATTCGCGTCCCAGGAAGGAGCCCGGCACCTGCCAACATTCCCGCCATTATGCGTACGGTGAGCGAAGCGATGAAACATCGAGCAATCAGCTGACTAGCCGCGTTCCTTGGTGCCCGTAGCAGCGCCAACAGCAGCGAGTACGAGGACCGCAGCTTCAAGACGACTAAGGAGCCCGTGCAGCAACGACACAAGCAACGACTGCCAACCTGCTCCGTCATGACTTTTGGCACGCCGTTCCACAACGAAAAGTCCCACTTCGCCGCGGAGAGCCAAGCGCGGTATGTTGTGTCGTGTCGTGCCGTGTCGTGTCGTGTCAAACTTCTACGTTGACAGCTTCTGCCTTGCGCTGCGCAGAAAATGCTTGGTGCACCAAGACGCCATGCGCCTTGAATGGTTAATTGGGAAGTGGGCTAAGGCGTTTGCCACGCTCGTTTGCGACGATCTCTGCCTGAATTCGATTCGATTCGATTTGATTTCGCGCTGCCGCCAGTCTAATTGCCAAAAGAGTCGATCGCCAATTTTTCGTTATTTGCTACGCGCTGAATGTGCACTGTTAAAAACATGGCTTTTGACGCAGTTCTATATGCGTGCCAGACGAAGAGAGGTACATAATGCGCTGACATTGTTGCCAACTTTAAATAGGACATAAGAAGATAGCGCGCGGGCGGTAGATGCGTTTCCGAGACGCGGTAGAAGACATCTAATATTGTCGGCATGAGTGAAAATGGAAATGCTGTGAAATCGCATACTCTGTTTATGCATCGATCTGACGCCGGGCGAAACGGATGTCTCTCCTTATATCGTTTCTTTGTCATGTGTGACAGTGGTTGTCCTTCGACATTCGATATGGGATGCAAACTCATGACTAACTTACGTCTTACAGTCCGCAAAATGTTTCCTGCATACCGTATACGGATTGTAAGTTTACGCACTTGCGCACATGCGTGAGCCGATGCAATGATAAATGATTTACGTCAGAACGAATAGGTATTTAACCGCGGCTAACAGAAGAAATCTGGCACCGAGCAGAAATGAGATTAATACGGAAGTCGGCAGGTGGTAGATGACTAATTGTTAGTATCACTTCAATAGTTTTTCGATCGCATACCCGCGTTTCTTCTTGGTAGTAGGGTAATCTTCGTGACTAAAGCAAGACTTAATACGCTGTAACAAATTAGCAGATTATTAGCCTGTTTAACATAATTTTTACAACTCGTGCGACGGTGATACTAAGATCACATACAGGTTACTTCCTCATTTTTCAACAAGCATAAAAGCACCGATGCAAGAGCATCATTATAACTATTTTGATTCGTTCCCAAATTAATACACATCACCAAATACGCCAAGGAAGTCTATCTTGCGTCAAAATGGCGAAGCAACATCGCAATACACGAGTATCGTTACGTGTGGTGCGTGACTGCGTTTGCAATTATTGACACGCTCCAACTCGCAAACTTCAAACATCCATTCCGGCTTAATAACAAAATTGACGAGACTTATTACGGTCACTCTCTGATTCGTTTGCACTTTCTCACCAAATTTTGCCCTGGACAAGTGTTGAAGAAACAGTGCCTACCGCAGAGCTAATGTAGGAGCCTAATTGAATGGAATCTAGTCGCTGAACCGCGGGGACAGAACGATATCACTGCTCCCGATGGATACGAAGCGACAAGGTCATGTCTCGGGGTAGATTGCTATGACCTTATTATCCTCGACGTGTAATGCACGTACAACGGTATTCGAGACGAGAAAGAGAGAATGCGAGAAGTTGAACGGGTACTTGCACATATACGCAGAGTTCGAGTCGCGTGGAGATATTTTTCATGGGTACCAAAGTCACATGTAGACATGATATGAGGTAACGACGAAACCGTTGCACGAAACTGCTGATAGGCGTTCAACACATTAAAACAAGAAATTACTGTTCTTGTTTATAATTGAAATGAATCATATCAAAAAAGGGCAAAGCTCCATTGCTATTTTTTTATTTTTTTTTATTTCCTTATTATTTGTCTTCATTCATTGAAGTTATGTACCATGCAAAACTTTTTGAGCGACCCAATACACATGAGTTATGGGGCATTTCATTAGTTGAAACAGCTTTTGAAAAATAATTGGTAAGGGACGCGTGCTTGATAACATCTAGATGTGATGAAACGAGTATTTCATCACGAGTGCGGACAATAAACAATAACCCATTTGTGTGTTTCCGTAATAAAGAGCAGGAAATACGCTTTTCCTTCGTAATTTCGCTTTACGGTTATATTTGCTTTTAAAGAAAGGTGACATAATATAATATCTTTCGCACGTTTCAATGCGCGACAAGATTTTAATATTTATTAGAAATGTCTAGGTTGACAGGACTACGTGTAAAATATTTTTTCATTTGTACGTTTTCGGTGCAAGTCACTGGCATTTCGGAAAGTTTTAAAGGAAATTTTATTATCACATTCGCAACGCTGATTTGTTATACCACAGCAGGACACACCGTTCGATAACAAAACCGTTATTCAAACAAACGTGCATTTGACTCTAATCTACTGTAAATTTCCTACCGTCAACTTAGTTGACAATACGATCTCAGTAGGGGTGTTATAGGATAGACGAAACAATTTTTTGTTCGCCGGATTAAATTGCTAAAATAAAAAATTCGCATCTTCATTGTTCGAGCCATCCCCAAATATAAAGTCTACCATTTGAGGCTCGCATCAATCCGTTCTATCTAATCGGCAAAGAAAAGGTCGCACATCTATTGCCACATTAGACCCCGATTATGGTCATTGCGCCAATTCAGATCGACATCCGTCCACGTCATTCACTCGTGTGTGGGCAAGCACTTCATTTTACTGCTAAATGCACATCACAGAACCATATTTATCTACGTGTACACTGACGCGCGTAATTGCGCGAAAGATAGCATTTTCCGAATTTACTCCGAATCGACAAAATCGTTTTACCAGATTATTTAGTCGTTATTCTCTGATACGTTATTAGCAACTTGCATAAATGTAGTTTGTAGTGTAAGTAGTTTTTATGTTTTCTAGCGTTGCTAAACTGTAGGAGGATGTGAGACAGTAGTATACGTTATTGCAACTATTTACGTCGTACTATTCTGTGAGATTTTTTTGAAATGCGCCAAGTACAAAATTTGTAGTTTCTTCGGAAGACTATACTACGTGTATGTAGGTACATCGGCGTTGAGCGGTACTTTCAATGTCAGGAAAGATGCGGTCAAGGCTGTGTTAAAAGTTGCTTACATCACTGCGTCTTGCTAGTAGCACCGCATTCATCGATTTTACGTACACCGCATTAGAGTATAAATATAATTTGGTCTATTCCGGTGAATGTGTATTCTTGAGCAGCGCAATAGCTTAATTCGGCTTACGCGAACGTTGGCCAATGTGGCGCCGGCGCGCGTTTCATTATATCCTTTCAGTAATTGCATCCAATATTTCGTATATAAGGATTTGTCGATTCCTTCCACTTAGCAGAGTATATCCACAAACTAAAGCACGCTATTAATAAAACATCGTGCCCAATTTACATTTCGGTGGGTTATGATAGTAGGTCGGTATCTTTTACTTTTTCGAAATCTCTAATCCTCATTGTCGTAATTTCAATATTTCACCAAATTGTTCCCTAATATATACAACTGCTTAGGCTCAGACAATTTTACAAAGTGTCTCGGCACAAAAATATCGGGGACCGGACCTCTTTGTCGACGTTTCGACAATTGATCTTCGTAGTCTGACACATGCTCCATTATCTATGTACCCTTGGTGTCTGGTATTTAGAGTCCACGTTAATGCGTCACTCAATGAACGGCTACGGAAATGTCTACGATAACATTTGTGCATGAACAGTATCGTAGAGGTTGCAGTCAAGGCTGTAGAAAGGCGTGCTGCATTCGTTATTGCATCTTCTAGCCTAACCGGTCATTGACTCTTCCGCTTCTCTCTTTCTCGCTCCTTTAGCCATGCGTGAACTCATTGCTGTTTACGCAAGGTCACTTGAACTGCTGGACATTGTCTTTGTGTCTTGTATCTTAACGCGATGTATCGCACGTTTCTGTCAGACGACAAACATTTACGAGAGAGCATCGCGGGGAGACGGAATTACATAAATGCGATAAACGTTCGTTAAAACGGCAGATGCATAGTGTACGCGAAGATCGGCAATTTATTAATTATCGTGTATTGAAGTAACGTCAAAGTGTTCGCGTAGTAACCCTTTAACACGTTGACTGCCAAGCGTATTTTGCTATATTAGAACCGCGATAAAATACCACAGAGTACGATTAAATCGTGTAAAATAAAGGTAATGCAAGTGTTGTTAGAAGCCAAATTATTAAAGCACCATTCCAATATCAATTGCTTTCACTAGATTACAAATAGGCTCCATGTCGAATTTTTTTGCATTTATAGTAGAGTATTTTACGCCGGTCATCGGTGACCACCGTGGCAGTCAAAGTGTTAATGCGTAAAACAATTATTGCGCCATTTTTCAACGATCGTCTACAGAAGTAACTTGAAAACGCGTTCGGAAGTTTCTGTCGTTTCAACAATTTTAAGGTATTTGAAATAACACACCTTTTGAATGGTACAAAAGTGGAGCTTTTATTTGTTAGTTTAACATGTTTCGGGACTGCACGGGTTGCATCCTCAGGAGTATTTTGTTTTTAATATTATGGCAAGGGTTTCCCCTAGGACAAACTGTACTTCATGCGTCCTTCATTTCATAAATAAAACGTTTGTTATGCCATTTGTCAATATTCATGTTTTGATGTAACTTCAAAAGGCGTTGGCGTTATTTGGCTGTAACTTCCCGCGTTTGTATACTAACCGATTATTGTACAAAATAATTATTGTGCTATTTTTCTTTGTTCATGCTTTGAAGTAAGTTCCAGAAACGTTGGGAAGAACGTTCAGCGGCATTTCTCTGTAACTTCGCGCGCGTTCGTGTACTACAAGATTAATGCGTGAAATAATTATTGCGGCATTAGCGTATAAAACGGGGAATTTTTTCATGGTTATGACTAAATCGGTACACTGCGTTCCGGTACGTAAGAGTATGTCTGCCGCGCTGCATTTCTAATGGCAAAAGCATCCATATAATCAGGCGCGTTAGTTCCCCTCGGTGGCGGAAAATATTTTGTAAATGCATGGAAAAGGCGGAATACGGAAACGTTTCTAAGCGGCGGCCACACGCAACGCAAAAACGTCTGGCAAATTAACGTTCCCACCCAGAGACACGTTCAACCCAAAAACGCAGTTAGCGAATGACTTTGGAATACCCGCGTTGGAGAGCTTTTTAAATTCGAAACCGCTGCACACTTGTAAAACGCTCCAGCGATAATGAACGAAGGGTTCAGCCAAAATCCACAAATTCAGATTTGCACGGCGTCGTTGACATAGTTTTCGAACACTTCTCCGCACCAGGACAAGAACGACTGACGCTGAAGACGCGTCGAAAAGAAACATTAATCGCGCTCGTTCGCTGGCGGAAAATTGAGAAAATTTGACGAAAAAAATAATTCCTGCGGCTGCCTTACGGAATCAGTATGCGGCCATTAAGCGCAGTTGTAATATGGCTTACCCAGTTTTCTCATACCCACGTAGAGGCACTGGCGCACTTAGCTCAATTAGTTTTCTGCTCTTTCCAGAAGGGTAAGCACGGTGGCCGCTGCACGCTGATGTCGTGGCGAACTAGAACTTCTGTTTCCATTCGTTCGTCACTCCCTGTGCTTTTTTCTTACGATATGCGATCGTACTGCCCGCTTACTTCCACTCCGCAATTCTCATTGAAAGATGCACTTCAGTCGTCCTTATTCGTATCATTTCCACCCACAATACAAGCGTCGGCGAATGTTTCGCGAGATTACGTCAAATTTTTGCTCCGCCCTTAAATGAAGTAGTGCTCATGCTTCGATTAAAAAAAAACTTAATTATTTGCAAACCCTGGATTTGCCCAAGCAAAAGTTATAAGGAAATTATAAGATTTATAAGATTATTTCCTCTTCTAGCCCCTAATTTTCAAATTCTGTATATCGTATACCTACACATTTTTTCCGGATAATGTAGTATACACGACCTTGCAATTCGATGTTTCGATAGTTTCATTATTCATCGTGTGAAAATTGAGATCAATTTGATACAAAAACGAAAAGAGAACATTTTTAAAACAGTGAACCTTCTATGTTTTTTTTTTTAATTTACGAGTGATCTTTTAAATTACATAGGCATTGAGAACAAGCATATGTTGTGTTAAGCAGTAATACTTTTTTTTTGCGCACCGAAAATTCATCGACGACCGCGACTGACGCGTTAATGCTAAATTATTCAGCAGCACGTAGCCTGCCGTTTTATTCATTAGTTACGCTCATTATGTAATCACGTCAGGTGGAAGTTCGCTTATGTTATTAATGACGCAAGTAGATAGCAGACTCTCAGCGCAATCTCGATTGAAGTGCGGTTGTATTAAAGCAATCAACCGCAACCTCGAACTTGATTTTGGAGAAATATTTTTAGTTCTCAAGGCAGCTCTGACCTAATAACATACTCTGACTACAGCAGCAATTTCAACATCGTTAGACGTTGACGAAATGTTTTTTCTTAAATATATGCACATTTCCAAATGTTCCATTCAACATAACCGTGGCCAAGTGCATAACAGCCAGCGGTATTTGAAAACAAACATCTTGACGCCGTGGCATAATGGATGAGGGAACAAAATATCTCGTCCGCAATCAAGTCCATTTTTGGTGTCACCGTGTCTTCGGCTGTGCGTTTCTAGTCGAAGAGGAGTAACGGTACCGTCCAGATGGGAGCGCGTGTCTTGCATTCGTAACCCGCCAAAACCTCGTGTGACTTCCGTTCCGTTGAGTATCAACGACCAATTCATCGGGCTCTTATTTCGAGCGACACGGCGAATAAGTGGTACTCATTCTTGTTGCTTCAATTGTTACGCCGTCCCTCCGCCTTCAACGCTCCATTGCCATCACTGACTCCGATGACCTGAACATCCGGGCAAATGGGGCGGAGAACGAGTCAAGAGCTGCGGCTCTGCGCACGTTATCTCATCGAGATCCTCAGAACGAGGTCATGTCGATCGGTGCGCTCTTTTAACGGATTGTCTTCATAGCCGATGGCCTGCCGATCCCCATCGTTATTCAGATTACTTCATTAATTGCGATCTAACCTTGATTGCTTCTGACAATTTTCCTGCTTGCTACGGTTAAATCTTCTTTGCTGGCCTTTTTGGGCTGTTCCCATGTTTCCAGCCCTTCTCCGGAAAATAAATCCTTTTTTTTACACTCAGTGTATGTTTTAAGTACAAAAATAATTCGATTTATATAGCACAGTAAAAGGGTTCCTCCTCAGAAATAGTGTAGCACAGAAAGGGGCCTCGACCGGAAGATACCCATCTTATTTTCCTGCTCAAAGGATACGATAACAGTACAAAAATAGTTTAACAGTAGGTGGATATCTTTCGGAGGAGACCCCTTATTGTGCTATTTCAATTCAATTACTTTTGTATTTAACGCATACAGTAGCTGTGCTATAAGTTTTATATCTAAAACATAGAGTAACAGTACTCTTACTTTACCATAGTACCCCTGAGCGGGTATTCAATCGTAATGGGCATAAAATTTTCAATAATTATTAATATTATCTTTAGGATACGCGCGTTGCTGCAATGACTGCATTTTAGCGTGAGGCTGAAAAGAAATTGGTAAAAAAAATGTTTGAAGTTGCGTGTTATCGTTTCATCTTATTTCAAGTTCATTTTGTCAAAGAACACTTGACAAAAGAAGAAAAGTACCACTGCTTTGCACCCCTACGCCTTATTCGCGATAATATCCACGTCGTTCTTGCAACCCAATATTCCATCGTTTACGTTGCAGCAGGTTTGCAATGGCGGTGAAACGTGTGTAAAATGAAATGATGGATGTTTGACGGATGCGAGAGAATCGCGTGTCAGACGCAGTGCGTGCTGCGTTCACGAGAAAGCCTGAATTTCAGAGGGAATGTCTTTTGTTCGTTACAAATTGTACAAATTTTTATGAAATTATTTTTCTTTCACATCAGATATTCGGGACGAACTTGTTTGAATAACAATGCATCCCCACGATCCGGCTTACGCAATCGCACAAAAGACAAGATACGTTTGTCCTTTGCAAATAGAACGTCATAATGTCACATCTCGCTTTGTGTGCTTTTTGTATGCCACGTGTAACAAAAGAGACCTAATTAATATGCTACACGCGACGCGTACATCATGATCGCTGTGTACTCAACTGCGATGGTGTAATTTGGCAAGACAGTACATGATCGTTTATAAATTTTCGATGCGCGAATTATGCGGTGGCGCACTGATTTACACGAGCTGATTCATGATCTGTCATGACTACAGTAAACTCACTTTGAGAATAAATGCGATAAACCCGTCAGTTTCGTTTCACATTATCACATATAGTAAACAAAAGGATTGGAAAATATTTTTGGGAACACTTTGTCACGCGCTGCTATCACTGCATTGACGGCCTTGTTCGCTGATTAATTGGCAAATCAATTTCCATAATTATTTCCTTCCGCTCGCAGTTGGAAAGATATTGTGTTGATTATTTTGTCGCCGTGTTGTAATTTTACTTGTCCTTATTTGCTTAAGAAGATTTTCATGTGACCGGTTAGCTTCTTGGAAACTGATTTGAAACCCATCGATCAGTATATAGACAGGTTTTGCTATAAAATAATGTATGTGGAAAATCAATGCAGACCAGTTGTTTCCGAGACAATACACTTAAAATTAAACCACAATATGCATCGTTGTTTTTGCATTGGTGTAAAGATAAATGTTACTTTTAATCCAGTGAATCTTAAGTATTATGCTTGCGCAACAGATGTAAGACGAACGCTGCACGTAGTAAATATATCGACGTTCGATCGAGTTTTACACTCTTCGATAGCAACGAAGGGGAGACCCACACGCAACATTATTTTCACACGAGTAGTTCTTTTCAGTAGGCCAATCAGGGCTACGCAGGAGAACGGTGCGGGGACATTTTGCTCTTCAGGGAGAATAAACTCTTCCCCATACGTGGCATAACAAAGTGCACAGTTTCCGTATTGGCGAAAGTTGCCTCTCATGCTTCGCAGTGCAAGCTGGCCAGTTTTATATTCCTCCGCCAATGCATGACGCACCAAATGCGTAGGATCCCAATATAAATTTTCGTGTCGTCTATGTCAGTACACATACTAACTAGTATAAAGCCAGTGCATAATGATTGACCCGCTCATTCGTGAAATCAATTAACCCATTCGAGACGACGATTCTTTTCGAACACGGTCCCCACGAGCGACATTTTTTTTTCTTTATATTGTTCATTTTTAATTTTTGGTGCACAGTAAAACCAATGCCAAATTTTGTTTTCCTGTACTTTACAGATTTCATTAGTTCAAGAAAAATCTTATTTTGACGGCTAGTTTACTCAGAATAACTGATAATTGCACATTACTGTTATTGCACACACGGTGTGCAATCGGTCTCGAATGGGTTAAGTCGACCAAACAAAATGTATTAAATTTATTTGAAATATTAAAAGTCAAGCATCAATTGCGTGAACGTCTCGGTGGTAACGAATTCACACAGTGTAATGAACTGCGTTAAACTTTATCTCAGTAAACTACTTATTGCGCAATAATAAAATTGATGACTCACATCGGACTCCGTTTCACGATGCCTCGTAATCACTGGTAGCATCCAACATCGTGGCTCAGTGGTCTAGGGGTATGATTCTCGCTTTGGGTGCGAGAGGTCCCGGGTTCAAATCCCGGCTGAGCCCAATTTTTTTATCCGTTCTTCGATCGAGCATCGTTCTATGGAAATCAAACTTGTTTTTTTAAGTGAAAGGCACATGTTCGCAGAGTAGGAACATTCTTGAGCTTACAGAAAACAAGACGGCTCAGTGGTCTAGGGGTATGATTCTCGCTTTGGGTGCGAGAGGTCCCGGGTTCAAATCCCGGCTGAGCCCGAGAAAGCGCTTGTTGTGTCCTTTTTTTTGCTTCTTATTTCGAAATACTTCTGTCATATTGTGAAACTTAGAAAAAGTTCGGTATTGCGACTAAACGATGCTTATTTTGCTGAAAATATTAAATTCTGTCGTTGTAATTACGATGATATTGCGCTTGAACGTGAACACGAAGAGACATAATTTTATGCTGTTTCCGCTTTTGTCCAATTCTATTGATTTAAAATTTTCACGATATTTACTATAAAGGAATTTTTGTTAATCGTTGCAGCATAATAACCCGTTTAAACACACACGGCTGCATATGTGTACAGTTAGTTTTCTTAAATTATAATTGTTCTCTACCAAATTTCTCAACTGCAAGAATAAAAATCTTATTATGCGAAAGCACTGGCAGTATATGGGTCTCTATTGTACAATAAGAATTATGAAAATATCTATAAAAGAAGAATCGAGCTTGAAGAGATTGGAGATGTAATTTTTCCCGGCAAGTTCAGGCGAATGAAATATCCTATTTCAAATTTCAATGTTTCGACCTTTATTTTGGCATAATTATTCAATTATGACGGGTCGAAGGTTTTAAAAGTCGAAACATCGAAATTCGAAGGACAAACCACAGTTTCGTTTACTCTTCAAACGAAATAATTTAATCTCACGCTCGTCGCATGTCGTACAACTGTTTGTTTCAACCATCGTTATTGCTACTTGAGCTGACCGATTACAGTCAATCCTTAATTGAAAAAGCGGATTCTGTGTGCGTGAAAAATCGTTAATTAAATCCGTTATTATACATTCATTGCAGACCCACCACTATGGCGGCTGAAGAGGGGATGCTCGGTGGTAGCCTCGGGGCTAAATTGAAATGTCCAACCCCTATATCCCGGCTGAGAGTGGAGAAGATCGAGGGTGGTCTCATGGTGGCCGGAGTTGTGATAGCTGCGAACTGCCAGATTGCTCTTCCGGCATTCGGGTTTCTCTTCATGCTCGTTGGCGCCGTACTCACTGGTTCGTATTTTCCGCCATAATTATTTTCCAGTGGCACAATTTCACGTGGATACACATTTTTGCCAGACGATCATAGAAAATGTCTTCCGCACGGCTGAAGACTTGCGCGAGGACGAGAGGTGAAACGGTTTTGTTAGGTCGGTTGAATTAAAATGTCAAAAAACCTTGACAAACAATGCTTCTAACTGTATGACTTGTGAAAATACGCGCTCAGTAAATTAGTATGTCATACTGATACATCATGCCAGTTTATGAAATGTGTCTACATTTTAACTGTCACGACCAAATTATTTATGAAAAGTTACAATTAGTAACGGTAGCTTTCACGATACAAATGAGGCTTGATACGGTATCAGGCGCGACAAAGAAATAATAGTGCGTCTGTATATGTGAAATGCATACGTGTCGGGCGCTGTTTTGTTAGAATCGGTCGCGTGATTTTCCAGATCTGTTTCTAATACCGACCACACCTCACAAATGCATTGAGCCGACGTACTTAAAGCTTTCCATTTCGGAGAAAGTAATATCTCATTTACCGCGTAAGTAGGCCGCGCAAAAAGGCAATTATATTTTTTAAAGAATTTTACAACTTGGACATACCGGTATGATATATGTTCCTTGAAGATGCAAACACTTATTACCGCATGAACTTGTTTTTTCCCCGTACTTCCTTTGTTCCTCATATTTCTTCATCCACGTGTCCACGGATAATGATATTCCGCGCACGGCCTTTTTCTGAACCCATCAACCAGTCAACTAACTCAAGCTATCTTTCAAAGTGTCGTCCCAAATTTCTAAGGAAATCATTCGTACGGCAACACTGTTATTAGATCGAATTAATACGTTGACTGCCACGCGTATTTTATTATATTAAAGCCGCAACGCGATGAAGTACTACAGAATATGATTGAATTGTGCAAAATGAAAATAATGCGAAGGTATCGGAGACCAAAGAATTGAATCACTATTTAATATTAGTAGCATTTTCAAAATTATAAATGCGACCGATTGGGTATTTTTTGAATTTTTCGTGAGACCTTTTGCGCCGGTCACCGATGACCACCATGGCAGTCAAAGTGTTAATAACCGTTGAATTGATTACGTCCTGACTTACACTGTAAAACGTGCCCAACACACGTGCTACGAGCTTGTAATCGGAAATTAGCGTGACACGCGCTTAGAACATTTTCCGACGTCGCACTGGCGATGTAAGGGAAGCCTAGCGAAAATTTCGCCCAGAAAAGTTGTCGTTACGTGGATATCGTCCGGATTCTTCTCGGCATGCAATCGCGCACGTGTGCAACGTGACAAACGAAACACATAGCGAACGGTATGTTACCGGAATAAAGCCTTCCGTTTCACGTTGCCATGTTACGTGCTGATCACTCCGAAGCCTCAGTCGTACTCGCAAAAGCGGATTAGCGAATCACATTGGAAGCCTTATACTCCATTCGAGTATGCACTTTGGACACGAATAATGAAATTCCTTGGGTGGCTTGACAATCGCAAGTTTTTAATCAACTTTCCTGAATGGACGGCGATGAACTGAATTTTCCGCTTATATTTTCCAATTGAAATATACCGCTTTCCGAGGGTTTTCCAAATTTGACGAACCTAAGGCGCGTCCGCGGTTGGCTCCTATCTGTGTCGACGTTGCTTAAGCTAATTAATGCCACAGTCAAACGGCGATATCCTCATCATGTCTTTAGCTATCTTATCATACTACACTACACAACTGAAACGGGCTCAACGGACACTCATTCGACGTTTTTCTTCACGACCACTCAACCCTACACTTCATTTATGTCACTAGCTTATATTCGATTAAATTGTTTGTCTATTTGCCATATTATTTAACAAATTTCATCGCAGAAAGCCCTTACAAATTATTTTTGAAAACGTGAACTATTGAACGCGTTGCAACGAAAATGATGAAGTCTATATCATTTTGTTTTTACGTTTTCATTTAGACAGAATAGAAAAGACTATTGCTGTCGAGGGAGAATTTTCCACATTTGCATGTAATGTAAAAGAAAAATTACAGAAACTCTTACTATTATTTTCTAGCAACTTTGTTTAAAGTCGCCTCAACCGTTTTTGTCAATTATTAGAAACTTGAGATGAATCTTTACACTCTATTGTACAGATTGGTGAGTTTTAGATATTTTAATAGCTTTCGCGTCGATTCAATGTCCCTTAAGTTGTCTATGAGATTGGGTCCTACGTTGTATCGGTAGCTGCGATTCTTGTGTTTTCGGCCATGGTTCACGTTTTACTTAAATGATTTACAAATATTAAGCCCCTTTTTGTTTGTAGTAAGTTAACGTGTCTCGAGGCCATTGCTCTCTTTAGCAGCAGATAATAATTATGTCGTTCACTCTTCCATCTTCCATCTCCGCACTTTGTACGTCACTTGCACTAATTTGGTAACAAGTTAGTAGTTTAAGGTGAAGTAAATGACAATAAGACCGTGAATTGAAGACTGCAGAAACCGCAGAGATTTGTATTACTACGTTTGGTTGAAAGGAAAAGGTATAAAACTGAGTTCTCGTACTGGTTCGATTCTGAAGACATTTGAGAACCACTATGGTCTCCCAAAGGCCAGCGACCTCGGCAACAGCAGTGCAGAGCCGTTCGTTTACACGGCCGTCGTCACTTGACGACCCACGGCCCTAGCCCACAGCCCTAACCCACGGCCCTAATCCACGGCCCTCTTGGATACGGGACTGAACCGTTGTTACCAGCCGATTTATCAAAACCGGTCGGTCCTCCCTGTTCTGCCTACCCTGCCGCTGCCCATCTCTTTTTTAGTTTCACCAACGTGCATATACGTGTAGCCATGCTCGCTTCTCCTCTTATTCTGACCGTGTGTCGTGCCGGCTCTACGACTATCTCACGGAAAACCGGTCCTGCAACCCATTTCCCTTTCTCTGTTTGTTTTTATGCGACCGCCTCCCTTATTCGTGGACGTCGAAACTTTTTCGACTGATTGCATACTGCCGAGGTAGATTCGCTGCATAAATGTCGGGCGAGACGAAACGCAAGACTAAACGCCGGACGAAACGCTGGACGTCGTTCTTTTGGGTCGCGTTGTCGTTGGATTCGGAATGATAGGAGAAAGAAGCGGGACACGGATGCGTTTTTGTAATTTGCGGTGTGCCGTGCGGGGGACGAGAGTCTGGCCAGGTGAAGTGAGCGTTGAGACAATGGCCAGTTTTATGGGTTATCGTGAGGATCGGCTAGTATTTTTACAGCTGCTCGCGGTATAGTCGGTCTAGGTATTCTTAGGAAGCCCACGACGTCGCTGCATTGTGCGCCGATGTGTCACGTCGGCAGACACAGCGAACGCAGACATTTAGTATCGCGTTTTCTGTTCTTCCACTTTTAATATCCAACGCGAAAAACTAGATGAAACTGAGTATTTTCTGTGACGTTAATATATGCGCAAGTGTTTTAACACGTTGGCTGCCGTGGGGGTCACCGATGACCGGCGCAAGAGATTTTACTGGAGATCGAAAATATTCGCAATGGGTAGTAATAATTATTTTATAAATGCAGTTATTGTTAGAATAGTGATGCGATTCTTTGGTCTCCAATACTTGCACATTATTTACATTTTGCATAATTCAGTCAAACGCTGTAGTATTTCATAGCATCGCCGTTCTAATACGGCAAAATACGCACGGCAGTCAACGTGTTAACACGTTGGCTGCCGTGGGGGTCACCGATGACCGGCGCAAGAGATTTTACTGGAGATCGAAAATATTCGCAATGGGTAGTAATAATTATTTTATAAATGCAGTTATTGTTAGAATAGTGATGCGATTCTTTGGTCTCCAATACTTGCACATTATTTACATTTTGCATAATTCAGTCAAACGCTGTAGTATTTCATAGCATCGCCGTTCTAATACGGCAAAATACGCATGGCAGTCAACGTGTTAACTAACGCTCGCACTCTTCGTGCGCCGTACTAAACGCATCATAAGTACACACCTATGGAATATGGAACAGCCGGCGAGGAACATTCCATAGTCGTTCGTTAACGGAGGAAATAATTGTCGAGCCCCCTGACATTCTTCTTCTGTTTTATGTAGCTGCCTCGTACCGGGGTCCTGGCGAGGACGAAGACAAGGACTCGTATGCAGCTCGAATTGCCTTCACCGGAAACTCACGCATCCTGGGACCGATTTGCATAGTCGTCGGTGCGCTTATGCTTGCTCTCGGAGTGCTACTTTGCATGCTTACCAGGAGGGCAAGAAGGAGGGAACGAAGGGTGGGCTTTCATTGCCCTCTTCACGGCGACTTTTACCCTCTGAGTCCTGTGCAGGGTGTCAAGATGCTCGGTAAGTCCTCGTCACGAATAATTAAGGAACGGCACGCAACCCATTGCGTTCCACACCTCAGCGTGGCAATATTTCGTCACTCTATTCGGGTTCGTTCCAACAGAATACTGTTGAGTGCATTCGGCATGACGGTTTCTTCCGTCTTTAATTCCTTCTAATTATGCTACGTTAGGAAGAATGCGTTCTCTGTTCGTTTACGCTTAATCACGCCTAGCAAAACGGTTTTGTTTCTCGGTAAGCTATCTGCGTTTATCTTCTTCATTGGATCAACATTGTTATCTGCGCTCACACGCGAGAGGTCAGAATTCAAAGTTCAGTCACGATGCTGTTCGCGGATAAACGAATAACCTGCTCTCTGTGTGTCTGCGCCTGTAGTAGAGATTATTGTAAGCGGAAGCCCCTTTTAACAAAAAGTAGCACGTGAAACGATTAGATGTAAGAAAAATATTATAAGATGAAACATAAGAAGAATGTTACATAAGAGGGTCTAAATAACTTCGACAGCCGCAGCGAAATAATTAGTTGATACGGCTCAGCAATACCTCCGTTACTTAATTGTTCTATTGAGTTGTTCGTATAAAAAAAAATTAATAACCATTTATACATAATATTTTTATAATGTCCTTAAGTGGTTCTTCATTAATCATAAGTGATCTTTCAATTCTTTCTTACATCTAAACGTTTCACGAGCTACGTTTTTCTCACTTTGGTTTTACCATTTACTTATTTAAAAAAGACGTTTGTTGTACCATCGTCATCGGGACCAAATTGGGGGAGTATCGACATTCGGCACAAAAAAGTAAATGAGCTCCAAAAGAGAAAATCCAACGTGGTTTCAAAATATACAGAACAAAGACGATTTTCAATAAATAAAATAAACAGCTAGCAAGAAGGGCTGCACTTTATAATAAATTACGATCCAGATTAGTGAACGGATAGGTTTAATGTGCACGGGCTCTGATTAAATGAAAGCGGAACTATCGCCGTGACGGGGTAGTTTATTTAAATGAGCAGATAAGTAAATTCGCGAGCATGGCGGAATCGATTCGTGCATCGCGTGCTTTGAGCGTGTACTGTTTTAAAAATGACAAGCACATCGCGTGACAGAACCTTCCAATGATTATTGGCGGGCTTTTTTATGCGGACTGTGCCATGAAACGTTTTAATATGTTTAAACGCTCGTATTGTATATGCTGCATTTGTTATTTTTGACAGCACGACTGCAATTACCCCGAGTGCCAGTAGAACGATTATGCGCACAATAAAATAGTCATTTTCAGTCTTCACACAACATTTCAAATCTGTACAGGTTTATAAGCGCATATGCATGTTGCATAATTGAGCAATTTACTTTTTCCTCAAAACGGCTGATCTACTTATTTTACGTAATCGTACGTGTATTCAAGTTAACGCATATTCCTTCATAGTTTTTATTTATTCATGAAAAGGGCAGCAACGAACACGTGAAAATAAAGACAGGGCCCTAACCCAGTGTTTCATTCAGTCAGATTTTTTATTTTATACGTCGGTTTTTTAATTGTCTCTAAAAATACCGCGACAAGTAATATTAGCTAGCGTCAGACATCGCTAAACTCGTCTCGCCGGAGCATTGTATCTTTGCCTAAGACCGTCGCACAGACAATTTTGCGCGTCATAGCGCGATCAAAGCGCTAATGGCCGCAGCAGCGGCAATTTTGGTCGACCTTCGTGGGTTGGACTATTTGACGATTCGCTGCGAATCACGTGAACAGCCGGCGCTCTCTCGTTTCTCTACCTTTTATTTCAAGGCTACACTCCTTAACCATCCAGACAGGAATTCATCTTAACTACGATCGCTCCCGGGGATCATGCGATCTCTGCACAGCGTGCAATTTTGTGCGTAGCGTTAAAAATCGACACGGTCCGTTCCGGCGCGATAAGCAAATGAAACGGTCCGCGATTATTTATGCTAAGTGCCGGCGACATTATTCCTTGTAGGCTTCCGTGATGGCCGCTTGCCATTAGAAGAATGAACGCCGGCGGATGCACCAACCTACATATAGTGAAAACTCTTTACACGGCACACTGAGGGGAATCGAAATGTCCCATTTTCTGCATCAAAATCTTTATAACGCGTGCTTCGTATTGCTCCGATCAAAATGAGACCAAACATGATATAATTCGGTTCACGTTTAGCATGAGCTGCACCTCGATAATGCTGGAGCACAGTCTGGCATATGAGTGCCGTTGAAAAAGAAGTGGACTACCTTTGACTGCCATGTGCAAGGGGGTATTACATTTGGTCGAAAAAATACAGAAAAAGGCTTGCATTCAAGGACCAGTCTACCATGCAGAGTGATGCACGATGAACGAAAAGAAAAATTGCACGACACGCGCGATGTCTGCCCCGTTTATCTCACACACTTGATTAAACTAGCGGGTGTTAAACGTTTACGCAGCTTCCCGAACACCCGATAATCGACTTGCAGCACGTTCGGTGCATTTATCGTGGACTCTTTTTTTTGAAGATCGCACTGTCTTAGGAAGCCTATCTACGGGCTTTAGATTAATTGCGAGTGCTCTAGTTCATGTCAATTGGCCCGAATTGTCGGAATTCAGGCTAATACGGTTCTATCAAATTATTCTGACGGGCCGTTGGCTGTGCCGGGCACCCGTCTCATCTTACTCGAGATTTAAATGTAGTCAAAATGTCGCTAGGTGTGTATCGACAAAAATATGCGCCGGTGCGGTCGCATATATCTTCAAAATAAATGCCCGGCACGTCGATCTCTACGGCTTATGGCAGTCTATACGCTGCGCACTCTATCACGTCTTACTACGTTTTAGCTCCCACAGTGCTTTTATTGAAACGGAATGTGCGATATCTTGTCGACACCTTTGCCTAGAGTTTCTGCTAGTTGATGTTCACTTAGAAGTTTTTCTAAGAAGTAAAAGAAAAATGGGAAGTGGCTCGATTATGTAGCGCACCTAGTCAACTATCTGTCATGTGGTGCAAGTGCAATGCCGACATTAAATGCACATGTGTTTTGCTCTTGCATTCGTCGAATCTTTCGTCCTTTCTCTTTCTTCTATAGTTTCACCGTTCCCGATTTTTTCTTTTCCTCTGACGCGCGATACAGAAGCACCCGCGTGCATATGCACACATACTTGCTCATTCTTGGCCAACGGTTTATCTAGGTCGTCGGATATAAGCTTTAAAGCTGAAATTTGCCAGTTTTCGGTGGCTTTAATTTGGCTCCTGAATCTTCTGCATCGGAATCGAAGGTCAGCTGCGCATTCAATTTGTAAGATTTATTTGATGTAGTGCCCGAAATATTTATTCGCTATATTTTACTTGTTGGTCGCAACAACACAACAGATTCACGTAAGCCAACGTTCATAGAGGTACTCGCAGCTAATCTGTCACAAGATACTAAATTGCACTAATTATTGACAACGATGCAACAGTGATAATTAAAGAGACGAATATCAGTAAGTAATTATTGATTCAACGATCGGTCGTGTTATCTAACGCGAGGTTCCTAATTGAATGCCCTTGTGCACTTTTAGTAATAACAGAGTAGATACTAACGTCATCCACCCTCAGAGGAGAAAATCATTACTGTGTCGACCTCAATGCTGCCCAAGAGAGTTCTGTATGCCAGCGCGTTTGTTAAATTAGCGCCTTTCAGTTCATGAGAATTTCTAATTTTACGCGATACACTTGAAATTATTCTTATAAGAGTATTCTTATATCAAGCTAAAGAGCATGTTTCCGCGTCGGTACGAATCGACGTCACCAGAGCGCGGCTGTTAAATTGGGACCGCGACTTTTACTTTTTTATAACGCGAGAGGGGACGGCGGAAAGAGCAACGTCATTGCGAAAGAGGGATGACGCGAGTAAGTTGAGGGTGCGTCGAGGGCAACAGATGGTCATGGACCTCAAGAGTAGTCCGGTCCACGTCCTAGTTTGCGTCTTGCAGCGGCCTTCGATCGTTTGCTCCTGTTGGCGACCTATCTGTGACCTACGTGCGACCTGGTAACGAGTTACCAACGCCTGTCACGACTATAAAAGCATCGCAGCCCCGCACGCGCAATCTGCCATCCTTTCTCAAGAATTAAACCTCTTAACGGAGAATCCATGATTTCGCCTCCGTCGGCTTTTGTCTCGAAAAAGTTTGAGCGAACCGACAACGGGTCAAGCTCCTTTTCCTCTGAACACCGAGGAACATCGGTGAACTTTCCAGAGCGAAGAGGCCTTTCAACGAAATTGCCTCCGACCATGCTCACGGACTCGGAAGACGGCACATATATCGTCCTGATGCTCCTCAGTTACTGCCTCCATCGCTTCTTCCCACGAGTCACCTGCGGAATTTAACTGAAATTCTACGCCGGCCTGGCGTGAAAAATGAATATAACAGGTAGCCGCCGTTTTCGTCTTTAGCGCGGAGGATGAATCTTTCATAACTACTTTTCAATAGTGAGCGAGCGACTGTATCTGGGAGCGCGTCAGAGGACGCTGCACGAGTAAACTGGGACACACGTACGACCGGATTCTATCGCGGGGTCCATGACATTTGTTGCCCTCGATCCGCCATTATCCCTTTCCTGGTCGGATGCGGCTTTTCTTCGCTTTCAACCCCTTCGCATTTCGCCCACGAGTTTGACACGCCGCCCTTTTTCGGACAGGCTGTTATGATAATACGACGAACGCCGTGACAGATTCTTTGTCGTTCATTTTGAGTTACGTTACGGCGCAAACTTCGAAAGCAGTACTGAATAAGTAATACGTCAGAAAATAAAAAAGAAGCCTATGGGTCGTATAAGATGGCGGTGCGGTCTCCGAGATGGCATCGCGTTCTTGTGAACTAACCTGGAGTTTTACAGTAGTGGTGTGCTTCTACTATCTTATTATCCCCTGGGGGCATATCTTATCCCGCCTTTTGTGAATGCACTATACGCCGTGAATAAATCGAAGAACCGGACGATAAGCCCAGCGCATGTTCGTTTGGAAGCTCACAATACGAATGGACGAAACGGTGCCTAGGAATTGAAAAATAATTTATTGAACGATCAGGGGCTGAAAAGCAGCCGTCGCGAGTTGCCTGCAACCAAGTACCCTGACCTCGTGACCTAGATGAGTATTCTTCGCGAGGAAGATAAGTGGTTGTATAATTTGTGGACGGACCGGGGAAAAATTTGTACGCAACTGATTGTAGGGCTGATCCGTTATTACGATCTATTAGAGTCCACGTCAACCGATTTAAAACAATAAGGTTGCGACTCTCGCGACGTCGCGTTCATACGTACTTCCGTCCTTTGTAATTGCCGTTCAACGAAGGCGATCGATGTGATGACATATGACGATGTAAAAGTACTTACTCGCCAACCTTCGAAGCTATCTCAGGATAGTTATAATTATAGCTTTCGATTAAATTGCTACGTGGCACTATCATTTTGAGAAACTGCACTATGGGCGGCAATATGTAGTTGGCATTGTCGATAGGAATATCTTCTTGTTTCTAAAAATATGGAACGTTTACGACTTAGTATGCGCACTCTGTAGTATGTATTAATATATTAAGCCATCTAATATCGATACGTTTGTTGTTACAGGAGTATCGGGCAAAGACGTGAGTGGATGGCCGAAAATTCCGTGCTTAAAAAGCCGAACCTCGAGTAAAGGCGTAGGAGGTGGAACATCTGGGGCTCATGCTGGACCCCCATTATGCCCACACTCTGTCCTCAGCAGCACTCGAAGTTCTGTCAGCAGTTCGCCTTTGAGTCCCTGTCCGACACCAATGCCTTTCCTCGTTACCTCTGGCTCAGTCAGGTGAGAAACAATATCTGCTTTCCTCCACCATTCACTCCATTCCCGCAGGTTTCGTCCTCACCCACAAAATAACCCTTTCAACATTTTAAGGTATTTGAAGTAATATGCCTTTTTAAACGGTTAAAACGTTAAAACTCTTTTCGCGTCAATTCGACATGTTTCAGGATTCTTATGTATGCATACAATATTGTAATATTCATATATACATTAGAAATATTACAGATTTCTGAAAAGGGAACCCGCGTGTGATCCCGAAATATGTCGAATAGATAAATAATGTTTCTACGTTTCAACCACAATGAAGCACGTATTATTTCAGATATTCCAAAATTTTTGCCGGCAGACTCCACAAATTTTATCAGATCCTTTCCTTGCCCTATTTGACAGAATACGTATAAAGTTCAAAGTTCTTTGCGGCAAGACACGAACCGGGTAAACAAACAAGAAGACGCCATAGGTGGACACTGGCATTAATCGATTCTTAAGTTTCACGTTAAAAGCGTACGTCAATCTTAAACACACGGATAGTTCTAACTTAAAGGCCAAGCCAACTAAAAATACGCCAGGCGTGTTTGTTAATATTTCACGAGGGGCTATATTCAGTGACTGGGACAAACATAACTTCGAAGGGTAGAAGGTGATCGTGTACCGATAGCAGTACTGGCGACACAGACAGTAATGTTTGCGGTCGGTCGTGTAACCCGTCGTTCGTTTCAAGCAAGCCAGCAGGCGTTTTAATTTGTTGGCTTTCGCAACTCCCCTTATCCGTCGATTTCGCTCTTACGTACAATGTCATCGATCGGTAAATCGCTTGTTATTGAAGCTTGTTTTTTTCTGGCGTCGGTCAACGCAGCCTGAGACGTGTACATTTTTCATAAGGGGACACAACAGTTACGGCAAATACGATCATGGCACTACGTTCGATGTGCTTCCGCTTTGTGTACTCGAACAGCACGCTATAGTGATTTGTAACACGTTCAGCAGACATGTCGAAGCATAATGTTATCAATGATGTCGCAGTACTTTTCGGCGGGTGCGGGCCAGTAAAATTTCCTACCCTTTATTTCGACCTTGATTTTTAGGTCCTCGTCAGGACACTGCATATTCAATTTTCGGCTGATACGAAGGGTTTTTAACACGTTGACTGCCAAGCGTATTTTACTATATTAGAACGGCGATGCTATGAAATACTACAGCGTTTGACTGAATTATGTAAAATGTAAATAATGTGCAAGTATTGGAGACCAAAGAATCGCACCACTATTCTAACAACAACTGCATTTATAAAATAATAATTGCTACCCACTGCGACTCTTTTGGATTTTCAGTAAAATCTCTTGCGTTGGTCACCGGTAACCACCACGGCAGTCAAAGTGTTAACTTTGTTTTTACTGAACTGAATACTGTTGTTTTTTCTTCATGGTACGTTGTATAAATTCTAGAAAACAAAGGTCGAAACATTGGAACAAAGAGTAGGAAATTTCATTGGTCTGAAAGAGCTCAGTTTCGGTACGCACGGAATAGTGCTGCAACGCGGTTAATATGCAAAGTCTGACGGTATACAGATCCATAGTATTATCAATTTTTTGGAAATAAGCAAAAGTTACAGTGTCTCGGTAAGCTCCAACGCTTGGAAACTGCGAATTTGAGAGACGAATAGCTAGCGAGCGGAGAGGAACAAGAAGGGGATGACAGTTTGTCTGGAATAACTTGGGCATCCTGGCGTGCACCGCGACTTGAATAATTCATAGCTCGATAGCTGGAAAGTCCCTACCTTCGTTCCGATATCAATAACCATCCACTTCGGCCAACTATTTCCCGTTTCCTAGTCTCCGTGCCAGTAATCGTTTTTGTCTACCTTCAGTTACCTTTTGACAAATGCATGTTAAGCTTCTCAGATACATGTAATGTGCGTCGGTGCTCAAATTTTCCAGTCTCTGATCCCTTCTGTAATACCATATTCCTTCTTGCCTGTATTATTTCCAACCTTCGTTTGTAATTTATAGCATTGTGTGTTGAAACAAACTTTGAAACAATTTGAGACAAACTAGGTATACGTTCCGGTTTGTGGTGTCCTTTGAAAACGGAACCATTCAGACCCAGTCACTTCCACTGCATTCGAAAAATACTCTTTGAAGTGAAACAATGGGGCGTCATAACTTACGTAATCTCTAATTGCAAAAGCATGTTTCCGTTACTGTTTGCAATTATGTTCAATTAGTACAGGCAGCATAAGAAAATAAAAATGGTTTGTCCCTTAATTGGAAATATATATACTCGAGGTCTGTTGCATTGTATCTAATTCGTCAATCCGTTGGTTAACGACATGCAATTTATCTTCTGACCGTGCAACGATTGAATATTTTGCGTGCTCGAACGCACGCGATATATTTCGTTACAGAAATGTCAGCGAACGAAAGCAATTCCGCAAAAACGTATAGCGATGTTTACTATAAAGAAATGAAACGAACGCGTGGGCGCTCCTCCAAATGCCCACGTCTATTAAAATGATATTATCGGCTTTCCCTTCGGTGCCCGAAATATCAGCGAACTCTATTACTTCGCGATCCCAGTGGCAATCGAGTTAAGTGTTGCCTTTATTTTCAGACGCTCATAACTATGTTTAGCTGTTCTTACCAAATAACAGCTAAACAACAAATAGCAAAAGAACCGCGTGCACCTTCGTTGAACCGTCTCTGGAATGTATCTGTTACAGTGAAACACTGATATCAGGAGAATGTCGACTTTCACCGGTGAATGTCAACATTCACATAGTCGCTTAGTGTATGTCCGAAATACTTGCAAAATACCCTTATTTCTGATTTACACCGGTAAATGTTGACATTCACCATGCACTAATGGTCGACACACACCAGAGAGGATCCGAATGTACAACAATGTAATGAAACATTCGATCTTTCACCGACGTATCTGGTATCTGTTGACATTCACCGGCGAAAGTCGCCATTCTCCAATTTCGGTCATTCACAGTAACATATCGACCGAACGATCATTACGCGTTCCTCCGTGATCCATCAGAAATTTGATCTATTCCCTTGCATCCTCTCACCGCCGATATTCCACTATCAAACAAATTTCTATGAGAGCACCGTAGCGCTTCGCAAATGAAACTGGACACAGAACTCTTAGTTATCATTAGTATGCTTTTAGTCGTGAATTAATCGCTGTACATGTTTCAGCAGTGGGATGGTACAAAGCGTCGGGGCTAATTTATCGCCAGACCAGACGTTTGGATCGATTCGCTCGCTTTCAGTGACGAGAGAAGTCGCCAGTTTTCCTTTATCGCGAACTCCCACGCCACCCCCACAACACAGGTGGGTAATTCTCTTTACTGTTTTCTGTTATTATGCAGTCATTCCCCTCTCATGGCTATTTCTTTGTTATCGGATCTGTCAGCAGCAGAGCTACTGTAAGGCAGCATTTCATTTTCACTTTGCCTTTTTCATTTCCACTTCAATTTATCGCGGTTAGATACTCGTCAAATTAAATGTCACCGCAGCTTTTAATTATACGGACAACAGTATTTACACTTACTTCGAAGAGACGTTAATGATATTCTTAAGATGCTTCTGCTTATCTCTCGGTAATCTGCAATTTAACATATCAGATATAACATTTCAAGTTAATGAACAAATTCTTGGAAGACATTCTTTGCTTCTTCTGAAAGTCTCAAGTTGTTGGGTAATCATGAGCGGTAAATATTGCGCATAACTGAGCCCGTGTACCGTTGTCTCGACAATGAAACCAAAGAATCCATTCGAATGGTTTCTGCGAAGCAACCCATTTCTGTGCGATCGGTATACTGCGATATTAATTCGTAGCAACGCGTATGTACGCACCTCGTAAGAATAGATAATATATTCTGGGTACTACACAATGGCCATTCGGCATCCGCGACGGGATCAGAGGTAAGCAATTTGCAGCCGATAGCACATGCCTGAAATTGAATGCTTAATTGAAGCGACGCCCACTAGACACCTCTCTACTTAACCGACGCCTGATTCACATTACCAGTACGTACGTGCATTCGCATATTTACGTCCACGCGTTCTATTTCCGATGTATGATCGTCCTGTCAGTCATGAAAGCTCTGCATTGTTAGTACATCGATTCTCGATACCAGCCTCTGACCACTCTTCTTTTTTCCGTCAGAACATACGCGTCAGCCTCATAACGATGTAATCGTACATCGGGATGTTTCGTGAGTTGACAGTGTATTTAGGTTTCATTCAATTCTGCCCTCTACTTCGTTGCGATCAATGCAGTCGCGTGCAGCCATTTTGAGAGATCACGCCTAAGCATTGAATATAATTAACTTGCATAAACCGACAGACAATCCACACCTTGTTAGAATTTTTCGAATAAAATCTGGGTCATAATTCCAACAAAAAACAGCTGTACTATCCCATGCTTTTTATAAATTCTTCTATGTTAACCGTAATACTTTCGTAGACCGCCGTAATTCACATATCTTCCCAAAAACAGAAAGTGTCATAGCTGCTTATCGTTTTTAATTGACTACAATAATTCGTTAACTTTTCGAGTCACAACAAAAAGACAATTAGCGACTGCAACAGTGTTATCGCTTCGTATTCTGCTTTGACGTCTGCGATGATAATTCCCAAACTTATTCTATCGCAATGATAAAGTAAAGACAGTTAGATATCTGCTTTTTCATTCAGATAATTGGCGACACAACGTGTTATCGCTGCATATTGCCTCGTTAGCCACGATATTAATTCCCAAAAGTCTCGAATCGATAATTGCCCAACCTCTCCGATTAGTCTGAAAATGTAAATGTAGCTACGCATCACCTTTCTTCTCGTCTATGCAATTAGTGACAGGAACGATCATTCCCAAAAGCCCTTCGGTGAGGCTGAAAAAGTAAAGGGAAATGTCAGGGGCAGATTACAGAAGCGCACATTTTGTTGCAGGCCCTCATCGTTGAGTTACATATGTGCTTGTTCATTCAGACAATTATTAGTCAGACAATTATTAGTCAGACAATTGTTCATTCAGACAGATATTAATTCCCAAAAGTCTCGAATCGATAATTGCCCAACTTCTCCGGTTAGACTGAAAATGTAAATGTAGCTACGCATCCGCTTTCTTCTCATCGATGCAATTAGTGACAGGAACGATAATTCCCAAAAGCCCTTCGGTGAGGCTGAAAAAGTAAAGGGAAATGTCAGGGGCAGATTACAGAAGCGCACATTTTGTTGCAGGCCCTCGTCGTTGACAAACGTCGACGAGCTTGTGGGCGTCGGCAGTCCCTTGAGGGAGAGCTCACCGCGGCCGGAAGTGCGGGTCGTCGCGCCCTCCCACAGAACCCCATCGACACTCGCGACGTCTACCAGTATCACCGGAAACGGCGTCGTTACGCCGTCGTCGACAACAACGAACACGACGACAACGACGACGATGACGATGACGACGACATCGGCGACGACGACGACGACGTCGAATCGAAAATCGGTCAGCATTCTTCTTCCGGAGCACACGAGCGGATGACCCCAGCAGCAGTCCGGCTTCATCCATCGCTGCGACGATAATCCTCTCTCGATCTAGAAGTAGACGTCGCGAAGGAAAGAGGTGACGCGTGATGGACGGCGAACGACTAAGAACGACGAAGAAATAGTGCGGAATTGGCGACTCTGGCGAAAAACGCTCAACGGCGTTGTCCCCCCCGCGATCTGTGTTATATCTAAGCGTCTCGAGAAGCATTACCCGTGCTTTTCCACCGCCTTTCCAGCGGGAATGGCAGCGAAAGAAGACGTTGTGGGGGTCACGCTTCCAGGGTCGAACGAGAAAGAGGGGTTCGTTAGATGACAGATTCATCCCTTTCTACGTTTATGAGAAAAGTCCACTCTTGTGCGTCCTATTATACACCGTGCTAGCGGGTTTTATAAGGAATTTTTCAAGTTCGTTAGGGAACTGCGCTGAGTTGATTTCAGGAGAGGTCAGTCGAGACACGTGGCTAGTTGTGTTCAATATGTTGAAAAGAGCGAACGTAGGGAGTCAATGTTTCAATGCTCCGTGCGAGCCTTAGTCTTCAAAGAGTGGACGAGGAAATCAGAAAAAAATCTATAGGAGGATTCATTGTGACGAACAATTGACGAATATGTTTGTTATGTGCTACTTTTGCCAGAGGTCATTCGTTGAACGTCGGTGTCTTAGGTTCGATTCTTCCCTGAACGAATGCAGCGATTGCATTAGAGGTTGTTCAGCGGTAGTGTGACTTGCGAAAATATGGTGCCAGAATGTGCGGTGCAGTTTCACTTTCCTCGATTTGCTGGACACGGAACGTGAGAAATTTTGTTTACGCTTTGATTTCTTTCAATACTATATTTGGCAAAAGGGAGTAATGAAACTGTGCAACATAGTGAACACAGAGATTAACGTATCTGCCATTAGATCGAGAAGTTTCACAAATCAAGTATTGACGATAAACAAATTTTATGATGACTTTTATGCAATACACTTTATGATTGTAATTAAAATCACCTTTTAAACATCATCGTTCATGACAAGGAAAAGATCAGGTTGTTGGTCAACAAATTAAGATCGAAAGTAGAACTGAATTTGCGGTAAACATGCTGTCCATTATGGCACCCATATTTAAATGGTAAGTAACGCTAACATTTTCCTTTTAATAACGTAAATTCGTTAATTAACCTTCTTTGAGCAACATCAGTTTACAGTAATACGAATATTCCTTCGAAATGAAAGCAACAACTTTTCTTTCGTGACATCAATATTTCCACGCGCTAAGAATATTGTTCGAAATATCAACTGATAATGCTACTATAACCAGTGACAATCCATCTGCCCTATTAGTATTGAGTCAAACTTCTTCCTTCATTCATACGACGTGTGTTTGAGAGAATTTTCATGTTCAATTGTAAAGCGCGTATTGTCCAGTTATACTGAGACTGCGGGAAAAAGGGCGTTCGACATTCCATACCGTGAATTTAGGTACGACAATCAATGAAGAAGTCGACTACTTCGTATATCATCCGAAGGAGAGAAGCGACAAGAGATGCGTGGGGATTAGGGAAAAGTACCGCGGTGCGCGTTAGATCTATCAGTTTCGCGGATCTTTAGACGAAAAGGTCATAATACCGTTAAGAAACGCTGGCCGAAGTATTGACGCGAAGGACGCGATATGGTAACGAACACTAATCGTTAAACTCCAGTGAAATAATTGAGGTTTGCATAAACGGTTGGTGACACTAATGGGACATCATCGTAGTCTAATATTGAGAACGTAGGAAGGCTGCGTGACAAGAACCTTTGAAAGAGTTTTAAAGCCCATCTGCCGACTGTGTATTATTCAGTGCTTGTTATTCCTTTCCGACGACGCGGAGATCATCGACGAGGGTCCTTAATTAAGTTTGCCAGACGAAATAGACTTTGAATACATAAACATAAATAACGCGTTGTTTCCGCGAACGTTTCGAACGTAATGAAAAATACTTCGATGTCCGATATAATCTTTGCCCACGACAAACGATTCAACACTGATGGAATTGATCGAGAGATATTCGCGAGAGACGTCCGTTTAAGGGACATTAGTCAAGATGGTGCTCCACAGAAATGGTGCTTGATCGCGTGCGTACAGAACCTGGAAATTTTAGCGTGGCGAAGAGCTATAAAAATTCGTAGGTACTCGTGGGCGCTAATCGATTAGTTTCTAAGATCGGAGTAGCCTTAAGGTAACGCGTAAATATGCTCATAAATCTTTGCCTGCTCGACATCGCCGTGACGCTTTATTGTCGTTTTACAGACTCGCTACTACAGGTCGTTCATTAATTGCCATCGAGTGATCGGAGCGGATGGAAATATTGAATTGCTCGTTGGTCGCGTCGTTCGAGCAGGTAATCAGGATTCTAAGTAAGACTCTAGTCCTGTAAATACATAGATAGGCGGGATGTGTCAAATGTGACAACTGAAAACAATACGAAATAAACGAAGAAGGCGCGAAAGCAAACTGCTCAAGATTGCAGCTCTCAGTGGGATGGATTCTTCGCCGTGAACTTATCATAGTATCGATAAGACGTTCGTGGTTCATGATACGCAACTCAACGTGTTACTCAGAATACTGTAATCGCAATAATATTTTATATGACCACGATTCTGGTATATGTTACACTTAACCGATTTAAACAACCGTGCAATTCATCCTAGAACGTATGATTTGTCAAAATGTTGCCACGAACATGTTATCAAAATACTGAAAACTGAGGAATACCGGTTTCTGATGTATCCGACAATATATTTGCATTAATCGTAACGGTCTAGTATACAATACCAATACTCATATGTAGCTCATTCAATAGTTATTGTTCGTGCTGTCATAGGATATGAAGAGGACGATGTCGCGATATCGAACGTGAACGGAAGTAGAATGAGGTGCGTGAATGTATCGCGAGTTGAAGAAACTTCACGGAATACCGATGTGATATTTACAACCGGGGCAAATTTAGAGACTCGTGATTACAGTTAGAACGCTACTCTTGGCGATAATGTGTGTGCCAAAAAACGCGACGACCTTTTTGCTTCTGATTGCGATCGATCGAAGCAAAAGGCAGAAGGACAGTAATAAAAGAAAGAAGAAAGACGGCAAAAACGGAAAGAGAGAGTGATACAAAAACTTCATCTACAATGTTACAATCAGTGACCCGTTACAAATATTTACAAACGAAGCTCGTTCTCATTAATTAATGTAAAACACATCAATGCGAATGAGGAGCCTATGTCACGTAATTCGAATGTCATCTGCCATCGCGTACTCAATGAACTCTGTAGATACGTACCGTAAGGTCAATTCGAGCCGTGCATTGTTATTTTATAATGCGTCATCACTCACAATTTGTAAGATTTTTGTTGTTGCTGTTTTTTTTTCTTTATAGAAATGGCAAATAGCAGAAAATGTGGGTAATACGAAAGTGACCCGAAGATTTTTGCACACACTAGGCATCAAAATGGCAACGGATATTTGGCAATCGATGGAATTTTCATAAAACATGCTTACATACATTATGCACCGTCGCTTCGTCGGTCCAATGTGAAAAGATTTCGACGTCACGTTTTATCCTGCACAAATCGAGAGTGCCCTTACGCAAAGAGTAATCTTTATCGTATCTTTAGGTTCGCGTAAGTCTGTGAAATGCAAATTAGGCAGGTGATAATATGTGGACGTGTTGATCGATAATCATAGCTGCCGGAATGCTCGCGGTGTATATTTCGTCGTTATTCTCACTTAACGCAATCCGAGAATTAGGAAAGGTCTCATATCAATTATTTTCGTGTGCTATTCCAGCGGGTAGTGCAATATGGCAAACGAATTTTTTCATTCTTCGCCGAATTGCGCACAACTCATCCGTATTCTCGTTAACATTAGGATACACGAGCCAATTTACAGAAAATATTATAATTATTTTCTAGCAACTTTTCGCGAATTTGACATATTTCCCGAAAAATCCACAGTTAACGTGAAACACCGAGAGGCATGGGTGATAAATGAAAGGTGCGCAATGCGTTGAACGAACAAAATTGTGCATTCCGGCATAAAGACATTGGAGCGACGATCGCAACAAAGTGGGAAGCTCGGTTTGACAGGCGTGAGTGACAGAATCATATTTAGAAATGTTGTGATAGTAAGCGTAGGCCCCGTAAAAGTTAGGATTTAAGAGACTATCTTTATGACTTAAGAATGTAAGGAGAAGGCGCACGTGGATAGACGGCAACGGGAAGAGAAAAACGTAACGTGCGTGCGTCCGTATGGAACATGGGACAGCGTGAAGCGTAGTCAGAGTTGGGCGACGACAAGAGTGCGTACTAAAATATACCGTACGATACCTTAAACAGTTTGCATCCGCCGTTGAAACCTATATTAATTAACGAGGTAATTAACTAAGCGCAGTACATCCGAATCGATTTTATAGCTGTTGATTAAAGAGGCTGATTAAGTTTAGATCGTTCCAATGTACTCGATACATTTGATATAATGCAGTTACACATAATCGTATAGATATGTACGCGTACGATAGATACGTTATATTATTATAGTTGTGCGAGGGCAGCCACTGTTCTCTTGGTGCGCGACGCTCCGGTGAGATCGTCGTTGAGATCACACGCAAACGTCCTTTCGTTTCTTCGCCGGAGATGCGGAGCGCGCGATAAATGAAACTGAGACGAACCTTCAGTTTTACGTAGGGGCTCTTTAATCGAGTTCTTCCGTTACGGGTCGATAATCGTTCGCGCCTTCACGAAAAATTATTGCATTCCAAGCCGACGAGACGGTCACAGAAGCGATTCTTTATTTCTATTGCGAAAACTGAACTATATGAGGACAACACAGGCTACGGCAGGGAAATCTCACGAGTTTTCAAAGCATCCTACAACCTTGTCATTTCGTACAAACATTTCATTCTTTTCTATCAGAAGTGTGGATGCAACGTATTTTTGTTCGGTCTGAAAAATTGTGTTTTAGATTGATTTGAAAATCCGTCCCATTTCCCTGTCGGAGCCTGCAACACGTTACGGTGACTCTTTTCTAGTCTGACATATTTGATGCTTCTGAAACGGTCAATAACTGTACGATTTGTGTTCTAAATTGAACCCTTTGCCGCGGCCATTCTGTTCTCAGCGCGAATATCTAAGGGACATGAGTACGGCCTACAGTGAGTTATCGCCAAAATGACGACGTCGGTGATTAAACGATTTTTGACTGTGAACGGGAGTAACTTGAGACGAAGAACGCTTGAGTTTAATACGTAAAAAGTTCTGAATTCCGTTTCTCTTCGGTTTGTTCCTTTCCCCTCTTATTGAAGAGACGCACCGGCGCATTGCATTGTTCGCAGTTGTTATTCCTGTCATTTATATAAGGTTCTCACTACAATTACTCTCTTATGAGTCGCCATCATCTTCAAGCCGTCATTCACAAGTTATCGAATAAGAGGACAACCTAATCCGCGGACGACGGGCGGTTACGTCGGTACATTTAATTTACCATATATATATCGACGATCATCGTTGTCCGTAAAGATAAAACGCCGCGCCGACACCAAGCTTTTATCCTACTTCAATCGTCCGCAATAATAATTCTCAATGATACGCGGTGTCTCATGATTTTGGCGATCAGTCAACATTTACTTTAGACCTTTTAAAAGAGACGATTGTTCATCCATTTTGTATACACAAGCGAGACGTCACCGATTGTGCACTGTATTTATCTCGATACCGACAAAATATCCCGATGTGACATTCAAGTATACATGTATTCAAATGTTCACCAGAACGTACATTTAAGTATATACATGTAACCGGATATACTGGAAATTCTATCCTTACAACTTATTGTACTCATAATTGACGTCTACACATACCACATGTACCACATGTACACGCGCACTCGACCTAAGATTAACAAAATGAGAATCATACTTGTATTCGTCATTGAAACGCATACATACACACATACATACATTTATTTATTTGTACATTGTTTTACCGAATAAATATGCATCTTTTGCATCCTTAGATTAAACGTGTTTCCGTCTTTACCGGTCATCTGCGTATGAAAGTATTGCATAGAACGTTTTGCTTTCAGATAGGAATATGGCTAATATTAATCGGAAGGGTTTCTAGAGACATCAACGCCCGGAAAGCAATGTTTTCTATTCATACCATTCTTGTCAAACGCAATGCACTTAAAAGGACCACTTTATTTCAGGATGTAGTGGTTCACTGGGTAAAGTATTTGCAAGCATAATAATTGTATTACGCTTTCGATACAGAAACGATTAATCATTATAAAAAGCTTGCTATTTAGATATCAAAAGGGTGCAGGGTAACATAAAGGAAAGTCTTTCCATGTAATGTATTCATTCTTTTTTATTGTCACTTAAATAACAGTGCACAATTAACAACATTTTATTTAACCCGTCTGCCAGCAATCGGATTCGAAAAGGAATTTATGTTAAGATATCACGCAATTCCTAATAATATATAAATCGTCTTTACACACAGAGTCGCGAGTGTTAGTCAGAGAGAACTGATTGAGCTTGCTGCGAATTTTTTCGGTGGATGGGATGTGTAGTTTGTGAATGACGGAATTGTTTTCAGTGTTGTGTAACACATGTTTGCCGATGTATGTATGTGTAAGTGCGTGCGTGTTTGTGTGTGTGCGTGTGCACGCGCACATTTTGCGTGGACGCAGGTGAATGTGCGTGCACCTATGTGTGCAAGACGCGTATTAGTTATAATATGAATTAGACGACAGAAGCTTATTCACACAAAACAGTAATACATTGATTACAGATAAAGAGTTCTCGAGCATGAGCATCATTGTAGGCATATTTATTTATATTTGAGAGAGGAGCCATTAAACTTGAATATATATAGTACATACATAATCATTAACATTAGGTACCTTTTTTAATACTTTTCGTAATTTATCGGTATGCATCACAGATATGTCGTTGTTCATGGAGAAATAAAAATGTGATCGGCAACCGGATGGTTTAAGGAGGTTTTGAAAAAATCGTAGACGTGCGCTGTTGATAATCATAGATGGGATACGTCGCATGGAGAAAGTAAATGGAATATCAGAACGCGTGAGGGATCACGCCTCGATACATCGGGGTTCCTAATAATTTGCTAATATCGAACACCATTCATTACAGCTCGTTTCTTGACACAAACAAAAACCATAAGCCCACGGAAGGGGGTCCACCGGTTGTCACTTTATTGTTCATGAACAGACTTAAACACGACAAAGGCAATCGTTCTTATATGCGGTATTCAACAACTTCGGCGTATAGATGTATTATTATACAACGATACAACATTGCTAACTACTATGCATATGTATATAACAAGACACAAATAACTGGTTACGAACAAGATGAACTCTGTCAACTTTGTGCTGAAAATACTTGGAACATCTTAACTTTGGCTTCGCGTAGCCTTCCTCGAGGTTCTTCAGTTTTCAACAATTCAAGTGGCATATTGTATGAAATTTTTAAAACCGTATTTTGACAATTCACAGTAAAGGAATTTAAACGACGTGCTCTAATTGCAATGGCATATCTTTTGTATTAAAGCTGCCCAGTTCTACGCATGTGGGTAGGTACATGCGTAATTAGTAATAATTTGCTTGTTACCTTGAATACCACTTCACGTCAACAAACACCCAGAAAGACAAACTGTAAGCTAACCGTATGTTATAAGCCTACTTGTACACTGCCTGCTCTGTTTTCATTCCTGATTTTTGTAATGGCATGTCATGTAAGTGGGGACGGTCTTCAATCCGTGCATTTCTTTATTGACATTTGATAATGTTAGGTATAAACAGTTTTCAACATTTCTTGGTTTTTTTTTCTCACATATTTTATAATCAAGTTTATAATCAAAGATTTGAATGTATTGCAATTATCTGGCTACAATTTTAACATTGTGGATTAAAGACAGGCGCAAGATTATACGATTCAGTCGTGTTTCAAATTGTTTGAAGTGTGAATCAAAGAGAATCGAACGTTCATACACGCTTTTCATCAAACACCATTCCAAATTGAAGATTTATATCCCCTCGAATCGCAGGTTAATTCCATATCATAGAGTGATTAGCATCATTTTATAATGTTATGCATACATAGGAATTTTGACCATGCCACGGACCGCAAGAAAACAAAAGCACGCTTTATCACTTAAACTACATTGGAATGCATACATTATTATTAGGTTTACTAGATATTAATACAGATAATTTAGAATAAGGTGACCTTTAGTTCTCAACTTTCATGGATAATGCTTGAAAGAAGAGTTATACCCCAATCGATTTTTATTTAATTTCGCCTTTAGGACAACATACACAATTACCGTCAACGTCACACCAAACACATCATTCAGCTTGTTTTGCAGTATTTAACCGATCGTCAGGTATATTTTAATATCCAAATATTAAATATTGCTTGTACAATAGCTATTACTTGGATGCGCGTGCCAACGTTTTCATTAAAAAATGGTGTCCCCGTGCTCCAAATGCCAAGAAGATAACGGTCACATTAGTCTGTGATACTATAGATACGCATATGAAATGCTCTTGAAATGCACTCCTACGTTTGTATTCCCTCAAGTACCTTTAACGTAACCGTAAGTCCCGTATGTTAACAATAAAAAAAAAAAGGTATTCCGTAGGACCGTTTTGGTCACACATACTTAGCATAAAAAGTTCAACTCTCTACACCAATGTCTGGCAAAATTTGTCGTACAACGAAGTTTCGTAAAGTAGACCTTTCAGACATCGGGGGCATATTTTTTTGTATATGATTTCTTTTATCAGTCAATATTTCAATATGTCTGGAACGTTATCACGAGTGAACTAGAGAAGGAAATTCTTTTCGGAAAATAGATTCAGAAAACGATATGTGGCCAACGTGGTCGTGAGAGATGTGCACATTTGTCGACATCTGTTTCATTACAGATCTTTCTGTCTGTACATCTTTGTACTGAGCGCACCGCAATCGACGAGCGGTAAGACTTTGGTAAACCTTGCGGGCAGATTATCATACGTTCGTCCTGACCTCTTTCCTTGATCGAGCCTTGACTCTTTCGCGTTTCGAAGCTCGGGGGGAACATCGGCCCATAACATGGCTTTCTTACTGTACAATGTCTCGCACGCGTTTCTTCCCCAAAGGAGTCAATTTGCGCTCCGTAATACTACGCACGAATTTTGTACGCGTCCTCCGCGGTAGAAACTCACGTACAAGCATGAAATTATTCTATAGACTTGTACAAGACAAAATCAAGACATCTATTACCCGTTTAACATTATCGAACTGGTTCGTTCGAAATGAGGTATCGAAATTGCATCTTGCGGTTCAATGCCCGCGGTTCAACGCACGCGGTCAGGAAATTTGTGGGAAAAGTTGTCTTCAGCAAGCACTTCTCAGTTCCGTCCTGACACCCCTTGAATCGACCGCAACAGCATACATTGCACTTTGGAAGCGCGTACAGAGTCTTTGGTGATCGCTCCTCAGACACAATGAACATTAACTCGTTTGTGGGAACTGCGCTGCCAGCAATATAAATAAATAAATACCGATGCATTCTTTTAGCCTTCCATCGCACTACCGTCGCCTCTTCCAGCGCCTCTTCCAGCTTCATCTTTCACCGGTGGGATGACGTTCGCGCACGTCTGCCCCGGCGCAGAATTCGCCGACACCTTAATCACAATTCTCGGATTCTTGCTGCACGAGCTTGTACCGACGCGGGCTCTTCACGTACATCGAACCGTGTCCTTCGAGAGATAAGCGACCCTTTCGCTGAAGGTATCTCTTGATGTACCGGGATATCAGCTGCTGCGGTCTCATTTGCCACTCGTCAAGGACCTCCTTTGGCGCGTTCACCTGTAATCCGGACAATTATTAGTTCATCTTACCCGATAATAGCAGATCTCGCATGAACAGAACCTAATCTACCTGATCTCCTTTCAGCCGATCCAACAGCGTGACGCAAACAACCGCTGATTGTATACCGGCATGATGCGTAAGGGCGGCAAACGACAGACTCTCCATCTCGATATTGACAACGCCTGCCTTGTGTATCTTCGTAAGGTACTCGAGCTTATCGTTTTCCGTAAATTCGCAGAAGGCGCCGTCCATGCGTCCCTGGCCCTCGTAGAAATCGTAAGTACACATTGTCTTTCCGACTACCGTGTCATAGGGATCATCGCGATGTGTCAGAGCCTTCAAGTCGCGCGTCAGTTGGCGATCAAGCTTGGCAGGTCTCCTCACGATGTTGCCAAGAACAGGCTAGAAGAGTCAGTGACTTGTCAACGGTTGAAAAAGGCGAGTAATGTAATTGTCCGAAGATAAGTCTGCGCTTACCGTGTCCAAGTAGGGTTTCATCATGCCGTCAACAGCTTCTTCAGAGATAACGACCGTGCCGCCTTCCAGGCCAATGCCACCGCAGGTGCCGATTCTGAAGAAGACCGGGTCCTTCACCCTTGCGTGGTACATCAGTTTGATGACTTCGTGCAGCAGAATGCCAACGGACGGTATGCCCATGCCATGCTGTAAGAATTTTCCATATTAAGTGGATATGTTTTTAGAAAACGTTGAGTGGATATAGCCCTTTTTTGGTTCAAACTGGAAATCGATTAGGAACTTTTGTTAAAACATCTCTGCATGTTTCAAGGTATCCGGTGGAGGTAACCAGTGCCGCCTCATCAGAACTCGATAATGAGCAATTTTTTATATTTATTTAGCTATGGGTGTATTTTTCTGATTCAGCGGCTGTAAAAAGTTGTAAGTGAAGTTGTAATGAAAGTTGTCAATCGATTTCCAATTTTAAACGAAAAGTGGACTTTATCTCATTATCCACGGTGCTTTGAAGATGTGTACTTACGCTGATCGAGAGCACCGGGCCGACTTTGTACATGGAATATCGGTATGAATATTGGCTAATGTCGAACAAGGTTGTACCGGCCGGTATCTTGTAGCCTATTTCTTTCATGATGAAATTGGCGAATTGCTCCATACGTTTTGGCGTTCCCCCGATACAGACAAACTGTAAAAGGGAAGAAGTACTTTTATGGTGTGGCGTGTCGTTCTGGTTCTGTTCTATTTCAAACGTCATGATGGTTTTTTTAAAATACAGAAAGTCCTTATAGGGAAAATAGCTAAATGCATTGGGTAGCTTTACTCTTGCAAGTTATTTCCAGACACTGTGACAACTTCCAGCTTGACACCAATTAAAATGACATTTTTCTGTCACAACCACTAAATATAGATAGAATTTCAATGATCCCAGTGCATAACCACTAATTAACGAGCGCGTTCGAAATGGTAATTATATAGGCGAGGCGCTTAAAATTACCTGGTCGATTTGCATGAATATTATTATCGGTACAGAAAAATGGTTCGGATAAAATTGCGTTCCAGTTTCCATACGGAATGTGCTGAATGGAATTGTTTTCGGCTAAACTACTCCACGCGGAATAACAAAGCTTGAAAATTGCATTATGGATTACTTATATAATTTGTCATTGGAAAGCGAGTATAGTATTGGTCGATCAATAAATTACATCGTCGGACGTTTTTTGAAAAAATTCTTATGAATCACATTTCGTAACGATTGCAGTAGTTTAGTATCTATCGCTGCATGTAGATGCATTCAGGAGCTTATCGCGTGCAATTACACAACTTTGTATATGAGGAAACATCTGGTAAGAAGGCACAGAGAACAATAATAAACATACTGATTAACGAAATGCATCCGATCTATTATCTTGGGCCGTACGATTTTTTTCACGAATTCACGTCGACTAATTAAGGAAACGCGGCACTTTGATTTTTCCGCAGGAAACACGCACACGACGCCTTGGCTATCTACGTTGCGTTCTTAATTAAGTGCCTAGTCGGATACATTATCAGTTACCATGCGTTACGCTTTTGCGCACAACTATTAATGAAATCGAACGTTTACTAACACTGATTACGTCAAAGTCGTTCGTTATCGGATTGGCCTTGCGGATTATGAAAATCAACTCTGTTACGAGACGTGTGCCATTAGAAAAATAATAATTATCATCGAAAGAAGTACGATCTCATGAGTAAATGAAGTGTATCGATGGCAGAAGAAACATGATTTTTTACCTTTATGTCGCCGAACATTTCAACAAGATCGTGCGAGCCGCTGCCGAGGGCAAGATGATATAGGATATCTTGATCCATAAGCTCGATATTGGGGTTTCGTAGCCGCACGGAGCCATCTCTGTATCTGAAAAAGACAAAATGCATCAAAACCTCGTTATAAGTGGCTACAATGTTGTTACAAGTTTGATTTACGTATACAGTCAATGAATGAATTTAAATTTTATTGTCTAAAAATTTAACGTTTCGACACTGTACCCTTATCAAACGCTACAAATTTAGACAATAGTCCGTCTTAGTGCAAATGACATTGTTCAAACACCTCACGTTTCGATACTAGATTGTTTTATCCAAGGATTCAAACTTTCGTACTGATGTACTGAATAGTCAGGTTTTTAAGCAATAAAATGTAAACACATTAGCTGACTGCATACATCGTTAATAACAGCGGTCGAAATAAGATACACATAACTACCACATATACAGCTGCAATATCGCAGCCTGCTAACATTATCCTACCGCAATCTTGTTCCGGTTTAATGGCTTACATTAACTACTTTCGCCGCGGGACGTCTTCCAATTTTAAATAACGGCTACCCACGCACGTGTTATTTTTTTAATTTACCAAAACATTTGTACATTTGATATATCGATGTCATCCGGGTACTTGTAATGGGTCGCTTATTTCATCGAACAACCGTTACCGTTTGCGGTGCCGTTGGAAATGTGCCGCGACGTGCACCAATAGAATTTGGTACTCTCTGCCAGCCAACTAGCCCACATGTTCGTCGCATGACTCTAAGTCTAACTTCGACAAACGTCATATCGCTTCGAGTCACATGGCATGATGTCTCATTCTTAGATGCAAGTGCAACGAATAAATTAAATACACTTTCCATTGCATCATGTTATAATGCGCAGTCAAGCGATGTGCAAATACCAGATTAGATTACGTTCGATTCAAAAATTAGCAAACGGCTTCTGTACTAGTTATGGACTTTTCTCTAAGAAAACCTCTCTTGTACGTTGACTTCGCACACTTCTAGTGTTACGACCACGATATTCACGCTTAAACGTCGTTCACATATAGCAAATTAAGAATCATGATTAAACACATGATTTTCATTAAATGTTCATATGCACTTGTAACGAAACTATACAAATTCCAAAGCGACACTTCACTTTTCGTTACATAGTGTTTTCTATTTTGATACATTTTTATTAAATGTTCCAGGATGGTATTGATAGAACCAGATATACGAGGAAATAAGTAGGTATATGAAATGTCAAGGTTGAAAGTTAGAATCTTTAGGTGGAAGCGGATTCGGATATTTCGGATTTATTCGGACGTTCGGAATATATTCGTATTCCATTAATAAAAGTGGGCAAAGGTTGCTAGAAAATGACAGTAAAATTTTCTGTAATTTCGTTCATGATATTTAAACTCATCAAATTGACGGATCCCGTAAATCTACTGTTAAATCAGCGTGCGAGTGCGTGAAGGTTTTGCATTATACGAAAAATATATACGTACTAAAAACAGGCTTGTAATTGTCGTGTTTACATGCATGCTTACGATCGTATCGGATAAAAAGTCCGAACGACAGTACGGCTATCAATTAGCTTTTATTAAATCAGTAGTGAGCTTTTACGCTGTGCTGGCATTATGGCAGAATCGCGTACTCGCATAAGTGAACGCCGCCCGACGTGAATTTAATAGGATGAAGCTTGCAAATTGGCTTCATTAATGAGGAAGGGGTGGATGCATAAATTAAGCGATAGTCTCTCTCTGTCTCTCTCTATCTCTCTCTCTCAGTTTATCACATTTTCAGATACGATGTTCGGGAAAAAGTATAATTTTTCTTTTGATGAGTTACGAACGTTACGAACCGTTTTGTCTCGTGCATCGATGCGTTCCCTTAATATAACGCATTAAAATGCATATTGCAATTTATGATATCGTGTGTAAACCGTGTCGTGATAAGTACCGAATGTCATCAAATTTAGTGTGTTGATTTTAGTATAAATTTAATTCCGAACGGATGGCGATTTTCAATTTTCTCAAGCCATTGAAGCACTCAATAAATTAGCGTAATGGATCGAACTAAATATGAGATATGAACAAATGCACTCCGGTTTATTGTTTTTCATAAGAAATTAAAAATCAAATTGACTGTAAAGCAAAAAGCAAATTACTTCCATCTAACACAGGATTATTGAAATTCTTCTCATTTATCGTAATTCCGTACACTTTATTCAATATTCGTGGTAAAAAATTGGAGCAAACGTTTCGCAGCTGTGTTCCTAGAATTGTAGCATTACCTCCCGAGCCACGAACAGACAATTTCAATTTTTTAAATTGCCTGCACGATTGACATGCGACAAAAGTGTTGCAAGCGCATGTAAATTATGAATCGTTATTTCCCGAAGACGTTAACGACCGGCACCAGTGCCGCATTTTAATACTAAAATGCTGCTTCGCAACCCCGAGCGTTCCACCGGGCAGACTTTCCCGTCACTTGGCGAAGTTTATGCCACGCCGCAAAGTAATCTTGGCGAGTATCCCAACTTGCACCTGCGCGCACAATGCATTCTCAATAACGACGTTAACAATTTGGCGGTCGCTGTTACGTAGGAGCGCATTGCTCATCGGTAGCTAAACGCCGGCATCACGTGCACGTGAATTTGCTTTGTCAAGAATAGTCCGCATGCGACAGTGCATGCCGGCCGCTGTGGGAGCGTTAAATTAATCAACGACGTACGATCGTATTTGAAAAACCCTGATATAATTGGAAAAAGAGGAGCAATTGTAATAACACTGAACATTCGTCAAGTACGTGTTGTCGTTTTCTCTAGCCAGACCTAACCCTGGTATAATTGGAAATAGTGGAGCAATTGTAATAACACTGAACATTCGTCAAGTACGTGTGCTCGTTTTCTCTAGAATAATAAATTTGCAACGGCACGTGACTTTGCTGATGAAGAGCTATCCATCGGCGGCACGTAGACGTCACTTCATTGTATCAAGAAATATCAGGAAAGAATCGCATCTGAACAAGTGCAATAGATGAAGTGTTATTTAATATCACCGATCCCATGAGACCTCAGACCCCCACTGGACACAAGCAAGAAAAATCTCCTACTGATCTCAACGGCACACAAAAGACACCGTATATCATACCTAACGGCACTCTCAACAACCTTCTCCTCGTCTAGATCATACTCGTCCTCGCACGGGGGCTTCAGGTGACAGACGTGATTCTCGTCGTCCAAAATTTCGGTCTCGCAGCTGCACGTCGGCATTCTGCTCTTCTCGAAGCTTCGTCCACGAAATGACAAGGTGCGTCTCTAGCGTCGGGATCCGCTGACTTGTAGCAGACACAGCATCACAACCGATCACAGAACCGATCGCACAATGTCACTTGCAGTTCCGCGCGCGTCTTTATACGCGACGCACCGTTGAGGTCCAACCGTTGACGTCTGGGGATTGTTCTCCCACCGACTCTGCCACTTCTGGCTCTGCCACTTCTAGCTCTGCCACTTCTGGCTCTGCCACTTCTGGCTCTGCCAACGACGCCGCGCATTAACACGTCCGGTTCCCGTTCCTCCAACCGTTCACTCGCAAATCGTTTCTAATAGATCGCGTGTAACGCGCTGGAGGATTTGTTAATGTCGCAAGATGTTTCCTGCGATGTCGTAGGGGGCTGAATGATAAGACGTGAAATTGCTCGGGGAGTAGTCATTAGAGTTGTTACGGATTACGCATAAAACTAAAATCGGCGCCCCGCACTTGTACCGTATGACAGAAGATGTTTGCGTTGAAGTGCATAAGAAGATTTTGAAGGATACATCCTGCGGCTATGAACGGCGGATGCCAGTCAGTAGTAGTTGAATAAATGGAATTCTTTAAAAGGTTTGAACGTATAACAAAATCCATTGTTTCAACATTGTATGCATGCCATTTTTCTTGAAAACAAATGTTTCTTTCCCTTGTTAATAATCCCTCCCGATTCTATAGTATCAAAACATTCGATTTTACGTTTATTTTAAAATCTTCGAAAGAATTCCATTTATTCGATTATTAACAACCGATACTCGTGTAATAATAGAGCTTTTCCTTTCATTCCATTAGATGGCTGATAAAAACAGAACCTTGCATCCGAAGATAGGGTAAAAAATATGCATAGTGGTATTCTAAAATTAAAATGATATCACAGATTAATCGCATGCACAATATGACGATTTGTAATTGAACAACAAGATTCTCCCACGTGCGCGTATTTCTTTGTCTGCGCACGTTAAGATCGAACAGATACCCAAATGCGTGATTTTCCAAACGAGTCGCAGTAAACACGTGAAACAAAGTGCAGTTTTGATCATAAAAATGCTATCGCGGCGATGACAACTGCAGAAAACAGACGTCGATATGGCCGATACGGCGCGAAATTTGTTGTCATTCTGTACAGCGTTTCGCCCGTCATCCCGTTTTTCAATTTACATACAAATCGCGGTACACTGAAATAATTGAATCACGGAAACGATGCGGTCGCGACTAATGCCGAAACGTCTTTTTATTTTATCAGACACAAGAGACACGCTCTTTCGATTGAAGAAGAGATGAGCATCGGAGTTTATTATGACGGCGTGAGAAATGGAAGAGAAAAAGTTCGAGTTGTGGCAAAGGGGGAAGTGGTTGAAACTAGAGAATTCGTGAAGTATTGGACCATTTAGATTGAATTTCTAAATTCTTTCTTTTTAATACTTTTGGAACACAGAATATTTAAGAATGTGCATCAATGCATTTAAAAATATTATAGACTCCCGGAGAGAGAACCTGTTACCGAAACGTGTGGAGTCGATAAATAAAGTTTCTACGTTTCAACGAAAAAGCGCATTACTTCAAGTAATTGAAAAGAAGATTGAAGTACATATTAAAAGGAATTAATCATTTTGTCCCATAAATTTTCATGTAAGCATAACGAAAACGATTACGATCAAGATTCATGCAGCAGATGTAAAGATTGGATCACATTAGCGACGTATCTAACACTGATGATATTTATATATCGCCACAGTATTGTCGAAGAGATTTATGCTCTGACTAGTCTCTCAATTGACGGCTCGATCGTGAGAAGACAACAGATTGGAGTGATATGACTACATCAACACGTACGATTCCCAACCAATATCGGACATCAGTATCGCCATCGGATCTGTCATCGCATTGTCGCTCGATACGCACAATGGAAATGCAATTCGTGTTATCACCGATGAATAATACAAGTACAATGACGGCTTCATATCAACAAAAAGATTACGGCGAAAAGATGAAAGGTATACAGATTTCCGGGAAGTAAAAATTAAAAATTGCATGCTATCGTGCATTGTCTATACTTTAACTGTGTGTCCGGCGGAATGCTCAAATTATCAAATAAAATTTCCGGTACAATTATGTCAGAACTTGTGAAAATATTAGTTATGTTCTAGCAATTTTTGCTGACTTTTAGTAATGGCATCATTAGAACAAGCATCCAAATTTATATATCACTCCCTAACACAAGAATTATGAACACGAGTAAAATTGCATCAAGTATTGCTATCATCTATAGCAATCTTTATGCATATTCATTTCCTCCTCGAGGTTCTAATTTTGAAATTCTGTACAGCGTACACGTACATATCTCTTGGTAAATCTAAGATTAAAACTCTTAACAGCCCAGAGTATTGACTAAGTACAAGCTGCGCGCACACGGGGTGTTATACTTTCCATATTAGAATGCAACGCCTACCGAACGAGTCTGCGACATGACCTAAAAGTGTAAGAAACCCACCCTCCTCAAGGCTTTCCGCAACGCACCGTGCGCAAACAGGCGAACAAATAAAAACAGCGATCAAATATTCACGTATCGCTGCGCAGTACCCTCTCGTGACATTTATTAAAATTGAAGAATTTCAACTAGACTGTAATTACCGTGTGTTGAAACGTACGGTCAAGAATGCGGTTGAAAACGCGTAACCGCGTGTGCCTCTGGAAAAAACTAATCTGCCCTCTCCTATCGATCAGTTAACAGCAGATTTACGGTGAAATATGTAGATATACGTTATCCGGTAAAATATATGGGAGAGATGAATTTTGATATATATTTGTATCATTCCATTACCATTAGATTTACGGAGAAATATGTAGGTGTATAGTATCATTTGGAGAATTACATAGGTATGCGAGATACAAAATTCGAAAATTAGAAGCCTGCGAAACAAGTGAGTCTGGATAAAATATTCGTATCATTCAATTGACACTTGATATACGGAGAAACATATATGTAGATATGTGTTATACAGGGTTAAAAAATTAGAAGAATGTGACATTCATTCGTCTCGTTCCATTAACACTTTGATTGCCGTGATGGTCATCGGTGACCGGCGCAAGAGATTTCATTGAAGATCCAAAATATTCACAATGCAAGCAATAATTATTTTATAAACGCAGTTATTGTTAGAATAGTGATGCGATCCTTTGGTCTCCAGTACCTGCAGATTATTTACATTTTGCATAATTCAGTTGAACGTTGTAGTATTTCATAGCATCGCCGTTCTAACACAGCAAAATACGATCAGCACTCATGGTGGTCATCGGTGACCGGCACAAAAAGGTTTCACAAAGAATTAAAAAAATACCCAGTCGGCCGCATTTATAATTTTGAAAATGCAATTAATATTAAATAGTGATTCAACTCTTTGGTCTCAGATACCTTCGCATTATTTTCATTTTGCACAATTCAATCATATTCTGTAGTACTTCATCCCGTTGCGGTTTTAATGTAGTAAAATACGCGTGGCAGTCAACGTGTTAATAAAACTCACGAAAAGTTGTTAAAAAAATAATAGTAATTTTTCTGCTAGAAAATACTACTAATAGTTTGTAGAACTTTACCCATGAATGAATTTTACGAGTACAGCGCACACTCGCCGACTATCAGGAAGTCTAGCAGTCATCGGTGACACGCCCTCCGAAATTGTTTGTCGTTATTTGTCGCTGCAAGGGAGAGTGGAAAGCAGTCCCTCGAATCGCCCTTACCTTCCAATGGCACAACGGATGATCGTGACGTTGAAAGCCCCGTTGCTATGACGACTAAAGAAGTGCTGGCGAAGGGCAAGAATGAGGGACGGAACGTATGTAGACGCGGAGCTTCGATCAACGCAAAATATCGAGGACGTTCCACTTTATCTGTTCGTAGACAAACCAAGTGGCTTGAATCATTTCACTGGAAAAGAAGCTGTTGACGACCTTTGTCAGCCGAACATTCATGCTAAATGGAATAGTGAGAGACGCGCTGAGAATGGCGTTCGTTATTCAACCGAACGTGTTCCAGAGTTGGTGGTTGTAGACTGGTTTTGTCGACTCAGTATTGACGCTACTCGAATAGTGTCAAAGGTCCTGCGAGTGGCTTTCGTTGAGTTCAACGAAATGTCTTCTTCAGTTGTGTTTTTCAGGTGATGAAACTTTTCGAAAATCACTGCGGTGTGCAAAGAGCAGCGCTCAATGTCGAATACGTCTGATGAATGAAACGAATAGTAGTAAAGATACTTGTTTCTAGACTTGTTGCTGTTGTAGTATGCTTTGTCGTCTCTGCCAGGCGTTCAATTGTTGGTTCTGTTGCATCCGGCAGAAATAAAGCGGAACGCTTTGTCATTTATGTGCTATAGCTTTTCTGACAATAGCTAAAGCGGAGTGTCATTCAGCTGGCGGAAGATAATCAAGTGTTCCGACCGGAGAGAGAATAGTTAGCAAGAAATGTATGAAAGTTTAATCAAGCGCATAAATAGGCGAGCTTGATTTTCTTTTGACCGATAAACGCTTTTGCTCGACTTTGCTTTGTCAAGATCCGACCGAGGAGAAGAACTAGGCGATGTAAGATGGATTGTACGTCTGTATTGTCTTTATTAATAGCGTCGTATCGATCACTTACTCCATCGATACTCCGAGGTGCGACTTGATGAAATATGCAACGGAAGTGCAACTAGCAACATTCTGTTATCTTCAGCGTTGAGATACATAGCTGTCGCTCTAGTTTATAACGCTTGTTATGTGGTTATAAATGGTAGACAAGAGTTTGCACATTACAAAAGATATGCTATTCTCTTTATCGCTTAGATTTCTAATGAATATTCCCTTAATCTGTGCTCCATATTTATGTCATTTTTCTATATGACCATTCCTGTTAACTATGATCATGGCCGTTATGTCGACATAGGCGTCCCGCATAAATTGAATCATGTATAATTAAACGTAACCTGATCACGTTATAGATAGAATGTCGTAATATAATTGTAATATTGTAAACTTTTACTCGATGTAGTGGTTGTACGTGCTATCGGCAAAGAAAATTGTACACGCACGGGGCATCGATTACCCCGTCCTACCCAGTTATTTACGACGAATTTTACTACTTCACATTTCACTTTATTACTGCGTCCCGTCCAAACGAACTTTCTCTCCATTATAATTTGCTGTTTTCCAACCCTCCGGACTAAAATATGTCAAGTACCCAACGCGGTTACGACGAAAGCTCGTGGGAGAATATCGCGGTATACCATGATGGTTTTCGAGACAAGGAGAATTAAAATAAAACTGTTACGTCAGGAGGCGGGCATGGAGCAAGGAAAAATTAAAAGGCCTCTTCAATGCCCCTAACTGTATGCTATATTTTACGCCCACGTTATTTCTTAAAGCCAAATTCCCCGACAGTCAATTCCCGTTGCGTCCGTTTCCAACCTATATGTACATTCGTCATAAAAGTAGTACTGGGCCATATTAAACGAACGCATATTTATCGATTGCTGAACCTGCGTTTATCTCTGAAGATAAGATTCGTTGAGCATAAGTCACGTTATACGTAACACATATAAAATTATGAAACAGCAGACGCCACTCGTGTATGTTCGTTCGTTAGCACGTCAGTACAATTCGACGGAATCCTATAATAGAAAGTTCGCGTATCGTCAGTGACGTTTTCTATTCTAGTAGAAGAAGTAACGCTTGCCCCGTACTGATCCACGGATTATTCACCGTAAAACCTTTGCGTAACGACGTAACGCGCGCCGAAATTTTTCAAAGGTTTCGTAGCCGCAACGCGTAGAAAGGAGTTGTACGAGACAAAAAGTACGCATAATTGCGCGGGATCGGAAGAAACGGCAGCGAAACGGCACCGAAACCTACATTTCCTCAGAAGGAAAGCTGCACCTGGCGATCAATGCCAGTGGCAAAAGCAAATCTCGTGCAACTATGCGCACATCGCAAACACTGACTCCTGCAACCACCTCCCAAGGTCCCCGCGTTGCAACGCCTACTATTGAAAGTACCGTCTACATATTTATAAGATTTGACTTCTGCCCCGTACAGAAGATCGTCAGATCGCAGCGGCATCGCGTACGCTGTCATATCTGCCGCTGTCATGAGAAAGATCGAGCTCCACGAAGACAAGCGCGCAAAAGCTGACAGCGGCCACGAGCCACGAAATCGCCGTTACAACGTCAGAAGCAGAACTTACTCATCGATTTCTTCGTCGTCCAGTAAAAGGCTCATCCTGTCCGTGACGTTCCTGTCTGCTGAGAAGGTCGACTGCCGACGAGTGCGTCGTTGTGCTACTAGTGCTACTAGCGGTAGTGTGGCAGTAGCGGTGGCAGGAGACAGGTGCCCTCGCTGGCTTGAGGGGTGTAGTCCTCTGCAAACTCCGCAGGACTACAGGAGGAAGGAACGGCGTGACGAGCGGCCTGACGAACGTCCTCACGAACGGCGTGACAAACGGCGTGACGATCTTGTCTCGTGCTGGACCTTTTCCTTTCCCTCTCCACCCTTCGCCGCGGCACCAATGGTTTCACCTTTAATCGCGCAGGTCGCGCTTGGAAATGCGGCGCAAGGCAACAAACGACGAAATTGCGCCTGCGCAAGCGCTCCCTCTACTTTGCTTTTATTCGGAGCACTTCCGATGGCGAAGCCGGATGCAGCTTGAAGAATCCTTTCAGGCGCGCCGTGGATCATGCCGAGAGCGTTTTTCGATATTTCTGGGCGATAGTCCGCTCGCGGTTGCCCGCCGTCCTTCGATTGATTTTAGGCCGGGAAGACGGACGGAAGGGCAAAATTTGCGCTTTCGCGGGCAATTTTCTGAATGCGACGACGTAAGGGGCAACGAACTTGGCGGAATGTGTAATCTCTAATCGGTCTGATTGATCGGAGATTGTGGGATGACGCAGGAGAGGGGGGTGAACGTTATTACGTACTCCAACGATACTGTCACAAACTGTGTTTATTTTTATCATTAATGTATATTATTTATTATAAATAAGTTAGAAACATTCATTGATTTCATTTTGGGCTTGGTAGGTGTTTACATTTTATACACACAGAAAGAATACCCAACATATTATGCTTTCAGAAAAATGTATACTTTTTGACAAAAAAATGATTTACAAATGAACTGTAGCCATAAATTTGCGCGTTACTTGTTCGTTTTCGAGTCGGGCGATAGATAGCCTGACTTGTCTGAACGACGTTTTTTTTCTCTATCTCTCGTTAAAATGTTTCACGCATTCTTCGTACGCTTCGAACATTTCATTTCATCCTTCCACTCACCCCTTGTTCTCATTCCCTTTCGTTCCTCTCGTAGTAATGCTCTTTCACTTAGCCGCACGTGATCCTCCACTGTTTCTGGTTAATCGTCACTTGGCAATTTTCCACCTCCTCCCTACCGGTCTCATTCTCGCACTTCTCATACATTCTCTCCCTCTCACTCTCTCTCTCGCTCATTCGTTCTCTCGCTCTTTCTCCCCCTCTCTCGCTCGCACTATTTCTCACATACAGAAAAACAAGCAGTTTATTATTAATATTATTATTATTCAATATTATCTGTTGTTATCTCTTAATATTATACTTTTTATCCAATGTATTTATATATATTTTTTTCTTCCATATGAACCCAGTGTGTGTGTGTGTTCAACTGAAGGTAGGTATGAGAATGCTGCCCGGTGTGTGCGTGCAGTGTTAGCAGCGCTAGAGTTTGACGTTCGGGCTGCACATGTCCAAACGTCGCACCCGAAATCGCTGACCTGACCAACACCGTAAGGTTTAATCATGCAGGTACTCTCTGAGCTCGCAACGCAATTCTTTTCCGCCACCCTCTCCTACTAACGGAAGAGCCTTAATGTCCGTTCGACGTATAAAATTGCACATCTCTGACTCTACTGCGAGAATGGAGCAAACATCGTCGTCAGTCAATTCTTTCAAGCATAGTTGGCCGCGTTGGAAGAGATACGTTGACCGTAAAACCGTAATGCTTCGTGAGTTTCCGGTCGTTGAACCTGACGGATTTCAGTTCCTCTTAATAATAAACGTTAACAGTGTGCTTTAGTTCCCTTATACAATACACTTTGGACTTTTATCACAATCTTATTTATGTATGCGTGCGTGTGCACATAATGAAGGCAACAAACGACAAAACATCGATATTCCCGTTTATGCGCACAATGTCAATATGTGGTACGCGTAAGACTGTGAAAGATATTACGAACGTATATCACGCCTGTTATAACACTAATCTTGACGAGTCAAGCTTGATAGTACCCAAACTCGGTACGTGTACACGATACAGAACGATTATCAAAGAGCCGAATAATAGAAATGTATTAGAAACGCCATACATATCTATACTTATACTTCGTGGAAATAACTTCCCAGTTATTTTATTTATTTAGTGACACGTATACGTGTCATAGGTAGGTAGATGCGTCGCTACCAAAGGTACCGTGAGTTTCGTGGTCAACTTAATCTTTCGATCCAAGTTTGAAATCAGTCTTCATCTTACATCATGAATACCGCACGAGTAAGTGAGGCTATTACATGGTCATATTTCTCTACTTCCGCGTGAATAGACGCGCGCACGTTCGCCCGGCATTGCTTAAAAGAGTCAAGTATAACGTGTCCATTGTAAATGCTTCAGTAACATCGAGATGTACAATTGAATGCGACGGACTTTTGCCGCGAGGATGACGCGGACACCTAACACGGATGGTCGAGCGATCAGAGAATACAAGCAATGGGCAGCGCGCTAGCTAGCATGAGCGAGCGCAGGCAGTGAGCAGTTCATACATACGTACACTGTAATATGGATACAAAGTGAGCAAGGGTAACATGTCCGTCGTGTTCATGGCCCTTGCCACGCACGTATAATCCTGTGCCGACAGGCCGCCGAGGGCTGCGCATGCTGCGTATAAAGAAGAGCCAGCGCTGGAGGAACACCAGTCGTGTTACGAGACCTCAAGCCTCTACGACGAGACATCGTTATCTTTAATCAATAAATTCCGATCGCACGGTCTTGACAGCCCTCGCACACACCAGCGTCGTTCACAGGCCACGAAGCTGAGAGATGGCAGAGAAACCTGCAACCTCTCCTCCTCTCACCCCACCCCAAATTACCTAAAGTCACATCAAACAAGATGCCGTTTCCTAATCTCTTTCATAATACGAAAAGGGATGGTGGAATTTCCTTCGTTACTTCTCCTCTCGACGGTCCTTCTCTCTCTCTCTCGATTCTCTCTCTTCACTTCTTCCGCTTCTTTCCCTCTTTCCCTCTTTTCTTTCTCTCTTTCTCTCTTTTCTTTTGCCGTTTCGTACCTCTCGACGCTAAATTCTATGTTTCATTTTATATATTATATATAACAATATTTATAAGATGAATCGTGAAATTGAGTCACACAATGCAGAAAGAACTCTTAGTCGTTTCTGGCGCAGATTAAAAAAACACTTTGGCTTTTGCATCTAACAAAGGACTCTGCAATAAAAAAACACCACACTAGTAAATGGCACTAGAATTGCTCTCACTTGTGTCACCGACTACTTCTGTGATTAAAAAGCTTCCTCTCGTCCCCTCTTCCGTAACTTTTTAGCTTTTTCTTGAGATCGCTCGAGTCGAGACTTACATTTGGACAGACATGATTATGCGGCACGGCTGCGCTACGCATCATTTATACTCATTCCTCCTGCCTCCTCGCGGTCTATGTTATATAAAAATCGTCATCGTCCTGGCGACGACGACGATGGCGATGGCGGTATTGCCATTTGAAGGACGACGATTACGCAGTCGGCCGTACATGATCGACTAAACTAATCTATAAAAATTGTAACAAATTCAACAAATAGAGTACGAAACTAAATCAGTTTGTTGTGGTATTGACAGTGAAAAGGTTAGGAAAGAACGTATAACGCTCAGATTTAGGTCCTTGTTTTGTATGTCGCTGGTTGCTCCGTCATACATATTTTACTAGCTAAAGTTGGTACACTGGCGACAGAGCAGCGACTTTATGCTGATGGCACCACAAGTTATTGTTTATTTCCCCAATCTCTCTGTCTTTCTGTCTCTCTGTCTTCTCTTCCCCTAGCCCTCCCTTTTTTCCACTCTTTCACCGTCCCTTTCTGTCTTTCTCGATCGCGTTGCTCCTCTCCGTCTGCTCCCCGTTCCTCTCTCGCTACAATTTTTTTCGCTCCCCTCTTTCGCTCTCTTTCGCCCTCTCGCCCTCTCGCCCTCCTTTTACCTTCCCTGTTTTTATCAATGAACAGAGTCCACACTGATACGTTGCTCAGGGTGCTGTTGCAGAGAAAACTAAGCCCACTCTGGTTCTTATGTTTTCCCGTCTAGACCAGATTGTATTCCTTTAAGTTAGATTGCAAAATGGTGTCCTTCACTGCTGCAAATACAAATCTGATGTTTTCCGTATCTGTGAAAAAAGATTGCAACGTGTAAGTAAATGCATCGGTACTGCAACGGGATGGTATTTTTCAAAGGTAGTTAAACATGTTTCATGGTATGAAAGGAACTTACCTAGGTGTAAGTGGGGAATGCAGAGAAAGTAATTCGCATGCAACGTAGAAACTGTTGTTATGAGCCGGATAAAGCAATGAAAAAGACCATGAGTGAAAGTTTATTGTGCGGCGCATGCTCACGAAAATGGTTAAATAACGTCAACATTTCTACTTGCTGCTTTTCATTTATTCCATTCAGAAATTTAAAGCGCACTTAAATACACGACATTTTCTTCCGTAGTAAAATCGCCTAAAACTATATGTCGTGTGTAGAGAAAGTAAGAATGTATAGCAAAAGCAAATTAGCATTGACAATAAAAAATCATTCAGTGTACTAAATGATATAGTGTGGAATAGACCGATATTACTTCGATTATCAACGTAACTCCTCATTACTGACAAGATGTAGAACGTATTTTTTTTACAGTTGAGCACAGAATTTAATATGTACAGGTATGTTTCTGTTCAAAAGATTTTTCTTCGTACTTTAGGGTCCGTTTATCAAAACAACCGATTCAAATTTAGTTTAATCGGACAATATTATGTAATTACACATTGTAACGAGATGCTCACTTGTATGTCTATAGTTCAATGTTTCCGTTATAATAAGGTATTTTTAATAACTTTTACTTTATGCTAGTGTACTGTGCTTTAGTACTCGTTGTTATTATCCAGTAACACGAAGTATCCTAACTTCATGGTAAAATGCTGAATGTAAGGTATTATAGAAAGTTTCCACCAAAAATAAAACAGCATTTTACTTTAAAAACAAAACGAGTACACATAAATAATGGTGGAATTAAGCATACCATTTGAATATTGAATGCTCATGCATGTACTATTATGACTTAATTTACTTAAAATTTATCTACGGTTAAAAAATAAAATTTAACAGTCATCTGTATCATAATGTAAGACGTATGTTGTTGCTGCTAAGCGAAATTTAAATCGAAAGTACAAAGTAAATGAGTACACTTATGTAGATTGTAACTTAGGAGTACATAAACCGTTAGATCTTGTAATCGTTGCACTAGATTTGTCTGAATTGACTTTTTCTTCATAATAACGCGATACATCACATATTTCTTTAATAGATAATATTAATCATTTACGAGTGTAGCTTAATTCACAGTCTTACAATGTTTAGCTGTAAAGAAGTTTGTATCTGGAGACAAACGGTGTGTTCGGACGAAAAAAGTTAACATAAAGATTATTAGATCAATGGCATTATATCCAATAACCGTTTAAGATATTCTGTACGAGTCCCTGGCGTATTCGGATTAAAATAAAGGTCGATTATTCTTGTAATTGTAAAAAATCTGCGCACACTTGAAATACGACGCACGGAACACATGCATAAAAATTGTCCACAAGCACATTAGGCGAGATTAAATTCCTTAAGTGCAGTTTGCATAATTGTATCCTTAACAGCGCAAAACACGAGCTTGATGTTTTCCGTGTCTGACACAATAAGTGAATCCAAAAAACGCAGCATGCAAATGACACATCAAACATGATTATCAATTGTTCATATAACAGGAAGGGAAAATCAATTAAAGGCTTTTACCTTGCAAGTAGATGTCTTGATTGTCATAAAAGCTAGGGTTAAAATTGATTTTCCCCAAAACTTAACTGTATCGCTTACACACCTGTTAGTTAGTTGCAGGCAATATACAAGCTGAACCGTCCAACATTCCAAACATAATATTACAAAGCAACAATAGTGTAAAGGGGTTGCTATTAATTACGAGCAGCCTACCTGTAGCACACGTGAAATGAGAATAAATAATCTTCTCGCTATCTGGATTCAAGTCGACAAACATCCTTAGAATGAATTCTCTAGCTGCTATGGCATCTCTCTGTGGGCCTGTGAAATATACGACAAGCATACGGGAAAGCATTACTCCTACGTGTTCACAAAGAATCAACCTCAACTGCTCCTTCACAAAAACAATAGGGACGTGTCGATTGATAATGTACATGATACGAAGCAAACCTTTAACGTACACCTTACGGGACGTTATAAATTTATCTTGGAATTCCTGCGAAACTCCAGTCTGATTGAGAATTTATTACCAAGCGAAATTATCATTTCAATCTAATGAAATGATGTGTATAAAAAGGAGGATGAATTACTGCATTGTTGCAATCGCACGCTTAGTAATATTAAAAGCAAAGAAAAGAAAGAGTAGGAAATAGGATTCAGTGCTTTTGGCATACCGGTATATAAATGTATTCGTTCAACATTATTCTATCTACTGCATTTTTTCTACACAATTGCAAAGTATATCCAAATGTTACGACGTTTATTCAATTGGTACATGATTTTGATGCACTTGAGAAAATTTATTTATCAAAACTTCCTACTCTTGTAATCATTACGTGAACATTTGTTCGTTTCGGTTACCAAAACGCTTTAAAACTTCTGAGAACGCAAACGGTTAATGAAATTGCGTCGAGCTTAATTTAAAATCGATAGAAGTGCCAAAGGCAACTTATTAAATTAGTCTAAGGAATGTAATGTAAGCCTTTGAAAAACGTACAAACTTTTACGTAAGTTACGCGTGAATAGCAAACGATAATATCATCGTGTCTCACAAATAACAATATACACGTCCATTGTCATATTAAAGTTATCAATGTTAACAGTGACAGATCAGTAATATTAATTGGAATCGTAAATCTGCGTAAACGATTAAATCCCCGTAATAAGACATACTTACGCTGGTATCTAAGCAATACTTACTGTTCGACTCTGCATTAATGCTTTTTGTTACTAACCACAAATCGTATTAGTCGTTAAACAAGATTGGTGTAGGGATACGTTTGGTGTTCTATGAAGTCTGGTAAATGGTGCCTTTTAGATATATACGTTGTTTTTATGTTGGAAAGGATTAAGCTTTAAAACTACGTATGTCACAGTTACTTGGATCAATGAAAAATTGCTACATAGGTCTACAACTTTGCCGAGACATGTACTTAAACAGACCTGTCGCACACGTGAAGTGAGAGTAGCACATGCGGTCAGGATCAGGATTCGTACTGAGATACACCTTTAAGATGAATTCCCTTGCTGGAACGTCTTGCTGCTTAGGGCCTATACCATAAAACTTATTCATTCTCTGACAGCAGTGCGCACACCATACTCGAATTCGAAATTATTTCTCTGATACCTGCTTTTCTCTCGAAAGGCTAACATCTCAATCAATACGCAAAGGATTGTACCTTCTAAGCTTTCCGCTTCTTAACTTCGTCCAACATAAAACCTTTTCTCTATTCTACAGCTTTTTCTCATTAATCCTTTCTTTAATGGTCATGAGACTATCGGAATATTTCTGTCGTTTAGTAATTTGCCGTCAGAAAGAGGCTCTTACAGTAAACATTCGCGCTCCCTCAGAACTATTGTACTATTTCAGGCGAATAAAATTTGACACTCACCGTCGTATTCGGGGAAATAGTCAACGAGATGAGAGTACATTATCTTCTCCTCGAGTAGATCTTTCTTATTTAGGAACAGAATAACGGAAGAGTGTTGAAACCAGGGATATGTTATAATCGTTTTGAAGAGTGCCTTGCTTTCTTCCATTCGATTCTATAATCAAACAAGAGACGAAAATATTAAGTGAATTCACATAAAATGCCTGTGTTGTTAATAATTATTAAGTTAAATTTCTTTACCTCGTTCTCAGATTCAAAGAGAATTTGATCATATTCACTTAAAGCTACTAAAAATATAATGGAAGTGACGTTCTCGAAACAATGAATCCATTTCCTTCTTTCTGACCTCTGTCCACCGACGTCCACCATCCTAAAAAGATACAATGATTTCAGTATTTCTGTTGTTTCAAATACAAGTACATAAAGAATCCAAAGTCTACAGCCGACCAGACAATTAATTCTTTACTTTCATATTTTCCTTTTATTAAACAGTACGTTAGTATTTTTTACAAATGCATTTGATGACAAATGCCTTTACATATGAATTGTAATTATGTAGCAAACTGTTTTGTGGTACTATACACATAGAGCGTTCATTTTAAGGCAACATCGATTAATATACGAAAGTCAAGTTCCATGCAAGGATTGACACTCCGTAGAAATGCATGAAGTACGTCAACACATGCGCATAACAAGATTTATCACGTCAAATAAAGACAATGTAATTTCGCAGACAAGAATTTCATGTCACTAATAAGAAGCAAACATTATTGATATTATGTTACGTCAACATACGTGAATATCATATGTTGACATTGTATTGACTGTTTTTCGAATCGTTAAAGCCAATCAAAGCTTTACACAAACATCACTGTTAAATACACGTTAAAAATGACATATTTACGAGTAAAATTTGGCAACGTACAATAAGCTGCGTTGACACCTTAGTTTGAGCCCGCAAAAACAGACTTCTGCCTCGATACGTACAAATCTGATATTGCAATCGTTAGACATTTTATTATCTGCTGTTACGGACTAGTCTGTAAACGCTGCGTTAGTGCAATGTAGATTCGTAAACAGAAGGATAAAATTGAAGTAAAATATGTACGTTAGTACCTAAATATGATGGAGTCCAAATCAAACGGATATTCTATAATGCCAGTAGTAGGAGCACGAGCCCGAAGAATGTCTTGCTCGGTAGGAAGGAAGTCAGGCTTTTCAATACGCTCTAGGTCACTAAGATAACTGCAAAACAAACGGAGCCACAATGTGGTACACAACATGCCATGCAAATATTAAAAGGATCGTTACAAAAAAGGGTATATTACGAAAACAGCTCGTTCATGCTTGGTCATTGTCATTGCCTGTAAACATTTTCGATCACTTAAAGTCCGTCTGTTCACCCGGCACGTCAATTCCTGCGTCATTACGCACGCAAATTGCCAGGAAAACGTTGCAACGCGAAGGACTTTCACACATTTTCTCACACATCGTTGACATGACGAATCTTCAACGCGCCTGAGAAAACTGACGGACTCGAGTGACCGTCATAAACACAAGAAAAATGGTAAAACCCATGTACAGCTCCGTAAATAGTAAATTCACGGTAGATGCAGACACGATGCAGTTAGGTAGAAAAACATAGACAAAGAGTTCGATGCAAATTGACTTTGCAGACACAGGCAGCAGCTTCCTTCCTTTCTTAGGCATGGCAAAGGACATACCTAAATCGAATTTCTTCCAAGTCAAAAGGATATTCAATTATACCGGTAGTAGGTACTCTCACACGAAGAATGTCCTGTTCTGTGGGGAGGTAGTTTGGTGCAGCGACTCGATCTATTTCCATTAGGTAACTGAAACATTATACTTTCAATATCGAACTCTTGGAAAGAAGCTATTTTTCCAAGAACCATCGCTCGACAGTGGGTTCATATAGAAAGACAATTTTACCGTGTCTGCATACATATTCTCTCACATATGGAGAAAAGGGAGAAACGCGCACGTTGATGCTCATTGTATGGATATAAATAATTTAGCCATTCGCAGCTAATTTTGACCAGGCGCAATTATGATACTTAACACGAGACCCTTGATCAGCATAAGTAACACGTGTCTTCAATGTCTAATAAAAAGACTTTACGCAACTACATTGATGAACGTGTCGTAATAATAATTTATTGTATGATGTTGGTAAATGTCCTCTCCTTGTTGCGAAGTTTCACGGTCTTTCCATTCTTATTTGACTTAAAACCCTCTTATTCTATACGCTTCAGAACCGTAACTTCCTTCTTCAGGAGGAGTCTCTATGCATACATACAATAAAATGACATATGTTATATGTTTACAAGCTTTGAACAAGCGTTTACAGAAATTTGAAATAATCTTCAAATAAATATAAAATATGAAATAAGATGAAACGTACTCTATATTGTATAAACAAAATGATTAAAGCTTAATTAAATTTTCTTTAAATATTTAGTTAGTTTACAAGCACATAATATTTAATTGTATTGTACGTATACGCATAGACCTCTGAAGAAGGAATTTCCGACGGTTCGGAAACATGTATAAGTGGATTTTAACTGGAAGAAGAATAAAAAGATCTTAAAATGTCACATTGAGGAGAGAGTATTTAGCCACATCATGCAATAAGAAAAAGATTGAGCGTCCAGTTTCGTCGAAATAATTGATGAACAATATGAATCCAGCAATGTGCCATCAAGTTGCTCTTCAATGAAAGTGTCGATTATTGATCGTCCCCCGCCAGGTAATGGATATCAATATACTCACTACTTAGCAGAATCTGTGAGCTGATATTCTCGTCTGCGATCGTAGCACTCCTGGATACCGGCGTCCGCCCAAAGGTCCTTGATTGCTTCTACGTACGGACTTTCAAATGTCGTGACCGTTTCGAAGTCCACGCTTCGCACGAGTTCAGCTTTTTCCTGTAAAAATACAGCGTAATGTAATGAGCGTGAAGTTCAGCGGGAAATTAATCGGCGAGAGTCCGAATTAACACGTTCTTCGTGCCGGCAAAAAACATGGAGGCGAACTGCGCGTGGCGACGGAATGAATAACAATTGAACCGGAAGTTCGGAAAAGTGACGCGACACCGCGTAAACAACGGTTTAATAATAATTGCGTAAACTCGCCACTCCCTATATTTTACGTATATAATTGAGCGATATAAAACCCCTTTTTGGTTGAAAATCGTTGACCATAGAACTGCATTACTGAAACTCTAAACAAGTTTTTGGGCCACTAGAGCCCTCGAAATATATCGCTTTATATTTCTTAACACGTTGGCTGCTGTGGGGGTCACCGGTGACCGGCGCAAGAGATTTGACTGAAGATCGAAAATATTCGCAATGGGTAGTAATCATTATTTTATAAATGCAGTTATTGTTAGAATAGTGATGCGATTCTTTGTTCTCCAATACTTGCACATTATTTACATTTGGCATAATTCAGTCAAACACTAGTATTTCATAGCATCGCCGTTCTAATACGGCAAAATACGCACGGCATTCAACGTGTTAATTACTGAAGTAAATTATAATAATACTGAAATGGAACGCATCATCTAATACTTACTATATTCGACGAATCTCCGTACTGTATCTTGAGAAGATCCATCGCCCGAATCATAGACTGCATGGCCATAAAAATGTTTTGATATACCAGTTTAATGAATCCCCGCTTGTCTTCATCCGAATAGCCAGAGCCGTGAATGATTCTCATCTGTTTGATGAACGTAGACTTGCCCGACTCACCGGTACCTACAACAGGAAGGACGCTTTTTCAATCAACCGCTCGTGCAGGCCGACTTTTAATTGTAACGGGGTAAATGACACATTTCTAGAGTACACGACTGCTCCTAATTGATTAATGCATTTATGGGTTCTATTCATGCATGGCATGACACGATAATGGTTGCACTATATTGTGCCGCAATGACCATTGTGCCCGATGATCTCGTTACTACTCGCAAGTATAATCACGCCAAGAGAATTGATACCAGTGAATGAGATTTTCGACGGAAGAGACGGTAATGCAATTAAGTGTATTTTCAACCTACGCTTTTCTGCTAAATCTCTAATAAAGCTGGGAAAAGCTGTAGTGACGAAGGATCGCCCGTGTCAATTTTTTAACAAACCCATTAACGTACCTTTCAACAATTTTTCGATGTTTCATAACCTATAATGGCAGCGGTTGAAAAATATTTCGCAAGGCGAGTCGTATCATGAATGAATGATAAAACGAAACTCGAAAAATAGTAATGGATGGCAAGTAAAAATTCGGCGTTAACACTCAATGAAAAATGACACAAACTAACTGGTACAAGAGAACTTGCGAAGAGCAAATGAAAGAATACCGCAAACCATACATCAAAACGCGCCAAAGTCTGAACCAGCCAATTTGAATTCTTCATGGGCAATTTCTATGAAATGTGACTGGCATAAAATCGCGCTAAAATCTGACCCGCATGACACGATAAACAGGAACACGACGGGTGTCGACAATATTCAGATATTTTTGTACTACCGCGGCTACGAATAAAAACGGGAATAGCACTGTCATTTGTGTACATCTATCGATTATTCGTATATTTTACAGGCAGCCGCGTTGAGAATGGCTCGCACAGAATCGGCGCAGCTCCATCAGCAATTGGACTTTCTGCTTAAAGCGCACACTGCCGTTTGAAGGAATTACGAAAATTCCATTATCCCTGCCTGCGGATGTAGAAATTTGTGAGAGACGGCGGACGAGGCGAATAAAAGGTAGAAAGAGAACGAAAACGCAAATTGGTGAATTAGCGGAGGAAGATGGAATACGCAAGTTGTACGCAGAGTGTCGCCACCGTCACACTTCGCGAAACCATGAATGAAAGGTGACTACCGGGCCTATGACCAGTACTTCCAGACTCTCCTTTCTACGACAAAACGGTATATACCCATGGCAACTGTCAAATATCCTTCGCTCAATGTAAATTGCTAATTCGTTAACTTTTAATTGAGAAGTGGTGCATATATATGACGACATAACTAAGTTTCTCGATCTAACCTCTTCGTCTACAACGCATGTAACCAAAATGTCGTTAAAAACCCTTATTTTGTACCTTCATCATCCATAAGTATTTATAAAAGCTAGATTATTAACTGGACTTACACTACTTTATCAATAGATAGAAAAAGATATAAAGGTTTGCAAATGTTGAAATATGAACGAAAGTTACATTTTCTCACGCAATGTTTTCAATATAGGTTATACGCGTAATGATCGACAGTCAGCGAAATATTTAAAAATGAAAGACAACGTGATGAGCAACAAGTAGAAAATATCGCCAGCTACATCCAAGATGAGTCACATCAAGCAGATATGCAAGAGGAAATGCGTTAGACCTTTCCGTCACCTAGCGAATGCGAGCCAATCGGCTACTTGAAATGTATGGCAGATTATCAAGAATGACACAATATGATATACGTGAGCACTGTTTCTGGAACGGAAAATCACAACTAGAAGGTAGTAAACCCATTCAGCTTCGAATGATACCAGAGCTCTTAAGAAATCGGACTAATCGTACGCTTCCTGTTAAGTGTTTGGTCATTTTCGTGTCGCAATTACCTTATGCAGGCTGGTTTGGAGAAAGGACACAAAAAGAGTCAAGTTCGAGAAGAAAAAGGACACTCGTTAAAAAAAGAAAAGATGAACGTCGTGTCAACTTCTGTGAAACGAATGTGCGTATTAGCGGGAGTATCCTTCAGATAAGATCAATTGCAAGAACTTTGTAATCGTTCGTAGAATTGACTTGCCTGAAAATCGTTGCGCTGCGAAAGAAAGCGCAGCTCAATATTTCCCCGTCCCTCGCCTTACATTCCGACTGAATGAATCGAGCGGCAAAGAACTCCGGAACGTTGCATGCGTCGAACGAAACGGCTGAATGGACCCGACTGCGCATAATCATGATCGCAGAAAGCGGAATTCACCGTTCACGCCTTTATCATCGCACGACGAAACGTCTCGCAAAAGGCAAGGGCTTCGTAACCGTTCGCAGAGATTACTCGAAAATCGCTGCGCTCCGAAAGTTCAATATTCCCGTTCACCGCTTTGCAGTCCGCCCCAATGAATCGCGGACTAGAGCGATACACACGTTTAGCGAAGCGGGTGAATGGACCTGTGTGCCCTTACACGTGAAATGTAATTACGTATCAAACCGTTTTACGTTACTATACACACAGAGCGTTAAATTTAGGGCGACATCAATTAACAGGCGACAGTCAAGTTCTACACGCAAGGATTGACAGTTTCAGTAAGAAAGTACTTTCCAGCAGCAGAAAAGTTCCTCTCCCCGCCACACAGACGGGTTCGGGTGAACGGACCTGTGAACGCATAAGCATCACGCCAGAAGATGGAAGCCCTGCGTTTATGCCTTCGTCATTACGCAGGGAGAAATACGGCGAAGGAGCGTTCAGGGTAGAAGCAGTAAAGCGTTCGTTTCAGGGCGACGCCAATTAACATACGAAAGTCAAGATCCGTACAAGGTTTGACACTTTTCGAAAGTAGAAGACTGGGGCTTCTGCCCGACGCGCAGAAACCCGCTAGTGCACATGGAACCTACAACCGACCAGATAATTACATCTTTACTTTTATTAAAAACTTAATTTGGATTTGATACGAAAGCATTGTATCAAACCGTTTTTCGTTACTGTACTGTCATTTGAGGGCAACATCAATTAACCCACGTAAGGATTGACACTTTGCGTAAAATGTACTTTCCAGCAGTAGAAAAGTTGTTCTCCCTGTCGCACAAACGGACGCGGGTGAATGGAGCAGTGTAGGCATAAGTCTACGTCTTGGTCATTAAGCAGGGCGAATTAGGGGAAAAGAGCGTTCAGGGCAGAAGCAGTAGTAGAAAAGTTGTCGCCGACGTAGAGACGAACGTAGAGACGGACGTAGAGACACGGAGGAAGAGACGGTAGAAGAGCGCAGCAGCGTGCGAGAGCCATCCAGGCCCGTGAAAGCTCTGTGCCTTTGCTGCCACCATTGCCAACCATTGCCACCCACCGCCGCTGCTGCCGCCGGGGGTGGTGGGTCGATAGATGTCGACGAGGAGTGCAGGGCGCTTTTACCGCCCCAGCCGCAGCACCACCGCCCCGATATTTGTGCTCTCCTCTCCCCTTTTCATGTCCTTCCCCTACGCCCGTCGCGCTCCTATAACTCCTCCCTTCATGCGCCATCTCTTTTCAGCGCCACGGAACCTGCCCGCTGCCGGAGAGTGGCTTTCGATAAAAATGGGCCTCGGCTATTTCGACTTGATTCGACTTGATTTCGACTTGCTCGAGAGATGCGGCCTGCGGAACTCCTCGTCTGCTACCGAGGACGGCCAGGTGTACGTTCAATGTGCCGTATTCAGTGCAACAGGGAAGTGGCACTCCTGCCCCGATGGCCAAGGGCACGTTTGGGCGTGGTGACATAAGCGGGACGTTTATTAATCTCTCGCGCTACGGCTTACTTTTATTGCGGCGCGTGTCGCGGAGTCAGTCTTGGCCGGGGATATGACGTGTAGAGAGAGAGAGAAAGAGAGAGAGAGAGCTGCATTTGCATTGGGGACAAGCTGAGATATAGGTGTGTAAACGTGCGCTTTGACGGAACATGTTGTTTTGTGAGAAAAAGTTGAGACGGAGGCTGAATCGGTAGGCGGCAGTTTAGAGTTTGCGACAAGGCGGCCAGTGGTTACTGGACTGAACGGTTTTTTTTGGTCGGTGCGGACGTTGCGCCTGCGACTGACACTCACGAGGTACATGCATGGAACGTCGGCCGATGAAATTTCAGTAGTGAGGACGAAGACGCGCGCGACATGGACAGGCTAAAAGGGTGACATCAAGAAAGAGCGTCGAAGAAAGGAAATTGGATAGGGCCGAAAACATCCGTAAAGACTCTTCAAACAGGACCCCTTCAAGGAGCATTCGAAAAATGAGTTGAAGAATTTGCGGTAATAGGCTACCCCCGCTGCTTGAATCAGGATAAAATGCTTCCTGACCAACTGTGTGACCGGCAATCTTTTGTCAGAGCTAATCTACCTCCCAATAGTGCATTGCACGATTTACGATAACACGGGATCCTCGGTACTAACGTTGAATCATTTCGTTATTACCTTTATCACTATTAATTTTATGGTAAGTGCTTTGTGTGATTTCTTGTCTAAATATACCTCTGACGTTTCTCTATTAACGGTGAATGCGGCGGTTCCTTCAAAAATTTTAGGTTGCACTGTAGTAGCTGAATAATTTTCTACGCCCGACTGCAGCAAATTCTTTAAATATCCACACACAAATAAGAGCCGGGAGAATGTAGATCAAAGAAGCTGAAGGGGTCATGCAACTGGACCTTCTCGTTCTATTAATTCCACACCGGAAGTCTGACTTAAATGTTATCCGACATTGACCGAATAATAATGTGAGCTTCGCCGTTCTAAGATCTCATTCATACGTCTTTGAAAGAGTAGCGCATCTTTGAAAATGTGAATGGAATCGTCCGCCAACAATTCATTATAAATCGCACTCACACTCTTTCTCGTGGAACAATGGATCTTAAAATTCCGCAAAATTGGGAGTTTACGTATGTTTCACTTGTTCCATTCGAACACGGATTGTCCATATCGGTAGTAGAAACAGACCACGGTCATCCGCTGTTGGCACAAAGTAACGTGAGTCAAATTGACACAGGTATTGGCGGCTTTTTAAACACGATACGAGATGGAACAGTACCCTTTGGACATTTTTCCGGCACAAACTCAACGTGTTGTTATAACATGGGTAGCACTAACAGCATATATGAAATGTATGTCTTCCATTTTCACATTGGAATAATAGGGCGACATCGATAACGAATTCTGTATAATTTGCATAATTAACAAACCGATAATCGGGCCGAACGTACATTGACTGAACTGAATTCAATAAGACTAATGACTAGTAAGGATTAGACCCGTGCTTGCGCCTATCGCGTAGTCGATGTTAGCAGTTTATTGTCACCGAAGACACCAAACCTCTTTACAGCTTCTCAGAATTTTCCGATTAATAAATACATCGATATCTCGTACGTGTACGTTTAATAATAATTTCTCGGATGAAACAGCTGTATTCCACCCCAGTAAAATAAAATCGCATTGCGTGAAAATAAGGACATGAAATTTGAATGAATCACACTGCAACTCGGAATAAGAATTGAACTGGTAAAAATTGTACCAGTGGCCCGATATCGGTTGACCTAATTGTGTACGACAGCTTACAATCACGCTTCATCAATATTCGAAACACCTGTACAAAGTTCCGACGAGATCGGTTCAGCTGTTTCAGGATAATCGTAACAATACCCGCGCAGATAGTGTCGCTCGATTAGCCACTCCGCGCAATCTATTTCTGTTCGTACGAGTAAAGTAGCTCTGAAGTACTTCATAAATTATTATGATAATACCATTTACTGGCAACGAAAACCTAAGTCAGTCTTATTTGCATCGATCGCAAGCTCGTATAATAAAAACAGTAACTGCGTAAAGCATCGTCCAAACTTGCGTTCCTCTAAACGGAGCTCTAAATTTTTATTCCGTTTTTGAGAAACTAATACACGACGATGGGTGATAATTATCAGATATAACCGAAAGCAAACCGGTTCTCCGGAAACATGAAAGCCATTATGCTGAAGCATATTATCATATTACATTTATTATCGTGTCTGTCCGCAGAAAAAAGCGAAACAATTTAAAAAACCTATTGGAGAAGCATTCGAAAGATGCAGTCATGACACTGTTGATGTACAGGTTCAGGAATGAACAAGTGAATTATCCAACATATTGTGTTGGATATAATCTCTAACCAATATTTACTTGAGTGAGGCGTGTATTTCATTGAACTTACTGCGGGAATCGTGAAGTTTCAGCCATAGCTTTGCCTGCATTAGTCAACGTGCCACATTGCACATTCAAGCACGGAAGGTACACGAAAGAAAAACACAAAGACTCGCTTCCTGTATTATAACATTCACTGGCCAAAACGCGATATTCCAATAAAAGGTACTCTGGCCGCTTCCGTGAATGGGTGTCCGACATATGGCAAATAATTTCGGCCATTAAAAGCAGACTTTCCTTTGAGAATTCTAGACGCACTTGAATGAACGGAGACATTCGGACTGAAGACAGAATGGACGCACAGGCCATTGTGACAAGAGCGTGAGACATCACCATTCATTCTGCACGCTTCTATTTCTATATCCATCCACCTTCCGAAAAGACTGCGGGCAAAAATCTACTACATGACGTTACACAGCAAACATTCAATAGCCGCCTTCAACGTATACGATATCTTACTAACATTCGATTTGGATTCCTAAAGTCCACTTAAACCCTACGAAATGAGCTACAGCATCATTTATTCACCAGCGTTTATTTTGCAGGCTTCTACTCGTATGTTCACCTACCTTCCGAAGAGATCACAAATTGACTGGAGAGAAAAATTTATTGCACCTCGTTACACAGGAAACTTACAATATCCCTCTTCATCATATTCTAGAATCCACTTACATCCCATGAAAGCCCTACATCATTCATTCACCACCATTCATTCTACACGCTTCTGTATCTATGTTCATCCACCTTCTGAAGAGATAGCCAACTGACCAGACAAAAATCTAGTGCATTCGTAGAATCCACTTAAGTGCCACGAAAAGAGCCATAAGATGAAGCCATGAGAAGCGATACGAAGGCAAGTGAAGTTTCCCCCCAAAGACCAAGACATCGACATCGCGCGTCTATAAAAACAAAATGCTGTAAAAAGGCAAGCATGGAAAAAGGCGAAAAAAGAGTCGACGACTGCATGACAAAGCGCAATAGGCGGCGGAGGGGTGGGATACAAAGTTAAACCGGCGCCTCCCTATTTTTAGATACAAAGAAATGCATCGGTGGGAGGAAGATCGGCGTGCGATCAGTAACCGGGCGCGTCAGGCGGCGACGAAAAGAATTCTAGTTCGACGCGTTTCCGGCGTGGCCCCGTTTTATCGTCGCAACCATACGCGGCCGCGACGCTAAAATTACCGCGATCGGCCAAAGCGCGAGCGAGAAGGCGCGGGGGCGGAGAGAGGAGCAGAATAATCCGCGAATGATCAGCAAAAATCGCGCGAACGAAAATAGCTCGGAGCCACGCCGCCGATTAAAGAGCCTTCGACTAGCCGAATATTTTTCACTGCAAATGACTGTGCATTCTTCGTTACGTGCGACACGCCGGGCTACCGGAGTATTTTCACTTGACCGGAAGTGAATACCTGAACGAACGCGTGATAGCGCGTTAGGGGTCGTCAAACGATCCGTTTAATAAAACTTTTACGGAACCCGTCCGAAGGAATCTTGGAATGATCGGCTGTCAGTCAAATATTCTTCGAGTCTTAGGCATTGCGTCGCTCCTGCTGGCTCTTGGCAAGAAATAGTTTTGTTCGAATTCGCTTCCTGTAACCGTGCTCCTATGAATTACTGATGTACTCACACTTTTTATTGACTTTTAGTGTTGACGGATGAGGCGTTAAATAAATAGTATCTTACTGGCCGACATAAACCGATTGACGTTAGAATTCACTTTTAAGAGCTGGGGAAAAATTTCTTATCGTCACGTTTCGAAAATACCTGATGTCAGTGTTAATAGCGAAACGTACCGTTACTGCTACGTAAAATAGTTTAACACGGAAATTCATTTAAACGGCACCTCTTCCGTATTTCGTTATAAATATAATTACACCCACCGTTATCAATGTACTTTTTTAAATTGTACAAAATTGCACGGTACACAACATTTCTTCGTAATAATATACGCGGCGATGGATATTAATATCTCTATGTAATATCAGTGTCATCCAATCTAGCAGAGTAGATCCATGAGTTTGACACTGCATGTTTATATTGCAAGTATGCAGCAGCAAAGGTCAGACGTAGGATACAGTGGCACGCCAAGTAGATCGTACGGAACAGCCGCAATCTTAATGTCACTACTTCCGGACCCCTGTTTACAGACACACTAATAATAACCTAGGTTCCAATACTTCAACGCTCTATGTAAAAATAGTCAGCATGAATATTCTATGTAAAAATGATCCTCAACCTACATTTCGCATACTTTCTGTTCGACTGCTTCTATGAGTACCGTTTGAAAAATGCACAAAATGGGTTAAGAAGAGATTTGACTTTTGAATTTTCAATCATTGAATCGCTTACCTTTAGCCTCTGTCGTCACCTACGGTAACAGAAATGCAATTGTGTTTTTCTCTTTCGATATTAAGAATCCACCGTTTGAAGGTTAAGAACTTAATCGGTGAATAGGGTTACGAGAGAATGTGCACCGAGAAAATTATTCCACGTTCCGTATATACCGCTCACGTTCTTGCCGACCGGAAGAACAGAGTCCGAGCTAATGCCTGACTCATTTTTCCACTTACTCCAAAGTGCCGTGTTAGAGAAAATGTAACCTACGAAAAGAAAAAAGTGACGAAAAGAGCGAGGAACCGAAAAGTAGTCCACGCTTAAACCCTTAAAAACTTACGAAACGTGCTCTGCATGAAATGATTACGATTGACAACGATTTACCGTGCCAAGTAATAATTGAGGATAGCCACGTAATTTTCATCTGCCGCAAGCAGCCATTCTGTTCGTGTTCCACGAAATAAGTGATTGCGCGCGCTCTAGCTACGAATTTTACCGCACAGTTCAAGTTCGCAACTGCAATCAACGTATTGGCTAAGTTTACGCGTTACACGCGTGTACGGGGCACCGGTACATAGATTGTGCGCGCAGATGATATTTGAAGTGGAAGTACAAAGTGGTGTCTAGGCGCGTTTAGATTAACTTACGCCGAGGTTAAAGAGTTACGGATATTCTACTGTCAGTCACTGGCGTTATATATATAGTGCGAGCCGCTGCCGGCATAAACGGGTTAATATGCGTTCACACGCGTATTAGCGCGGTAAACAACCCTTCCGATATTTTTTTACGTGACCAATATAGTTGACTAATTAACTAAAAGCGTTAATCCACATTAGACATGGTGCGTTTGCGAATGAGAGGTTAGCCGAGAGATTACCTAGTATGCCGTGCGACCAGTATTCCCCGTTTTATTGACGGTCAATGAGTATAGATTATGCATTCAATAGGATAAGTAGCACGCGTTCCGTGCACATATATACACACACGCCGCCGTCGTACTCTGCTGCCATCTACCGTTAAATAGTACAAAAAGAAGAGAGCCAATCTCCTCTTCTTCTCACGTGAATACGAACGTTTATTACACACGGACAGGTAGATTAGCTTCCATTTATCTGGCAGCATTGAACCCCGCGGCAATTGCTACATTTTGTCGGCGCTCATTTGTTTCTTCTCTGACGCCAGCGTCCAGCTAATTCACTCATTCTAGAACAATAAGGAGGAAATCCGCGGAAGGAGGAGCCGAGCTTCCGAAAAGGACCTGCCCCTTTCGGGCGGACAATTTGGTCGGGCGAGCGCACGAGCGATTCGCAAGAAGATTCAATTTTGCCCCGCGACCGGAGCCGCACGGGCAAACGTACGTGTGCAAGCGTATCATTCGATAAACGAGCCGCATGAGTCTCGTTAATTTCGTAACCCACTTGTGTTCCGTTTGCACACGTCAATTCGCAATGCATACAGGAACCGTGAGCTGACTAGTGTTCCCGATCGACCGATTGTCAACAAAAACAAGTCGCGCACGGTCACGTGCACTTTTAACCGCGGATGCAGCTTCGCGGCCTGACAAACTTTTCGAACATATATTTCCGATATTTCCATGCGAACGAGGAACGACGACGCCCGTTGGGAATGCACTTTGCTTCGGCCGAAACAGTTGGTAAGAGTCGGCGATAGGAATCTTCTATGGTGAAAAATTCCCTATCGGCGCGGCAAATTTTCGGGCAAGTCGAAAGGTTACCGCCGATGCCGACTATCGTTCCGCGACACGTACGATCGTTTAGTGACATTCTGCGAGTCCGGATGGATACACAAGGGAGCGCATAATTAGATAAGAGCGAGATGACGCGCGGCATGCAGATCGGCAAAAAAGGGGCCGCTCGCTAATCGTAGAATCGCATCGTACGACACCGAAGCCAGGTAACCGACAATTCATTTCAAGTCATTTCAAGAAAACGCACTGAGCCCTCTCACGAAAGCTCGCTAGAAAATGAAGCGTTCAGCTCGAGTTTCAGTTCTGCGGAATAGGTATGTAAATGTGCACGCGAGAGCATCCCGTGAATCATGGAGCCACAAAGGCATGAAAGTCCCTGGGAGACAATGTGTGTAACGAGCAGTGACTTCTTTTCAGATCACGGCGAGGCGAATTTGATGCCGAGAGAGATTGCCAACAAAGAAGGGCCGAGAGAGCGCGCGGAAGACCGATGTGTCGTGTTACCGATGCCATTACAACTTCGTTTTTAACTGCACTCGGAGTCTCCACAAATTTCACTTTTCTTTCCGGTCAGTTAGACTCTTCCGATATTTCCAGGTTAGTATTTAAGAAAAAGATGTCGCAGCACCGGGTTACATTTTACGACACAGATAACCTGTCGATATTATAGGTTATATTTTAGAATTAATTGCAATAGCAGAAGATATTTTGCTATTCTTTCCCAAATGTCGAAAGTGCCTTGTCAAAGATGATGAATGAAAAATTATGCGTATCGTGAGAAAATATTCTGGTCATTTTAGTGACCGCGAAAATATCGAATTTACATGTGAGTTTTTAAACACGTGTTGTATCACCTTGCGATTAAAGTTCCATTAAATTGGACGAAATTTATTTTTTTGCAAATTATTTTGTAATGCGCGCATCATTTATTTTGAAGTTATAAACGGATTAATATTTTACATAACATGTTTCATGCCATGGATAGCAATGAAATCATCTGGCTTCTTGGATATATAAAAATAAGTAATTCTCAAGAAAGCCGTACACTGCCGAGATTACGGGCATACACCTCTTCCTATTCTTCTAACGTGACTATCATCTTTGTAAAATCGATAACACCAGACGTCGCTGGGAATGATGCTTCTATGAAATGGAGTTTGAACGATCTGGAGTTTCTGAGAGGATCCCGGACGCATACAATTTCTTCTTGCCCTTAAAATAAAGATTTCGGCATCATACGGCGTGAAGATGTATTAAAATTGAAGATTCAACAGTGATTCGAGACGCCGGAATATTATAACAGCGCGAAATAAACAAGCGAGCAAGTGGGAGTTGTCAAGTGCACGCCAGCACGGCCGGGTACGATTCCGTACGTACGCAGCCTATCATTCCTCAATAAAAGGTATATAACTTTCAGGTGTGGCTAGCCGGCCGAAAGAAGGTTAGATCGATTTTAACAATCACTCCTGAACCGTCCAAGTACACCCCCTGAAGGATCCAGAATCCGAAGACGTTCCCTGCTCACTTTCTACCTGTGCTTTGCCTACATGTAGGTGCCTGCGGTTTGACAAGAAGCGATACTCAGGAGTCGCCTAGTCGTAGCACGCAACACTACGTGTCTCTGCACACGGCCGGTAAATTGTTTTCCCGTTTAAGTTTATCGGAAAACGCCTCGGGAAGCTGGTAAGCAAAGGACTAGGCGCGTTGCGTTACTCGGTGTCGTGCGCTGCATACACGCTCGAAGAAAATCGACACGACTGACTGACTCACCCAAAAGCAATAGTTTGAGTTCCCGCCTGGCATCTCGCTTGTCTCGCCGCAGTTGCCGCTCGATTTCCTGGTTGATGCGTTTCTGTTCCTTCGCCTCTTCCGATAGGCAGCACGCCATGGCTCAGCACAACAGGATTCTCCACGAATGGAGTGGGAGAAGGGAGAGAAGAAGAAGGTGAAGGATAAGGCGGGGAAAGAGGGAAGACGAAAGGACGAGGAGGAGGAGAAGGAGAAGGAGGAGGAGGAGGAGAAGGAAAAGGAGGGAGGAGAAGGGAGGGAACGAGCGATTTGCGCTGGTGGCGAATGTGCCTGCCGAGCGCCTCGCGTTGTCGTCGCAGGCAGGAGCACCAACGCCAGCACCGGCACCCAGGAGCGACAACAAAAAGAGGCTTCGCCGACAAGAATTGTTGCGGTATTATCAGCGGCGATAGCAGGCTCGACGATATCGATATCGTCGGGCCGATATTATCTTGCCCACAGCGAACGAGCGACGACGTCTCGTCGCCGTCGTCCTCCTCGTGGTCTCTCTCGCTTCTCTTCCTGTTCTTCCTGCTCTTCCTGCTCTTCCTGCTCTCCTCTCCTCCTGACGACGCCGGCGAGACGACGACTCTCCTCCTGCCTCGCTGCTGTTTGCTCGCGCTGACTCGGAAACAACGCGAGTAACGACACCGGTGCACACGCCGCCGCCGCCGCCACCACCGCGAACACCACTACTACGAACGCGAGCTTCACCACCGTTTCGGATCCTCAATCACCACCACCAACACTGCTGTCGTTTTCTCCGCCGTCGCCGTCTTCACTAGGTCCGCCACCTTCGTTGCGTACGCCTCCTTCGTTCCCTTCCTGTCGTCCGCCGCCTCCTGCACCACCACCTTCGCCACCACCTTCACTCTCTCCTCTGGCTCCGCTACCGCCGTCTCTACCGTCCTCTCTACCGCCACCACCTCCACCGGCTTGGCGTAGACGAGGTGGCGTCGTCGGGGTGCCCGTATTTCTCTTTTTACACTAAGCGACGACTGTACACGCGGAGCGCTCCTCCTGGCAGAGCTCGTCAACGACGCCAGCGACACATCAACACATGTACACACCGCACGACGACGGACGACGACGGCGACGACGACGGCGACGACGACGACACGACAAACCTCCGCGGGCTTACTTCCTTTTCACTCTTTCTTCTCGTGTCTATTTCTTCCTTTCCTCCTTTCCTTCCTTCCTTCCTGCCTTCCTGCCTTCCTTCCTTCCCTTACTTACTTACTTCCCTACCTCGCGCACACGCTCTTTTCGTATCCCCCCGGTCCTTTTTCTCTCCTTCTTCCTTTTTTCCTTCCGTTCTTCCTTCCTTCCGTCCTTCCTTCCTTCTTCTATCTTTCCTTCTCCCTTCTTGTATATCACGCACGCACGTTTCGCGTTATGGCCTCTCGCAGCGAAGCAGCACACTCGCGATGCAATTCGACGACGTGTAACTCAGGAGGACACGGCCAATAGCACACACACGTACGGGACACGTACGGGGCACGTCCGATTAGGCACCGACCCGAGAGGCACGAAACGAGACAACGATTTTCGGCGAGGGCAAGGGCGAGGCTCCGAGATATCTTCCCGAAAACTATCCTCTCGCGGACCGACAGGCTCTCTGGATATCTCACTCCCTTTCTCGCTCGCAATACCTCTTACTCTCTCGCTCCCACGCACTCTCCGCTATCCAACGTACTACACCACTGATATTCGGTGAGAGTATACTCCTCGTATTATGCGCGTCTCCTTCTCGTTCACTCGGTCCCCGGCACGGTTGGGTGTGGTAACCCACCGGCGCTCTATCGCGCTCCTCGTCCCTCTCACGTACACACACTGCGTCCTCTCTCTTTCTCTCTCTCTCTCTCTCTCCCCCCTTTCTCTCTATCGCTATCGCTCTTTCTCTTTCCGTAGCGCACACGCGAATGGCAGGGCCAGCTCCGCTGGATGAATGCACGGTGCACACACACGCCCGCGGGGAGACGAACAGCGTGACACAGGATAATAGCGACGATGTCGACGACGGCGACGACGTCGAGCGCACGAGGATGTCGAGCACGGCGAAGTCGGGAAAGACGTTGGACGAGGCTGCCGTTGCCGATGCCACTGCTGCTGCTACTGCTGCTGCTGCTGATGCTGCTGCTGCTGCTGCTGTTGCTGCACGAGCGCCCACACCTTGAGCCGAGCAACTCCTCCTGTCTGATTCGCGCCGCGCCCGCTCGGTACGCGGCCTTTTATCAACCCTCGGTTCACGCGAGAATCCTGTTAGACCAAACCAGATTGGCGAAGCCCCGTCGTCACGGTAGGTCGTCACGGTAGGTCGTCGCGTAGTGGGCCTGTAGGCGCGGGGGCGCGCACGTGTCCGCTAACGAGATTAAAATCGGCGAGAAGGAGAGGAGGTGCGGCCGCCACCCGCCGGGGAGGAGCCACGGAGAACGTAACGGCGCAGTGGCGTTTCGGCGTTTCAGCGTTATATAGGTTATACACCGCCGAGAGCACAGTCTCTGTACGACCGACCGCTTCTGACACAAGGCCCAGGAGCTGCACCGTACGCCCTACTGTCAGACGGAGTCATCAGCGCACTCTTCCCATCTTCCGAACTCCTCGCTTCTACAGTCTTTCCCTTGGCCCTCTCCCGCTCCCTCTGTCGCCCTTGCTTTCACGATTCTGTCGCGAGCTTCCTTTGACAGTGCCCGGTATCTTGCGCTGCTTGTCCGACGCTGTTTGTCCGACGCTGCCTCGACTCGGGATATCTATTAATCTGGGAAGTAAGCAAGCGGATGGCGAGGTTACGCTCTTGGTAGGCTTTTGCCAAAGGAATGCCATTTTTAGGCTTCTACTCACGTTTCCTGCCTCTGGGAATAATGCCGCGGCGATTACTGCGAAAGAGGAGGGAAAAAGAAAAATGAGACTGATGCGTTATTCTTGTGATTGGCTGCTCCACGGTGGGCGCCGGTAGACTCTTTGCTGGTAGAAAATGATAATATCCGAGTAGCCGAGCAAATGTTGCGAGGCAAAAGCGTAGAACGATTCTCTCATGATGGGGTCGCGAATAATATGGCAAGCGAGTAGGAATAAATCGCTTAGAAATTTAACGGGGATGTATACCGATAATGTGATGTAATCTTGTTACACTCGTCTGTATTGACATCGTCTGCTCTTGTGCCATTATCAAGCTTAATAGAGCGTGTTACCCGCTTTAAAAATATATGTCGGGAATTAGTACCAATTCTTCCCGAGCTGTGCGCGTGGCGCTTCAGGCGTTTTCTTCGATGAGTTTCCCATCTAAATTAATAGGAAATATTTGGCCGTTTCCACAAAACACTTCCATTGGAGTGTGAATGGTTTGTAACACTTGTTGATAAAAAGCGGGCCTAAACATTTTGAACAGTTCTTTTCCGTCGACATTTTTCCCATGTTAACGCACACACATTCAACGTTATTACAAGGAGGCTTGCTGTATGTTATTAAGGTTCAAAATTACTCATACTATTTGCAGTATTCAATAAAAATGAATACTACTTGTTTTATTATATAATTAAATTTTATCGATAATGGGGATAGGATCTTAATAATTTTAAAGTATTCAAAAATTTGACACATTAGGAAATCATTTTTTGATACAATTCTAGTTCACGAAGTACTTTCCAGTGCGTTGGTTGTGATAACTTCGTTTATACATCTAAACTAAAGTGCCCGTGAAGATTTTATTTCTTTTTCATTATTATTTCTACATATACTTTGCAAAAATATTTGCTTATTTAATAATACTATATGCTCTAATTAAAAGTTCGCGCGTACGTGTCCTGAATCCGAAAAATGCGAGACCGTTAAAGACTACCATTTTCTGTCGCGTGTCTTATTCAAATACAAGCCCAAATTTGATGGTTGTCCACAAATGATTACGAAAATACATTGGGTAATTGCTAATGGAGTTTTTTCATTTAAACGGTTTTTGGTACCGCGAACAGTATATCTTTCCGTAACGTTCTCACACTTCAGAGTGTTGGATAGGTTGGCTAAACCTTGGCATCATTTAATAAAAGGATTACGTTGCGCGCGTACGGCTTCGCAAAGTCCATAATTTTTCTGTACGGCAACTCTATAATCGGAAGGTACTCTCTTCACATTTTCCCACTGACGTCCCGGTCATTTTTCATCGATGCAGTTCACTTTGCATTTTTGGCATAAGGGTAAATCTTGGGAGTCCTTCGGTACTGAATGCTCCTTTGCTGTATCAATGAAAGTATTTCAAGACAAATCACATGTAAATCAATTTCGACACATACAGAATATATATTGAATATTATTTATATTATACATATTAAGAATATATATTCTATATATAATATATATTTATATATATAATATATAATATATATAGAATATATATAATATATATATAGAAAATAATGAATCATTGACTCTAACAAAGAAGAAGGTACCTGCATTATTTTGACACAAGCTATCTCCTATTATTTGAAACAACATAGCGACGTCTTTGACGTAGTCTCCGTTAACGTAAAATTCCGCAATTTTTTCGATAGTTTCACGAAGCGCTTCTAAGCGTCTGGAATATGTAAATTCCATATTCTGTGTCATTCACGCATGATGTAGATAGTTTCGATTAGTTCGTGGGTATATATTTCCATATAACGCACATGTTGATGATCTTTGGTAATTCCATATCCAAAATATGTCTGCTTCGCTGGTAATCATTCAGGATATCGTTGTATTGCTGATACAATCTTTCTATCTGTGACATTGAAAGTTTGGAACTGTCAAGAAAACTTTTGAAATTCTTTGCAGCAAAAAAGAAATCTTTCTTCTTCATTCTATGGGTATCCATTAGTGTGTGTAGTCTTTTTGAAATAACTATGTACTTGGAACAGTGCTCCATCAGATCTTGCAATATCATCAACCGATCTGTTTTCTGACTTTCAATCTAATTAAAGAGAATGAACATGAAATAAAATTGGTTTCCACTGCAGTATTATTTTGGTGAAGGAGATAAGCTAATTTTGTGCCCAAAATAATTTATGATTAATTTAGAAATTGATTATTACTAAAGAAACTATTGATACCTGCTGAAGTTGCGCTGTTAAATCCACATTATTTACGGTATGGTTTCCCACAGAAGGACGAGCAAAGATCAGGAGATGGCTAATGTCTAACACTCTGAACGCAGAGAGATGGAATACTTGCAATGATTGTACATGCTGCAACATAGCTTCAAGTGCACTCGTCACTAAGTCTAAATGTTGCACCAATGCAGCTAACTTGTCATCAGCAAGGGCCTCTTCTAATTGCATGTCAATTAACTGTAGTTCCAAACTTTCACACAGTCTCTGTACACGCTGTCCACTTGTTTTCTGCAAAGCACACGTCTCTTTATAACAAAACTGGTGTTTGCATTCATTCTACATTACTCTGACATTGCCTTCATGTCCGCTAGTAACAGACTCTTTGATTCTCCCCTCTTCTTGCATTGGCAGAAACCAGAGTAGCATCTGCTAGAAATTTTTCCTTTAGAAGAACGTGTGTGTCCTAGTGTTAGATAAGGAGAGAGTGTGCGAGGATCTTGGATTGACGATGTCTCCTCCTCGGATGTAGCAGATGGATTCAGTGATAGGCATTTGCATTGCACTGGCTTGCTTCTGTGCACATGGTAACATCGCTGTTCTAGGGTTCTTTGCATAATATCTTCTGGAAGTTACCGGTATCAATTCTTTTCATTGGTGCGAAACTAAAAATGCAGACAGTATAATAATTTGTGCACAAATGAACTTACTTACCTAATTGCTTAACTGTCATGTCTGGGGATCATTAAAGTTTGGTATCCTTATGGCGGACGCTTCGTCTGAAATGACCGATGTTTAGTAAGTTTGATAGTTAGTACGCGTGAAAGCACTGTGTGCCAGTTAGTAGAAATTTCGTGAATTGGTTACGACAAAAGACTCGGGGATTGGTTGTAAGGCATGCTATAGATCAGAATAAGAAATGCTTGATGTTACAAACCAGTAATGATTTATTATTATTGATTTCATTCAAAAGAGATAACTATGATGATAAATGTATATATTTATTATAGTTTATATTAAGGTTACGATATGACTGATTGTTTTAATCAAATGAAACAAAGGCATAATGACGAAATGACAAATAATGTAACAAATGATTGTTCCACTGCCACACTAAATGTTGGTTCTCTGAAATATTCCATCGTGTCAAAAGTAGATTCTTAGTGTCAATGCACGTAGGCATACGTATGTAATAAAGAAAGAAGATAAATGGTAAGTATGACACGAAAGAGTTTATGCGAGAGTTTGAATGCATTACTGAGACAATACCATTGGCAGATCTTCTTCCCTTATTCTCACAAGTAGGTAACTTTGGCGTACTTGTCTAAATTATAAATTGAAGATTGCGTGTTTATTAGTATATACGTCGAGATGAAATCCATATTTTGTATAGATTTACATAAGGCCGTTTAGTCACTAACAAATAGAGGGGTTCCTAGAAATAATAGAGAAATCATGTGTAAGGAATTCACGAATTGCTCTTTTCTGCTGACTATTTAAATGCATTTCCATTGTTGTCACAGTATCGACAGTCTGTAAACAGCAAGAATATCGAATATAATGACGTGTAGCAAGTATTATTAGAACAATTTCGCTATTCGATAACGTTCAACGTTTATAAGTAACCTGTTGTAGTCTCCTTCGTATGAGTTTTACAAAAATTGTTATTCTCTTGGATATGTCATAATCTTACTCCTCCGTATTGAATTTGTACATTCGGCAGTTTTGTAGATGTTATTGTAAATTTGTAATATATATACAGACTTGAATTTAATCTTGGCACATTGGTATTATTTTGGGTAATATTTTTGCAATTTAAATGTTAACTTTCGATCTTCTCAAATGAACTGCCAAATATGCACTTAAGAAATGAGCGTGTAATCGTCGGCTTCAACGTAAAATTAATAGTTCGTAGCCCACCTGCGGTATTATTAATCGGAATATACAAATAATACAAGTTTCTCTAATCGTTTCTACATCGATGTACGAAGTTTTAGCAACGGAATGTATGGTTTAGCTGAATTTCTATAAAATTCGTATTGTCGCAATAAGTGTACGTTATATTGCTTATTAAGTGGGGCGCGAGTATTAAGTATTACGTTAAAGCTCATTACTAAAAGATTATCAATTCCATCAAACTATAGCGAATGAACAAGACGATCTTGCCGCTATGTACAGTACGTTGTTATTCCTTATCAAAATGGATATTCTACGCTCTTCTCGATCTTCGTCCGCATTGTAAAATATTAAATCATTTCCACGCGTCGACATTGTGAATGCACTCTTCTAGATTTTCCACTGTACATTGCGTATTCGTCATGTATTCGGTGGCGACCGGTAATTTCCAATTCACAGTTTATTGTTAGTGTCTCAATGGACCAATCCTTCGATTCGTAAACATTCTCACTTGTAAAAGAAACAATCCAACTTTCTTACACTTAGCACGTGTCAGACCAACATAATAAAATAAAAAGACACACGACCAAATGGAAGCTGATATTGATACATCTTAATACTATTCTCTATATATTTTGCATCATATACAATACATATATACACATATATTTGTGCAATTGCTAGTACACCATATATGTATGTATATGCATGTGTGTAAATATACATGTATATGTGACTGCAGAATTGTTTATTACACATGATCTGATACAAGATTGTTTCAGCAGATCTATCTATCGAGTATTGATTAATACTACAAAATTTTCAAAACTTTATAATAATGTTTTTTTTTCCTCATGTTTCAGCTACGTAATTGTACGAAGCAGTAGTACCGACCACTTGAATGCTACTGTCAAGATTTCTGCATACACAAACATACAACAATGACGATTTCGAGAAAATAATTATAATAAAATATTGGTAAATATCGCAAATAAATTTGACAAAATAATACGACAAATGAGTCCCATCGGTAGAATGTGAAATATTTCCGCTCGTTAATACTTGTAATACTTGTATAGTTCTGCCATTCGTGCGCTACAATGTACACTCGTATTTAAACACGTCATCGCTTCAACTTTGGCGCAGCAAAATTGACGCATTTAATTTATCCCTTACGATTCTGCAAATGGGAACCATTTTTCGTCATCTTTTTACAATAGCATAAATAAAGAGTGCAAATCTTAAGTTATGAATGCAAGCAGGTAATTGGACCATGAAAATTTAATAGCCACCTCTTTCTCTTGCTCTCTCCCACTCTCTCGCGAGAAACCCCGCAGGAGGTATCTTAACGTCTACGGTAATTCTTATTGATAATGTATCTCAGTGGCCACAAAGTTAATCCGTAAAATAATGTTATCCCTTAAAATGTATAACTCTATGTACAATCTCATAAAATAATATTAATTTAATATATAGATCTTTTTATATTATATAATATTGCATGGTGGTATTATAATATATTATTTAATTACTTAAATATTTCATTTGATTATTACTGATGTGTATTCATACATTCGGCACGCGAGAGAGTTAACCACTCTCGTATTGAAAACTGTGAATGTCGGTTGGCACAGACAGTGGCTGGTTTAAGGCACTTTGGGGTGATTAATTCTCCACAGTACCCTCCAGCGTAACTATCTTATCTCCGTTTCCCTTGCCCCGTTTATCCCCTTGTATGTTTTTCTCGTCACCGATACATTTCGTTCGTACGGTATTTCAGATGACCGCATAAACCTAATCTGTCAGCTTTATGCGACTCCCCCGTTAACCGTCTTAAAGTAAGATGCGCTGTTTCTATGAGCATTGGAGTGTAGCATGTAAATGGCGAACTGAGCGAAACTCTCACAGAGCTTTTGTGAAATTCGCCGGGAACATACCCTTCTCGTTGGTACCTTCTTTGATACCCATTAACCAGCCCTCCTCCTGCATTAACGAAGCATATGTTTTTAAAGAATATTAACTTTCAAGTTCTGCTTCTGCTGTATTGGCAACATTAACACGTTGGCTGCCGTGGGGGTCACCGGTGACCGGCGCAAGAGATTTGACTGAAGATCGAAAATATTCGCAATGGGTAGTAATAATTATTTTATAAATGCAGTTATTGTTAGAATAATGATGCGATTCTTTGGTCTCCAATGCTTGCACATTATTTACATTTTGCATAATTCAGTCAAACGCTGTAGTATTTCATAGCATCGCCGTTCTAATACGGCAAAATACGCACGGCAGTCAACGTGTTAATAATTCTACTGGGTCATAAAGCGAAATTCTTCAAATATCAATGTAACTCCGTGTAATGGAATGGATATTGGTATTCACCATCGATACACGAGAGTCACTTGTAACGTTCATTCATAAAGGCGGATGAAATGTAAATGTGAGAGTAAAAGACAATAATACAAACCTGTTCTTCTGGATCGTCGTATTCGACAACGCGAATTATTTCACCAACATCAAACGAGAGTTCATCCACGTCTTCGCGATTATATTTGTATGTAGCTTTGACCCTATATAAAACACCTGGTGGTAGGTTCTCAGTTGTCGCCCCTATAGAGAAATTGGTACCATTTTCATATTCCACGTCTAAAATGATCGAATCCACCCCATTAGTGTTGAACCTGTGTCATGACTTTGAAGACATTTCGACTCGTGCCGATTGTGCAAAAAACAAACAAACAAAAGAAAACAGTAGAATCATAATTTTGTTGCTCTAATTTAACCATCTCAATACCTGCAGTTCACTAAATTCTTGTATTTAAACCATGCACAACTATACAGGTGACGTACCACAGTTACGATTATGGTTAGCACATGTATGTTAATTTTCTTTATTTGTTATGTGAAAAAAACGTGCCCCTTTGATGCAACTTGTTTCCAGTACGGTATATGTTTCGCTCTCTACTACTATATAACACTAAATAAGAGTATACGGTCCACTTTTTAGTAGGACCAGTATGTTATCAACCACAGGCTTTCTCCTGAATAGGTGGGATTCGAATATATATAAAATATATATATGCACATCTGTATCTTTAGTAGTAATAATTCTACTTCTAAATTGCAGGTGTACTCGTCCAGCGAAAAACTTCAACTAAGCACAATTATCTTCTTCGTGTATTCACAGAGGAACGTTTTGATATAAGATGAAACAATTAGTGAACGCGCTGTCTGTTGCATCCAGATATGTACAGGTCAGATTTACTATACTTTTATTACTTCTATGCCGAAAAATAATTATATCTGTATTCAATTCAATTAAATTGGAAGAGCAGACGTTCACTGATCGATTCAACGTGTACTGTTATCCGTGAATGCAAACAACGCTTACCAACTGGAATGTCGTATAGCTCCTCAACTCGTTTAGAAGACGCTACTGTACTTTGTGGAGATGTATCCTGGATATTAAGGGAGTTATCATTGCTGTTAGCGTTGCTGTTAGCGTTGCTGTTAGCGTTGCCATTTAATTGAGTGGTCGGCGAAGTGTCTCTGACTGCGGGTACCGACTCATCCAAAGCTGCAACACGCAAGAATTCAAGCTTTCAAACGAAACACTGAGTCGACATAGGCTTATACAGTCCCTTCTATGTTTTTGTCGACTCTAGACACAAATACGACGATTCGTAGCATGCAACGTGTGTTAGTAAAAAAGGTAGGTGAATGGCTAAGATGACGTTTGCACTCGTACAAATCAGGCTTAGAAAAAAGAGTCTCTTACCTGCTGAGATATTGTTTTGCGGTGGATTCGTGTTAATTATTAATCTGAAACAAGTAAAATTGATTTCAGCCGTGGTATAATTGCTCCACAATGAAGGTTTCTAACGGTACGCCTTACGGATACAGAAAATCGACTTACGAGGAATTTGCATTAGGCGACTTTGGAGACTGTGGTTCTGTATTCTTCTTTAATGTGTAAGATCCTCTTTGGCTTTCGTTTGCCAGCTTATCAACGATTGCTTCGAGCTCTGAGAATACCTAAAATCGTGTAATATTTCTTTTCAGCCAGATAGCTTTTATCGTCACTCGCCTGGAACAATGATGTAGAAATCATCTCTGACTTACCTTGGCACTTTCAGTGTGAAACACTTGTTCGGCGGCGAACAGTGTCTGTAAATTGGTAACGAGAAATAGTACTCGTGAATCATAAAGCGCAGGCAATTCATCATGGAGTTCAGAATTGAGTTGCTCGTATGTGCGCTTTGCCTCCTCAAGCAGTTCTTTCCCTCGTGAAACCTTCAGCTCATCCCTCTTCTTCGGATTACACTGCAGTGATTGGAAATTGTGTCGCTGGCTGTCATAGTCTACCAGCTTTCGCCCACGTTTGTCGATTTTCTTCTGTATATCAATGAGACATTGATGTGTTTAACAAAAGTGTTCGGATAATGCAGTGTGAGATGCAGAACTGCTTGCACAAAAAGTTATAAAATAAACAAGGAGACCTACCCTCATTTCTGGAAATTGACTTTGATATGTGTTAAGAGGTACAAGAACTTGGTCCGCGAGTTTGTGAGTAAAGTCTTGCCATAGCATGTCTAGGTTTTGTGCTTGCACGTACAAAAGGTCATGGCCAGTCCATTGACTTTCGTAGATCTCATTCAGGGAATCCATGAGTGTTTTTGAAGCTGCCTGCACAGCTGTAAGAGAAAAAAAAAACGTAGAGTATTATGCGTCTATTCAATTATTCATAAGCGAACGGATCAATAATATTAGGTAGGTACATTCTAAATATTGTACGGGTACCGAAATATATTTAACCAAGCATTGAACATTTTTTTTTTATGCAGGATGCGTTCTGGAGAAGATTGGCATTGAAACTCGGCCGGGAAGTTTTACTTGCTTCGTTGCTGTGCGAATGCGATTGTCATTAATGCGTTATCAAAATGTCACGGGCAGCAATAGAATCGCACGAACATGCTGCGGTTAAGGATTGTTATCATAATTACTGCCGGCCGGTAGAATAATTTTTTCGAGTCATCCTCTCTGGGTCGGCTCCTCAATTATTGTCATTACGATCGCACGACATTGACGTTATTGCACTCAGTGGCGTTACAAGGATACACGACATTACGAGTATACTTGTCTCTTAAACGTTGCATGTTATTCCCGTAGCACAATCGTGTACCAAATGTGCAATATTAATTTGCACACTCATATCTCTACATTATTTTAAGAAATAATTTCTGAAACGTTCAAATCAATTATATATATTTTTTTCAGATCCTGCCAACGTCGAATAGAAATAGTATATATTTTACCATTTTCTTTCTATCGCACGTGTACAAAATTTTTTTCACAAACTTTCTTTGAATTCTAAGAATGCACAGAATGACATCATTTATAATTTTCATATAAACACATCTCAACGACTTATATGGTCTACGTATCAGTAGTAATTGTATTTATTGTGCTCCAAAGTACGCGCATGGGAAGCTAACGCAGAGAAAACGTTTCGTGAATTTTCTGAGTCACCGTGTATCAATACAAAGATCCGTTTGCCTCCGTCAGAGGAGAAAACTTTTGAAGTACGGGTAGCGTGCATCTATCAACGAAACCAGCGTTTCGTTTTCAATCTGCACGAAGTATGGATGCGGGTGCTCGAGGCACGCGCACTCTCATTCCAACTGATAAGAGGAAAGTTCAAGTCAATGTCGTAGGATCATCCACACCGTGTTCCAGCAACGCAGCAATCGATTTTAGTAGTCTAACAGAATTTCAATGGTTGCGGGCTTAATCCGATAAGCCTGTGCGACGCCATTGTGTTAAGGAAATCCGATGTTCAAGTGATCGTTGTTGTTGCGAACGTGTTCTCGGACGTTTTTCCCCTTTTACGCGGAATCGCTTTTTAAGCGATGCGTAAGAAAACAGTTGTGCGATTTTGCTTCAGCTGAACTCATCGCGACTTCATATACTTTCAGATTGACAAATTGCAAATATAGCAAAGATCAGTAATTTTCCACGCGCGCCGACAATTTCGCGTACTGACTTACCTCGAACACACCTGATGTAATTGTTGAACTCTTTTTGCAGCCTATTGGCAGAGTACTGTTGTCTGGTGAAATTCTGCAGGTGCTCATCGAATATGTCATCCGCCGTTCGGTCGACCTTTCCCAAATTCTGTAGGAACTGCAAGCACATGAAAAGAAAGAGAAACATCAGCCTTCTGTCAAATTCGCCGTTCTCATCGTTCATCCGTCAAGTGAATAAATGCTCGTCGTCGTTACTTCTGGAAAGGCGCACGGCAAAAAACGGCGTACAATCGAAACGAGAAAATGGAAAGTCAAGAGTCGCGCGTCTTAATGTAGGCGTTGCGTCGTATCAGGTGGGAGGGTCGGACAGGGAGTCAAGAATCGCGGGACGCGTGGGCAAAAGGGGATTGAGTCGTGTCTCCATATACGAAGTTGTGTCCCACCCAGCGCTACGTCTGCTACGCCGCTAAGTTAAATATTTACCGATGCGTAAATTTCTGATGACGTCGGGACTAAACCCTTTGCACTCGACTATCCAATCTGAGGGGGCACAAAAAAGATTGTGCTGAATGTCCTGAGAATTGTGCCGAATGTATGACATTTTTGTTCAATCAATTGAGAGGTGAATTTTAGCAACCCTGAGACAACAAACAAACCCGCAAAGCGATTGGTGATCGCTTCGAACACTATCTACCCTTAAAAAAAAATAAGATGCAACAGTTCAATTTGATTTAATCTGTGGGATTTTCTACGGAGTGTTTTCTACGCAAAGAAAAGAACACTATCTGCCTTCGAAAAGAATAAGATGCAACGGTTCCATTTGATTTCATCTGTGGGATTTTCTACGGAGTGTTTTCTACGCAAGGAAAAGAACACTATCTCCCTTCGAAAAGAATAAGATGCAACGGTTCAATTTGATTTCATCTGTGGGATTTTCTACGGAGTGTTTTCTACGCAAAGATGTCCAGAGTGGAAAGGGTCAAAGCGCAAATCGCGTGTTGCGCATCCACAGAAAGCCGACGTCTAGCCAGGCGGGCGGGCCGCTTATAGATTCGCGGGCTGTGTGCTTTCGAGTGCAGAGCGCGTTCGGTGCACCCTAGGAGCGGGCCAAGAATTTCGATTAGCCATTTGTCTCTTTGCAGAGCCGAAGTAACTATTGCGCGCGAGTACACATTCCAATTGTCCCGATCGCCGCCATCGTCGCTCAGCAAGAATTGAGACAATTTGCCGCACACCGTTTCGTGCGACGTAACGATCCTGCATCTTCTCAGAAATGAGTTCTCGTGTTGCGCGCGCGCGGCCGTTCGGATAGACCACGTCATGGCATGCGTGCCACGGCAGAGTCGCAATTTAATAGAGATAATAACGACAACGGTACTCTCAATAAATTTGTAATACTCCTTTGTTCGGCGTTCTCGATACGCAGACGTTTACTATCCGATACCGGACACGACGATATCACGTGTGCAAGGCCTTTGAACTCGGTTTATTGACAACCGATAAAGGGGACATTCTGTCGGTTCCGATTGCACGTAAAGCGCTCGACGTATGAAATTTTCATTCAGCGCTCCCTGGAGGCTGACACTAAATTTTTCGGTTGGGACCTAGGGTTGACTTTAAGAGACACCGTGCAAATCACGTAATATTAAAGTAGCTTTTGATTGAAACGGGTTAAATGAAAGTCAAACGAAATCATCTCCGCGTTGAACCTGTTAAATGGAGCAGTTGGTTACACCTGTCGACGGCGGCGGAGCTTAGGCCGTAAGCATCAGTGAACGTGAATGTGAACGTGCTATTTACCGTAACTGAATGAAATACGCATTTAAATCGGCACCTCGCGTATCTCGGTCGCGCACGCCTTAACGGTTTCTGAGAATAGTTCGAAAGAGCGCCTATGACGACATGTGCTTCTTCACTTGCACCTGCCCCACAATTGCTTTAGGTAATTAAGGTTAGAAGAAATAGCGGCGAGCGATGCAACTGACGTGATGAAACGCGCATCAGGACGTTTGCATTTTCAAGGACCGCGCCTCGGAAGTTGTGTTTAATGTTTCCCGCTCACGTATCGGTTAAAGTCCATCTCAGGTTTCTCTGTGTCGGATCATGTGCGCTAGTTTATTACTTGCCAGTTATACTGAGAAATTTTATCGTTGTCGCATTACCTGCGAAAAGTTGAGGAAACAATTTATTCGCAGGATGAACATATTTGATGATCCGCGGGGGGTATTACGTTTGTAGACGGTATAAGAAGCAGCGTAAGAGCTATTAAAAGGTATTTAAGAATTCATGTGACAGCAGTTAATCTTTGCACCAGAGATAAAAAGTGCAGTAGCGACTTGAAAATGAACGTGTCGAGCATAAGCAGTCGTCGTTGCGAATCATTATTCAGGACTAAAACGTATACCTGAAGCGCAAGTTAAAACCAGGTACGGACGTATTTTCGTATTTTTGAACAGGAAGTTTGACGTTATTCGTGGCACATCATGTCCACCATTTAGTTTTAACTGAAAAGCCAGCGTTCTCCGTTGGCAATCCTGCCAAAATCCGCGCAAAACTCTCCTCTGCACAATCGACTACCAGTTGCCTCTATATTCGTGAGCGTTACGACATCGGGATGAGAAAATGTAAATTCGCCAGCCGGCCAGATAGAGCAAAGTTCATTACTTCGCCACTATCGGATGGCCCGTTTTACTCCGCGCCGGGATTCTTCTCTAAAGAGTTCACGGAGCAAGAATGGAATAGATCCAAAAATAGCGTGACAAAGCGTTTTGGCGCGGCAGCACATCCTTTGGCGAGGAATTCGACGAAAAAAGAGTAGTTTGCCTTGCAATGGGTTAGAAAGCAAACGGCAAACGGCAAACGGCAAACGGCGAACGATGAAAAGCAAAGACTGAAAGTATCGTGGCAGCTCGGCACTCTGCACGGCACTCTGCACGGCACTCCACACGGCACGGTGTGCACTGGAAATCACACACGCGAATTACGTAAGCTCCTTACTGACTGTCTATTTGCGGAACGGTCGTCCGTTTGAAGGTAAGTTAGAGGGAGAGGGACACAGAGCGGGGTACGCCGACCTTCTGCATCTCTGCAGACAATATACCTAGTACCATCATCAGCGACTGCCATCAGTGGCTGCCGACAGAACGGGGACGCGCGCAGACGGGAGATTCATTGGATAACGTCGATTAATTGCAATAGAAATTATTCCGGGACGTCGCTTTAGCCCCTTACAGACGCTTCCCGCTCCGGGAACCCCTTTTTCAAAAATAGCACCGGCTATGGAAGCGTTCAGTGCGTTTTTGCGCGATCTAAAATTACGGCTGTTAGGCGATTCATTGAAAATCTAAGCGCGGACTGATGTGTACGGTTTTTAGCCTAGTTTCATTTCGGCCGAGAGCACAGAAGGATAGGGTCTCTTTCTAAAAAAAAATTAGCACCGGAGATGAAGGCATTCAGTGCGTTTTTGCGAAATCTGAAATGACAGTACTAGATGTTTCATTGAACATCGTGCGTAGCGAATGTAGAGATGAGATTGTACGCGCGGACTAATCTGTGTGTTTTTTAGTCCAGTTTGACTGACGAAAAGCATAAAAGGATCGGGTCTCCCCTTCAAAAATATTTTGTCGATCTAAAAGATTTTGCGGAAAAAGATTTGTTGAAAAGCATAAAGGCTGTGAGTAAATGAAATGAAAGAACGATTGCAAGGATGTTCCGTCTAGTATGCACTATCGTCGTATCATTTTTGATGAATCATAAGCCAGACAACACGTTTCGCATAAGATAAGTTAAGGCCATGATGAATCTAGATTCTGCTGAATAATAAAAACAATGTTATCTGTATGAGTCACAATATCGCTGACCAAAATGCACGTCAGTACGTCTGTGTTGTCATTATTAAATCTCCTCAGGCGTCATTAATATGTATCAATATCATGTCTGGTTCTTTAAAATCGCCTTTATGTTTTTTATTGCTTTTTTTTCATAGATCACATTATGCAATCTTTGATGCTTAACCAACTGAGTACCTAATTGACCATTTTCAACTTAATACGTATGCAATTCCATGCTGCACTGTAAATATAACTCAATGTGTATGTTCAAACTTGTAGTGACTCTATGAAGTGCCGCTAGATGTCGAATAGAACCACTAGTTTTGCCGCCAGTAATTAACAGTAATATAAGTTTTATTGCAGGACAGGGCTACGACAAACGTCTAGTGAAGTTATTTGGGTCCACAATCAATGATAAACGTATTTTTTTTATTCATGCATTTGGACATAAATAATGCCACATGACAGAATAATTGCAAACGGAGCAAAGTATTGCAGAAAAAACATTTCTTGATGCCATCATCATCTCTATATTTAATCAACGTGAATATTGATCCTGAAGTAAGTCTGCATGAGGCGAGTCAAGAAATCGAAATCCTACTGAAAAAGCTGTGAAGAGTTTCGAAACAGACACTGGAGCAAATTAGGCTTATCACTGTGTCCATCTGTAAAAGGTATCTTTTCTATTATACTGCGTAATAATTTGTGCAGAGTCCGGTGCATTTCCAGATTTCACGAGCAAAATTCCATGAAGCCTTATTATCTTCCAGCAACTCTTGCTAACTTTTACTAATGAACCGATGCATATGCGTGTCATTCTGTATGTCTACACACTACTATTTCCCCACATAATCTTGCGTCTTTATATTTTTCCGGAAATCTCGTGTTAAGCCCAGAAGTGGCAGTAGCGTCAAGCAGGTCACTTTATTTCACCTAGAAATCTGTCTGCAATGACTGGGTGCCGCCCATCGTACGACATCGACAATTATGCCGTCGAGATCCGATTCAGCGCACGAACTATCAGCGATATTACCTGTTCCCCGGCGAGGCATCATTTTTGTCACGGCCATGGATCCGTGCGTACCGTTATCCAGTTAGCATAACTTGCACCCAACGGACTTACGCGCGACTCCGACTTAAGCTTTAAACCCGTTCGCACTCCGAACTGACCTCCAATCTGTGTCACGCATCGTCAGTTCACGTTCTCGTCTTGATACCGTTCACAATGATACAGCGCACGGCTGGGTGGAACTTGCTGCTCGCGAATTAGACAGTGCACTTCGATAAACTCAATTAACATTCTTCTAGGTGCACTTTCTTCATTCTTACCCGATGATAAACCTATTATCCGATTAATTTGATTACAGATTCAACGATTGTTCATAATGTTAATAATGTCTATGCCTATTTTTGTTGAATCGATTTTCGGATGGTATTCCGGGAGAGGAGGTCCATGGGTTTCAACACATTCAGAGGTCATACAGGATAAAATAAAACCATTGAACCAAAAGAGGCATAAAAATGGTTACCATAAATGCAACCGCATTCAACGCTGTCTCCGGTTCATTCGCCTCGCGAAATCTTCGACACGATAAAGGAAGACGGAATTGAATTGACAGTTTGCGGGAAATTATTAACCTGACGTCGGATGTTGGGATTCAAAGTCTGTAAATCAGTGATGGTCGGTTTTTGCGTGGAAATAGATGAACTTTCACTCGCAATGGGAGGCCAAATGTTTTGGAACTTTCCCGGGAATTTTCTACTTTTTTCGTCGTTTCCGTCGACCTAGCTGTGTTGGAAAGTCAGCACGTTTAAGACTTAAGAGACGCATTTATCATTTTGTTAAATGTCGCCGAACAAAGAGTGAGAAATAATGTCTCAATTATTATGCCATGTACACGCGCCATCATAAACCATGAGACACTTGTCAAGTTCAGTTAGACTTTTAAGTGACGCCAATTATGACATCTAATATAAAATGTATATTATTCTATATTCTTGTTATTCACGCGTTACGATCGATAGAAAGCGCTGAAAACGTGCTGAAAAACAGATTTGAAAATAGGAACGGATCGGGTTTCCTATGACTTGTGGAAGGGGGCGTACGTACTCAGATTCCATCGCTCTCACTTACGGCCATTCGCATTGTGTTTGGCACGCAAGGAACCAGCTTCGAGATAAAAGATGAAATTACTAGACCGGGCGAGAAAAAGTTGGAGTAGTTACGAAATCGAGAGTGTAACGGAAATGTGTCTTCAAGCGGCTCGTTAGAAACATCCATCCTACTTGCTTAAGTGCCATGTCCGTCGTCAAATCACGCTCATTGGACGACTAGAAATATTTATCCACACAGTCCCTGTTTCTCATTTTTTCCTTTTGTACTTTCAGAAGAAGCGCACTTCCTTTTAGTCGAGTCATTAAGGTGTTGTTAAAGGTTATATGTAGAAACGAATATGATATTTGAATATTCTCGTTTTAATTCGTGTACCATAAGAGACCAAATTTAATGCCATGTCCATTTGTAAGTTTTACATTCTGCTATATGAAACCGTGGAAGTATTATTTCAAAAGGAAGAACAAGTATCATAGTTTTAATTTAATAAGAATTCGTCAGGTAAACATTTATATAGTCTATGTACATATATTACGTGATAGGTAGATTCACGATCGTTATCCAGATGAATCACCGAAATGGACATTTTCAGCGATAGAAACATGGAAAACGTGAGGAACAAACGGTCACTGACATACTTTTCATGCACACCAAATTCTCTGACCCGACCGGTTTTCGAAAGTGATGCTCCTCTTTCCATCAAGACGCTTATAGTCGCGGTCGCATGAATCTTCCTCAACTATAGTGCCCACCAGACACAAGACTCGTAAATCATCCATCATTTCGCGGTAAGCAGACAAGTCAAGTGAATATTTTAAGCCCGTCTCATCAGAAACACAATTCCCCTGAGCCAAATCCAATAGAAGGAACATCAGATGATGTGTTTCATTTCAAACTTATTGTCATTTACTTAAATGGTTAAGGGGCATAAAACTCTTGTTTGGTTCGGAGCCACTGGTATGACTCCCATCCCCGCGTTTTGCACATTATTTTTACTCATTTAGAACATACTGTATTTTCCAAATGATAGTACAATAATTTTGAAGTCATTCGAACATAATTATACCATTTTCTATCACTAATTTTTCGAATAGTGACTTTGAAAGTAGTACATTTCTCAAATGATAGTAGTAGTAGTAGTAGTACCGCTCTGCAAAAAAAAAAAACCACCCCTCAGTGACTCTTTGAACTTTCTCAATTGGAATATCGCAGACCCTGGGCATTGTCAGGTATCCTATTGAGCCTAATGGTTAACGCGGTCCTGCCTGCAAGTATAATAGACAGGGATTCTTGGTTGGGTCATGCTTTGGCGCGGAACAGGCGAACGGAGCCAAACGAAACAGGGCGAGCGCCGAGGTAAGAAGGTTCGTGGAGTTGGAATGTTGGCGCTGAGCTTCGGACGTCAACCTCGGGCAGTTGGCCTGTTCGAACGGCTACACGAACGGCCATACGAACGGCCATACGAACGGCCACACGAATGGCCATGCGAACGGCTATATGAACGGGCTTGTCCGGCGATGCAGCAATGCTTATCGCGCTATTAGCGGACAGGAATACGCATTCGTACTTTCATCTAGTCTTCATCGACGAGCTTAAGTTCTGTGCGATCACTCCATGTCTGCATGCGTCGAAACGGAACGAACCTTTTCTCGCTATTCCTGGCTGTTTTATTTACTTGGGAATGTAAGAAAGATTTTAGAGATACAGGGCGAGAAGTAAGTGTAAGTACGGTTATAGCTGTAAATACTGGAGTCAATTATTTTATTACCAAAATCGAATCCTATCCTGACTCTAGTAAACTGGTAAATAATTCATGAAATGAAGTAATAACGCAGCCTTTAATTATCACGCTATTAGTGGACAAGAATACGCATTCGTACTTTCATCTAGTTTTCATCGACGAGCTTAAGTTCTGTGGGATCACTCCATGTCTGCGTGCGTCGAAACGGAACGAACCTTTTCTCGCTCTTCCTGACTGTTTTATTTACTTGAGAATGTAAGAAAAGATTTTAGAGATACGGGGCGAGAAGTAAGTGTAAGTACGGTTATAGCTGTAAATACTGGAGTCAATTATTTTATTACCAAAATCGAATCCTATCCTGACTCTAGTAAACTGGTAAATAATTAATGAAATGAAGTAATACCGCAGCCTTTAATTATAGCGCTATTAGTGGACAGGAATACGCATTCGTACTTTCATCTAGTCTTCATCGACGAGCTTAAGTTCTGTGGGATCACTCCATGTCTACGTGCGTCGAAACGGAACGAACCTTTTCTCGCTCTTGCTGGCTATTTTATTTACTTCAGAATGTAAGAAAAGATTTTAGAGATACGGGGCGAGAAGTAAGTGTAAATACGGTTATAGCCTTAACACTTTGACTGCCGTGATGGTCACCGCTGACCGGCGCGATAAATTTTACTGAAGATCCAAAATATTCGCAACGGGTAATAATAATTATTTTATAAATGCAGTTATTGTCAGAATAGTAATGCGATCCTTTTATTTCCAGTACCTGCACATTATTTACATTTTGCATAATTCAGTCAAACGCTGTAGTATTTCATAGCATCGGCGTTCTAATACTAACACAGCAAAATACGCGCCGGGACCGATTTTCATGTTTTTCGCTGTGAGTCAAAGTGTTAAATATTTAAAATTTCAATTATTTTGTCTATAAACGAACTATATTTTTTATGGTGAGCCAAAATCGATGGGACAGTCCTATCCGGTGACTCTAGTAAACTGGATTCGAAATGAAATGTGAAATGAAGTAATAACGCAGCCTTTAATTATCGCGCTATTAGCGGGGAGGAATATGCATTCGTACTTTCATCTAGTCTTCATCGGCGAGCTTAAGTTTTGTGCGCTCATTTCATGTTTGCGTGCGTCGAAACGGAACGAACCTTTTCTCGCTCTTCCTGGCTGTTTTATTTACTTCAGAATGTAAGAAAAGATTTTAGAGATAAGGGGCGAGAAGTAAGTGTGAGTATGCTTACAGTTTTAAATACTGGAGTAAATGATTTTATTACCAAAATCGAATCCTATCCTGACTCTAGTAAACTGGTAAAAGAGTCGTGAAATGAAGTAATAACGCAGCCTTTAATTATCGCGTTCTTAATGGACGGGAATACGCATTTGTACTTTTATGTAGTCATCATCCGCGGGTTTAAGTTTTCTGCGATCACTCGACGTCTATGCGTTTTTTTCGTACATTCTGACTGTTTTATTTATTTGAGAATGTATGAAAAGGCGCTAGAGGTAAAAGCTGAGGGGAAGTAAGTATAGCGTTAAGTAACGGAGTTAACTATTTTATTGGCAAAATCGAATGCCATGTAGACTTCGAAGAGTAAACCGGTAGGATCAACTATAGGATTTATGAAATTAAAGAATGACATTGCTTTAATTAACGGGCTATTAGTGAACAGGAACACGCATTTATACTTTCATGTAGCCTTTATCGGCGAGCTTAAGTTCTCTGTGATGTCTGATAGCAGGTGGAATACGTTCTAAGTACCGAGAGTTATGTGATGGTACGAAAGCGCAGCCACAGTTTCGAAAGTTATCTTGTTCATTCCCCATGAAACCTTTTGTCTGTAACGGTGCTGTGGACTGACGGCGGCCACGGCTCCTTTTCGTTCTGACTGGTTAGCCGAATCACAGAATACGTTACCATTTGAAAACGTTCAATTCAATGAAATTAACAAGGGAATAAACGGAGTCAATAAAAATGTTAAGTTTTGATCTTTCTAAAGAAGTTATCTCCTTGCGCTTGTCACGATTTTTAAACATATTGCACGGAAGAATACGTATCAAGAGTATATATGAGCTGATGTTTCGAGCGTTCGTCTTTACCATAAAACTGCACGAGCAACGTTCCTTTTGCCCCCCTCTACGATCTGACTTGACTGGTCAAGAGGTAACGGAACCACCGGGACGTTTTGTGCGTCTCTGGTTTGGGTGGTAAGCATACCGAACCGGGACTCCCGTTCCAACGTAAAGAAAAAAACCCGCGATAAAATTGTATCAAAACAGCATATGACGACGGTCTCATATCGAGCCTTTTCTTCCGTTGCAACGTGCAGTCGAAATAATATCAAAACATATCTCTCTCAGCCACGCGTCACCGTGAAACGAAAATAACTATATTGATGATACCGAAAGAGACTTAAATTGCGTACTTGCAACGTGAATTTTGATTTACTTAGTAAGAAAACTCCTGCCCGTTTTTCATGGAGATATAATAAATGAGCGCGACTTTAAAAGAAAATCAGTGTGAAAGCTGTATTGACGATACCGAAAGAGACTTAAATTGCGTACTTGCAACGTGAATTTTGATTTACTTAGAAGAAAACTCCTATGGAGATATAATAAATGAGCGCGACTTTAAAAGAAAATCAGTGTGAAAGCTGTAAGGATTAACCGCTATAATGAATCCTACTATATGCACATGTTCTAGGAATGCGGTCCTGAACAAGAACTCTGACGTGGATGGTAGTACCGCTTACGTATAGCTTTTATGAGTAGGTCCGGTGCGTCCGTAGAACACATATAGCTGTGCAAAAACATATATAGACTGAACTAATTTGCTAAGTATTATTGCTTCATTAACATTTAAAGCGTCCTACTCTTTTTGCGTCTCAGCTGACACAGGCGCGTTCTAAAGGAAACCAAATTCGCAGGCGCAGGGTATAATAATTATATTGCCTGCGAACCCGCTCTCTGCGATTTTTCAGATACGGCTAGGATTACGTACGGTTGTGAGTTATGCTGTGATTCATGCAACGAACTTGCGTGTTTGACATATTTACGTAAGTTCGCACACTTACCGTAAAAACGTATGTACACGTTGGTACATAGGCTTACAATTAGTAGTCGAAAAGAGACCGGATGCTGCACAACGAGGAGCGACGACAGGAGTGGCTCGGCACGTATGTACATCGGTAAATATGTATTAATACTTTCTTGCAGAGGTTGCGGCGAGTAATGATACACGATACGCAGATAGGAGGCTATAAGAGTCGCAACTACATACAACATTGTGCCGTTTGTGTGAGCAGACGTAAATTTTGGTAGATAAGAAAATCTGCATGAATATCGTCATGGGCTTCGAAAGGCTACGCCAAAAAGCTTATACAAGCTTATACATTGGCTGAAAGACACGTTTAAGCCAATTATTCAAACGCGAAGACTTAATTCAGGTATAATGTTCACACAGTAATGGTCGTCGAAAATATTCCTCCTTATGCTCCGTTATCTGCGCTTTTAACATAACGCCATTTTACGGCGCGCAATGCATTGGGACTATGCTCGAAGATTTGTGTATAAAATAAATGTATTCGATATATCGTTAATTCGCGCGTTTATGTCGTATCGCTTCTGGTTGATCGGTAGGAAGTCAACTTCGTACATAGATTCTCACGCCGCCAACGGTTGCCTGGATGTTTCTGAGGCCTCGCCAACACCAACGCGTATGCTAATTGATACGTTAGATGAGCACCATATTAGGCACGATTGAATCACGAAACATTTATGAAAGAGTCACACCTCACGGGCTTATATGGTTCCCGATGATTTTATTGAAGGTGACCTTCACGAAGATTGAATTTCTTTGAAAGACTGTCAGGTCAACTTAGGCTAGGACCCATTGGCATTCTCCTGCAACAGTCATTGCACGCTGTATGTACATTGTAAACGGATGTCTTCCGCTCCAAAACTGGCCAAGAAATATTCAAGATACGTGAGAGTGATGCAAATGTTACGTTACGGCTAATAAAATTTTATCAACGCGCGTCCTTCAACGAAGGCTAATTTAATCAGATTATTTACGTTATGCTCGCTAAACAGAAATTAAGTCATGGTAACGCGCGGCAGTGGTTACCGTGAAACCGTACATTATCTGAAATTCTACCCGACGTCGTTAATTGTTTAAAACCGTCGACAGCGGCGAACGAAGGTCAATTTAATTGCCTCCCACGCGAAAACCATGGGAAACCGGGATTGCCTTTCGATGAAAGTAACTTTTCGCGGATTCGACACGCCCAAAACGTTTACAATTGACTCGCACGGACGATGTTTGTCAAGGGAAAAATTCAATGCATGTCCGCGGGGCGGTACGTCGACGCGAGGCAGGTTCAAGACTCGTTGGACCCTATTGTATCAAGTACATAGTTATCAAGCTGAATTTCCTGCGTGCTGAATTAATCTGAATACATTGCTATGACGATCCATAACCCGATCTCGCCTAACATGTCTTCTGTACCTGGACTGGCGTCTTGCATACAGCCAATCTACCGCTATCGACGATCCTCATAACCGATTGCTCATCGTAATTCAGGATGAAAAGGAAAGTTACGTATCATCTGCAGCTGCAATCTTCAGCTGTTTTACTGTAATTTCTGCACCTATCGAAATTGTCACATTTTAGCTATTGTCGAATGTGAACAGTAACAGCATAGGAAGCGTCCATATGCCATCGAACTCTCTGAGCAACCTACCGGAAATTTGTTGAGGCCAGTCCACTCTTTATGATTAGCTAAAGATAAGTAGCGTCATAAATGTAGCTGCCAGTTTTTTAATCATATCAAATGCTTTGGACAGAGACTCTATATCATTACAAGTTGTTCGATGAATCTAAACATATTATAATAAGGTACCCCGTGCTCAGGATAACGATAGGAACTGTCTGAGCAACCTATCGGAAATTTTTGTTGAGGTCAGTTCACTCTTTATGATCAGTTAAAGATAGGTAATGTCATAAACGTTACCAAAGAGATGATTAAATGGTACACTGCCCTCGGGACAACGCCACTTGAAGGATCCAACTGCATATCCTTAGGCATATTCCCTGTGGGCATGGGGTATGGGCCCTGAATTGGCCGGACTCAAGACTAAGGATGAACCGCTATTGCCGCGAGTGCATACTGATCAAACTAAATTGCTGCGACAATGCGTATGTACTGTGCGCAATCGCTGCGGTGCTAACCGCTACGAAGGTCGGCGCAATTGTCCGCTTATCTGCCTGGATGAATTATTCGCACCTAGACTCTACGAAGTTCGTTCCTTCTGCAGCCTAAACTTGAGACGATCATAAGAGCATCACTCTTCCACGGTTCACCTGGAATTATTACGATGGAGCGACGATGAAAATATCTATGATAAGCATTGATGTCATCTCGATACTTGTGGGTCATGCGAATTATGCTTGAAGTACAAGTTTGCACCCGGTTGGTAATGAACAGCATATCACTTGGTCTAAAGTAATTCCGGAAAGAATTACTCTATTCAAATTATATTTTGCGTAGAAACATTATTGGTATTTTAGGAAATAAATTTGCGATTTCAAGGCTTATAGCGTTTGAAGGTGTGACAATGTCCAAAACAATCATCAAATCAATGCATTACGTGGTTGGTTAACACGTTGACTGCCAAGCGTATTTTGCTATGTTAGAACCGCGATGCGATAAAATACTGCAGAGTATAATTAAATTGTACAAAATAAAGGTAATGCAGAGTTATTAGAAGCCAAAGTATTGAAGCACAGTTCCAATATCAATTGCTTTTACAAGATTGCAAATAGGCTTTATGGCAAATTTGTTTGCATTTATAGTAAAATCTTTTGCGTCGGTCACCGGTGACCACCATGGCAGTCAACGTGTTAAACAGGTACGGCAATAATAAGTTGTTTGTCCGTTTTTGCTCGGCGTTTTTCTTTACGAACATAAAATACAGTCTCGTTTAATTCCTCGCACACGAATAATATATAATTTGTCGATTGGCCTATTGTCTGCATATATTGTAGAAGTATAAATTTTAAATGGGTCAGACTATTCGTTTTTTTCACGGTTTTTACTTGCAACAGATCAAACAACAAATGCGTTTGCATAACGACCCAGCACAATACACCATGTGCGCGTACACGTAGATAACAAAGATTTTTGTACAGTGTTGAACAGATGTGCAGGTGACCTAATACAATTAATTATGACCTCACGACAGCGGCAGGCATCATTTATCGACTTGCACTTATAGATCGAAGAGTGCTGTTCACTGTTGCACTAGGAAAAGTTCCGCTTCCTATATGAAGATCCTAAGTGTTGCTTTCAAACGGTGAAAGTTTGCCGAGCCATTATTACGTGTCCATATTTCACGTATAAAACTACCTGAATCGTGCAATACTTTCCGAAGGATAATAATTAATAATTGGCCATCAAACGATAGACCACGAGAGTCTGGAGTGTTATTCTGCGAAGCTTGGCTAAAATGAACCGTTAAATTTATGTTGAACTACATTCGAACGAATTCGGTTTGAGCCGCGTAAGTTTGCATAACAGTAATTAATATGTATTATTCAACCTTTACACAGGTAATTCACACGTAGAGTCACGAATGCCGAGATGTGCGTCGTGCAAATTAAATTCACATCCTGACTGCAATGCCGACATACATTTCTCTCAGACTTGAAGACGGAGACACAGTTTAAAGTTAAACTTGTCTCTTCCTACTCGTTCGATTTTACTCACTGTTTGTTCCAGTTTCACGTCACAAATTGCACGATTTCTAGATCACGTCTAATACTACGTCGCAGAGCTACCCGCGAAAAACTTGAAAATCTAAAATTAACTCAAAGCTCTTAATCTTGTGTAAATGAAATACGTTCAAACAATGCGGCACTAACAACAATACGGTGAAGCGTGAAGCCGATAATATTCTCGCAAAACGCTATGAAAGCAACTTTCTGCCTTCTGCCGTTAAATTAACTTTCACTCTAAGATTACTCCAAAGATCTTAATCTGCCATATATTAAATACGTTCAAACAATGCACCGCTAACAACAATACAGTGAACCATGAAGCCGAAAATTACTTCGAAAAATACTACGAATGCGACTTTCTGCCTTCTACCGTAAAATTGACTCGCACTACGAAAGTAGAATTATTTCTTGCCATATGGAACAGCGCCTATTAAAGATTTAGCGTGTCCACCATCATTACGTATTGTCGATTTATTAGACCGGATCAGAACAAGTCAACTGAAGCGATTGTATGCGTTTCGTGTACCGAATACGTGTGAATGCGGTCGCCTTCTTCGTCATTCTGTCTTTCGCACTACATATCGGGATTACGTGTTGCCTCGTTCATAGACTGTCGAAAGTGTTAGAGCCAACAGTATAATAGAATCCGAGTCGATCTGGGAGCCAGGAAAATTCTGATGCTAAATTTGGCACGAAGCATCGACCCTGTTATTGGATATAGGACTGTCACTCCGGTAGTTTCGCGCAATTTCTTTCCATTGACTCGCATAGTAGCCCACCGTCCGAAAATAATTGATAAATAAGTATTTTGCGCCAGTATCAAATAACAAAGTGACGGAAAGATTTGATCACACATAATCTGTCGTTTCGGAATAATACGTAATATAATAGTTATGAGCCAAATCAAAGATATAGGTATTTTCGTTGCGATATTGAAACGTCGATTCGTCCTGTCGCGAATTTAACACAATGAGACAGCGAAGACACCGGTGTCTCACGGCGATCTTTAGTAGCCCACCGTCCGAAAATAATTGATAAATAAGTATTTTGCGCCGGTATCAAATAACAAAGTGACGGAAAGATTTGATCACACATAATCTGTCGTTTGGGAATAATACGTAATATAATAGTTATGAGCCAAATCGAAGATATAGGTATTTTCGTTGCGAAGTTGAAACGTCGATTCGTTCTGTCGCGAATTTAACACAATGAGACAGCGAAGACACCGGTGTCTGACGGCGATCATCAGGTTTTTTGGCGGATTGCACAAGATGCGTTATAGCCGGTTCGCCGAGAATAGAAGAACTGGGTCGTAACCTAGTTGAAAGAAGTACTGTACGAACATTTAGTTTTCCATCGCTAGACGACACAGCCGCACAACTTCATTTTCTCACATGTGTCTATCATTTGTCTCTCCACCTTGTTAATATCGGCCTTACAATTAGCCTTCCCTCGTTTATCACGTTTCGCAACCGGTTGCCTTTCCCACAAGACAACAATCGCGGAAATACGCTATGACTATCATGTCAAATTCATATCCAGGCACACACAAAATTCTACAATTTTCAGTTCGTTCTTCCTTAACACTTTGACAATTTTTGCAGCTGCGATTCTTCAATCGTGCAAAATAAAAGTAATAAAATAAAGCATCATTCGCAACGGCTTTTACTAGATTGCAAATAGGCTTCATGGCGAATTTTTTGCATTTATAGTAAAATCTTTTGGATATGGTGACCACCGTTCATAATAAAATTCGTTTGTCGATACTTCTTCATAACTTTGCAGCATACTTTGCGAATTCACGTACATCATATGAGCTGTTTATTTTGAAAGTGGCCTAACTCCGTTTTTCAATATTTTCCGGTTACCATGGTTACATGTAAAAATTCATGTTATTTATCAGTAAATGTTATTTATCTCGATTTGAAGATAAATGGAGTTAGGTCATTTTCAAAATAAATATATGTTTCAAATTCAATAATTTCATGTCGCTCTTACTCTATCAAATGCTCATATTATTATTAGCTGCCCTAGTAAAAACACACCTAGCTTTCAGTCGGTTCTATCGCGTGGAAAATGTTTACGTCAGAATTGAGAATCGCCCGACATTAGACACTTACTTCTTCCCCTATCTCGGGCAGTCGCTCGTTCAAACATTCTCGCGTCTTCCGACCATAACAGTATACGTGCTTATGTCGTCGTGTTTTCTGCTGTATGCATCGGAGTTAAGAAACGACGGTGAGAATTTCAAAGGTACAATTAGATGAAAAATCGAAAAGTGCTCACGCGACGGCCTTCATGTCTCACAGAAGGCGGTGGCGGAAAGCGTTATTCGCAAAGCGTGGAAAATAGGCACAGTATCAATCCTGACGCAACGCACGCATTCACGCGTGAACATTTTTTCCTCACAAATAGTTCGTAATAAGTTATCTGGGAAAGTAAAACATATCTTATATATTGTCGCAGATCTTATCTACGATTGTTCGCGAAGTTTCCCTCTGAAATACTTTGGCTGGCATACTCCGACGTAATGAAGAAATGATTGGCATGCCGAGAGCTGCGTCAAAACTGTATTTGGCGTTATGCAAACGAGAACTCGTTAAATAGCGTGAAGTACCCGGTAATCGAGAGTTTCTGTATTTGGCTTAATATTAAGGTTCTGCTTTAATATTGGCTCGAGTATTTTGCTTAACACTAGATTTACGGAACCCGTCAATTTCACGAGCAAAATTACAAAGACTCTTACTATTACCTTCTAGCCAGCATAGCCGACGTTAATTAATGACATTGCATGAATATGTATGAAAATGCATTTCCTCCTGAGATTTCTAATTTAGAAATTCTATATGTCGTATACGTAAAAATTTCTCAAGAAATGTAACGTTAACACGTTGACTGCCACGGTGGTCACAGGTGACCGGCGCAAAGGATTTTATTAAAATTGCAAAAAAATTCACAATGAAGCCTATTTGCAATTTTGAAAACGCAATTGATATTGAAACGGTGCTTCAATACTTTGACTTCTAACAACCCTGCGTTACCCCTATTTTGCATGATTTAATCATACTCTGCAGTATTTCATCGCATCGCGGTTCTAAAATAGCAAAATACGCAGAAGATTTTACTAAAAATGCAAAAAATTCGCAATGAAGCCTATTTGCAATTGTGTAAAAGCAATTGGTATTGGAATGGTGCTTCAATACTTTGGCTTCTAACATTTGCAAGAGTTACCTTCATTTTGTACGATTTAATTATACTTTGCAGTATTTCATCGCATCGCGGTTCTAAAATAGCAAAATACGATTGAGCAAAATACGCAGAAGATTTTACTAAAAATGCAAAAAATTCGCAATGAAGCCTATTTGCAATCTTGTAAAAGCAATTGATACTGGATAGGTGCTTCAATACTTTGGCTTCTAAGAACTCTGCGTTACCTTTGGTTTGCACGATATAATTATACTCTGCAGTATTTCATCGCATCGCGGTTCTAACATAGCAGAATACGCAAAAGATTTCACTAAAAATGCAAAAAATTAGCGATGAAGCCTATTTGCAACTTGTAAAAGCAATTGGTATTGGAATGGTGCTTCAATACTTTGGCTTCTAACGTTTGCTCGAGTTACCTTCATTTTGCACGATTTAATCGTATTCTGCAGTGTTTCATCGCATCGCAGTTCTAACATAGCAAAATACGCTTGGCAGTCAACGTGTTGTGTCGATTACTGCGTACTTTATCCTATCGCATCGCCTAGGACTATTAGAATTTGCACTTTTCTCCTCCTCGCGAAGTTGCACGACACGATTGCGCTGGTACGAGGCGTTGAATGAAAGGGGACAATGAGACTGGCCGACAGCAGGTGATCTCGACCTGAATTTGCAACCTAATTGAACGAAACGAGACGAACGTGTTCCAACGATGATAATTCGTTCCATTTCCGTTCGAAGCCGAACGCACAAAACCTTTACGCCTTTAAGCCTTACACACCTCCCAATCTCTCCCTGATTCTCTCTCATTCTCCTTCCTCCTGTCTTGTCACTTCCTGCCGTGCCCGTATTCCGTATGCAACCGGCGTTACTCCGACTTGCAATGACTCTGTGTCGGCGTGACTCGAGAAAGCTACTATTGCCGCGAGATCGCGTGCGTCTGCTCTTTTGAAGATGCATCGAGAACCGCTATTCAACGGAGATCCAGTTCTTTCACTGTACAAATTTCCGGATTATACTCCTTTTCCATGTGCTCCCGCATACGCAATTGCTGCCCGGTGCAATTTAACACTACATTTCCGGAGAATAAAGTGCGTACATCATATACAAAGTTTGCAAATTGGAAACCTGAGGTCGAAACGAATTTCTATATGCGTATTATTACGTTAATAAAAGTCAGCAAAAGTTGGTAGGAAATAATAGAAATATTTCCTGTAATTTTGCTTCTGAAGTCCGAATCTAGGGTTAGTATATGCTTATTTCTATTTCCCGCCTTCGTGACAGTTTTTTCATGCATTGCATCTACTTAATATAAGATTTACGGCGAAATGTATAGGCATTCGACATTATCCGCAAAGTTATGTAGATATACGTCATTAGCCGAAGAAACACATAGATATGACATACAGAATTTAAAAATTGGAAGCCTGAGGCGGGAATTAATTTGGATATATATGTGTGTCATTCCATTAACGGAGCCCAGTAAAAGTGCTGTACTGTGCCCAGTAGTTAGTTAAGTTAGCCCAGCACTTTTGCTCTGCAATATCAAGGTGGAATGATGTTTAGTCACTGCATAATTCAGATTGCTTTATAATAGCACTAGTCAGGAACCCTTCATTTTTCGTCCGCTGGCACGCGATCATCCGTTTAATCAGAGGTCAGGGTGCTTTGGGCAGGCAACAACATATTTGGGCAATGAAGGAAACACGTGATAGGGGCCACAGAGGGGAAGGAACGACCGCAAAATTTCTTTGAAGACGGATATATCAGGTACCGTACTACCTTTAAAGGGGACCGTATACACGATAAGCAATTAACACGACTCCCGTTACCAGACGTCAATCTGAAACGTGAATACGTAAGATTACCTTACGTTGACTGCGCACGAAAGAGAAATATCACATCACAGGTTACTGTATTACGTGTACGCGTCCTGCCGACGAAAGACCCCAATAAACGTGTGAAATTAACTGTCATTCGCTAAGTGTCGCTACGCAAGTTTCACGTCAACGGAATCCAACTGCTGTACTCGATAAAATGACGGCAAAAATAATTTATTTTTTTTACGCGACTGCGGACAAAGGAGAAATATTACATCAGAGATGGTCGCATCACGTGCACGCGTCATGCGGAAGAACGATCCGGAAAACGAGTGTATTACACAGTCATCCGCTAACTCTCTACAAGTGACTTCAACAATATTAACTCTTTAAACTCGTGAAATCACGAGGAAAGCGATGTAGTCCAGGAATCGGCTTTTGCTCAGAGCAGCTTTTGCTGCATCATCCGGAATAAAGATCTGACTGTCATTCAAATATCGTTTTTTAACGCGCAAACAAATATTTACGCTACCACTACAGCAACCAGCGGGTGATTTTTGCTAACCAAAGGCAATATTGTGTCAAGTAGAGAACAACTCAAAGGAAAGATACAAATGGCAAGGGGAGAAATGTATAAAAATATGTAAATGCTAGTATTGTTTTTGAAAGCAGAAATATTTCTACTCCTGGTTTGTGAAATTTTTCTTAACCAAAGGCAATATTGTGCAAAATAGAGGACAACTCGAAGGGAAGATACAAATGGCAAGGGGAGGAATGTACAAAAATATGTAAATGCCAGTATTGTTTTTGAAAGCAGAAATATTTCTACTCCTGGCTTCTAGAATTTTTGTTAACCAAAAGCAATATTGTGCAAAGTAGAGGACAATTCGAAGGAAAGATACAAATGGCAAGGGGAGGAATGTATAAAAATATGTAAATGCCAGTATTGTTTTTGAAAGCAGAAATATTTCTACCCCTGGCTTGTGGAATTTTTGTTAACCAAAGGTAATATTGTACAAAGTAAACGACAACTCGAAAGAAAGATACAAATGGCAAGGGGGGAATGTATAAAAATATGTAAATGCCAGTATTGTTTTTGAAAGCAGAAATATTTCTACTCCTGGCTTGTGGAATTTTTGTTAACCAAAGGCAATATTGTGCAAAGTAGAGGACAACTCGAAGGAAAGATACAAATGGCAAGGGGAGGAATGTATAAAAATATGTAAATGCCAGTATTGTTTTTGAAAGCAGAAATATTTCTACTCCTGGCTTGTGGAATTTTTGTTAACCAAAGGCAATATTGTGTCAAGACAGGGACAACTGGAAGAACGGATATAAAGGGCAAGGAGAGGAAGCGGGCAAAGAGAGAGAAGAAGGAGACGATAGGCCAGTTGCCATAATTGGCGAACGCGTATACACCCCACGTCACTGGCAGAGCCATTGCACCTGTTTCTTCATGCGTGGACAAAGTCAGATCTCCTGGATTCGATTCTTGGCACAACGTCAGCTCGTTTTCTCTCTTCGAGGAAGAAACGGTCTCACAAATAATTTGCCGGATAACCCGCGCAATCCAATTGTGCGGCATCGGCGCTTAAAACATTGACTGCCACGGTGGTCACCGGTGACCGGTGCAAAAGATTTTACTAAGAATGCAAAAAATTCGCAATGAAGCCTATTTGCAATATTGTAAAAGCAATTGATATTGGAACGCTGCTTCAATACTTTGGCTTCTAAGAACTCTGCGTTACTTTCATTTTGCAAGATTTAATCATACTCCGCAGTATTTCATCGCATCTCAGTTCTAACGTAGGAAAACGCGCTTGGCAGTCAACGTGTTAAAATGTCAATCTCACAACTCGGATAACACGCGGATAATATGCGCAATTAATCGGATCTTCGCTTAAAAGTGTCGTTCCGCGTTTGCAAGGATTTCCCCCGTGTTAACCGCCTGGAGGAAGTAAACCGGAAGAAGAAGAAGGGTTATCCGTCCTCTTTACACGGTGCTTTACGTAACATGAGATTAAATGATAAATTCATTCGACCTGCCACCATTGTAATCGCTGCCAGTATTGACGTTTTCGGCACCGCGTGATCTGTTGGATCTTAAATAAATGATTGGTCGATTTGTCCGAGCAAATCTCACGATTGGAAAGAACGGTAAAAATGGTAATGTAACTATGCGTCCATACTATTATGTCCATGCTCCCTGCACGCAGCGTGCATGACGTAATAAATAAATGCACGCACGTCGTTAGAAGGTACAACGAGCGAAATAAAACAAAAAAAAACATGTAATGAGAGAGGGAAGGAATACCGCGAAGGCGTAGAGAAAGCTTGAAGAAGAGCAGGAAGACAAGAAGGTACGGCTTTGCTCCGCGATTATGTCGGGGAAATCAGCAAGAGAAACGGCAAAGGTGGTAACATGAAAGTTGTGCTTTTAACGCTTAAGTCATTCCGGATTTACGCAAACTTAACTGGCTCCACTGGACCCGAGCCAATGCCATCGTTCTTCCGCCATTTTGTCTTTTAGTCGCTTCCAACCAAAATACCTGGAGTCGCGTACTTCACAAAACGCTACAGCGTAAACGTTAACGAAAGCAAGAACCTATCGCTAGAACGCACGCTACGCGAAAATAGCTTGCGACAAGCCAGAAATGATATCCCTGAATATCAGCGCAGGCAGAAATAAAAAAAACAGCAAAGAGACAGTGGGTGAGCGGTCGCAATGCGAGAAAGAATCGTCGATTGCCCGCTACGGCCTGTGATTAGTTCCTTCCCGAATATTACATACGCGCATAACTGTTATTTGCAGAAAATTACTATTACGTATATAGCCGACGATCCTTTCTATTTGAGAAGAAAGGTCATTTGAATAGACGCTTCTCTCCCACTCTTGGCTGCGCCTTCTTTCCCTCGCAAACGGATCCCCACGATCCTCCGATTGGAATGTCTCCAACACACTTCGAATATGAAGCAACAGCCGTAAGATATATCCGGGGACTCGGAGCAACGTTCATTTCGGTAGAAATCCTCTCTGTGCGTACGATGGATCGACTTTACGCTCGTTACGGCTCGTTATGTCACCTCCTCCGCTGAGGCAATCCGAATACGCCAGATCGAGTGTGCGAAGAAATTTGACGCGTTCTTTTCAAGATCAAGTCTACAAAAACAATGGCAAGCGTAATATTCGCCAGCGATCGTTCACCGGCGCACCCGTCTTAGAGAGAACGAGGAAGAGAAAGTATTTCCTTTCTCTCCTCAAAATTCCAACCAACGCTACCCACTAACAACAACTTAATTGCAAAGACAACCTGTTTTCTTAGTGTTAATCATTTTTCTGCATGTTTAATGGTTTGATTTTATCCTGTAGAAGTGCTGCGTCATTAGTATACGAGATATTTCGGCACATATTATTCGGCGCATCGTTAGATTAATAAAAATCAGCGAAAGTTGGCAGAAAATAATCCGGCAGATACTCCTTCCGTTCTATGAAAGAAATTTCAACGAAACAGTAGACAAACTAAATAGATTCTACTACTACTCTATAAAATAAATAGATTCTGCTACTACTCTAAGTAAACATGTAGAGTTCAATCAAAAGGAGGCAGAAAAATGATTAACGCTAACAATAAGAAACTTGCATTACTCGCAAACTTAGGTGCGAACGAAAGGTACGGCAGAGCGAAAATTGGAAAGGTGAGAAATACCTAGGCGCTTTCTGTGGCGCAGCGTGTATAAATAAGAGAAATGCGGTAGATAAATATGGCAGAAGGAAAGGAGCGGACAACTCCGTGGGAGTGTCTCCGAAAGTACCGAAAGCTTTGCAAGCTCGTAGATATATTTGCCTCGACTGCGGCGGTCGCGGGCAAAAGCGTCCGGGAGCAAGGGACGAGAATAGTAACTGGTAAGCGAGATGGTCAGAGAGCAGAGCGCAATCCTGACGAAAGTACTACCACTCGGCACCCCTAGACTTCCGTCTTCGCCTGCGCCCAACCTCTCTTCTTCGAATCTCTATCTTATCATAATGAGGTGCAAATCGACGATAAAATGCGCCACCACTCAATGCCTCGCTAATGAATGTCGATAATGAGCCACTTATTAATTTCGTCGGCAATTCGCAGAACCGTTAGTACAGCATCATTCGAATATTGAGATAAATATGTGATTTGAAAGATCTGAAATCTCGAAACAAAATGAATAGTGCGGCAGAAATCTTCGATGAGATTTTGGAGCGATGCTGGCGGCATGTTGCAGTTTTTAATAAAGCGTATAAATTGCAGCGATTATTTAGGCGGGGTACGAATAAGAAATCTTCGATGAGATTTTGGAGCGATGCTGGCGGAATGTTGCGCTTTTTAATAAAGCGTATAAATTGCAGCGATTATTTAGGCGAGGTACGAATGACGCCATAGCTAAAATTGCTAACGTGCCTCTTGATCAAATAGAAGAAGAATGAGCTCCGTTGAATGAGGCATATCAGTTCTGTATAGTCGTCCTAAGCAAGCCACGAATAATATCATAGCTAAAGTTGCTAACGTGCCCCTTGATCAAATAGAAGAAGAATGAGCTTCGTTGAATGAAGCATATCAATTGTGTAGGCTCTTAGCAGCACACGAATACCATCATAGCTAAAGGCCGCCTCTTGATCAAATAGAAGAATGGCACTGCTCAACTATGCTGCTGATAATCTACGTATTAACGGTCATCTTTTAATTTTTTACCACCCTGTATCCTGCCAATTGCTGTTAATATTATTGCTCCGTTTGATCAAATATCACTATCTCCAATTTTGATCCTCGGTCCCCGGGTTTCGTTAATCTAATAAACAGTCAATAAAAGATGAAAATGGCTTTACTGCTTAAAATCATTATTTACTCGATTGTTAAATATCTGAAACCTATTGAATATTGCCTCTCACCTGCCTCTATTACTTTTAAACCTGCCTTCATATTTTCTCGTCAGACAACAGTAAGAAGCATATGTCGGAATTCCACTCTAAGTACGTTGATATATATATATATATATGCAATAATTGTAGCGCGATAAAACGTAAAAATGGCATGAATTTAAAGGTATACGAGTAAATAAAATTAACTTACATTTTATTGTATATCAACGAGTTACATTATAATGCAGCTATTAATATACATCTTCAGATTTGCGCAAGCAGAATTCCGGCACAAGAAGTTTCATCGTGCACCTAAAGTGCATGCAAATAAATTTCTCTGAAAATATCTTCAGCGCTAACCATAACGTAATTTCCTCAGCTACTCTCCCGGATTTTCCAGGCACATGCTACGTTCCCGAACTAGCAAGTTACATATCCTAAGGGTACGCAAGTTTCTGCATAATACGACAAATTCATCATCTGCAAAGCAACATTTTAATAAATCTGATTCGTCAACCCGAAAACTTACTTTTTCCTAATCCAACGTAACTGAAGACACTGCCTATCGTTCGCAGGCTAAGCAAGGAAAAATCATAGATAAAAAACGTTAAGAAACGGATAGACTATCGATTTTCGAATGAAATTCTGCGCGGCTTTGCCTTCTTCCATTATTTGACGATCCCGTGCCATAAGTCCTAGTCTTCGTTTGAATGAGAGAAGGAGACGTGAAAAACACTGGGCAAAGCCTTAGAGACCGGTTCTACCAGGCAAGTTGGTATAGTACCACTACCGCAATCGTCAAACCGATGCTGAGACATCGATGAATTATACGCTATTACGCTACTAGACACGACCAGATGTATGTTTTCTACGATCGGCAAGGACCGTCATCCTTCTACAATTATTGAGATCACCCTAAAATCCGACAACCCTTTCGCAACTAATTATTAAACTAGCGACTCCGATAAACGAACATAACTGTCGGTGCCGTCTGTTGCTCCGATTTAGGAAATCGGCAGTGCTGTCGCACATTACAACAAAAGTCAGTCGTTTCGAAACCGTTTAGCCTGTCGGTCGCGTCTCTAATTAGTTTCATTAGATGTTCCGTTACGTGTTGAGTGTTGTGTTATTTTCAACCTTATTACAAATAGTGAATAATGTCTTATTAGAAATCGAGTAAAAAGCAATCAAGGGTTCGGTAGAAAATTGGAGTACACACATTTCACTATCATAGACTCCTAATGAGGAATACATAGAAGACTCTAGGAAGAAAAATTCTGAATAGAATTCTAATTTGGAAAGAAAAAGGACTTTTCCCTGGTCATTCTCGCAATGTTCCGTTACGTGTTGAGTATTGTGTTATTTTCAACCTTATCACAAATAGTGAATAAGTCTTATTAGAAATCGTGTAAAAAGCAAACAAGGGTTCGGTAGAAAATTGGAGTACACACATTTCACTATCATAGACTCCTGCTTAGGAATATGTAGAAGATTCTAGGAAGAAAAATTCTGAACAGAATTCTAATTTGAAAAGAAAAAGGACTTTTTCCTGGTCATTCTCTAGATGTTCCGTTAGAGTGTAACACTTGCCATACCGCGCCGAACGCTAATTTTATTTGACACTGCGCCTTCGTAATCGGCATTGGTCAGTAAACCGTCTCAGTTGAAATAGTTGTCGAGTAAAAGTGGAACGCTCTGGCGAGGTAGCCGCCGGACGATTATTTTCGGTAATGCAGGAGAGGCCCTAAATGCAGACGTCGGTGCCATGAATAAGCGCGATGTCACGTGACCGTTAAACCATCTGGCGATTATTAATCTGCGGACCCCGAGCGATCCGGTTAGCGAAAACTAATAAGCGGCGCGTACGATTCGCGTGCGATTCTCGTGCGATTCGCGTGCATCGGCGCGCCCGTTTCTAAGCAGTTGCATAATTGTCGTTTTGAACGCGACTCCCGTGCATCACTGATACATGTTTACCGATTACGTAAGTTGTCGCGCTCGCTGACGATCGGCGCGATCGCTTGATTTTATTGGCGCCCCCGATAATTCGGGGCGAAACGTCAAACGTCCTGACGTCTGACGCCGTTAGTTCGGACGGACTAACTTGCGTCAGCAGCCTCCGTGTGCATGCAGTCCGGTTTGGAGAAACAATTACGCGCTTAGGACGTCGCGAGGGTCGTCGATATAAGGTGCCCACGACACACGGCCCACGTAATAATCCCTTTTGGACGTTTCATCCGCGTCGGCAAGATACAGTCGTTGGTCGAGTGGCTCGCGGAAACCCGCTAGGATCAGAGGCGAATGTTGCGCACTTACCTTCTCTTTTGCTCTACCCGCGTGTTTTTGCACCGTCTTCGCAATCAGAGCGCCCTTACTCTCGGCCATTTTTCCCCCGCACCGGTCCTGTGAGTGTCAAGTCTGAACCTCCTGTTCCCGCGAAGCACAAGAACTCAATTTCGTAAATCTGTCCGCGTGAGACTTTACTTGAGCTCGCACCACCGATCCACAGTCAAAACGCACAGACGGAAGCGCGGAGAGACACTGAGAGGAAGGTAACACTACTATCCGTAGCCATGTTGCTGTGCCGGAAAAATGTCGCCCAGGGGGCAGCAGCTTATGGCATGCGCTTGGATGCTGGTTTCCATGATACGGCGATCTTTGAGACCCCACCGAATCACGGCGGATTTTACTAATCCGTCGGAGCAACGGGGTCTACCTTAAATTCAATTACTCAATTTCCTTTCGGAGTCGAACGACATTTCTTTTTCTAGGTGCATCTGGGCCAGGTGAATTATGAACTTGGGGCAGGCTTACTACCATTTTGTGCTGGTTGTTAGAGGGAAAATCTATGATGTTCAAAAGTAGGTGCGGAGAATTACGCTAACTAACGTTTTTAGTTAGTCTATACTGTTTGCAGAGGTATAAGTATGGTTATTAAATGCCGAATAGGTAATATTAAGCATATTTTCTTTAAGTAAGTTACTGAATTAACTCTAACGAAATGACTCAAGTTTGTTTCGGAGAGAAAGGGTATTTCTTTTTCTAGTTGCATTTGTGGACGGGGGATTATGGTATTGGAGCAAAGTGGGTTACTACCATTTTGTGATGGGTATTAGAGGGAAAATCTCCGATGTTCGAATAATGCTGCGCGGTGCATTACGGTAATTCATACTTTCATTTAGTTTATAATATATGCAGAGGTATAGGCATAGCTGTCGAATGCCGAATAGATGATATTAAATACATTTTGCATAATTAAATGGCTGAATTTTCAGTCGGAGACAAACAATATTTGTTTTTGTAGTTGTTTGGAGAGTTACGGTAATTGATTTAGTTTATAGTATTTGTAGGAGTGGAAGCATAGTTACTGAATGCCATATAGATCACATCAAGTATATTTTCGAAGGGTTCTTGATCACATAAAGTATATGAAATGATCGTACAGTTAATTGGAGCGATGATATAAAGTACCGTAATAATAAAAATAATGGTAAGAGCGTGTGTTTGGAACTTTGGTTTTTAATCATATTTGCTTTTCTTACCATACACGGAAAAAGGGTAATGCGTATAATGTATAAATTTGGAAGTAACAACATGTACACGAAGATATGGTGCATAACTTCGCAAACATAAAATAGTTTATTATGGCGCAGACATGTTAATGATGCTGTATAACAAATAAAATATTTGCTTAAAAGTAACGAGTCAGTACATCGCGCAACAATAAATTAAAACGTAATCGATTCGATGAAGGTAAAGCAATGACTTGATCAAACGCACGAATATTGATTTGTAAATGGTTTTATTAATAAATTATTTTTTCTTATTTTGTGATGAGGATTGCTTGAAATTAAACAAACTTTATGATAAAAGTCCACTTTAACAACGGAACAGACAGACAATACACAGATGTAATATATCTGATAATAGAAGGGGATAGACGAGTTCCCTTACTTAAATGGTCTATCCAAAATTGCAATTGACAAAAGTGTGTGTTCGCGGGGCGCGCGGAGTGCTTAATTATTTATAATTTAATTTTTCACTTATTTATAATTTAACTTTTAATGCGTCTTCCGCGCGAGCCGCAATTACAAATTACAGATTGGGAATTTACAGATTTGGACCTGTACATGTCATATACTCATTGTACCTAATATAAATTTGCTTTAGTCTTGGAAAAATTGGATAAGGCCATAACCAAACTGGCGACAAGGAGGCGCCAGGTCCTCGACTCTACCATAATTATTATTATATTTTTCCTTACAAAATCGATCCTCTCTCTTCTACTCCCCCCCCCCCCCCCCTCTCTCTTTCTCTCTCTCGCTCTCTCTTTCACTTTCATCCACTCTTACGATTACGTAGTTAATCCGTTGTCCGTCCAATACACTTGTCACAGTCTTACCATTAACTACTTCGTCTGATCCACAGTTTACTTTTGCGCCAGTTTCTTGGGTTGTTTTCTTTTGTCCTATACTAATTTCGCCTTTCTGACTTTTAGTACAATTCAAAAGTGCGAAAGCACGAGTGTAAATACCTGTTGCTTCTTTTAAATCATAACTGAAACTTAATATTGATAATGATTTTACTGATAATTACCCATTATCTTCGCACTTTATTCATCACGAGATGTGTCAGCGCAATGGTAACTTCAGAGACAGAAATTAAAGTTAACCGATTGATCGGCGTAAGACCTGTGTTTTTTTCTCGACTTTTTGATGTTATAACGCCATGCAACAACGAACTGTACAGCCAATTAAGAATACGATCACGCGGCGATATAAAAATGTGATCAATTTAGTACAGTGAAACGATTGTACTTTGGAATAAGAGGTATTGCAGCTGTTAACGTAAGAATTAAAGTTTCTTGCGTTGCACGATGGTGTTAAACGCAACACGTGGAATGCCCTGGAGTAAATAATAAGATCATGCGTAAATAACAATAATTATAACAGGCACATGTTCAGTGACTGTTTACCGTCGTACAGAAATATTTGAGAGACAAGTCTTAGCAGAACTTGGGCAATCAAATATCATTGCACGCTTGTTTTCGGTTAACGTCGCAAGTCAATTGAAAAGCATGTGTACGTCGAAGTACGAAATACTTAAGAACAAATGTGACATTTGTCGGAATCGTATAGAAAATATTATAAGCATTATGATACTTCTCATACGTCAGAGTACTTGTTTGACCAATTTTTCATTCTTTTCTTCCAAAGTTGCTTATCGAGAAGGAAAATGTACCCTTTCCTCGCCTTTTTCATTCTTATCATAGTAACTGTTTATTTTACTACATCCGCGGTACGTACAAGCTCAGCAGATGAGCAACATATGTTTACCTCTTTTTTTTTTCTTTATTTTCTGTCCCAAAAATCACAGAGGCATAATGCACCTCAATGTATGGTGTAAACCTGTACAAAAGTTGTTCCTCGTTTACTCTATACTTATTCATGGTACAATAATAATGTATTAAAGTGTAACTTATGTAACCTTAGTACTGATTAACGATGACTGCATTCCAGCGTGACCAGCCTTTGGCCGACTGGAGCTAACAGACAAATATGCTCCTTCAAGTGTAAAACATCGCTGTCTTCCTCTCCATGTTCTTTCATATCTGATCTCTCACGCACTATGCAACACCACTAATACTTTAACTATATACTCTATATAAAATATCGTTAGTATAACTAAAACGTACTGCGTCCAGCTGGAATGCAGCCCTATTTATGCCATCATTACTCTTTTCCCATTATTTCTTTTTTTTTTGCATTTTTAATTCACATTCGTCTTCTCTCTAGCGGTAATCTTTTGTTGTTCCACAGACAATTTCTCAGTCAATGATTTACTGATAAATTCACACCACTAACTGTAGTCTGTCATTGGTCGGTCAATTAGTTTGATTCCCAGCTGTTCACTCGGTGTCGCAATTATTATTATTATTATTTATACGAATTTTACACTCATTCAACAGCATCAGAAACCTGTTTTTTTTTAGAATTCTAATTCCCTGAATCGCCCCCATCTTCATGTTTTCTTTTTTTACCCCGAACCGGTGAGGAAACTGTACAACATATAACACAGACCAATTAATAGGGAGTACTGAATAGACTTCCATCATGCGAAATTGAAAAAATTCAAAGAAAAATTGAAGTATAGTTGTGAAATCGCGGAAAGAACGAGGATTTACATACCTTCCTCTTCTTCTTGCTCGTCATCTTCGTTATCATCGTCATCTTCCTCCTCTTCTTCCTCCCCCATATAATCTTCTTCGTCACTGTCATCCTGTGCATAAATGTTATACATTTTTAATTTTTTCTATGTAAAAAAAAATAATATGCGAATGATGAAATTTACAAACACACTGTTCGTAAGATTCTAATGTTTGCATTTATTTCCAAAGGAGTATGTACACACCTCAATTCCTTCTTTGTAAACAGCGTCCAAACCTACACCGCCTTCATCCAAATCATCTTCGTCTTCTTCATCTGTAACTAAAAGTAACGACAATTTTTAGTATTGAATCGTTTAATACGATGTGTAGTAATTAATGATTATAACTTTTACTAACCTTCCTCACTGTCTTCTTCGTTAGGATCACCATCTCCATCCTCATTTCCATTTACTTCATCTTCTTCAACTTCACTATCTACTTCACAATCATCAATGTCAAACCTGGAACCGCATATAGATATCATGAAATATTATCAAGGAAACATTTGCTTGACTAAGCAGTTACTTGAAGTAGTTTTCACACAATACACACCCATCAAGATATCGTAGACTGGGAATGAGACTGAACACCTTCTCTCTGTAATTGTCCATATTTGTGACTTCATTATTGAATAGATCCAAACTCTTTAAATTTTTGAATTCTTTCTGCAATAAGGTATTAAAAATATATCAGTATTTTTACATTAGAAAAATACAATGTTGCAGGTACATTTATAAATATAAACTTACCAAAGGCTGCAATGTATCAAGATCTTTGATCTTGTTTCCACTAAGGTTGAGGTGTGTTAACTTTGAGTTTGAATAAAGAAGGTTTAAGCCACCAGAAATTCGGTTATCACTTAACTCCAGCTGTTTGAAAGAAAAACGAATATTTGTACCCATGCGACTGCATTATTGCACTCAAGTCACATATAAAATAGATATGTAAAATACCTTTTTAAGGCTGGACAGCTTTGGAAAACCTTTTAGAGTAGTAAGACCCACATTGATGAGACTTAATGTTGTTAAAGAAACAAACTCGTCTGTTAGACCAATTATGTGTGTGCTTCGACAGTTATCAAGAACAAGTTCTGTGATCTGGAACAAAAAATAATGAAATTAAAAAATGCACAATAGCGTATATGATAAACCAATGGTTCATTACTGAAATTAATGGCGCCCTATACAAACTTAGAAGATTCCTTTAGAAGCGTAAAATAGGGTCAGACTCGAAAAAACATATCGTGTTGTTCAACGATGTATGTTCGATCAGGTCGATTCCTAGGGCAAGCGCATGCTATTAGACGATGCAAGTACGCTCGTTCTTAAGGACAAGATGTTCTCATTATAACTGAGAATAGCGACGATCATAAAACTGAACACTTAGCTCCCCGAATATTGGCATATGCCAGTTTATCGGCATAAATGCGCACCAACTACTTGAAACCATATACGCATGAATTAAATTTGAAATTGCGCTATAGGAGGCAGCGAAACCATGCATCGTTGAATTTTAAATGTACGCGATAAGCTTTGGTGAGAGATGGGCTATTTTATTGATCGGAGAAAGAGAAAGATGACGAAGACTAGAGAACGAGCGAACGCGTAAGTAAGAGAATGAGAAAGTGATACGAGAGAGAAAGACTGTGAAGAGGGCCAAAGGGGTGTTGACGGAATAGAAAGGGGCCGAGAGGACGGACGCGAGGCGAAAAAGAGCGACAACGCGATATACACTGTAAACGTAATAGAGCGGACACCAGCATATTGTTTAGCGATATCAGAAAGCGGGCAAACGACAAATATTGACTACAGTGCACGATTGGAAAACGAGTCCGCACACAGTACCCCCAGCGTCGAACTCCTGGCAAACGCGCAAGATCCTTTCGTCGCCGAATTATCTTCCGACTTCAATTACAAACAGGCGCAAGCCAGCAGTCATTTGCCATAGCGCTTTGCCGGAAAGCAAACGTTCAAGCAAATGTCTTTATATATATATATATATATAGAAAAAGAATTGTTCGAAGAACGGTCTCAGGGCTAACGGCGTAAGTTCCGCGTACAAAATGTCCACTAACGGGCTATTGTGTTGCCAGCGTAATCTGCGGTCGTGACATAATTGGCTAAGAAAATCGTAATGCCAATTTTTTTTTTAATGCTAATGATTTTTGTACCCGTTCTGGTTGAGTGGATTTATTTAATCCAATAGGAGCTCTAAGTGTTTCGAGTCCTCTTCTTCAGGAGCACTATAAATTTTCCACAAATTCTTTCGGAAAATTACTCATCCTCTGATTTACTTTGAATACTCATAGGCGGTATACAAGTAGTTTAAAGCCTACTTTGTATACTCATATACGGTTGTTATACGTAGCATTGGAAAGGAAATCAACGAACGAGTATCTTCCCGGAGAAATTTGTAAAAAATTGCTAGTACAGCATTAAATAAAGCCGTTGAAGTAGAAGAGGCAGAAAAATGATGAAGATGATTTTGAGGTATTGAGATTCAGGCGAGCGATTGAACGCGAGAGTAGCATCAGGGGCAGCATCAACGGCAGCATCAGCAGCATCAGCAGGCGGGCGTCACTCTGAACGACAAGCCGCTTTCACGCGGCAAGTCGTCGTCGCGTGTGTCCTTATCTTAGATTCACTGGCCGACATTCCGACCGGCCGGCTGATTGGCTGCGCCGTGCGTTGCACTGATCGGAGTGGAAGCGGTTACGAGAGAACTTGTCGTGGCCTATAGGAGCGGATCAATGGCAGGCCATGGGTCAACCGAGGGTGCCGAGTACAGAAGGTGCCACTCGATCGACGTCTAAAAACCAAGGAAGAGCAGATGAGCGCGTTGCTTGCCTTTCAGTCGGTTTTCTTAATCGCGGATAGTAGCAAACAGCGCTAATATGCCGCAGACTCGAGTAGGCGATACCTGGCGAACGGGAAAATTGACGATGGCTAAGAAAGATGCTAGCTAGAGGCGCTATGAGACATTTTCAAGCGTCGCCGACAATCGATACGTTCTAACGAGGTATATGAGTTTAATTAACTATCTATCGATTGCCCTGATATTATTATTTATCGACGCCGACACGCAGCCGCGAAATAATTGCCGCGTTCGACTAGACGCAGGGGGTGCGTCGAGGGAAAAAGCTGGTAATTACGGCACTGACAAATCAACCGTACCGCAACGCGGGTGGTTAATACGAGGCAGCAAACGCCCACGCGTAAACAACGCACATCGTTGCAGCGGCGGGTAAAAAAGGTCCGACGACATCGTCGACTCTAGAAGCGGCGGTGTGAAACTATGTTGCACTATTTCGACGCGGCCACGTCGAGTTATTTCAGATCTTTGGGGAACTTTGAAACGTACGCGGTGGTGGCGGCGGTGGTGGCGGTGGCGGCGGCGAGTTCGCTTGGCGGTAAAGTGGACTTGTCCAAGATGGCGACGCGGCGGTGATTAGTGACACACGAGAGAGCAGAAATGTGCGGATCCCGCACTAAACATCACCGCTGCCGTTCGTTTCTCGTATCGCGCATCGCAATCTCCTCGAATGTTCGTTTCCATCGTCGCCCCCGGCCTCTTCGCACTTGTACCATTCTCAAGTCTCAAGTCTTCGGATTCGAACGCTTCGCAACAAGATGAACGACGCACGGGCCGGGGTAACAATGGCGACGTCCACTCGCACGCGCATCTCACGGCAGCGCCTCATGGCAGCGAATCATGGCATCGAATCATGGCAGCGAATCATGGCAGCGCCTCATGGCACGCACGACACTGCCCGCTGACAATTCATTTACATAATGCTTTCTTTTACCGCCGCCAACGAAAATCAACGGACGCTGCTACGGGACGGCGCACTTGTGGCAAACTCAATTTATTGTCGCAGTAGGCCGAAGCATATAGCGGTGTGTGTCTGCTGCGAAATACTGCACGTACATCAATGATCTACGGTGCAAAACAAATTCGGAATTGGCACGGAACGTCATTTTGCCATATACCTTATGCTGCGGACGAGTGCATTGAACATTGCCTGCGTAGCTACTCTCGGTGCATTCGTGACATTTCGCGAGGTGCGAATATTTATTACGCTTTCGAACTTTCCTATTAACGAACCCTCCGCGCTTTTTCATTTTTCCGTTCAATGGCCTTTTCTTCATTTTTGCGGAAGTCACGAGTCGATGTAAAAAATACTATACGTAGGTCTCACGTTATGTCAAATGGTACGTCGAGAAATATTTGAAAAATAGTAACTAAAAAGCGATTATGATCACGATCTATGTCCGTGCAATCGCGGTGTGCCAAACGGATGCATTCGAGAAGTCGTATGTTCGAAGTTTGTTCCATAGAGACACCATCTTGCTAAAGTTACGGTAACACGTTAATATTGCGTGTAAGAGTAAGCACGTAGCACAGAAAAATATCTAAGCCAGCCACGCTTCGAAGTGTAGCAGTAGAATGACGAGAATGCAAGCATTACTTCCCGCTAGAAAAGTATTTATACTTGATTCACAAAATGAAAGCTTTCTAGTAATCGTCACATGATCGTTATAGTTTCATTATACGATATACCCGTTACACCGTTTGCGTAAATTCGATATAACAAAAAATGTCTATGCGTTCCTTTTCATTCATACAATGTAAAACAGGCAATCTTGACAACGCTGAAAAATTAGTGTAGCGCAAAAATGGTTTGCAGAACTATTTCTACTGATAGCAATGGTGTTATTAAATTTGTTATCCGTAACCTAATATCCGTTCTAAAATGGTCAACTATTTTCCTGAAAAAAAGTTTGACTCGACTGACGTATTAAATAATTTCCGTTAATATATTATTAACACGGCAGCTGTCAGTACTGATTCATTCAAGTAATTTCAATTTGCATCCATTTTGATATTAATGAAAGTATCTATGGCACGGGTGAAAATGTAAAGAGACGCTGGCTACATTCTATATTAATAATACCGTTTACCAATGGAATCCGATAATACACGGCTACGCCGCATTAATATATTCTTGAAAAGAAAGACTTAAATGTGCGGCAAAGGACGCATCCTCGGATGAGCCGTATTGTACCTGCTGGCCGAAAGTGTCTCTCGTAAAGGCGATAAGACCGTTCGCACACGATCGTAATTGAATCGCGATGCTCAGTAGCCCGGAAAAAGTTGGGAAAATTAGATAAACGGACGGTGCGATCGCAATATGCTCCGTTAATTGTCGGCCGACTTTTGTTGCTCTTTCGAATCGGTCTGGGAGCACACGCAACGATATGTCCACCAGCTCGTACTTGTGCTGACGGCTGGCTCGCGCACAGAAGTTCCATTAGCGCGAAACCGTCCGCTTTGCGGGAAGAAGCTAACGGCAGGCAGAGCGAAGACAACGTGCCGGGTGTCGTGTTGAAAAATCACAGGCCTCCGGAGCGAGCGAACCACGCCATGCCCATTCGTCTCGCGGCAATATCGAGAATACACGTCTCCCGGCCGTTTTCTCGTAATCATTATTGGCCCGATCCGGGACCACGCGGTCCGATAAAAGCGACTTTCGGAGCGTACGTGCATCGCCGTGAGGATCCAGAGCGTGTGGCGTACCGCTGAAAGAGTGTGTGCGTGTCTTCGCGCGAACCAACCGGAGTAGCAACCGAGGGAGCAACCGAGGCAGCAACCGAGGGAGCAACCGTGGGAGCAACCGAGGAAACAACCGAGAAACAACGGGAGAACACTCTTCTCTCCTCTCGCCGCGCGGCTGCATACTGTTGTTGGAGCTGCATACGCGACACACGGTCACACCAGCAGCGGAGCAACAACAATAGCGGTTAGCACTAGGTAGCAGCGGTGAGAGCAGAGAGCAGCAGCTTGCAGGCAGCAGCTTGCAGCCAACAGCTTACAGCCAGCAGCCAGCACACGAGCACACACGAGCGAGCACACCAGCAGCAGCAGTAGCAGCAGGCAGGCAGGCAGGCAACAACTGCGGTGTCGTCCCGTTTCGCACGAAAAAGCAGTAACAGCGCGATAAAATGATAATAAGTGGGCTTCGCCTTACTTCGCCGGGCTTCCTTCCCCGCTTTTCGAGCTCTATCCGCTTCTCCATGGCCGGCAGACCCGTTTGCAACTCTGTACACAGATCACTGCACCTTCCTGCGTCGCAACACAACTAGTCGCAACCTTGCTTTCAAACCGGGAATATGACGGACAGACCACGGTCGGTCACCACAGTCGGACAGAGCCACCACCGTGTGTACCGAAGAGCCAACCCAACGGCGGTTCGATTCTGGCCTAGGCCCTATGCTCTCTACGCTCGACTCACCGGACTGGCGGGTCCCCCACACAATAACAACCCGTAAGGCGGGAAACGAAACACATGTCTGGCACTACTTTCGAAGCGACCAATCGCCTGCGGTGTCGAGCTAGCGGCTTCTCGCCCTGCGACATCTGCCGATGCGTGCCGCGAAGGTGAGCCAGCGCGCCGAAACTAGCGAGATTCAAATCGTTCCTACGCACGCTTACGTACACCCGAATTCTCGAATCTTCGGCCGAGCCGAATGTTCATTCATAAATATAACAAAATCTTACCTGTTCTCTTCTAATCTTTCTGTTGCAGTTGTGTATGCTACCTGGCACAACGTCACCACTTTCTCATTATTCTGCGATTTTTTAGCTAAGTGTTAAGTCTTTAATGCATGGCAATGTTTGACGGAACTAAAATTGGCTTGTTTTAGCATTTGTGTGCACGACGATGCGAAACAGAAGATAGCTGGTTTTAAATAGCGCCGCCGATATGACTGATTAATATGTACAGAGCTTGATGGATGATGGGTCAACGTTGAGTTTTTGTATTTTTTTCTTAAAATCAGTGGAAAGAGTTGTATGTGAAGGCATCTTCAGCCATGAAGAAATCACACATATTGAACACGTACTATAAGATACTGATACTCGAGTATTGTTGTTATACCTTTGCTTTGGTTCATTGAATCTGCGCTAAGGCTATAAATAATCAACTGATTCATAATTACGTGACGTTGGAACAAACGATTATTCGCGAACGACACGAAAAGGAGCACAAATCAAAATCCCGATATTATTTCGGTACTTTCACTTTTATATAATTAAGATAAGTTGCAGAAAAAAACTTAGAAAGCCTCTGTTAATAAAAAATTACAGAATGTGATTACACGTTGATTACTTAATAACGTATTTAAAAACATCGATTCATGAAAATTAATTTCTTCTTGACAACCGTATACATACATTCTATATTTTATCCTGCACACAAATTGTTATTTATGCAAATATAATATGTTCAAGCAATCTTTGAATAAGTTCCCATACATAATTTACAACTCATTTATATACGATCTTATTTTGAAAATACCTAAACACCCTCTGTGAAGTGTTTTTTAGACATAGTACTTTAGGTAGATTAGAATAAGCATCCCAGAAGCCGTTTTACGGAGTTCGAATTGTTTGCGCACTTTACCACGACTCAGAAGTGCAAGTCCATCGAAACATAACGGAGTAAATTAAAAGACGTTATATCCTGCCTAGTACTCGGGTGATCCGCCCCTGCAGGGGGTAGAAACCGTAAAGGGTTGAGATCAATATGCGTTCATTGATTGCACTGTAGCTGCGCTGCGTCGGCGGGCTCGTCCACCTCAGTGTCAAACGCTAAACAAGCATTTGATAACAGTCCGCAGCACGATTGCCTACCCGCTTACTTGCAGCTGCATCTTTGTCGACTTCTGCACGAGCGGACTCCTTCGCTTCTTCTCGATGCATAATATCCCGCGTCGAAACGGAATTTCTACCCCCCGGGACCATTTTCTCAATCGTCGACGTGCGTTTGTGCGAGTGTATGCGTAAGTCGAGAAGGAAAATACGTAAAGAGTTGTCACGGTAGGAAATTGTTTTTTTTTTTTTTTTGACATTCCGCGAGGAAAATTAACATGGAAATGGTACAATAGATTTCGATTGAGTCTAGTGTGCAGTGATGTGCGCGCGGTCGAAATTAACATTGGAATCAGGTTTAATGTATGGCGACTCTTAATATTCGCTGAGAGACGAGAAATGTTGTATTTGGTATAGAATATACATAATATACCGATCGATAAGTCAATTCTTTCATCTTTCATTCTCTTCTGGTGTTAGACGGACATTGAATATTTTATATATTTATCCTATAGGATTAAATTTTCTTTCAAGTAGATAGTAGAATGTAAATGTGGAAGGCTATCTTGAAACGAAATATGTTAATCATAATTATGCATTAAATGAACCGATTCTACAGTAATCCTGTAATACATATTTTGGATTACATTTAAACTTAAAAGTTTGATATGATTGTTCTTGCATATATCTATTTTGCCCTATATACAGAAGGAGGGTGAGATTGGATATTCGGATAAGCGTGAATTCCAAACATTTTAGCAAACAGATTTATTATGGAAAAATAGAAGTGTTCATATTTAAACATGTACAAAATTAGTTTAGCATCCTTGTGGGAAATGATTTCACGATTTTATACTGAGCACAATTTGTCTTATCGTATAAATACTGAAGCTGACCATAAAAACTGAAAACAGAATTTTTAATGTTCACGAAAAACATACACACTTGCGAAACTTATGTTATTAACAACCTTGAAAGCACTTTGTTAAGAGCCTATGATTTTCGGATAGACGCTATTCATATTATTATTTTCCCGCTCACAAATTAAAATAATTAGTAAGCGATTATCTTCGATTAGATATTAGGAATTCACATATTCGAATGAATGTAATATTCATCAATTCCTTTCATAAGTAAAGCTTAAGCTTAAATTTATACTGTTAAAATCTTTGTGCTTTACACAAACGTTGTTTTATAACAGTGTTTCTTAACAAAAATTAACATTTCTTCTATTGCATAACAAAAATAAATTATCATCCATATATATAATAATTTTTACATGTAATAATTACATAGTACTGTACAAAAATGAACTTAACGAACGAACGAAAGCGCTTAGAATGGAGAATGTCTTACAACCAATATGTTAAAAAAGGAAAGAAAAAACGAAAAATGAAATTACTTCCGTAACTATATCTATACGAGTTATCATTCATAAACTTTAACGAAATAAAACATTCTCTTTGAATAAAAATTCTCCCTTTCTCGCGTAATTACAACTTTGTAACTAACTTGTTTGTGCGTGAAATGTATCTAGAATAATGGCACTTTGTTCTACAAGCACTTGACAGTATTAATTTACGTTGGATGATACATGCTACATTAAAGTTTTGTTCTAACTTTGTAACGGCTAGGTCAAAAGCTACATCGTGCTATGGAGAAGAAAAAACACGCAACAGAAACAATTATTTTTGCACGGTCTCTTACAACTAAGAAATATTACGAGTTTACCTGAATGTTCATGAGTCGAACTAGTGCGCATTTAAAGACATATAGAATGCGTTTTTACAAGCAACTTATAAGGAACTGTGTTTACGTACAAAGTGCTCATTAAATTCACACTTTCGCATGCGTAAGTTTGTTACAAATATCCATTGCCATATTAAAATGATATATATTTAAAAAATCGACATTTAATCAGTTTTCCATAATCAAATTTGACCTGATGTCATCGTCTGTTCATAATAGCGGCCGGCTCTAAGGCCGTTATGTGCTCCGTGAGGAATCTCTTACGATTCTTTACATATTGCGAAGATGCCGTTCTTATTTGAATATGACAAACAGTATTGGTGCTCTCGTTGGGTAAATGATTATTGCTATTTTGTTTCTTCGTATTTACAGGTGAGTCAACGAAGCCGCAGTGCTTTCGTTTGAGATTGTTCGAGTCTTTGTTGAACGGTGCGACGGATGAGCGTGTCTTACGGGGTTGATAATCTGGCGTCGCTTGCATTTTCTCGAGAGCAGTACGTAGAGGCAAGAGGCCGACGGCGAACGGAATTTCTCTGTTGGGCGTGTAATCCGTCATGTCTAATCGATGTCGATCGTTTTCCTGTATGTCCGACATGTCGCCCCAGAAGGCTCGATTTATGTGTCCCGTCGTATTCAATATTCCGGACGCAAAGAACGAGATGTCAGAGGTGTCGATTTTCCCCGACATATCACATTTGATCTTGTTCGTCTTCGACTTTTGTTCCTCCTTCTCCTTGCTAGACGCCGAACAGAGGGACTTGCTGCTCCGCTTTATTATAAGCTTCGAGCCACCCTTGTGAGTCCGAGAATTATTTACAGTTTTCTTGTGCTGCTGCGCTACGCCGACATTAAATTGATCAGGTACTTTACGATCCGCATCTTTCACTTTACGTTTTCCCTTGGTACAAAAGTCCGTTCGCGTAGGCGAGGTACTCTGCTTGAACTGATTCTCTGCCGCATGTGACTCGAGCGCAGTATGGCCATTGTCCGCTGACTCTTCGTGCTCATGCTGATTCAATCTGGTGCTTCGTCGCAAAACCGGCTTTTCGTTATCATTACTCGACAGGTCTAACGACTTCTTCAACACATTCTCTTTCTCACTGTTCGCAGCACATCCGTTACACGCCGACGCGACAGACTGTGCGCTCATGTCCTTACATCTAACTAACTGTTCGCTCATTGTGCCACCTACGATTGACTGAATATTTTCAGCGCTCAAGCTTAAAATGTATTCTGCACTTTCCATATCTAACGATGTCAAAAGCGTAACAGGTACATCGTTTCCCGACGGTTCGTCCAGCAAATCTATGCAATCTGTGGATGTAGGTTCTAGTATTACATTATTCAAACACGGGAGCTTATTTTTTACCTCATCGATTGATTTACGTCTTTTGTGAGTGTATACCTTGATGCATTCTCCTACTTTACTGGGAACATCAACCTTACTGGCGGAATACTCCGTAGCGTCTTTATTAATTTGATGATGGCGCGAGTGTGTCATGAACCCGGAATTTTGCTCACATTCGTCTGTGTCTGCGTCATCGTAGCTTTGCTTATACAGTTCAGCTTTTATTTCGCTATCTTTCGAGCAAACTTCGTCAGGTTCTACGTCAGTCTGAGAACATGCTTGCGATATATCTTTGACCTTACAACCTACTGGTCCAGCATTAGAATGTTGTCTCTTTGCACTAGAATCAAGTGTAGAAAACGAAACATTTGATTTGGCTATGTGACTATCGTTACGTGCTTCCTCGTACAAAGTGTGCTCCAGTTTGTACTGTTCGTCGTTAAGCACCGTGTCACTCTCTGCGGAATGATTTTCATTCGAACTCGTCACGTCGCTATTTACACGGATCGACGAATATTCTTCGCCATTTAATTTACCGTAATTTACATGCACGCAATTCTTTTCATTTAATAAATTATTGACAACCTTGAATTCGCAATTATTGTCTCGCACATCGGCAATCTGAAGATCCACTACGGCCGGTTCGGGTTCCAGAAAAGTATCGATTACTTCAGTTAATTCTTTTACCTGAAAGCATGCCAGCTATATTAGCACTATATCGTTATCTTTATTCCCGCGTTTAGCCATGCAGCTATAAATACTCTACGCACCTTGAAGATTTTCGCTGCATTCAACAAGTTTGGTAAGCATTGATGAGAAATGGTTGTTTCACCACAATACATGAACTCGATCATAGCCTTCAATATCTCAAAGTTTAAGTCCCTAAGAAATATTATCGGCTCTTCGCCCAAATCTTGCTGGAGTATCTCCTGTTTTGCCAAAGAAAATAAAGAATTAATTGTCAAGTCATAATCACTAAACAGAAAGGAAAATATTTCTATTAACTCCTGATTAGGTCTATCAGATAATATTATCGATCGTCGCTCTTTCAAAATCAATGTAATAACGAAATTCACTATTTATCCTATAGGATCTCTTTACAAGTAAGTATGGTGATAGACTTCTGTGCAACTTTAATGTAGGATGATAATAACTACCTTCAAAACTACTAACGCTTCTGTGACATAGATCACTGCATAATTATATTGTTAGAAATCAACTTCACAAGGAGATTACAAACATAATTGAATATTTTCATGAATATCAATTCTGTAGGATATCAGGAATGTGTGACTGTACCCTCTGTTTAGTAATAATGAATTATTTTAAGGATATGTTCTCATGCAAAGTACTGTGTAGGCATTTGTTGTCATACAGACAGTGTATCTCTCTGAAAGATCACATCAACTTGGAAGTTAACAGAAAATTACGTTCTGAATAATAATGTAATCTAAATTCTCATGCATCTGCATAGATCAGTGTGCATTGTCCCGACAAAAATGTTCTAAAGATTATATCAGACATCTTGGCTTACACAAAATTTGGAGGACTTCCAACTACACTTGATGCAACAATTTTTTCAGTAAACAAATTAGAATCCGTTTAGAAGCGTAAAATAATCAGATTGCTAAATTTTCTATATTCTTAAATGCTATAAGATAATTATTCTTGTATTATAAAGTATACATAAAATATAACAATAAGAGAACAGAGCAGAACAATAAAAAAAGTTGTCTATTTGGCTTCCTAAAATTTCAGCTCTGTGAAAAAACGTTTTTGATCATTTTCTATCAGCTTCCAAGCTAGTGATCTTGTCTGAGTACACTCTACGGAGGTAAATAAAAATATTTTATGTACATTTACTGAAATATATGCAAGTTTTGAGTAACTACCTTGTTATCCCTAGTCAAATAAACCAGATCTTTAGTACCTTTCTAAGGAACAGTTGTTCTTCAAAAGTTGTAAAAAGTATTGCCCTTCAAACTTGGTTTCTTCAAATGTTCGAAAATAAATAATGAACATCCAATGCATAAAGTTTTCATTAGTATATATGAATTTTATACAACCCTGCAAAATCGTTCTGCTGTAAGTGTTCTATAAATTTTTTGCGTGCAGAGTACTGTCTTTTGTAGTAACTTGTACATAGAGCAAGTTGATACAAAACTGAGGCATTGCATTTAGCAGTTTGATGTTATATAAACATAAGTCTTTGGCAAGGTTGCATGTTTCTAAGTAATTTACCTAGGAGAATAAATAATATTTAAAAAATTATTTAAACTGTATCTACTTTAAACGTACACAACAAGGACATGTTAGTAGAATAGTGATAATGTTCTCAAATTTATGTGACGTAACAAGTTGATATTTGCAAAGTAGTAATAATTACAAAATTACCTTGCATATTATACAGCACAATATATAAAACTAAGTTTCCCTTATAAATAAATACACTTTTAATGTTATACAATAAAATATTAATTATTCTGGTCACACATCACTAGATCTGCAAGGAAAAGAAAAAGAAGACCTTACGTTAAATGGCAATTGCCAGAAAGAAAGTATAGTTACCGCAATCATAATTAAATTATTCATGGCTTTTAGACATGGACAATGTACATTAGAACATTAACTCCAGTTACTTTGATGACTGCAGGTAAAACAAAATATTTTTATTTCGAGCTGCATCTCATTCTGGCCAATAAGACCGGTGTAGTAAAAATGATTATGTTTCTCAGCAAGCTGATATTGCGCTTATTAACCTCAGATATAACATACTGAGCAAAAACTAGTAATTACAGATAGAGGTAATTTAGCATTAGATATATACTATTTCCGTCTTAAAGCAGGGCAAGTGTACGGCAAGGTCAAACAAAAGATACAGAGTATCCATTGAATTCTGTTCATGCTGTTATTCTTAATTAGGCTTAATCGATGATATGAAACTGTTCTGTGTCAACAGTTTAATGAAATTTCTTTGTTTTAATGTTGATTCAGTGGACATACCTCAAAATATATGCTATTTGAGGCTAAAACCAACTTGTGAACACGAAGCTTTTGTTCTTCGCAGATGAGGGTCACATCAACAAGCGCTTGACGTGCCAGTAGTCCACTGAATCTTTCTGTAATATATCCTGCATGACCAGCCCACTGTAAGACACAGTTTCTGGGACTTTCAACCATGATTACATCTGCAAACGAAATAATTACGTTCAGACCAGTCGAAGATCGGCTATTTCCTACATCGTATAAATGAATCACTTACCAGTAGAAGGTTAATTTTAATAAAGAACGCCAATATTTTAGTATAAACAAAACACTATTCTTCTCCTGTTCAATATAGATTGGTAGAACGCACTGAATCGTTTTATCAAACGTATGTGATCGCTTCTAATTGCCGCATGCCAATACTCTTTACTAGTACACTTTTTAATAAAACTCATTAAGTACCACCGATGCAATACGTCCTCGAGATCAACGACTTTACACAACATTGGCTCTCAGAACACGCTGAAACGCACAAAAACGGAAGGTCGATCAAACCTCAAAACCTGGCCATTTTAACTGTATCAACATAATGCGTGTTTTGCAATACTCAGATGAACCACCACCGACCGTACCATGAGATGAGAATTTCGAGCAACGACGGTAATCATAAACAGTTTGGAACTGCTAAATGACAACCAAAGCTCTGTGTATCGCAAACCCCGTGTAGACTCATTTAATTCCTACCCTAATCAAGGAGACCCGCTAAATCGATATCACGTTAATCTCCTCCTCGTTTATAATGTTACAAAAATAACAAGTTACTGCTGCTATCTCTGATATCTTTTTAATTTTAGACTCGCAGGAATTTAAACGGTTTTGGTAACTTTCGTAATTAAGGCAATGTAACCGCATCTATATAGACTATGTTTATAGCTCTTATTGCTGTTCTTTGCACAATGGACAAACGCGTGGCGCTTTATTGCGGTGGTTTCATGCTATGCACTTTTCCATCTACGTCGTGAACTGATAAAATTTAGTCAACTTCCAAATGGCGATAAAACGCACTTTGATAACTTTTTCATGCATTATATAAACGTATAAAAAGAAAACCATAACTTACAGATACATTAAGTAACAGAAACAAACCAAAAAGTTTATCAAATGAAAGAATGCCCGAAAAAAAATAATTTGTAATAAAAACATAAAAATTGTTATAAAATAATCGAATTGTCGTCAAGCGGTTTTTTTCCATAATGCCTTCATGTACATTGTGATATATAATAAACTAGATAAACCCTAGCCAGGTAGAGTGTTCTAGGGTCGGCCAACTTAAAAAATCTTGGGTCCCGGCAATTAATTCGTCGACCCACAAATACACTACAGATCATGGAATGTACAGAAATTGTCTGCGTTTTCATTGAAACATATTAAAATGTAGCATTCTGTAGGCCATGTTTCACCGAAATAACAGAATCCGATTATATTCGTCCCTGCATCAAAGTATAATTAATATACACTGCAAGAGTACATGTATCTTTTGTCTTGCAGGCAATTCTTCGTTTGCCATATAAAAGAAAACTACCATGAGCCACAGCTAAAGTTATTCGTCCTTTGTACCTAAAGATACATAACAATTCAATAAGAAGAAAAGATTTTAGTGAGCACTTCAGCTCTGGTGATTCTCTCGTTTTCCACTAGGCGTCGGATAATATCTGCAACCGCCGCATCATTAAAATAGAAGCCGCATTTCTATAAGTATAAGCACATGCACAGAAGTTTCAGGCGAGAACTTGCTCAGCACTTCACTAATGAATCCAGTACAGATGATCCAAAATAAAATGTTATTGGCACATTTCCTACATTGACGCACAATTCACCTGGAGGACCACGAAGCGCACGTGGTCGTCCGCCATATTTTTTTAAGTTCATAAGGTACAATTGAAGCTACCATTCATAGATATTTTGTGAGAGGTACTGTTATTGCGGGGAAATAAGAAAACGGAATGACAAGAAGATGATAAGAAAAATAGACGGTTTGTTTCACTGTGTTTATATATATGAGATATTTTATTTGATTGATCCGTGCAAGATCGATGTAAGCACATGGACATTCTGTTGGCCATCTGTTTTTCTGTGTTTATGCAAAATAAAATGTTATTAGTTTTCTACATTTTATTTGATTGTTTTTAAGTTCGTAAGCAAGATCCATTCATAGATATTTTGTGAGAGGTACTGTTATTGCGGGAAAAGAAGAAAACGGAATGACAAGAAGATGATAAGAAGAAAAAACGGTTTGTTTTTCTGTGTTTATATATATGAAATATTTTATTTGATTGATCCGTGTCGATGCTGCCATGGACATTCTGTTGTCGCCATCTACCGAAATGCAATCCACTATGTGCGCATCTAGTATATTGCAAAGTTTCAGGCGAGAACTTAGCACTTCACTAATGAGTAAAAGTAGAGATGATTCAAAATAAAATGTTATTAGCACATTTTCTACATTGACGCACAATTCATCTGGATCACGAAGCGTACGTGATCGTCCACCATATTTTTTTAAGTTCGTAAAGTACAATTGAAGCTACCGTACATAGATATTTTGTAAGAGGTACTGTTATTGCGGGAAAAGAAGAAAACGGAATGACAAGAAGATGATAAGAAGAAAAAACGGTTTGTTTTTCTGTGTTTATATATCTTAGATATTTTATTTGATTGATCTGTGCAAGATCGATGTAAGCATTCGCCATGGACGTTCTGTAAAAGGTACTGTTGCCGCCATCTACCGAAATGCAATCCACTATGTGCGCATCTAGTACATTGCAAAGTTTCAGGCGAGAACTTAGCACTTCACTAATGAGTAAAAGTAGAGATGATTCAAAATAAAATGTTATTAGCACATTTTCTACATTGACGCACAATTCATCTGGAAGACCACGAAGCGTACGTGATCGTCCGCCATATTTTTTAAGTTCGTAAGGTACAATTGAAGCTACCATTCATAGATATTTTGTGAGAGGTACTGTTATTGCGGGAAAAGAAGAAAACGGAATGACAAGAAGATGATAAGAAGAAAAAACGGTTTGTTTCTCTGTGTTTATATATATTAGATATTTTATTTGATTGATCCGTGCAAGATCGATGTAAATATTCGCCATGGACATTCTGTAAGAGGTACTGTTGCCGCCATCTACCGAAATGCAATCCACTATGTGCGCATCTAGTACATTGCAAAGTTTCAGGCGAAAACTTAGCACTTCACTAATGAGTAAAAGTAGAGATGATTCAAAATAAAATGTTATTAGCACATTTTCTACATTGAAGAAGACCACGAAGCGTACGTGATCGTCCGCCATATTTTTTTAAGTTCGTAAGGTACAATTGAAGCTACCATTCATAGATATTTTGTGAGAGGTACTGTTATTGCGGGAAAAGAAAAAAACGGAATGACAAGAAGATGATAAGAAGAAAAAACGGTTTGTTTCTTTGTGTTTATATATATTAGATATTTTATTTGATTGATCCGTGCAAGATCGATGTAAGCATTCGCCATGGACATTCTGTTGTCGCCATCTACCGAAATGCAATCCACTATGTGCGCATCTAGTATATTGCAAAGTTTCAGGCGAGAACTTAGCACTTCACTAATGAGTAAAAGTAGAGATGATTCAAAATAAAATGTTATTAGCACATTTTCTACATTGACGCACAATTCATCTGGAAGACCACGAAGCGTACGTGATCGTCCGCCATATTTTTTTAAGTTCATCAAGTACAATTGAGGGTACCGTACATAGATATTTTGTAAGAGGTACTGTTATTGCGGGAAAAGAAGAAAACGGAATGACAAGAAGATGATAAGAAGAAAAAACGGTTTGTTTCTCTGTGTTTATATATATTAGATATTTTATTTGATTGATCTGTGCAAGATCGATGTAAGCATTCGCCATGGACGTTCTGTAAAAGGTACTGTTGCCGCCATCTACCGAAATGCAATCCACTATGTGCGCATCTAAGTACATCGCGATGTTCCCAATTTTATTTCTACCGATTTGATTTTTCTGGCAGTCTATCGCACGTTTCTGTTCTATGGCGAATAAAACCGCGGATTTGTTTACCGAACGTATATGACAAGCAGAAAATTTGCAAAGTTCCGAGACAAACCTGTCTCGTCTTTTTATTCTTTTCGCAACAAATCTGACATCCGACATTTAACCAATGTACGTGTCACGTTTATCGTCAGGACTAACCTTAGTACGAATATCCGCATATAGTTTATATATGATATTTTATTTGATTAATTCGTGCAAGATCGATGTAAGCATTTGCCATGGACATTCTGTAAGAGGTACTGTTGCCGCCATCTACCGAAATGCAATCCACTATGTGCGCATCTAAGTACATCGCGATGTTCCCAATTTTATTCCTACCGATTTGATTTTTCTGACAATCTATCCCACGTTTCTGTTCTATGGCAAATAAAACCGCGGATTTGTTTACCGAACGTATATTACAAGCAGAAAATTTACAAAGTTCCGAGACAAACCTGTCTCGTCTTTTTATTCTTTTCGCAACAAATCTGACACCCGACATTTAACCAATGTACGTGTCACGTTTATCGTCAGGACTAACCTCAGTACGAATATCCGCGTATGGTTTATACATGATATTTTATTTGATTGATTCGTGCAAGATCGATGTAAGCATTCGCCATGGACATTCTGTAAGAGGTACTGTTGCCGCCATCTACCGAAATGCAATCCACTATGTGCGCATCTAAGTGCATCGCGATGTTCCCAATTTTATTCCTACCGATTTGATTTTTCTGACAATCTATCGCACGTCTCTGTTCTATGGCGAATAAAACCGCGGATTTGTTTACCGAACGTATATGACAAGCAGAAAATTTGCAAAGTTCCGAGACAAACCTGTCTCGTCTTTTTATTCTTTTCGCAACAAATCTGACACCCGACATTTAACCAATGTACGTGTCACGTTTATCGCCAGGACTAACCTCAGTACGAATATCCGCATACAGTCAGGATAAAAGAGTGCTGGATCATTCGTGGGTGACAGCGGCAACCTTTAATAATGAAAACTGAAATATCTTGGAAGCGAAGATTGCTGCGAAAGAAACTGAAGTATATGCTATTCAGCGTGCTCGTCGTCGCCGTCATTTTTGTCGTTCATCAACTGTTTTATTTTAAAGAGCTCGATCAAGCGATTATAGGGAAATTAATCACCGGCTCGGCAAAGGACTTCCATCGCGCGGCTTCCGAGGATAAGAAAGCCAAGTGGGATAAACATTCCAAACTTATTCGTGATCAGTCTGGTCGGACAGTGTCCTTGCGCGGTACACGCGACCAAGACATATTCAGGTATCTTCCAAATGCACATGGCAAGTTTGTCTGCTTTAAATCGCAGAAAGAGATAGACTTCGTCAAGATCAACGACGACTATTGCGACTGCCCTTCCGACGGTAGTGATGAGCCAGGTACTAATGCCTGCAACAACGGTGCTTTCAACTGTGACGTGCCTTCACTGAAATTTCCAGGTAAGTTTACATTAAGTTCTATTGTCTGCGGATAAGCAACTTTCCATGAACCGTAGGAAAAATTCCATCCTACAAGGTTAACGACGGATACTGTGACTGTTGCGATGGATCTGATGAATGGGCTCAAGTTGCACTGGCATATACTTTAGGTCAGTTAAGTATATACCATTAATTAGGCAAGTCATAGTATTTTGCCAGTCATCTTTGGAATATTAATGAAAATATTTTTTGCAGCTTCCACTGGGATTAATTATCATAAAGTAAAATGCTCCAATAGATGTTAAGATAATGTTATGTACATACATGAGTAACCAAATAATAGATATATCTACGAGGTTATTTATTTATATATATAAATGTTCCTGTTCTTAAGCAAGTAATTGTACATGTAAAGTATTTACACTTGTGCACCACAAATTCATTAAATGCTTTATAATAGAAAAATTCTGCACCTAAGTTCCTTGCAATATTTTATCAATGGTTGCAAGCATCTTCTGTAGGGTCTGCTATGTCCTTCAGAACATTAAAATGATACAGTAGACTGGGTGGATGTTCTGCAAAATGCATCTTACGATGTACCGGTACACCTATCTCTTTTAATAGATGGCTAAAAGATTTTTCTTCTTTGCAAATCCAAGGGCGACGTGTGTCTTCCATTTGGTAGGGTGTTACATGAACGTGGACATTTATATCTAGAATTTAAATAGAATTTGTTCAAAACATAACTTTCAACAAAACTAATATTACTTACTTAATGTTGCAAATGCTTCCAACATCTGTCTATCTGTAATCCATGTGTCTTTGCAACCTGAATGACCACTGTCTAACCACCACATGCTCTTAATTTGATGAAGGAAAGAACACTCTTCGCTTTTAATGTTCATTCCACCAACGATTGAAGGGATTTCATGTAATATTTGGTTTAAAACCACGCAACCCTTGCTAAACCCCATTAAAGTATAATTCATTTCATTCAGTTCATAATCAAGTTTCTGCGGGCAGACGTGAATTACTTTACTTTTATTTTAGCACTATGTGAATTCTATTTATGCATGTTGATTCTCATGCTTCTGATCTTAAGCCAACTCTTTACCTCTTTTCCTTCTGTGACAATTGTTGACAGAACAGAATTTGTTAGCTTGTGTAAATGTTTTAGGGCACCATTCGTTGGATGAAAACTAGGCACACCATATTTATCTCCAGGTACAAAGTTATCAAAACAGCTAAATGCTCTGCCATGTACTATGGACATTCTAATGTAATTTAGAGTATTTAGAATTAATAGAGTAACTTATTCAAATCACCTGGCAAATACTAAACAAATGGCAATACCTGGCTGGCCGCACAACCAATATATGGTGTTTGGGAAAGCGATCAGAAAGTATTTCTGCAGTATTTTCTAAACTCCATTCTACATAGCTCCTACTATCTCTATTCTTTTCCATATTCCCCTGCATATCCTGTGATAAGTGTAAATATTAATGAAGCAGAATATCTTCATTGTTGTCACGTCTGATTGTGCGCGAATGCATATAATCGTTTGTAAGTAATAACTTGTCAGAGGAAAAAACATTGTTAACGTACTTGTGTATCCCCGCCGAAAAATAGAAGACATTTTTGCGTCGGTGAAGATTTTGGGTACGTGTATAGAAGAGTGTTCCATCGTCCATCGTATCCCACTACTTTTTCGAATATACGCAATCGTGGCATTCGATCAGCAATCGAAACAATAAAACATGCAATAAAAAATAATAGAACACGCGTGCACAAGTTCCGTAAACGAACAGGTTGGAGACGCAAACGTCAAGTGATTGTCATAAACAGCTGCAGGAATCACTGCAGCGTATAAGTACGGGTTCGGTGATTGAATTTCTACGGAGCGAGAGGCGTAATTCTGAGAATAAATCTAATTCGAAAATTCCACTTCGATTGCCGGTAATTAGAATTTTGTCACAGACAATGTGTAGGATAGATATATCATCTCGAGGGAAACATAATCCGAAAAATACCGCATTGATCGTTGGTAATTACAAATTCGCCACGGACAAGGCATGGGATAGAAGTGGCCTTTTGCAAAACAGTTAATTGATAACTGCTACGGCGATTCTGTAGGCTGAAAGAAAAATGTACAGAATGTTGCAGCGAATTGATGACATTTACGAGCTTTTTCGCAAAGACAGAAACAGTGCGTCATTTGTTGATGAGACAAACGTAACAACGCATATGTGTCAAATTATAATTTAACATGAAAAGGAAAATATGTATTTTGTCGCTTATTGATCGCGATTGGATAACGAGGAAATATGCGTATAGCAATGTGCTTCTCGAGGTACATAAACAGCATGATCAAACATTTCAACGCGGGCACGTGTATTGCGGCAGGTACCGTTTACAAACTCAGTATAGCGATCGTTCTTACGTAAGAATATTTTGAAGTACTAGGGAATCTACGTAAACGCGTTTTCAAAGTCGTTCAATGATCGACAAAAAATTTATATACTACGTCAAGTTCACCTACAAACTCGTGCTCTCAACGATTAGTTTGTAACCTCACTTATCCTGTTGTGCTTTTCCAGTTCTGAAGACTCAGGATTTATCTACAATGATGCACCATGAAATCGGACAATGCAGTCAAACGTGGGATCCTCGACGAATATTCAGTTGCCCTGCGGACAATAAATATGCCCTGCTTATTCTTAATCAGCCTATCAATTTGTGTTTCCCCACTCTGTACGAAATTTGGTGCCAAGGTTTGGAGTGTATATTAATCTGAAACATTTCATTTGGATCGTACGAATGAAAGGAGACTTCAATAATGTAGGCTTGAACATTGTCCTGTGTATAACGGCTCTTATATTTAGCTCAGGTGACAGTGACAGTTGACGGAGGAATAAATAGGTGGCTAGAATATTTGAAAGGTCACAATGTGTTTGTGCTGGAAGGTGATCATCCTGCGTCAATACCCAATTTGATTACCGGAGACATGGATAGTGCATCTCCGATCGTTGTGGAAATACTGAAAGACTTTGGTGCAAATTTCATTAAGACACCTGACCAAAATCATACGGATTATACAAAAGCTTTAATGGAGCTCAAACGCTACTGTAGGACAAAAAATATAAATGTAGCTATTACTTTATGAATAATCATAAAGTTCATAGTGCGCAATGGAATAAAGCATCTGTTATTGTTAACAGTTGAATGGAATATATGTGCTCGCAGACACATCAGGGAGATTTGATCATATAATTGGGAACATTAACACATTATATAAAACGGAAGAGCTTATAGGAGATATCCCGGTATTTGTTATTAATTCTTTTAAACCTTAATATATAGATAGTTGATCATATGTTAGTATCTCTTTGAATTTCATTGAAACTCAGAACACTTCTGAATTTTTTACAGAAAAAACTTGCTATTTGCTATTTAAGCATCATAAATTATATTAAGTTTTATAAACTGTGTAGTATGGATTACGTTTTTCTTTTAGGTGATACAAATTGCAAGTAACTCATTAACATGGTTGCTAAAACCAGGGTTACACAAAATAATCATTCCGAAAGAATTGGTGGAGAATAATGATTGGTGTGGACTTATACCATTTGGATCATCAAATAGTCGTGTTTCTACTACTGGATTAAAATGGAACTTAAGTATGTCCTGACAAAATGATGCAAGTAAGTGCAGTGTAACATAATTTTCACTGATATTTCTAGGTAATGCATGTATGCGGTTCGGCGGATTAATTAGTACTTCTAATACCTACGATGATCATTGTTCTGAAGTAACAGTGACTACGGATACAGCGATTATTTGGACAATGGGAGTTGAATCTTTATTAGCTTCATTGAAGGCAAGAGACATGTAAGCATAAGTTTCTATTCCCCTCAGCTATGAGGGAAAAAATAGGTAATATTCATCTACCTGAAGGATGACCAGTGCTAATAATATTATAGTGTACAGGAATTAATAGATCATCGCAACAGAAACTGAATTTCTAAATAATTCGATATAGGCATTATAAAATTCTGAGCAAAATTTCTCTGTAAAATACCATAAAAGTATGTTTTGTACTTATCAATGCGTGCATCTATTTTTATAATAGTTGATTCATTTCCGGGGTGCGTGTATTTAACGTTTACCATAGCATGCTGTCTTCTTCGGACGACAGTTAGAAGTGCAATAAGACAAAATTGGTGGTATACTCTTAGGCCTTTCTGATTAAGTACATCACTGCGCTTTTTATACTTCATACAATTCGTTACAGGCGTAAAAAGAAGTTCAATATTTTACCGTTCGTTAGCGGAACTTTGCTTACTGACGATGTCGTTTCGTTCACATTGTGATACTTTCGTTCCCTTTTTGTTTATTAAAAGTATGGCGTTAAATATATTTCGCTGTCGAATGAGACAAGTACCGCACATTCTTCGTTAAATCGAAGACAATCTAAAAAAAGTTCGACGTGCATAATGAGGGCATATTTATTTGAATTTTCGTCCAGCGCTCATTAAACTATACTTTGAACACATATCACACGATATTAATACATTTAAGTCGTTTTCTTTAAAGCTGCATGTCACATTTAAGAGACACTTTGGAGGAGATGTGGTTCAAAGTGTAGAATATACCCATGTCACTATATAAGTGAATCTATAGTGTAAAAAATATTCATGCACATTCCCTATCAGCATTTCAACGTCGCTGGACGTTGAAAACTGTTGGCGATAGAGAAATGCAATCGAAAGCACAATGGTTTTTTTTTTTTGTTATTTTCATGAAGTTTTGCTGTGTTGTGTAAACTTCAAGGCGTCTGTGTACTCGTATTCGCAGTGAGTCCTATAGACGGGACATTCTAGTTTAATATCAACATTTTATATGTTGAGGTGACGTAGACACTAGAATTCCACGTTAATATAGTAAATAATTTATTAGAAATCGTGTAGCACTCTTACATCACAAATAGTTACGAGCTGTGTTCCATACCGTAACGATTGGCGAATACTTAATGAACTCCTGTGCTGTGAAGTTTATATAGCATAAATACTTTGTACAATGGAATGGTAAGCTGTACGCGTGACATCTTCTAACGTGCACCGATGTAAAATTGTCGAATTTGCGGGTAATGAACGATTTTGTTTCATAACAGTTGTACAGCATATACTTCCATTCAGATCAGGCAGATTCTGTTCGAAACTATACTGTTGAATAAAATTATGTTTGAAGAATACAACATACCCACATTTTTAATCAACGCACATCTAATAACCGCAGATACAGCTTTGACCTTTCATCCATCGCGCGCCTATTCCGTCACACTAAAATGTCAACGTTATTCCCCATGTAAGTCAACCAAACCATTTCATCACTTACTCCAAAACTATAGTTATTATCTATTATGTTTCCTTGTTTTTTTTTTTAGTCTAACGCTTCCCAACATAATCACGGTTAACAAGAACATCAAGAACCGAAAAAAGACCGCAACTAATAACATTTGCTCCAAATCACCATTGAAATATCGAGATCTCTGCTGTAAGGTACCTACCGCGTACAATCAATTGCTTTGGCAACCGGTCAGGGCAGTGATTAAGGAGTGGGCTTATTCCTAAACTTTACCTATCATCTATTACGTTCCTGTGTTTTTTCTTCTTTTTTTTTAGTCTAACGCTTTCTTCCCAACATAATCACGGTTATCGAGAACATGAAGAAGTGACAGAAAATCGTGGAAATCTTGGGAAGTGTGGTATACGGTACCTAACGCGTACCGCGGGGAATGCGAATTGCATGAGCAGTTCAATGAATTCCTCTGGCAAGTGGTCGTAGCAATGGTTAAGGAGCGGGGAAAAGTGAAAAGAGGCAGAAAAGCGACATATGCATGAAAGTGATCAGCTGTCGCGCTGTTTACATTAGTCGGTCTCTAACGACTAGGGGATACGCGTACGTGCATCGCATGGTGGGACCTGCTCGGCTGCTGGCCAGTTCCTTGCGACACGTTGAACGGTCGGGACCGTGTTACGAGTCGATTTCTATCTTCTCAATTCTATGCCGACGTGTGGTCTCTCTAAACAGCGGCCGAACGCGTTGCAGACTTTTCAGCATTCCGCACCATTACGTACTTTCTTCTCTGGCGTCATTCGACATAGAAGCAATATGGAGCTTTTTATATTCTAACTGTTACCGATGTGTGCGAAAACGTCTGCGCCAGTTGTTTATTTCTATATAGACGATGTACGCGGCTGTTTAAAGCCGCGTTAGCGCGTTGGCAATTTTGAGAAACGCGGACAATTTATTCTCATGTCGAAATGTTGAGATTGCAGACTGTGCCGTGACCCATTCTTTTTGGATAACTTTGAATGCGCCGTGAGTGATTTGAAGGTCGTGCCGAAGTGTACCGATCACTCAAATGTACCGACGAACTCGGTGCCGTCGAGAGGAACTAGTGAATGGCCGTTCGAAAATTTCTAAATCGCCCATCGAGGACGCCGGAGAGATAAGGAATACGAGGTGAAGGTCATCTGCACTTTTCAAACGACACTTTTTCGTGCATCGACGTGAGCATGCTTGCACATTCTAACGTCTGCACTTTTTCGCTCCATGCTGCTGACCCTCTAAATACACAATTGAAATATTGCGCACGATCAGGAGTTTTTTTATTATTACTTTCTTTTTATTACACCGCTTTAATAGGCGAGAGCACGCGTGCAGACGGGAAACGGAAAGTAAGAAAAGCAGGAAGATAACGCACCGCGGCTACTCTTATCTTTCGGAGCACTTACATCAATTTCTGTATATCGATGCGCGTGGCAATCTCTCGTAAAAGCGTAACGTAATATCGTTACTAATGAGCACGTTACTTTCAGAGCCAGTAAGAGACGAAGCCGAGTCTCGACGCATACTTCGAAATGCCGCATTGACAAAACTACGTAGCGCCTCACCTTTCTACGTCTCATCCGCTTTGCTTTCATTTGCGCGGCCGTCAAACAAAGAAATAGTTTCGGCTCTTGGCTCGGGATCGCTCGAAAAGCTTGGGCTCTAGAACGGTGTCAGGCGCTGCGTGTAAATAACCGTATGAACATAAGAATAGATGTATGCAACAAATTGAGACTAGCGGACGTCTTAAAAGAAAGCGCCTGGCGCTTAGGCGCGCAAACATCTTACGCTGATTTCCGCGTCCAGATTTTAATCTTCTCCCCTAACGCAATGTCACAAATTGCCTACGAAAACTCCAGTTAAAAATTAAAAAATGGCTATCCTAATGTGCACGCGCGTTTTAGGTTGATTGAGCGCGAGGCGTATTGTGTCGCTTTATATGCGGACGGTGAACGTAAATAAACTGTTTGACATCGATTTTTCGCAGGCATGGGGAACGAACGCAAAGGGTCATTGTCGGAATCGGAATCAATATTTTTATGGAGGCGAACGTGCGTCTCAGCGAACTTCTGCCGAGGGAGGCACTGTCAGAAATTCAGTGCGACAGCGTAGCATTTTGAGAGTAACTTTTCGGTGTAACATTTTGCGGACGGTGAACGTAAATGAATTGTCTAGCGTCGATTACTCGCAGGCATGGGGAACGACGAACGCAAAGGGTCATTGTCGGATTCGAAATCAATATATTTATGGAGACGAACGCGCGTCTCGGCGGACTTCTGCCCATGGAGACGCCATGAGAAAGTGAGCGCGATAGCGTAAAATTGAGTAGTCGACGTGTCCGTTTGTACGCGACTTTGAATAATTGCGGAACGCATTTCACCGGATGGTCAATGACAAAAGAGTGTGACGTCATATTTGAACGACAAGGCGCGACGTTACGTAATGTATGCCATTGCTCACAAAGTACCTAGATTTAGTCAACGCAAACTTGTCAGCCGTGTCTGTAGTATAATTCGGCATTCGAAGTAACGATAAACGCATTGTCTCTTGGTTAATGTGAACATTTCTTTTTTTTTCGTCAAAACGGGACATTTACTCATTTTAGGTAATAGAATGTGTATCGGAGAAAACGCATATTGCTTCATCCCTTTTATTTACTAATATGAAAATAAATAGTTTATGTTCTCTTATTTGTTTTTGAAGAATAAATTTACTTTAGTATGTCTGGTGGTGATTTCAAATAAGACTGAAATTCTTGGCAGAATTTCTTAGATTTTACTTTGGCAATTGACATTGGTTTAAGGAGTACGGGTTGCAGCTGTGTTTTTTCGCTTGTCCACAACTTATTCATAAGAGAGAACATCCATAATTATGCGAAAGTTCATATGATACAAAATATTAATGTGTAAGTCTCTGAACAATTTCATTCAACGACTTTTGGCTGAAATATTCCCAGTGTTCCATTCAATCACTTTCTGCAATATAGTGTAGTTAGACATAAGTGAATGCTGGTCAAATACTTCTCTAACTTAGTTACAATTAATGAAAATAATTTTTAAATCGATACATCCTATTAGACGTTGCCGTGGGATTTTTCGATCTTTTTCTTTTTAACAACGGTACATTTTGATGTTTCCGAGCTGTGCTTGCTTACCTAAAAATGGAATGGTCCCATTCAACACGAGACGTATGATCAGATTACTCTTGGTACTTTCACTTTCGTTTCCTAGATTAGACACCTATTATAGGCACCTATATCTACCTATTTTCTGAGAAATGCAAAGGCCAGAAGTATTCATACACGAACGAAATTAGCCAGAGACTTTGAACGAGGCAGGATTTGCTCTCCAATAACAGCGTTGCTTAGTGTGCAACGCACATGTCAGGCTTTGTCCTTTCCACTCTTGGCCCGTCACGGACCAGTCCCGTTTCCAACGATTGGCAGCAAAATTATACAGAAGAGTGAAACTGCTGCTGATGCAACTTCTGTTCATTTGCGCGGGACACAGATAAACTTCTCTAACTCCTCGAACTTTTCTAACCGGATAAATAACAATTTATTACAATCTTTATGGTAATGCAGACTGTTGCTGTTACAAACTTGTTAGCTTCGTTAACCGTATATGAGGTGTGTGCATATAAATTGCTGTTGCAAAATGGACAAATTTAACCAAACGGTCCGTAGAGGCTATAGAAAAAGAATCTCAAGCAATAAGATAAGAAAATCTATAGAAGTAAAGGTTTTAGCAACTGTGGCGCAACAGAAACTATTAACTTCTTCTCAGTAGTGTAAACTTGCCAGAGACCAACGCCGATTAAAAGATGACTAACTGAATTTATCTCCTGCCGTCGTCAATCTTTTCCTCCGCTTCTGCTTATCATATTAACATAGATGCTGGCTAATATAAATAACGTATTACAGATTACCTACATAAGAAACTGATTCATGCATTATATTTCTGGAAGATAGGAGTAAACGAACTACCGTTTAATTTTGCCATAACGTTACATGTCTAATATACATATTACATGTAAGTTCTTGCTTCTTTCTTTGTACTCTCGATGCTTGGCAGATGGCCGGTAGACTTATTAAGGTCACTCAGACTTGATTACCGTTCAAGGTGGTCGCCAGTTGGGCATTTTGAAGAATTTGTTGTAACGCATCTTGTTGGCTGATTAGTAGAATAATTTCACGTCATTACAAATTTACGTTCAATTGACTGAATTAACGTTAATTTCAATGTACTGAATGTGTTGAAAGCACGGAAAACATACGTTTTAACGGCGGACGAAGCTTTATAGTATCGGTTACGGCAATACAAGCACGGTAGTAAAACTAGTTTGCCTAGCATTTTATGCGCTTCCGATGTAGATATTTCTTGCCAGTCACGAGTAACAATGACTAACACTCTCGCGAATAATCATAAAAGAAAATTAACAAAACGGAGATAAACGGGTTTGTGCAAGGACATATAATGTGCCCGTAGTTTTATGTGAATTACCTGCACCTGTTCTACTTTGGTTTGCGAATGCAATCGCTTGTTCATGTGTTCTCGTTATTAGTCGCCTAGAGAAGGACAAGGTAATCCATGAGGTAATTGATGACTTTTTTGCTGGCCAGTCACGCGACCTCTATTAGATTATGGCAATCGATTACGTGCTTCATTTAAATAGTAACACTTCTCTACTTCCAATTCAACAATAGTTTCGGATCATCGCGAAGCAGAAGCAATCGTTTTTAATCATTCCTCCCAGTATCCCCTTTTTTCAGAATCGATACATATCTTTTTTCATATAAAAGCCGGTTTCTAGGCAAAGTGTTCCGTTTACACATGCAAAACGGTAGCGAGTGGAAAACCACAAAACCAGACAGAGACTGGTTCAGTGGCCCAGATTTAACGTTTTACACAGTATTTTTTCGCGACAGTTAAAACTTTTCTTACACAATTTTCGTTGTGTAACTGACCGTGTATTTTGTAACGAGTCAACGAAATTGTGAAGGGAATTTTAATATTTCGAGAGACGTGCAAAGCATGATATAACAGAAGTACTTTTGATCATATATAAAGAAGACATTTCGGCGCTTTTTCTTTCTTGAATGACGTGTTCATTGAATTTTTAGCAACCCAGCCAAATTAAAGCCCCTTATAATGTAAAGAGGCTTCACAAAAATTGCATCTCGTAATGCCTTAATCGAACATTTCGGATGCGGTTTTCATTAAACAATGGGTTTCAGCAACAGTACCCTCACTAAACGATCATTGAATACTTTGCTCCCCAAAGACAAGGATGTCATCCGCATTCTTTCCGTATCGTTTATATACGCTTCAGACTGATATCTGATTGCGCGAAACATCGCCATCTTGCAACAATTGCCGGAACTATAAATTTGAACATGCGTATTTGAATGCGGATGTCACTTTGAGTGGCTTAAAAATACTATTATACGAGGAAATTTACGTTGCCAACGTTGCCAACAGTACGATTTCTTTAGATGTTTCGAAAAGCTATTGACCCGAAGCACAATTTACAGTTCCATCCGCGAAAGTCGTGTGCTTATCTTGTTACAGTGATCGGAACTATAAATTTGAACGTGCGTAATTTGAATAGGGACGTCGTTTTCACTGACGCGTATCAAGAGAAAGATCGAAACGATACTCACGCATGTCAAGAAATTGACTTGCGAACTTTAATAGTATTAGCTTGTAATCGGAGCCGACTGCGTGCCCGAACGTAACGATTTGCGGTGCACCGAAGGACAAACACGACGTGTGCAATTATTGCTCCTAGTTTATATTTAGTTAACGCAGTTCCACTCGCACAAGGGCGGCGATAATATAATCCGATGATTCACCGAGGTGCGTTTCGCTAAGAGCGCATTACGTGAAAAGGCGAAAAAAAAGCTAATAACGATGCAACTGCTTGACGGCCGGAGAAGATTATTTATAGAATGGCGGATGCGTTTCCAACATTCACTGTCGAACAATCGGCCTGTCCTCCGTTCGCAGTCTCCTACGCGAACGGTTTCTCAGTATCGTCCGGATAACTGATCGTTATCGAGCTGGAAATTGGGACCGCGAGATATGCAAGTCCTTCGGTGCATTCTTTATCTAGCCAAGCAAACATCTCGCGCTCCCGTTGGCGAATGCAAATGTTAACATGCGGCACGTAATGCTGATATGGCCAAAAGTAAATATTTCGCGGATCGTCATATCGCGGATCCGAGCGTGGACCATTTTCACGCTGTGTAATGCTTTGTGTTTGATTGCGCTTAACGGTGTGACGTCAAGTAGAACAAGCTGAGCACAGACAATATTGTCAGCTTATAGCCAAAGGTGTGCATATTCACTTTACTCTTCGTGCGGAGTAACCTGCTGTGTGACAGAAGTGAGAAGTGGCACGTGAAATATGTTGGAAAAACGATCGTTAATGTAAAGCTTTTTGTTGAAATTGTTACCCGCTTTACATGTTTTAAGACCCAAACAACAATAAAATAAAATGTGTGTACTGTGAGTGGTTTGCTCTTATTGCCTAATCTCGGGGTACTCCCAATTTCGACCTTAGTGGCGATGTTATGAAACATGTTGAGTGGGTGATTATTTTAATAAAAAGTCAAACAAAAAATGGCTGCGGTTTATCGGATACTTTGCACTAACAGTTGTTTTTAAAGATATTTCGTAATGGAACGTATGACATAATGTGACAATGGAATCAGCGAAATCTTCGTCATTGCTGTCGCCCTCGTTCTCGTGATACTTGTCCTCGTTGGTCAGGCTTTAAGTTATACCAAGGTTCATACGTCGGTTTCCACGGTATTAAGTCTGTAACACTACCTTTGTTGGTCGCAACATGTACATAAAGTATCTCAATTGAGACACATTACCCACGCGCTTTCTTCGATGCAAAGATAAAAGACGCCGTATATCTGCGAAACGTAGGTATTTTTAACAAGACAAACAGGGCAGCGATTTACTTCTCCCAAACTTCTTCGCTCTAGCCGCCAAGGACCGTATAAATCACCGAATTGGACATGAAGCGCGTTAAGTAATCAAAAGATAGCGAAACGACGCGAAATTCAAAATTTAAAGAAACGAAGACTGGCGTAACTTGTCATTCACTTTATCTGACAGCATATGTAAAGACATGTCGTTGGGATCTGACTATTGTGCATTTCTAAACAGACGTAAATTATCAACAATTATTCGCAAAAGCCACAATTTTGTCTTTTCACGCGGTTTCTAAGTTTTTTTTCAAATTTTCCACTTTCCTCTGAATCATTTCGATGACCATATCTGTCGACGTTTACGAGGGCTACCTCGATTTATCAAACCTCGTGTCGCGCGTTTGTAATGTTCACACTAGATTTATGGAACCTGTCAATATCGAGTTACACAAGAAGAATGACATAATTCGATTAATTTGCAAACTGTGTGTAGATTTTTAGCGATATGTTAGCGATAGCGATACAGTAGGTCTGCCGGAAAGTTCTGTGCGTGTTTGAATTAAAAGAATTATTTTAGTGTAATTGGAGGAGCACGTTAATTCTAGTGTAACGTCGTTTGCAATGCAATCCTCTCGTTAAGCTTCTAACGTAGGAATCCTGCATTCTGCATAGCTACTTCTCCGGATAATACCGTATACATACAAATGTCTCCTTAATCTAGTGTTAAATCGTTCGCAGTATTTCCGAGGCAACATATCTAAACGAATTTCCTCCTGAAGCTTCTAACGTAGAGATCCTGCGCCTTGCATAGCTACTTCTCGGAATAATCTCGCGCGCCTAGATATTTCCTGGTAAATCTAGCGTTAAACCGTGATGATTTCCGTGCAGCGACGACCTTAGATTTATCTGCCTCGCGGTCGACAATCCAGTAGACGTAGTGCTGTATGCAGCGGACAATACCTTGATACGTTTGGCTATCTGCTAGCGATAGCTCATCATCACGCGGGCCGTTCCCTCTCCTTCGCTGCCCCCTCTCCTTGAAAAGGTGGGATTTATTCGAGCGTGTTCTGTCGAATCTAGTCAAATCGGTCGCGAGTTATTGCACCTGCCCGTCGAGCCGTTCCAAAGTTTCGTTCTGCCGAATTGCCGATTTCCGCCGTGCCTCTTTCGACCCCTGATCGACGTCGCGCGAAGGGGGATTCTCCCGTGTGAATCGACTCCGAACTGTTTGCGCGCAGCCACGAAACCGGATCGTGACTCTAATCCACCTTTGATATCAGCCGTGATTCGGTACTCGTGGAGAGATACGTCGTATCTGACACGAGGAGTCTGTCACGAGGTCCTCTTCCTTCAACTCGTCGCCCTCTCCTTGCCCTCTCCTTGCCCTCTCCTTGCCCTCTCCTCAGCCTCTCCTCAGTCTCTCCTCGTCATCCGAAGACCCTCTCGCGGCACCGTTGGACGTTGAGTGTTCACAATTAGATTCAGTGGAGTAGCGTACCGTGAGTGCATGAGAGTCTGCGCGCCGATACGATACCGAGGCGAGCTCAATACGAATCTGTTTTTCGAGGTACGGTGTCCCGCTTGTGGCTGTTAAGGGAAAAAGCAAGAGTTGCGCAGAATTATGCGGGAGGGGTACGCCGGGCGATCATGTTTTTGCTTTTGGGATCGATGTAGGCGGGCAACAAGTGGCTTGGCAGCTGATCAACAGTGTAAATCATTGGCGTGTTGTTGTTCGTCGCGTGCATTTCCGCCCTGCAGGCTGTTTTTCTTTTATGCGCTTTGCGTTACGTTTAATGAATGTTGCCTTTAGTTGACGAGGAGTTTGCGAGTGTCAAGTGGGCATTGCTATATATTACGTGAGTCGTTTGTATTACACCTGCATTGCGAGGATGTTTCATTGTTACAGCTGTACGGCGAAGCGTTTTATTAATCAGTGAGTGAGGAGACCTTCATGCACCTGTTTTCTCTTCTTAATCTACCGTGACACAATTTGACGAATGTTCGCTCGGCGTTTACAGAGGAAGCGGACGATCTAACGCGCTCTCCTTCCTCTTAAGCGACGCTTTTTCATTATTGTTACTAACGCTCGCTATTATTCGCACGGCAGAGACACGCCCACGTTTGATCGAAAACTACGTCTGGCCGCTGACAGGTGAATTTACTACATTTCCACCATTCAATCCGTCGCGTTCCGTGTTACTCACTCTACAACAAAGAGTGCAAATAACGTACCTCACTTTATCACTGACGCATTAAAACTAGATTTACTGAGAAATATCTGCGTATGCGATATACTGACATTTTTTTTACTTCAAGTCCGAGTTCGAAATCATTTTGGACATACTTTCGTATGATTGCATTAAAAAAGTCATATCGATCGTGTAATCAAATCTAGAACCAATTATTTTTAATGCCAGCGTAAACTGGTCACAGATAATCAATTTATTTTATCCACCGCATCGGGACTGCACGTGTGTCCTCTTGAAAGTAACAAATAATTTTTACTAACGTCAAAGTAAGTCTGCAATTTTGCCAGTGAACCGATTATTAGCGTCAAAGAGTTGCTGACATTTTCTTTACGAAATTACAAAACTGAAATGACAAAGATGATATGATTCTCGACGCTACAAATCGTTCCGCAATAAATACCTTGCTTATATCGACTGCTCGCGTACTAATGAAATTCCGCCTTTCCTAGAAACAAACGCGCCGCGGTCAGCCATGAATTTTTCTAGACGCCAGAAATGAATTTACGGTGCTCTATGAAACGTGCGCGAGCAAGTACCTCCGTGCTCTCGTACAGGAAACCGACATTCATCTCGCTAATTAACACTTTAACGCGCTTTTGCACGCAACCTACGCACTGTCAACGCGCAAGCGTCGACTGCACCCACGACTCAATCTATTACCGACTGAATCGATCGTCACCGTCGATCCGGCTGTGATTCAACAGCGAACGGCCCTCGACGGCAACAGACGCGAACTAACAACGAAATACCAATTAGCTGTCAACCTTCGCTGACTGTATTATTACAATGTTAAATAGGCCCACGAGGTGCCGCAGTTCGTTGACCCGATGCGCTGTCTGAAGTTTTCTGGTTCAGTAACTTGACATCGGTATTAACAGTTTGACGGCTGCGCATTTTACTGAATGTCGCAAATGTGAGAGAAAACAAAATCGGATGCGACAGCGGCCGTCGGACTGTTAAATCTTCAATACTGGTCTATTAGAATTTTTTTCGGTATATAGTAGCATGCGAACTATTTTTGATAAAGCGAAGTTACGTTTAAGTAATGACGATGGGTAACTGGTGATCAGTAAAGTGATGTGTTGTTGCAAACGTATTATTCTTGAGAAAATTAAGTTACGCGTACATGGCAGAGACCGTGAAAGTGTTAAATATTCAATGTCAGGCTATTATTAATCAATTATTGACTTATGATTCTATTTTTGATAAAACGGAGTCGCGTTTAGGCAACAACGGCCGTCAAAATGTTTAATACGCAAATCTGAATGATGCGTGGTGCAGGGTGCATACTCACTGCCGTACTCTGCTTGCCACTGCACGTTCCATTTGTTATAAAGCAATTACTCGTGGACAAACTGATTATTCAATGCTGCTTGACATTTGCATGTATAACATCGGGGTTGTGTAATCTACTGACTGACTCATGTGACCGTTTATGCCGACGGTCTGCAAGGAAATTTGACGGGCACTTTAGCGTTTTTCACGCAATTGAATGGTTACCGTTTTTTCGCGTTAAGCCTTTTGTTTGCAGACATAATTGAGTAACATCTTTGTCGAAGTACAAGGTGCAATTTTGAGCGCAATGCAGCGCGCAGCAAATATTTATTCAAATTTTTGCAAACACTGAGCTCTTCCCGGAAACGGGGTTTATTAGATTATTCGGCAGCAGACGTAACGCAAAGTCTTATGATATTTGATCAGGCCGATAACCGGCGGATATAGGTGATTCGGGGTGTTCCGTTGATTAATTAAATTTTATACTGCGAGTTGATTGAAATTTCCATTTGTGCGTGCGTCTGTGATCGTATCATTTGTATTGGCTCCGATCGATGCTGCGTGTAGTAAAATTTGCCTTTTCCGGCAATTTCTTCGAATTCTCACCGTCAGTAAACTTTTACTAGTAGCGTCCTGTTTATTAGATTATTCGGCATCAGCTTTATGCGTTAATTAGTTTGAAGCACAATTTGATAAGGGTCGTAACGCAAAGTCTCTTACGATATTTGATCAGGCCGATAACCAGCGGATGTAGCTGATTCGGGGTATTCCGTTGATTAATTAAATTTTGTATTGCGACGATATTATTAATCGCAGGGTAAGGGTCTAACGTATTCGATTGCCATGATGATTCGCGTGTCATTTCGGTGATCATAAAACGGCCGCTCTTACAATTAGCTGTAATGGAAGCGGCGTAGCATAACATACTTCTGCCGACATGCATACTTTTAACGATCCAACTGAGTACGTAATGTTTTTCAACATGCACCTCGTTGATACCTTTCGAATTGAAGCATTTTCGTGCGTCTAAATGGACTTTGTTCACGGATAGCCCGTAGACGTCATAACTCAGCTTATCGGATATTTCTCCAACGGTGATTACCGCTAGTTATTAACCTTTTTATCGGAATCCTTATCGAACAATCGCGAGAAATGCGGACTACCGTTGAACAGCTCTGCGTAAAAGTACCTTTGTTTTACTTGAATTTACCCGCACAACACGTTTGCGTCACTGAAATTTCTGCGACTGAAGAACGTCGGCGTGTAAATATATTTTTATGGCGACGCGTGTGCTTGAACAATAAACATTCTTTGAAGCATGGCTGTTTGTACGGTAGACCGTGCTAAGCATTTTGTTCAGTGGCAGTTTTCTTCAATTGTTCCAATTATCCGTTCAAATTTTTCGACACCGTGTTACGCCGTTATCTAAGATAACGCGATAAGACCAGTTTCACGCCGGACATTGTATTCCTTGCTCCGCATGTCTTGCCTACTATATCCACTCACCGTGTGTTCCTCTGTCTTAAAACGAGCTATATTTATGGAATGTCTTTTTCCGCTTATCTCCGCGATTTCTGTTTACCATACCGCTGCCGCCGCATCCTTAGATATATGTAGAAATTGAGCCATAAAATGTCGACGTCTGGATTCGCCGATAAGATTTCATTAGAAGCGTCCCAATGCGGCTCGAAAGGCAAATAGTCTATGGCGCGTTGAATAACATGTCTTGCTAGAAATACGAAGGTTGAGCTAGTGGTTTTTTCCAGCCAGGGATAGTTGAATCCTGACGCTCAATCTTGAGAGTCCGATAAGCGAAATTTGTAGAAGAACGCGTACTTCGAATGCATCGCGTGTTTGCCTCGCGTAAATGCAGTCCGGTGGGATAAATGTTTGCTCCTTGTTATATCAGGCGTTGATGTAAAAAGGAACATTGCCAATGTTGGATGCTCAACGTTGTATATTACGTCATCTCAAGAAATTGCACTCGACTTCGTTTGAGATTTTAACCTCGTTTATTTTGCTTGAATGGAAACTTATTTACTCAGTATGTTTCGGAACCGCAAGTTCCCTTCCTAGGGGTCTGATCGAAGAAATCTGAGATAAAGGATAAAATCTTTGAACTAATATTACTGAACCAGTTAAGTATGGCAAAATTCTAATAAATAAACCGATTACTCCTCGTGTATATAGATAAAATGAAATCTATTACACATTGATGCGTTTACATCTACCGTAAAAAAATTAAGGGAGGGGATAGCAACTTTGAAACAGTTGCTTTGATTATAAAACAGTACTCTGACGAAAAAAGAATTTTGATTATTGTTCGTAAATGATACTGCTCCGTCTGAAGTACCTTTGAACGAAATCACATGTCGCGGTACTTCAGATTTTGAGATATTGTAATCGCGCGATGGCGTTAGCGGCCAAGTCATTAATAAGAGAACATTACGGAGTGAGTTGCAAACACGCAAGAGTGCAATGATTTAGATACCGATTATAGACAGACATAGGATACCGTTTAAGAACACTTTGCACGTCAGCCTAACAATTATTCAGTACTTAAGTGTATTTTAACGCGTTGAACGTTATGTCATCCATACACGGGTGACGGACGAGTTGGTACATATTTGCAAACATTTGTAAGCGTAACGAAGGCGTTAGTCAGTAACAACACATAAATCTATATCTAAGTGCCTATAAGTACTTTCTGCGTAAAAAAGATATATGATATTATAGCTGCTTATTATAATATTCTGCGAAAGATTTTAAGCAAATTTTTGGCGTATGAAGGCAGTTAAGTCGGAGCTTTGTGAATTGCTTCTACTCTTTGACGATCTAGAATCTGCCTGCTCATCTAACTACACAACATACACATTCACCTAATTGTACTTCTTTCAGACTTTCTTCCAACTATCATAAATGGATGTTACACTCCGATGCATACTACCGGCGCTACTATTTGTAGACGTAATAATTCTGTAATTAAAAGTTCTCTGCAATTGTTCATTTAATTTGTTTTTGAACGGTTCCGAATCTATTCGAAAAACAAACCAATCGTTGCTCAGTGCGTTGACTATGGAAGTTCAATATTTAATTTCTGTACATGTTTAAATGTATTATATATTACATACCGTACATATTACAATGTAAGAGCGTGTATTCTAATTACATACAAATTGAACGACCACGTTGCACGAAACTTTTAATTATGGAATTATGTGTACAAAGTACATTGTAAATGCCGTTGGTAGTATGCACCGAAGTGTAACAAACGATTTGATAGCTAGAAAAAGTCTGAAGGAAGTCGAATTAGGTGAATCTGTATTTTTTGTTGCGAGATGCGCGGACAAATTCTAGGTCGGCAAACATCTAGAACAAGTCCAAAAAATTGCGACTTACCTCTTTTGAAACACCGGAATTTTTCTTAATTTTTTTTTGAGTATATTATACAAAACCCACGATGTATTTAATTTCATCCCCACTGTAATTTTCTTAAATGATTACGGAATATGAAGCCTCTCTTCAGTTGAAAAGTCTGATTATATAATTTTATTTTATTGCCTTCCTTTTTCCAGAACCTAAGCATCGTTATCTAATCAATTATAATGACAAGATGTCTTTTATTGCAGCGTAAAGCGTATATATCGCCTTCACCATGGGGGCGATGTTTAGGAGCGAAGAAATGGCACTTTGCCAGTTGTTTATTCAACCAGAAGCCGCCTACCTTTCCGTCTCCGAACTCGGCGAGACCGGTACCGTGCAATTCCGCGACGTAAGTAAAAAGAAACATGTCTAATTCGCAGACTCCTGACCCTAATCTTCGACGTCGTTACGATTGTTAGCGAATCGCACGATGTTATTATCTGCCGCGCGTGATTGATACGCGATCGATAATGCGTTGCTAGTTTCGATTGCCGCGTGACGTTACAATATGCGCGACATGCGAAACAACAATGTTTTCATTGGATAATGAAGGAGGCTTAAAAGTCCTTTTATGGCTCAAAAATATTGACCTTAACATTATTATTGTGGACATGTTCGATAAAATACCTCGGGGCTACAGGTTCCCCCTATTAAGAAGTCCACAAAAGGTGTATGCCTATTACATAATTTTTGTTTTATGTAATGTACATTTTTCTTTAACTTACGGATAGTAGTTGTGCTAGTATTATTGCATCCCAACTCTTTGCACGTCACTTCACTAATTTCAAGAATGACATGTGAGGTGTTATTCTAACTCGTCCTTTAGAAAGCTCCTGTGCTGCGAGGTCATAGCAGCGTGTACATTTTTCTTTGACAACTACTATCAGTAAATCAAAGGAAAATGTACATTATGCAAAGCAAAAATGATGTAATACGCTGGCACCTTTGGTAGACTCCTGCGTAGCGGGACCGGCGGCTCCGAAACTTGTCGAGAATCCCAACAACAAAAATTTTGTATATGAATTTTTTTCAGTCATAAAGTGGCTATTCACCCGCCCTCATTATTCAATTGAAATGATCATGAGGTTGAAATGAAAGAAATCGTCTAATAAATAATATGACCCTACCGATCGTTGTTTTCAAATTTTGTTCACCCCCAACGATCCTGATGCCGTATTTAAATATGTCTGTTTAAAGCTGAACGCTGACGTGAATTACTTCCAACGGAAATTCGTAAGTGAGGTGCGCCGTTGCGATGAATTGGAACGAAAGCTTCGTTACATCGAAGCCGAGGTCAGGAAAGACGGCGTTCCGATTAACGACAATTTGACGGAATTACCACGAGCACCGAATCCACGAGCCATCATAGACCTTGAGGCAAGCATTGTTCCTTGACGACCAAGCCGTTTAATATAAAGCTTCTCCCGCGCAATCGGCATGGAAACAATTTAACTCGCTGCTTACACTTGCAGGCGCATCTCGAGAAAACGGAAAACGACATTCTTGAGCTGAGCCACAACGCGGTGAATCTGAAAAGTAACTACCTCGAGCTGACGGAATTAAAGCATGTGCTCGAGAAAACGCAAGTGTTCTTCACGGAGGTACCTAAAGTAGTTCAGCAGTTGTTGCTCATAGCGCCGTCCCCCTTCGTGTAATCGATGTTACCATTTTGTCGAAGAATCAAGATTCGTTTCTTCTTCTTCTGTATCAACAGGAAGAGGCCAATGATTCAATTACCAGGGCACTGATTAACGAGGAAGCACAGATTCAGACTGGCTCCACTCGGGGACGTCTCGAGTAAGTCGATAATTGATACGGAGTAATTCGGTATGGCTATGTAAATACAGAATTTTCTCGAATTCATCAAAGTTGCTTGAAACTACTTCTGTGAGTAGACGGCATAAGATTCATTTGCATCTAATGCCGTGCATGTCAATATATGTAACGTAAGTGGAGTATGCCTGTTCTTCGTTGACGTGTTTATTATTCAATCTCTCTACATGCGAACCCGTACCTCTCTATAATGTTGAATGAACATAGAGTTGCCGATTATCTGTTGTCCAGCAACACTATGTTCTCAGGGTACATGATAGCACGCTATATTAGTTGACCTGGTAAATGAGTTCTTTAGCAACACCATTATTTGTTGCCTGTTTTATGATCGTATTCTTGCCGAATTAATTTAATGCCGCTTTCCAGATTTGTTGCCGGTGTAATTAATCGAGAACGCGTGCCAGCCTTCGAAAGAATGCTCTGGCGGATATCTCGTGGGAACGTCTTTCTGCGTCAAACAGAACTTGAAAAGCCGTTGGAGGATCCAGCTACTGTTAGTTCATCTCATTTTTCTCCAGCCATCTCTATTGGCCTATTAGCCTATTTTCAAACGCGTCGATAAATCGGCTAAAGTCATTCAATCTTCTCAAGCTATCTGCGCTTGCGTTTTACTCAGGGCAACGAGATCTACAAAACGGCTTTCGTGGCTTTCTTCCAAGGCGAACAACTGAAGAGTCGCATCAAGAAAGTTTGCACTGGGTTTCACGCCTCCTTATATCCATGTCCCAGCAGCCATGCGGAACGCGAAGAAATGGTAAAAGGTGTGCGAACGCGACTTGAAGATCTGAACTTGGTAAGCTGACAATTTATTCTCATAAATAGTTAGACTTTTTATACTTTTTTCTTGGTTGTTTAGTTTATTTATTGAAATAATGTTTCTTCTATATGTTTCGAAACCATTTTTAATCAAAAGCATATACAGCATATAAGTTGAAACCATATAAACTACACACAATGCACTTTTGTTTCATTTTATTGTTATATTTGTTTTATAAAAATTAACAATTTATAAAGTTTCGAAAAATGTAGTGCCAGAATGATTTTAATAATTAAATTAAATGACCAATAAGAAGTGCTTCAGTTTATCATATACTTTGCATAAAAGGTTCCCTTCAACAGGCAACTCGCAATTGAACTTACGTGGTATGTGATGTGAAAAAGTATATACACGCCTTCTTCTTCTTGCATTAAAAATTTCGCTGCACACGTTTCCGAAAACATAAGTAGCTTTTCAGGAATCTATGTACGCACGGAAATATATATGTGTGCAACGTGGTTAAGTATTTTTTTTCTATGATGAAGCAAAAGTACATTTATGCTGTTCTCGTTTTCGTAGGTTCTGAATCAAACGCAGGACCACCGTCAGCGTGTTCTGCATAATGTGGCAAAAGAGTTGCCCAATTGGAGCATCATGGTCCGCAAGATGAAAGCGATTTATCACACGATGAACCTGTTCAACATGGACGTTTCAAAGAAGTGCCTTATCGGAGAGTGTTGGGTGCCCGTTGCCGATCTTGCAATTGTTCAGAGTTGCCTCACTGAAGGCTCGGTCAGTTGATGCTGTTTGTATTTTAGACGCGGAGAAATTCTGCTTGCACACAATATCGCTCGTAGTTCTACTTCCAGTCATTTCCAGCTGGCATCCGGATGGATGCGGCGTTTGGATTCAACATTGTGCCAACGTTTCTCAAATCTGTTGCAATTTGCATTATCAGGGCTGGGGAGTTCCGATACTGAAGTTCCCTGGATTTGGGTCATCCTTAATACCATGGTTTCTAGATGGATCAGCCGATCAATTAAAAAACTCCCTGATTGGTTCGTGCGATGACTCAAAACGTTAATCAGGATCATGTAAGAACGACTTTATCTGGAAGCTTCAGTATCAGAGTTCGCTAGGTCTGATGATATAAACTGCAACGTTTGCGAAACGTCGGCACAATGGTGAATCGAAACGAGGCATGCATTTGCGAACATTTCAAAGTTAGCCTTGCAAAGCTCTGAAGTATGCATGGGAATGTTTTTGCAGCGCCAATACGGAAGCTCAATACCTTCGTTCCTGAACGTGATACACACAGATGAAAACCCGCCGACGTTTAATAGGACAAATAAGTTCACAAGAGGTTTCCAAAATCTCATTGACGCTTATGGTATTGCGTCGTATCGTGAAGCGAATCCTGCACTTTATACCATTATTACGTTCCCTTTCCTCTTTAGCATCATGTTCGGCGATGCTGGTCACGGTACGTATGATACTTTTAGCCGAAAAACATTTTGTGTACATTAATTTGAGGTTCATGTGCTAGTTAAAATCGCTGAGTATAAGCAACAGCCACTGCACCGCTTGGTACGAAGATTGTTCAATATATAAGGACGTCTATAATAATTGTTTAGGTTTGATCCTGGCACTGTTTGGTGCATACATGGTTATTTGGGAGAAGAAACTTATGGGCAGTAAGTCGGGTGGCGAGATCTGGAACATGTTTTTCGGCGGTCGATACATCATCTTACTGATGGGTTTATTTTCTATCTACACCGGTATTATCTACAACGACGTCTTCTCAAAGTCCCTCAATATATTCGGGACTAGCTGGAGAATAGACTATGACTATCACACGATTACAAATAACACATATCTTACTCTGGATCCTGCCACGAAAGCTTACATTGAGATCCCGTATCCGTTGGGTTTGGATCCAGTTTGGGCATTGGCCAAGAATAAAATAATCTTTCTTAATTCGTACAAAATGAAGCTCTCCATCATTTTCGGTGTCGGACACATGATCTTTGGCGTATGCGTGAGCGTCATCAATATCATGTAAGTACGTTAAGAAGCTTTCAGCGGAAAAATATTTTTCTAATTATCTTGCATTTCGGACAGTAGACGATTTTCTTTAATCCCTCTTTTCTTTACTAGACACTTCAAAAAGTATGCAAATCTGCTTTTGGACTTTTTGCCACAATTGTTGTTCCTTCTTATGTTCTTCTGCTACATGGCCGTTTTGATGATCGTTAAGTGGTGGCTCTACAAAGCCGGAGCAGAAGGTATGACTTTCAACGCAATTGTTCGTCCCTTCAGATACTGAAGAAACTCTTTAAACATTTGTCGAACAGATCCGAAATTTTCGCCGACCTGTGCGCCTTCCGTATTGATTACATTCATTAACATGATCTTGCACGGCGAGGCAAAGATGCCGCCGAAATGTCCAGCCTACATGTTCGAAGGTCAAGGGATATTGCAAGAAGTATTTTTCGTCATTGCTGTCGTTTGCATACCCATCATGCTTTTGGGCAAACCACTTTACGGCCTCGTCGCAAAAACAATAAGCAAGAAAGGCGTGATACACGTGAGTTACTTGCGACACATGCAGACACGCCATTACGATGGCAATTTTATATACGATAAACTGAAGCCCTTTTATCTTGGTTATTCAGCTTATTTATTAAAATAATTACTGCTTTACATACTGCGGAACAACATAGGGTTTCCTCTTTAGGAGCTAATTTGTTTTCTGACGCCTAATCACGAGAGTGGTCAAACTGGGAGTGCACGGGGTTTAGGCATGAAGAAAGAAATTAGCTCCTGAAGAGGAAACCCTATGTTGTTCCGCAACTTGTAAAGCAATAATTATTTTAATATATAAACTAAACAACTAGTGGGTAACGAGTTGAGTTTATCGTGCAGTTCGTTGGAAAGATTATTTCTAAACAGAACTCAGAGTTAAGTTGTCAATTTTGGATATTGCTGACGTGTACGAAATTCGCAGAACAATGGCTCGGTATCTCAAGATATCGAACTGCAGCCTGGAGGTATGCAACATCCTGTAATGAACGGCGACGCCGCAGGCATGGATCACGATCACGATGATGAAAATAGACCGTTTGGTGAGATTATGATCGGCCAGGCGATTCACACCATAGAGTATGTGCTTTCGACGGTATCTCACACTGCCTCATATCTTCGTCTATGGGCTTTGTCGTTAGCCCACAGTCAGCTATCGGAAGTACTGTGGAGCAGAGTCCTTCATATGGGCTTAGCTGCGCACGATGGAGATTTTGTTAAGGCCATAGTAATGTTCTTTATTTTCGCGGTGTGGGCTTTCTTCACAATGGCTATTCTTGTTATGATGGAGGGTCTTTCAGCGTTTCTGCATACTTTGCGACTTCATTGGTATGTCAAGATACACCACAGATACGTATATGAGAGCATATCAATAACTGTTTTTTTTTGCCTTTAGGGTGGAGTTTATGAGTAAGTTTTACGAAGGGCAAGGATATCCGTTCCAGCCGTTTTACTTTAAGAGTATCCTCGATGCCGAAGACGCAGAGGATTAAATTCCTCCACTGCTGGCGCAGCGAAGCGATCGTTCTACAAAATTTGTCGCACGTTCCACAAAAACTTCCTTCTATTTTAGTTAGCCCTCGTTCGTCTGTCGCAAGGACAATTTCGACAATCAATCTGACCGCAGTTGCCTTTTATCCGGAAGACGTGCCTTTCCCGATATTCACGTCAATTAAATTATACCGTCAAAATGCATGTAACGATGTTTCATATCACCGTTCTCACTGTATATTACAGTTGTCACGCGTGTTGTATGAATAGCAATGGCAACGCTGTATATTGAAATTTGAAATAAAATCATTGTACCTGTGAGGGTGACGAGCTTTACAGTCATTGGCGTTATGCGGGAAAAATTCTCGACGCAGTCGCGTAGCTGAGAATTACACTTCATGGATAATATGGGTTTCCCCGGTATTCCCTCTATTCGCCCTTCTCCGTATGTGGGGTCAAAGTTGAGTGACCCTCCGAATACGAGTCGTTACGCTTTCCGGCTAACATCCTTAAAAACTCTCCCGGAGGCATGACGTTGGAACAGGAGCATTCGGTGTACAGGGACAGCGACGTAATTGGAAATTAGGTCAAAGGGAACAACGTCATGGGTTTTCGTGTAAATTAAGCGTTTTCCAAGCGTAGCCTTCCGTGTCGCACTGTCATATGTCCTCGAAAGTAACACCGTTCTCGCAAAATAATGCAAGCGCTCTCTACGTCGGCTAATTGGATATATGCCATTGAATTATAAATGTTTCTTTCACTTTAATCTCGCGGGAATGTAAAATTTCAGGAATGAATCACGGCTGGGCCTTTTATTATTACTTTTGAAAGTATCCTTCTGCTTTCGGGGTGCGAATATTTCATGAAAATCTAAGAGGACGACTATAATGGGTACCTTTGAAAGGACACTGGTCGAAATTAATCAGACAGCCGAAATTAATCTAAACGAACCCACAAATAATTTTCCCAAATCAAAAACAGCACCCTTCCTCTCTTCACCATCCATCTCATAGTTTCACATGAAATTTCTATCCTTTCTCATCAGTGCATCTCTGCCCTGATCGTCTCTTTCGAAGAAACTCTCTTTTCTTCAGTTTCCACGGTGCCCCAAATGATGAGGTAAGTTGCACGCCAGAGCGGGGTTAAACGGTTTCATCCCTCAGGCGAATGCCATGGACTTATGATCGACGATACACCCTGCACTTTCATTAGGAATATTCCGCAGACATGCGACATCCTTGCCGAAATTAATCTAAATGAACCCACAAATAATTTTCCCAAATCAAAAACAGCACACTCCCTCTCTTCACCATCCATCTCATAGTTTCACATGAAATTTCCATTCTTTCTCATCAGTGTATCTTTGTCTCGATCGTCTCTTTCGAAGAAACTCTCTTTTCTTCAGTTTCCACGGCGCCCCAAATGATGAGGCAAGTTGCACGCCAGAGCGGGGTTAAACGGTTTCATCCCTCAGGCGAATGCCATGGACTTATGATCGACGATACACCCTGCACTTTCATTAGGAATATTCCGCAGACATGCGACGTCCTTGCCGAAATTAATTTAAACGAACCCAGAAATAACAATTTTCCCAAATCAAAAACAGCACACTTCCTCTCTTCACGATCCATCTCATAGTTTCACATGAAATTTCCATCCTTTCTCATCAGTGCATCTCTGCCCTGATCGTCTGTTTCGAAGAAACTCTCTTTTCTTTAGTTTCCACGGCGCCCCAAATGATGAGGCAAGTTGCACGCCAGAGTGGGGTTAAACGGTTTCATCCCTCAGGCGAATGCCATGGACTTATGATCGACGATACACCCTGCACTTTCATTAGGAATATTCCGCAGACATGCGACGTCCTTGCCGAAATTAATTTTAACGAACCCACAAATAACAAATTTCTCAAATCAAAAACAGCACATTCCCTCTCTTCACTATTCATCTGATAGTTTCACATGAAATTTCCATCCTTTCTCATCAGTACATCTCTGCCCTCATCGTCTCTTTCGAAAAACTCTCTTTTCTTCAGTTTCCACGGCGCCCCAAATGATGAGGCAAGTTGCACGCCAGAGCGGGGTTAAACGGTTTCATCCCTCAGGCGAATGCCATGGACTTATGATCGACGATACACCCTGCACTTTCATTAGGAATATTCCGCAGACATGCGACGTCCTTGCCGGAATAAATTTGACAGGGCCTGCGCGCTCCCGCTCGTGCAATGTTTGCGCGCCTTAAACGTTGAGCGTCCTACGCGCATTCAGTCGGTGCCGTGCGCCCGTCATCGCACTGCGTTTTTCAATCGCGCTTCTCTGCCGCCTGGAACGTTGCATCGACCTCCACGTAATCGCAACTTTTGGTAAGTTCGCTATTTGCAAAAGTGTGTCGTTTCCCTCCAACTGATTATTCGTGCTGTGAGATATCGAAGGCGCGCGAACATAGAATTGATGTGATTCGAGTGGAAGGAAGTAGACTTCGAAAATGTTGACAATAGTCTGTTGGCGTGTAAAGTGGAAAAAAGGGTAGACGTAGTTGAACTGGAATGCTGTACGGAAATCGTTCATTTAGACAAGTTTGTCATTATAAAAATTGTGTCGTTTGTATGGGAGGTGTTATTCTTGTTTGCGGCGACCTTTTGGTTATCAGCTAGCTGTGGCAAGGAAAGTCTTTGGCAAGTGTCTGTGGAATATTGAAAGCGCGCGAAGACAGGGTTGAAGTTGTGATTGAATCGGAGGGGCAGTAGAGTTGAAAAATATTGATGAAAGCGCATTGGTGTGCAAAGCGGGAAAAAGAATGGTGGTTTTTGAAAGAATGTAATATTCTGGAAATGTGGGTTTGTAATTAGCGAATGTCTGCTAGTTTCTTGAGTGGTCACGGAATGACATGTTTACCAGTCGACCATCTGCGAACGGGAGTGAAGTGAGATACTGTTAAGTGCCGACCAACAAATAGTTGTGCATTACTTAATTTTACATATAATCGTACATTATTCAGCAGAGTAATAACGTTTCTGCTCGCTGGATGCCTGCCGCAGTGTTTTGCATTTTGAGGGGAGATTTTGAAAGACACATAACCGATATCCAGTTACAACGCATTTAACGGCAAATAACTGGCGGTTCAGGGACTCATGTTGACATATGAGAACGATTATTTTCACGTCTTGCCTGTTCGCGGCATTCTTCCCTATTGTCATCTCGTCCTCCACTCACGCACGGGTAAAGAATTGCTAGTTAGATGCCGGTTCATTTTTGTGCTCTTCCGCAACGTCATCGATTATGGCCTCGCCAACGAGCGCTCGTTCGAGCGAACGGCACTTTTAATTTAAGAGTTCAATTTCTGCAGCGATCCAACGAATTAAACTGCACACGCGCCGTCGACAAATACGATTACGCTTCCGCACAGGGTTCAGTAACAATATAATTTCACGTTAATGCGGAAACCGCTGCTGCGATGCGGAAAGCACGCTAGACGTGAAAAGTAATTTTGTCGCTGACAGACGAACGCGGAAGCATCGCGCAAGGATGTATTAACCCCTTGCACTGGGACGTGTTTCTCCTCGTAGTAGCGCAATATTTTGTATAAAGCGGTATAGCTTCGGAAAAAATTACCCTGTTCAAATTATATTTTCCATAAAACTTTATTGGTACATATTTTAAGAAAATAAACTTGGTATTTTATAGATTATACTTTTCGAAGGTGCGATAATATTTAAAGCAATTATCAATATTCATTGCGAGTTTGGATGGACGAGTATCCAAATAATAAGCTGCTTCGGGACTGCAAGGGTTCCTTACTCAGGAATCTATAATTACTATATTTATATTGATTATCATTATAAACTTCTGAGAAGAAACCCCGCGTGCTCCCGGAACATATCTAGTTAACAAGTAAAAGTTTCACTTTTCAACCATAAAAAGGCGCATTATTTCAAATATGTTTCCGAAAGGATTATTCTATGCAAATTATATTTTGCATAAACCATTGAATAAAGATTCTATAGCTTATACTTTTCGAAGTATTGCTACCGATTAAAACAATAATCAATACGTTTTGCAAATTATGTTGAGAAGTATTGCAATAATAAGTTTTTCGTCGTCTTTCAGTTGCTGTTCTTCTGTTCAAACATAAAAGGCAGTCTCGTTTGTTTTCTCGCACACGAATATGTAATTTTGCGGTTTGCCCATTGTCTGGATGTGTCATAGGAATACGTTCTCATAGTTGCTGGAATTCACCTCTTAATTGATTGACCAAACACGTTATAAATTTTAACTGCGACGAAGTTTTTCATTTTTTCTTATTTTTTTTTTGCTTTTACTTCTAACGGATCGGAAATATCTTAAGGAAACAAATATTCGAACAAACTTTGCGTTTGCGTCCATTTTTCTCAGTAATACCGTGCAATCTCTTAATGTCCGGCGCGATTCTTTAATTTGATGTTTCATTTAGGTATTCTATGTTACGGCTTCGCAACGTAACGATGGCGTAGCGACTGTCTTTTAGCACTAGCTGCACATGGCGTTGTTGGCGGCGTCTCGTTGCGAATACGCGGCAAAAATCGCTAATGGCATAGTCTCCTCGCCTCCTCGTCTGATGCATTTTTGATAAGGCGGCCGAAAAAGAAATAGAACGCGCGGTATCTCTGCACGGCGAGCCGTTTTTCAAACTTTTTGATTGGAAAAACGTTGGGTTATCACGACGGAACGACCAACTTTTTCCATTAAGGTACGCGGCGAGAGGGGTACAATCGTTCTGTCCGGACCATGAGAATCGTTCGCAAAGGGGTGGCAGGATGAAGGGGCGGCGGGAGGATCTTGGTTTCTTCCTGAAATGGCATCTTACCGATTAAGGTCATACGTGCACGTTAAAGCACTCTTCCCTACCTTATCACGTTTCAAGTGATACGCTCTTAAACCTTGTTGTAACATGGGCCCTTTGTTGGTTGAGATATTTCCTCAAATTTATTCTATGTAAATGCAACATGTAGAGTGTAATTCTGTCTTATTCTGTCTATTGTTATTAATGGCGTTGCAAATTGAATTGGCCTATCCGGTCAATTAATCTGTTGATGCTAATTTTAGTACAGAAAATTGTATCCCTCAATAAGGCTACATATGTAGTCTCGAATCGTTAAGTTCGTTGAACAATATAATTTCAAGGTGATTAATTAATTGGACACATCCATTAAATTTGCAACATCGTTATTGTGTGCTTTAACAAAAATGTACTTCGATGCTCTGTGTTTAAATAAAAATTGCGTTATGCGAAAATTGAAACGCGTTTGTTTGCCCGTTTTTTTTTCGATAGGATATAACGGTTGCTATTAAGGTCTCTTTATATATACTTAGCATTTCGACTTCTGCACTTCCGCGCAAACATACAGAGAAATTTACCCAATAAACTTTGAGTAAATATTTCAACCACAAATATACCCTCCGGCCTGAACTAATGACTGTGATGCCACAGTAACTTTATTTTCGCACGTTCCTTGACATGCGACTGATATATCTCGAAGATGCCAATTAAGGATTTTATTAAGAAAGCATGACAGTAAATTCGTTGAATGCTAAATTAATTTTTATATTGTACTGTGTTCGTCGTCAATCCTTTCAGCGGTAATATTGGTTGCATCGATAAATGTGCTTCGCCGAAGAAGACGTTGTATTGAAATGATAGACTTGAATTTAATTTCCAGACGATTGTTATCACAATGTCTTTGGAGTAATTGCACTCAGGTGCGGAAACGTTCCGTGTCATTCAAGGTTTCGGAGATTGACTCGTTGACAATCGTATGCCACGATGATAAGATGAGTGTCAACGAAACTACTTTTTTACGACGGATTTGGATGTTACACGGTTTCTCGTCATGGGCAGCGAACATATTGCACAAAAGCAAATTCTTTCATAAGTAAAACAGGTTATTCGAAAAATGAACGAAAGTAAGTGAGCACCGAAGTGTCTTTCGGCGTCCTTCACTAGCTGTTATTGGTGGTTTGGCTGCGCAATGAAGTTAGATGAATCGCGTGATTAGCATATTGTGGTAAACAGAAAATGAAAATGTCAGTATCACTGGAAACCAGGAGTGCCCGAACGAAATGCCCGAACGAGTGCGCGCAACACTTAGATATCGGTAAAGTACAATTGGTTCTGGACGTTTTTTTTTGTAGACACCGTACGCGTAATGCCCTCAGTGATTAACGTAATTACGTGGACGTAAGTTCTGTTCTAGACAAGGTGGACTGGAAAGTGTTACACGTTTTTTTATTACCCACCATTAAACGTATCAGTTTGAACTTTCTTCAGCGTTAAATACGGCATAAGTGTGGAACGTAAATCATAGAAATCATATGTACACGTGTTTGTATAATAACGTGCAATTTTCTACCTCACGAGTGTATAAAAAATTAATGTTATATATTATTGCGATTCATCGAGGAGAAAGCCGTCCTTATTTAATGCTAAAAAGTTCAACTTAATGTCTCGATCGATAGCGGAAAACAACGTATGAGACTTAATGGTGGGTTATCCTGCACGTTTTCACATAATGCAAAAATATATGCTTACAGATAGAAAATATAGGAGATTGTTACAGAGTGTAGGTATTTCTATTAACAGTTACCTTATGTTATATTCAATTCAACGTGCCTATACTTACTGTAATTGTTTTAAATACATGCCGCGACTATAGTCATTGTACTTGTTCAAAGTATGCTACATTATAAAATGTATGAATCGCGCATTGCACGTTAATTGATGTTATAACGTCGCGTGGTCCATGCACATAATAAATCTGAAGGTAGTTCAGCAGGCGGATAAAAAGTACGTACGGCAGATAGAAAATGTGACGCACGTATGTCGCGTTACTGGAAAAAATATTTTAACACGACGTCATGTCGAGTTAATTGAATATTATTATGTATGACATACAGAAATTGTAATGTCGACAAATAGCTGAGGAAGAGAAATATTCGATAACCGTGGTGAAACAACTCGCGGAATGCATTTCAATGTTCGCAAACGTATTGCGCAGACGCACGTGTAACATTACTGTTAGTATAAAAACTGTACACTCTACGCTCTGGTAAGGTATTGAATATGTATATGATGCAACGGATATTCTTTTTGCTGGCGTATCGCAGAGGTTGTTGAGCTTTTATATAATCGCGATACGCAGCAAATAATTAAACGAAGTACTGCAATCTTTAGTACTTACATTACACGCATATTCTGTACAACGGTAAAACATGAAATGTCTACTTTCAACGTTCGCGAAGTCTTGAAGATTGTCAGAGCCATCCGCTAATTGCACATGATTAGGTCTGGAATTCAGTCGCGCCGCGCGGTGTTAATCCTCCCAAGAAATACAAGTAATCACGCGTTACCAACAAGTCACACTTGAGCCGCAACATTTGCCATAAGATATTTAGCCGGCGTTCATAATTCATACACGGAATGGACTATTACGTAATTCTACTCTACGCATCGGCGTAGTACTGAGAATATGAAATAACGTGTCTGAGTCTCTGCCGAAGTTCCATGCAGCGCTCGTGCCACGCGATCCACGGGCAGAAAGAGAAACTTCGTCTCGTCCTCGTCGTATTCGCAGTAATGAAAGATTTTTCCCGCTACTAGCTCGTGCTTCTAAGTATCGTTCAGCTTTTCCTTTTCCTCGTTGTTCGCGACCTGCTCCATCGTTATCTCATACCTGCGGGGACCTCTAGGTCTTCTACCGAGGCACGTCGCGAAGCATGTATCGCCCTTGCCGAAGTTTTCGCCATCCTCGATCGTCTCGGGCATCGGCTCATTCACCGTTTCCGGTAGATACAAAGACAGGAAGCCGGACACCAGGGCCACGAATCCAAAGATCGCGGCGGGCACCATCGGATTTAGAGAATCCAGGAGCATGATCAGCGGTGTTAGTGCCCCACTTAGACGGGCGCACATTGAACCAATGCCGAGAGCCGTGTTCCTTACCACTGTGGGAAACAGTTCGGCCGTATAATTGTAAACGACGGCGAAGGATCCGGCGACGCACGATTTTCCGACGAGAACAATGGTTACTGTGATTATCGAGGCGATTTCACTGTCCTTCGGCATGAAGGCAGCCAATACGCAACAGACTCCGCCAATGAGCATTAGTGTGCTGATCAGACACCTTCGTCCGGTCTTGTCCATGGTAAAGCAGACTAGGGTATAGGTCGGTAGTTCGACGAGACCGCTTAAGAAGAGCATCAAATGTGGATTTCCAACTAGGTTACCCGTGTTCAAGGAAAGTCCGTAATAGGCGAGCGAGTTGGCAAACCAGTTGAGACAAATGTTGAGCGTCTTTTTCCGGAGGTTCGGCGTTTTGACGAGATCGGTCGCGCCGTAGCTTCGATCTTCCTTCGAAACGCGCGTCACCTTCGCGCGATTCATCAGCTTCGCCGTGTCGATTTCTATCGTTTCACCGTTCATCTTGAGACCCTTCTGTACGATAGCGACTGCTTCCTTCACTCTTCCTTGTGCCCACAGCCATCGCGGCGACTCGTCCATGAGCCACCAATGACCGATCAACAACGCACTGTGCAGACCGTAGACGATCTGCAGCCACATTCTGTCTTTGATAATCGCACCCCATATGGCCACCAGCATGAAACCCCCGGCGAACGCGAACTGGAACATGACGCCGCAGACAGTCCGCTTAGAAGGCCCGACGAGTTCCATCGTCAGCACGAAACCCGTTATGTATGCGCCTGCAGATCCGAAAATCCCATAGAGGAACCTTATCACCAGGAACGTGTAATACTCCGGCACCAAGGCAACGGACACGCCTAGAATGAGCTGAGCGACGGAGGATATGTAGAAGATGATCTTTCTGCCGTACTTATCGGCCATGCTGCCCAAAGTGACCGCGCCGATGAACACACCGAACATATACATCGATTGGGCCACCGCGCCCATCCAACGTCGCGAACACACGAAGTTCCACTCCATCCCGCGGGAAGACTGGAAGTGGGTCCTGTCGTAGGACCATGACTCGCACTGCTGAGTGACGTTATCGGCGTCCAGGTAGTTGCACGCATCGATCGCTCGCGGGAGATCGTCGAGTATGACAGATCCGTTCCAAGATGATGTCTCGTTGAAGGCGTCCCCGCTGCTCGAGAGTGAGAGCGGCAAGTCGCAGGTGTAGGTTGGCACGGCAGCGACCGTCAGCAACGTGAGCATATGCAAACCTGCCGTGAGCGCGCCGATGATGTGAAGCGAGAACTGCCACGACTGATACTTCCCGAACTCTCCCAGATAGGACATCATGTCCTCTAGGTCCCGATCGACGCTCGCCATCTTTTCGCTCTTTGCCCAACTGAATTAGGGCTGGATCGTCCGCGACAATATGAACGATTGTTGTCTATCGCGTGGGCGATCGGCTAGTTGCCGGAATTGATAAGAAGACCGGTGGCGCGCTGTGCACGTCCACGTTGCATTCAATCAGGCGACTGGCAGATTAAACGTAGCCTACGAATTCCTTTTATACGTCTCTCCTTGGCAGGATCATTCTACAATGCCACATCCGCACTCGCGGCTACGTTATCGCGATTCCCACTCTTTATGTTCTCGGTGCCTTTTTTTGCCTTTGGCTAATCACCATTGCCAATTAGCTATTCATCCGTTGCGATTATCGATGACACACTGGCTACCGTGAGATACCTCACTATTGACACGTGATGTCGATCGTGGATGGTAAAAGTCGACGACGATGCGCGCTGGAGCTCACGGAGAAGTGGATAAGCCGACGACGACTGATCTACTAACCTTAGAGGCCGGCGAACGGATTCCTCCTGTGCGGAGAATGAGCCTCGATTCAGTCTTTACGAAATTCACTAGTGTGTCCTTGTACGCTCCCTCTGTCTTTCACGTCTCCTGGCTCGTAGGCTTCTTTGCGCCAGTTCCTTCGTCGAACACTGACGTCTCCCGAGCGGTTTATTGTAATGCTCTGTGTATGGAAGATACGATTATTGATAACCGGCTGGCGGTTCAGCTGCTTTCGAAGATAAGTGACGCGGATGTATCTGAAATGATTGGCAAGTAAGGAGTAGTGGGTACTAAGCCAGCTAGTGACGGTTTTATCATTACGGTATTGGTACGAACCGGTAATAATGGCTCGGCGATACGGTTCTTCGGAGATTCGTACTTTTAGAATCGGAGATTCAGAGACCGAAAACGCGTGGCCTTATCCGAAGAGGCAACCGCGTGAATGGCAGATTCGTATAAATTTTCATACATAATGATACGTACCGTGAACCGGCATTTAACTAATAATAACGCTAGATGTTGCTGTCCTTGGATCGTTGCTAGTATTTTTCCGAAGCCTGTGCACGGTGAAACTATATTTCTTCTCAAGCGTGTACTCGATAAATTCCGTTAATTCGAATATCCATCTTGTGTACGTCTATCTGCAAAATAGTCAGATCGTTACGATGAATCGCAGTTACTGAATAAAACAGCTGCTTAATTAAGAGACCTGTATATATCTATAAGATATCAATTATCTGAGAATATGGGTCAGCGACGTATTGTTATTCCGTTGAATGGTCTGCCGTATCGCGAGTGATAATTTATATTCTCCTAAGGATCGCCTCATCAATATTTGAGAAACACTTGAAATATCGTGATTAACATAAAAATCTATAGTCCTCTTCAAAGTAGCGTACTCAGAATCCAACATTCACCTCCAGCCGTACTACAAATACGCTTAGCGGCGTATATCAATTGTGCAATGGACGTAATCGATTTTTATCATTGAAATGAACGAAGCAAAATGAAATAATGGTTCAAACACCCAACGACGGGTCACATCATTCTTGCGATTAGGATATCAGTACAGAGCATTTACAGTAAACCTCTGCTCTAACTCATAGTGCACGCGTGACATAATGTTGCTTTATTAACGGGCATATATTCGAGATTAAAAATTACCATGCAGACGAGCGCACCGCGTATTCAGCAGCTGTGCTCTGTTTTCATGAACAACGCGATGCAGAATGTTGAGCGCGTCGATGATAAAACGCGTGTATTGTCTTATCACCGTATATCATCGATTTCATGGCGGTGCGTGAGGTCGTTTACCGAGTTTCTGGCGTTTTGAAAGCGGTTTCCTCGCACAGCGTTCTTCGATAGGTAAAGTGGTAATGCAGTGAACGTGCCGCCAGTTGAAGCGTAACGATATAACGTATTATCCTGGTGTTATCGGCACAATGTGGAACAGTACGCGTATCGTTCCTCTCTTCGGCAGTGACAGGACTTGGGACTTCAGACTCCATATTCTAATACCCTGTGTTCTACGGGTTTTGCAAGGAATCGCGCAGATTTAAATTCGCTGCCACTACAAAGCTGGCGTGTAATATGTTGAGGGGAATAGCGAGTCTGGTGAGAAAAATAAAAAAAGCGCTAGTGAGATAGTTTGCACGCCCACGCGAATATCTGGCCAGACGAATGTTTTTGTATTTTCGAGTGAGAAGCTGTGGGCAGTGTCAAGCGCAGCGGCGTGTATGTCTTTGTTCAAGAGCAGTGTTTCAATACAGGCAGCGTGATCAAATTTTTACGTGTAGAATTTGGTGGGAAGAAGGAATAAAATAGATTGTCGACATTATTCGGAAAAAGGTTAAGCCTGACGAATAAATGAATCTGTATCACTAAGAAAGGTTGAAAAATAAATCGCCAGAAAATAATAGTAACGGTTTCTGTAATTTCCCTTACGGAACGCACGTTTCACTAAAGCGACACATTTTTTATATTCTTCTTCCACACATTTTATCCGGATTTTGACACATTTTTGGCCAAAAATGGCCTTGAAACGGCACGGGCCTCTGGCAAACGGAGCACGTGAACATGGTGACTAAAATTAGTACGTTCACGGCGAGCGAAAATAAAGCTACGAAATTAAACACGAGCATGCACCGATTGACGCGTTTCAGCAATCGAGTACCTTTTCTCCGTTCCGATGAAATTTTCGACTACTTCTATGACTCGTGCACACTCTCTCCTCGCGTCCAGCTTTTACGTGGAAGAGCGAAAGCACACTGATCTACATATTCGTCGAGAGCCCACCGAGTAACTAACGGCCAATGCCAATGAACTCGAGGACCGAAGTAGGAACGAGAGACAAACGGAGCTTTCGCGCATAACCATTGGACCCAAATAAATTATCGTTCGGCTATATCGGTGTCCGAGAGGCTCATGTGCGTTCCCCAATATGCACCGACACACTCACAGTCATGCCATTATCCTCGTCGCTCGCTCCCGAGTGATAAGTCCGCCCGCGCTTTCTCCTTCCCGAGCGAGACGCTTTTGTTCGGCGCACGGGACTCTGCAGTCGCTCTTCAATTAACCGCGTCTTTCGAAATTCAGCCTTGACGGGACCGCGAGAATCATAATACTGATGTCGCATGCCGAATTGACCTGATCGTTCAGACCTCTTAATTGAAATTTTTCTCTCAAGAACTTGACGTAAGCGCCCTTACGCTGGCCAGACGGTCCATCATTTTTTCCTTTCGCACGCGATCGCAGAGTTAACGATCCACGGTTAAGTTGAATCGACTGAATTAAGCAGATGTCTGTTGAATGCCATTAAGAAAACATGACTTTGTTATGGCGACGCGGTGTTATTCGATAAATATAAGTACAGTGATCACTATGTTTACGCGGGTAATTGATTGGATGAAAGCAGGACGTAAATGGAACCATAAACAGTCGTTTAAAATAAACATCCCCCTACATTCTCAAATACTTAATTAATTGTAGTCAAATTTAGTTGTTATCGAGATGTTTGCGCCTATCATGGTTGAATATTGAATTCATGATAGGCGTACCTTCCTAAATTCTCAAATATATATTTAGCTTTTACTGAGATGGGCATTTTCACTCGAGGCATTTTAAAAACTTACTTGGCAGGAAAGACATCATTTTTGATGTTACAATCGAAATGACATCGTCTATTTGGGCATCTAACTGCTCAGCGCTTTAAAGTGCAACCGTGTAAATGGAGGGTTTACTGTACGTATTCTGCTCCGGAGAGACCAGAGGAGTAACCCGACGAGAATACACTAGAACCATCTTGTCTGCGAATTCTGATTCGCGACATCTAGAAAACAGTGCGACACGAGTAATTCTATTTTGCATTCGTCGGCAATGTAATCAAATTTGTGTGGGTTCGTCAATCGACATATCGTGATAATATCGTTACGTTAAGACGCACTTTTGAAACACGTGCGAGGCGGCTTGATTAAAGCGTGCATGCCGCTAGACTGGCTATAAGCGTATTATTTGATTATTTATCGGGCCGCCCGCAGCAAGTGCGACGAATGACGATTGTGCAAACGTTTTCTTTGCCCCACACAGTGCGGAAGGCAATAAAATTGTTTATGCACGTGCGCCACGGTCCGTCGATGCACGCTGACATTCGTATGCTTAGCGAAAGTGAAAAGACACGGTACTCACGTGCCAGCATGAGCCGCGGGCTCCTTCTTTGCGGATAGGTAGTCGAAAAGACAGGGAATGTCGAACGATGGATCGATCGGTTTGACACAGTTACGGCATTTCGTTAACGCGATTGTACGCACTAGTAATTGCCGTGCGGAGAGAAAGCTATTATTGGCCGTGTTTTTTTTGCTTGACGCGATGTTGAAACTAGTGTTACCTCGGCGCGACGAACTTCGGCAAAAAGCAAACTGTGCCAAGGCGTTTGATTGCGATTAAACTGGCTCGTTGAAAAAGCAAACCTCTCGAAGCCTGAGCCTTTTGCGCGATCGCAAATGTCTGCTTTCGATGCCGGCACAGCACTGTCTCCGCGCCGTACCTTTCCCGGTTATTCATTTAAATGACGCACACCTTCGGCATCGTGAAAAATAACAACCTAGCCAACGCTTGCGTACGTCATTTAGAATGTACTCTGACTGCGTGTTCAGAGGTAAGTGGTAAGCGATGTTGCAATGACTTCTTTTTTGTGCGTCCGTTTGATCAACCAGTCATTCAAACTATAATCTGACTAGTTTCGGCATTATATTTGTTCCCTTATCAAAGGAATAAATCAAATTGATATTAATGGAAATGTTACATGATTTAATTACATTTCAATTTTGCTTAAATGATTAAGGAATATAGAGCCGTTTTTTCTTGAAAGTGTTGACGATAGAACTTTGTCACTGCAACTCTTTTATTTCAGCACATTGCATATTACTTTCATTAATTCGGAATGAGAAAACAAATTTTTAAACAAAGTATGTATCTAATATTAAAATATGATATAAATTGACATTAAAGGAAATAAATATTGAATGAATAAATAAAACTTTGTTCCTTTGGCAAGGGCCGAGATCCAGTGCCGAAACAGCAGATTACAGCTTCAATTCGATTAGTTGATTGGATACGTCAAAAAAGTAATAGCAATATTATTAGGGAATAGATGTTAGAGTAGCTATACAGGTAAAATTTGCAATAAACGCGAGGTAAAGATGAGATATGAACGTTTCATGAAGTTATCTGCCGTGCGAGAAACGAGGCGCCCATTACGGCGCGATGGACGTAAGAACGGTAAGACGAGTCTTGTAACGACATTCTTACCGTATGCCAGGCGGAAAACGTAGAGCGGGTGAGAGGATTAAACGAGGACATGAACTTGTGCGATAAAAACAGACTCATTGAGATGAGAAAAGCATTTAATGGCATAAGCGATGCGACGACTAAAGTGATTTCTGTGAGTGGAGCCTACTTCGTGTGCTCCTGAAATTCATTTCATTTAGGCGCTCTGTGTTACGGCTTCGTGAAGTAATGATCACTGTCTTTTACCACTAGCTGCAGATTACGTGCTAAGCCGTTGGTAATTATCCGATTTATCGATTATTCAAAGTTCTGCTAAAATCGTAAACGCTGTGGACTAATATGAAGAATTACAGAATAGGTGAACAATCTAATAAATGATATGTTAAGCTCGTTAGAATCTTGGCCTCTATTTGCCTAGTATGCGGAAATTGTTTTTTTTCTCGGCGCATTAAATGCATAATTCAAAATGCTGATTCACTTTGTAGTCTCTAATCATAAAGCTGCGAACCTGCTTTTGACGGATATAACTGTCTCATGCCTACTTCAACTACACCGCCCGCATGGTCATCCAGCAGTCTGTAACATTGACCTACACTCCTGTCCGATGATCCAATATGCTTAACCGGATTTTCAAACGCTTCGTATGCACACACACATTCACACGAATAAGAAACGTGAAGCGTTACTCTATCATTTAAGGCAACTAGTGATCGTCGCTTCGCGCCAATGAAAAATACTCTTTGTTAAAACGTGCTGTGAAACAAACACTGCCGTGTCAAGACCTCTATCACGTTGCCTCGATACGTCCATCGCACACAACCGATTCGAGCACCGGGTAACGTTATTTAGAAATTCTAATGAATCAAGCTGCACTTCTCGCCGTCTTCACTCTGCTAGAATGTTGCCGGTCGACAATTTCATTAGGGACACCTTACCTGTAGGTTTTCACCGTTGGCTCTATCACTGGCTAATTACGGCGAATAATTCGTACGCGTCGTAAGCATTAGCTCTGCGAAGCGGGAGTACTTACGTCGTGTGATATCAAATGTGCTATTGCCTGCGAAAGTCTTGGTTTACGAATATTTCGAATGGTTATTGTGTGAAAGTGGATGCACAAGACTGCGGCAAACGTCAGAATGCACTATGTCGACCTGTCGAGTGAATTTCCGGCGACCTTTGAACGGCGCTCTGGCGAACGGAACGCGTACTTCGTCTATTGTTTCGTGGAGAACGCAAAAGTGGCGCCGGAACCGCTTCGAGCTTCTCACCGAACTTTCGTGCTTCGATTTAACGTCGTGCGTCGAACGACCGACGATACGCGAAGAAGGAGCGTCCCGAACCCGGGGTGGAAAAAAACAGGTGCCATTTCATAATTACTATTTGCCCGGGGGCCATGTGAGACCGCGATATCTTCTCATTTTATCTTCATTTGATTTATTAGTTAATGTACTTCGCGGAAACTTGGGGGTTTGCAAATTCGGTGCAGGTAAGCTCTGTGTACGCATCTACATACGTGTCGATCCAGATGCCATGACGTTTTCTGTCTAACGGTTTAGATGCTTTACATGCTCGAGCTTGTGCAAAGCGTGATCTGGAAGAATTGCTCAATCCTCCGTTCCATAGTCTTCAACTATAGGAAGCGGTGATAAAATTGCCGTCTTCTTCTATGTTTAAGGTTTCAATTGCGGGAAACTCTGATGTGAAAAAAACTACCTCGTTTTCGACTTAATATCTCTACTGCTGAAAACTGTGAAAAATTTCTCTTTTCTTGGCTTCAGTTTTTAACTGCGGAAAACTGTGAAAAATGTGAAAAAAATACCCTCTTCTCGATTTGAGTTTTCAACTGTGGAAAAGTGCGAAAACCGTGAAAAATTGCCTTCCCCAAGGTTTGAATTTTCAGCTGTGAAAAACTGTGGAAAATGTGAAAAAGTTTCCCTGTTCTTGACTTGAACGTTCAAGTGTAGAAAACTTAAGATGAAGAAAAGCTCAATTCTTTCACATCACACAAGACACTCTAAAAAAAACGCGGTTTACTTTGCTTTTTTGAGAAAAAATATAGTTGAAAATACTAGTAGTGTGCGTAGAACTGTCATCAAACGGCTGCGTAGATGTGCATTTTAATTCTCTATAATCGTTCGCTGGCACATCTGACGCATTGAAGTGAAAGCGTCGTTGATTAGCGCCGACCCTAAGGTCAAGGCCGCACAGCGTGGTTTTCTCCGACCTATTACAGTTTAAGCTGAACGTATCAATGACAACGCCCGATCTATTTGATTCTATATCAAGCGTACAAAACATTGACCTCAGGCGATTGCACTTTCGCACCTTGAAATTATAACGTCACTGAATTCTAATAAATACCTCTCACACGGAATGAGTGCATCTATAAACGGTTCAGAAATATCTGGTCGTAATACTTGCTCCGCTCTATTGGCTATGTTACAAACATATAAATCTTCACTACCGCCTAACAGGTAAATGCTAGCAGGAAGTGATGTTAAATATGTATATATATTTATTGCCAAACGTTCGCTCCTCCGAAACTCTAACCGAAACGCCCAACTCGACTGTCAAAAACCAAAAGTCCAATTTGTGCACGGTAAAGCTCTGGTAATCCACACCCTTTGCCCATTTCACATACGTAGTCGTCGTCGGCGCAAGAATTATAGTAGGCTGCTACCTGCAGGCAGATAAGATGAGTAACGTAACTCTTTTTTCCGGTCTTTAGAATAGTAATACCGGGCGTATTTGTACTGTGTTTTACACATTGAAACTCATCATACCCTAGCAAACAAGCGAACGTTCGTTTACGCTGGAATCATCCCATATAGTGTCTAAACAGACATTCCGAACGCTTTTTAGCGTCGTCAGACTTAAACAACCGACTGACAAATTTATGGATTTTAAAAGTGACGTGGTTAAACTGTTTTGAACGCCCGATCTCAGCGATAACATAGTAGGCCATGCACGTTATCAATAACAATGACGCGGTTAAGACGTAATCTAGCGCGCAGCGTAGAAAGTGGCGGTAGTAGGCGATGGTAGAGGAGTGAGAGAAAGAAGCGGATAACCCACGGGTTGGTTGAAGGAGTGCGCGATGCATCACACCGGAGATCGAGTTATCGCGAGTTATTCGTTCAAGGGACACATTGCGCAGGAGGCAGGCGGCTCTCGTTATCCAATTATGCGATTTAGTAGACGTATACGCCGGACGGAAGCAGACGATAGAAAAAGAGGAGCAGAGCGGGGTGGTGCGTCGACGTGGGTCCAAGTGAATAATGACGGATGGATATGTGTTCGGTTTACCGCGTTACTTAGCGCGCTTGTGCCATTCCGGTGGATAACTGACCTTCCTCAGACACGGTCTCGTGACTTTGCCGGGAATCATCGGACTTCGCGCTCGCGCATAATGATAATTGGCTGCCTCACGGACGAAGAAGAGCGACATGCGCTGCCGCGCCTTCTTCTACCGAGACAGCGGTTCTCAAAGTTCCCGTCCATCTTTTCTGGGTCAATGTTGCCTTTGGCACTCGTCGACTTTGTCCACGCGACGCTTTTTGCGTGACAAACTGAATTCAGTATGTTTCACTTCGGGCCTAAACTGTCAAGCCGCTCGCGTGTGCGCGAAGACAAATTAAGCTCACAAGACGTGGGACATTTTTAATTACAGAATTATCATATCTACGAAGTAATGGCGCTGACGGTGTGCATCGGAGTCGACCATACAATTTTATAGTTAGAAAAAGTCTGAAGAAACAATTACGGAAATTAAGCATTAGCAAGTGCGCGGTTGGCAATGCTTTCTTTGGTCTTCCAACCCAAGTGGCGAGGTTCGATTAAACTCACAAAATGCAGGAAATGTTCAATTACAGAATGATCATATCTTCGAAATAATAGCACCGATACTATATCGGATCATAATGCGCAATTTGATAGTAGGATAATATTCTGAAGAAAGAATTACAGTATTGTCATGTCTGCAAAGTAATAGCGCCGGAAGTACGAAACGTTGAAATCAGGAGTACGAAATTTAATTGGTGCGGCCACGCCGAGAAGTATTCCAATATCGCTAAGAAAAGTAAAGCGTAGCGTTGAACGATAAAAAGGCGTATTATTTGAGAATCGACGTTTTTGTATACTTGGATTTGCGAGGCCCTGGATGAACGCGGTTCGATTACCATGTCGCGCGGACGGTATTTTATTCTGTAAGGGTACACCACAATGGGGGTAACCCAAGCTCGCTCTTCCTATAGATAGGGTACGTCCGACGTCCTGTACGGCGTCGGTTTACATCTGGTGTAGACCGGCATCAGGATTTTCGATTCACCCCTATCTCTCAAGTGCCGCCTGAAGAAATTTGATGTACCGGCTTGAGCCGAAATTCGATTACGCTCAAACCCGTCTCGGCGATCAGCGACAGTAGCTTGCCGCTCCATAAAATGGGCAATCGCTTGCCTGCCGTCTCGAACGAGAGTTTAAGGGGGATGTTTTCAGAAAGTCTGAGGTTCCTCACTGCTGCGCTGACCGTGTTACGGTGGAATTACGTTCAGTGCACTTACCGTCGGAGGCACTTCCCAGATCCGAATATCGCACCTGCAGGTGTTTACGGACGCAATGCGAGATACGTTTAACGGTTTATGTTGCGAGCGTCCGCAGACGGCATTACCGTAAGGCGCTACCGCGTAAACCGTGAAAAGCACGCAACGATATTTACACTTTTGCACATTGCACTAGATGCAAGTAATGCGCTCCCTTTTATCGCTATCGTTTGCGCCGTTCTCGTTTCGTCGATTGTCGTAATCGCGACGATTACGTCGATACGCAGTCGAATGGAAAGAGGAAGATAAGCTCGGACGCAGGAAGTGTAGAAGTGGCACACATCGGTGTCATAGCCTGTAATAATTGGCGTGCAGCGTGCAGGCGCCGTTCATCTGACAGCTTGTTAATCAGGTTTTACACTCGGTGCACGAGCCCGTGATCGTCTCGATAAGATCCGCACAGCAGCGGGTGTCTTCTACATGACAAATCGTGTATCGGGGTTGGCCACGGCTGATGGTCGGGGGAGACGGCCGGGGGTGATGGCCAGGGCTGATGTTATTATCCACCCAATTATCCACCTCCTGGTAATTTGTAGGATTATTGGGTACTTAACAACCCCAGCTCGAAGCTTCATTTCCCCATCCACCGTGTTATTGATTTTCGGATGACAAATTAAAGGCCCTGCAGCTCTGACGGCTCACCCTCGCGCCGTCCTTCTTGTGTCCCGTGCGATCGGTGAAATCAGATTAATGCAAACTGTCGTAGCGCGGGTTTACACCGGTCAAAGACGATACCGATTACCATTTTATTTTAAGCCATGAGAATGTATGTATATAGGCCGATCGTCCCGAACGCCTATGGATACCCAATTAAGTTCGTCTAAATTCCATTACCGGCGAGTAGAGAACACTCGCCTGATAGGGTAAGCGTCCTTCTAGAAATTAGCAGCCGCCGAGTGTACTGTAACGATTGAATTCTGTTTAGGATTCTACGATAGAGCACGTCTAAACGGTAGCACTAAACTTTACGATACGGTTAATTACCGCGTAATTAATATCGCTAACGCGAAACCCAGGGTGATACACGGATGAGATTAACTGCGTTTATGCGTTTAGACTTCAAAACGATAATGTGGGAGAGAGCTATAGGAAGATTTATACGCTGTGCAACTCTCTACGTAACGTTGTCGTTATCCCGATAACTAGGAAGTATACTTGTGGCGCGATCGTTAGACAATTATTGCAAAGTAATTTCTTGCCGAAGGTCCTTTCGGCATGTAAATAGCTAAAACGCAGGGAAGTGTAAAACACGCTTGATTGTTTCTTTCCACACGTGTCACTTGTTTTCTTACATTTTTAGCGGCGTGGGAATTCGTGACTTTTTAAGGTGAACGTTGTTGACGTGCCTCGTACAAATTTGCTGCGTCGCCAGGCCTCCTAAACGAAAGTGGGTTTGTACTTTCACTCAATTAGGTTCCATCAAGGAATTTTTGTGCTGTTATCACGTTGTCAAATTCATGCATGTATTCATGCGCTGCTGTGTTGCAATCACTTTGCACGAGGCGGCACCCACGACACGTGGAACAAATCCCCGTTCTAAGATTTTCTATTACCATTTATAATGAAAGCAATGCGTCAACGTACACTTGTTTAAATAGTACGCTGTAACGAGCACCTCATTGTTTGCCTGTATGTTTAGTGACTGTGTTTAGCTATATTTAATTTAGCGGCATTCGGATTTATTAGTTAGCAAATGTCCGTATTCCAGAATATAATGTACGTTAATGCACATGACCACGTCGGCGTTGGAAGGTTAGAGACATGAGTGTGCGGTTTACCGCGAATTTATGACAGTGATTCATTTATGCAGAATGAATCGGTTGCCGGATGTGTCTATTTTAAGCCGAAAAGTTTGCCGATTCATTAAACTTTTCTGTTGGAAAACTGCTTCAAAGAGTTAGATGTCACAAAGCTTTAAATTATCAACGTTTGTGTTAATACAGCTGCTGGGAGATGGTTCCATACCAACATACACATGCGTGTCAATTACAAGCAGTTATTATATCTATTGACTGTTCGCAGCTCGATTGATTCCGCGTAAGATAGGCGTGACCATCGTCATGTTAACATATTAAACCACATTGTCACCGTCCTGTAATGTGTAGAAGTGATTCATAGGATGCGGCTCTTGGGCAAATAGGAAATTATTGATCCGCCGCTACTAATTAAATTGTCAGAAATTTTCCGCGCGAAGACAGACCTAGAACACGTCTCATACATTTTGTCGAAGCCCAGTTTTTAAAATACTTCACTATTTACGATTTTAATACCGTTCTATCGGATAATCAAAGATCCGTGAAAGCACAATGGCCAATTGTTCCCTCGTCAGCCTAACTTACCGATCTATTTCATCAGGACTGTACACTCCTCACATGTTTACTCTTGCCAATAATTTCCAGCGTTACTTAGGCATGACCTCTTAGCAGCCATTCCGATTTTCGTACTTCACGTTTGTATTCACCGTCGTACACCGTCACATACCTTCAGACATTCATCGTATATTTTTCCATGCTTATTATTCATAATCTCAGCATGCAAAAGCAGCTAATCTTACGACTCGTTTCTGGTGAGCTACCGATTGGCAGCTTGACAGTCCATACTCGTATTGACCGTCAATCTAATTTTTCATTCAGCTAAAAACAAAAACGTCTCGACGCACCATCGGGAAAACGAGGAGGCCAGTACGTGATGCATCCGAGACGGAAGTTGATTGTAGGGTTTCGTACGACCCGGAAGACGGTGATAGGCAGGTGGAAGGATACGGGACGAAGGGAAGGTGACACTGCGATCGGGTTGGCCGTGTCACGGCAGGAAAGCTGGAGGGCAAGGAGACAGGAACGAAGGAAGCGATGAAGCCGGATTGCGTCTCGCTAAACTTGGCAGTTGCGCGCGAACCATCGGACCGAAAGGTAGTGCTTTGCGGTCGATGGTTCTGCTGGTGATATTCCTCTCGCGATTCTCAACTGTTCTATGCTGGCGAGTTACGGTTAATAGGATCTAGTCACCGCTGCGACGTGAGTTTAATTAGACAGTGACGATTAAGTAGATTGTATTGCGCAAAAACGGATGGATTAGCGAGGCTGATGGCGCCGCGGGTGTTGGAAAGTTGCTCGGTCTAACGGTCCTTCGTACGACAGAGCGGAAATCGAAAGTAGTGCTTGGCGATGGGTAAATTTCGGGCGGCGTGGCGAACGCCGGGGGAAGAGATTTCGGAATCGTGGGATCTATGCCAATTTTAAGCGAAGTTCTGCATGGCGTCAAGCCGTTGCGATATCTACTTGTGCCGATCGGGTGTGATCGTTTCATTTCCAAAGAAATTTTCAACATTTATGGATAGTAAGCGAAATTTGTGCATTTATATCATACTTAGGTTTTTCGCGGCACTACGTCCTTGCTATATTTAGACCCGGTATTTGGGGGGGGGGGGGGGGGGGGGGGGGGTCGTTTTATTTTCAACAAAAGGTTGAAGATTTATGGATTGTACGTGAAAGTTGAGAAATTTGATTATACTCATGTTCTGCACGGCATGATACTGTTGCTATATCTAGTTGTGGTCTTCGGATGACATCGTTTAATTTCCAAATTTTCATTATACTCGTGTTTCTTGACGATGCTAAATGTGTTTACTTATTTCGTTATTGCGTAGCCGGGGCGATTCGCCGAATTTACTCATGTTGGCCCGTACAAAAAATTAAACGTACAAACAACTTGGAAGAATAAAAAATAAGTGGCAGTGATAAACATCGTTAACGTAATTCTCGTGACGTGTAATGAAGTGCATTCGAAAAGTGCGTCTATCGGTAAAGTGCAAGATCGGAGAATTATTTCATCGTAGTGTGAAAAGTCGTGTGATAATAAACGGCTCATGTTAAACCGATCAGTAAACATATCAATTCCACTTTACTGATAGTTTCCTGCATAACTCGCATAGAAGGAAAAACGCAAGTTATCAGTGAACTTTGAGACCCACTGAAATTTTTGGCGGCAAATCACTTGCATCGTTACGCGTTAATTTAAGTGCCGCTGGAAACTGCCACAACCAGGTAGACCGCATACTGTTTTTCGCAGTACCAGAGTAAACCGCGTACACGAGGAAAACTTTGCTCAGTACCAATACGCTTTTTTATTAAGTTGTGACGTAACTTTCATGACCCGGTATTTCGCGCAACAGTGTTTCTCAATCTTCAGGCGGCAAGGTTCTGTTGACCAGCGAGTAAAGGGACAAAACATGCGTAACTCTCTTCGGCGTCTAACATTAAAATGAACATAGAACATACAATCCTTACCTAATGTGTACTGCGCGTACGCAGACGATATTCTGCCCGAGGCGCTCAATATATTGCCATTTTTTGTTTTCGCGATAGGTAAACCGGCATAGCGGGAATTCGATAAAACTTTGTATTCCTACGTGTTACATGAACGTTGGGTAAGAGTTATATATTTGTATGCACGAAAATGCGCGTTCTCCGACTGAATGAACGAAGATCGTGCTTTTCGGCTCGCAATGGGCGAAAACCAAAGTCACGTAATGCTAAGTTATGCACGATCGTCCGCGTGAACCGCTTTCGGGTTCGCTTAACTTGGCGCTTGGGAGAACGTGAAATTGTTTCCAATGATGTCTTGCCTTGATGAACTCTGTTTGAACGGATACACGGTTTCCACGTAACAATGATTTACTGCCATTTATGGCATACTTCATGGGAAGTCGTAGCAGTTTTCTGGCTATGTGGATTTTGATGTGTTCCTTTCTATTCTATTTAAGGCAAGCGTTTCAACGTGTGTGGGTCACAATCAAATCTTCAGAGACACTTGCGAACTTCTGTAGATACATAGCTCTTGTAATTATACCTGTTGTCGCTTTTACATCTTGGATGTATCATTCATCCTATTACTAGATTTACGAGCAAAATTACGGAAATTATTACCACTATTTTCTTACAACTTTTGCTGACTTGTACCAATAGAATGGTATCAATAGGTATCTAACTTCGTTTTCAAGTTTTTAATTTTCAAATTCTGTATGTCGGATGCTTACGTATTTCTCCAAATAGTGTCGCATACCTACATATTTCGCCGTCTAGTGCTAAACAGCATCCCAGCTGGCATACCTGTAACAAAACATTCTTATGCCATTTCAACTTCTTCTGCATTTTCTCAGTCTAAGCTGGGATTTTACAAAAATTCCACGATTCGTCCTTTGATAATGATTTTATAGTTTCGGAAATTTTAAATGATACGTCTTTGAATGGTTGAAACGTGGAGCTTTTCTTTGTTAATTCGATATGTTTCGGCACCGTACTGGTTCTCTCGTCAGGAGTCTATAATGATAATAAAAAAAGTTAATAAATCAAAGTTCCACGTTTCAACAATAAAAAGGCATATCGCTTGAAATTTCCGAAAACATTTTCTATTGGGACGGGCTATTTACTATTTCGTGAAGGGCTCCAGTAGTAAAACGTTTAACACTTTGGCGGCTGCTGTCAGATGCACGCCAGTTTGCTGTTCAACAGTTATCTGCCGACATCACGTAAATGTGACTTCGATTTACCAGTAGTAAGCCGTACAGAATAGTATATACCGGCAATTGCCAAAGCGTTGAACGAATAAACGATTACCCATGAGTATTTCATCATTTTGACGATTGCAGTGACGTACGGGTGATTTCGAATTGCCTAGAATAATAGGTTTGTACCAGCAGTTGGGTGTTGTTCAGTGAAATACATGGCCGTCAAAGTGTTAACGTTTTGCACGCTGTATCGAAAAGATCCATTCAGCCCCTGTCATTCAGTCCATTTCCATGAATAGGTGTGCTCATGATATGACTCAGTCCCGCGAGGTTCTGGCAATGATGGACGCGCACACGACAACGTTTGGACGCAAAAGGGGCTGCACGATTTCCCGCTGTGGCGCCTTCCTGCTCGGTGTCTTCTTCCTCGTCTGCCTGCTGGGCACTGGCTTTCTGGTCTACCATTTCGCACCGTGCATCGAGGAAAAGCAGACGAAATCGTGCAATGCCTTCCTCGACAGTCCTGTGCTCGAAACCGCAAGGAGCTTCTCCGCGGGCTCGGCCAATAAAAAGAGAATGGACGTTAGGCTACCGAGATCTGTTGTGCCAGACTCGTACGAACTGAAGCTGATACCTTTCATTTGGGAAGGGAATTTCACCTTTCACGGAGAGGTAAGTCACTTTTAATTCATCTTATTCTCGTCCCGCCTAGACACTGCCCATCTATCGTCCTTTCAATTCGGAAGTACTTGGACTTTCCTAAGTATTGGATGCTGTTTTATATCCGCGAATGGCCGGGCAGATTTCGGAATCGTCGTATCTTCGGATTGTTCGGGTGTCATCATCTAACTTGCAAAGAAATTTTTAAGAATTCCGTATAGTATATCCGTATGCGAAACTGTAAATTTTGCATATCCAAATTCTGTACGATATGTCGCCGTTGTTATATCTCGTTCTGGCATTCGGATATAGTTACTTCATTTGCGAAAACATTGTAAAGAGTTGCGGAGAATATGAGAAATTTGGAAATTTTTGTCGTACCTAAGCTCTGCACGGGATTTCACTGTTACTGTATCGAGATCTGGCGTTCGACGAAACGTTGTTTTAATGCAAGAGTAGTTGGACTTTCTTAAGTATTGGATACCGTTTTATGCTCGCGAACGGTCGAACGCGGCTGATCTGAAGTACAAACCTGCTATTCGCTCTTATGAGACTTTTCTACTTCTGTTTTTTATCATTAGACGGTGAAGTGAAAGTCTGCGGAGCTGTTTAAGAATAAGTAAGCGTTATTTTAGAAAGCGCGGAGTGATGTTTCGTGTGTCGCCGATCGGTGCCTCTCTATACATATTGACAATATTCTCGATTATTCAGAGTACTGACAATAATGTTTTACCTACATTTCTTACCGTTTTCCTATTAATGTTATTTTATTCTGATCGTAATGAGTAATGATATTACAATTATTTTTGGCGTATCCGTTCAGCCAATCTATTTGAAACGATTTGGCACTAAGCTTGTGCCCATATCAATGACATAAACTTTAATCAGCGTAGAAAGGTTATTAAAAGTTTCCAAAAGTCGACCACTCACGTCAATAGAATTTTGTAATGAAATCAATCAAGAAAACGGTCGGCATAGTATGGCACAAGACATAAATATCATTGTTACAAATAGTTTTGGCCTGTCATCCTAAGTTATTGAAGAGCGATGCACGATTTGCCGAGTACATTGTCGCACGCCATATCCGGAAAGCACGCGTGCAAAATATTGACAAGACGCGACACCACTTTCACGATCGTGAAGGATGCGCTCAATATTCGTGTTATATCGTTGAAGGTAAATATCGTCGTGAATGTTACGGAAGACACGAGGAATATTACCCTGCACGCTCTTGATATGAAGATTGACGAAGGCCTAACTACTGTCCGGGAGTATTCCGCAACTAACAATAGTAGCAAGGCGATCGGAATAGTGGAGCAGAGGAACGACACCGAACGACAATTCCACGTGATTAGAACATCAGACACGTTGAAGGGGGGCAAGCAATACGTCGTGCATTTCAAGTTCATCGGCTATTTGAACGACTACCTCCAAGGCTTCTATAGAAGCTCGTACACAGTCGGCAATCAAACGAGGTAAATTGTCTTGCGATAGAAAGGTCTTTACGTTCGCCCAACTGTCATATTGTGCCCGGAACCTATGTATGTGAACCGTTTCTGTGTTGCATTGCTAATGTTAGATAAAACTCTACAAAATCATTGCTGGAAGTAATGTTACATCTGTAAATATGACGGTTTTCGGATTGCACGAGTAAACTTACAGAATACGTATTCAATTCAATACGTATATCAATCATACGTATTCAATTTAATACGTATATCAGAATACGTATTCACAATACGTATTCAAATTAATTTGTTCCTTAAACTTCTAATTTTTGAATGTTGTATGTCGTGTGCTTGCATATTCCTCTTTCATAATATATATGTATATAAGTTATTCACAATAGCCCATCAAATTGCTGTCCGTTGAATTGATATTTTTGCTTTTATATAGTCACGGTAGTGCCGGTGTCTGAACATACTTTCTTTTATCACTGTGCGTCTTTCACAATCTTTGTCCAGCTGGATCGATCGACGAATGAATGTTGTTAACTGATAAGTGATTCTAGGCTCTTACATCGTATTCATGCATATTTTACGATCATTAATGCACCCTTGTTTTCGTCGACAATTTTTATACACCTCGCTGCTTCGAGACTTATAGAATGTCAGAACAAGTCCCTTCGATCAGGGCTGTGATAGAATTTTGCTTCAGATGATATTCGATGAATATTTTTATGATACCCTGCATAACGCATGATGCACCGTCTGCAAACGGAAAGGTGGCATCCCATGTTTTCGCCAATGGGTAATAAATAATGCATGGCAACAAAGCATCATCGCTTAAGTAACGTGGACGTACGATAATAATTGAATACTCAAGAACTTTTTGCATTTTACTAATCTAATTATTCATTGTATATTAGACAATAAGAATAAATTGTGAGCCGCGTGTGTTATATTATTTCTTTTTTGTATTATAAAATTCAAACATTTTTAAAACACGGAGTTTTAAAACATGAAGAGCGGATTATTATTTCAGCAAAAAACCAACCATTGAGGGAAGGGCGTCCGTTTATCGTATACTTCCCAAAAGCGGTTGTTTTAGTCATGTTTCATAATTAGGTATTAATTGTATGAGTAAAATACTTAGCAGAATAGTTAAAACGGGATCACAGTAAACGAGAAAATGTATTAGCGGTAATGTTATATGAGAATTTGTTCTTCATCGACCGTTTAATCAACTGAAAGCAAAACTCTATCATTAACGAATACCGGTCACTGGTAATCGAATAAAATGAATTGATATGAAAAGTCGAAAGTAGAGAAAGAATTATTCCGACATTTCTGCACTATGTGCTTGCCGTCTTCAAAGGAAGGAATTATTTTACAGTAATGGTCATTTTATGCTCTGCCCACGACAAGACGGTTGAATGATTCGCGCGATAGAATGAGCGAAATCATTGTAAATCGATTAACGTGAAAGTAGGGCACAGGAAAATTGACTTATGGGCAAAATTGACCGTAAGATCGACGAACGTTTGAAGACGTGTAATATCGCTTATTCATCGAAGCCATGACGATAATTGTGCTTCAGATGGATCGCCGCAACACAATTTCAGGCGACAGACGCACGCCGGGCCTTCCCTTGTTTTGACGAGCCAGCTTTGAAAGCAAAATTCCAGATTAGCATCGCGAGGCCAAGAAACATGACGTCTATATCGAATATGCCCAGGAACGGAGAGCCAGCGCCCGTGTGAGTGTGCACAGCCTTCTACGCGTAATATTATTGAAATCATAATCTTTGATGCGCCGCTCAGCTCGCTAAATGGTCGTGTTGTAATTTCATACTAGATCAATTGAACGGTCGATCTAGTTAACTTCGACTTGTGGCACAATGTAATACAGGGCGGAGATGTTTGTGATCGCGCTTATTCATGCACTGAACCTTCGGATCAAATTGAATTACAATTGTGGGAATCATATTTTGCAGCTGCCCCGTGCATTTCGTATTATTGTCTTAATGCGGCGGTAATCGCGGCGCTCAACGAAGTGGTTTCATTTGAAGCGACCATTCGTTCAGATGAAGATTTCAATTTTTTTGTATGATAAAGTAGAATTATATTACCGAATGTATTATGCTATTTTATGCCGCACGTTTCTTTCTATTAATAGTGTAGCAAATTTACACCGGCGTAACCGATGAAAATTTGATTGACAAACGTTACGATTATATCCGACATTGTGTCAAGTGCATTCATTTACTGCCGAGCTTTCTGCAAGTGACTTATACAGTGTCATATTAAAGCACAAATCCTTCTCTTTTCAGACCCGGCCTGCACACATATGTGTGGGACCATTACATGCAATCAGTGCCAATGTCAACTTATCTAGTCGCTTTTATAGTTTCGGATTTCGAAACGTTAAAATCTGAGTCCGGAAATTTTAGTGTTTGGGCCCGCAGCGAGGCTATTAGTCAGGCACGTTACAGTTTGAACATCGGCCCGCGGATACTGAGATATTTCGAGGATTACTTCCAGATCAAATTTCCTCTGCCCAAGATGGACATGGTCGCGTTGCCCGATTTTTCTGCCGGTGCCATGGAAAATTGGGGCTTGATTACTTACAGGTTTTTATTATATCTTCGACGCACTTCACGCCGCGAGTCTCCGGCTCAAGGTAGAACAGACTCATTTGCGTTGCAATTGCAGAGAAACGGCTATGTTGTATCAGGACGGTGTGTCCACAAGCAGCAACCAGCATCGAGTAGCTACCGTTGTGTCTCACGAACTTGCTCATCAATGGTTCGGAAATTTAGTAACCCCTAGCTGGTGGACGGATCTGTGGCTAAACGAAGGTTTTGCCAGTTACGTGGAATACATCGGGATGGACTCGGTTAGTTCTAATATTTCCGCGTATTCGCGGAAACAATTAAATAATTAAGGAATGTGGAGCCCTTTTTTTTGGTTGAAAATATTAACTATAGAATTTTATTACTCTAACTCAACCGCTTTGGGAGTCTACGAAAATGGATGTGGGTTACAAAATTTGTTTCTTCAAAAAATATACGAACAGTAAAAAGATCCGATCTTATGGATAGTAATTACATCGATCACTCTTCCATCCTCAGACTTTGCACATCATGTCATTACTTCGAATCTTTACTATTTTTGTAGATTCTTGAAGAAATGGCATCAGTGGCTTCAAAGCGTGTGGAGTTAGAGTAATAAAGTTTTGCCTTAATCATTTAAGTAAATTAGAATGAGGTTAAATGCAATACGTTACGGTGTGTTCGTTGAAATATAGGTAGAACCAACGTGGAGAGTCTTGGAGCAGTTCGTTGTGCACGATCTGCAGAACGTTTTTGCGCTCGATGCACTGGAGTCATCGCATCAGATATCGATCGAAGTGGGACATCCGGATGAAATTAGCGAGATCTTCGACAAGATTTCCTACGGAAAAGGTAAAACTCATGTATTTTTGTTCGACGACGGGAAACAATTATAGGCGATCGGATGATAATCGACGATTGATTCCCAGGTGCCTCCATCATAAGGATGATGGATCATTTCTTAACGACGAAGGTTTTTAAGCAGGGTCTCACCAATTACTTAAGAGGAAAGTGAGTGGATGAGTATAGTGAAAAAAAGGAGCACTATACTTAATGACGGAATGTTACGTCTTCTTCTTGTTGCATGCCAGGGCCTACCAGAGTGCCGAGCAGAATGATTTATGGGACGCGCTCACGAAACAGGCTCACTTAGACAAAGTTTTGGAGACCGGCGTGACAGTAAAACAAATTATGGACACCTGGACGCTGCAGACTGGATTCCCCGTTGTGACCGTTACGAGAAATTATAATAACGAAGGCGCTGTACTTACACAAGTGCGTATAATTTCGGCTGATCGTGCATCTCTATTGTCTTTTACCACGCTGATTTCGTAGGAACGATTTATGCTGCGCAACGGAAGTACGGCTATGACGTCGCAAAGTTCGCCACTTTGGTGGGTGCCTATTACCTATACGACACAGAAACAATTAAACTTTAATAAAACGCAGCCGTCCCATTGGATGCCAGCGAAAGAAACGGTCACCGTGCCGCAACTGGGTGCCAGTTCGTCCGAATGGGTTATCTTCAACATCCTGGAAACCGGTGATTATTCTCGCACAGATTGCTCCAAAGAAAAAGTTTCAACAATTTGTCACTTCGAAATGGGATTTTAATTCCCCGTTTCGTCAGCACACGCAATCATATTTCTCGCTTTCTAGGATACTACCGAGTGAATTATGATGAGTCTAATTGGAAGCTGATTATAAAGCAACTGACCATGGGCAATTTCAAAGATATCTCGACGATTAATAGGGCCCAGCTAATTGATGACGCTCTTAATTTGGCTAGAGCCGGTAGACTCGATTACTCGATCGCGTTTGATGTTACGTCTTATCTCGCTCGGGAGACCGAATATTTACCATGGAAAGCAGCGTTCAGAGCTATGAATTATCTGGACGACATGCTGATTAAATTGCCGGGTTACGATAAGTTCAGGGTAATTATTTATCATTAGGCCCGTCAATGGCATTGGCACTGGGCAGATCTTTAAACGTACAAACTACGAGAATGCAAAGCAACTTGCTAGTTAATAGTCTGTACGTTCATTAATTACTGGTCTTTTTTTAAAAATATCACATTTTTCACCTCATGGCATTTGTCGTAGGTGTACACCTTAAAGTTGTTAAACAATGTTTACAAACAAGTCGGTTTCAAGGACAACGTCACAGATCCTCAATTAACTGTGTTTACACGAGTAGACGTACTAAACTGGGCTTGTAATTTTGGCCATGATGATTGCGTACGCAACGCAGTTACGCAATTTTATAACTGGCGTATCACGCCTGATCCTGATAAAAATAATCCGTAAGCGTGCTACTGCATGATTCGTTAATTTTCCGCAAAAGAAAGAGCTTCCAAGAGCTGCATTTGCTTTCATAGGATTTCACCGAATTTGAAGAGCGTGGTTTACTGCACAGCGATTCAAAACGGTGGCCAGACCGAATGGGACTTTGCGTGGCACAGATACTTAGAAACAAACGTGGGATCCGAGAAAGACTTGCTCCTACATGCTCTTGGTTGTACAAGAGAAACTTGGATCCTTAGTCGTTATCTCGACTGGGCGATCACGGAGAATTCGGGAATAAGAAAACAAGATGTTCATCAAGTGTTCAGGTCCGTTGCGAGTAACGTCATCGGACAACCGCTCGCCTTTAATTTCCTTCGAAACAAATGGGTCCGTCTTCGAGAATAGTAAGTCTCTAATTGATTAAGGTCTCTAGTGAAAGCAGTGCCGTTAAATTCGTTGATGTCAATCACTTCCGTGTATGTTTTTGGTTGAATGTGTTTTAATTGATCATGTTTGTAGACGCTCTGCGTCATTCAACCGAAAACAGGGACAAGAATGATTAACGTTACGAATTTCTATGTGAACGGAATTAAAAGAATGTTAATGCTGTCTTGCGTTTAGTTTCGGGACATCATTGCTGACCATCAACAATATCGTTAAGTCATCCACCGCGGGCATCACAACCAAGTATGAATTGAAGGATGTAAGTAGACGAGACGTAATAATAGGATGCAAAGCAGCGTCTTCCACGATTTTATTTGCACGAAAACTTACATGCCTGTTTATTGTCTATGTCTAGTTGCTAGAATTCGCGACGCAGCATAAGGAGGGGCTTGGTAGCTCAACGAGGACCGTCCAGCAAGCGATGGAACAAGGGGAGGCAAATATACAGTGGCTGGATAAGAACCACGCGACGATTCGTGACTGGCTCGAAAAGGTCTCGGTGTAGACGGAAAAATCTTGCCAACGAGTTCTATAGAATTTCCGCGGGAGATTCCGAGAGCGCGATAAGATATCGCGAAGGACTTAAAGCGCTGAGCCTTCGCTCACGGTAGCTCTGATTATTTCTCTAACAATTATACGAACGCCCGCGGCGTTAAGCGATGAAAAGAATTCTTCGTTTTTTTAAAATGTATTTGTAAATACGTGTTCGACGCGTTCGATTCAATGGGTGTGTGGTACTGTAAGTAAATGCGAGGTGGCCCTTCGTCTATTTATAAAGCCGTCGGAAGGAATAGATCTGTTGAGGGATCATCGCACCGTCTATAAACCCTGCATCGTCAAAGGCTGCGGTTTGCATTGCGCAAAGGTGACGATTATCAATGAATGCTCGGTACGCCTCGAGAGATGTACAACCGTTATTATCTCCGCAAAGTGTGTATATATATATTTCATATTTTCTTAAGAATAATATGTTACAGATGCGTACTGCGCTTGGCGCGTGTTCACATGCGTTACTCGTAATTATTTTACAAATTAGTAAGGTAAAAGTGAAGAATTATAATATTGGCGTTAACACTCTCGTTCTGCGTTCGTCTTCTGTGTTCGCGCTTACTCGCGGCGAAGCAACTAAGAGAAACAGTCGCACAATACGTTCACAAAAGTATTCAGTGAGATTTTCTAACTTACGACCTAAGGCTATCGCTTATATGCTGCGCACAAGTACTCTGTTAGGAACTTCGACCCTCCAGTCGCGGTACATCGTAAATGGAAGTACGCACATGCGATTGTACAATGGTTTTACGCGTAACAAACGAACATAACGAAAGCGATAAATTCAATTAACATTGTCAAGCATTCCTCCGCATTATCGAATATTTATCGTTTCATTATAATAAAGTTGTATCAATTTTTACGACCTGCCTATGATTCGTTTCTTCGTAGAATACCTATTAACATTCAACAACAGCAAACTCCCATTCGGTTCTCTCAATTTTTCGTTGCACGCAATCAAAGTATCAAGCGATACAATGACGTTGCATCGATATTTACACTACATTAAAAAGTACGATAGACATGCGATAAGCACTATCAGAATACTGTGTAACCCTCGTTGAGCAGTTGCACCATCTCCATCATCTTCTTTTAGACGGTTCGCACTGAACCACTCGACGATCGTTTTATTGTTATTGTTGAACCAATCGAAATTCTTCTCCGCCGTTTGTGTAATTCGAACAAGGTCTTTATATATAGGTTCTATGAAAGAACGATGATTCTGCAGGAATTCTTTAATCTGAAAAGGAAGAACATTAACAACATTTCTTCAAAATGCCACCAATCAAATGAAATTTGACAATGGCTACTCATATCGGTAGAACATATAATTATATCCAAAAGACTATACCGTTTTCATCTGTTCGTCCCTTGAAAGCAGTGAAATGATTGTGTTGAATAGAGGCGTCAGCTTGTCCCAATCGTTGTACCTGTATTGATCAAGATCGTAATGTAATAATTATACCGATGTATCGACGTTCATATGGATATTAGATTTGAGTAGGCTTAAGTAATTCGACTTACATCTTGACAACTGATTTATAGTTGTTCATAAGAAACCGCGTACATTCAAGTAATCCTATTTGATGAGCATTGCAGACGGCCGAGAAAACGGTACTAGCATCTTGTACTCGTATACTTGACGTTTTCCCAAGTCTAAACGCTTCTTTGAGGTAGCTGCAACATAAATGCGTTTTCGTACGCGCTTTTTGCCGCTAAGTTTACTGTGAACAAGCATTACTGACAACTTACACATCTATCAGTGTTGTATTCTTGGTGCAACCGAGGGCCTTCAAAATAGTGATTTTTTCAGATGCCAGTTGCGCCTTGATGTACTCATTTCGCAAGAAGTACCAATCGTCACTCGATCCATGCCTTATGGCAGTGCAATAAAGTGCAGATCTGACATTAGGCGATATTCTGCAAGCGAAAGAATTTAGTAGAATCATATACCGGCTGCTTTCATATACTATTCATCCCTTACTTTTGTCCACGCATTTTCCAATACTCAAACCGCAACAGTGCCTCATGGACGCACTCTTTTTCATCGTACTTGCATCTCCACTGCAGGATTAACTCCCTGTTGAGTTTATCTAGATGGGTTTCAAAGTCTCTGTCGGAAAATCCAAGTCGGACAAAAACATTGAACGATATAGCCAATATATAGTCCCTGATTAATTCTTTGCCTTCGTGTCCCTCAAAACGTTGCACAATATATTCCATTCCGTTAAAGAACGCTTTCCATGGCAGGTGACTTGTTTCGTAGAGAAGATACAAGGTGCCGCTCAATGCAATTTCATATGTTGTGTAGTCGCCACGCGCAAGATTTAGAAGATCGTCAATGACTTGTGCTCGATTCAAGACATGGATATCGTTGCAGTCACTGTTTAGTGCTCTTATAATTCGAGACCACGAGCGATCGTCATAATTGACGCGATAATAGCCTGCTTGCTGGACGTTTAACATAAACCACTTATTTTCGGGATGAACATAGATGTTCATTGGTTCCTTGCCAAGCCATAATTTTGTCCGTGTCGTCACGAAATTCGAGTCGTAACTGCCTGTTATCGTAATAGGTATCCAGTAATGCGTATTCTTACGCATCGATTTGTCGTATGTGAATAATTCCTACAAAATTTCCATAGTAATTGAACAAAATTCATTTGCGTAGCAGAATCTTTAATGTCACTTGAATTTTTTGACCATTTCTGTAGATGGTTTTACGAAACTGAGGTGGAAGAAATACCTGCTGCAAAATTACTGTCTCAAACATTAGAACTGCTTGAACTACCGGATAGCCACTTTGATTTGTCCAAGTACTCATCAATTCGTCGACTGTTATAGACCAGTCTCCTAATGACTCGTATATGTCCACTTGGTATTGTATGGCTTTCCAAAGGTCAGACGGATTTGCGTTGCTGAACGCATGTTTTTCGAGATAATCGCGTATACCGAATTTGAAGACGATTGGACCCAAACTTTTGTGCAGCATACGCAACACACTTGCCGCTAATTTATGATAGCACATCACATGAAATAAACATTAGTTAGATTCAGTTAATTAAAAGCAACAAAATGAAAGCAAAACGCGTAGTAATGTAATGACATTGGGAAATAATTTAACCTGTGAACAGTTAATGTAAGAAAAGAAATAATTACATTTGCCGTATGTTATTTTGTCGAAAGCGTTACCAATCTCCGTTGGAGTAGAAACTGGATTATTCATCGGATGTTTACCGATATCATACTGCAGTGCTGCGTGCATTTCATAGACGACAAATTGATCCAACATTTCGTATTGAGGGAAGACCTAAAATTTATTTAACAAAGTGTTTTTAGGATAATTGTTTGTCGCCGGTAAATATTTGCCTGGATAAATTACCTCGTCGGTAACAAGCCATTCGAAATATTGGGCGAAACCTTCATTCAGCCAAGCGTAATCCCACCACTCACAGGTGACTAAATTGCCGAACCAGAAATGTGACAGTTCGTGCGCTATAATTGTCGCTATATATTTCATGTATGCGTCAGATGTTTCACTTTTGTTGGAGAAAAGACCGTATTCTCTGCAAAAGCAAATTTCATTTGTCATCTGCTGCATATGAACCAATCAATAATGATGTATCATACAAATTGAACAATTCCGAATCCATGAATCATTCAGATTTCAGGATTCTACAAATTATTGTCGCAGCGAAGCACCAGGTACTTAGCCGAATATATTTTACCTGAACGTAACAAGACCCCAGTTTTCCATGGCACCGGCAGAAAAGTCTGGTATACCGATTAGATCCGTCTTAGGCAAGGGATACGGTTGAAACGTGTAATCTTCTAAAAACTTCAATATCCTTTTTCCACTATCTTCCGCATAGTCGCCATACATAACAACTTCAGGTCTGCCATAAACGTTGAAGCTTTTAAAGGGGTTTGCATCTACACTCGTAAAGTCACTAATAACGAATGCCACCAAGTAAGGCGACATTGGTGGTGATTTCATAAACACATCCCAAGTACTGCTCTCGTTTCTGCAAAGCAATTAAACGTTTTAACGGAATCGGTCAATTTAATGTTCTAAAAATGTTTAGAACAACGTCTTTTCAGACTCCATCTTTCAGCAGATAACACGTTCGCATGTTTATCTCGCAGAAACATTGTAAATCTTGTCCTTAATAGCTGACGTACAAAAGACATTTCATAAGTTTATAAGTGTAAATTGTGTTAGAAACAATTTTTTATATGAAGCATGTTATAAATTGAAATTCTTTTTTTTATTATTTGTTTAGTTTATTTATTAAAAACAATTTGTACGCTAGATGTTTTGAAACCACATAAGTTTTCCTTTTTCGGACTTGTTTCTTTTTTTATGCCTAATATCTGCGGCGTCCCATAATGACGGTACATAACACTATTGTTGTAACTGGGAGAGCAGAGGAATTAGGCATCAAGAAATACAGTAGCTCGTGAAGAGTAAAAACTTGATGTGCTTTCAAAACATGTAGAACAAAAACTGTTTTTAATAAATAAATTAAAGAAGCAATGATAAAAGGCTTCACTTAATTTGTTTGTAACGTCTGCAAGCATACTTACGCGCGTGAGTCGGAAGTGTAAAGAGGCATATTGCTGAGTGCTATATATTCATTTGGTCGCTTAATATTAATTGTAAATGTAGCTTTGTATGCTGGTTCGTCAAAGCACGGGAACGCTCTTCTTGCGTGCGTCGGTTCAAACTGGGTAGTTGCGAGCCAACTGTAAATGAAGAAAGTTTTTAGTATCACGATTCTCTGGCTGCCTGTCGATATCAACACAACAATATGGACATAAAACGAACAAACTCACTGAATTCGTCCGTCGACGTCATAATACGAGCTACGATAAAATCCTTCCATGTCATCGCTTATAATTCCTGAGTATTCAATGTCGATTGTTACGTCGGGCACCGGAATATACGATTTTAAATAAATAGTCATTTGTTGGATATCAGGCTGAATGACATGCGTGGATATTGGAAAGTATGTAAGCTTATCCTCAACTAATCCATAAATCTTAATATCCTTGATAGTCAAATCGTTTACGTTGAGCACGATTCTGGACGTGTTCGTATTGAGCCGTATGTCGATGTTTACTTTTCCATCGAACGTAAAGTTGCCGTCTTCCGTATCAATGTAAGGTATCAACGTAACATCGTACGCGATCGGGGAGACGAGTTTCGGCAAACGATGATTTTGTCGCGGATACTTCGTTTCCAACCATTCGAACATTAACGGTGTCGTTTTATTGTACCAGGATAACTCATAATGTGCGCGATTCCGATAAGATTCCAATGATTTCCCCATCTTTGGTTCTTTTTTAACGATCCATGCGGCGAAATCAATGAACTGTGGCAAAAGACAACGTTTAACATTGTTCGATAGTGTGGAATGATCTTTTCTAAAATAGTTGGCGACGCACCTTTTCATAAAGTTCGGGCGTTGATAATCTTTGGCTGAGTCCGTTTATGATGCTCTTGATGTTTGACTCGTCGCCGTAACTACGAAGTTGTGAAGCGGTATAAAGAAATGCGTTTGTCAAAAGTCACTTATGCATACTGCCATACTTACTAGTCCAACATAGCGTCGTAATTCTCTCTGATGAAATCCATTAGGACCTCGACACCGAATGGACCGGAATCGTAAACTGCAGTGAAAACTGTCATACTATCCTGATACCGAATTTCAAGCGACTCGGTTACCGCCCAACGTAGGATCCTTTTTGTAAAGAAATTAGTTTGACACATAATTTGTATATGTATAGCTATTCGCATAGAAGTCAATAAATACGCAGTCTTACCGTGTTAAGAATTTTTCATTTCGCGAACATCCTAGAGCCTTCAGGACTACTATTCTTTCCGCAGCGACATCTGACATCATATACAGAGTCACCATTGCGTCCTCTATTTCTAGGCTTTCTAATCTTTTCATGACTTCGCAGTATATAACGCTACGATAGTTTGGTGGTATTCTGTTAAAGTTGAAAATGTTGTAGTAAAGCTTCAATGTAAGTGAACTGGCGTATAAAATGATGTCAGGCATTCCACTTTTCTTTTATACAAATATTGTAAATGAAAATAAAGTTGTATAAATATTACACCAACATTGGATTGATATTTACAATTAATTATAGTATTAGCAAATAATAATTAAAAATTCTCACGTCTCTATTTGTCCGCTTTGCCAGGCCTTAAATATCTGTACTGCTAGAAATACGCATTCTGCACCTTCCAGTTCGCAGTACCATTGACGAAGGTATCTCCTTAGAAGAAGAGTAGTATGGCTGTCAGTTGGACTATCGAAAAATGTAAGCTTCGTGAAAAGTGGGCTCATAATTTCACGAACATGTCGCTGGAACAATAAAGTTTCGTTTAACTTCTTTGTTTTTACCAATTTCGATTGGCAATTATTTTAATTATTCAATGTGTGCATATGTAATATTGTGTTATACGGTCTGATACCTTGAAAAGATCATGAATTGGCCGATTCTGAAATCGTCTTTGCAAGTATGGTAAAGCGTTGAAGAGTGCCCGCCATGGTATGTAACTGGATTCGTGAGCGAAGTATTCCATAAAATCCAGTACCATGTCATATTCAATGTATCCGGCTCTGGCCAGATTCATAATGTCATCTACCAAAGCGGCGCGGTTCACATCGGGAATTTCTTCAAATGTTGTGTTTTTCTTTAGATGATTAATGATTCGGGACCACATACTTTTGTCATAGTTTACACGGTAGAAACCTAAAAATTAACCAAAATTGTGGAAAACGTATAACTTAAGTAATTACTGCTGCAGCTCTGCTTACTTCTTTACGGATGGTTTGCAGCTGACAAAATCAGTAGAAAAATACTTCAACATTTTCGACTTATCATTAAAAATAGGTGGAAAATGTCATTTTTTTCGGACCGATATCATTCGATAAAGAACAATTTGTGCTGAATATACACCACTGTTGGTGTGATGTTACATAGTTTTCGCAATATGATAATTTCAAGAAAGTGCAAAAAAATTTTTTTCAAAATTGTTGATCGCGATTAGTCCTACGTGAAAGTGCGTCCAAAAACTTTAAGAAAACCTGTATTACTTATAGGTTTCGATCACTAGTTTAGACGGACAGGGCCTTGAAGAAATCGAGAAAATCTTAAGGTATACCCCTTGCCATTTTTGCCGAAAAATGATGGGTCACCGATTTGATTGCCCTTTTAACATATCAAAGGGCATCCAAAATGACTCAGAAAAATGCAAGGCGCACCCTGAAGTTCGCATTAGTTTCGGAGATATAGCCAAAAATGTGTGGAAAAATTGTGAAAAAAAATTGGACAATAGTATAAAGAGACTTGAAAAAGCCCCAATCGTGTTGGGAAATTCGATATAGTTTTGACGATATGGCCAGGAGTAGGCGGACATTATGGATGAGAGAATTAAGTGAATTACATAAAGTTTCGAGATTACAGAACTTTCAAATTCAAACCGTTCTGTCTGCAAAGGGTTAATCGTACATCGGTCACAACTGCGTTAAATACGGGATGAAAAATCTGGTTAGTAACAACGATAACTCACCAGCCTGTTGAACATTCAACATGTACCACTGATTTCCAGCTTCATCGGGATCCAAGTCAATGTCAAGTTCTTCACTTGTCAGCCAATATCTTGGTTTAGTATTTTCGAACCTTCCATCCCACTGGGATGCCCACGTGATTGGCACGTACCATGTTCGGTTGATGGGTTCGTTTTTAGGGTTTCTGAGCAGAAACCGTTCCTGTCTCACATGCAACTTTAGACGTGATCTAGATACATGCACAACAGGATAACCGGCTTGTGTGGTCCACGTATCCATGATTGTACTTATCGGACCCGGAAGGTCCGAGGAGTCAACGTGTTTTTGGAATGCCTCATATAAATCTTCAGGAGTGGCTACATCGTATGCTCTGAGACATTTTCATGCAAGAATGAATTATTAAAGGACATTCATTCGGATGTAGATTCGGTGAACATTTTAAGTAACAAGCTCACCGTGCTGTTAAAAATGAGTTGAGAGCGTCATAAAACACTTTCTCGCCAAAAGTCTTTTCCATCATTCTCAGTATACTGGCACCCTTCCCGTAAGTTATCGTGTCGAAGACTCCACTGATCTCCGCATTCGTCCACACATCGTGGGTCATAGGATGGCTTGACGTAAGGCCATCCGTTCCGAATGCTGAATGAATCTGCTCGACGACGAATTGTGATTCCAAGGACCATGATGTCTCTACCTACCAAGAAATATTATGGTGTTTAATAGACTTCACTAAGACATATCTCGTACGTTTGGCAACCGCTTTGGTAAACCGATTAGTGTACATGTCGAAGCAATCCTTTAACGTACATTTAATGTGCCAAAATATTGGTAATATCGAGCGAACCCTTCGCTCAACCAAATGTATTTCCACCAGAGGGGAGTGACAAGATTGCCAAACCACTGATGCGCTATCTCGTGAGATATTACGTTAGCAACTGATTGCTTTACGCTGATAGCGGTTTCATTTTTATCATAGATCAAATTAGATTCCTTGTATGTAAGCAGACCCCAGTTTTCCATGGCACCCGATACAAAGTCAGGTAGGGCCACCATGTCCAGTTTCGGAATCTGATACGGCAGCTGTAAGGCTTTTTCATAGAATTTCACGAGTGGTTCTATGAGCGATTGGGCATACGCCGTTTGCTTGATTGCGCTTCCTCTGGCCCATGTCGAATAGATACTTTTCGAATCAGTTAATTGCTTAAAATCTGACACGAGCAGTGCGAAGAGGTATGTCGACATTTTTGGTGTTTCTTCAAAATTGTACGATGACCGCCCATTGCTAACGAATAAATGAAAGTGAATTATGGGACGCCAGCATATGTGTGATGACTGTAAAAATTGATGCCTATGTACGTACTCAGATGAAGTGATTTGCTTTACTGGCATGTTGCTGATGGCATTATAGCCTTCTGGAACATCAACGGTAATGTTGAACGTTGCTTTCAGCGCTGGTTCGTCAAAACACGGGAACACCTTCCTTGCACCGACTGGTTCTAAGTGTGTGACAGCTATCCAACTGATGAATTAGTAGAACAGTGATAACGTTGTAGAACTTGCCAATAATTTATCGTGAAACTATTCTTATGATTGCTATTCTTAGTATTAAAATATGATTTGAGACCAACCTTACTTTACCAGCTTCGCTAATGTGCCAACTTCTGTAAAATCCACGCATTTCTTTGTTCAGAATCCCACTGTAGTCTATGTCGATTAATACCTCGGTTTGCGCGTCCAGTTTCTTACCAAGATGTAATTCCAAAAACTGGTATTTCGTAACATTTTTTGTAATAACGTTCGGTAATGGTGAATTAGATACCAGCACTCTAATTCTGTTATGTTCGATTTCCGCTGAATGCAGAACAATTTTGTCAGTGCTCTGTGTTAACTGTGCCATGATTTGGACATTTCCCTCGAAGGTGAAGTCAGTTTCAAGATTGGGTGTAAGCCGTACATTGTAGTGCATGGGCCTGATGTTTGTAGGTAAACGGTAATCTTCAGTGTCACCAGTATCAGGTGGTTCAGTTACTGGTGGGTCAGTCACTGGTGGTTCAGTCACTGGTGGTTCAGTTACTGGTGGTTCAGTGACTGGTGGTTCGGTCACTGGTGGTTCGGTTACTGGTGGTGCAGTCACTGGTGGGTCAGTCACTGGTGGTTCAGTCACTGGTGGTTCAGTCACCGGTGGTTCAGTCACCGGTGGTTCAGTCACCGGTGGTTCTGTTACTGGTGGTTCGGTCACTGGTGGTTCGGTGACTGGTGGGTCAGTCACTGGTGGTTCAGTGACTGGTGGTTCTGTCACTGGTGGTTCTGTCTCTGGTGGTTCTGTCACTGGTGGTTCGGTCACTGGTGGTTCGGTCACTGGTGGTTCGGTCACTGGTGGGTCAGTCACTGGTGGGTCAGTCACTGGTGGTTCAGTCACTGGTGGTTCAGTGACTGGTGGTTCAGTCACTGGTGGTTCAGTTACTGGTGGTTCAGTCACTGGTGGTTCTGTCACTGGTGGATCGGTCACTGGTGGATCAGTCACTGGTGGGTCAGTTACTGGTGGTTCAGTGACTGGTGGTTCAGTGACTGGTGGTTCGGTCACTGGTGGTTCGGTCACTGGTGGTTCTGTCACTGGTGGTTCGGTCACTGGTGGTTCGGTCACTGGTGGTTCGGTCACTGGTGGTTCAGTCACTGGTGGTTCAGTCACTGGTGGTTCGGTCACAGTCACCGGTGGGTCAGTCACTGGTGGGTCAGTCACTGGTGGTTCAGTCACTGGTGGTTCAGTCACTGGTGGTTCAGTCACTGGTGGTTCGGTCACTGGTGGTTCAGTTACTGGTGGTTCAGTGACTGGTGGTTCGGTCACTGGTGGTTCGGTTACTGGTGGTTCGGTCACTGGTGGTTCAGTCACTGGTGGTTCAGTCACTGGTGGTTCAGTCACTGGTGGTTCAGTCACGGGTGGTTCAGTCACGGGTGGTTGAGTCACCGGTGGTTCGGTTACTGGTGGTTCGGTCACTGGTGGTTCGGTTACTGGTGGTTCGGTCACTGGTGGTTCGGTCACTGGTGGTTCAGTCACTGGTGGTTCAGTCACTGGTGGTTCCGTCACTGGTGGTTCAGTTACTGGTGGGTCAGTCACTGGTGGTTCAGTCACTGGTGGGTCAGTAACTGCTGGTTCAGTCACTGGTGGGTCAGTCACTGGTGGTGTCGTCACTGGTGGTTCAGTTACTGGTGGGTCAGTCACTGGTGGTTCAGTCACTGGTGGGTCAGTTACTGCTGGTTCAGTCACTGGTGGGTCAGTCACTGGTGGACCATCTGATCTGTTCGACGTAGTTCTAATGCTCGGCGGCGGGACAACCGTTGTTGTTGTATCTTGATCATCGTCATTTTCGTTATGCGTAATAATCCAAGAAGTAATGGGATAATAATTTTCACGATACCAATCATATTCATATCGAGCTAGCTCCAAGGAGGACTTGAGAGAGTTCAAAATAGGTTCGAATTCTGTAGAATGCGTTTCGATAAATTGTTCAAACTTATCGATTAACGGTTTTGTTGAGAAACGTTGAGAGGCTCCTGAAATTATGCTGGAAATCATGCCGATTCCACCATACCTGCAACACATGAACATAGGTATGAATATCTGAATGCATTGAATGTATTATTGAGAAGTATTATTGAGAAAAGGTAATACTTTGTTATGTCGGTTTTGTGTTTCTCGATAAATTCAAGTATGTATTCTGCTCCGAACAGCCCAGAAGAATAAACTGAAGAAAAGACACTAGACACATCTTGTTTGCGAATTCTGTTCTCTTCGTAACTGGTAAGAGCAATTTTGAGATACCTAGAAAAATATATATTCCTAATTTATATTCCGTGAATATAGTTTAATACATCCAACAGTACCGTTGAGATTCATCAATTGATAAATCATTATAATATCATAATGTTCATATGTACTTTTCCAGTATTACTTTATCCTGACTACATCCTAACGCGCCTAGGATAACCGTTTGTTCGGTTGCAGAGTTTGTATTCTGATACTTCTTCCACAGAAATTCCCACGTTTCTGCCGTACCTTTCCTTATTGCCGTGCAATATATCGTAGATCTTTGATTTGGGTGAATTCTAAAAATCGTACAAATTCGTCAGGAAAAGCTGAGATGATTTTCAAACACAAAGAGAAATTTCTTTAAGCCAGTAGGCCAAAAAAATAAGTGGCATATTAATGCTTCCTTACGCTGTTATATCGTTTTGCATCCATTTACTAAATTGCGTTACAGACATGTCAACGCATCCTTCATGCTCGAATCTACATGCCCAGCTGTTCAAGTCAATTCGCAGGAACGCCAATAATCTGTCGTCTGTTTCGTCGTCGTAATATCCCAGTTTTTCGTATATATCTTCGATAAGCGAAAGAACGTGTCCCTAGATACAAAACAGCGCAGTTTATGTTAAAGTATTTTGTGTTTGTGCTTTTTTCATGTATGTCTTCTAGTCTTACCCGGTACAATGAATTCTCTGCATTTCCAGCAAATCGTCGATTAAGATACTCGAGGCCATTAAATGCTGCCTTAAAAGCTATATAGTTCGTTTCTTGTTTAATATACTGGAGACCATCCAACGCAACTGCATAAGTTAATTGACCTGCCCGTGCCAAATTCAACAGATCGTCGATAATGCCAGCTCTGTTCAGTACATGAATCTGTTCGAATTTCTCGCTCCGTAACACATTGATGATGCGATACCAAGTTGTGTTATCGTAATTGACACGATAAAATCCTGCGGTTTAATTGGAAGATCACGTTACACTCGTGTAATGTGGAATTGCAAGTGGCGGTAATGAATCATTGTCAGCGTACATGCAATGACACAATGTGACTACTGTCGCGGCACTCACCGGATTGTTGAACGTTGAAAATGATTAAATCGTCGGATGACATGTTCAGTTCAATTTCCGCTGTTTCGTCCTTCAACCAGAATTTGTTATCGAGTGCTTCCAACTCATAGTTACCGTTTGTCCACGTGATCGGTATCCACCATATTGCATTTGTCGGGGTAGAATCTAAGTTTCGCAATAAGAAACGTTTCTGCTGGAAAGTAGCTCTACCATTGTTTATTGCAATGTTTACAACTGGAAATCCTGGTTGAACTGTCCAGGTGTCCATGATAGTTTGTACAGAAAGATTGACGTCGTACTTTTCCATTTCATTTTGAAGCGCAGACCACAGGTCTTCTGGACGGCCGATGTCCATGTTACTAATGTAAAACGAACCCGTTTTATATGCAACCTTTAAAATAGCTCGTTCGAGTTAAATATTTTATAGAGCAAAGCGTGGGCGTGTTCTTACTGGTCGCTCAGATAATTTTTGATTGCTGCGTCGAAAACTTTGCTGCCAAAAATAAGGTTCATCATGCGAACGATGCTACCACCTTTTGAGTAAGTGATCGTGTCGCCCATGCCGCCGATTTCTGATTGGGTGTGAACGATACGTGTCAATGGCTTGGAAGACTCAATTGCATCGACGGCGTAAGCTATGTGATGCTGTTCCACGACAAACATCTCTTCCATGCTCTTCATGAGAGGCTCAATCTGTATAACGTAATATAAGTTGTACACGACTATACGTATGTTGTAAAAAGGTAAATATGTGTTGACTTACGATGTGATCTTCATATCTTCCGACAATTTGTCGGATACATCATAATATACCCGTCTCCCGATAATTTAAAAAACTTACCGTATCAGTTATGTGATCATAGAAAGATGTGTTGATATGAGTAGTGGCGTCAACAATTTTTACATTTTTGATTGACGCAGTTACATGTAGTTGGCGCACAATTTATATGAAATTGGTGAAATTAACGCGCAAAAATGTAACTATGCGTGTACACCTTTTACTACCGTTCTACCGATAATTTGACAATCTTACATTTTCCGCTATGTGATTATAGACTAATGTGTTGATATGTGTAATGGCGTTAGAAATTTTGCCACTCTAGGTAGCAAGATCTTACTTTAGAAGTGCCAAAATATTGGTAGTATCTGGCAAAAGCCTCGCTGAGCCACAGGTAACCCCACCAGGCAGGCGTTACTTGATTTCCAAACCACATATGTGTAAGTTCATGAGTGATCACCGCGGCAACAGTTTGTTGCGCCACGATGGAAGAATCCTCTTCGGTGTATAACATCCGCGTTTCCCGGTATTTCACGAGACCCCAGTTTTCCATGGCACCGGCAGCGAAGTCCGGCACGGCGACCATATCCATTTTGTTCAACTGGTAGTCTGCCTCGAAGTAATCCGCGAGATACTTGAGAGTTCTGGGTCCCATGTCGAGAGCATATTGAGCTTGATCTATCGCGTTTGCTCTCGCCCAGACGGCAAAGTTTTCGCGCTTGAGACTCTTAAAGTCCGAGATCATGAACGCTACTAAATAGGTGGACATTGGGATACTTTGCTCAAAGGTATCCCAAAATAAATCGACCTCGTGATCACTGAAATATAATTGCGATATTTTTTTTTTACATTTGAAGCTCTCACAGCCAGAATTATGAAAATGATTGTCTTCCGAACAGTCGCGGCGTCTAAACTCAGCTTGATGCAAACTGCAACGTCTGAGAAACGTCTGTTTCGAGCTGAGTATAGCAGCTGCAACCATCTGGAAGCGAACCGGATTGATAACGACATTGTTTAAGAGCTACTGCAATTCTTTGCAGTGGGTTCTGGGCAATGAATATTGTTCTTTCAGTTTCGATGTTTCGACCATTGTTAGACTGATATTTGGACCTGAAAATAAAGGCGGGATATTGAAATCCGAAGAACGATATTTCATTGGTTCGAATCCACCGAAAAGAATCACATATTTAACAATAGATTTATAGAGAAACGCGTTGATATACGACATATGGAATTTGAAAATGTTAAGTATGGGGCGGAATGAACTTGGATACGCATTTGTATAATTTCATCAATAAAAATCAGTAAGCGTTACCTAATAAACGATAGTAAAACATTCTGTAATTTTGCTCGTGAAGTCCGGAACCGGTAAAATTGCCAAATAAATCTAGTGTTAATATGCAGAGAATATGATATGTATATGTGTGCATCGAATCATGTGTGTATATACGTACACCGCCTTAGTGTTGCTTAGGCGCATATTGCTGAGACACGTGAAATCCTTGTGTCGCTGTATACGAATTGTAAAAGTCGCTTTGAACTTAGGTTCGTCAAAGCACGGGAACGCATGACGAGCGTGAGTAGCCTGAAACTGCGTGGCTGCCAAATATCTGAAAAAGACCGGGGGCAATGCATTGTAGACAGTGAAAATGGTAGGTTTCATGGTGAAAATTGCGTCCTTACCGCAAATTGCCATTTTCGTCGAAATAGGAACTTCTGTAGAATCCAATGTTTCCGTCATTAAGCGTGCCGCTGTACCCGATGGCGATCGTGATGTTTGTGTTCGCTTGAAGGGTAACGTCCAATAACATCGAAAAAATTTCGGTATCCTCATTATACTGAGTCTTTATAACGCGTGGCGAATGATTTTCGTCCGTCACCGAATACCCCCCGATAGAAATTTTGCCATGATGAAGGGTTATCGTGTTCGTTGCTTTTTGTACAGTCGCATTAATTTTTACGGTTCCGCTAAACGTAAATTTTTCTGTTAGATCAGGTGTGAGTATAATCTCGTAGGAGGTCGGAAAAACGTTAGTCTGTAGTAAATAATCGGTGGGCTCCAACGTGGTCTTAGTGGTTTCCTCGAATATGCCTGTTTTAATAGAAATTTACGATGCGAAGATGAGAAATCCGCTGCTCTAATATTTATGGATAATTTGTATTTTGTAGTTAGGCGTTGCATTACCTTCTGGTAAGTCATCTGTACATAAACTTACGGCAAATAATGCCGCGAGGACGGAGAGGTATGAGATCTTCCGACGGAAATCCATTTTCGCATTTTGTACTCTCTTCCTTTGGCTGCAAAGATCACGATCAAATAACTATATTTCTCATCTCTACGTTTTATTGGGCAATAATGGATTTGGCCATGCGGAAAAAGCTCGTAAGCGATGTGTAATCAATGCGTCCCGATAACAGGATCGAAAAGATACGTTGAATTTATCTCCGTTTATTAATAACAGTTACATCAAATTCTTTTATCTTTCCGAATAAAAGGACGTGTTCAAGGAAAAATCTGAATCTCGGCGCGTACGTACGTGATTATTATGTACGTCAAAAGTTTAAAGCAGTGCTGAAAGTTGAATCCTTGGTAAAGGCACGCATCAGGTGCCGCAGCGTCAGGATTTTTGAACGATACAACGAATATTTAAAAGGGATTAAGCGCAATACCAGTAAAAGTGTACCTACCGGGGGAAGGATCGAGACACGCGTATTGTTCACTTAACAGTTATTTCGTTCTTTTTCTCGAAGCACTATCGTTCGCGGGAGCATGAGCACAATGTGTACCGAAAAGCGAAAGTCGTATCGCACGTATAACGACCGCTTTGCGCACGTATTGTTATGACACTGCACTAATCACTATTCACACTGAAACGGCATTCGGGACGAGTGTTTTGTCACATGATTGTCACTCGAATGGTCGGTGTGTCAAAAAGCGCCTACTTTTAATTTGTCGGAAATCGTCAGTCTCCCTCTAAGCCGAACGACCGCAATCGAAGATTGCTTAATGGTTTTTGGCCCCTGCGGCCGCGATCACATTTGTTATAATATCGCCGAGTATCTTATCGTTCAATTATTTGACCGATGACGGTGGTTCTTTTTTCCGTAACGCTAGTGCCCATTATCTCGCGCGCTCTCGATGTAGTAGAAAAATTCGGAATTGCACGTGCAAATATACGTATTGGCGGTGGCGATTTTTCAAATTGGCCACGTGCGAGATTCACATTTCGCCGGCGTTAAATATAGGCGTCGCGGCGTGATACTGCACCTTCTTAAATTTTTTGAAATTTCACGAGAAATCGTGCGCCCGATTCTTCGGGATCAGTGACAAATCGAATCGCGGCAGATTAGCTCCAGTCATTTTGTCGCCCAGGACTTTGTCCTGCTAAGTAAATGTTGGGGCGTTCATTTTTCGTCGCGGTTAAATCGTCAAACGTTTACAAAATGAAAACAATTGCGCAGATTACTGTGTTATCGAAGTGACTTGATAACGCGAGGCTCGTGTCTTAAAAAAAAACGACATAAAATTGCAGAGTGGATATCCAAAGTGTCTATGACAATAGACACATAGTTGTCGCTTGCGTGAAAATATCACATAATCTTTCATAATGAGATTTCATAATCTGTCGATACTAGTGCTCGCAAGTTTGCCGAGTGCTACGATGACGATCGGGGTAAAGTAAATTTTGACCCGTGTCACATTCATTTGACAGATCGATTACCTACATTAAATCAATGTGTCATGAGCAAAATGTTTACTGAGACGGATATTTGATAAGAATCGTATTCATAACTGATTTCGTACTCTACACGCGTATCGTTTGAATGATCTTGAACGTTGCTTGACTTTGCTATCAGGTCGGAAGCTTCGTGAAAGTGATTACTGTCCAAACCTGACGTAGTATTTCGGACATCGCGCAAGAATACAATTTGGTCGGGAGCCTCTTATTGTGGGCGATATTAAAGAAGAGGCGCTGGATAATGTTAATTGTTTAAGGAATAACACGCACACGTTTAGTCTGCGTATGGTAGTAGTACTTTTTGAACTAATATAGAATTGTGGGCCTAGTATGTTGTCATCTACGAATTTTGGCAGAACTATCTATTTCATAAGAACTACTAATACTCGTAAAGTATGTGTCACATTCGATAACATCAAAATTGGTTAATCCGTGATGTATTATGAGTGTCGATGCATGTTACAACTAGCAGTGTAATTCGATCAGGTCTTAGGGACAATTACGTGTATAACATAACATTTTCGAATCTTGCAATTTTTGTACTATCATTTGTTGTTGTTAAACTGATATCAAAACTATTACAAAAAATTTGCTCCAATAAGGTTCGATGGACTAGACAACTTCGCTAATAGATAGTAAATATCTTATCATGTGCGAGCATCAAGATAACGATACGTGGACATGATGGTTAGAAAAATGTAACACATAGTGCTTGTCAAAAAATATTATGGTACTATAAATGATGATAGTAATAATATATTTTATTATAGCATTCGTATGGTGGTAGTATAAATTATGAAATAATGCCAATTCGCGTAAAAAAAGAAGTACGTGTTCTTTAATCACCCAAAAATAGATATATTGCGTAAAATAAATTCTCGTCTCATCATCTGGAATTCGTGTAGTATGAACAAACCCGTGATTTTTATCTTATCTATCATCCGGTTCTATAAACGATTCATTAATAAAACGTCATCTCATAATCTCAGTCGATTTAATACCGTTCCTTCTAAATTGTTTGTACAGCTATTGACATCTTCCAGGCGATATACGCGGATTCGTATTGCGTCGTATAAATATCAAAGAAAAGATGCTGTGCGGAAATTAGCCGTTCCAGCGTATTATGAATATTCGTGGGGACACAAAACGTAATCTACGGGAATGTCGTAGGAATTAACTTGTTGCAAGGACGTGTTTATTTATTCAAGTCGTCTATTACATTCACGTTATTTCCTACACGGCGCGTTATCTCGTTTACTTCCGGTTGTAAACTGTCTGCACCTTGCCCAGACACTTTATTGTCAATCCACTGTTGAATCCCTAGCATATACATTTCGGCTTTCTTCAGGAATTTTGCTGTTCTATCCATGTTATCGGATTCTGTTATCTTGTGCGTTAGCAAGAATGCCTTTACCTAGAATCAATTAATAACGGAGACTACCGCCTTCTATCGCTGATATGTTAAAAACGAGAAACACTATTGCCAAATACTGACTTTATCAAATAGATCCCACGACGTAATATCCCTGATAATAGTATCAATTATCTCGCTGTACTCGGGGATACTGTAACAAATTTTAGTTAGTACCTTCTGAAATTAGAATCTCTGTCTCTGATAGTGTCTCGAAAATAAGATAAGAATAATTACCATGAAACAATTTCGTCCCAATGATTTGTAACAAAATCTATTACGACGTCTAGGTTTGAAGGGCTCGTGTATATGACTGAACGGAAGACGTCAACTTTGACATCTGAAAACGGAGAGTCATCTCTCAAAGTCATTCTCAATAATTTGTCTATAATTGCTGGGTTCTCCGTGGTGGCAAGATGTGTCAACGTTGCATGCGTCGGATCTTGTAAATAATCAGTCAATACTTTATTCCACATAGATTCGCTTGCTTCTCGCATCCCAACGTTAAAAATCCATGGTTTCAAGTTGGGTGAAATTCTGAGAAGAAAATTTAATCATCCCTACCCTACTTGACGCTTTTTAAAATAACTCACGGGTGCCTCTCGGGATCTTCAAGATATGCCGCCAGTCTGGTCGTAGCGACTTTTCTACATTCGGGATGACCAAGTTCAGACGCCCATTCTAGCATTTCCACTCTTTTCAATTTCGTCATATAATCATCTTCGGGTCGTTCCTCGAAACCTACATTCTCAATTAACTTATTCATTAACCTTAGAAGGTGTGGCTGCAAGATTAACGTACGGGCTGTAAAATGTTCGCCTACATCTGAATGCGATTGTATAACGTTTTAGTATGTGGCGGCATTCACACATCAGTAGAATACCATGAACAAACCTTCAGAACTTTGGCTCCTTCCGGAAATTTGAGGTATTCTTCGTAAAAACGTAATGCCCTGAATGCAGGATACCATGGGATGTAATCTGATTCACGCGATAAATAATTGGTTATCTCGAGCAGGATGTTGGGATGTAAGCGTTTCGACATTACGAGTTGACAGACGTCGTCAATGATTTGGGCGCGATTTAGCACATGTATCTTTTCGTAATCGTCAGAGTTCAGATACTTAGCAATCTTCTGCCAATTCTCCATATCGTAGTTTACCCGATAACAACCTATTAAAAATGTTTATCAAACATTAGGAGAAAAGTCTTCTGCCTCTTCGGTCTACACTTATGCACGGATCGTGTTGTAAATGAATATTCTACAATTTTCGCGTGTAGCGTATAGCGAAAATATTAATGACATTTACAGATACAAGTGAACACATAAAAACAATTTCGCGATACTTAATCAATGTTTCAGCCGTCGAATTTTGTGACGAATTTGTACATGGAAACTTTGGTTGAAGAAATGTTATATCAAACCAATTTTTAATGTTTCATGAAAAAAGGAACTTACCAGTTTGCTGTAGGTTTAAAATGATCCAGTCGTTTATATCGACATCTAAAATCGTTACTTGTTCCTCCTGTGGATTTAACCAAACCGAAGGCAGAGTGGACGTAAAGTTCTCTTGACTCTGGGTTGTATAATTAATAGGAATCCACCATTTGTTGTTTTCGAATGAGACGTTATCCTCATAGTAATCATCATCATCGTCGTCGTCGACGGATATAAATCGCTCTTGTTTCATTATTATTTCACCAGTCGCGTAATTTCGCCTTACTGTTACCAGAGGGTAGCCTCCTTGATTTGTCCACGAGTCCGCGACCTCTTTTATATTAAACCTTCTATGGGGTGCTTGCGAGTCCAGAATGGTCTGCAAAGTTTTCCACAAATCGTCTTGCGTCGCCACACCGTACTGACTAGAAGAGGGGAGTATACATTTTCGTTGTGTGTTTTGCTATTTTATGCCAACCGTCTTTTTGATTAATAATATTGCAAAATTATATCGGTGTAACGAAATAATACAGAAAGAATGAATATGGAAAACGTCAGGATTCTTATTTTCAACAGGATTTTGTATACGTTAATCGACGGGTTACGCCATATAATTCTACAACGCTATTAAATTATCGTTATCAAGGGTGAACAAACAACTTGTTAAATCAATTTAACACTTACTACTTAGCGACGTATCTTTTTAGTCCATCATGAAAGACTTCTTCAGTGAGACAGTGCGAGAGCATACGAAAGACCACAGCAGCTGAATCAACGAGTCATTTAAAGTGAGCATTGACTTTTGTTACAATGCGATTAGAAATGAAAACAATGGCATTTACCGTCGTTAAAGGAAGAAATTAAGAACGTCGGAAGAAATTGCGTAAGTTGTCCCGTGACTGAGCGATTGATCGGTTTACTGGCGACGTAAGAATTTGCCAAAAAAACAGATCCTTGTAAAACGCTTATGACAAAGAAATCGAGCATTTGCCAAGTTTCAAAAACCTAAAAAACACGTTATAGATTTTATAGTTAGGCTTTCCTTAGTAGCATAAAAATATTGATTCGTACAGATTTTTCTAAAGCCACTTTTTAATGTGAGAAAAATATTGGATCTAAATATTGCACACATGCACAGGAAATGCAAAGTTAATGTTTGATGAATGAAGTTTTTAAATTTCAAATGAAGTAAAAAAAAGATTCAATATCTTTTAAGTACTTGATAGATATGTATTCAATAGTTTGTACTACTAGGGTTCAGGGAGTGATGTAATATTCGTAATACCCTTTGGCTGATATAGTATTGAAGGTATCTAGCAAGTCCTTCAGTGACCCAAAGACAATCCCACCAGGCAGGTCCAACTAAATTACCAATCAACTGGTGACTAAGTTCTCGTGTAACGTATCTTACGGCCATTCCCACGTTATATGTATCTTCTGTACCTCTCCATACTTCGTATATGTTCACGTAACTCATTTCGCATTCGCTGATACATACACATGTTGACAATATCAGCTCATGAAAAGTGGATATATATATATATATGTAAAAAAAAGTAAATAAAATGTATTCAAGTCCAACACTCGACTATCTTTTTGGAGGCGACTTCAAGAGACGGCGGCATGCTATTACTGAGAAAACTGTATACAAATACAAAATTTGTCCGAATATTTGTTTGCCTAAAATATTCCCAACCCGTTAAAAGTTAAAGCAACGAAAAAAATGAAAAACCTCTGTCCCATTTAAAATGTACAAAATTTGTGGTCAATCTATTGAGATGTAAATTTCAGTAACTGAAAACATGAAACAGATTCAGACAATAGGCTAAAAAACGAATTACATATCATTTCGGTGTATGGATATGAACGAAATAGTATCATATATTTGCAAGGAAAAACCCCCAGTGGAAGACGACAAACAATTTATTACTGCGAAACTTATCCAACCAAACGTCGTTACATTTGCGAAAAGTGTGAGCAATAGAATTAAACATTTATTTCGCGTTCGTATAGGATTCCGTATTCGCTTCCTTGGATTCCATATCGAAAAAAGTAATAAAAATTGCGTACCCCATCAATTGAACATGGTTATCGATGGCGTAGGAATTTTGTTACATGAAACCTGAAGAGTGGCACTAAAACGGTTGAAGATTAAATCAGAAACGAGAACGTACTTACTCGTAAATGATGAGACCCCAATATTGGGTGGCCATGTCCGGACGTTCAGGTATGAGAACGTGGTCAATTTTTGGTACTCGATCCGGTTCGCCCATGAATCGTTCCAGCGCAACGATTGATTTTTCTGCAATTTCCAAGACAAACTGCGCGGTCGCAGACACGTCTTTTCTGTACCATACATTGACAGTGCCAGTGGAATTTGAAATGCATTCGTAATTTAAAAGCATAACAAATGCGACTAAGTATGATGACATGCGAGGCGTAGTTTCGAAGTGTGTCCATAAGTTTCCATCTTCGTTGTCCCTAATCGATTTATGATGGATAGGCATGTTGCCAAGGACAATGTACTTGGGATCGTGTCTGACGGATAATTTAAAGGTTGCCTTAAACCGTGGCTCATCCCAAGATGGGAACAACTGGCGTGTGAAGGCCAATTTCGAATGAGTCACACCCAGCCATCTGGAAGTTTTACATTTGGCATGACAAGAATAATATTGTTTTTTGTATATTTATATTAGTTTTAATATTAATCAGAAGGCTGATATATGTGTAGAATAGATTCAACCGAAAACGGGCGCAAAAATGATTAACACTCTAATTAACGAAATTTTCCATTAATATTATGTATTTATAAGAATGAATGAAAGATATAATGCCTGAAGGCATTTAACATATTTGCATTACTTACGCCGGTTTATCGTCGGCATCGGTGATTTTGAATTTACTAAATCCATGGTTTTCCTCGTTAATCACACCAATGAATTTAAAATACAACGTGTAGGGTCCACGTCTCAGTGTTTCGGCAAAGCAAAGGGTCAAAACTTGTGTAATTTCATCGTAGTTATGTTCATTTGGAATAAAGATTTTACCGTCTGGGGACTCTAGTTTAGTTCTCGCCTCATTTATAGCCAGCATATGGGTATGTAGGGCGACCTGCGTCGTGGTCCTTTGTATTTCAAGGTCGATCACTGATTCTCCATCGAAAGTGGAATGACTTTTTTCAAGATGCGGTATCAGTTGGATGCAGTAATGTATCGGCACCACGGTATCAGGTAAACGGTAATTAACTTCCTCCCGTTTATCTTGATACGATTTCTCGTTCGTATCTTCTGTAGGTGGCATCATAGTGGCTGTAAGTGGAGGATCAAGGACTTTCAGTAGTGCGTCGTATACGCACTGTTGTTCGTCATGATTTTAACGAAAATAATGAGTTTACCTGAGTAGTGCGTATTGTTATTTTTAGATATGTCAATTACAGTTTAGTCTGTAAGGAACTGATACTGTATACTTACTATATAACATTATCTCTTATACAATTTTAACCGATACTAGAAGAAGGTCTAAAATAGATCCAAAATTTGGGGTAAAAAACTAAGGTTTTCCGATTGATCTGTTCTTTTGTGTTTAGAAAACAAGCGCAGGACTCTACAAAATCATAATAAAGTTGAGGAATCCACAGTTCAGAGGACGTGGGGGAATATAAGTGGGAAAGCGAGAAAAATACAAATCTTGTCCAAACTACTAATTCTGCTACTCCAAACGAATGAAACCATTGTACATCGTGGCTAAGTAAACTACGATTGCGTTGTGGACTGTCTAAATAAACATTCAATGATAGTTCTTTGTGTTCACTCGTAGTCATACAAGTGGTGCCATCTTTTGTTACTGACGATCACGAAGTACCAGTAGAGACCGATACTCTGCATGCTAGCATGTGTCACGAAAAGCTTAAGCTCCATGAGTATTAATTCAGCATAGGCTTGCATCTTCAACATCACATGTGCATGTTATCACGTTTAACCATTGCTATCCTATTGTTATAATGTTACAATGGTGCACGCACAGTTAGAGAGCTTTGCACATTAAATAGCACATGGCGAATGTGTCAGAATTGCAGTGACCCAGCAGACATCTTTTCCGTAAATGAACAGTTGTTCAATCGTTACCTTGTTACGGCGCAAATTAGAATTTCTTGTCACACTAAGTTATGAAACTATACATGCTCGCTTTCGACTTTATAATTATTGTAGCAAAAACAGGCCGGAAACGCTCTGCGAGATCGCGTCGAATAGTACTGGTTCCTCTTTCACGACACTGAATACTTATTCACGTTCAATATCTAGAGTGACTCATGGGAAGCGACGCAGTGCGGAGTGTTGAGAATCAATCTCCCCACGATATCAGTGAGAGATACATATGCTCATCTTTATCTTAACATTCGGTAATTAGCAAAATGCAATGACAAATTTGCCGAGAGCGCACTCACGTGAATTATATCCTGTTACGACAGACACACCTGTCGCTTATAAAATTTATTATAAACGTAACTTATTTTTTTTCATGTAACGTGGCCATTATGCCCGAACTGAGAGAGCACCGAAATGAGACAACGGCAAACATTAGCTCAAGGAGAGGGAACGCTATCTGGTTTCAAAACCCGCAAAGCAAAAATTGCTTTTAATAAATAAACTAAAGAAGCGAAACAAGGGCTTCGGTTTATAATTCATTCATGAATTACGTTATTGTTGATGGGCAGTGTTTCAGTAGAGCTGTCGAAGTTACTATTTTCAGCCCAATTACGGACATGGGCTATGTCATCTGTGATACTCGCTAGAGATTGCACCAAATCACTTGGACTGGAAGAAGGACTTGTACTGATTATCGGCCAAGCTTTCATCTGAAAATAACAATAACAAATTCCATTACCAGAACTAATTACAAATTACTATTACGAAATAATGTTCAGCGTTTTACTTCTTCCTGTTGTTCTGGCGTGGCATCTGTTACATACTGTCTCAAGTCACTCAATATTACATCTACATCATCAATACTGTAAAAGAAAGGTCAATCTGCATATGTGAAATGAATCGTGTTTTGTGGAAAATGTTGTCGGTACATAATCTTACCGAGCAGAAATATTCGCCATATTCTCGATGACAAAATTAAGTACAATGGGAATATTTGATGGATTTTCCTGATGGTACGTGGACATGAACGCATGCGAGGCATCATCCTTTGGAATCGGTGAATCTTCCGCTATAATCGTGCGTAAAAAGTGTTCAACGACAACCGAATTCTCCGTGCATCCAAGGTTAACCAACATATCGCTTGACGGATTTTTCTCATAAAGTGCCAAGACTGCTGTCCATATTGACATGTTTGCGTTGCGTAGTCCCATGCAAAAAGTATCCTGTATACTATGTGGCGCCAGTCTAAAACAGCAGATCATAAAAGGTAGATTTTTACTTGTTGACGGATCATTATCAGCAAAGCAAATTTCAAAATCACATGCGGTAACCTCAGAGGCTTTTTATTACATACGGATACGTGGAGTTTGAATTGATAGACGCCAATCACGAGATGACAACTTGCGCACGAAATCTTTATCGAAAATTTAAACCACAAAGTTTTTTTAAAGTATCGTACTTACACTTTGCAAAATAATTTATAAAATGAGTAAAAATTCTCGATCTACAGACTAATTGCAATCCGGTGCTTCTCGCGTATTAATTAATTGTTAAAAAAATGCATATGCACGACATTTTGTTCTCTTGCTCACTCATTCTCAATGGGATCGGCTAGGTATGCCGCAAGTTCCTCGGTGGCATGTGATCGGCATCCCTTGTGACCAAGTGCACAAGCCCAAATTTCGATTCGTGACCTCAATCTTTCCAACAAAACACTTTCATTTTGCCGTCCTTCAAATCCTAGGGTTTGTATAAGATGGTCCATGAGACGTAACACATACGACTGAAACAGAACATCTATTCAATGATGATTTCTTATTCAAACAACACGACCATTTAGATTACCTTAAGTGCAGCTGAATGTTGTGGAAGCGCAAAATATTTTCCAAAATGTTCTACAATATTTAATGCAGCCTGCCATGGAAGATATTCTGTTTCTCGCTGTAAGTAATTTACAATCTTTAGTAATAATATGCGGTTAATGTGTTGGTCCATGTATAAGTGAAAAGCATCATCGATGATTTGCGCACGATTCGTCTTGTGTATTTTCGTGTAATTGTCGCTATTAAGATATTGCGCGATCCGTATCCAATTGGTGACGTCATAGTTAACTCGGAAGAACCCTACCAAATTCCGCAGTTGTAATTTATACTGGGCAATAACCATTACATTTGACAACGAATATTTAGTTACCCATTTGCTGAATATTGACAATGATCCAGTCGTCGATATTAACATCGTTAATTGACGTTATTTCATTTTCTGGTTGCAACCAAATCATTGGTAACGTTAATGAAAAATCTGGATTTGATTGAGTTGCAAAGCTTATCGGTATCCACCATTTCGTCGGATTTTTCATATGTTCGACGATTATGTGATTCGGTGAATACCATTTCTGTGTTAGTTTTATTTCACCAGTTACATAATCTCTTGTTACGTTTACGATAGGGTGTCCTCGTTGTTCTATCCAGGTGTCCATTGCAGCTTTCACGTTGAAAATATGTTCTGGCGTGCTCGATTCATCTAGAGCTTCTTGTATGGCGTCCCATAAATCGTCGGATGTGACCGAGCTGTATTGACTAAATTAAAGTAATAATAAATACAGTGTGTGGTTATCTCATCGGAAAGAAAAGCTGGAATACCGACTGTTTTTCCACGTATTTAATAAGTCCAGTGCGGAAAGTGTCTTCACTCACACAATGCGATAGCATGCGAAGGATGCAGGAAGCTACAATAAATACAAATGCGATTGTTTATGTTAAATATATAATAGTGCAAGTAAATTTCAATTCAATCGGGCAAAATAATGAAATGACATGATTCTCATGAGGAGCGACATGTGAGTTTTTACATTTTCCGTAAGTTACAGGACTATATATCCGACGAATGTCTTGCGGACTGTCGACATCCATATTTATTCGATGAGTACGGGGTGTGGCGTCACTATTAAGTGCAGAGTGAAGAATATAACCGATGAACATATCGTCCAGTTGCCAATCTTTGTAAATCTGAAAATCGATATATTTCACACCGCTCATTTGACCAATTAATAAAAGAAGAAATATACCATATCCGCGATGTAGTACTTAAAGTACGTAGACATTCCCTCGCTCATCCACAGATACTTCCACCATGACGGACTGACCAGGTTTCCAAACCACATGTGTGCCAATTCGTGAACTCCCGTTAAAATAGCGTCAACTTTGTGGTGTAACGAATGAATCGTTTCGTCGTGCAGAAACATTGCTTCCCTTAAAGTGAAACAATTGAAATGCCAATACAAACGCAAGCAGATGCGTGTGAAATTACGAGTTTAACGAATCAGTTTACATGTAAGTGATCAAGCCCCAATTTTCCGTGGCCCTTGACGAATAAGTTGGTATCGCGACATGATCCATCTTCGGCACACGAACAGTACTGTTCATGTAATCTTCCAGCACGAGCGTCGCCTTCTGCGCCGCTTCCAGGAAGTACCTAGCATGCGGGATCCCGCTTTCCTTGCACCAGACATTGATGGTACCGTCATCGTTAGATATCTTATGGAAATCGGCCACCACGAAAGCGAGAATGTTCGTAGACATGACGGGGGTCGTTAGAAAGTGTGTCCAGACTTTGTCATCGCTATCCACTTGGGAGCGTTCCCGTACTGGCATATTCGATAGTGCCGTGTAATTGCTATAGTGCTTAATGGATACGTTGAAAGTTGCTTTCAATGCGGGTTCATCCCAACATGGGAAAGCCAAGCGGGCCGAAGTGGGTTGAAAGTGTGTCGCGGCTAGCCACCTACGGGAAAAATATTTTAAATCCTCGCCAATATAATACGTCGTGCTCGAAAATAGTCTGGCGCTCGTGGACGCGCTATTGAGGGTTCGCTTGGCGTTACTTACACGGTAGTGTTGTCATTACCGACGTAATCGCTTCTGTAGAATCCGTACAAGTTAGTGTCGAGAACGCCTGTGTACTTCAGATGCAGAGTGCACGTGCCTGGGTGTAGGATTTCGTTAAAGTGAATGATTAGCATCTCTGTCATTTTGTTGTAGGCGTGCTGCGCCGGCACGAAGGTGATGCCATCCTCGTTACACCGTAAACTCGTGAATGACTCTTCGATTTCCAAGTTTTTTGAATGAAGCACAACCTGAGATGTCGAGTTCAAAATCATGCAGTCAATGCTAGATTCACCGTTGAATGTAAAGTTGCCCTCCACAATGTGCGGTATTAACTTAATGTTGTAATGGATCGGAATACTCGTTTTTGGCAGACGATAATTCTCCAATGTATCGGTATTCCACGAGAAGTCTCTTTCGGAGGGAGCGGCATTGCAAACACTAAGGGAAATGGCAAGAATGGCGAAAACGTAAAGGATTGCCATTGTACGTGATTTTTTCACACTTTGCGACCAAGGTTTTCTTGGAAGTAACGGTACGCGACTACTGTGCGAACCACGTTTTCCTCCTAGTTTCTTATTCCTCTGATATTGTAATGCCTTCGTAATGACTAGCTTAATGAATAAGGAACAGTCGCTCTTGTTCGAGGAGAAGCAATGAGCTGTATAATCTGTGACATTGACCTGCGACACACATTATGTATTTCCTTTTTATAGCCGAGAAGTACGGCGGATGTATTGTTTCAGCTATACTTACACTTTTACAATTTGAAATACGGAAGTATTTACCGATCATTTTCATTCATTTAATATGCGTGGTTAAGAATTTTTTGATGGGACTTCACTACCCCATCAATTTATGTTATTTAGCGCGTGGTAATATAACTATGTTGGTTACGTTTAGTTACTAAAACCGTAAGTTGTATCTTCAGTAGTTTAGCAACTTCCAGGCACTCGAGGTAATCTACCAAGTCTCCGGCCACTCTCATTACAAGAGATTGTAGAGTGGGGTTCGTTTAGCGCAATTCGTAACTTCTAGGAAAATGAAGATACGATTTTTGTCGTTAATAGAATCTAATATTATTGTCGATATTATGTGATACCAAAAGAGTGAATAATCCGCATAAGTGAATCGCGATCTTAATCTAGCTTCGTTTATGGGAAAATAGGTAATGGGTATAATAATAAATACGTATTTGACACAGTAGATCGAGGAATACTATATTGCAATGTTGCAAAGCGTGACATTCCGTTGAGAATGAGCAAGATAATTGTATTATTTCGGTTTTATTAATATTATCGTCTTAAACAATTATTATTAATTTCACGGCATTAGAGTACCAGACATACATTGTGGTAGGGTACACTGTATCTTACGGGCACTGAAAATAATTTGCAATAAAGTATATTGATTTATTTTCCTATCTGTAGCTTGTGTCCTGTTAGTATACACTTCTTACGACGTCCGTTTGGAGAACCAGCTGCGGAACGTAGATATATCCTTTGTGATCTTTATTATTTCTTGCTCTTTTTCATTTAAAATATCTACATCATATTTTAGGTCATTTTCTATGAAGAATGCTCGTATCTGTTTCAGTGAAAAGTACGTGCTTAATTTAATACGACTGTAAACGAAATTTCGAATAGCTCTAAAATTATAACGCACCTTGTTTAGTTGTTCTGTCGTATACGCCCAGTTAATGATGGCGTTCTTAATCGTTATGAGAATAAGTAATCTACAGAAACATATGGATATATTTCAAACTGTTTAGTAGAGTCTTTAAATAGAACGGTGTATGAATTACTACCTGTTATCGGTTTTTTCTTTAATCGCATTCCAATTATTGAGAGTGTAATCAACGAACAATTCCCTGAGTGCAAAGTTCCTGGGTATAGAGAAGATTCTTATTTGGGATAGGACCTCCTCTGGCATCTCCGTATTCAGATCTAACAGCGCGTCGAAAACGTGCATCATTACAGCCCTATTTTCTAAGCAAGTAACTGCGTAGCCCAGCATCTTATTCGAGTCGCTCATGATCGCTTGAAATACTTTATACCATACAGACTCATTGGCTTTGCGTAAGCCTTCGCACAGTATGACTAACTTGGCATCAGATAATATGCTGAAAAACAAGCCCAGTGAGCAAACTGATTTGTTGTACATATGCCGAGATCAATTTACTCATTTGTCTTGGGATCCTCTAGGTATGCGAGCGCCTTTTCTACAGCCATTTGTCTACACGCAGGGCTCCCAAATCTGCAAGCCCATCTTATCACAGATGATCGTTGCATTCTCATTAAGTCATTGTCTTCAGGGCGGTCTTCAAATCCTATCGTTTCAATGATAGAGTTCATGAGTCCCAACAGATGGGGCTGAAAATAGGCAATCATTGGAATTTACGAAATGCAATCACTTCGGACAAACTCTTACTGTACAATGTTACCTTAAAAATATCAGCACCAGCAGGATGGAAGACAAATTTCTGAAGTCGTTCGAATAGGCGAAACGTTGTAACCCACGGTACGATATCGCTTTCCCGCGATAGATAATTAGTTAGTTCCATGAAGATCGTAGGCTCAAGTATGCTTGCTTTGACTAAGGTGAAAGAATCGTCTATCATTTGGGCACGATTCACGGGATGTATATTTCTGTAATCGTCAGAGTTGAGATACTTTGCGATTTTTTGCCAATTAGTGACATCGTAATTTACACGATAATACCCTATAATACATGTTAACTGTTAGAAGCGATAATTGAAAATCAATTTCGTAAGAATATAAGCGTTATAATAAATAATATATCAAGTATTGAAAACGTTCATAAAGTTGAGGTCAATTGTTTAGGAAATGTAATCGCTGTGGTATACCGGCTTCTTGTAAATTAACGATTATCCAGTCATTTACGTCAATTCCTTCGATTGTTATGTTATTTCCGTCCGGTTTCAACCAGAGAGTTGGGTGAGTATGTGAAAAATCTGGACCCGTCTGTGTTGTGTAACTTATCGGAATCCACCATTTACGTTTCTTTTTATCTCCACTATCGAGTTTTTCGTCGCTTTCCTCACTTTCGCTACTGTCGCTATCGGTATGTCCTGGAATATCGTGCGGACGGAAAACTTCTTGCGCTATAGTGACGATACCAGTATCATAATCTCGATGGACAGTCACCAAAGGATATCCTCTCTGATCTATCCAAGTCTTCATCACTTCATCTACATCGAAGCCATTATGAGGAACGTCGCTTTCGTCCAAAGTGCATTGAAATGCACGCCACAAATCACTCGGAGAAGCAGTTTTATATTTGCTTTGGTTTGAAAGTTATTGATTAATCTTGATGGCATCATATCATTGATATCGTCTACATTTACATTGTACTTACAAAGTGTCTAAGTATCTGACTAAACCATTTCGGAATACGTCTTCTGTTAGACAGTGTGACAACATTCGCAAGACGGAGGCAGCTAAAATGAGCAATTTGTGGATGGGGTACTTGTTAATTATATGGATAGCGTTAAAGGGAACCTTTTGTATGATACTGTGTTTTAAACTGATGTCATTTTCATTGGTTGTTTAATTTATTTATTCTAATTATATTATATTAGAATCTCAATTTAAGAAAGTGGATATGAAGAAATAAATTAGCTCCAGAAGAGGAAAAAGAAGAAGATTTGGAAACACGTGGCATAAGAATAATTTCTAATAAACTATACAAGCAATAAAATGGACGTCAGTTAATAGTGTAGAGCCTCACATGTCCTTACCCTTACTATAAGTAATTGTACCGAATGAAGTCTCAGCCTGTGTGGGAGTTTCAACATTTCTGTTAATTGCTGGTATACTTTCAGTCACGTCGAAGGAGAGAACAAGTTGTTCCCTATCTGCTACGAAATAATCCATATAATTTAAACCGTCCATGATCTAAATGACAATAGTCTTCCTATTAGCACCTATGTTTCCTGGTGTTGAGGATCAGGAAGTATCATACTGTTGTACCTTATCAATGATGTAGTGTTGAAAGTACGCGGCAAAGCCTTCGTTCAGCCAAACAAAGGACCACCAAGACGGACTGACGACATTACCGAACCACTGATGAGCCAACTCGTGACTCGCGATTTCTGCTACGATGAGTCTCTTTGCTGCCGACATTGATTCATTATACAGCAATGAGCTTTCTCTGAGATAAACAGACAAATTCGTTAGACTAAATCTAAGAGACACATTTAATGCGTAATGATAAATTTGGCTATTGCGATTAAATTGACTTCAATTTTTAAGGAATATAAAGCCTTTTTTTATATGTTGAAGGGCTACTGTGCCGTGAGTGATATGCAAAGTGCGGAGATGGAAGACGGATTGTCATAATTACTATCTATAAGTCCGAATCTTTACATTGTATTTTGTAATGAAACGCATATCAATTTTTATAGCCTCATGAAGAGGAGAGCATCGGTGGCTTCGAAATATGTTGAGATAAAGTAATAAAGTTTTATCAGTCAGCAGTTCCAAACACAGTCACACGAGCAAAAAAGGGATTTGTATTCCTTAATTGTTTAACTAAGTCAGGGTAAGGTTGAAATGAAACACATCATGTAATATTACGGATAAATGATAAGACCCCAATTTTCCATAGCGCCAGCGGCAAACTCAGTGACTGCGACGTGATCCATTTTCGGCATCCGGAAGGAACTGTTAGTGTATTCTTCCAACGCGGCTGTGGCTCTTTCTGCGACGTCGAGGATATATCTTCCGTCCTGAATAACTTGCCTTCTCGTCCATATATTAATCGTTTGATCAGCGTTGGAAATATTTACGAAATCGGCAACGACGAAGGCCACTAGATACGTAGACATCGTCGGGGTCGTCATGAATTTTGTCCATACTTTTCCGTCCTCTGTGTCCACCGGCGTTTTAGATAAAACCGGCATATTCGAGAGAGCGGTATAATTGTCATAATGTTTTATGGAAATGTCGAAGGTCGCCTTTAATGCCGGCTCATCGAAGCACGGAAACGCTCGCCTAGCGCTGACTGGTTCAAATTGAGTAGTGGCTATCCACCTGTCGATAGTCTTATGTTATTTGGATCCTGGAGAATTTCAAATAACTTACGGCAGTATTTCGCGCGTTTTCCTGTAAGACACTCACACCGTGGCACCGTCTTCGTCAATATAGGGGCATCGATAGAATCCCTTTAAGTTTTCGATCGGCGCACCAGTAAACTTTAGGGAAAGTGTGCACAAGCTTGGCTCTAGACTTTCGTCGAAATGAATTGTCAGCATTTGTGTTCTGTCGTCGTAGTTATGGCTTATCGGTATGTACGCGTTCGTGCTGGCATCTGTCTTACAGACGAGCTTCGTCGACGCTTCGTGTATTTCTAGGTGTTTCACGTGCAATACTACATCATGTGTCGCGCTAAGAATTTTTAGATCGATATGGGACTCGCCATCGAATGTAAAATCTTGCTCTGATATGTAGGGTGTGAGCTTTATATCATAGTGCAACGGTTTCATATTATTGGGTAAACGATAACTAACTTGTCCCTCATTGCCTTCACTCGATGCGGCAGTATTTTCTTGAAGGGGAAGTGCTCCAGCGGCTGCCACAATGATGAAGAGCACGAAAACTTTTCGAATCGTCATTGTAGAACATACAGGATTTAACTTAGTTGCAAGTCCAATCCTTTTAATAATGGCAACCATTTTGTACCTGTTCTGGTCGAACTAAAAAATTAAATAATTGTGTACATAGTGCATGGCACTGTCATGCTTCTACCCACATGCACTTAGGCCGTAATGTTTAACATTTCTATACTCTAACAGAAGAGATATTTACCTTGTCCGTTTATACGTCGCATATATCCAAAGCAATGCAACAACGTGTGTCCCGGTGGAAACCTAGACAGTACTACCTTTGTGCGAAACACTGTCCGAAAGAAGTCGACGTTCCTATTTATGATTCTCAGCGCTATTAAATCGTAGCAACACGATGCGCAAAAATAGAGATTAGACGCTACTGAATAATTTATGTGATTAACCTGTGTCCCGCATTATGCAAGCCAACATATGCACTTGAACCGCATCCTTTGTAATGTTACGTTCGCTTAACCGATCTCGAAGAACTATGTCTAATGCATTTTAACTGATCACATTATGGAGATGTGCGCATCATGGTAGCTACACTGATGACAATGTCATCATTCTAAAATTGGACTATTCAACGATGTACATTACAGTGGATTGACACGGAAGGAGAAGGCCGGTAAAAAGCTATGAAACTTTCCCGTCACGGTGTACAAAGCTTAATGTAAATAAATTTGACGCAGTTGTTGCATTGCTAAATGTATTCGGAAGCAGATACAGATTTGATGAATGCGTGTTAACGATCTGAAGGACAGTTTAGCCACACGAAAGATATGCCGTTCGCAAACGTGAATGCTTTATATTTTCGTTGGCTGTAAAGGAAATCAAAAAGGAACACTCGCACGCGTAAAGAGTATATGCACTGAGGTAGAAACAACTTCCAACAGTTGGAAATACGTTCGAATAAGTTAATGTCTACCCTGGAATATAAATAACTCTACATTTTATTCGTGATATAAATACGAGCGAAGTAGCACATATATACAATTAGTATGATACAATATATGATTTATATTTCTTGTAGCTATATAAAGTATAAATTTAATTTGTAATTAAGAACTACACGAATTGCGAAGGTCAATTTGTTTCAGTTTGCATTTTATTAAATCGAAAAATGTTTGCTTCCTTCACGGAGCGCGTTCGGTCCTGTCCCTTTCTGAGGCGTCACACCAAACGTTTAGACTGCCGAGATTAAAATGAAAGTGGACTAGGGCGATGGGATGAGAATACGTTTGTCGTGATCCGATGAGTTTTGATCTATTTCAAGCTATTCGGCTAATAAAAAAGCGTCGCTAGCAGTGGTACGATCAGTGTCATAATGGCCACAGACATGCTCGACGCTGAATTGCCACCCTTACTCTCTTCTTCCTTCGGCAGTTGCCAGTCAGTTTCGTTAAGCCAGAGATTAATCTGAGGTCCATGGTGTTCGATCCAACCGACATTTTCCTGCGCTTTTTTCAATCCAGTCGATGTCACCGAGGCTGGTATCGACTTCTGTGCCAGCAGTAAAGCGAACTGCCAAAGACAAAATCGTTTTGTTTATCTTCATTGCAAATTGAACCTTTCCTTATCAAGAGCATTATGGATTTTTGTCCAGCTCATTTAAAGTGATAGACATATAAAAAATGTACGATATAGGCAGAAAACCTAGCTGAAAGAGTAAACAAAATAAATCAGAGGAAGAACAGTCTTGTGTCTTTTGGAAGATAATTATGAAAAATCCATAATCCTTTTGAAAAGGAGCTACATGGGCATAGGGAAGTGCAGAGCACCTATAGAATAAAATAAAAGCATTCAAACAAAAATCGAGCAAAAATAATTAACGTTTCGGTTAATCGCACTCGGCGATTTAGGCTCTCCGATTTGGTGTCCTTCACTGATTGCATCGACACGCGCAACATTTTTACGCGCTATCGAAAACTCGTGTAACAGCCGAACATCAAAACCCCCTGTTTAAAGATAAGATAGCAGATATGACAATAACGTACGATCTTTTAGAGCCCGAGGATTTGATTGTCCAAACCTTTAATACCGTAGCAGATAACAGTTATCGCCCCGCCTGAAAAGCACTTGCCGAAACCTGTGCATCAAGCTATTAGAAGTAACGGTACGTTCGGTGCAATTTTACGAGTCATCGTTATGTATGTTGGCGATCGTGATGATTTTTTTGAAACCATACCTTTCCGTATTGCTTCGTAGATGTGATCTTATCACCCAGGTTAGTGAAGTGCTGCTCCAGATTCTTTTCGCTGCCCAATCTACGAAAAAAGGACGTTTTGCGTTATATTACGAGCTGACTTATCCCCGTTAAATTGATTAACCGATTCTAGGTCCAAGTAATTTACTTCTTCTTGATCGCGTCGTAATTCTCGCCGATGAAGTCCAAAGCCAGATTAACTCCAGATCGGCTGCCATGAATTACGGCATCGATGATTCCAGCGTAGTCCTTAATTTCGGACTTGGCGTCCAAAATCATGTTCAAATATCTCCACAGGGTTTCTTCGTTGTTCGCGCAGCCCAGACCAGCAACAATCGCCTTCTTCTCGTCCTCGCTCCTATCCTTATATGTTTCAACTGTGTCGTTCCAAGTCTTCTCACCCGATGCTCTCAATCCAGCGCAAATAATGGTGTCTCTTAGATCGGGCGACAATCTGTAGGAATCACTGTGTTATTACATCTGTCAATGACCCCGTCGAATGCATTTGTCACAAACGTACGGGAACTTAGCTGAATCGTGCAACCAATCCTGGAATTTCGTGCTGGCGTGTTGTACACAAGCCTCTACGCCGTAATAGCAGGCAGATTTCATCACCTGGGGCCTAACTAATTTTTCTATCTGCTCGTCCTTATCGTTTTCTACGAGGTCCAGCGTCTTGAGGAATTCGGACAGATACAACGCGTTGAAAGTCTGAAATAAAGGAAATAGTGTGATGACGTTTCATTCGGCTAGATGCGTTACTCTCGTACTAATGTATTTCGCTCACCTGGAAAGTTTCGTAAAGCGAAGACTCTGCCAGCATCTTCTCGAGGAAAGCGAAATTCCTGAATACCGTTTGCCAAACAATCTGGTCGGTTTCTCTGGCGAGATAGATCGTGACATTAAGGGCGATGCCGTAGTCCAACAGGCCGGCGCGTGCCAAGTTCAAGGCGTCATCGATAATTTGTGCACGATTGGCGGGGTCGATGGTAGCGTATTTATCTGAATCTAGGTATGCCCCGATCATTTGCCAATTCTTTTCGTCATAATTCACACGATAGTATCCTGCGAAATTGTTAAAAATGAATGTTTTTGCCCGCACAGAATGTGTGCGCTTGGCACGCTTGTTGACACTCGCCGCTCGACGTTATTCTTCATTATCCGTTATCGAGCGTAGTAATATATCGCACACCTGTTGTGTATCGAGAGTATCAATATATTACTCACCTGTTTGTTTCAGGTTGAATATTACCCATTCGTTCTCAACGAAATCATCGCTCTTGATTTCCACTTTCTTCCCATTTGGCGTCAGCCACGAAGAAGCGGTAGTAGTGTTGAAGTCGGCCTTGCTTTCAGTGGCGTAATTCAGCGGTACCCACCATTTATGAGTGTCGGGTTTCGCTGGTTTCGAGAGATAGAATCTTTCTTGAGTTATCGTGATCTTCTTCCCTTCGTAACTCCTTGTAACATTGATAACTGGGTATCCTCTCTGTGAGACCCATGTATTCATAATTGGTTCAACCTTTATTTTGTTTATAGTTGTGTCCTCTGACTCTTTAACGGCATGCTGAATGTGCGTGAACAGAGTAGAGGGTGTAGCCACTCCCCCAGAGCTGTAATAAAATATACGTTAGCCAGTAGTCCGATTTATAAACACTGGTGCTTATGCGAAGCATTTCATGTGCAATAAGTACGTACGTTTCAGTTAAGTACTTCTTCAATCCTTCTCTGAAGACTTTGGGCGTGACGATGTGAGACATCATGCGTATTACAGATCCGGCTGTAAAGAAAGATACGTTGCTGTGGGATTATTTTCAGCGTACGCAGGAAGAGAAGAACAGACAGGCAAGAAGAAAATGTGAAAACAAAACATGTACTTAATGTACACTTTTTGTCTTCCCTAAAAAAAAAGATGGTGCGCCTTATCTTTTATTTGCCGATTCTACGATAATACCAGACGTTCAACGGTACAATGTGTTGAGTGGTCGATAAAAAACAAACGCCATTTGACGGGTATCATAATATCGATTCGGCGACATCCCTTCATCCGGTGCAAATTGTTTTATCCACGATAATCTTTTTATGCTCGATAATCTCAAAACAGTAATATGAAACGACGCAAATGCGATGTAACGGTATAACATGCCCAGTCTATATGTTACAGATATTTCGCCACTATAAATGGTGGTGAGTCGTCAAAATCATTGACAAATAGGAAATTTCTTTAATGGCTAGTAGAATAAAGAGTTTTGCGCGTCGCGTGAGGAACTGCACAGACGTTTGTAATATGTTACTTACCTTTTTCATATGAAATACTGTCGAAAAGTTTTGAGATCTGTTCGGGTTTAGCAACTTCAAAATTCATCGGTCTGACTTCGTGGACGGTGTCATATACGAAAGCTGTGCCTTGTAAGACCTTAACGAGGAACTGATCCATCATGCGCCAGTTAGGTTCGATCTGCGCGTTTTATACGAGAATTAGCATTGGATCATATGCCCTGGGAAAATATGAGTTATTCTCGTGTAAAAGTTAATTCTTACAATGTCCATTGCCTGGTAAGAGAAGTAATTAGCGAAGCCTTCGCTCAGCCAGACGTATTCCCACCATGCCGGTGAAACCAGGTTTCCAAACCATTGATGGGCAAATTCATGAGCGATAATGGTTGCGATGCTCTGATATTGTTGCGTCGTTGCGACATCTTCGTTGTAAAGTAACGCGCTTTCCCTTTGAACGGAAGCAAAAATACGTTGTTAATCCAGTTGCAACAGAAAACTTGGAAATTGCACTCAAAGTATCAATCGCTAAAGACTTTCATGTAAATCCTTAAAGATTTTTACGTACGATAGCATAGACGATAAAAATGATTATTTACTGCTACGCAGTTGAAGCTTCATAATTTTGATATTTGCATACAGATATTGATAGTTCTGACATTACGTGATTTTAGCAACGACGTTGCTATCGTGGGCGGTAACGTCATGTGATGTAGGTATCAAGTTTTTTTCATACTAATAAAGAGTAAAGTACGGCAATCTGTCGATCCGTTTTTGCATTTCAACTGATTAAAATCAGTTGTGGACTTCGAGTGTTCGGGACTCTGGGAATATCTAGGCACTTGAACTTCGGCCGGAGTCATGTTGGTTGATTAAACGTGATTGATCAGTTGATATTACGCGTATACGCACCTGTACGTAACAAGGCCCCAATTTTCCATGGCACCGGGGGACAGTGCGGGGATAGAGATTTGATCCATCTTGGGTAGAGTGTAATCAATTCCGGTGTACGTGCCGAAATGGTCCAAAATCTTTTGGCCGATATCATGCGCGTAGTGAGCCTGATCCAATGCATCCTTTCTAGTCCAAACGTTGAAGCTACCATCATCGTTTGTCACATTACCGTAGTCACTGACAACATACGCTACGAGATATGTAGACATCGGAGGTGAAGTTTTGAATGTTGTTAAGATAGTCTTTCCAGTTTCGTCGTTTTCCTCAGATTTCAGAGGCATGTTCGATATCGCCGAGTAGTTGATAGGATGTCTGATTGAGATGGTAAATGGCGCCTTGAAGGCAGGTTCGTCCCAGCATGGGAAAGCTTTGCGGGCTGCGACTGGTTCAAAATGAGTCGCTACTAGCCACCTGTGAACCCGCAATTCCTCTTTAATTTAGATCGTGCAACTTTGGAGTGGACGGATGAAACTAAATGGGGTGAAGGAAGAGGGATTCACGAAAATAAAGAAAATATGTCTGTTATACATTACTTTTTATGGCCTTCGTCGTCGGTATAGAAAGTTTTGAAGAATCCGCGTTTCTCCTCACTTATCGTAGCGGTGTATTGCAGTGTCAAGCGGTACGATTTTACTTTAAGCTTTTGGTTCAATTTGATCTTCATAAAGTTTCTGGGTTTGTCTGCGATGTGATCTTCTACCTTCAAGGGCTTATCCTCATCATCCTTGTCATCTTTGCCGCCGCTGCTATCACCTTTATCGTCCTTGTCATCCTTGTCACCTTTGTCATCCTTGTCATCCTTGTCACCTTTGTCATCTTTGTCATCCTTGTCGCCCTTCTCACCTTTGTCATCCTTGTTATCTTTGTCACCCTTCTCATCTTTGTTATCCTTGTCATCCTTGTCATCTTTGTCACCCTTCTCATCTTTGTTATCCTTGTCATCCTTCTCATCTTTGTTATCCTTGTCATCCTTCTCATCTTTGGGATCCCCGCCAGTTTCTTTACTGGTGTCCTTATCATTGCCATTTTCTTTACCGCTGCCATCACCATTGCCGCCGCCGCTACCAGTATCATTCTGGTTATCTGTATTGACTATACCATCTTTCTTGTTCTTTGTTTTAGTTGCCTCTACCGATGCAGAGTCTACGGAACGTTTCTTTATTGTTTTCTTATGCGTTGTAGTTTCATCTTCGTCGGAGTCCTTTAGTTCTTCGATCTTTGTCAGTTCTGTGGCGAAGTTAATATCTTGGGCGTGCAGCGTAATTGTGTCAGTTTCGGTTTTCACGTCGATGTCTATTTCAGATTTACCCGTAAAGGTAAACTTTTCGAGATTTGGCTCAATAAGGATACTGTAGGCAGTGGGTACGACATCCGTTGGCAATCGGTAACTAGTGTCAATGTCCTGTCGTGTGATGATGTTGAGAGCATCGTGCTCTGGTGTGGCACTGCCGCTGAGCACAAGCAGGGCCAACGGTAAGAGAACCCGCAGAATGGACATTCTGCGTGGTGTAGAGTTACTTCGCAGAAGAATGCTAATTGCCGTCTGTTGCAAAGAATCCAATATATCAGCCGCTGCGAGTATATTATTGATGATTATATAGACAAAAGATTTGGGGATGCAGAATTTACAGAAGAGGATAAGTTAAGACACGGTTTCTATTGAATTCGGAGATCAAGTCCCTCTTTTAATGCGGTCGGAGCGTTAATGAAAACAGGTATCGACACTTGCAGCGCAAATGGTGATTCTATAAATCGACATTAATGCTAACGTTTTTAGAAATAACCGCCGGCATCTCCGCGACGTTATTCCGTTTGCCAAAACGATGCACCTTAAAATTGATTTATTAATTGCACTAAATAATATACATTTTCGCACTGCCCGTTCGTAAAACGTCGCACTTGATCCCACGAAAAATCCCGTCGCTCGTCGTTCGAGGTCTTCGTTGGAAAAGTACGGATTCGCGCGTAGGACTCTGATAACGTACCTTGCGGGCAACTCCAGCAGACGTGAATGACCGAGCAGGCTGATGATCTCGATATCCGCGCCGGCAATCGGTTATTGAAAGCCTATCTGCAAAAATCTTCGTGCCTTATAAGGCACCCGCGGTAGGGGCTATCGTAAAAAATATGTCGATTGCCCGTTTTCCCTAATCTTATCTCCTCTTCGGCGGCCGACCACTCGCGCAGCCACGAAAAAAGGTTTTGTACCCGTCGGTGGATGACCGGTAAGTGGAGTATTTCAATCTGTCCGCGAAATTTTCTTGCCCGCCGTTTCGGCATCGGACCCGCGCGCCCAGGCTTCCTGATAACGCCGATAATTAAGATATAATAGAAAATCGTCCAATGGGCAGCCGAGTTCGAAACCGAATTCACGGGCGTACAAACGTACTTAGATAATCGTCGAGCATTGCGCTGCCGATGTGCGCGCGGTCCATTTGATAATACATTTCGGCCACGTAATTCACGGACACTGTTTATTTCGCGGAATCACCCCACTGCGGACGTGTCACTTCCTGCCCGGGCCTTTCATTTTTCACGTAGCCTCGGCGAAATTTGTATCGGTGACGTGATTGTCATTCATGCGCTGCCCCTCTTATCGGCTTTATTGTCTTCGAAATGAAACGGCTCGGCTCAATTTCGCCTTACGATCCGCGAGTGCGCCGATCGTTTTTCGCGAACAGACGGGCCGGCGATAAAGCGATGATCGAGGCCTCGTGGGCCTCGGAATTTTCCTTCTTATCGTTAATATCGTTCGGAAATTGTGCCGAATATTGCTTGAGCAACCTGTACGGGTGCTCAGACCGATAAGAGCGGCCGCGTAATATATGAACTGTAACTGTTTCCTCTAATCTTTATATAAATCTTGCTTTTCGCTTCGGGCATTTAACGTTTCAGGAAACGCAGAATGAGTACGGCTGATGTGACGTGCGGTATTTTCGGAATACAATGTACAGCGTAATTTGGAATATTGCTTGAATGCGGTGTCATTCATGAGCCATTGCCTTATCGCTGAAATCGCTACCAATAATTAAATGAGATTAACGCTTATTAAGCAACATATCATCGGTTATTCGGGGAAGCCTTACAGTTCCGGTTGCGGAAAGCGATAAGCGGGGACTTCATTTTAGACATTGATTCGGGCCATATTTCGATTGTTCGTTCAATCATTCCGTGCTATCTCTCTTTCGAATATCGCGATTGCTATAAAAATACACTTTTTTCTGTATTTTTTCAACCTACTGATTTAATAGATTATTCAAATACAAAAGTTTGCACAATTCAAGAGCTTTAACAGTTCATTCCACGGAGGTTTTACCATTTTTATGGTACATTATCTTTATACCACTGCACAGGCGAATATGGCTTATTCGAAGTGCGTATTAGGTTATGAGTAGAGGAAGAAATACTTTTATTACTTGATTTATTATTAAGGAGGTTTTTAATGCGCTTAAAAGATAGATACTTGAATCAGCTCTTATCATGGACTCTGTTACAACCGATTTCAGTTTTGTGAATCATCAAATTCTTGTCGCATTGAGTCAGATTGCCTCTGCCTAAATCGACATCATTCAAATATTCTCGTGTAAGAATGTGAACAATTTCATTGAAACTTCGCAGGTCATCAATGGATAGAGAGCTATATAGACGGGATCAATTACTTACTCAATTACGCAGCAATGCGATGTTCTTTGCAAGAGTGTAACGATTGTCAAGGTATAGCGGAAAGTTTATGCATCGGTTGATTTACAACAAATATTGCAATAAGTTCAAGTTTTAAACAGTGAGCATTTCTTAAAGAAAATTTTACAACGCGTCAGAAACTGTAGCCATATTTGGTTATTCCAACGAATTATCTTCGGATCTGATAAGGGGGACCTGACGTAAATAATCTGATACAGACAATCTCAAAAAGTTTTATTAATCTCGTAATATTTGGTCATGTTTGACGAATTACTACGGACAAATTACATGTAGAATAATATTAAATACACAGTACGGAATCGTTAAACTAATGCTGCAGCTATCTTCGATGCGTATGACTCTATCCATAGGAGGTTTTTCTTCGATGTGCTAATAGCATTATTAGCAGAATCTATAGCAGGACCGAGTGTGTTAACGTTTTCGCTGACTAACTGCATTAACTGTAAAGAAAGAAATTAAGAGGTCACATTATTTTTATCGCAAATTGTTGAATACGAATGGAATAGCAATATTACGTGATTGCATATACATAAGTATGCAAAATATATTTTTACGGTGTACTATATCTTCATTCTTGTAGTTATGCTGTTTTATATTCACAAGTCCTGTGCTTCAGTTAAACTCTAGCGACATGTTATTTCAAATGTTATGTTTCCATGAAAGCTTGACCGAAAGGTAGCTTATACAAATTGTGTCGACAATATTTGTGAATTTTTTCACTGTATAATGTTAATAATTATTCTAAAAAGTCAAAATACCTTCGTTAGTTGATGCGTGTTAATTATTTGGTCTTTAAGAGAGTCGAAGATCTTGCTCAAGAATGAGTGACCCCTCCTAAAAAAAATATAAGATTGCGTAATGTGTTGGAACATATGCTTAATGGAAGATATTCATTTTTTGTTGTACACCTACAAGGTCACGATGCGCTCGAGGTTATTTTTGACAAAATCAATTATGTAGTCTACGCTCGCTGGATTTCCACTTAAAACAGCATCGATCATCGGGGTTCTGTATTGCTTACGAATGTAATCCAAAGATATAGAGGAATTTAAGTATCTAGAAGAAAAAAACGAAAAAGGAAAAATATAATCAAGAAGATATTTTCCGACAGTTCTAATAAATATTAATTTTTTAATTACAGTGCTTACTCATTGATTAACTTTGGATTTCGAGTGCAACCCAGACTGTACAGCAGAAGTTCATATTCCGTGAATAAATCAGTATTCATAAATCTGTTCCATACAGTGCGCCACACACTTTCATCCCCAGAGCGAATGCCAGTACAATAAACGAAGCTCTTAAGATCCGGTGAAATGCTGGACAAATGTAAAATATTTAATGCTGTAGAGAATGTTGGTCTTTGAAATGTCGTGCTTTTAATTTCAACATTTGTCCTGAAGAGAACCAAAAAATAAAGGTCAAGAAATGAAACTGAAGAATATAAAATTTCATTGACCCGAACCCGTCGGAAGTGCTGCAACGTTATATATTTAACGTTTCTCATATAGATCCAAGTAGCAAACGCGTAGATAATCATCGTTGCTCAGAACAAAATGTAGTGAGTAACGATATATCTAACGTGATATTTTTAACGTGATGAACGCAATTTGCTTTTGAAAATTTTCTTTCTTACGAATTGCCAAATGACCGAATCCACCAATCAAAGAGATCTTGCGCCGTCTTCAAGCAGTGACCATTGTTGACCGAACACGAGGCTGATAAGATTAGTTGACGGTGCAGTTTTGTTCTAACGTCATCGGTAGGATTGTTAACGAAGCCCAACTGTTCGTACATCGGCGCCAGCAGATCTCTCACATATGCCTGCAATGATATAATGCAAATGGTCGCACATAACGTGAATAAACGAACTCAAGGATTAACTTTCAGGCTTCGTTGCTATTTCACGTCGCCAGTAACCGTGGATCAAGTTACCGCGGCAGATTTACAACATATAACCACCAAAATGTTCTACCTGAAGCGCTTCGTGTACGCGAGGCGTGCCACTCAAAATTTGATGGAGAAACTTGAAATTGTTCACGGCCGCTAGCCAAGGTTCGTACTCGGGCTCTCGGGCAAGATATCTCGAAAGATTAAACGGTATCGAGTAATCCACGTAACCGGCTCTGGCCAAATTGAAGGCATCGTCGAGTAATGCGGCCCTGTTCAATTTGTGTATGACCCCAATCTTGTCCGATCGTAGATGATCGATGAGCATCCCCCAGTTCTCCTTGTCGTAGTTGACGCGATAGTATCCCACTTGTTGGACGTTGACGATCAACCAATCTTCCGGTTTCAGAGACACAATCGTCGCATTCGTTTTATTGGGAGTCAGCCAATCGATGGGTTCCGTTCGCTCGAAATCCGTCATCACCGATTTTCTAGCAAAATTCACAGGTACCCACCACGTTTCTTTGCTTTCTGCTACGCCAGTGTCTGCAGGTAATTCACCATCGAGGTGAAATCTTTCCTGCATTATTGTGGCTTCGTTCGATGCATAGTTGCGAGTGACGGTGATCAGAGGGTATCCAACTTGATTCGCCCAGGATTCGGCGATAGCTTGGATCGGTACGTACGATTGATTCGAAAGATTTAATGCAGCTTGCAGATGTCTGTATACGTCTGACGGGGTAGCTGCTTTATAGGCGCTGCAGGTTGTGCCAGAATAAATCGATCAGATTTTATCGGCGGGAATAAAAGATCAAATAAAGACCGTACCGCCGAACTTAAACTACCTACTCTACTTACGTATTTTTCAGATAGTTTCGGAGTCCTTCTTGGAAAACGTCGTCCCCCACAATATGTTTGATCATGCGTATAACAGATGCACCTGCAGAGAAATGGTATGGAATACTAACATAATCGAATATGACCCGCGCAACCCGCGTAACGAGTAAGAATAGATTCAATAAGTACACATATAATTTTCCGCGAACGTATACCTTTCTTATAGGAAACGAAATCTAACGCTGCCATGATACTGCTAGGGCTTCCCACGTTTTTGCCGTTCATGGTTCTACCATGTTGTATAGAGTCCGCAAGCAAAGTCGGCTGCAGATACTCGACTACGAACATATCCATCATTTTCCACTTCGGCTTGACTAAAGATAGTCCAAAATATTGGAAATACGTCGCGAATCCTTCTTTCAGCCAAGCGTAATTCCAGAATCTCGGTGTTACCAAATTGCCAAACCAGGTATGAGCCAATTCGTGTGTTATCGTCGTCAATCCGCGAACAATTTTTTCGGTCGGCGTCGAGTCGCTTTCGTAAAGAACCACGGATTCCCGGTACGTGATCATGCCCCAGTTTTCCATCGCGTTGAAATTGAAGTCCGGCAGCGCGATTTGGTCAATTTTCTCGATAGGACTTTTCACGCCGATCCAGCGTTCCAGCATCGAGTATATCTCGCGACCGTTATTTAAAGCTATGTCACCGCGATAACTCATCCTTTCTCTTGTATACATGCGAAAGTTTTGCGAGGCTGACGATATTTGTGGAACAAAATCATGCACCGCCCATCCTACCAAGTATGTTGACATCTTTGGTGTCGTCGAAAATGTCGTCATGCAGTAATCGTCGTTAATCCTGCGAAGCACAAATCAGGTAAAATGAGCGTCCGCTGAGGACTGAGGAAGGTATGAATAAATGAACGTAACGATACCAACAGCGTATTTTTGGCTCCCTGGACAAATTTTCTTTCTTTACCTTCTCTACATATTTATAAAATTACCCGCACAGACATTTGAAATTTGGTAGCTTGAAATGGTCCAGAGACCGAACAATACGATGTTAACATCTTTAATCCTTGCAATCGACTATATCCTCTGAACGGAGCTTGCAAGAAATTGCATGCTATTATTGAGAAAAATGTGTGCAAATAGAACATTTCTTTTCTTCAGATATGTTCGATCCATTAAAATAAAAAGCAACGAAAAATTACTGTCCCGTTTAAAATTTATAATATTTTTAGTAAAGCAACTGTGAGGTCAATTACAGCATCTACGTGAGCACCCTTCTACAGTACATTAAAGCAACAGACAAATTACGTATTATTCGTGTGCGAGGAAATAAACGGGACTGTACTAGATGTTCGAATAGAAAAACGCCAAGTGAAAGACGACAAGCAACTTATTATTGCCATATTTGTTCACCAAACCTGCAATGTATATCGGTAATCGTTCGTTTCATGCAATGCGCACCAATAAAATTTTATGTGAAATATAAATCGAATGCTTTGTAGAGACATGTTCGATTGCAGTGAGATTAAGTTCATTCAATCCAGACAGTCGTAAAGATATTTTTTTCTATTTTGGTCCATAAAATTTTCTGAAATGTTACAAACACGTATTTGCTCCGCCAAATTGTGTTACTTGTCACAGAGTGATCGCGATGATGCAGAATGCGAACAGTAAACGTTGCCTTCAACCAAGGCTCGTCCATGCAAGGAAACGCCCGGCGTGCGTACGTAGGTGAAAATTGGGTAACGCCTATCCATCTGTAATATTTCATCTTCGTCAAATCGTTCACCGGCACTTAAGACACACAGTACTTAAGGGGTCATGCCTACTTGGGATCGGCGAAATTACATGATTTTCAAGATTTTTTTTTTGCCGTTTTGGTGAGTACTAATTAAAATTTGCAAAATACTGCCAAAAAGTACGTATTTAGTGGTACTTCTATACATTTTTTTATAAGAAAATATTAAAAAATGGGGGAAATATAGCTCTTCTCCTAGAGTTTCCGTTTATTTTCATCACTTGCAGTGACCACGATTTGTCAAAAACTATTTCACCGATCGGACTCTAATTTTATATACTTATTTGCCATTACAATAGGCAGGGCCTGAACGAAGGATTTGGAAAAATTTGAATTTTTGCAAGAATGACAACACTTTTACGAAAAAATCCGTCTTTCGAGGTGAATTAACTTTCGTTTTTATGTTGTAACTTTTTTTTTATTACCGAAATAAAAAATCCTTCGTTCAGGCTCTGCCTATTGTAATGACAAATAAGTATATAAAATTAGAGTCCAATCGATGAAGTAGTTTTTGAGAAATCGTGGTCACCGCAACCGTATGTTTTAAAAAACACAGTTTCGAGATAATCGCGTTTAAAGTTTCAAGCTCTTTACTAATCATACATAGTAGCGCTCCAGATAAACGCTTATAATTTTTGAACGTGTGCTCCGATTCTTATGTACTTTTGAGGAAATATTCTTAAAATGATGTACATTAAGAAAATGCAATAAAAAAAATAAATTTTTTTCACCAACCCAAGTAGGCATAACCCCTTAAAGTATACTATAACATTTACTTCGTTTTGCCGCCCTCTTGGTAGACGCTTCTGTAAAAGCCGAATAGATCGTCCCGTATCTCTCCCGTGAAAAAGAGCGTCAAGACGTAATCACCAGGATTTAAATAATTTGTCAATTGTATGACATAGAACTGCTTTTCAGGTTCATAGCGTTGTGTTTCGATCGGCACCATGTACGTCGAGTTTCCCACTTCCCGGTACAGCACGGATCTCGTCTGATGTACTAGCAGTTTATCGACGTGTAAGACGACCGTGTCGGTTCTCGATAGCACGCGTAGCCTGATTTGAACTTTGCCGTCGTATTCGAATTTATTTGCTTCGGTACATATCCAGAGATCGTACGCAGTGGGAATGACATTCTCGGGAAGTCTGTAGGCCCACGATGCATCCGTGATGTTAAATATTTCAACAGAATTGTTCTGAGAAAATGTACGCTCGACGCTGATTGTTAATACGATTAAGAGCAGTCGGTAGTATGTGCGAAATGGCGCATGAGTCATGGTCACCGAATTTTATCATTTAACTGCACAGAAAAAGCATTTTTATGTCATCGACGATTATTATCAGGGCCTGGTAACGGACTGTGCATTGCAGAATCTTATGGTACGTACTTTTTGCTGATTGGTAGTGCGTCTTCGTGATTAATCTCTTTATCGGAATCCTTGGATAGGATAAGTCCAATGCGTTGGGTCCGTCTTCCGATGATTTCTTGTAGCACTTCAAGATCGTTAAGTTCGGTGGGACACGGGAGACAATTCTATTTAGTGAGTAATGCTCCTTTATTAAAGATCACCATTGGATGCAATGGCGTCCGATCAACATTGTTGTTTATAAGAGCAATATCAGTACGCCGGGTTAGGTCTACGATAAATAACTTGTCAATTGTATCACGTAGAACTGCTTTTCATAGCGTTCATAGCGTTGTGCTTCAAGTGGTACGACGCGAGTCCAGTTTCCCACTTCTCGGTAAAGCACGAATCTCATCTGACACACTAGCAGTTTATCGACGTGTAAAACGACCTTGTTGATTCTCACTAGCACGCGTAGGCTGATTTGAACTTTCGCCGTTCGTCGTCAAATTTATTCGCGACTGCAAGTATCTAGAAATCGTACGCAGTGCGAATGAAATTCACAAGTAGTCTGTAGAGACACGATGCACCCGCGCTGTTTAATATCTCAGCAAAATCGTTATAAGAAAATGTACACTAGATGCCGATTGTTAATACGATTAAGAACTGTGTAATCTAACTGCACTGAGAAAAGCATGTGGTGTCATCGTACGATTATTATCAGGTCACGGCAACGGTTTGTACGTTACATGAAGTTTTGGTACGTACTTTTTGCCCACTGGTAAGTGCGTCTTCGTGATTAATCCATTTATCGGACTCCTTGGAAAAACGATAGGACAAGGCCAATGCGATGGCTCCGGCGTTCGATGATTTCTCGTAGCACTTCTAGATCGTTGAATTGGGTGGATCACGAAAGACAATTCTATTTATCGTGTATTACTCCTTTATCAAAGATCACCGTTGGACGCGATAGCGATAGATCAACATTGTTGTTTATAAAAGCAATATCGGTATGTCGGGTTGGTTATTGAGTACGGCATGGACGATATGCCGTGGGTTACAGTTTTCATGATTCCAAAGTTTCAACAGACCAACCGACGGAAACATGTAAAAACCAAGTGCTTTTACAAAAAAAAAAATGGGTTAAAATATAGATATAACAATATTTTTGTTTGTCCTTCCGTAACATTAACGCGCATACATTTTATTGGCAAAAAAGAGGGATTGTAAAAAATGTTGAAACGCTTCAATTTATGTTTAATATATATATCAATATGTTTATAATTGGAAGAAATAATGTTTGAATATCGAAAGGTTATATAGGCATCGGCTTGAGATTGAAAAGGTAACGTTTCGCTTATCAGTCCGTTAAGTAATTATCTTCAAGTAACCTGATAAAAACGTTACGGACTAATGAAACTGCTGTTTGCACAAAGAATAACCTTCCTGCTTGACATCAAACGAAGTATCAAAATTCGTGCTTGACCAGTTATCCTACCGAATTACATACTATTACGTACTGTCAATTTAACTACGATGAGAATAAAGTAAATTTACCTCACGTCTGAATATTTCCTAATGCTAAGTACTAAAACCGGCTACCGGGATTTGATACATTATTACATCCTTTTCTGAGCAACTTCTGTGTTACCAATCCACATTACTAGTCCCACTGTCTTTCAAGAAAAATTGAATAGCCATCTGAACGGTGGATGTATTCTCCATCGGTCTTTTGACCTGGATTATCAATATTTCCGTTATCTTGCCGACTTCAAATGAGATTATGGCCGTCGGATGCACACACAATGTTGAGGTTTTCAGTGTAACTTGCTGAGATTTGCATGTAATTGAGGTGGGCTGCATGTCCTGCCTTTAGGCTCCCCACCGAAGTTTACTTGCGTTCCACATACCTCGATATTGGAAACCCAGTCAATGCTTCGTCGCTACCTTTGGTCACACCTTCTTACTTCGAAGGTAAACATAATCTATAGGCTATATTTCAGTGTAGGCACAACCACGTTAATTAATATCCTATTTTTGTTCCACTTATTCGCATTGAGGCTAACTTTATCTGTGAGAAGGAAAAACGTAATTTCGGTAGGATACTGTTTTATTACATAGCGACAGAGTTGTTTACATGCTCTCTTTTGTCTGTTCTCTTTGTGTGATTGCAATTAAACATTGATGCCCGTTATGTTAAGACATTTGTAAAATGACTTTATCCTTTTATAATAAATGTTCAATTAATGTGTAGAACGATTGGTGCAGTGCAAACTCTTGACAGATTATTCCTAATTAATCCATAATAAAATCGAATTGTAGAGTGCAAATCCCTGACACTATTGATCGCAGTGTAACAGTTAATCTGTTCGACTGAGGCGAAATTTTATCGTTTCAAATAGTTAATCGTTGGTAATTACATAACCACGCACCAGTTGGCGTTTCCTCGCGTTTCACGCGAAATTTCCATAGACCGCTTGAATGCATTTCTCAACAGTCTGTGTAAGTGGATCATTATCGTGTGTCTAATCGTTACGGCTACGGGCTATTTTTATTCGACGAGGTGGCAGGGATGCCTGAAAATTCCGATGCTGCCAATACAGTTGGCCGTGTACCTATGCAGGCGTACCGGAAAAAGGGCCGGGGAATCGTCTCATTAAGTCAACCAACTCATTAAGTAGCAGTACGGTCGCTCGTTAACGCCATGTAATTATTCACCTTCGAAGAGGCTAGCATTGTACTAATCCGCATGAGTCGCCATTGTCCCATCCGTGATACGACGCTAAAGTACTTACTTTTGAGAAACAAATCTACAAATTATTTTACACGTTGACTGCTGCGTTAGAAAAATCTGTCCGCACATCCTATGCAAATTAGCTTTCCTTCGTGTAATTTAACAGAATTTTACAAGTAACTTGCATCCGTTGCCATTTGAGTTATTTTTATTTCTAAGAATTCTATTTATCGGATCACATATCCCTCCCGAGGTGACGAACCCCTATTTAAGACTACAGCGTACTCAGTTTCCGTCAGTCAAACATATTCCATGACAAATGATGATATTCTAAAATTAAATAGAACTGCAACGAAATGAAAAGTTGAAAATAAGAAAGGAAATTGGTTCTAAAGCAGTTGACGTTTCGTGGGAAAAACGAACAGATTAATTATAAGCACGTATGTTCGTTGTATGTTATACTGCGGTTCTGCGTGAATCTAGGTCCCGGGAGAAACACACACGATTTACGCTGAGCGGTCAACGCGTTAATGATCTAAACACCGCTCAGCTGTTTCCGAAAGCTCGCTTGATCGTTTCGTGAATTAATTTCGGTTAACATCAAAATTTCCTCGGACGTTATCACGCATACGTCAAAGATAAAAGTAAGTCCTCTTGTTCACGTTTTGTCCAGGAATGTTGACACTTACGCTATTTTCATCGACCGAGGATGAATACACCATCAAGTGCTCTAGTTGTCAGTCTGTCTACGTATATAATTGACAAAAGTATGAGTATAAATGATAAAAGTAAGTTCTCTGTTCATGTTTTGTCGAGGAACGCTGACATTTAGTGCCATTTTCATCCACCAAGGGTGAATACGCCATCAAGTGCTCCAGCTGTCAGACTATATATATATGTATAATTGAAAGAGCGACGTGGCAGACGACACGAAGGAAGTTGCAGCCGTGATTGGCCTGCATAATGAAGAAGCCCCTCGCGCTATTATGCTCGTAGGTAAGCTCAAAGTTCCAGTACCCTACATGGTACCACGTGACACGGTGCCTCCGCAAACCCTGCGCACTCTCGGAGGCAATCCCACCTTGGCAACTTCGGAAAGTTGACTCTGCTTATCCAGTCTTTACGTGGAGAAAACAGTAGGCGTGTGTGAGAGATCGTGCATGCACACGTGCCCGCGCGCTTGTGTGTACTTGCATGATTTCCTGTTTGGTAATTCAGGCGCCGAGAGCTAAAGTACCCCTCAAATTACACCGACGACGTAATGAAGAAGAACCTCGTATAATGTTTCGTACTCCGCCGGGACACACTCCCATCCTTCTTTCTTCGTTTGCTTTGTCGCTCGCACATATTTAGGGCTTTAATAATTGCACACCATTTAATTGCTACCGTATATACAGGAAATAACTACGATATTCTCAAATGTAACTTGTATTTTATTAGCAGTATGTGCACGTAAGTTTGTAACGTTGTGCGTAAGTAGTATATATAATATACATTTTCTAAAATTGTCTGAAACTATTAGTTTTAATTGTATGGGATTTAATTGTTGGCATATGTACGTGAAATACGCATGACATTCGTAAATATACCATATATTTTTTTACCATTATGTACACGTAGGTTTGTTACTTTTTTGGTAAATGGTACATTTAATACACGTTACTGTGCGTGAATATGATAACATAGCGAGGCTATGATACTAAAATTTTCCCAAGAAACGAAAAACGTATACCACTTGTTCATTTGATAACTTATTGTATCCGCCGGATAAATCTTGCATTTACTATTGTCTTATCGCTGAATCTGAGCACACGAAAGAAGTATATAACTTGCGGCTCACTGTTTCATATTTGTACATTTTTGCGAACAGTAGTGAGAACATGAGTTCGATAATCACCCTAGTCAAAGCATCGAACTATCGAAATATATTTCTTCAAGGGTGCAATTTTACATTTTTTGTGATGATTTCAAAATATGTGGAAAAATAAAGCGAAACCATCTTAAGCGTGTACGCAGTAAGACAAGATCAAAGTTTCAGTTGATACATTGAATGAAGTATCTGATCGTATCTTGTGATACTGTAAATCTTGTCAGTGAACTATAACGGAGGATTCCATTCATTCTTTCATATTTCTTTGCTTGTAGGCATTTCGCTATTTTCGTAGCGCGTTTCTTTGCAATTATTACGATTTCATCTATATAATGATGAATTATTCTCCAATCACTTTTGTAGGATCCCGAACAAGTTATTACTGAAGCAATGTATGTTATTGAGGTAAGAAGGATTACTGACCGGCTAGCCTTTTCTGTCGGCAGATTAGCTTTATTTAAAAAGGGCGGTTTTCATCCATTCCCTCATTTTCCACTTTAATTTTTTCCTTGGAATATCCTGTAAATGTTGCAAGGTAATGTCCTATAATATATTATATGAACAAAATGAAGATAAAAGAACCGAGTGTACAACAGTGAAAATACCTTCGGCGCAAATGCTGTCATCACCGTAGCGACGGTAAAGGAAAATTTGACGTAGTTCTTTACATATTCACGTGAAAGCGTGGTTCTTTACGATGCACGAGATATGACGCCTTGACAAGAATTAGCAATGTCGGCACAGATGCGCTCACGGTGGCGTTCCGATGTCTGCACGACTATTTCTAAAACGTAGCTTGTGGTCAAGGTAGACACGGCACAACGGGAAGCGAGCTCCTTTACCGAATCAAACAAGCTGCCCCGCCAGTTTAATAATTTTGTGTGCCAATCACGCTCTCATCGTGTTAAGCGTGGCAAACAATTAACAGGGCAGCGTTTGCGAACATTCCGCACGCGTTGCATCATAAAATTGGCGCGTAAATGAGTGATTTGTAAACGCGAAAATGTCAATGATTGATTTGACCGGGTGCGCGAGTGTCGTGTCAACCGGAAGCAAATGTGGCTGAAAATTAGATGCCCGTACAAATTCCGGCCGTGAATATTCATACCCTCCCCTGTTTGCCGTAGGTAAATTTTTCCCTTGCATCGCGAAATTTGTCGGCAAACAGAGAGGAAAGCCTAGAAAATCAAGTCGTGTTTGATCGAACCATCATTGTTCGCAGACATGTGTGCAGGAAGTACCGTTGAACGAAAGTTCGTGCAAAACATTGCGACGGAATACAAGAAGTAATATTTTTTTCGGTTGTCCTGGAAAGTTTTACGAAAAGTGTCTAAGTTCGGTTTCAGTTGCCCTTTCATTGTCTGTTGTTATTGTCGGTGGAGCTGATGAATATTTCACGAATATGAAGATGCGCGCTATTTGCCACGAGAAAATGTCGTTTGGTCACATCTTTTCCTCCTCGAACATTTTCGCAAACGAGTACAATTAATTGCTACTCGCTTTCAATTTGCAAGCACTCCGAAGGGGCTGAGTGAGTTTTCCTTCTTGTACAATCGAATTATGGTCTACTTCTCCTTGTGGAAAAGGAAAAGCTATCGACAGTGGAACCCCTTACTTGAATACTTCATAACAAGGACAGCATCGAAGAAAGTGGACGCAACACCGACGCTAAATAAGCACGAACAAGATTTTAATACAGACCCTTCCATGATAACGCCGAATTATCAATAAAATGCGACTCGTACGAAATCACCATAAATGAATGCATTTCTAAACATGACACACGTTTCGTGTCAGACCATTCGCACGGGCGCTTTCTATTTTAGGCTCTTACTCCAACAAGAACCTGTATGCGATATTTAAGAAAGTGGACGCAGCGCCGATACCAAACTAGCGCAAACAAGATTTACACACAGGCGCTTACGTAAAAACGCCATGTTAGCAGTAAAACTGAGCTCGTACAAAATGACCGCACACGTACGCGTTGCTATATGTGACACACGTTTCGGACCACACCACTCGTACGCGCGTTTATTATTTTACGCTGTTACTCCAACACGAATCTATCTGCGTTATTTACAGCATGATGGAATAACCGTGGTCAAAGGAAGACGTAGCTTATGTAATTACCGTCGATCGGAGTCGATCGGCGCCGATGTATTCCTATTGGAGAAAAATCCTTTGTTTCGCTCTCGCAGCGCGAGAAACGCGACAGCCGTGAAACTATAGGCAGGCGAATGGAAAAACGTTAAGGACGGCGATTCGAATCGGGGCCAGAGGAGGCACAGTTGAAATAAAAAGTCGATCATTTAGCCAGGAACCGAAGTCTAATTCAGTCAGAGCGCCAAAGGCGCGTTTTGCCTCGGGTGCCTTTGCAAACTGCCTCCCGTCACCGCCTTGCCTCGTCCCGGTAACATCGTCGACGGAAGCACGGTAATTTGATTACAAGACCGTTTGAAAGCTTCGGGCCCCTGCTCACGCCTCCAGCATCCCCCATCGCCAGACGTAACCACCGCTGGTCCGCGTTCTACTGTACGATCTATGATTTCAGTGGTGTGGCTTTCATTGTATACAATCGCACGTCTAACCTCGTTTGACCGCGACGCCATGGCCACAACGTGCGCTCCGTAATATCACTAACACTCACTTCAATCATTAAGTAAAGTACACAAGAAACTAAGCAACATTTTTTCAGTGCATTGTAAAAACACGCGAAAAACAAAATTAAGTCAGTTACGTAGTGTAAGTAGAATCGAAGCACAATTTTTGCATGGTATATAAATACATACGACGATGAAATGAAGACTGACTTATTTATACAATACGCTTCCAAAGAGGAAGCCATTGGACTTCGAAATATGTAGAGCTCTTACAGAATCAAATAAAGCTATTTAAACAGAAAAGGCATAAAAATGATTAATGTTAAATTATTAGGGAATATAAAACCCTTTCTTCGTTGAAAATGCTGACTATAGAATTTCATTACCGTAACCCATGTCTCGGGACCACCGGTGGCCTCGTTTCAGTAGTGTACGAAAACGGATCTGTGTTACAAAATTTCCTTCTTTGACAATATGTGCAATATGAATATTCAAAGTAGGGGATGATAATTACGTCACTTGCACTAATTTAGAAATTACGCGCCGTGCGAAAGTGAGAGTGCACTGGAGTTTTGTTCCATTGTCGGCGTAATCACTTAATCATTTAAGTAAAGTACAGTAAGATCGAAATGAAGCACATCGTCTTGGTACAGATCTAACAGCAGTGAAAATGATGATGCAACGTAAAATCTGATAGGATGTATGCTGTATCTGTTAATATTGATTGAAAGTAACAGCCAGCTGGGTGCATATGGGCGCGTACGTATGAGTTAATACTTTACATTAGAAAAAAGTTCACGAGCGCAGCGTGCAGAACTAAACGGATTTGAGACTGTAACGTAAACAAGCAGGTTAAAAAATACTTGCACCATCAAACCTCGATAGCGTACGCGCACGGGGTGTGTATAGGTGGATGGTATAGAGAGGAAAAGCAACCATCTGACTGTCGGTCCGCTCGTCGAACATTTTAATATCTGGCGCGAGATGCTCGTGCCACGTAACGTTATTAAAAAGTTCCACTGCGACGGCCTACTGCGTCATGTCAGAGGAAACTTCTCGGCCGGCCAGGAGTTGAGTGGCGATGTTTACAGTTATTGCGTATGGCCGCGATGTGATTTTCCGCTTCGACGTCGGCGTACCGAGTTATAAATGCGGGTGTAATACATGCGACACAACGGGTTTACTCTTTCGTTAACAAAACGTCGTTTAATTTGCACCCGAGCGGGCGACTGACATTTTTTTACCCGGCTACGAGTGTCAATAGCGACTAGTAAAAAGGTAGTTGAGCAGTGGAACACAATGTGATTCGGCTAATTGAAAGGACGAAATGATCGAACTGAACGAGAAAGCTGCGCCGTTTGGATGGTAATTACTCCGGGCAATCGTATTTCATCGATAAACGAAGTGCCGGTGCTTCAGTTATTTTTCGTCACGATCATTTTTACGCGATATCACAGGGGCTCTCTTGAAATTAATCGTTTCACTTTATTAACGCTCGTTATAGCATCGCGCATTTAACGTGCAATTACCCCTTGCCGTAAAATGCCTCGTAAGCATAATCTCAGTAATAAATTGTGGCCAAGGCTTTACGATGCGTTTCGACAGAAAAGTCGATATTCGTTTGAAAAGTGCGATAATTGGGAAATACGTTTCGCTGTGCTGTACTCAAATGGGGTAACATTGACGGTTCCCTTAGAAACCTTTATTTTTCTGCTTCATCGGTAACATTTCTGATGAACCTTTTCCTGGGCAAGCGCAATGCTTTATTTAATTATCCCGTTATCAACGCGCAGTACCTATTGCACAACACAACATCGCACGTTCCACATATTCCACCATCCACCATCTCTCCCTTACCTTTTTACTGAACATTTATAACCACGCCTATGATTGTGTTTTTCAATATTTATATTAGATTGATACGTTCGGAGCGTCCGGTGAGTTTTGGTTGACATAGCAACACATAGCAAGTTTCTTTATCGCTTGTAACTCGTCGTTTGTTATTTGGAGTGTTGTGCTTGCAAGAACCCCTTAAGTTTTGCAGATGTTAAGGAAGTTTGTGTTATTTTTTTACCAAAAAAAGGAGTGCCAGGTAAAAAACGTCACTTTCGTCATTTTCTGCTTTTGAAATTTAATAGAGGAGCAAAGGCAGCCGAGGCAATTTGAAACATTTATGCCATTTACGACAAAAGTGCAATTGGAGAAAGCGCGGCAAGAAAATGGTTCTGACGTTTCATAGATGGATACTTTATCGTGAGCGATTCATCAAGTTCAGGAAGACCAGTTCATTGAGTTTTGATGAATGCATGAATTCTGCAATCCTTGACGGTGCACGTCAGCCAATCCGAGAATTATCAGATGCAATGAATTGTAACCAGTGAAGCGTCGTACGATATTTACATTCCATGCTCAAGATAGAAATATTCAGTGTACATGTACCGAATGTCTTAAGCGGAAATAAGGAAAGTCATAATGCCTTTTCGTTCATTCGCTCATTAAAGAATATACCAAAGACTAACATTTACATCTAGTGTCAAGGTGATGTTAAACTCAGCACTCGCGTTGATTCGCTATATACATGTCTCATAGGATGAGTAGACGATCAATATTCCGTTGATCGTTACGATGCCATTGTTTATTCGTTCCGTGACTTTTTATCTGGGAAAATGAAGTACGCGTCCGCACAGCAAACAGCGTACGATCGCGATCATGTCGCGGAATTCCATCGGTGCTCTAAGCAGAGTAGAGTGCGGTCGTAGGAGCGTCGTAGGAGCGTCGTACGAGCGTCGTCCGCATATCTTTATTGGAGAGGCCACGGGCGGGACAGTTCTTTGGTCGCTCGAGGTGGGCTTTGTGTTCGAGTGAGTAAATATTAGCGGAGGATGATGAGGACCGCTTTCCTCCACCCTCTCCATTCACTCTTGCGTTTCTCTTCGCTCTCCTCCCTCTTTTCATCTTACTGTCGCGATGACCGCTTTCGCACTCCGCCCCTTTCCATTCGTCGCTTCTGACGGCCAGCTTTCACCTGTGCTACCCAGACTCCCGGAATCCACCGTCTTCGGCACTGGGGCCATTTAAGTGTGCATCTCGCGACGCTTTCATTCTTCCTTTCTGTCCGATAAAGACGCGCGTCGACGCTTCACAACTGGACAATTGAGCATCTGTTGATCTCTTAGTATTCATGATGCGTTAGGCGCATGCCTATTTTATCTGATATTCAACGTGGCGACATGTGCAAATATTAGAGGCGGCTGCTAAAAACTGCGACGATGTGGCGCAATGTGACAATACATTTAGCGTGCCTAATAATTAGGTGAGCCAATGAATAGGTAAATGCGCAATTAAGAGAGCAGATTGACGAAGCGCCTAATGCTTTAATAAATAATTGGAACCCTTCTGACGCGAGGTAATATACTCTCATTGTTATTTCATGACTTCTGATCTCTTTGAGGTGTCTTGTCGGGCAACTAGCACGTAAGTTTAAAGCGTTCGTCTTGCGCGAAAGACAGCGTTTGCAGACTCGAAAAAAGTAACGAGCTAATTAAAGGTACGTTTCCCCTCTTAGTAGGAAACAGACCACGAGCACTCGTGGAGTGTACACACATATATTTGCTCGTAGTTCAACCGCAAGCGTGTCTCTATACGGGTAAGTAACAAAAGTACTGTGGTATACTACACTACTCATGATTCTCTCGCAACCATGGATTAAAACTACGGACTTTATTTCAGAGGAGTGCGTGAGCTAAACATGAAAGTTATTCCACTATGGTGTTAGTTTTAGACAGTTCAATGACGCTGACATTTATCTCGAGCTACTTGAATTTTTATAAAAGTTAATCCGACTGCATAGTTAAACTCATTCACGACCGACATTTCTCTCCACTATGTTCCTAATCGTCCAGCAACGAAAATATCGTTTCGGTGAATAATCCGAGGCATGAAGAGCACGATTTAATCAAAGCGACGGTAACGGCAAACGTCATCAGATCGTATTTGCATTCCCATCGGCGGCAAGGGGTGTCGGTGAATTTCGTGCTTTTTCCATTCTGAAGCCTTTTCGGTAGCGAGAAATTTCGAAATTCTGCGCCGCATGCATGGTACTTGAAATCCTGCAATTCCATTAGTGCGAGGCGTGTCATGCGAAATGCGCAGCGGCGCCGCGCTGCATGCGAAAGCAATTCCGCCTGGATGAATACAGACAAGAAATATCCGTGGCGAAGGAAATATCGACGTCAAGAGTTCTGTACCTATCGCACCAGTTGTGTGAATGCACGCTCGCTTAAGCGTCCGCAGAACGTCTAATATCGTACTTACAGCACGCTTGATGCTTAAGTCGCTTCTATCATTTCGTGGGTTCATTTGCGAACGAATGAATGCCGATGTGAGATGCAAGAAGAAGAAGATGGGACTTCGATACTTCATGATATCAGAATCAAGTACCAAGGAAACGTATCAAACTAACTAACCATTTAAATATATCCTATGCTACAATGTGCACATGCGCGTAATCTTCCGGAGAAAGTTTATTTCAGGATATCAGCTAACAGTCATATCTTTTTTTCATTTAAACTGCAACCTTCGGGAACAATTCTGTTCTATGATATGTAAGAAATGATGAGTCTGAGACACACGAAAACCAGAAGAAAATGGCACGATCAGGGTATCACTGGCGGATTATTAATATCGTTAACTAATTTGTGAAATGCCAAGCGCTTGCAAGATGTATGTTAATATCAATTAGCTTCACGCAAGTTGTCACCTAGCTTAATTTCGCTTTACCAAATTTGACCGTTGACTGGTGTCAGTATCTATTGCTCAACCGTGCTACATACAGGTTAATCGGGGAATGTGTATTTGCGGACTGACAAAGCGTCATTCTGCCCTACGTGAAGCACAGAGACGACGAGCAGCAGTGATTGGGATGTATGAACCGTTCTCTTGTCCTTCCTCATATTACGACACACCGTCGACCTCTAATCTATTTCATTCCAGACTACATTATCAAGTGTTTCACACCCCTCAACATTTTTCAGCGTTACAATACAAGCGTTCGTCATCTTAGATGTCACGCTTTCATTAAATAACCCGTGCCACCAAAAGAGAAAGTTAATTTTGCGATACTTTTGAATAATTGGCCGCTTTATGAATTTCGTACGTTACGAACAGGCTCATACAAATAGGACATTTGTAGGGCAGGCACGCCACAACACTCTCGTGTAATTTCGTGATAATCGATTGCGCCAGCTGAGTTAGCCGAGTTTTTCCCATGTCACGTAGTTAGTTTAACGTTTACCCCTATTCTATTTTCAATATTGCCGAGCCACGATTTCACGCTTATTTTTATTTAACAAAGCCCCGAGAAAATAAATGTCTATATTCAGGGAGGCCCTGATCGATGCATGCCTTTCTAGTCCAACTAATTTATTACGGTATCATCGCATTGCGTAATGATAGACAATATAAGCGCAACAAAGGTAAAGGCTACGCCGTTTTTGTTCGATGAAGCGTACTGACCTACCTGTAGAGCGGATGTGCGACTGAGAGAGAGACAAGAGGAATACAGAGGGAAGAGAAGAAGACAGAGAGGGATGGTCGAAGAGAGGGTGAAAGAGGGAGTAGCAGGCTCGGGAACCATGGCGCCTCGAATGGACGAACCAGCTGTGGGCCTACGTCGATCGTGACGTCACGATACTCTCCCATTCGTTCCTTTCGTGCAGCCGGGAGGTTAATTTTGGACCATGCTCGATCGTGCATCATCATCAAAGCAGAAGATCGGGGACCGCCGATAGCGAGCCCGCATGCACGGGCGTAGCGATTGCCATTGCAACGAGTAGAAAGAGAAACGACGCTTAAAGGGGAGAAACTGAAAGAGTGCGGCGAAGGAAGAGGAAAGGATTCAGTTCCAGTGCGGTTCTCCAAACGGATCATTATATCCGGCTAATCATTTCGGCGAATTCGCGGATGCAGGCGACGCGGTTACTTCAACCGTCAGAGAGGACTTTTATCTCTACGAAGCGTTCCGGTGTAATGCGAAATCGCGCGATTCTCTTAAAAGGCGTGATCGCACGGAATCGTTAATACGCCGGATTAAGAGTACATTATTTAACTACCCCCGTTCGACGCTCGTCCGCGTTAAAACGAAACGACTCGCAGGCATAATGCATTACCGGCGACAGCGAGAACGTCTGCTATAGCTATGCCTTACGTACCGCCTCCTCTTCGTTAAATCCCTGCGGCAAGGTCTCAGAGATACTTCCATATTAGCGCATAATTGAGGATTAATCGATTACGGCACTGTTCCGCGCTACGATTCCTGTAGGGAAAAGGAATGTGCGGCCTGCGCAAATGTAGAAAATCGCGCGCCTCCAGCGAATCGCTGCTGGCGCGCTGCGGCCAGCGAGATTCATTGTCGATTCATAACATACGCATTCGGGACAGTCGTCACAGGCGTACTCGACGAATTACCAAGAAAACTAGGTGAATTGATAATAACGCGACGGGAGAAACGATTCATCCCCTTGCGTGGAACGGAACGTCGAAAGCCCCCAGCGGCTCGGCTAGGTTCCTGCGCACGCTCCGTTCCCGTCCGCGGAAAACGAGGTTGTGACGACAAGGGTACACGGCGTCGCGACGCGTCGTGGCCCGCTCACTTGAATCCTCGCCGCGTGTCCGTCGGCCGATTCGCCTTACGAAAGCGCGACCGACGCGAACGACGCGGGACAGACGAAATCATCCGTACGCTCTCATCCATGCGGCTTCAATCTTCGCCTCTCTTCATGTCGGCGCGTCGCCTAACAGAAGCGTGGCTTCTCGCGTGTCGGCCCGTCGTGTAATGTGGCGCGGGAACGGCAGACCAGTGGTTAAGGACCGTCGCACGTTCGCGAGAACGCATTAGACGTAAGCGGCTTCGCGCGATTCACTGTGCGACCGCTTTTACGGCCGATCGTCGGCTGCTGCCTCCAACATCCGCCGAGCGTCCAGCTTCCACGGCGAGTTTCTGCCAAGTTCCGAAATTCGGCGGTGACAGAGACAGGAGTTCGAAGGTCCGATAATCTAGTGCGCAAAACGGTGTTCCGGATAGCCGAAATTGGTGGGTTGTTGCGCTGGCAGATGACTATTTCGCGCGATGCTCTTTGCACCTGTCGATCTTCGACGCGCCAAGTGACAAGTCGAAGATCCGGCGGCGGAGGGGAAGTTCGTTGGTCTTTCTCTAGTTGGACGATAGAAGAAGCCGGGAAGGATGGAAATTCGAGCTAGTAGCCGCGAAATGGAACGCTAAAGACTCAAGTTCCGGAAGTCCTTGGTGGCCTAGTTCGGGCGAAGTCCTCCGTCGACGGTGGGCGCGCACAAGGTGAGCCTGCTCTGTCCACCTGCTTCTCAGCATACTTACGATACTTGTTGCCGCTTCGCTCCCCCTCGCTATCGTGTCCGCTAAGAACATCGTAAAAGGGACACGCGAAACAATATAAGACAGGCACTCTTCATTCCTAAATACTATATAAATCTCCCTGTTATCCGGCACCCATGCCTCATATCCACAGGCATCATAAACGTTCCCTCATTCCCACCAATCCCAAACCTAAACTTACCAAAGAATAAATTGACGCGTTCATCCCCCTACCCGGTTCCTTCATATTCAATTTCCACGATTCTAAGTGATGGGGTGCAGTTCCGAGCAGTTGAGAAATGAGCGGCAGTTAGTCACCCGTAAACTGTCAAACAGAAAATGTTGCACACACAGCGGGTATTATACGTCAAATTTGTTTCATAAGAATACATATTTCTATTACCTGAAACGAGTCAAATTCGATCGACAGTTATCTGTAAACCATCAATAAAAAAATATCGCAAAAATAACGAGGAATGCACATCAAATTTATATCATAAGAATAGATCTTGTGAGCTGAAACAAGTCAAGAGTTCGATCTTTCGGCAACAAAGCATGGATGTGCAAACGCGGCTGAAACGCGTAGGTTGAGTGAGACGGACGCGACAAGAACCGGTAACTCTTGTTAGAATCGTTTCAAAAGAACTTCATCAACAGAGTCGCCAACATGTCCTAACATGTTCTTCCCCAGCTGCATCCCAGTCGTTGTACTTTAGCCGATGGAACTGTGGCTCTCATACTCATGCCGAGGTACTTAAAAAGAAGGAGGCCGCTAATGGTTCGCCAATTTCGTTGCAGCTTCTCCGATGAAAAAATCGCATCTCGAAGGTTGGCTGCGGAAGATTGAATTGACGTCGATTGTTCGCGCTCTTCGTTACGGGAACGTAGGAAACTCGATAATCTTGACGCCTTGACAGTGAAATTTGAGGAACAATGTAATACCGTTTCATGTGTAACACTGCCGATTGTTCTACGGTGCGGGGGAGTATTGATTGTGTCGGCGAGAAGATCGATATCCTCGTTCCTTGTTAAATTGAATATAAATGCTTCGACTCACTGACGATTACTTCAGCTTCTGCGATCCCGATTCATACGAGTCATTTTTATACCGTTGCGGCGGTACCGGTGACAAGTTATTAAACGTCTGCGCAAGGTTTACATCATTTTTCTGCAGTAATTCGGTGGTCTAAAGCCATTGCGAAATAAGGGCGGCACAATTTTCGCGAGTAGCTAGATTTCGCGATTAAAGAGCAAATAAAAGGAACGGGCGAGTTTCGCGGATATCGCGGTATCAGCCGACTTTAGATTCTTTTTTAAGACGTAAAGTATTACAGACAGATAGACATACCCTACTGTTCCGTTATGTAAATAACTCCCTTTCAGCATTCAACATTCCATCTCATGCTACACTCAGCAACCCTATATTCACTTCATCCACTGAGCCAGACAATTCTGTAACTGATAGATTACACGATTTTACTATGGAGAGAGAAGACAAAGAAATGTTAGCAGTGCGATTGCGGTACGTTGGAAAGCGTTGTATCGTCAGTCTCTTTTTATGTCGATCCTGCATGTATGTACATACATACGAAGACGGCCCTGACCCACGATCTACGATCGGGCAAACGAGCGGGAATGACAGTTACTGTCGAGTTTATCGTACTTTCTTGCAACTCTGTTCGGAGAAACGTAATATTGCTCAAGAGCACGTGTCGATTTATTTCGGTAAAGTTCCCCAATATTTTGCGCCTTCCGCCTTCCAGAAGATCGTTTAGTATAGCATAAATTGAACGCACGCTATTTCAAACATTTGTACGGATAGTGCTTTAGTGATAATACCGGTTATCGTTTACTATTATTAGATTCTAACAATTCATCGTAAAATATTCAATTTACTTATACCTTTCTTGATCGACTCGCTAAGGCAGACGTACGAGTTATATCAGGCACTAAAGAGCCATTGGTGTCAAGCAGAGTGATGATCGAGAAAAACATTGTTCGGGGACCTGCGTGCCGGAAATTACTTTTATTTCCGGCGTGCGCGCGTTTGCTTGGGAGAAACTGTTATCACGCGTGCTTTTGGTACGAGCTGTCGCTTTTTAACGCCGAACCCTCGATTTCCCCGAAAAAGCTGATATCCTTTTGGTATGCATTGAAGTTATCGGTTACATTTGACAAATGCTTCAAATGAGGTAAAGAAATGAGGAAATAATATGAAAGACAAAACAAGTGCTTTTAGTTGGAGCTGTAACTTTTAAATGCCGAATCCCCGATTTTCCAGGAAATGCTGATATCCGTTTGGGATGCGTTAAAGCTATGGGTTATATTTGACAAATGCTTAAAGCCAGCTAACGAAATCAGGAAATAATATAAATTGAAGAATTAATACTTCTGTTTGGAGCGGTCACTTTTTAACATCGTACTTTCGATTTCCTCGAAAAAGCTGTTATTCTTTTGGTGTGCATTAATGTTGTAGTTGAGGGTATCTACCAAACAACAGCAAAAATAATAAAACAAGGAGTAGGTCTCCAGGTTTTATTGAATTTGTTGATTTCATAATTTGTAATATACGTAAACTGGACCTCACTATACGGTTTCTTGTCAAAATTCACGGAAACGCTGTAACTATATGTGCGACTATTACGTATTAATATATGGATATCGTATCCGTGAAGCATCAAGCAGGTATCAATTCGCAAGGAGCACGCCACCTACTCGTGGAATGTCGATTGTGGAACGTCTTGACGACATTCAGTAAAGGATAATATGTCTATCATCTGTCCACAAACAGAGAGACATTCCGACCATGAGGTGTCGATGCCCTTTCATCGTCTATGAATGTAATCAATGTACTTAATAACAGCTGATTTATTTTACGTTACTTCTGAAGACATAAACTGTTCGCAGCCAATGAAGCTACGCTATATTTCACTTGACAGGAAGCTATTAGACCGGCCGGGGTGAAAAATGTTTTATGTTAAAATTTACGATGCATCAGACATACTTTTATGTACTTAAGAAACGGTACAAAGTGTGATTAGTAATGTTGTCATAAAATGACGAGGGACGCTTGTCGCGCCGAAGGACTTTCGCTCGCTTGTCCTTTCTTTCGGCCCGGGCTGTGAATAGGATCGATAAATATCGATTAGCCTATTACTTTGCTGGACACACAAATGCGCACCTATATTGTCACCCCATGGCCAACTCGCACAATAAATGTTGTCCGGTTGTAAGAAAAAAATTTTCTCTGCGTACCACGGATAGAACGTATTTTTCGGACTAAAATAATTTTACGCCCGTATGGATAAAAATAAGCTGAACAAACTAGTGAATTTCGCGAATGATAGGAAGTTATGCAAAAAGAGTTTGTCTAGCGCAAGAAATACGAACGATTATCACCGAACTAACCAATATTCGCGTTCTGCGAATATCGCAATGGATTGCCGTCGAATTATTATATCACCGGCGTGTAATTAAACTGTACTGACATTTGATATTCAAAACACGACGCGGCATGAGAAAGATCTGTTCTTTCTACAGCCGGAATTCATTTAACAAATTCCTCGTGCTCTTCCATATGGGTGCGAGTGTGTAGCTGACTATCCGCATATTAAAACGATAAATGTAAGGCGCGCATTTCCGTGTTTAAAGTGTTTTCAAGATAAAAATTTTCCAAGCGTCCCACTTGCGCAATTATCGAAGGGTACGCCGCGAACCCTCTTCGCGCACCCTCACCTACGTATTCATGCGTGGTCAATACGAAACGTTAGCGCTGTCTGAAAACTTGATTACGATTACAACGATATATGAGAAACTGCGCCGCCTGTACATTTCGCGAAGGCGAATGATAAGGAGCACGAGAATATGCCAGTACACGCCATCTTTCATGAATTTACGTTCAGTCTGATGAGGAAAAAAACTTGTCGCGCATATCTCGCGGTAATAAGCGTTCGAGATCGAACAATCGCGGTGCACGATCGACCGGCGACCGGAAACTTTCCTGGCAGATTTGCAAATGAGAGAGTGCTCATGTCTTCTTCGCAAATCCTCTACTCGCGAAACCGATATTCGCACGAGCTTAGCGGCAGGCACGTTCGGGATAATTTCCGTATGAGCATACGTTGCGCGGACGCTGAACACAATATTGCGGGCCTTCCAAAGAGTTTATTGAAACAGGGAAAAAATCTCGAAAACGGAAAGTGGTTGATAAGCTTTTAGCATGCGAAGAACGTAGTTAGAGTCAGATGGAATTTGCAGATGCGTGAAACTGATTGAGTGTGTACGATGTTAAATTTGGTATGAAAGGCTATTAATTACGTAGGAACATCTTAGCTCCTTTTCGTCTTATTCGTTATCCGTGAATATTCTGCGAGAACACTTGTGTGAGTAACGTATATGTTGCTAATACCATGTTACACGCACAGGCACATGTGTTTCTGTTGTAGAATTTAAGATGTGATCAACAGATGGTGCTCGACGATTTTCTGACACAATTAAAGTGTGTTAATGTTAAACCGTTCACAAGTGGTTGAGAGCGCCGGAGAAACTCGAATCACTTTGGTAATGGAATCGCTGGCAGCGCGGTGCCGTGCGGTTGCTCTGGTTTTCGAGAGATAATGCGCCTAGTAGGCGGTTTAATTATAGCATGCTTGTTATTGTTTATTATAAGCACATGGTACAACAGCGTGTACACTGAACCTATTACTGAATACCTTAGCCATTTGTGGACGATTGACCAATATATATACGTCGAGCATGACCCATCAGAGTAGCCGATAGTCTCATATATGCGATGAGGCGAAAACGATTGACACAAGTGAAATACTACATGAATGCAATATATCTTTATCGTAGACGACGTGTACGCATAGGCCCATTCTCATCGAACTTTATGCCATATTTTAAAACAGTGGAAGTTGTAGCCATCATTACATTCCTATTAAAAATCATATAATTATATTGTGTAATGAACATACATTTCGTAATATTTTTTTTCTTTCACCTCGATACTCTTCGACAAAGAGCAGTTTGCGCCGAAAGTAGATCACTAACCGCACACAGAACTCTTCATAGTTTTCGGGGTATTACGATTTCAAGAAGGGGCAAAAAATTGATATGATTAAAAACAAATGGAGAAATTAATTAAAAAATGGGGAAATTCACGAGGAAAGAAAGCGTTTCTTTACCATCACTAACTGAAACTCAATCGTTCAACTTGCTTTCCTACATAGGCTGAAAGAGAGTCGAAAGAGGTACCAGGAAAGACAAACTGCACTTCTTAATTCGAAATAGTTCCCGAGTTATGAGCAAACATAAGTAGAAAAATGGCAAAAAACAAGCTGAAAATACGCGAAAATAGGCGAAAAATGTCAAATTTTTTTTTGTTTCGGACCGATACCATTCGATAGAGGGTAATTTGCCCTGAAGATAGACCACCTGCCGCCCGCTAAACTCTTCATAGTTTCCGAGATATGACGATTTTAAGAAACTAAAAAAAATTTGTTTTCAAAATTCGTAATTGCGATTAATCCCACGTGAAACTGTGTCCAAAGAGCTTTAAGAAAACTTATATTACTTATAGGTTTCGTTTACTAATTTAGACGGGACGGGGCCTTGAACAAATCGCGAAAATCTTAAGGTATACCCCTTGCCATTTTTGCGAAAAAATGATGGGTCACCGATTTGATCGCCCTTTTAACATATCAAAGGGGGTCCAAAATGACTAGGAAAAATGCAAGGCGCACCCCGAAATTCGCAATAGTTCCGGAGATATCGGCAAAAATGTGTGGAAAAATCGCGAAAAACGAGTCTGAAAATGGGGTCAGAAATTAAATCTGTACCGATCGACTTGTAATTATGCCTGATGAAAGGGGGTACAAAGAGACTTGGAAAAATCGCAACCAGCATAAAAAAGTCAGAATAGTTTCCGAGATATGATGAAAAATAGATTAAAAGAGAACGAGAAAAATACAAGAACAACCGCATTTCTTTGCGTCCGTCAACGAACAGTACACCGTTCGATGTGCATCTGGTTATGAAATAAAACAGGGTTGCAGGGAATTCAGGGAGGCAGCCCTGAGAGATATCGCGTGGTTATAATTTTCACAGTAAATCTAATAGAATAGCTATGGCTGGGAACGGAAATCGTATCGTACAGAAAATAGTTTCAAATGAAAAGCGCACTGTTCGCAAACTGAGAAAACAGAGCGTAGTGAATGATTTTGCAGGTACTTCTGCACATGTTTGGCTGTGGGTATTCGCATAATTAATTTAATAACGGAGCGCAACGTAATGCAATGTCAACCTGACAGATCTAAATCCTGTGAATGGAGGAAAGCACCGGGAAGCGGTCGAATCAAACGCGTGCAGTTGCTCAACGACGCTGTCACCGTTTCCAAACAAATCCGTTCGCAGGATATTATTCACGCGGGAGGAGCAGAAGCGTCAGATTAACGATGCATAGTCTACGCAGTATTGCCGGATTTCCATCGTTAGCGTATTTAGTGGATTTCCATTGCTACTGCCAAGCTACATCCAAATTTCTACATTATAACGCGAAAACGTAAATGAATGTTCACCCGTTCACAGTGTGATACGATGATAAGAATTTGATGAGGTTGAGATTAAATAAAATAGCGAGATAGAAAGAATCGAAAAAAAAACAAAAGGAGAGAGAGACAGAAACGGAAGAAAATGCACCTCGCCAATCATTGGGTCGCGAATAAAAATGATATAAACAGAAAATTAAGTTCCTTGAATGAAGCGGGTTGCCTTTTTTGATGCCAAGTATGTATTCGATACCGCACGGCATTCAAACTGACGGAGTGATCATAGAATTCGACTATTTCCCAATAGAACAAATGCGGCATTTTTATGCACATTTTTAAAGGGGACTGTCGTAACATTTACTTTGCTTGAAAAACGATTAATGCATTGTACCGACAATACCTGCCAATGTCATGTACGATCAATTTTGCGGTGTGTCACGTGTCATCAATGCCGTCTTTCGATAACTGCTCATTCTGATCTAGCACGTTTCGTTCATATCATCTCGTTTACGCATCACCGTAAAAATGACAGGAACGCCCTGTAACAAAACTCACCGATGTCGTTTGTTGGTATCTAGTCAATTTCGAAAAACTTCCGACTAGACGAACCACTCACAAGGTTCGACGTCTGGGAAATTGCGAATTTTCTCATAACAAGCTGTCACGATAAAATTCAATCATAAACGTCAGAGGAAGTCTGTAAGGTCATACAAGGTGCTGCGCATCATACACATTCACTTACTTTGAAGGAAAGAGCCAAGAAGCGGTCAATGAAATTTTCTCAAAGTGTTCCGCCGAATAAAGAATGATTGAAAAAAGGATAAAATGCACTAGACGAAATGGTGCGCAAGCCATTTCGTTCATGAAATAAAGGACAAACGGACAGGGCACAATGCGGTTGAGCGCAGCAAAAAGGCTACGGAAAGTAAAAAAGTTTCGAGAAGATCGGTGTGTAATTCTGCGATAATGAATTTTCGCGTCAAGAGTGGCGAGTTTGGGGAAGGACGACGCGCCACAGCAATTACTAAAATGGACACTCGATTGATTGATCGAAAGGCAGAAGCGCACGGACACGTGCGCATCGACGAATCAACACGCATACACAGGCGACTTTCTTCCATCGCGCACCGGCTATTTTCCGCGAATAAATAAGACAGAGGGGCGGGTATAAATAGTCCGGCGCTTAATGAGATAGCGTCTCATTAAATGGCAGAAAAAGACAAGGGGCGCGCGCGTTCGCGCCTGTTTGAAAACTTGTTGGAAACTTTTTCCTCTCCCACGGCAATACAGGAGGCCGCGCGCGTATATACGTCTCTGGACGTAGATATGTATCGACCTGATTCCAGCTACTTCCATCTTTGCCACTCGAAGAGGCAATGAGGGGAAGGGGACTGGACTAAAGTGGGGAAAAGGGATATTCAATCAGTCGACTGGAAGCAGTAACTTCCTTGCTAGAAACTAAATAGAAAGCTCTTTCACAGGGTCTACAAGCAAATTATTTGCAAATTGGAGCGTCTTTCGCGCCGACGCTCCCCCTCACTTCTTCTGGGAGCGAGCGGGATGATTTGATGACGGAAATCTCCGGCGGTGCGAATGTAAATTGCCGATTAACGTTTACCTTCCGCCGTTGCGGATTTAACGATTAACCGTCCCCTCCTGAGTGGCGACGTTATCGACTAGAATACGTGCGGGGGACCGACGTTTGTCGTATTTCCTACGCCGCCGGTTAAAGTGTTCAAGACGTCGCGTAGCTTGCCAAGAAAAATCTGTCGACGCTAAACGTCAATTTTTAGGACGTTCCGCTTATCACTAATTGCGACATGTCACGAGTAGATCAAGCAAACTAGATGATGTTATGATCGTTTTCGTTGCAGTCGACATTTGCGCCATGCTTTTCTTGAAATATTGTAGATATCACGTTACGAAAGACAAACGGAAGTATTATATGTTCTTATATTTAATGCGAAAAATTCTAAGAAAGCTCGAACGACAATAGACCATTTTTCTCGAAGCTATGTCTCGAACGGAAGTGATTAGCTGGAGCGAAGCTAGGTTGCTTCGTTTGACGGGTGATCAATTATCTCAGATTGAAGCGCAAATAAATATTGTATAAATTCTCCTTACTTTGTAGACCCCTACTACCCATTAATTTGCCTCTTAAAAATGCAATAAAACGGGAGCTTTAAGTTGAGTGTACGCTTTACGAGACACGTTTGTACATTCTTTTTATACATTAGTTTTGAATGTGTTGAATAACAGCAGGAAATTGTGCACAGAAAATATTTTCCGTAAAATGATGGTTAAAGCGATGCTCACGCGGTGATCAAAGGGATTTTCTCGAATTAAACGGCCGGAGATACATCGGATATGAAATGTTTGTCGCCTTTGTCAAAATGGAAGTGTCCGATTGAAAGTGATTTATCGGCGATATCCGATACGCTGGTGTGGCGTAGGTGTAAGCATCCTATTTGTAACGCGTCCGCATTTCCACAACATTCGGAGCTATTCATATGAAAATCGTTATGAATTTTAAAGCGCGCCGTTTTACTCTCGTGTCCAGGTTGAAAGGCTTCGCAGACAGCTCGATGCCAGATAGACACGCAAGAATATCGCCTGCAGGCTTCCGTATGACTACTCTCTTCACGGGATAGACCTTTCATAAACATCCAATACAGGAATTCTTTTATTTAGAGTGATCGGCATCACGTCTATTACTCGTCGCCACTTTCAACTCGCATACTTTTCTCCTCTGATCCTGTATCACTTCGCTGTACCCAAGCATTTAGATTTCGCCGAAACACAGTGTGGACTACTGATCCATTTTTTTGTCACTCTAAACATCACGTCGAATCCGCTCTGTGTCTTTACAGAAAATATATATATATCCGCGATACCACAACCTATTCAACATCATCATGCCATTTGACACCGCATACGTGCCATTGTTATTCATCGGCAAAAAACAGGAGGCGGAATATTATTGAAACATATTCATGCTGTTTTATATGCACGCATCTGCTAGCCTCTTCCGAAACTTACCGCATTTTAGCATTTACCAACTGTCCCTGTTCCTCTACTGTGCAAAATGCTTGTATACACTTCGGTTCGTCGGGCTCTCCCCTTGTTCCGTTTTCATTATCTCCTGTTCCGTACGTTTCATATCGCTCGCGCGTCATGCTCTACACACCGAAAGCTCGTTTGAGCGTGATTTCACGACCTCCAACCCTTAGAAAGCGTCAGAGGTGCAATCTCCACCGCTGGAATAGAGAAAAAATGAGAGTGGTAGATAGGGAATATCGTACGGCATACGCACGTTCGCATGAACGATTCGCCGACGCTAACGCGACATAAGTCGATCAACGCGATTGACCGTTGTTGCGATCCTTTTTGCCGCCAGCCCGGAGAGAATATTCGCCAATCATGTTTTATATCATTTTTACATTTTCTAAACTAAAGTTTAATCATTTGTTCAGTTTGTCATGTATGATGTAACGTAAGAGTGACACAATGTCGAATGCCGTAACTAAGAATGTCCGATACTAGAACATAGAAGAACACAATGGCACCAATCATAGGCGTATTTGAATTGTAGGAATGCGAATAATGGGTTCGGAGCTTTTCAATGCTATGGCCAGGCGGGTAGTCTACTGCCGACACAAATTACCCTATCGCATGATGAGAGTGAGAATTTAAAAAAATGTAAACATTCTTCACCTGCATTCGACCAAGCAAATATTTAACATCGATTTTCTAAAAAAATAAAGTCCGCACGCGAAGAATATGAATTGGAAATTGTTATTATTTTTTTTGTTCAAAAATTCTACCTTACAAGTTACACCAGAAATTACAGGACGCACTGTGCCACCGTTAAGATACGCGTAGCTTGACAATAATGTATTTTAACAAAGAAATGTACATCGGCCACGCGATTTTTTCATTTTAACCAAGCTTAATCGAGGTTAGGCCGAAAATGAAAGATCGTATCTAAATTTCACGCACACTGTCTGGATGGTAATATGAATTTTATTTGGCACAAAGTAAACGTTTTGACATTGTATCATGTAAGGTATCAAAATAGGATATTCACCGGTAGAAACACTGATTTTATCCGAATTATCATCTACTAAGAATTACATTATACACCATTTTTTCCATACTTACGAAAGACGAATTAAAAGTATAGAGTGCAAATCTTCCGTATAGCAAATAGAAAAACGACAAATGCGTTGAAAGAAACATTGACAATCTGATAAACATTGCGTGCCGGAAAGCGTGCTCATGAATATGTATTATGTTGCATTCGAGTAGAGTTCTTCGAAACTTGTTCGCATGCGGAAAACAGTAACAGCATCGATCGATTAAACGTTCCAAAGGAACGTGTCATTTTTCTTGGATGGAAAAATGAACGTGCGAAACGTACCGGTGGCTATGCCTATCATTACCATACACTCAAATTTTGTGTGTTTACTCCATTTCCCAATTCACGGAAAATGTAACTTTTTATCCTGAGTCGTGTATATCAGACGTTTATTTTGCTCTGCATACTGCGCGCACTTTGCATTATCCACTGTCATGCTTGAATAATTGAGTGGATCATGTGAAATCGAGTATTGCATAAATGACGACACATCATTAACAAAGTATGTATAAACCCTCATGGTTATCACGGAATACTGTGATGGAATCGAAATTGATACCCATACCCGAAAAGCTTGCTTTTGCTCCCAAAGACTAACTGAAGTATTAGATGACGCACTACACGAATCTATCTATTTCACCTTCTTCTCCCTTTACCGGGCGCGCATCAAAACGCGACCGCCACATTTTACCATCCCCGACGACCTACCCTCAATCCAAGGAAAGGATTTTTTGTATTCCATATGTTTGACCTTGGGAGTTGCGCGTGAGTCGCGGTTCGTGCAAAAGTAAAATTTATTGTCCCCCCAGTAGCTCGCGCGTTGGTACATGCTCCGTATAATGTGCCAACGATATTCTTCTGAAACTGCCGCCGAGCACGATCGAAAGTAGGCGTCCGCGAGGGGAGAAATCGAGCGGAAGGTTAGATTTCATTAATATTGGACGTTAGTTTGCAGAATGCTCGAAAGATGACTGAACACTGAGGAGCGCGAGGGTGAGAGAAACGCGGGGTGCAGTAGCTTTGAGGGTTGCTGCGCACCGTGCTTTCGGACAGGTGGAATGGAGATCAACGGGACCGAGAGTAGCCTAAACGGCACTGAAGCTAATCGGACGTCCGCGCCGATCTTCACCATTGGCACGGATTTCATCACGCAATGGTAAGTTTCGTTACCCTTATCACGCGTTGTACGGCGGAACATCAACCCTTTGCACTCGACCGATTTGCGCCCTTCGCGGCCATTATGGTACAAATTGTTGGCTAATATCTTAAGGAAACAAATATTTTAACAAATTTTATGTTTGCGTACACTTCTCTCGGTAACAACACGGAATATACAAATTGCTGGATTCTGGGTAATTGCCGCGTCGTTTCTCAGCGGATTGCCGACCTTTCGCACGACGTTAGTCTGCATCGTGAGAGTACGGTTTCTCAAATGCGGATGCAAAAAATGTACAAACAATACAATATTTTTCGTTGTTTCTTCATAGACGAATTATTAAAGCAACCCTGCCCTGATGGCGGATTTTGGAGATCGTTTTTAACATTATTATACTTTCGAAAGGAAGAAGCTGTCAAATTTAAATTTGATTTCATAGTGTATATACCAGTAAAGATTGATACAAAATAGAATTTTAATGGACACATTTTTTTCAAAACTACGCCATTTTATACGAAATAATGAGCTATTCACTACTTGATGAAGGAACATGCCCGAGTGCAAAGGGTTAAGAAACCTTATTAGTCTGTTTTGGTTGAATAGCTTTCTATTGTGGTTCTTCTTGAAAAACTCGACATGCTACAAGACCCGTACGACCGCATCAGCAATATTGTTCCATATCTAAGGGTTCCACCGAAAGATATTTTTCTTCTATATAATTTAAAATGTTATATTCAGAATATTTGTTTAATAAGTGATACAGTAGAGTGTAATCTTTTCGAAGTGGTCTTTTTCACAATCAAGTGCAATTGAGGATCGATCGAATCGGAATTCATTACAATTGTTTTTTCATGGAAGCAATTAGGGTGATCCCACATTTCGTAGAAGAACTGTGATATTTATCAGCTGAGTACGCATGACCGTGATATGTAAAAAATTATTTCGCGATATAATTGTCAGAAATTTGAAGACTGGAAACTAAGTGTAAAAACTAATATTCGAATTAATGTCATAAAAAAATATATATATCTACATGCCCATTACCTTAACTGATTGGCCCTGATTACATTCCTTGACAATTAAACTGAATGTGCGCGATTTCCAAAGAAATCGATTTTTATAATTCTAAAAAACGAGATACGCGTAAATCTTTTAATCGATAAGAATTCGGTTGGCGATAGAACATCCGGTGTCAATTTCCGGTCGTTATCGTGTTTTTTTTTGTCTATCGGTTCACATGCGGCATTTAAAATCAATCGATAACGCTTTATCATTGCGTTCATGTGCGCAATGCGCGATCAACGAATATATAATCTAAACCGAATGAAGTGATTGATGCAGCTATTTGCAAAATGGCTACAAAATCGTTACAACGTGAACATACAGTCAGAACCAACATATAAATTTACATTTCGCCATTCGTTGGGTTCATGATTTTCAGAATGTTAATATAAGGAATCTTAGAATCAACGATTATGCATAATGCGAAACCTATTATGCCACGCACGTACTTGCAAGCTAATCAGATTCACCAATGTACTTGAACTTGCTAATAAGCGTGCAACTACTGTTTTACATATTTGGTAATTACTGTACAGATACGATTTGAAAACAATAACCTAGATAAAACCATACTACCGTATAATGTATACCATGACAAAATTCACTGTACTAAATTCGATAACGGAACAATGCATTCGGATGCGTATGCAAACATTGATATTTTGCACATGTTGTGCAAGAAACTTTTCTCAAATTCAATTCATTTCTTGTATTGTGTGGAAGAGTCAAGTACGCACAATGCGTTCTTGAACTCGTAGGTACGTGCTGCATATTTACATGAATAACAACGGATAACGTTACGTATAGTCTCTCACACTAGTTTACATAAAACGTTCAATTTCAGTAAGTCACTTTGATCGAAAATTATGATTAACGAACGTCGATAACTGCATATGTACTCGCAGTCTAGATAATTAATAACCTTTCAATAACCCACACGATTAAATTTAAAATTATTAAGGTTAATACGCAGTCGATTTCGGCTTAATATGACAATGCTGAGATATTTTCATCGCGAGAATCGACAATTTCGAGGATCACACTACACCAAGATTAATGAATTCGGCGAATCGAGATAAGATATTCAAACGTGGAAGAGTTGATTTTTTCCCGCACCCGCTTCCATATATAACATGATTATATCCATCATTATATCAAAAAGATTTAATAAAATCTAAAACGCATTGAATTACCGAGAGTCATAGTGCTTTTTTGGTTCTTAAGAACTAATAAAGCTATTATGTCTACACTGCCTACATCTGTGTTTTTTATTGAATTTTACCTAAAATTTTTTGTTTATCTAAAGAGCTAAGTAGCCATCACTTTTAATTTGAAGATACTAGAAAGAAAGAAAATAAAATATTTAACTAAACTTAGACTCTTGCCTAAAGATTTACCTTATGTTATTTCATTAAATATCGAGTAGATTTCAGATTTTTTCAAGAGAAATGTCTACTCTGCCGCTGTTTCGAAGACCGCTCATTGTAGAGGACTAATAACATCACGAAGCTCGCATAGAGTTGCTATTGAACCGTGTCCGTGTCGAGTACTTTCAAGAAGCATCCAGTTTCTGGGAAATGAACTTTCGTTGGGAGACTAAACCGTAGGAAAAAATGCTCTCAAGGTGTTGTCCTGCTTTCAGCTCTTATTGTTCGCCCAGTAGCAAATATCGTTCATACATTCAATAACGCGGAAGCCACCGTGCTATCGTTCAGGTCGTTCTCCGATGTAGGACACGAATAACATGACCCGAAACTGCTGATTTTCTGCGCAACTAATAAACTGTACTTTTTATTCAACTTCCCACATTACCGTTTCTCATTTCATGATTCCCCATTTCAGCGATAATCTGAAGCGTCGAATTACGGTTCAATTTTATCCCAGAAATTTGATTGAATGCATAATGTTTACGCACCTGTGTGCGCTTCATACTTGACAAATGTGACTGCTACGTTGCTACGTTCGACTGCCCGACCATGTTGCAATCCCTTAAATCGGCATAGATGCAAATTCCCAGCGAAACGGGAAGCTAGTTAGCTGCGTCGTTATAACGGCGGTCATTTTTCAATGGTTATTGCGAATCCGATTTCAGATGCACGTAGTTTATGGGTGCGCAATGCTTCTTCAGTATTTAGAAGAATATTTCAAGCGTACATCGTAAAGCCACGATAAGTTTGTATTCTGTATGTATCGCTTACGCTTTAACAGATACGTACACCGAAAACCGCTCACTGATGTCGCAACCCTCAACAGTATCTTGCCGATAAACGTTACCGGTGCGAACATTATTCGATATGGATACGGGATAGATTTCGGCAGACCAAATGAACCGAAACTCAAACATTTTGAATATTGATTGACGCACGCTGCAAATACGTATCACCCTCTGAGAGAAATAATCGTTCAGTTGTTTTAGTTTACCAAACAGGCAAAGAAAAAATTGACGGCTCCGAGTACATAGAGACATGGAAAAATATGAGGATTTCTGTGATATTTGACTAGACAGATAATCGGATAAGATTTTAACACTTCATAATCAGCTAACGTCGGACTATTCCGTTAAGCCTGAACCGTTGAATGAAATCTATCGATACGGTTATCGTGATTACCCTTATCACCTTAACACCCAGCTCATTGTAATTTCGCAATGAAACCACACTTACGGATGAGAACGTTTCATACTGCACACTTTTAATACTCTGATTCTCCGTTGATTCAGTTGTCATACGATAACTTCCTTCTGTGCTTCTCTGCTCGTTCAATTATCATAGAATAACTGAAACGTCGCGCACGTTTCGGAGTAGTGCTCGGGCCATAAAAGAAAATTTTAACAAAGTCCACGCAATAAAAGTATAACAAAGTCCAGAAGTAAAAATAAAGCCCACAGTTCAGCCGTAAAAGGACATATCACTCGAAATAAAACGAAATTTACACAAGCCGATCCGAGTCAAATTGCGCCCTTGACCTACACACTAATTTGGTATCCTACCATGGAGTTTGGGTGTATATGGTCGAGTGGATGAATGAGTGAGCGAGTTTGGTCTGATGGGCTGGTTATTCGACTATGTAAGGTAGGACGATATACCTTGACGTTATTTAACAAAAGGAAAAACCAATGTCATGCAACCACGGGCGGGATCACGCGAGCCACGTCGAAGAAAGTTGCCTGTCTGGCATGTGAAATGGGTGGACGTTCTGGCGTGGCACGCGATTCACGGTGAAAATTTCGAATTTTTACGTAATTCGGTACACGTTCCACGATCAAACAGTCGCGTCCGTATTGCCGTTTGTGCTTGTGTTGCCTACACCTATGAAACAGACAGCCCTTCGCTACTTCCACTTGGGCAATTGTTCCGTTCGGAAATTGCAGAAAAGTAATTACTCGCAACTTTTACATGAACATTCGCGTAACCGCGTCTTTTACGTGTTTCATCGATTAACGGGCTATTTCGTTGGGCACTTTGCGGGCGAGACATTAAGCGCCGATATAATAAAGATCGACACACTATTTCTAATATAACGCGAGCGTACATTCTGGTTCGCCGATAACGTCATGTGGAATTGACTTAGCCACGTGATTGAAAACATCTACTCGAGCGTGTACTATAAATCCGCCGATAAAAATCGCGCTCTCATTTCGCACGCAAGCAGTTTACTGCGCCTATCGCCGTGCGTCCGAACTCGAAAGAAGTTAATTACATTTAATTACGTTTTTTTTTCATCGTTAACAATGAAAACTCGAGCAATTTGCAGTATCGATATAACAGCGTATAATCGTTCTAACGACACCGTGCACGACATGTTTGGACGAATTTGTCAATTGCTTCATTTAAGTAAGTTGAGGAAGCCAAAACGTGTGTGCGACCTGTTACCTATCACGGCGAATTGACGTTATAGATGAACGTGTATTTACCGTTAGATGATGTCGCAAAAGTTTTAAGCGTGCGACATAACGTGCGGCGTAATGTAGTTCGGTTCGGGGCGTTAAACAGCCGCTGTACCGAAATAATTACGAGCTAGCCAGGAAAGCTGGTCACCGGAGCCATAAAAGCTGCAGTAACGGCCGAGGGTGAACTTGGGATACAAGGTTCCACACGGAGCATCTGTGAACTATGTACACACGTGTCATGCTGGTTACGTATCTGAGAGATATCGATTATCGTTTTCATCAGCTTCGACTCAACTCCTCAGCTAACTCGCCATTCTATTTTTCCTATTCTTATGGCGTCCCATCTTCTATGAACCGACGGCGCATACTTCCTTATTTTTTCCATACGAGTTCGTAAATTATTACTTTGCAATTATTAGACCCTTGACAGGCTGGGAAATTGCGTTTATTTTTATGGACTTCTGAACGAGACGGTGGTGCATGCAATTTTATTCGCTCGCGCTGTTATTGAGAACACTGCAATTTTACGCGAACGCATCATCTCTCTCTAATATCTGCATATGTATTTTTAGTACCGTTGCCCGTTGACTAATATTTCTCTGGTTAACAGCGAAAATTAATGATTTGATAAAACGTAGACGATCTAAATGTCGCTGACATTACGAAATATCTCATGCGAAGTAACGATCAATTATTCCGCATGCATTAGTTGGCCAATGTCACATCCGATTAATGAACATAATCGAGAGCAATCGGATCGATCAGAAACTTCTGAGGCTAGGAAATTGCGTATACCTATATCGTGGGCTTATTTGAGAACGTGTGTAATGATCGTTAATAAAGACGGCCATGAGTGAGGCAGACAATGCAACGGGACTATTAATTCACCTGCTAATTGGTCTATTTCGTGCTCTCTCTTCAAGTTCTGTGCTTTCGTTTTATCTGCATACAGATTTACGAAAATGCCGCAATAGTTTGATTTATGCAGCTATAACGCAGGGAAGACATTTTTCTTAAGAAACTATATACTATTATTAATTGTTTGGTGCATATCATTCGGACGTGAACGGGTATTTGAAGAAAAATTGACTATTGAGTATATTTTGGAATAGATTACTTGAAATTCACGAGCAAGTCCGAAATTTTCTAATGTACACACATAAAAATCAACTTGTACAAAGGTGTAAATTTGACTAATTAGCATAAGTAAGAATACTTTATCTGAATTATTCGTGGGTAATAAACAAAATGACGAAATCGTGGGCAAACCGAACGCCATATTTTCCTTTGACGATCTGAAACGACGAGGCTGCGCTTGGTTCCGGTTGTCGGGTAAAAAAATTGCTCGACAGAAACGATGGCAAGGACAAAGGAATGTAAACGATTCTCCCGTCCGACATTTCGCTTTAATGACTCCGGTCTATCAAAAATTAAAGGAAAACCCGCCTCTGGTACGGACGAACGGACTGTCCTTATCCAAACTAACTGAAGGGAGAAAGGGGAAGGGTGGAACCGAGGGGGTACTATTGTTTCAGTGTTACGTTTACCTGTACGGATTGTGCTTTAAGCTTCACATGTAGTAACAAGGCGGATAGGAGCTAGTGGACGAACACTTTGTTTTGCGCGATCAGTGCTGCTGCATTTTAGTGCCCGTGTATCTAAATTTCGGAAGAATAGTAGCAGTGAGAAGAATAGGGCTTGATTTTCATTTAAATAATGCATCTGGCCTTAATACCTTTACGATACTCTGCAATCCTAATTGCACGTGTACGATGCATTTGTAAAGCTGTATCAAATCTATTCTATTGTATTGTATGACTATTTAAACAAATAGTATTTTCACATTAACGCTGATTAGTTTCAATTGTGTGTGACAAATTTGCATGATACTTGCGGTGTAGTTTTACGTGATCAGAGCTTGCTGCATTTAAATGCATGCGTATCTGAATTTGTGAAGCACAGTAACAGTTAGAAGAATAGGAGTTGATTTCCGTTAAAATAGCGCAAGAGATCTTAATACCTTTACGATACGCTGCAATCCCAATTGCGCGTGTGCGCGACATTTGTAAAGCTGCATCCGATGTATGGCATAGTATGTCGTGTCAAAATAAACCGCACCAGAGCCGGGCCCTGAACGAACTGTTCTGTTCACCTTTACAACAACTGTGCGGATAGATTTATAAACATGCTGTGAAGGTGAACAGAATAGTTCGTCCTCTTGCACCGTTTATTTTGATGTCCCATATTATCAACATACAGTCGCGAAGTCGTTTCTTATTGTATTATATGGTGTTATATAATCATTTGAATCAACAGCATTTTGATACTAACGTTGATCACTTTCAATTTCGATATTGCACATTGAAGAGATAAATTAGATGTACGTAAAAATTTAGTTAGCTTGCGTTCGATATGCAGCAAAATGTAATTCGTTTATGGCTAGGTAGAGCTACTCTTGATACGCGGATTGAAGATATGCAATTTTAAAAGTAATACACTGCACTTTGCCATACGAAAGGCTTCTAGTTATTCGTGTGCCTGCGTCCCCGTTGCATTTCAAAAATTTGAAAACCCAATAGAGAGCGTGTGTGCCTGTGTATGTGATGCCACGGTATATTACCTAGAATTCCGATGTTTTCCTTGCATTTCCTCCTCCACCTCGTACTTGCACGACATAGTTCAAATTTACAAAACACCTATCCCAATACAATGGCGTGTGCAACAAAAATGCAGCCAAATAGACAAAGACCGCGCATCAAGAAGCGAGCAACAAAAAGGGATGACAAACTGAAAGATTACTGCTTGAAAGATATAAGCTCCAGGCCGGTGCGGATGATTGACCCGCATATTTCAACACGCTCTGCAACTCTGTCGAACCATTTGACATGCCGTACACATTTCGGCCTTTTTCGCGTCTATAATCAACAGACGGAGCGCCGGAGAAGAAATAAAACAGACTCGCGACAAAAAGATACCGTGACCGACTCATGCAGCTTTCTTGAAAGCTTTCGAGTCGTACCTTTAATCAGACACCCCATTCGTCCGAGAAGACGTCTCAGCGTTTTTCCGCCTCGCCTCAAAAGCTGAGAAAAAATCGCTCTACGCCCAAGTTCACAGACATGTCTCCCCCACACTTATGCCAGACTACACGGTTTGAAGATCCCTTCAAACACGAACGACGGAATCGTAAAATTTTGTACATGGACAGATTTCCTTTGATACCCGATTCTGCTGTTGACTGTTTCCGGCGTGAGCCATACTTTGACACGATGAACATTCTGAATTGTAAAAACAGAGTGACAATTGGGCACGCGCTGCGACAGTGAAAATTTCACGATATTGCCTAAGTGGATACCGACGCGCGGCACTTGATTGACGCGTTGAAATGCAGTAAGCCTGATTGCGCGGATCAGCTTTTGTCCATTCGACGAGCTGGCTCGTTGTTACACAACATAAAGGGCCGTCCACATGCGAGTAAATACGGCGCAAAACAATGATGGGGACGTTTCCGGGTGGGCAAACGCGTGAATTTCTTGCGACCGGCTGGAATTCGCGTGTGCGAGATAAAGCTTCGGAAAAAATATAATCGGTGTTACCGTATTCGCGCGCTAACGCCTTTTTGTTTCGGCGTAATAAAATGAAAATGCGCGGATGCAGATAACTCTGCCAGTCCAGATACGCGGATGGACCGTGACGACATAATCGGGATCGAGCCAAATTTCATTTTCAGCGTTGTGTTGTTTTCAACCTTCTTACTAATCGTAGGTAATGAGAAAACGCTCTTTTTTGGTTGAAATCAGAATTCGATTGAGAATTTTTATTGGAACTTCCTCAAGTGTTTCGGGGCATCCAGTTTACCCCCTCTACAGTAGTTTACAATAGGAAATAGAAAACTTACGGATGTTCGATTCGTCCAGTGTTTTCTCCTTTTTTCACGTCAAACCGGACTTTTACTAAATTTTTTGGAAAAATTATGTGGCTGCAGCGGTTAGTGCCACATGAGATGTCAAACAAGGTGTATTGAAATGCGAGAGGGGGGAAGGGCTTAAGAAAGTGCTCAAAATGTCACGATGGTCGCTGCTACAATTATAGATGAATGTGAAAAAATGACTCAAATTAACATGGAGACAGATACTCAAAAGCAATCGTTCGACCGTTCGATACCGATAAATTCTCTCACGCTACAAGACCCAATACGTTTCCTGGCCAGCGCGCGAATGCACACAGTTATATTACCCGAGCGCTATCCGCGCATGCTAAATGTGACTTTCGTGTTTAAGTTCGCGGCACTAAATTACGCCGCCTAATGGTGCGAAGTTTCCAAAATGTCGTGTGTGTATCGTGATTATCCGTAGTCATACACGTTGGCAAGGAAGTAGTTGTGGTTAGTTTACTCTGGTTTCGCTCTACACGATATTAAAGATTATCCCTGAAAATTTGTACGCGCAAATTCATTTTTAGTGCTACTGCCATTTGCGATTTAAACTAATAAGGAAGTTTCACAGCGCGTCATTAGCACACAAATCCAATAAAAACATTAGTTGAATTAAGAGGAAGCGCAAATAAGTTTTCGGATAATCTGACTTTAATTTGACTGCCCGTTATTATGCATGAGGAAATGTAAATTTTCTAGTACATAAAATTGAAGACCGATTAGAATAACATCCCTGGAGATTATCCCTGAAAATTGACACGCGTAAAGTAATCTTTCCCGCTTGTGCCACATTGGATTTAAAGCAATAATGAAGTTTTCCAACGCGCCGTTATCACAGGAATTGATAAAAAAAAATTGTTGAATTAACAGAAGACGATGTGACTTACATTTGTATACCCTTTATCAGCTATGAGGGAACGTAACTTTTATAGGACGTGAAAATGGGAAGCGATTAGAATGAAATCCGCAAGACGCGTGCAAGGTAACGCGACAAGAGACGGCAGAATTGGACAGAAGAAAAATGGAAGAAGAGTAGAGCGGAAAAAAGGGCGACATGAGTTGAAACAAGGGGCACGCTGACGTTGAGACTGAGGGACAGACATAGAGAAACGGGAAGAAAGAGTGAAGGGGAGAAGGTGAGGGCAGGAAAAGGAGTAATAGAAGCAGAAACAAAAATAAAGAGAACGGGACGCTTCTGTTTCCGCGAAGTACACAATATTCCGGGAGAAATGAGACGCTCTCGGGCCTGATTAAACAATAAAAGAAGTTGACTCCGGAGATTATTACATCCTCTAGGTGCTCGTGCTCACTGATTATCGTACTTTTCCTTCGTCCGCGTCCCACCTTGCTTCCGTCACTTCTTTTCTTGTTTCATTCTTCCTGGCGCGCGTGAGTAAGAATTCGTCTCGGTTTCACGGCCGCAAAATTATTGCAATTTCGCCATGACGATTGCGCCGAAACTTATACAACGTCAGCTGTCGATAGTATACGCATACGCCTCGAGTATTATTATACGGACGAATACGCTCAGGAGAGGAAAAATTAAAATTAAACTGTGCGGCGAAATGAAGGATTGAAAGTGAGGCTGTTCAATGTAAAACGATCCGTATCCATGGCCTATATTGCGGAGTTGGTCGTATTTTAAAGTTTCAAGGAATGTACAACCAGGCGAAGCGTGTACTCATTTTTCATTAACTCAATTAGCACGGTATTACATGCGAATTCTTACCCTCCAGCGCCTGGCAGCGTAAAACTACGGTTTTCCGTAAATGAACTCTGAAAGTGACTCGTTGGGTGGGCCTATGATTAATTGGCGCGCGAGAAACTTATAATTCAATATCAGCGTACACGTTTTCGCAAGGCTAATATATGCACAGCGTAATTACCTCTTGCTTTCGCACTCAGCCACGTTCTTCTTCTTTTTGTACTCCTGCATTCCAATCAATTACAGCAAGCCACGTTGAATAGAAATTCTTTCGCCTTTTGTATATTGCTTCTCAGCACGATTTTCCGCTCCAATATTTACTTTTTCTTGTAACGTTCATATCGGTAGATTTTATGTAATTTACGTGCACTCTTCAATGGGAATTCAAATTTGCAGAAAGCATAACCCAAATATTAATATTCGAAGATGATCCGTATTTGACGACAAGTCTTACTTTTACGTAATTTCGCTCATGGAACATGTGTAATGTTATTCGATATTTGTACTTCTGCTTAGCGCAAAGGCACTGTTTCATTTTGCATTCTAAACACATAAGCAAAGCCATATGTTTAAAGTGCTCATCCCTTGGTCCGTCTGCCGCTATTTATTTTTTTAATTCAGTTCGCAATTAGTAGTGCACGTAATGTAAAAGGTGGTCTCACGTCAAGGTAATGAATCCCTTATTATAATCTGGATTCCCAGTAGTCAACGGCGGCCATCCCTTAGCGGACGGTTTATCTTGATAAAACGGTCGTTCCGCCCGTCCACGTTCATCGACGAATGTGTAAAGACTCGAGAACGGGAGAAATCGTAAAAGCACCGAAATCCGACAGCGAGGGCGCGCATGCCGCCAGAGTGAATTACTGCTGGGGCGTGGAAATAAAAGAGGTGAGAGCAATGACATAAAATGAAACGAGGACCATCGTGAGCCGGATTAGAACACAAATGCTCGGGTCCGCCTCTCGTCCCTGAGTTCATTCTTTTTTTCCTAGATATTGCACTTCTTTGCACACTTCATCATCTGTTCTCGGTGAGCTTCACACATCCTCCCTGATTCTCTCGCTACATTTACAAAATGTTTTCCGAACACTACTGTGCAGATACGTCGAGTGTGTACTATAATCAAGCGAAATGATTTACTATTATGCGCAATGATATAATTTGTTTTGATCTTATTACAATCAGCGATCTTTGTTTTGACATGCGTATCCCTTAGGTATATGCGATTCTCGCGTCTGCATTACCGAGATTTATGTCCATTACGCAATCGCTCTTGTATATTGTTTCAGCAGCTCCATGTGAATAATTTCGAACGTTGGAAACTCTATACTGGCAGGATCGAATGTGCGTTGATTATGACGAGCAATCCATTGCGCCAGTGAAGTTAGTGTAGCGACATGTAACAGTTGGCCGATGAAATAATAACGGAATTGTGTCATCAAATGTCACTGCAAAAGCGAAAGCACGGGGAAAACATAATACCTTGCCAATTGAATCCGTTTCTACGCAAATAACATCGTCATTAAAACGAGAGGTCATTCTGGGGCTCAAGGGATTTCCCAAAGAAGTCTTCATGGATCTTTTGTAGTCGCATACCGCAGACGATGTGCTTCGTTGACATTTTTTCATGGCCGTAGTTCGAGTCTCTGATCGGCTTTTACGTCAAGGGTGTCTATATGTGGTTACGAGTGAGAGTAGAGAGGGTGCTTTGGAAATTGAGGTGCGTAGTCCCGGAGTGGGGTGCACGTCGTACACACGTGCGATTTCCATCGTGTACGTTGTGTTTCGCTTGGTCGTGAGGATGAAGCCATTGGGTGGCGTGTAATTGGTGGAAATTGATACGCCACCCTGATGCTTGGCATGCCCAGGAGCGCCATACGCTTGGAGTGATACGCACGGCAGGCGCATACATCGTTTCATCTTAACGCAGACGAAGCGTCGCTGCCTCGCAGAAATGTCCTTGTCTCGCTAGTCAATTACTACACCGCCTTTGTCCGATGATCACCGAGAGACCAAAAACAGGAAAGAAGAAAGCGGGGAAAGGGTTGCTGGCGGCCACATCACTTTTTTAACATTATTTCTGTTTCAACATTTTTAACGCGCCGATGTTTTCCCACGCATTGGCTACGCGCCTTTTTATTACCGCGATGTTACAGCTATTGAAAAAACTAATTCAACCAGAACGGATATGTCGAGCTATAGGTGATCCCTAGTTCAAAGAATAGGCCGTTTATCGACAAAACGGTCAATATCATAGATTTATTTAATTTTACTTTAATATTCACTTAAAGAGCTGACAATGGCTAACTAGTTCAAATCGTTAAGCTACTGATCATGATCGCTAGCTTAATACTGGCAAGTGGGTGTGTTCCGAACATGAATTTAAATTTAGGCTCTTTCATCGTTTAGAGGACCTGGAAGATACACTAAATATGCTATTACTGGAATAATGGGCTGTTGATAAGGATTTTAATGCTCCGGTATTACGGAGTGTAAGAGCCTATAAAAGATGGGGAACGACCGTAGTCGTTTCAGCGTAAACTCAAGGCCGCTGTAACCATGAGGACGATGCTAAAGTGAAATTTGGACACTTTTCAGTAGATAGGCAACGCGTTAGATTAATTGCACACTGGTTGATTACCTATAAAAATATGCCAAATGAAATTTGACAGCATACCGATGTTACCGCTGTGTGTACAATATCAATTACGCATTGTGTTTATCGTTGATATCCAATCTTTCGTAATTTGCAAGTTCTAAATAATAGAACCGCGCAACTCTTTGTGGACATCTCGTGATTTCAGTTTCGATCGTAAGTGGATAAATGAGTGAGCGTGCACGCGTTCCGATCACAAATCTTTTATACTGCAGGACGACACGAAACTGGCTATATGTAGGTCGAAATGAACGACGAAAATCTACGAGAGCATGCATGTCAAACGAATATCACGTTTCGACTAATTATCTAATATCATGGCTTTCGTTTTGTACGTAAAACTTGCTTCCAAAATATTCTGAAAATAATATTGTGATTTTCTCTTCCTTAACTTGTACATTTAAGATCGTATCGGCGTCCGGGTCATTAGCAACATGCTACTTGCTGTTATCGTTGTTTAAATAGAGCTATACAGTAATTTGTTGCATTCTTACATGATTATTTGAGCAAATTCGAATATTTAGTCTAACCACCGATACCTTTGCTTTACCTTTGCTTCGATCTCATATTTTAGTAAATTCGAATATTTAATCTAACTTCCGGTACCTTTGCTTTCGTTCAATGTAACAAAATTTATCTTACAATTGCAAAGTGACGAGACATGCAGCGGTAATACAAGCTCTCCCATCTACTACTTCCCACCGTGAATTTCATCCGTCACGTTTTTATAGAAGCCGTCCGTGTCGGCAATTTTCTCGGTCCCCCAAACTCCCATTTCTTCATCCAATTTTGCTTAATTCGAGTTGTTCTAACTTATCGCAGACACTTTGCTACACATGCCGTCGCAATTCATTTCCAAGAGGCAACATATTAGAGCCGCCGAATATTTCTTCACACAACTGACGTCGAATCATTGGCCGGATTGCGCAATCCTGGATGTCAGAGGGGTTTGAGACAGATCTTGGTTAGTCTCAGTGTCACGCCCGAGGGCGATCGTACGCCAGCAGAGTTATTAAACGGGTTCGTTCAATTCCCCCGAGCGATCCGGGGTTCCCCTTCGTGGTCGTCCGGCACATTGCGGGGTGATGATGGCGGTGAGAGTGTTAGAGCGGTGGTTCTGATCTCGCTTGTAGTGGTATTGATGTTGCTGGTAGTGGTGTCGGTGGGCAAAGTTGCTTGATGGCCGACGCCATCGTCGCCACTGTTGCCAGCGTCATCACCGACATAGCGACACGTCAGACGGTATATATTTATGGACGACGCCCTGGCCTGCCTGTAAATCCGATTTGATCTCTGTCTATACAAAAACGCCGGGGAGTCTCTCAAGTCGATCTAACTACAGCTCGAGCATATTTGCCCTTTCGTGTGGAATTGCTAGCCGGCGAGCGCTATCGTCTAAGATGAATCCAATATTGCGTGCGCCAGTCCTTTTACGATATATATCTTCTGTAGAAATTTTGTTACGCGTTCAAACAGTTTGTGATTAGGGTTTCGATGAGGAAATGCACCGTTTGATTATGCGACACTGGCTGACAGCGTAGACCAAATAGCGTTGTGATGGATTTCGCTGGAATAATCGTGGAAGTTTTGCATAATGGCCTTGTAGCGACCTAAAATGACCTTACGATTGTTGAATGATAATAATAACTATTGCTCGCGTCGAGTAATATTTGAAATATTACCCTGTTCGTGTCTGCCTCTCCATTTGTAAAAATCCCATTCGTGTTCATGACTTTATTACCTGCTTATTCCGTTCCATATCGATTACAGCGCAGTTTCGGTGCCTTTAAATTACGTGGGTACTGTTGATGAATTGATCTACCGCATTAATAGTTTTATCTGTGCAATTTATCTATGGCTGTTCCACGAAATCTCTCGATAACAAAGGAAATCGTGACGTGTGCAATTGTAATATACTTCTTCATGTTTATTGCTACCCAAATTTCAGATTTGACTCGGAACGTATATAATGTTTGCCTACATCGTTAAGCGTACTATTACGCGTACTTTGTCGCGCCTAATATTCTCGCCCCCAAAATAATTCACTTGTTCCTTATATTCTCCATAAGGCATCCTCCGTAGATCATCGTGTTACCTAAAGAACACATTTTCAGCATAAAATTAAGTGTATGCCTTTGTTATAGGACAATATCCGTTTCTGCCTACCGACAGAAAAATCAAGTCTTTCATGTACATGAAAAGGACTATTGTTCAAAACGCGGTCAACTAGATTCATTTGACAGAGAAATTTATAAGGTAATTTACATTCCGTTTTACTAGACTATGCCTTTTTGTCACCGCCTTGACTTTGTTCAAAAGTTAACAGGGTGCACCATTATGTCGAGCGAGATATCAACGCGTGAAATTTTTTTTTCTCCCAACGCGAGATATATTCCCAGCGGTGAACGATACGGGTCCGTAGTATTCCACCCTTTACAATTTTTTGGCCTTTAGAGACACCGCTTTCTTCAACTGAACAATAAGTCTAAATGGGGATCAAGTTGGAATTCATGTATGACATATCCATGTACTTCGAAAGTGTACACATAAAACACGTTCCTGTACCTCTTTGCCTATAATAACATGCACATTACCATAGTTAGAAACAATGCACGCCAATGCGATACTTTTTCCGTTACAAAACTTACAGATACAAATGTTGCTACTTGTTAACGTGTAATATCGATCGGAGGTCAATCTTTTCCTCCCTTGATTCATTCCTTCAGTGATTTCTGTTTGAAGCCCGTAGCTGTGTAAACCTGTGAACTCTCGAAATGTCAAAAAGACTGCCGATTACAGTTGAATGTATTAAAACCATTAATTGCACCACTTGGGCTCTGAACTATAAGTAAGCTGGCCCACCTCGAAAAGTCCGGAATTTTTACCTACCGCAACCCTTCTTACACACTGGAATCTTTCAACGCTCATGAAGCTGCTAAATTCTTGGAAACTCTCCACGCTTTATTGAGGATCTCTCTGACCGCAACGTTCAATCTTGAGGATATCTCCACCAAGTTCTTCCACTTTCATCTTGCGACTTTTGTTCATTGGATTCAACCTTCTGAGTATGCCGAACGACTGAAAAGAAGACATAAACGGGAAAATTGCAAGATGGGTGAAATAAAATGGATTGATAGAAGAAAACGTAAATGCAGTTCTGTAAGAAATCTGGTCTTTGATTAAATCTCTCGTCTTTTACCCCCCGCTTTGCGTACTCTGGTTTCATCATCTAATTGCGAATCTGGAAAATTTGTGAGCAGTTAATGACCTTACCCGAATAATGGAATTTGCGTAAAATATACAAACAGTTAAGTCACTTGAACTGTGCAACATCGAACGCGAAAATATTATGATATAGAATGTTAAAAGTACGCACACGTCATCACCCCGCCGTGTTCTATGTATTATATAGGAGTAGACATATACAACCTGATGCATATGCTCGTATCTCTTCACAAATGGCAACTCACCGGCTCAAGTAGGTGGCGTCGTTTTATTCATGCACGATCGGACTTTCGCCGCCGATGGGCTCGAACTTCCTGGAAAATCCTCTTTCCCCGACAACGACTGCCTATTTCGCTCTAGGAACATATCTGAAAATTTAAGGAAACGATGTCACGAGAAGACATGAGCCATGGAGAAGAAGTGTCGAAGCGGTAGTCCTGATATCTGCCCGGAGCTGTGGGTTACGTATTTCGCGCACCGTGAGAGGAGATAGAAGTTGGTAAGGCTTTCGAAAGGATCCGATCACTGGTGGGGTTAGAAAATAAGACTAAAGTTCCATCGACGAGATTCTCTGAAAAGCAGAGAATATTCGTGAAATGTAAAAAATTAGAATTCATCTACAATTCTCGTATCAGTGCTAACAGAACTATTGTATATTTTCTAATATGCGGTCGCTATAAAATAAACATAAATAAAAAGATATCAGAGATACACGATAATTAATTTGCCTTCTTAGTATGAATGCATATGTGTATGTATCGGTTATTTGCTATAAAGAATAAAGGCTTTTATTACTTTTACGAAGATAGAATAGTTTCAGTTACTGCAGACACTGGTGAAACTATGCGATGGTGACTCATTTGGTGCTTTTTCTCCATCTGACGATTCCTTTATTTCATGGACTGATTCTTCTCCTGCTCCCTCCGGTCGTTTCATTCTTCGTCCAACCTTAACTTACTTCCGCGTTACCTTCTCCTCTCAAGTCGCCCTACCTTTCTCTCCCTTTTCATCCGTCCGTATGATCCTACCATTCCACTGCGATGATCCTCTACTTAGCGGGGCTTGTATAGGTACACCCAGTCTTTCTCTGTAACACTTCGTGCCTCGCATGCAACCACATGTCGGTGGAAGATGAAAGTGGAATCCGCAAACAGGCAACATATTTGACTGTTGATGATTTGTCCTCCAGATTTCGCAAGATGAGCTATACGATGCGCTTTTATTAGGAGGAAAATGAGAAGAAGTAAATTTAGATTCAGTGTGCATGTCGATAAATGGTACACGCCACGGACCTCTTTCCAATCTTGCATACAGCTTGGTGTGTGATCTTCGCTGCCTACTCGGAAACGGTCAAGGAAAGACCCTTTGATATCTGCAAGCTAGTAATAATCATTGAAAACCATCATGAAAAGTAGCAGCGTTTTTCGCGATGCAAAGCAAGCTTTACTCTGAAGCCACATCCAAACCTTAGCCATTCCGACGAAGAACCATGAAAAGGTTCCTGGGCCGTCTTGAATCGGTCGCAATACCTACATTTGTATAGATGAAAGGGATGGGAGATGAGGCAAGGCGGCTCTATGCGTCAGTAATGACGATCATCTCAAGTCTCTTCTTAGTATCATTATGAAGGACAAGAAGAATGGGACAACTAAATGTTACATCTGTGCTCTCTCCTCGTGCAGATTATTAAAAATCAGGAAATTGCTTCGGCTGAAACTATCTGAATGCACGCTGTCAATCATACCGCGACAGGCATTCCTAGTGGCAACCTTGTTTCTCTGTAGGCCTAACCAGGTGTAGTGTACGGAACCCATTCATTTACAGATTGCTTAAACACCTACGCGTACTGGAAGAGGACACTTCCGGCTGCGACCTACGAAAGGGTACGATTAATCTTGAGGAAACTCGTTGGTTGGGTTGAATGCTTTGTGTACCATACACCGATTTTACACGTCATACGCGTGTATACAGATTTTGGTGTTTAGCCGATACGCTTTACCATTTGTAAATATGCGTTGATGCTTTCTGTGCAGTACATGTATGAAAAGAACTTACGTCGCCGAGTGCGTTTTTAGTCGAGATCTTTTCTCGTGTACTCGACAGCCACTTTACACATCCTTTTAGTCCATTCGCTACGCCTCATCTACTTCATTTCAATTTTACATCTCTTCAGATGCTTCCTGCTGCATTTTTTCATTACAAGGCATTTGAGAAAATGTAAACATTCTCTGTGGCGAGCGTTACTTTTATGAACGGAACATCTCCGCCAAGTTTTGTTGTAATACTGGATAGTGTCGGCAGGTCTTTGAATGTTACGTACATTGAAGTGACCTCTGCAGTGAGCCAAAGATACAATTCGAAACATATAAACACTATGAACCCCCGTTTGCGTTATATCAAAGAGATTCAGGGCCGGCTTATAAAAAACAGATATTGTTGCATTTTGTTTTTTCCTTCGCAATTATCGAAATACCCAGCGCCACAATTTATATATGATAAGGTGTGATTTGATTTATTAGTTAATTTTATAACTATCAAATATCATTTTATCACTTTTGTGCTAAGTATAATGATAATTTTTTCAGTGGATTAAATTTGATGGTTTAGACAATTACAGGTCGCCGGGTCTTTCGTTTCGGCCATTTTATGTTAGAGATAACAGAAGACGTAAAATGCGATAACGAGGACAAGTATTTACGAATAATTTCACGGCAGGTCTGCATGAAGAGGCGCTGTGCCTGCTATAACGAGGACAAGTATTTACCCTCGGGAACACTGAAACAATGGTCTCCACCTCCCCGTTCTTTATTTGCTTGTAGCTTCCTTACTTGTGCTTGCGTAGCACCGTGGTGGTAATGTTAGAACGTCGTACTCCAAATCCTAAATTTATCAGTGCATTAAATACGAATAGTAAAGATATTTATGTGAGTTTCACCTGCTTGTATCTTTCTAAACTAACGCTATAAAAACATAACGCACCATTGTTCCATGGTGTAATGCTCTCTATACTATAAAAAAAAAAAATATATATATATCGAAATTCAACTCTGTTTCGGACCAAATATAGCTAGTGAAAAGACACCGGCTTAGTTAAACTTGTGACATGATAATCCAAGGCTCTACTTTGCGCCGCTGGAATACCTCGCTAAGCCGCTTGAACTTACCGTTTAGTTCCGCTTCCGCCAGACATGTCATATACGTACTTCCGGTGTCATCGTCGAAAGTCCGGCTACGAATATTTCACAGTTCCGCGACCTTTCAGTATTAAAATGATACAATGACGTTGAAATGCTATAAATAAAATAGTTCGGCAATTTGTAGGGGCGACGCGACTAATCCTGTCATAGAAAGAAATGCGATGCATTCAAATCATTAACAGGTGCTAACTAAAAATATTACAGAATCCGTCGAGTTCTTCGTACTATGTCGCGCGAGTACAATTGACGCGGACACAAGTGAACCAAGAGGATAGATTAGAATCGTGTCAGACGATTGGAACGTAATAGGGGTAGAATGATTCGAAGTAATATACTATGGAGCACGAGAGTGTGTGGATGTAAGAAAGAATAAGACGAGGGGGAGAAGGGAGACAAAGTGAGAAGGTAATTTGGCATGCATTACGACGGCAGGTATCGCGATAGGCGACGTGAATTATTTAAAAACGGGTTCACCCTCTTTAAGGCGCGCCCCGTCGTTTCTTGCCTGCAGGCAGTAGGAGCGGCTCGCGCGGGGGTTGGATGCGGTTCCATTCATGCTTATTTCAAGCTCATTGTGCGCCCGGCGTATTCAGCCTTTGACTTGCCTCTCTCGTGTTGCCACTGCAGCAAGGATTCATAGGGCGGAATGGAGGGGCTGCCATATGTTCTTCATGAGCCAGGAAATGCCTGCGTCGCGATTTTTCCCACTAACATCGAACACTAGTCAGCGTCGAATGAGTAATGACGTTTCGATTTATTGACCATCACGCCGACCGATCGTTTCGCGTCACTTTCGAATACTGCATACTATTGATGCAGCACGTAAACGGCTAGATGCTAACTGAACGTAGGACGACATATTCGTAAGGCGAAGATGAACGTTTATGGCGAATGAACATTTTCCCTGAAAACTATTGATGCCGCGCATAGACAGCTGGATGCTAATCGAACGTACGAGATTTTCCTGAGGTAACAATAAATGTCTATAGAAGCATAAATAGGTTGCGTACGATTCCGTTTCTATTAATATCCCGTTGATATTAATCACTGCCATTTTATGCTAGTAACGTCCCATTTTGCTCCTTTATTTTGTTTTCAGGAAACTAAAGAGGCAACGAGAGCGTCTTTGTCGGTACGTGTACAATCAAATTTTGACAGCAGAATGCACCCAATTAAATGGAACCTGGCCCGATCCAGACGACCCGCGTTGGAGCAGCGGTGAATATGCAGAACTTCTACCCGACTGGTTCCCGACAAATGCCACCAATACTTCAGTTTCCAGCAACGTCACGTCATCAACGCTGGGTTTGTATTTAACAATATATATTTATGCAACGACATAGGAGATAGGTAGTCTCACTGCTACTCTACTAAATTGGAAGCACCGCGAAATGTTTTCAATCCTTTACATTTATCGTACGCTGGTGGAACTTGAAAACGTACTAAATGAAAAAAAGGCACATGAGAAAAAAGATGTGTATGAAAATATCAGTGTTCTATTGTTTCACTGCTATGTAACATATCGCATTCTGAGATAAATTTAATAGAGCGTGCTAATAGTTTTTATAATTTCCGGTGACTGTTCCCATGCGTATCAAACAGAGGAATCGCTGGCACCTGTTCTACCTCCATTCGAACTTTGGCAAACCGTGCTGATCGCTCTCTGCCTGGCGATATGCATACTGCTTACCGTTGGCGGTAACATCCTCGTTCTCCTGGCATTCATCGTCGACAGAGGCATCAGGCAACCTAGCAACTATTTCATCGCGTCGTTAGCCGCCACCGATATGCTTATCGGTAAAATCGTCTTATCATTCATTTGCGCGTCCCCGCGAACGTGAGAGGTAAAGTGTAAGTCGAACAGACGACTCGATATGCCATATTTCGATCGTGCGAAATGGCCCATAAAATATCTCTATTTCCTTCGCCTCCAGGTATTGTAAATCAGTTTATATTATATGTTCAACAGGCACTGTATCCATGCCGTTTTATACGGTCTACGTGTTAATGGGATATTGGAATCTCGGCCCGCTACTCTGCGACCTCTGGCTGTCCGTAGATTACACGGTTTGCCTCGTATCACAGTACACCGTACTCCTGATTACGATCGATCGATTTTGTTCGGTGAAAATCGCAGCACAGTATCGGAGCTGGCGCACGAAAAACCGAGTCATATGGATGGTGACGATCACGTGGATCATTCCGGCACTACTTTTTTTCATCAGCATCTTCGGTTGGGAGCACTTTATTGGCTACAGAGATTTAAATCCCGGACAGTGCGCTGTGCAATTTCTCAAGGATCCTGTATTTAATACAGCGCTAATAATCGGATATTATTGGACTACTCTAATCGTACTTTTCATTCTTTACGGCGGCATTTACAAGACTGCCTACGATATGCAGAAGAAGAGCGAAGCGAAGCAACGGAAAATGCAGTCGATGGTGGCTTTGAGTGCCGGAGCAATGTCGGGAATGGCTGGCCGTGCAGCTGGGATAGGAATATCGAAAACACAAAGCACGCTACTCAGTCAGGATAAGCCTAAAGGAGGCGGCGGTGCAGGGACCGATGACGCAGGTCGTGAGATAGGAAGCGGGCAAAAGACATCGTCGAAGATGTCTGGATCGGGAATGCAGGACGAGTCAGACAAGCACACGTGTGTCAGCGCAATGCCAACGGAAACAGAAAAGTCTGAACGATCAAGTAGCCCAGCCTTCGACAGTGACGAAGAAAGTACTGTCGGACCGGCGCAGCAACTGAGTACCATTAGGAAAAGGTCCTCTCTGGCTGGCCTGGTCGCTCAGTCGGGCGCTTTGCAAGTCTTCGCTACGAACGGTCGGTTAAACGGTATCGTGCCCGTCAAAGTCGAACTGAATACGCCGACGACGAAGAAAGCTACGTCAAACACTGGGACAACATGGGAAGCCAGTGCGGCAACGCAGAAAACTCAAACACTGCCGAAAATACAGGAGCTGAGTCTCCTGGACACTGATAATCCCATCGAACCTGACAGATCGAGCAGTCAGACTCTAACGCCAGAGCAATCGGTGAAATCGAACGGTGCCGACGTTCAGCTAGTCTCCGTCGGTTCCGTCGAGGCTACTCCACCGGTGAAGCTGAAAAACGCCATTAGCGCTAGTCAACAGAACATTATCCCGCCACCCATGCAATTCCAGAGTAGTCCACCGGTGTGCGACAGCCCATCGACGTCCTCCTCTTCCGACAGGCCCAAGTCGCTGGTCGTATCCTCCCGCGGCCAGGGTACCTTTGACATTCTGACAGGTCTCGATGGCGCGGATCTCAGGTATATGGACGAGAGTTCCGTCATACTACCCAGTCCCTCTTACGAAAGTCCCCCGTCTTCCTTTTCCTGCAGCCTGGCGAATCCTCTGTCGACCGCACCTTCTTCGCCAATCTTGGGTAATGCGATGAGTACGGCCGCAAACACCAGTCTCCTGCAGGCTGCCCTCATCAGAGCGACCGCCCAGCAAGCGGGTGCGAGTCAAGGTTTACCGATGAGCAAGTATCAGCAACCCTTAATGTCGAACGCATCGAGCCAAACTCATCCACCGAGAGTGTTCATCACTCAACAGACGAACGCTGCGTCCCAGACTTCGCCCACGGTGAGCAAGGTGCACACCGAGGTGACTGTCAAGGCAGAAGACACGAAGCGTCAGCCGGTAACCACTGTCGTCAATGCTACCCCGATTGAGTCCTCCAACAGTACTACCGAACGATTCTCGGATCAGCCTACGAAGCTGAGCAACCATCCACCTCAGAACTCGTCGTCCAGCAGTATGGTACCGACTATCTCAGGCACGACAACTAGTGTCCAGGAACACGTTAAACGGCAGTCTAAGGGAAGGGAACCCGGAGACGGCGAGGAGGGCGGTTCGAGGAAGGACTTTGTCAAGACGATTGGCAAACGCTTGAAGGCGAAAACGCAGAAGAAGGACCCGACGATGGGGAGGCAAAAGTCGCGGACGGAAAATAGAGCGCGGAAGGCATTTAGGACGATATCGTTCATCCTCGGCGCTTTTGTCGCCTGTTGGACACCGTATCACGTCTTAGCGTTGGTCGAGGGATTTTGCGCGAACCCTCCCTGCACGAACGAGCACCTTTTCATGTTCTCATATTTTCTGTGCTACGCGAACAGTCCGATGAACCCATTTTGCTACGCTCTTGCCAATCAGCAATTTAAAAAGACCTTCACCAGGATACTGAAGGGTGACTTGCACATGACGTAAAGGCAGCGAAAACGGGACAGTGTTCTTCCTTTTAGCGTTTAGCGTAAAACAGTAGGCCTTCCGTAATCAATACCGAATTATACTCATACGCCGAACATGTGGTGAAATTGGACAATAATTTAGTCAGAAGCGGCCCGTTCTAGACGCGACTTAAGTGAAAAGGTTAAACGTTATTCTTGCATAGTGTACATAATAGTAAAACACACATTCCTACTGTATGAAATCCGTACACGATTGTATATATTGTACATGTGTGAATAATTCTTAACTTTTACGCGATGGACAAGCACACAAATAGGGATCTGTAATTAACTTTAGACAATAGGCGATACGTTTAGGCGTAAGTTATAACGATACTCATGATATTAACTAATTATCCTGTAACAAGCTTCAAGCTGTCGAGACTTCAACAACTGTGAGGTCAATGCCCATAATAGTAAAATACTCGCATGGACATTTAGGAACGTTGCAAATCAAAGAAGTGGTCGGTATGCGTGCGCTTATACGTTCTGTTTATATCTAATGAACACGTTGTTCACGACGAAAGACAAAAAGTGAAAATACGAGAGACATTAAGTACGTACTATAAGAAAAATTAACCGAATCTGCTAAAAGTTCGCAGTAGCTTCGTGTAACTATTCGCAACGTGTATGATATTATCATTAGCCAGTTTCGATATATCCAGAAGATTCAGCGTCCCGCTACCATTCGTTATGGACAACGAAGAACGTCGAAGTGGTTCGTTTCCTGGGAGAAATGTCGAACATTCGAAAATTCTCTACCGGATTATTTGCAAATCCGAACATGCACTGCCCAGGTATGGCCTATTACTGCACAGGCCTTTTTCCGACCTTTCCTCCAATTTCACATTTATCCCCGTTACGAACCGCAGTTGACCGTCATTCAGCAGTACTTCGCTGTACTATCCGTTCAGTTACTTTTTTTGCCTACGCCCCGGCGTTACCGACATTTAAATACGAATAGTCATTTTCGCGCGAGATCACGGTTCATAATGCTTTCCCCATTATCATGTGTGTGCGTCTGTTTGCGCATTGTGTTTGTTATAGATTAGAAGCGGATACTGAGGGGGGCATCGATGAGTGTCATGCCGTCCCTGAGCCCCTGCCGGCTTGGCCACTTTCAACGTACCCTTTCGCTTATCCGCTGTAAACGAGTTTTACGCTTAATCTGACGTTACGGGTTACACGCTGATCGATACGCTGAACACGTACAAACGGCGGACGACTTTAATTCTTGTCCATCGTATCGCTCGCAAATAAGAATGCGTTTTCCTTTCGTTTTCAGCTTGACGCTTAGCCGCTTGAGCCGAGATTTACAAGGAATAAATGTAAATTACACGTCAATGCAAACTACTCAATTATATATAAGTGTCATTTTCGTCGTTCTAACGGACTTGTTTGGAAATGAAACGATCTCATTCGCCGATGCGACCAATGTTCCCGGCTAGTCACTACTGACACGTTCGGTATCTTCCGAAATTCACTACGGACGGCGGCAATTTTTCTCTATCTTCGTACTTGTAACCATTTATTATACATATTTGCACCTTCTGTCCGCTGCGTTAAGAAATTACCGTTCCTTTAAATGAATTTCGGAGTACGCTCAATGTACGCTAATAAGTACAACGTCGTACAAATATTCCTACGAAATTGTTACTCGTTCGATTTACTTTGATATTATTTTACGATTCGCACGATGTTATCTTGTGACCATATATGTTCCATTGAAAATTAACGAGTTTTTGTAAATGCAGAGTAATATGAGTCGTCGGGACACGCAAGTTTAGAATAATAATGAAAATAAGCGAAAGAAAAATAGTTGATAATGAATATAGCCGGAAGAATCTAAAATGTCAAATAATACAGCAGTATGGGCAAATGTCAATTTCCCGCAGTGTAGTTTACTATACAATACGCATATATGTATATACGCATTCATATAGTATTTATGCGTATGCACATACGGCACAAAGAATAATATACGCATATGTATAAGCAAAACACATTGCTACGGATCTGAACTCAGACGAACGTGGACAGGCTGTCTTCGACATTCGTCGAATGATTCCATTCCAACGTTACGTACGGTGTTTGCTTGTTGTACAAAGAAAAACCATAGAACTTTATTGGAGAATATTGACGCGTCGCGTGGATGATAGTCTACTACGTAGCATATAAATAACTATACGTACGTACATACATACGTGACATATGTAACGTGATCGATAGAGAATGCAATATATAGTAAGTAAGTGTAACGTGCGATAGGTGATACATAATAGAATGACATGGGCCATACGAAATGCAACAAACCAGAAACACGCATGAAGCCTAGATAACTCTTAGAGATCCCGAAATTGGCGAAAGTAAATTCCCATGCACCACGTTTATTCTCCGCGTGTATAATAACTCATGGTAACGATAGCTGTAGCTGGATATGCGTATGACATTAAATGGCATTAAATGGAAAACCGTTCGGGAAGAAAGAAATACGATTGTACAACTCGCTTCGAACAGAAAAATTCTCATAACCTATTGAAAGTTCGAACAAGACAGCGTGTTTCAGCCCTCTTGAAAGTTGAAATAAGAACGTTTGTTTTCAATTGCCGTAACGTGCGCTGCGCTTCCATCGATGCGAGTCAATGGTGTTCGATTTACTTCAATACTCTGTTTTTCGTTATGTTCACCTCGCTCAATTCATTAAAACGGCGAAAGTTCCTCCTCGCCCGTTTCCTCTAAAGTGAGAGTGCGTGAAATACGCATAAATATCGTGCCGTTAATCTGTCCTGTTTTTATAAACGAGTATTGCTCACCTCGACGTAACTCACATTGAAATAAGTTCCACCTGTAATCATTTTCCGTTGCGCGATTTGGCCTAACGGCGCGAAATGTAAATCCGTCAGGCGAATTCGATGAAAACAGGTTCCGATGTGTTACCGAACTACCGATCAGAAGCATGAAAGCTATCGCAGTTGTGTTAGTTGAAATTAGCTGCGCATTTTAACAGATGTTCGGCTTAAATGTAGGTATAAAACATATCTAAGGAATGTCAGCAGAATAATAAAAGAAAATCATCGTGCTTAACTTAGGTGCTCTCGGCGTCTATGGGATCAATGAAGTAAAATCATTTCATTGTTCACTGATTTATAGACAATACAATTTGCGCATGCACTCGCCCGACAATCTTAATCCCATCGATCCTTAAAAGCTAACAAGTTAGTGTATGTGATTTTTATACATTGTAAATTTTCGCGTTTTCCACTTTCAGTTTTGGCTTTTACCGAGGCAACCGACGCTACACAACATACCGACAGACACACTGCGTATGAACGTACAATCATGGAATTTGTTCAGCCTTTAAGGATTAAATGTGAAAATATACTGTAGTAAGATCGAAGCGTACGATTTGATTGCGCGTGCAATACCATTGATTAGAAATTAAGATTGAGAGCTGCGAACGTTACCGAAGTTATTTAAAACATAACCTGTGAACGATTATGAAGATAAACAATAAATGTACGAGCATAACTGATACCTAAGAACAATCTGAGAAGCACGTGGCGAAGTAAAGCATTTCGGCAAATTTTTTCCTTTCTAAAAGTATATTATATGTACCGCGCAAGCACAGTTGACGTATTCACGCTGTGCATTGTTGTGGGTGGAACTTTTGCATATGGAACATAACTGGGTTACATGACGTTTATAAGCTTACATCGTATGCGCTCGTTCGTCAAAGCATTCATTATCGTAACCATTTTCCGGAAGTATAACAGGCGTTTAACGCGAAACTCGTACGCTATTTGTAGAACCGGGCATTTGATGCGATATTGACAGTTCAAAGCTGTAACACACGCAAATGCAATTGATGACGGACCCCGTTGTGATGTGAAATATATATTATTCAAATAGACAATTTCTTTTTATTCCTGAGGCATCCTGTACGCGAAGGTATAAAAATCCGCCGCATCAAAGTATGAACATTGCTATCTATAGGCACTATTATAAGCAAACACGACTGTAATAAAGTAATGTGATATAAATATAAATGAACTTCCCTTAAGGATTATTATCCCAATAGCACAACGGTACCAGAACATCGGCTCAATTTTCTACACGCGTAAATAAAGTATGCATTATCACGTGATAAATCGTAAAAAGCAGCACTTCCGAACTAAATCGCAAACATTCAGAAGAAAGCAGACTTTAATATTTATCCTGTATGATTGGCGGTTAAATAAGAAAAATGCCCGTTAATGCCCGGCAAAAATATGTGGAAAAATCGCGAAAACCGAGCCTAAACATGGGGTCAAAAATTAAATCTCTGCCGATCGACTTGTAATTGTGCCAGATGAAAGGGGGTACAAAGAGACTTGGAAAAATTGCAACCGCACTGAAAAATTCGAAATAGTTTCCGAGATATGACAAAAATTAGATTGAAAAATGGAGAAAAACATAAGAAAAATACGGTTTTTTTAACAACTACGATCTGAAAATAAATCATTTGATTTGCTCACCTATACGAATCGAAAGATGGTGGACAGAGACTCAAAAAAAATCAAACCGCGTCCCAAAATTCGCAATAGTTCACGAGTTAGTTATAAGCAGAAATAGAGAGAAATAATAAGAAAAATAAGCTGAAAATAGGCTAAAAATGGCGAAAAATGTCAAATTTTCTTTTTGTTTCGGACCGATACCGTTCGATAGAGGGTAATTTGCCCTGCAGATAGACCACTTTCCGCGCGCTGAACTCTTCATAGTTTGCGAGATATGACGATTTTAAGAAGGTGCAAAAAAATTTTTTTCAAAATTGCTAATCGCGATTAATTCCACGCGAAAGTACGTGCAAAGAGCTTTAAGACAACCTATATTACTTATAGGTTTTGATCACTAGTTTAGACGGGACAGGGCCTTGAAGAAATCGAGAAAATCTTAAGGTATTGCCATTTTTGCGAAAAAATGATGGGTCACCGATTTGATCGCCCTTTTAACATATCAAAGGGGGTCCAAAATGACTAGGAAAAATGCAAGGCGCACCCCGAAATTCGCAATAGTTCCGGAGATATAGCCAATAATGTGCAGAAAAATCGTGAAAAACGAGCCTGAACATGGGGTCAAAAATTAAATCTCTGCCGATCGACTTGTAATTGTGCCAGATGAAAGGGGGTACAAAGAGACTTGGAAAAATTGCAACCGCACTGAAAAATTCGAAATAGTTTCCGAGATATGACAAAAATTAGATTGAAAAATGGAGAAAAACATAAGAAAAATACGGTTTTTTTAACAACTACGAACTGAAAGTAAATCATTTGACTTGCTCACCTATATGAAATGAAAGAGGGTCGACAGAGACTCAAAAAAATTCAAACCGCGCTCAAAAATTTGCAATAGTTCACGAGTTATAAGCAAAAATAGAGAGAAATAATAAGAAAAATAAGCTGAAAATAGGCTAAAAATGGCGAAAAATGTCAAATTTTCTTTTTGTTTCGGACCGATACCGTTCGATAGAGGGTAATTTGCCCTGAAGATAGATCACTTTCCGCGCGCTGAACTCTTCATAGTTTGCGAGATATGACGATTTTAAGAAGGTGCAAAAAAATTTTTTTTCAAAATTGCTAATCGCGATTAATTCCACGCGAAAGTACGTGCAAAGAGCTTTAAGACAACCTATATTACTTATAGGTTTTGATCACTAGTTTAGACGGGACAGGGCCTTGAAGAAATCGAGAAAATCTTAAGGTATTGCCATTTTTGCGAAAAAATGATGGGTCACCGATTTGATCGCCCTTTTAACATATCAAAGGGGGTCCAAAATGACTAGGAAAAATGCAAGGCGCACCCCGAAATTCGCAATAGTTCCGGAGATATAGCCAATAATGTGCAGAAAAATCGTGAAAAACGAGCCTGAACATGGGGTCAAAAATTAAATCTCTGCCGATCGACTTGTAATTGTGCCAGATGAAAGGGGGTACAATGAGACTTGGAAAAATTGCAACCGCACTGAATAATTCGGAATAGTTTCCGAGATATGGTTAAAAACAAATGAAAAAAGTGGAGAAATACACGAGGGAAGGAATGGTTTTTTTACAATCACCAACTGAAAGTCAATCGTTCAACTTGCTCTCCTACATAGCCTGAAAGGGAATCGGAAGAAGTTCCAGGAAATGCAAACTGCTCTCCGAAATTCGGACTAGAATTACGAATAAAAATAAGTAGAAAAACGACAAAAAATAAGCTGAAAATACGTGAAATCAAAGGTTGCGATCAACCTGTCCTTCGGAAAAATGAAAAATAATGCAAAGGGGTTTAAAAACCATAACCAGAATAAGGAATTAACAATTATTTTTGGAAATATGTAAACGTGGAAAAAATAAATGTGAACTTCAGGAAGAAATGGAAAGAAATTAACAATTTGACGAAGAAATGAAGGTACTTTAGCCGACGATATTATGTGAAGAAGACACGAAATATACAGGAACCGCATCGAAACAACTATATGAGTACACAATGGTGCTGTCCTTCACTGGTAACAATTCACGTTACCCAAATCAGTTAAACACAAACAGCATTTATGAAATCTAAGAATAAGAATAAATATCACAGAATTCGTGATCAAATTGAAAAAATACTACATACTACATACTTAATAGACTCTCTGCACCATTATGTATTAAAACGCGAATCGCAGCTCTTAGCCTGCTATGATCCATGATTCAGATAAGAATATCCAATTCATGGGTAATAGTGCCCAGGTCACACCACGTGGAGGTTGCTGCGAACAGTGACCCGCCCGTTTCACAATACGGACCCATCATATGGACGATTTAAAACTGATTCCACATTGATACTGGTCGAATAAGTTCACCTCACTAATAGAATTTATTCGATGATCAAAGACAATTGGAATCTGCAACTACCTGTCGCGGAGAACAATGGGTAAGAAAAGCTTATCAATTGCTCTTTGACAAGTGTCACTAACAATAATGATGTCAACAAAAATGAAGCATCATTATTTTTTTATACGCGAAACTTATTCTACGTGCGCACGTAGTATTTAATGTATCTAATTCCCCCCTTCAGCCTTATAATTAGAAAATGGATTTTGTTAGCGAGCAATTTAATACCAAGAATGGGGCAAATATAAATGATGAAAAGCTGAAGGAGGTATGTGCTTATTCTAAAATTACACAACTTATAGTCAACTGTAAACTCTGCGTCTTCAATCTTGCTTTTCATTCGATGCGATGCAAGATGGTTAGCTGGACCTAGCTTTAAAGAAAAATAGAAAATACACAACCCTGAATATCATACATTAAAACAATAATAAATGTAATATACATTCTATACAAAAGACAACGAACACTGATGAAAACAATAATTGGATGATAATGATGATGATAGAATTGTATAGAATCAACTGCCGATAAACAGGAAAAGATGAGTCTGAAACCCAAAAATGAAACAGGTTCCATGAAGTAGAATTAAATGTAGATAACTCCTGAAAACTACGAAAAACAGACACGTCCCAGCCTCCTGTCACGTAACGCAAGCAACACGCTAAAGAATGGAAATAGTACAAAGGAATCATATAAAGAGAACCCAAACTGGATAACGAAAGCTGGTAAGCCTGCAATACAAAGTAAACCAAATGAAAAATGTCCATAACACAGCACCAACAAACCACCTGCCACAAAAAATTAGAATTAATTACATTCTCAACATAGCTACATGACAGAAACGTTTTATAACGGTAAATTCTCGAAACTTTTGCGGGAGACAAGTGGCGGAACATCAGTTGCGGCATACAGCAAATAATGAATTAAACAACGGCAACCACTCAGACAAAGTCAATCAGTGAGAAATCGGCTGGAACGAAAAAGGAGAAAACCCTACAACAAAAAGCAGACAAATTAAAAATGTTCGTTAACACACACTACCTATGAAGATTATAATAACAAAAGAACACATCGAACCGACGATGAGCCTGAAACAATCAAAAAATATTTTTAATGATATCACATGTCCAATACATATGTGAGTTGACCTGCAACAAAAATTAAATTCTCATTAATAACTTATAATTGTTAACGAAAATTGTTAAAAAATTCTTGTAAAGTGAAACAGTATTACCATAGTAATGTCCCATGATAGTGATAAATTTGCCATCACTCATTGAAACAACCAAATGATTCGATTTACATTTTTTTTAAATTGTTACTATTACTTTCATCACTTGCTCCTAAAACAGAAAACAGACTGATTAAGCTATGTAATGGTGTAGCGAATATGTCATTTTCAAACAATTTAACGAAAAGTCCTGCAACAGAAGAAAATAAGAATTTGAAAAATATGCTTTCATTTTGATCAATGAAGACACTGAAACAGATAACAAATGTTATTATACAAGTAAAAAAAATGACATAAAAGACCTGCAACAAAACCAAAATTTGATTACTTAAAATAAACGTTGGATGATGACGTCCATGAAAGGGGATGCACCTGAAACAAAAAGCAAATATATGTTAGCGAATCCATACTTTATTTCCGAGTCGAGTAACAAGCCGCGATTAACACTTGATTAAAGTCTCTACTACACACATATGGCATGATTTAATGATAAGTAAACAACTGGAGCACATGACCTAGTGCACAAATCAAATATTTAATCTTTACCCCAAAGTACATTCTACTTTCTACACATTAAACATAACAAGTGTTAATGGTGGAAGTTAATCGTTCCTATTGTATTCAAATTGCAGGAGTAACTGTTGCAAGTTACATATGCAAAACGAATCATGACGAGTATAGTGACTATCGTGGAAAATTGTTCCCGCGGTGAAGCCCTTTTTTTCGGGCCACTTCAGCTATATCAAAATAGCCTCTTCTTTCTTCGGACAATAAGCATGCATGTCCCGACTGATCGGGAATTTTTCAACAAGGATCGAACATTTTACATAAATTTGTGCATTAATGCAAAGACAAAGTGAGAACGAAATTTTAAGTGTATCCCTACCTATCCGTTTCAAAAACTAATATTTGCAGTAAGCAATGTCAATTTCGCCTTTGCTTTGAAAAAATGTCCAGATTAATATAAAATGCCGGTACCTGTTTTTTCGAAAATTAAACCGATTACTCGACGTACGAGTAATTAAGTTTGTGAACAAAGACTAACACGCAAGGACTGCCAATATATTTGGTAGACCGTACACGTGCACATTTAACCGAAATTCCCAATCAGTTCGAAATATGTACACACAAAGTGTGTGTACCTATTTCTGCTTAATAATACAAAATAGTCTTAAATTTAGCACTTGACTATTGCCACCGATCACTACCACGAATACTGGCAACAGGACTTATATATGAGACAACTATATTGTTATAAGAAGGGTGATGGAATGCTTATAACGTTATTTTAATACAATAATGATATTAAGACATATCGATATTTTTCGAGCAAGCATTCTATAAAGTATATCAGATAACGAGCAAAATATTATGGTTGCAATTGTCAAGTGAATCCCAGGTGAGGACACATCACTTTAACGCCTAACCCCTACCCGCGAGAGAATAAGTGATATCCCCACTCCTGGCCCTACCTACTTAAAATCTACCATTTATACAGAAATATGCTACCTGCCTACCTAATACAGGTAACCCTCCTATAACACGGTAGTTAGGTTCCTAGAAAATGCCGTGTTGTGTGAAACCGTGTTGCATGAGACCCAGAGCTAGTACAAAAAGGGGGGTTACGTTCCAAAAACTTATTATAAACAATTTTTTTCTTTAATTCGACATAAACAACTTAATTTTTATTAAAAATATAAATGTATGTACAACACAAAGTAAAAAAAAAATTGTAATCTAACGCAACCATAATTTAACGAATTTATTCGTCATCACTGCTCAGTATAATCAACCGAGAACGTCTTTTCGGTGGAACGATATCGCCTTCACTTTCAGAATTTTTTTCTCTATTTAAAGTTTTTGTATGTTTTCCCCTCTTAAAAAAATCTGTAATCGAACTTTGCTTGCTGGTTTTTATTAGGTCATTGTAAATTTCGCGGTATGGAGCTAAACAGTTTTGCAGCTCCCTTTTGAATTTTCGACTTCTTTCCGTGGAAGGGTCTGTATTAAAGAAAAATTATTCGAGATTTTCCGCTAAGCATAGGCCTTCTTGTATTTTTTTTAATGTTAAATTCTTAACTGCACAATCTTCATCAGAGCTAGCGTCCACAAAATCGATTTGATTTGCATGCATCTAGGGATGCCATTTTCATCAAATCCGCTTCATCAACTTCTTCTTCCACTAATAAATCTTGAATGTCTTTGGTAGGTATATCCACAAAACCTTCGCCTTCGATTGATTTAGCGACTTCTAATATGGCACCAATTCCATTTTCTGATGTTTCACGCATGTTTTCTGTTTCAATTGAAGAGGGCCATATCCTTCTTCCAACACGCATTTAAGGTTGATGTTTTTATTTCTTTCAGCGACAAAGATATGTCCCCAATGTCTTACGGGGCACACAGGCCCCGATAAGAGGAACAACCGTGTTATAGGATGCCGTGTTGTAGGAGTGTTCCCGCAATTTGCGAATCGTGTTATAGCGAAACCGTGTTATAAGATACCGTGTTATAGGAGGGTTACCTGTACCTATATTTAAAAATGCAAAGCAATCACACCAACACACACACTCCATTCTCACACATACCGCCCGGATGCAAAAAGCCTATTCCTAGAGAGTACGTCCCGGGACGTCTCCGACACCCGAACTCAGCGCACATCATCATTCATTCACTACGGTACGTACCAATTCCTGAAATCAACTGTCAAGTGCGAGTGCCGTGCAAGTTAGCCGCGATCGCGATTCATACTGGCTCAGTTTTCTGTACAACCAACTGTTGTATAGCATAAAGTAATATTGCGTTCAACTGTAATCATCTACTAATAAGAAAAAAATACTGAGCAGTAATCATACTGATTTCTTCAGAAATAGGTGAATTACGCTACGAAACCACAATATGCATATCTTTTTATCCAATGTGCAATCCATAACACTACCATTCATACCACACACAATGGAAAGCACGTTGGCGGTCACTCAACAAAATGACAGTTGCTTACATATATATTTTATTCAAAATACGTGTTCACTGGCCTGATCCATGCATGCAGCACCTAGGCGCATGTATGGTTTCAGACCCTAAATAATGAACACGGGCAATTAAAATGTATACCAACCACTTTTGCTGAAAACATCCTAAACTAAGATTAGTGAAATAAATGTGTCTAAGCGGGCTAAAACGTATCTGCATTCATTTTAATTGCAATAGATCTATTATACATGAATATGTATAGTTTACGAAAATTGACTCTAATTCATTCTCTATTAAAAATAAATATTGAGCATGCATTATTCTACATTTTATGAACTTCAAGTTATAGTAAAATTTATCGAAATTCAGAATCATAAAGTAAACCTGAAAATGAAAGCTTGATTAGCCTCGAGCGACCTGCTCTCAAAGAGATAATTTTAAAAATAATCAAACATCTGTATATCTCTCTGAACGCAGATAGTACTCGTCGCGAAGTACCTTCGTGCTCTTGTAATACTAAATCAAACGACGGACAAGAAATAGTTTCTAATTATACCAAAAGTATAATCAGAAACATTAGTAGTTACAAAATATGGCTTTAATGTAGGAACGCATTCATGATTAACTTTATATATCGGCAACATCTAAATTGAACAATGACGAGATTCAGCTGACAATAAACTTGGTTATTTACAAAATTTCGTTTCCATGTAATATTTTCTTTAATCGCGAATCGCGGGCCAATTGTGACACACAAAATGAGCGACGAAGGCCTATCCTACTCTAAACACACATACAACATAAACAAATTGCCACTCGTAGATATACTCCGCAGAGTATACCTACGGTCACTATACTCTCATAAAAAATATCTAAAGAACCAATACAACCAACCACCCGTGTCGTTTCGGACCATTCATCCTGCGACATGTTTGGGTGATCGGAGGAACATAAAAATGTGACTCATCGGTGTTGGTTTGTCAGGATACCACAGGAACATGCTGCATCGATGAGTCCTTATCCCTCAGAGATCTCTCTCATCCAGCATCAGATAGGCAGCATTAAAAATGTTCTTGAAATTTCGACTATACAAAGCAACAACAAAAAGTAATAATTTATTATCCAATTATTGAAACAATTGTGCCAGTGAACAACTTTATTTAGGAAATATAAATACTTACAATATGGCCATTTTTCAAAAAATTGAAATCCATCATTTACGCCGAAGAACACTGACTCTACTACGTAGTGAAAAACTATGTTTTATTATTATGATTAAATATTTGTATTGACGAGCAATACTGAGTCTATTGTGTAACGAAAACTATTATAATATAACTCAAAGTCCTGTTCAAATGATTCTATGGACAATACAAAATTTCCTTTAATAACAGATTAAAGTAGCTCTGAGTAAAGGATCGCGAACAAACACTGACTCTATTTCGCGTGACTCTGTATAGAAATACAAAAGGGGTTAAAGTTATGCAATAAACCTGTACGGTTAAAGGGGTATTTATACATCGAATTCAAACACTGACTCTGAACCGCATTGCGCGCGGCCACAAAATTCTGAAACAGAAAACAGTAAGACATGAGTAAACATTTCATATGAAGTGGAATTTTTAAAAAATGTAAATACTAATATAAGGTAAAGAATGAAGCTAAATGTTTAATGCTAAAGGAAAATTATGTCGAAATACGTATTGCCCCGTATTACATTTTCAAGATTTCAATAAATCTGAGGTTGGGACAACATAAATTTGATCATTAAATAGTATAAATGTGGCAGCTCACCTTTTATGATCTGCACAGTATCACTGCCAGGCTCTTGTAATGGTAGCTACACAGAAGTGAGCGGTGATTAGTTGATCAGCGGCTACGTTCAGATTCTCCTCCTTCAAATAGTCCGTTACCGCGGCAATGTTCATCGGAATGGGCCGGCAATGTGTGTGTTCACCTACTCACACAAATAACCGAAAATATTGGACTACTTTGTCGCATATTAGATCAATGAGGTCGATATATGTCATGAGTCAGTTACATATGCAGGGCATGCATAGAATTAGATACATGGATGTGGTGAAACTCACCGAAATTGAAGTAACAACTGCAAAATACGACATTCGCATGCCATGGCGTCCACCGGTTTCCTCAATTGCAAGGCAGTCTGAAATCACAGTCGAATATCTTTAATAATTTAGTGATGCAAGGAAAATCATGTCGATATACGTATTGCCCAGTATTACGTTTTTAAGATTTCAATAAATCTGGGGTTGGGACAACATAAATTTGACCATTAAATAGTATAAATGTGGGAGCTCACCTCTTACGATCTGCACCGTGTCACCGCCAGGCACGCGTAATGGCGGCTGCACAGAAGTTAGCGGCGATTGGCTGATCGGCGCCTACGTTCAGACTCTACTACTTCGAACAGTTCGTTACCGCGGCAATCTTCATCGGAAGGAGCCGGCAATGTGTGTGTTCACCTACTCACACAAACAACCGATCATTTCAATATTAGACTACTTGTCGCATATTAGACGAATAAGCTCGATATATGTCATGAGTCAATTACATATGCAGAGCATGCATCGAATTAGGTACATGGATGTGGTGAAACTCACCGAAGTTGAAGTAACAACTGCAAAATACGACATTCCCATGCCATGGCGCCCAACGGTTTCCTCAATTGCAAGGCAGTCTGAAATCACATTCGAATATCTTTATTAATTTACCGATGCAAGGAAAATCATGTCGATATACGTATTGCCCAGTATTACATTTTTAAGATTTCAATAAATCTGGGGTTGGGACAACATAAATTTGACCATTAAATAGTATAAATGTGGGAGCTCACCTCTTACGATCTGCACCGTGTCACCGCCAGGCACCCGTAATGGCGGCTGCACAGAAGTAAGCGGCGATTGGCTGATCGGCGCCTACGTTCAGACTCTACTATTCGAACAGTTCGTTACCGCGGCAATCTTCATCGGAAGGAGCCGGCAATGTGTGTGTTCACCTACTCACACAAATAACCAAACATTTCACTGTTGGACTACTTTGTCGCATATTAGACGAATGACTACGATATATGTCATGAGTCAATTACATATGCAGAGCATGCATCGAATTAGATACATGGATGTGGTGAAACTCACCGAAATTGAAGTAAAAACTGCAAAATACAACATTCGCATAGCGTCCACCGGTTTCCTCAATTGCAAGGTAGTCTGAAATCATAGTCAAATATCTTTCATAATTTACCGATGCAAGGAAAATCATGTCGATATACGTATTGCCCAGTATTACATTTTTAAGATTTCAATAAATCTGGGGTTGGGACAACATAAATTTGACCATTAAATAGTATAAATGTGGGAGCTCACTTATTACGATCTGCACCGCGTCACTGCCCGGCTCCGATAATGGCGGCTGCACGGAAGTTAGCGGCGATTGGCTGATCGGCGCCTACGTTCAGACTCTACTACTTCGAACAGTTCGTTACCGCGGCAATCTTCATCGGAAGGAGCCGGCAATGTGTGTGTTCACCTACTCACACAAATAACCAAACATTTCACTGTTGGACTACTTTGTCGCATATTAGACGAATGACTACGATATATGTCATGAGTCAATTACATATGCAGAGCATGCATCGAATTAGATACATGGATGTGGTGAAACTCACCGAAATTGAAGTAACAACTGCAAAATACGACATTCCCATGCCATGGCGCCCAACGGTTTCCTCAATTGCAAGGCAGTCTGAAATCACAGTCGAATATCTTTAATAATTTACCGATGCAAGGAAAATCATGTCGATATACGTATTGCCCAGTATTACGTTTGTAAGATTTCAATAAATCTGGGGTTGGGACAACATAAATTTGACCATTAAATAGTATAAATGTGGGAGCTCACCTCTTACGATCTGCACCGTGTCACCGCCAGGCACCCATAATGGCGGCTGCACGGAAGTGAGCGGCGATTGGCTGATCGGCGCCTACGTTCAGACTCTACTACTTCGAACAGTTCGTTACCGCGGCAATCTTCATCGGAAGGAGCCGGCAATGTGTGTGTTCACCTACTCACACAAATAACTAAACATTTCACTGTTGGACTACTTTGTCGCATATTAGACGAATGACTACGATATATGTCATGAGTCAATTACATATGCAGAGCATGCATCGAATTAGATACATGGATGTGGTGAAACTCACCGAAATTGAAGTAACAACTGCAAAATACGACATTCGCATGCCATGGCGTCCACCGGTTTCCTCAATTGCAAGGCAGTCTGAAATCACAGTCGAATATCTTTAATAATTTACCGATGCAAGGAAAATCATGTCGATATACGTATTGCCCCGTATCACATTTGTAAGATTTCAATAAATCTGGGGTTGGGACAACATAAATTTGACCGTTAAATAGTATAAATGTGGGAGCTCACCTCTTACGATCTGCACCGCGTCACTGCCCGGCTCCGGTAATGGCGGCTGCACGGAAGTGAGCGGCGATTGGCTGATCGGCGCCTACGTTCAGACTCTACTACTTCGAACAGTTCGTTACCGCGGCAATCTTCATCGGAAGGAGCCGGCAATGTGTGTGTTCACCTACTCACACAAATAACCAAACATTTCACTGTTGGACTACTTTGTCGCATATTAGACGAATGACTACGATATATGTCATGAGTCAATTACATATGCAGAGCATGCATCGAATTAGATACATGGATGTGGTGAAACTCACCGAAATTGAAGTAACAACTGCAAAATACGACATTCCCATGCCATGGCGCCCAACGGTTTCCTCAATTGCAAGGCAGTCTGAAATCACAGTCGAATATCTTTAATAATTTACCGATGCAAGGAAAATCATGTCGATATACGTATTGCCCAGTATTACGTTTGTAAGATTTCAATAAATCTGGGGTTGGGACAACATAAATTTGACCATTAAATAGTATAAATGTGGGAGCTCACCTCTTACGATCTGCACCGTGTCACCGCCAGGCACCCATAATGGCGGCTGCACGGAAGTGAGCGGCGATTGGCTGATCGGCGCCTACGTTCAGACTCTACTACTTCGAACAGTTCGTTACCGCGGCAATCTTCATCGGAAGGAGCCGGCAATGTGTGTGTTCACCTACTCACACAAATAACTAAACATTTCACTGTTGGACTACTTTGTCGCATATTAGACGAATGACTACGATATATGTCATGAGTCAATTACATATGCAGAGCATGCATCGAATTAGATACATGGATGTGGTGAAACTCACCGAAATTGAAGTAACAACTGCAAAATACGACATTCGCATGCCATGGCGTCCACCGGTTTCCTCAATTGCAAGGCAGTCTGAAATCACAGTCGAATATCTTTAATAATTTACCGATGCAAGGAAAATCATGTCGATATACGTATTGCCCCGTATCACATTTGTAAGATTTCAATAAATCTGGGGTTGGGACAACATAAATTTGACCGTTAAATAGTATAAATGTGGGAGCTCACCTCTTACGATCTGCACCGCGTCACTGCCCGGCTCCGGTAATGGCGGCTGCACGGAAGTGAGCGGCGATTGGCTGATCGGCGCCTACGTTCAGACTCTACTACTTCGAACAGTTCGTTACCGCGGCAATCTTCATCGGAAGGAGCCGGCAATGTGTGTGTTCACCTACTCACACAAATAACCAAACATTTCACTGTTGGACTACTTTGTCGCATATTAGACGAATGACTACGATATATGTCATGAGTCAATTACATATGCAGAGCATGCATCGAATTAGATACATGGATGTGGTGAAACTCACCGAAATTGAAGTAACAACTGCAAAATACGACATTCCCATGCCATGGCGCCCAACGGTTTCCTCAATTGCAAGGCAGTCTGAAATCACAGTCGAATATCTTTAATAATTTACCGATGCAAGGAAAATCATGTCGATATACGTATTGCCCAGTATTACGTTTGTAAGATTTCAATAAATCTGGGGTTGGGACAACATAAATTTGACCATTAAATAGTATAAATGTGGGAGCTCACCTCTTACGATCTGCACCGTGTCACCGCCAGGCACCCATAATGGCGGCTGCACGGAAGTGAGCGGCGATTGGCTGATCGGCGCCTACGTTCAGACTCTACTACTTCGAACAGTTCGTTACCGCGGCAATCTTCATCGGAAGGAGCCGGCAATGTGTGTGTTCACCTACTCACACAAATAACTAAACATTTCACTGTTGGACTACTTTGTCGCATATTAGACGAATGACTACGATATATGTCATGAGTCAATTACATATGCAGAGCATGCATCGAATTAGATACATGGATGTGGTGAAACTCACCGAAATTGAAGTAACAACTGCAAAATACGACATTCGCATGCCATGGCGTCCACCGGTTTCCTCAATTGCAAGGCAGTCTGAAATCACAGTCGAATATCTTTAATAATTTACCGATGCAAGGAAAATCATGTCGATATACGTATTGCCCCGTATCACATTTGTAAGATTTCAATAAATCTGGGGTTGGGACAACATAAATTTGACCGTTAAATAGTATAAATGTGGGAGCTCACCTCTTACGATCTGCACCGCGTCACTGCCCGGCTCCGGTAATGGCGGCTGCACGGAAGTGAGCGGCGATTGGCTGATCGGCGCCTACGTTCAGACTCTACTACTTCGAACAGTTCGTTACCGCGGCAATCTTCATCGGAAGGAGCCGGCAATGTGTGTGTTCACCTACTCACACAAATAACCAAACATTTCACTGTTGGACTACTTTGTCGCATATTAGACGAATGACTACGATATATGTCATGAGTCAATTACATATGCAGAGCATGCATCGAATTAGATACATGGATGTGGTGAAACTCACCGAAATTGAAGTAACAACTGCAAAATACGACATTCCCATGCCATGGCGCCCAACGGTTTCCTCAATTGCAAGGCAGTCTGAAATCACAGTCGAATATCTTTAATAATTTACCGATGCAAGGAAAATCATGTCGATATACGTATTGCCCAGTATTACGTTTGTAAGATTTCAATAAATCTGGGGTTGGGACAACATAAATTTGACCATTAAATAGTATAAATGTGGGAGCTCACCTCTTACGATCTGCACCGTGTCACCGCCAGGCACCCATAATGGCGGCTGCACGGAAGTGAGCGGCGATTGGCTGATCGGCGCCTACGTTCAGACTCTACTACTTCGAACAGTTCGTTACCGCGGCAATCTTCATCGGAAGGAGCCGGCAATGTGTGTGTTCACCTACTCACACAAATAACCGAACATTTCAATGTTGGACTACTTTGTCGCATATTAGACGAATGAGCTCGATATATGCCATGAGTCAGTTACGTATGCAGAGCATGCATCGAATTAGATACATGGATGTGGTGAAACTCACCGAAAATGAAGTAACAACTGCAAAATACGACATTCGCATGCCATGGCGTCCACCGGTTTCCTCAATTGCAAGGCAGTCTGAAATCACAGTCGAATATCTTTAATAATTTACCGATGCAAGGAAAATCATGTCGATATACGTATTGCCCCGTGTTATATTTTCAAGATTTCAATAAATCTGGGGTTGGGACAACATAAATTTGACCATTAAATAGTATAAATGTGGGAGCTCACCTCTTACGATCTGCACCGCGTCACTGCCCGGCTCCGGTAATGGCGGCTGCACAGAAGTTAGCGGCGATTGGCTGATCGGCGCCTACGTTCAGACTCTACTACTTCGAACAGTTCGTTACCGCGGCAATCTTCATCGGAAGGAGCCGGCAATGTGTGTGTTCACCTACTCACACAAATAACCAAACATTTCAATATTGGACTACTTTGTCGCATATTAGACGAATGACTACGATATATGTCATGAGTCAATTACATATGCAGAGCATGCATCGAATTAGATACATGGATGTGGTGAAACTCACCGAAATTGAAGTAACAACTGCAAAATACGACATTCGCATGCCATGGCGTCCACCGGTTTCCTCAATTGCAAGGCAGTCTGAAATCACAGTCAAATATCTTTCATAATTTACCGATGCAAGGAAAATCATGTCGATATACGTATTGCCCCGTATCACATTTGTAAGATTTCAATAAATCTGGGGTTGGGACAACATAAATTTGACCATTAAATAGTATAAATGTGGGAGCTCACCTCTTACGATCTGCACCGTGTCACCGCCCGGCTTCGATAATGGCGGCTGCACAGAAGTTAGCGGCGATTGGCTGATCGGCGCCTACGTTCAGACTCTACTACTTCGAACAGTTCCTTACCGCGGCAATCTTCATCGGAAGGAGCCGGCAATGTGTGTGTTCACCTACTCACACAAATAACCAAACATTTCACTGTTGGACTACTTTGTCGCATATTAGACGAATGACTACGATATATGTCATGAGTCAATTACATATGCAGGGCATGCATCGAATTAGATATTTTAGCGGCTTTTTATCGAAAATTACGTGTGACGCCATCTTACCATATTCCCGTAAACTTCATTCATCGTTTGTTTACAAAACTAATTGACGCAATTTCAGATTGCTTTTACAGCCACAAATATGGTACGTCTACTTGATAAACATTTTATTATAAAGCGTTCACTTATAAAATCACATATTTTTTAATTATAGAATGCACGTTTAGTCTCCGCAATTAGTAGTTTTGAATACGTATAATATTTTACGGTTCCTTAACTCACTGCGTCAAAATCAAGTGTCAAACACTGATTATTGCTTTTTAATATACCATACGTCTTCTCCGCAATATTTTTAATGGACCGAAACATGATTTTTATTGGATATAGATACCCTACTTTATACAAAACTCAATTTTCATACTTATCTGATTGAATTTCTTTTCTTTTTTATTAATTGCATGTTTCCGTAACTTATTTCTTTCTATTACTGTTCTGCGACACATCTATTATTTTCTTTTTATTGTATACTCTATATTATTATACAAGTTATGATATTTCATGCGTAATAATACATTTTTCTTCTTTATTACAGGCGCCAGGACATCGCACCATCATTTTAACTTGAGCAGCTTCGCATTCATAAGATCGCAGCAACAAATCATCAAATACGTATCGTTTGACACTCCAGATTGGAACGCAACAGACTTACGAACAATTAGTTACAAATTATTGAGATACTAGACTATATTCTAATGCAATTTTACATTACGCTAAGTATGGAAGCGTTAGAATAAATTTTATTAAACAATTTTTTTGTACAGTATTTTATGAGAAAATAAATGAGTTAAATCTAATTCTGCGTTCTCTAATCAATTAGTTATAAGATTCCATTTATCCACTATCCCTCGCTGCTATTAATTCTTTGTCGTAAAACATTCAAAAATTAATCCAACGCTAAAGGAACTGTAAAAAAGCAAGGCGATGTTTGAAGAAGGCAAGAATTTTAATGTCGCAGACTTCTAAACAAATACCATAGAAGGATCCTTAAAAGTGGTAAGTATTGCTAAATCAGTGGTAAAAAGCATAAAAAGTTGGTGAAAGTTCAAAATCAGCTTCGGTTTAAACAATAAACTCAACCCTAAATTTATAAAAATTTGAGTTGAGTTATGCCACCTCTTAAGTCTTCATATTATCCTAATACGATATCTGAAAATTTTCCGAAAAATTTTGGAGCAACTTGTGCCACCTCTTAGGTCCTCATATTCTCCTAATACGATATCTGAAAATTTTCCGAAAAATTTGGAGCAACTTGTGCCACCTCTTAAGTGTTCATATTCTCCCAGCTTATTTTTACAATTATACGATATTTCAAATTTTTATAAATTTTATTAAACAATTTTTTGTACAGTATTTTATGAGAAAATAAATGAGTTAAATGTAATTCTGCGTTCTCTAATCAATTAGTTATAAGATTCCATTTATCCACTGTCCCTCGCTGCTATTAATTCTTTGTCGTAAAACATTCAAAAATTAATCCAACGCTACTGAGGAACTGTAAAAAAGCAAGGCGATGTTTGAAGAAGGCAAGAATTTTAATGTCGCAGACTTCTAAACAAATACCATAGAAGGATCCTTAAAAGTGGTAAGTATTGCTAAATCAGTGGTAAAAAGCATAAAAAGTTGGTGAAAGTTCAAAATCAGCTTCGGTTTAAACAATAAACTCAACCCTAAATTTGTAAAAATTTGAGTTGAGTTATGCCACCTCTTAAGTCTTCATATTATCCTAATATGATATCTGAAAATTTTCCGAAAAATTTTGGAGCAACTTGTGCCACCTCTTAGGTCCTCATATTCTCCTAATACGATATCTGAAAATTTTCCGAAAAAATTTGGAGCAACTTGTGCCACCTCTTAAGTGTTCATATTCTCCTAATACGATATTTCAAATTTTTATAAATTTTATTAAACAATTTTTTGTACAGTATTTTATGAGAAAATAAATGAGTTAAATGTAATTCTGCGTTCTCTAATCAATTAGTTATAAGATTCCATTTATCCACTGTCCCTCGCTGCTATTAATTCTTTGTCGTAAAACATTCAAAAATTAATCCAACGCTACTGAGGAACTGTAAAAAAGCAAGGCGATGTTTGAAGAAGGCAAGAATTTTAATGTCGCAGACTTCTAAACAAATACCATAGAAGGATCCTTAAAAGTGGTAAGTATTGCTAAATCAGTGGTAAAAAGCATAAAAAGTTGGTGAAAGTTCAAAATCAGCTTCGGTTTAAACAATAAACTCAACCCTAAATTTGTAAAAATTTGAGTTGAGTTATGCCACCTCTTAAGTCTTCATATTATCCTAATACGATATCTGAAAATTTTCCGAAAAAATTTGGAGCAACTTGTGCCACCTCTTAAGTGTTCATATTCTCCTAATACGATATTTCAAATTTTTCGAAAAAATTTCTGGACAACTTGTGCCACTTCTTCGGTATTCATATTCTTCCGATACAATATCTCAAATTTTCGGTAAAATTTCGCGGCGACTTGTGCCACCTCTTCGGTATTCATATTCTCCTGATACAATATCTCAGAATTTTCGGAATTTTCCGAATTTCACCGGATGAATTTAACGTGAATTTCGAGAGTTTGTAACAGGAGAATATAAGTATGCAGGAGGTGGCAGAAGGTATCGAAAATTTCTTCGGTGGAAAATTTACTTCAGCATTCTGTTTGAATACAACTTTTACAATTTCCTGAATTATTCCGGATAATTTCCAGGATTTTTTATCAGGAGAATATGAGAATTCGGGAAGATGAATTTTTATCCAAAAATTCAGGGATTTTGTAACAGAAGAATGAAAATATTTTAGAGGTGGCAGGAATATGCTGGTAGTTTAATTATTTAAATTTTAGCGGCTTTTTATCGAAAATTACGTGTGGCGCCATCTTACCATATTCCCGTAAACTACTAGCCAATCAAGTCAAAGAAACAATTAAATTTATATTAAATTCTTTCTACTCCTTTTATTACTTCTCCACAATATCAGGATTGTTGTTAAATTGTTTTATACATTTAGCAACGCTATTATTATATTTATTTATAATTAATAAATATTTAATACAAACACGCACTTGCCTTTGGTGATTGAGTAGTTTCTGAGATCTGCGAATAGATGGCGCCACATATACTGATTGGCAATAAGTTGTTTGCGAAAACTTCTAAGAGATGGCGCCACATATACCGTTTGCCGATGAGTAATTTGCGAAAACTTCAAAGAGACGGCGCCACAAATAAAGATGGCCGACGAGTAGTTTGCGGGAATTTCGGAGAGATGGCGCCACTAATACCAAAGTCAAATGCCTGTTTGTATTAAACACGTATTATTTAAAAATTAATATTATGATACTGTTACGTGTACCAAACCAATTGTTATTAATTATAGTACTGTGGAGTCTTAATAGAATGAAGGGAGAGATTTATTATAAAATTAATAAGATGTCGATGCTTAAAAATTTCTTAAAAAAGCGCGGAAATTTAAATGAATAAAATACGTTTTGTTAATTACTAATCTAAACTGTTTTTATTGTACATTTTGCTTTGTATTCTAGACCCTGGGGCATTGTACAGTTATTTGATCCTATTTATTATTAAAATAAAGTGTAATAGCAGCAAAGGTCTGCAGTAATTTGCAATGAGCTTGTTTTTAAACAATTATTCAGTTAATACATGTATATATATAATTAATATATAAAAATTATCCATATTATAATATTATTAATAATTAATTGAATCATTATTATTAATTAATTATTAATTAATTCATTATTATTTATTGTTTATTAAGTAATAATGAATTAATTATTAATAAATCATTATTAATAATTGATACATAATTAATTTTATAATATGAATAATTAGTATATATTAATTATCCATATTATAATTTTATTAGCAATTAATTAATAAATTATTTATTATGTATTAAATAATAATGAATTAATTATTAATAAATCATTATTAATAATTGATACATAATTAATATTATAATATGGATAATTAATATATATTAACAATATATATATATATTTATTTATTTATTAATTGTGTATGTATATATTAATTTAATAATTGTTTAAAAACAAGCTGACTGAAAATTAGTGGAGACCTTTGCTGCTGTTACACTTTATTGTAATAATAAGTAGGATAAAATAACTATACAGTGCCCCAGAGTCTAGAATACAAAGCACAATGTACAATAAAAACAAATAGTAATAAATCGTTATTAATAAATGATACGTAATTAATATTATAATATGGATAATTCATATTTATTTATAATATATATATTTATTTATTTATAGAAAATGTTTTAACATTTTCTATATTTATATATATGTGTTATAAATGTGTTAATTAAATAATAGTATATAATTATTTTATTGCCTACATTAAAGGAAAATGTATTTTTAATTTCTAAAATTATTGCACTTAATCTGCCAAGACAAATTGGTAATTATTTAATATTAAGTTACTTGTATATTTAAATATATAGAAAATGTTTTAACATTTTCTATATTTATATATATGTGTTATAAATGTGTTAATTAAATAATAGTATATAATTATTTTATTGCCTACATTAAAGGAAAATGTATTTTTAATTTCTAAAATTATTGCACTTAATCTGCCAAGACAAATTGGTAATTATTTAATATTAAGTTACTTGTATATTTAAATATATAGAAAATGTTTTAACATTTTCTATATTTATATATATGTGTTATAAATGTGTTAATTAAATAATAGTATATAATTATTTTATTGCCTACATTAAAGGAAAATGTATTTTTAATTTCTAAAATTATTGCACTTAATCTGCCAAGACAAATTGGTAATTATTTAATATTAAGTTACTTGTATATTTAAATATATAGAAAATGTTTTAACATTTTCTATATTTATATATATGTGTTATAAATGTGTTAATTAAATAATAGTATATAATTATTTTATTGCCTACATTAAAGGAAAATGTATTTTTAATTTCTAAAATTATTGCACTTAATCTGCCAAGACAAATTGGTAATTATTTTTATTCATTTTTTAATAATTATTATATACTTTAAGTCCTTTCGTACAATATAGTATTTGCAACATCGAGGTCGCAAACATTAAGGTAAATGTGAACTTTATATTAATATTACGCTGTTATCCCTAAGGTAATTTATTCTTTTAATAATTTATAATTTAAATCCTATCATTTATTCATTTATTTATGTTTATTTTTTTTTAGAGTTTATTAAATCTATGTATTTCCCCAATAAAATAATACAATTACATTTATAAGTTATATAATTATTATATTTTAAATTATATTTTATAAATATTATTGTATTATAAAATTCTATAGGGTCTTATCGTCTAACAATTTTATTTCAGCATTTTAACTGAAATTTAAGTTTCAATATTTTAATCTGAGACAGTTAATTTTTCATTTTTTCTTTCATTCTAGACTTTAATTAAAAGCCAATTTATTATGCTACCTTAGTACAGTTAAGTTACTGCAGCTCTTTAAAATTTCTTTTCAGTGAGCAGAACCTACTTCAAATTTTTTTCTAGAAGCAATGTTTTTGTTAAACATTTGAAAATTATTTATTTTGCCTAATTCCTTAAATTAATATTTTTTATTTTTTATTATTTTTAAATATTTTTTTTACTTGTATTTACATTGTATTATAATTTTATTAGTTAAAGTTATTTTTTTAATTAAATTATTAAAGTTTAAAATTTAAATTTTATTTCTTATTCTTTGATGAATTATTACATTTTCTTTAATGGTGAATAATAAAAATTCTACATTTTTGTTTTATTTTATTTCTTTTAATATTAAATATATAGTTTATCCCATATATTCTTTTCTAATTAATTTTTTATAAAATTTTATATTTTTATAAATTTAAATAATTAGCTTAAATTGAATTTATTTATTAAAAAACTAGATATTGTTAAATTTGAATAACCTTTCATTTCTATATATATATTTAAAATAATATTGTTATATTAATTTTATTATAATAATAGCTCATTTAATTTCGAGAAAATATTTATTTTATATTTTTATTTGTAAATCCATGATGCAAAAGGTATGATAAATTAAATTTTCTTTTATATTTTGATTTTTTTTTCCTTTACCTGTAATTTTATTTTGATATCATTTCTTTATTATACTTTGATTAATTATTTTTATTTATTTTATTTTTATTATTATATTATTTTTATATAATTTTTATTATTAATTTAAATTATAAAGTTCCATAAGTATTTTCATACTAATTATGGTTTTTTCACTGTAATTGAAGCGTTTTCTTATAATTTTTAAACTAGAACTTTTATATTATCTAAGTACACCTTCCGGTACACTTACTTTGTTACGACTTTTTCTAAATTGGGTTTTAGAAAGACGGGCGATTTGTACTTAATTAAGGGCTAGGGATTCAATTTATTTAATTTAATAAATTTACTTTTAAATTCTTTTTAATTATTATTTTAAAAAAATAATTAAATAATTTTATTATGATGTAACCCATAATAACTTATATATTCTACACTTTTACCTGAATTCTTACTTTATATATTGAGTCTATAATTAACTATTCAATTAAATAATCTTTTAAACGGCAGTACATAAGTATTTAAATAAGTATTTCTTATCGTGGACTATCGAATTAATATACAGGTTCCTCTAATTTGATTAATTACAGCCAAATTATTTAATTTTAATGTTATTTCATTTACTTTTTTAGATTCATTATTTTTTAATTTAATAACAGGGTATCTAATCCTGGTCTTTTTAGGTCTTTATTAGCTTAGTTCTAAATTATTCATTTAAATATTTGTTTTTAATATTCCACTAAAGTTTAATTATTTTTATTAGTTTAATTATTTATGACTTATCTAGAATTAATTAAATTTTATATAAAGTTTAACCGCGATTGCTGGCACCTTATTTATCAATAATTTTTATTCTATATATAATTCTAACTTGAATTAATAATTTTAACTATAAATGATACTTTTGATTTCTATTTAAGTTGTTATTTTAAAAATTATTTACTATTATTTAGAATTTATTTAATTAAATGTCTATAATCAAAAAAATTTTATCTAATTTTAATTTTTATTATTTTAATTAATTTGAATAAATTTTCTTATTAGATTTATTTATATTTTATTAAATTTTATATACAGATAAACTAATTTTAAGTTATTAGGTTCATACCCTGACCATAGAATATATAATTCTTCTGTATATCAACAATATGCCTGATTTTTTAATTTTTAATTAATTTATAAAAATATTATATATTGTTATAATCATTTGTTATTTTTTTATATTATTAATTATTTTATTATTTATAATAAGATCAAGATTTATTTTTTGTTGAATGTTAATAGAATGTTAATAATAATACAGTTAAATTTTTGAAATGGACTGACAAAAGACTACATGTTAACTACCTCAAAGAATCACCAGAATGCGTGGCCGAGTATATGTCATAAAAGATGGGGTTGCTTACGAAAAATCAAAATATAATAATACAGAATATGTTAAGATTTCATAAAAGATGGGGCACTAAAATATGAATATGTTATTATCGATAACCTTTTGTCCAATGAACAAATATGCCGTTATATACCGTCACATAAACACGTTCTTCAATCATATAGAGGATCGGCAAGAGACAACCGTAAACGATGCAAGGAATGCAACAAAAATGTGTCCAATAAAAGGGGCAGAACTTATGCAACTAACAATACAAAAAGAGTTAAGACGTATTGTGGACATTGTGAGGGACAGCCAGCACTTTGCTTGAAATGTTTTAACAAATTGCATAAAAAAACAATAAATAATGCAGTTATAAATAAAATAATATTTGAATTTTTTGTATAATACTATGTATTTAATATATACTACTACTATATATAATACTTTGTATAATATTGTGTTTATGTTATTGAACAAAACTTATGTTTCTGATAAATTATTGATTATAATTGTAGGGATATTTGATGTTAGGTGATGTCGAAGTGTGATGCGGAATTATATTGAGTAGAATAATTTATTGAAAGATAAATAAAAGACACTAATTATACATATAAATACAAAATGAAAAGTAAAACTATGGCAATCCGACTACGATTCGGTAAACGGCAAGAAAACGTATCTATACTGGACTGAACTACACTCTGAACGGCAACTTAAAACTCTGACCTATTACTGCACTATAACTAAACGAAAAACTCTATCTCCTCGCCGGGCCGTTGCTATGTACCCCCGTCCTTCCCCAAAGGTTTCGGCATCCAATCATTCGTAAAAACACGCATCCTCTCATTCTTACCTACATTCTCTCTCGCTCACCCTAAATGCATTGCAGTTGACACGCGCAATAATGAGACATACGTCACGCATTCTTCAAACAAAACCACGCTATCATTATACCTCACTCGCAACAATCGGTCGCAGCCACTCATACACACACACACACACACACACACTTTCCTACATTTTGCGACACATCTACGTACAATGTTTTTCTGATTACAAATTATTATTCAAAATAAATTTGATTTTTTTGCCCATCTCTCAGGCAATTTAACGTTAAAAGAACAGTTTCTCCTTTATTTTAACCATTCATCGAGCCATTTTTTAACTTCTCCGAAATCGGCGAAGTGCTGTCCGCAAGCGCGTGCCCCATCGATGAAAAGGAAAGTCGCGGAGCCAGGAAGAGTATGCACAGTGCGCGTGGATTTCAATACTTCTTTGACTGGTTTTGCTGTATGAGACGGAACGTTGTCATGCTGCATAAAACAATCATGTCTTTGAGCGTATTGTGGACGTTTTTCGATATTGCACATTTTGATTATTTGTTGTCGGTAGCGATCAGTATTAATTTTTGCAAATTCAAAATACACACCAACCTGGTCCCAAAAGTCTAATTTTTACCAAAGCGATTAAAAATTATACATTGATAACCATGATTTTTCTCGCTTGGGATTTTCGAAATAAATCCATTTTCATCACCCGTTACTATTCGATGCAGAAATGATTTTTTATATTTGAAGCAATATAATTGACGATTTTATAATTTATATTATTATTCAATTCATTTATAATTATATATTTTTATCTTTCCCATTGATTGTAATCGTTCAAAATTGCTAAACGATCACATTCATTTTCTGCCAATTGTTTTTGAGTTTGTGTTGGGTTTCATCCAATAGCTCCTAATATCCGCATCTTCAAACATTTTCGGCCTACCAGGACGTTCTTTGTCTTGAACGTTGAAATCAAAATTTGAATTATAAAGCACGTTTCACATGTTCTTATGGTTGGAGCATATCACCGTAAGTCTCTACCAGCAAACGATGGCTTTCATGCCGGCTTTTTTCTTTTGATGAACACACAAAAGTAATGCGTCCGCAAATGGATGCCGGCATAAAACTCGACATTTTCAAAAAATTATAAGTCTATAAAACTGTTACTTTGGCGGAACGTAACTTGTGCAAGAGATTAATGTTAAGATAAAACAAATGACATATGTATAAAATCATAACATTTCATACTTTTGGCTAGTGACATCTGTTACAAAAACCGGAAAGGAATTACCGACACACCTGGTACACACACACTTCCTACATTTATGCGACACATCTACGGCTGTTTTTCTGATGCTACATAATTATTATTAAAAATAAATGTTTTTATTGAATAAACGTTAAATTTTCATTATTTTAATTCTCAGGGTTTAATAATCTAATAATTCAGAACACAATCGAATGCGTACCGCCAGTGACCCGCGCCGCCCGATGAGACAATTTAGTGCGGGCCACCGGTGGCCCGCGCCGGCGTGAACGTGTTAAGACAAAAAGACAATTTTCTCAATTCTTTTCGATTGGCGAAAGAACGAAATTTCATTTTATCTGGATGTTAATGCAAGTAATAAATTAAATAATGGATAACAACAAGAAATAAAGTAAAGCAAAACAATCAAAATGGAGTTGATCGAATAGGAAAACAATTCGAAGGTGATAATAAACATTCATTCGATACTTCCTAGAATATATAAATATATGTCATTGGCGACATAAATGGTGATAATTAGCCATTTGCATCGAAAATGCATTGACACGACAATCCTATTCACTTCGAAAACGGATAAGTAAAAATGGAAAATGTTTTTAGCTGTACGGTTGTACAATATGTTAGTAGAAATAAAATATCTGCATTACATGTCTGCCAGGCTTTGATATATACGATAATCCATTCCACTGCAATACGTGTACATGCTGCGTTGCAATAACGGCCCAGTTAATTGCATTATTTGGTTTATCATCACTACATTTTCAACTTTCCGCGTTTTTCCTTTTGCTTTGTGTGGCCAATACACATACGCTCCGTCAATGTTACGTATCTGATTATCTTCATAGTTACGGTTACTGACAAAACGATAATTAAAATTTATATACTATAAATACCGCTAAGTTGTCAGAAGCATTATAAATTCATTAACAACATTGTCGCCCCAAAGTTGATGGATTGTTAAACGATCAAAGCAAACATTAGCTGCAAAGAAAACATTGCCGAGTAAGTGATCGTGCCCTTGGTTATTCCCTTCATCACTAGAAGTTGACAGAATCAATATGCGATGGCATTATAATTGAGGTCGAATTAAGGTTCCACAGAAATCGAAACGGCGGCAGACGTCCGTCTGTAAGTGCACGCAGCTCACTTGACCAATCAGTGTTCCTGACAAATCCGTTGCGTTGCGAGTAGTAAAGGCATATTGAGACTAGATGGCGGTCATGTACTGAAATTTCATAGAATGGCCGCACAGTCCATCCTTCTATATATTTAAAGTTGTTCATTGAAATCTTATACGGTTGAGCGTGATCTTTTTAAGGGTTCGTCAGTTGTTACGTCGAATTTTGAAGGTATGGCTGAGTTATTCAAGAATGTTGGTCGATGTCCAGCTGATTACGACCCAGCAAAACATGGTCGTTTCAATCCAGCCCGATACTACGGCAAACGTAAGATAAAGTAAAATCGAGTTACCTCAACGAAGATTCCTCATTCGATATTATCCTTTTAACAGCTGACACTCCTTTCCTTGATGTAAAAATCGGAGATCTCGGTGCCTGGATGTCAAGGCGCCAGAAGACACCACAAAGATTTGCTGAAATGTGCTCGCGAGGTAACTTTCTGTTCTGTCCAATAGCCATTACAAACTCTCGTTAAATTGCGTAACGCGTTTAGGTACGATTGTAGAAAACAAAAATGAATATTCCTTTGAGCCACCATACAGTGCATACTATTTTTTCTTTTCCAGCTTTTTGGCGTTGGAATATGACTTACACCCAACCTCTGAACGCAGGAATGGTTCCATTTTTCCAAATAGCTGTCTGTTCAATGATTTTCTTCTACACCATAAATTACCAGCGCTTAAGTACGTGCATACATATTTGCTATTATTGCTTTGTTTCAAATTAGTGTACTACATTTTTTTCTTATTCTTACAGAACATCATAAGAACTATAAATACCACTAAACAATGTTTACGTATCATCGTAGACATTGGCAATTGGTACTAGGAATATTATATCATTGTCCTGGAGTTTAGTAAATGTTGTAACGCAATATGAAAGCTAATCAGAATAAAACATGTTTCCAATATATTTTCACATATTATTCCTGTTTGGTATTGAACAAAAGATAGGATTGTGTCAGAACAGTATGTCACGTGGCGTCTTTCAACTCGCACGTTTGATATTATCCAACAATGTGGCCTATTTTGTACTAACATTCCTTTTCAAAAAAATTTCGGTTCTGCCATTTTTTAATTTTTCTACTGAAGCACTTAATCAATGTTTGACTTGTCATAGTTTAAGTAAATTTAATACTTTTTCTTTTGTGGAATTGGCAGATATGCGAATGAACTGCTTACATGTGGCGTACATGTACTTTTGCTTAGGGGTGGAGACATTTACTTGCCTTTCTTTCTACTATGTAACTGTAAATTTGCACTTTATACATTTTCGTCACACAAATTTGTAAGTTTCAAGTTATGTTAAATGAGTCTATCAAATGCTAAAGCATGTAGTAATATAAAAAGTATACATAATAAAGTACAGATAAAAAGTATAAAGTACATAGTATTACATACGTAATACTGAAACTTTGGGTTTCTTCGTAAAATTGGCATTTGAAAGTTGTAAACATTGTCTTGGCTGGAGATCAAATCGAGGACACTCGGTCAATCTAACAAATGTGAGTCAAAACTTAATCTTTGGCGATTAAATTCAAGTTTCTGTGTGTATCATGATTTGAATTCAGGTAACAATACAATCTCATCCAACGAGAATCATCAAATTAGTATAAATGGTAAAAAATAATTTTTCCATTTCCAAGAAATACGGCATTGCTAAACGAAATTCCGGCCTATTTGCTCAGACATGTTTAATTTTTTTTTTAAATTTTAATTATTAATTTCGATCCATTGGCAAAATGTTGGCTTATCTACCGACCGATACTTCTACACTCGTAACACAGAGGCAAGAACAACGGTATTATCAAAATATGATAGTCTATTAGCTTTCAACCAATCAAAGTGACATGGGGACGTGAATGAGCAGAACTCAACAAATTTGTCGCAGCCCCACGATTGATGCGTAACGAAATGATCACGTATGAGTTTCTAATTTAACACGTTGGCTGCCGTGGGGGTTACCGGTGACCGGCGCAAGAGATTTTACTGAAGATCCAAAATATTCGCAATGGGTAGCAATTATTATTTTATAAATGCAGAGAATAGTGATGCGATTCTTTGTCTCCAATACCTGCATACTATTTGCATTTTGCTAATTCAGTCGAACGCTGTAGTATTTCATAGCATCGCCGTTCTAATATAGTAAAATACGCTTGGCAGTCAAAGTGTTAACGAATGTGAAAATAAATGGAGGAACGCAGTATCAGGAGAGACAAAGTTTGTATAAAAAAATGTCTCGTTCATCGGAAATTCTGATAGAGTTGACGCTCTAGTATGATTTATTCTCGAAGGTAGAAGCAGTAGCTCGGCCCTCACAGTACAATGTGCAATGCAACATGAGTACTGCATGAGAGATATCCTGATTGGTAGTTCGTTCTCTGACATGCGTGAAGTCCGCCAATAGCGACAAAATCGGGGGACAAAAGTCAGGTTCTCTAGCAATATGGCTGTCAGTATAAATTTGATGCTTGTAACATGCGTTTCTCTCCGAAAAATTTGACAAACAGTCCGTCTATCTGTCGATTTTTCCGAAACACGCAGCGTCATGTGACTTTGCGAGAACTAAAACAGTGGGAAACAGCTATGCGGGTTAGCTGAAGCGTCTTTGGCCGAGATATTGCCCTTTAAGAGCAGGTAACTTGACATACTGTTTTAACGTTATTTTCTCTCATGTCCATATTGCACTGCTTACAAGGTATCTTCCGATATTTCGCAACTTTTATCACGCCTTGTTAATGACATATGATGGTTGAAGAGAAATTCCATACTTTTCTACGACGATCGCGCGCGCTCTGTATGTTCGAGGATGCGTTTTCGCAGATACCGATCCATTATCTCCGCCACATTACCCCATCTTGGTTTTTATTCCCCGTGTCATTTACATTCAACTTGCTATGAATCGATGATAATCCTATCTCTCCCGCTCATATGCCTGGCGCTACAAACGATAACGTGCCATGCGCTTTCTGACTTCTCTGTTCGTTTATCCTTGGAACACTGTTGTCATGATTTTCGCAATCAGCCGGCACTTGCTTGACTGTCGTCCAATTTTTCCAAAACTTCCTGTTCGACAGATTTTGCTATCAACCTTTATTTACCCATTGACACATCCGTTCTAACGTATTTATTGCATTATATCCATTTACCTAAGAATAAGCATTTTCATGGAATGTAGTATACATTCCAATATGTTATCGAAACAATGTGTAATGTGACACATTTGTTTTGTTTCGACTGAAGGTATTAACGAGTGTCCAGCCATCCACGTTACGCGCAACCATGACATCACGGTAAAGTATCTTTTTAGACTAGCATCTTCTACGCGTCAAGAAACTTGCAAATGTTTACGTTTATTTTTATCACACCGACGCATTAAGCTGTTTGTTACCTGTAATTTGTATTTAGTTGACCGTTGTGCTCCCGTATATACATTTCATTATATAGTTACGTTGCACCTTCATTGAAGAATACCAGTTTGACTTGCTGGGAGAAAAAGATTATTTTATGAAATCTATGATTTTGATTACTCTGACATGGTATTTGGAAGTTTAATGTAAAGCATATGTTCATTAGGTTGGACAGATTGTTCATATTGTTGGAGACAGGAACAAATTCTGTAACTAAGAGAGCAGCGGCGCAACAACTGGGTGAAGCGCAAAGGTTACATCCACATGACTTACATCACTTATTAGCCAGAGTCTCTAGTTTGTTGAAGTCTCCGCAGTGGGATACTAGAGTGTCTGCGGCGCACGCTATACAAGCTATATTAACGCAAGTACCGCCTTGGGATCCACAACCTGTCAGTAAAGAAGAATGTGCAGGTAATTTTTTCAGTAGTCTTCATACATTGAGTAAAATATGCGTAATTGATATCAAATCGGGTATTCATTGCTTAACGCACCGATTGTAGAAGAGGCAATCATCTCCCCTCCGATGAAACGTCGTGCATTGAACGATCGCCTGACCCTTGAGGACTTTGATATGGGAAAGGTGTTAGCTCGCAGTTCACATCTCACGGGATCGGAGGGCAGTGAATATGACGTTGTGACCGTTGACGGTGAGCAACTTCCAATAGCTAACCAAGATGAAAAAGTAATTGCTGCGAAGTTGGGTTTACATCCGCGACTCATGGGTGTCGACACGTCAGAACTGTTCACCGCCGAGGATCTCACACCGGTCTTTCTAACACCACCTGCCACTACTACTGTGCACCCATTGAAGGTGTCTGTCAGCGAAACATTACGCCAGACCGGCGGGCTTAGCAGACGCGAAATAAACAGGGCCAGGCGCAAAGTAATGAAATCCTATTGTTTCATGCGTCAGACTATAATCAACTTGTGGTTGTAGCGATGATACTTTTAAATATGTATAGGCCCGACAGTCCGTATCGAAACAACGCTCGCGAGAGCCTGACGATGCGGCGCAAGAACACCAGACAAATTCTACCAGCGTTCAGTCCTCGATTAACAATAGCAGCGGTGAATCAGTCTGCAAGAAGGTCAAATTGGAGGATACGACTAGCAACAGCAGTGTCAGCAGCAACAACAGTGGTGGCGGCTCGCCCGCGGACGGAGGTGTGAGCTGCAATGCGAGTTCGAGCGACACAGTCGGCGGTGGCGTGCCCGATGGAACCGGATGTTGGCCTGACTCAGTGATAGACTGGCCATTGGAATTCTTTGCCGAGAGCCTTTGCCAGAATCTCTTTAGTCAGAAGTGGGAAGTACGCCACGGTGCAGCAACCGCACTGAGGGAACTTGTTCGACTACATGGAAAAGGTAGGAGCGGCAAGCAGCACATTCCATCCTTTATTAACTATATACAATGATCAAAAATGCAACGCTATATCCATTAGGCGCCGGGAAGTCCAGAGACCAAACAGCTGGAGAGATGAAAGACAGTCATTATCGGTGGTTGGTAGATGCCGCTCTGCGACTGCTCTGCGTTTTGGGACTTGACAGATTTGGAGATTTTGTATCTGATCAAGTGGTCGCACCAGTTCGAGAAACGTGCGCTCAAGCCTTGGGTTCTCTGTTGTTGCTAATGCCAAACGAGAGAAGTAGTAAAGATGAGAATGGCGAGAGCGGGAATGCGAATAAGGGAATTATGGGAATAATTTCGGTTATGCTGAAACTTTTGGAGCATGATGAATGGGAGGCTAGGCACGGCGCACTATTGGCGTTTAAGTATCTACTCGCGGTGCGAAATGATCTGTTGGACGAAGTTTTGCCGAAAGTGTTTCCCGCTACGATGCAGGGCCTTTCCGACCCTGTCGATGATGTAGGTGCAGCAGCAGCAAGTGCTCTCATACCAGTTGCTTCGGCCCTCCCTCGGTTGCTGAAGCCCTTCGAACTGGAGGCTATAGTTGTTCGGCTTTGGGAACTCTTGAGAGAGCAGGATGATTTGGCAGCAGCCTGTAATAGCTTCATGGGTCTCTTGGCCGCTATATTATCCTTGCCAGCTGCCCGTGCCTGTCTCACACCTCAGCCACTCTCCCAGGTAGCATTAGTTGTATGTAACGTACCGCATCTCGTATATCGCGCATAAACGATAACCGATTTCTCATTTCTATCAGGTTCTGCCGCGATTATGGCCGTTTCTCGGCCACTCTAGCTCCAGTGTTCGTAAAGCTACTCTGCAGACATTGCAGACTCTGACAGGAGACGACGGTGGTCGCAATGAGAATAGCAAAGAACGATGGGGTGAGGGAGGTGGTCTCGTTTTGCAAGATGCGCTGCGCCATGTTTTTCAACGTGCACTGATTGAGCATGTGACAGTGATACAGGATGTGGCCGAGAGCGTTTGGGAAAATTTAGTTGTTCGGAGTGATCTTGAGCTGCTACTACATGCGGCTTGTCCGTTAGTGAGCACTTGGCTATGTTTGGCCATGCAACCGGAGCACGTACCCTTTAATCCGAATTTACTGATGAGCGTGACAGTACCACCGTCTATTAACAGTAAGAATATTGTTAAGAGCGGTGGCAATCAGACTGCTTCTGCAAATTGCGATACGCAATCGGATTCAAACAGTAACGGCGGTAATAGCAATATAAGCGGAAGCATAAAGTCATTGTCGGAGTTAAAAGTTTACATAGGTGGAATTGAGACAGTAGCTCAGGATGTTAGGCGTTCAAATGTTGTTCAGGCTCGATGTAGAGCCTCGCGAATGCTTGGCCTTCTCTCTCATTACGTTGTACAACCTGCACCCGGTGTTATTTACACTCCGGACATTCCTAGTCCAGCGATCTGCTATGCAAAAGTATTACTGGCCCATTTGAACTCCCGATCGGCTCTCCAACGTACGGTGGTAGGTCTCACGATGTCGTTTTGGGCTACCGTGAATCCTTCGAGACCCCCCTTAATACCGGATATTCTCAGGTAGGAGAAATAAGACGACTTTTTTTATACCTTCGCGCGATGCGTAGAATAAAATATCTTTTCCTTCCCTTGCGTATTTCAAGAGACAAGTTGCTGAGCTGCCTGACTGAGTGTGTTTACTACGATGAGATTGCAACGTCTTTCACTCGACTGCTGCACGAAAGTCGCGATTACGTCGCCACTCTCAAACACTATAAATTGCCGGTACCTATCGAAATTGATGCATCGGGTGTCCTGACTCTCGATCAGATTGCAACACTCGCTGGAAAGCCGATTTCGGTGCTATGTGCCATGGGTAGCAGTGGTCCGACCAATTTGGGAGCAATAGTGGGTGCTGCGAATGTTGGCGGTGCCGGTCCGGTTACGACGGTAAAATTAAAGCCAAAGCTGATTGAAAGTTTGGAGGAAAGGAGAAGAGCATTGGATGTAGGTGCTGCTGCGACGGCTGCGCAACAGCAATTGCTAAATATTATGTCGATGGCCGCTCTGGCTGGCGCGGCCACTATGCTACACTGTCTACCTCAACCGCCAGAACCTCTAAATCCGCTGGTGAAGCCGTTGATGGAGGCTATTAAGCGGGAAGAGAACGAGGAACTACAGAAATTAGCTGCCAAGCATTTATCCTACCTCGTGGATCTTTGCGTTGACAGAAAACCCTCACCTAATGCAAAGGTCTGTTCAAATTTTCAGTTGACTACCTTATCATTGTCGATCTCTGCGTTTTTTCAGCTGGCAACAACATTTGATGGATATCCTCTTCCGTCTTCTTCCAGATTGCAACCAATTTGTGTACATTCCTATGCTCCGATGTCGAATACACACCGCGGATAAATGTCGGAGATACTGATCTATTTGATGGGATTCTTACATTAAATAACAGACAAAAGCAAGCCGAAAGGGTGGCTTACAACCGTGGAGCGGGAAGCGGTATTGGTGGCGGAAGAGGCCCGGGAAGACCACCTACTACGGAGATTCCCCTGGAAGAATTGCTAGCCTGCGAGGAACCGGAGGCGAAGGCTGCGAGAACACGTCGCCGCGGTGCTAATGTCGCACTTACTGCTATAGGTTAGTCTCTTGAGCCGACTGAAACTTTTTTCACGGTTTTCCTCAAGTAATTGGTACACGAAATTCGGTAACGCTTTCTCGCATCATAGGGTTGAAATATGACAACGGGGTGCGGTACAACTTTAGTTCTCAGCATGATTTCCTATTAGTTTTTCAAACTTTTAATTGAAAAGCCTTATATGATGCTGGGATAGCGGTAAAGACTAACTCTTCTGAATCGAGTGAGACATTCGAAATACGCATTCACAAATTTTCGTGATATTGTCAAAATGGATAAGGAAAGCGTGATACTTTTTGCTTCTCGGTGTTTGTATTATTCTATAAAAGATAATTTGTCAAACAATAGACCATTATCTACCCTCGCAGTTGCCAATAGAGTCAGGGGCTTAATCATTTCATAAGTAAAACATACGGTTTGAAAATAACTTTTTTTCACTGACAAATTTTGAAGAAACTAGTATATAAATTACAGCTTACGCTCACTGGTTTGACATTACGAAGCAAGTTTTTGCTATTTTTCTTAAAAAAAATTACGTTTTTTTGAAGCGTTCTTCGAAATTTGCAATACTTGCATAGATAACATCAATAATCAGTGAATATGGTGGGGCAACCATTCCGTGTATTAGAGCTAATCAAAAGTAATTCAATTTATTTGTCGCTCACAGCAATAGGGAAAATCTCAAAGAAATGCGGACAAAAATTGAAACTGCATCAACATATGTCCAATAGTTTAGGAGATAAGGAACACAAAAATACAATATACTATCACCGATTGTTACGCGACGTGAATCTAAATAAAGTGACGTCCATCATTCATAATTACACGATACGTTTTAACGCGAAAAAATGTATATATTATCAATTTTTCGATGATGTGGCAGCTAAAGTGTGTATTGATAAATCTGTGTCTGAATAGTCAAGTTGTATTTCAAACATATACGTCATTGTTGCTTTAGCGACGTTGTTCGGTGCACAATTACCGACTCGTCTATCACATCTGTGGGAACTTGCTTTATCTGGCGTTGTAAAACAATCGAATTCGGAAGATACCACTGTTCTTGGCCGAACTGACCTTAATCGGGAAACCACTGCTTCGTTAGCCGAGGTAAATCAACTAATCTTCAGTCTGCAAGTTCTGGAAACATTGGTACCAAGTCTGGACCCTACTCTTTTACCACCCGCATTAGAGCGTCTTCCACGTTTATGCCGATTATTGGCGCATCCTTACAAGGCTGTCAGACACATGGCATCTCGATGTATAGCGGCGTTAGCAGCCCTAAACGCGGAGGAGGTAATATCGAAGGACAAGGACGGCAGAATATTTTTATGTTTTCATTCACTTGTTTGCAGACGATGACACATGTGACACGCAGTGTCATACCGCTTCTAGAAACGAGTGGCGGCGAAAAAGGAGTGTTTACGTCGGCAATGGTGGCGCCGAACAAAGTAGATTCGATAAGGCAAGGCGCAGCAGAAGCATTAACTTGCCTCGTCGAAAATCTTGGTGTGAACGTAGTTCCATATGCCGTCCTCTTTATGGTACCTCTTCTCGGACGAATGAGCGATCAGAACCAAGCCGTGAGGCTAGCTTGCAGCGCGACATTTGCCACTCTCGTTCAACTCTTACCTTTGGACCCGGGTGCGATTGCTGATCCGCCACACTTAATGTATGCAAAATCAGTATTCTAAATTTGAGGCTTTCGCGGCCATGAGTGTTTATATTATTGGATTCCGGATGATTGCCGCGTCTCTTCTCAGCATTTTGCAGGCGTCCTAGCCCGCTTCGGGAGCACCCCTGCCCTGGCCATGCAGAGTGGAACGACTGCGAAACGTCGGCAAAATGCTGAGAAGAGACGCGGCAACCGTCCGGAATCCAATAATAAAAACGATATTCATTTGCGTTGCCCTTATTGATCTGTTTTTAATCTCATTTCTTGTTACATCTTTTCCATTGTCCAGTTTCCGATCATTCGAGTTTTAACGTTATACTTTACTGCACACACACAGAGAGGAAAAGGCGCAGGAGCGGCGATTCTTGGAGCAGTTGTTGAATCCACGTAGTATTCCTGACACCGAAATGCCTATCCCTGTGGCAGCGGAGTTGCGATCCTATCAACGTCAAGGACTAAATTGGCTGAATTTTCTAAATCGATATCGCCTCCATGGTGTGCTCTGCGACGATATGGGACTGGGCAAGACGTTGCAAACGCTTTGCATACTAGCATTAGATCACCACCGCAACTCGCAGGCCCCACCGAGCTTAGTCGTCTGTCCACCAACTTTGACAGGTCATTGGGTTTACGAAGCAGAGAAATTCTTTGAATCGCGTGATCTTTCAGTCATTCAGTATGCTGGTACGCCACCGGAACGCGAAAAACTTCGTCCACGAGTTTCATATTATAAACTTATCGTCGCAAGCTACGATATAATTCGCAAAGATATTGACTTCTTCGAGGCATTACACTGGAACTACTGTGTACTTGACGAAGGTCATGTAATAAAGAATGGCAAGACGAAAAGTGCAAAGGCGGCTAAACGATTGCATGCCAACCACAGGTTAATACTTTCTGGAACTCCGGTACAGAATGATGTACTGGAATTGTGGTCGCTATTTGATTTTCTGATGCCAGGCTTTCTTGGCAGTGAAAAACAGTTTGCAGCAAAATATTCACGTCCCATTTTGGCATGTCGTGAACCCAAAGCTGGTCCGAAAGAACAAGAAGCTGGTGCTCTAGCAATGGAAGCGCTTCACAGACAGGTACAATTGGTTACAAGCGCTTATGCATAAAAAGTGTACATACTTATTAATGTCCTGCATGTTCTTAGGTACTACCGTTTCTTCTTAGGCGGAACAAAGAAGATGTGCTACAGGATCTCCCGCCTAAAATCACTCAGGACTACTATTGCGATTTGTCTTCGCTTCAACGAACGCTTTACGAAGATTTCCGTACACGGCATTCAGCTACTCTCATGTCCAACGCATCCCCTGCGTCATCCAATGATCCGCACGGCGGACACGTCTTTGAAGCATTACGATATTTACGTAACGTCTGTAACCATCCGAAACTCGTGTTGAGTCCGCGACATCCAATGTATCAATCGGTCGGTAAACGAATTTAATCGGCGGTTTTATCCGACTATGCGATAGGTCCATGAACAGAATTAGTCAAGCGTCACCATGTCTATGCTCTTCCAGGTATGCAACATGCTAAAGCAGCAACAAAGTACTCTGGCTGATATAGAGCACGGTGCCAAGTTACCAGCGTTGAAACAGTTGTTGCTAGATTGCGGTATTGGGCAACCACAGCAGCATCATCAGCAGCAGCAACAACAACAACAACAACAAAGCAGTCGGAACTTCGGTTGTACCAGTACTATAACTGATGGCCAACAACCACAGCAACAGCAATTGGTCAGTCAACACCGTGCACTCATATTCTGTCAACTAAAGGCAATGTTAGACATTGTGGAAAAGGATTTACTTCGTACTCATCTACCGACTGTTACCTACCTACGACTTGACGGTAGCATACCGGCAACACAAAGACACGCGGTGGTAGCGCGCTTCAATGCTGATCCCTCCATAGACGTATTACTCTTGACTACTCAAGTCGGGGGTCTTGGTCTCAATTTGACAGGAGCGGATACCGTAATATTTGTTGAACATGATTGGAACCCTATGAAGGACTTGCAAGCGATGGATCGTGCTCATCGCATTGGTCAAAAGAAAGTAGTAAATGTCTATCGTTTGATAACGCGATCAACTGTAGAGGAGAAAATAATGGGTTTGCAAAAATTTAAACTTCTCACAGCACACACCGTTATCTCTACTGAGAATGCTTCGTTGGAAACGATGGGCACAGATCAGGTACGTTTCCTTCCCGAAGTAAGCAGTAGAGCGTTATTGAGTTGTACATGATAGTGTAGGCTCTATCAGATCCCTATCACATTGGTTACCGTTTCCAGTTACTTGATCTGTTTTCCTTGGATAACGGTAAAGAGAAAAGACCATCGTTGGACGCACAAGAAGACATTGGTATATCAAAAGTAACGGGTCTCCCAGGTATAAGTCGCTCAGTTCTCGAGATCCTACCTGAACTTTGGGAGCAACAACAGTACGATGATGAGTACGATCTTGATTCGTTTCTATCAACTTTAAAGGCTGACAGCCAGTGAGCGTTAGCTATCGAGCCATCCAACTACGAAGGAGTCAGCGAGTAATCCTCACTAGAAGTATGTATCGCATCGATCGCACACATCTTAGATCATAATAATAATTAACCCGAAGTGTATAGCTTAATGATCAATTTTGCTGTAGTTCATTAGCAGTAGGAACTGTAAGAGCGATCAATCAATCAGTCAATCAATTGGAGAGAAAAGACATTATTTGCGCGTATGTGCGCATTGTACCTGCAACGTCGATGGCAAACTGAGTTTCCGCGTATTGCAAAAGTTGCGATGTAACGTGCAATGACGGTAACGATATGATGGATGAAGATACAACAGTTAAATACCTTGTATGCGAGTCTTTTGTTTATTTATAATAACTTATAAAAATGTCGATACAATTACAATTTCGTATTTGTACCAAGTGTGACTCGATAATTCCGCCATCCATTAATGCAAACCGGTTATACTTATCGCACTTTTTCGTTTTTGGTTGTCAGTCTGCTGATGCAGCTCCGCAATCACATGCGAGAATGTTTGTTTTCGTATCTTTCGTAATAAATTCTCTCCTGTCTACCGTACTCTGTAGAATGGGGGGAGGGGGGGGGGGTGTTTAGTTACAATACGGCAGGTATGCCGTTCGGGATGTTGGGATATAACTGTAGATCTTCACAGTTTAGATTTGCAATTTGGATCAATGTTGCCAGCAGCAAAAAGATTATGTGGATCGAGATGTTGTTTGGCAGCGCGATAAAGAAACAGGCCTGCAGAGCCAACCGTCTCCGGATAAAATGAAGCTCGTAATTTGCCGACCCCATGGTGATGTGAAAGCGAGCCGCCACTGGCAAGAATCTCCTTTCTTGCAGATTCCTCAATAGCTTCATAAGTTGCAACGGGGTCATCTAATCCAAGATAACTGAACGCCATGTAAAAGTACACGCAACAGCCTGTGTCGTAGGTTTGCGTGATGCGACAAGAGATGAGATATCGTTTTATTCCACGTGCACAACAATCCCTCGCTACGCGAGATTTAACGTTGCGGCATAAGGATAAAGTGCGATTCCATGAGACCGATGTTTCGAACGATTCTGAGACTACACCATATTCAAGGCCAACGTCGCGTATATAAGCGATGATAAATGTGAGTGTATAACCTCGCTTGCCATTCGTCTCGCCAGCCGGTATGCCACTGAACTTTTTGGCAATACTATAAATTTTCTTCTCCTGTGCGGCTATATCAGCGCTTGTGGAGCCTTCAAAAAGAAGTGTTGCCACGCACAAACTGTCCCATTGAAAGCATTTTATTCGGGTGATGTACGCTTGTTTCAATCCTTGCAATATTAAACCGCCCCAACCAGGCATCGGGCGCAACGATTGTCCGAAATGAAATTGCTCGTTGTCCATTAACCGGATGCTCGATGGTTGGCAACGTTCCTTCGCTACCTACCAACGCAGGCATATATGTATAGGTAGCATAGGGTAAAGAACTGATCAATGAGAAACGCACATCGCACGCACTGTCTTGCAGCACCGCTGACAGAGAAGATGTCTATACTCTTACCTCTCGTAATGCCAATACTCCGCTCTGAAAGTTTGGGAATACGATGCTGCCGTACTTGACAGCTTTTGGTAGCGGTCGTACCTTCAGCACTACCTCCGTAATTACACCTAAGGTACCCTCGCTACCGAGAATCATGTGATCGAAGTCCGGTCCACATGAGACGCGGGGCACCAGAATTTCTCTTTCCAAGGTAATTTCTGCATCGTTCGTTCGACCCGTCACCATTCGCACTCTTACAACCAAATCCTCGATATTACCGTACGTGTTTTTCTTCATACCACTCGCCCTAGTTGCGACCCAGCCTCCTAAACTGTACATTTATAAAAGGTACTATTTATAGTGACCCGATGATGACGAAGTTATTGGAAAACGCGATGACAATTATGTTGGTTACTACTTCAATAACCTACCTGGAGAATTCATAAGAATCTGGTTCGTGTCCAGATGTGAGTTCTTGTTGTCTCAACTGCTTTTCCAGGTCTTGTCCAATGATACCCGATTCACAACACACGAGCAAATTTTCCTTGTCAAACCAGAGTATCCGATTCATTTGTGACGTATCTAAAGAAATTATCGTCCGATGTTCATTTGTTGGGCAACACGCGGCACCGCTGACACTAGTCCCACCTCCAAACGGAATGCACGATGCCCCGTACTGATCGCACAGCTTCACAATCCTCACGACGTCGTCGTGACATTCTATGAGCATGAAGCACGCACTTTTTTCTACTGTTACCACATTTATTTTAATGGCGCTAAATTATCAGACAGCAGTCTCATAAGAATACATCTGAGTATGCCCCGCTAATTTGAGCGAAAGCTTGATATAAATTACATTGTCATACTATAAAATGTGCCTTTTGTATATTTGAAAGTGATGGAGAATATGTTAGATAAGCATACACATGATAGGTAGGATATAGCTTCGATATACTTACTCGGCCAAACAACAATGTCGGGTATACGTTGAAACTTCCCATGCCTGAGAAGAAATATCTCACGAAGCGTATGTCCATGCGCTCGGACCAAACGATCAATTCCTTCGATAGAGTAATCTATTCCAAGTTCCTTGATCACTTGCTTTAGTTCCGGTGAAAGTATCGGTTCTGGAAAATTTCTTGGAATTTCCTGAGATGTATTTCTTGTATTAAACGACACGTCGAAAACATCCTTCACCCATTGCATGAAATACGGAAGTTCCTGGTTTCCGATCGGATACCTAATCATGATCGAAGACAACAGCATATTTATCATTTGTTTTCTCCCGTCAATTTCTTCACTAACAATGACTGAAAGTGCAAGCACTGTTTATTCTACAGCCATGTCATGCTATTTTTTCGAGTTCCTCTTAATTCAAGTTTTATCTGAGAAGCGTCGTTTATGTAGTGTTAAGAGTCTATACATATACGTAACGTATTGCGAAACCATACAATTTCTTGTAATAAGAAAAAGATATCAATGACAAGTACCTAAACTGTGCACAATTATACCATATAATGATTCTATGAAGAAAATGCTATCGGCTCATCATAACGAATTGCCGCAGCAGTTATATTTTTGAACAAGGAAAAAATCGCAGTCGCGCATAAACAGTACCAGCGACCTTCACACACGCTCTTATGCATGAACGAACTAATGCACGCACGCACGCACGCACGCACGCATTTTCATTGGAATTCTTCCTCGTAAACGACGAGAGAAGTGCAAAGGTACGAAGCCGTGAAAAACTGTTCAAATATTTCGAAAATTAAATGATGTGTTTAATTTCAACCTTATTATATTTTACTCGGTAAATAAAGGAATATATAAACCTCTTTTATGGTTGAGAATACTTGATTGTAAAACTTTATTATTAAAACCCAAGACATGTTTCGGGCCACTAGTGTCCCCTCTTCGGGAGTCTGCAAAATGGGTATGTGTGTTGCAAGATATTATTTTGTACAATGTGAACATTTTCTTTGACTTACGGATAGTAATTGTGCTAATCACTTTTCCATCCCAGCACTTCGCACATCACTTTCACTAATTTTTTAAATTATATGTTTGGTGTTATTATAGTTCTCCCTTTATAAAAGTTTTCGTGCTGCAAGGAATTGCGAAAATGGGAGAGCAGGGATATGTCGATCCATTCTCTGTGAGGCCTGAATTATGCTTCCGTTGAATATTTTATTTTGGTTTATTTCGACCGTTTAACAACGACATGGTACATCTTGTTTCCTACGTTATGTCTAAGGGTCAACAGATTAACCGATTACAACAGTAGGGGCACATACATTTTCGATAAGTTACGGATGTCCGATTTTTGGTTCATCCAATTCTATATGTTTATGTGGGACATTTCTTTAAATAAACGGGTTTTATTGTTCCGCTCCCGTCCCATAATTGTGATTTTGCTACAATGAAAAGTATGATTCTCCGCAATTTTATGTTTAGTCAACGCCGTGTGTGCTATGGGGTTTGATGTAACGTTATTTTTATGGCCTGTAATTTTATTTTTGAAATTTTGTTTTGTTCTATGTAACATTTATTGCATCCTAGGCACAGGATTTTATATGCTACATTTAACTGATATTCCGCAGGTGTTCAGTCTTAATGTTTTGCTAAAACATACGTTCCCCAATGTAGTAGATTGGCGGAACCTAGTTTCTATTTTGTGTGTTGTTAAATTTTTTGAATTTTGTTTGCGAGTCTCTAGATGAATTGTGTAACACGTCTTCATCTACAGCACATACGTGTTGTAACATTTTATTTCTTTTGTTAGGCGGTAGCTTCAATATTAGTATCAAGTAAGTCGACTTTAATTAGCATAGGTTAACACCTTCTAATAGGTCTTTTAATTGCAAATTACTGTGGCCCCTGATTTTTTACCACCTTCGTGGACGAGTCGACGATCTCATTAAGAACTGGGCAATAAGGAAAATGATTGATGAATATTCACGACGACACATTACTGGGGCCACACTGCTTTGCAATTACAATATCTATTAGAAGAGCGTCTTGCAAAACCATTTTAAAAAAAGGATTCGTCGACGATACGGATTTTATTTTTTACACAAGTCTCTGGATGAACGGTACAGTCTCGCGTGCCATAGATTAAGTAATATTATTATTTTAAGTTGTACAACGTATTTGGTTGTTATTGTAAAGGAGGTTGGCTTTATTTTAAGGTACTGGTATAGTATTCTATTGTTGAAACCATTTTTTCTGAAGCCTTTTTTCATGATCGCAATACCGAAAGGGCACAACTTTGGGTCTGATAATTTGAGGGCCCGATTAGAGTCCAAGCATCGTTGTATATTATTTCCTTGTCCAAAAAGTGAATACGGTTGGTGGCCTTGTTCTGTTTCATGTGTGAATTTAAGGCTACAGCTATAATTGTTGACGTGTTCTAACATTGTATCTGTTTCGTCAGGTGGTTGCTCTAACATCGTATCGGCGACAAATCCTTTTCTTTAACATCGGTTTGCAAGACGCTCTTCTAATAGATATTGTAATTGTAAAGTAGCGTGGCCCCAGTAATGTGCCGTCGTGAATATTCATCAATAATTTTCCTTATTGCCCAGTTCTTAATGAGATCGTCGACTCGTCCACGAAGGTGGTAAAAAATCAGGGGCCAGAGTAATTTGCAATTGAAAGACCTATTAGAAGGTGTCAACCTATGCTAATTAAAGTTGACTTATTTCATACTAATATGGAAACTACCGCCTAAAAAAATAAATAAAACATTACAACACGTATGTGTTGTAGATGAAGACGTGTCACACAATTCATCTAGAGACTCGCAAACAAAATTCAAAAAATTTAACACACAAAATAGAAACTAAGTTCCGCCAATCTACCACATTGGGGAACGTATGTTTTAGCAAAACAAAAGACCGAACACCTACGAAGTATGAGTTAAATTGAATATTTCACGTACCGTCCCTAGGATGCAATACATAATTCTGAAGCTACAGAACCCAACGACAATGCTCTATAAAGAGAGTACAATATTAACACCAAACATATTGTTATCAAAATCGGTAAAAATGATGTGCAAAGTGCTGGGATGGAAAACTGATTAGCACAATTACTATGCGGAAGTCAGCGAAAATATTTACATTGTACAAAACAAAATCTTGTAATACACATGTACCTTTTGTAGACTTCTTAAGGTAGGCACTAGTGGCCGCGAAGCATTTCATAAGTTTTAATAATAAAATTCTACAATGAAGCATTTTCAACCATAAGAAGGCTCTATATATTCCTTTATTTTCCGAGCAAAATATTTGGAATGACAATTATGTTAGTTCACGTATACGTGTCTAGACGACTGCAGTGCAACGTTACCTTCGTATTTCAGTTAAAGTCATTGAAAGAAGGAGGCAACGCAAATTAATGATAATTTGTCAAAACGTTGGACAAACGATCCAAACCAAGTGTGTAAAGAAACCAATCTTTAAAGGATATGTCATTTCAAAAATTGAAGATCGTCAATTTCATCCTTTGGACAATTTTGTAGAAATAGTTGCTTTCATTCCTACGTTAATACGCAAAGGACTGATGTAATAACCGAACATTGGACGTCCTATTGGGCGGAATAGATACTCACGTTTATGCGATGATATTTGATAATTGGGAACTCGTTAGAGTGGAACGAATGAATTTAATAAATGACACATATTTCTGACCCCTACTCTACAACGCGCGGAAAATGAAGAAACTTTATGAAGATTTTGACGCGCGTCATAACCAAAACGCGAATGTGAAAGCGCTCATGCATTCGTAACTGTCATCCAACATTCCGACTCGAAAAGGTTGCGGTCATATTTCATAATTGTTGTATTCGGGTTTTGAATGACAGCATCGTGCTCCAAGTAAATGTTTCAAAGAGTACGTTTTAGCACGGTGTCTTCATTGCCTATTATCAGGATTACAATAACGCAGCAACACGATAAGGCAACGGAAGAAATTGCACCCTGAGGTATATTGTTTTCTACAATGAATAAACTTTGATAATAACGCGTATCAGTTTGGTTGCCATGCGACGATCTCAGCAATCCCGTTCTTACTATTCCCATCGTTCTCTTTAATATAATCGAAGGTCAAAGGATTTCTTGATCTAATATGGATTCAAAAAGAATGTTTTACCCGTCGATTTAGTCATTGATTTAATAATAATCACAAATGCACTACCCACAGTTGCGAGTTGATTCAAGTGGTATCTACATCTTCAGCATAGACTGTTGTTCTACTATGTCAGAATCGCAGGTTACTATTGCACGTACATGTCGCATAATTTCTACTTAACCCATTTGCTTTTTATAGTTCCAAATACGCGACCGATGTAAAAAAATCTAAACCATTCAACTCTCAGTCGGTCTGTATCAGCGAATATTACGAGAAATGAAAGTCATGGCTCGCGGCTTATTCCGCGGTTGATAATAATTGACAATCACGATGTGTAGACCATTCTTCTTGCGGATGCAAACGGGTCGACGCAAAAAGCTAGGGGGAAACGTTTCATTCGACAAGCACTGCAATTAACAGCGTAACAGCAAATAAACCTCTACAACCGCAGCAATCCAGGATACTTAATACAAAGAAATCCGTTTGATAATTTGCAATATTGCCTACGTTATTCAGTTTATTATTCACTAATAATTATAAGTACATTCTATGATCGCTTTAAATGATCTAACATTAATCGACAACATGCAGTCTCGAAATCACTGGTAACACGCCATAGCACCCTGCTTGAGAGCGATAATGCATACAATGACGTATTAAAATCACTTAAAACCAATACAGGGATGTGGGGAAACAGAAACAAATGACAGGAACGACTCAGTTTCTTATAGTGCATTCAAAAAGATGTTGAAACACGGTGTGAAAAGTATATTTTTTTATTCAAAGTCGTTCATATATTTTCATCGTTTTTATTATTTTTATTATTTTATACTTTTAATGGCCTAACATTGTGCAAGGTTACACCGCGAAAAAAGGTTATAAAAGATACTTCGAAAGGATAACTTCAAAACACTTCAACGTCGGCGGAATGTTCTTGGCATAATGATTATTTGCTCAGACCAAGGTCTATCGCTACGACACGTTTGTATTATTTAAGCGAACCCAGAATGATGCTGAGCGAAAAGTTCTCAAACGAAAAATATATCGTTACGACTTATGTCGAATTATCCATCGACAATTACAAGCACAATCGATGCATGTACAACGTTTGAATTGACAAATAAAAAGTTTTCATTATAAAACTACGCAAAATCAACTGAAATCATACATTTCATAAAGAATAAATAACGCGTTTCCCTGAACGTTTGCCTCTGCCTAATCGAATTATTGTACCTTCATGCAACCTCGCAAACCTCTTCGTCTCCATTTCGGAAAAATAAATTGAACTCCAAACATGAATAAATTAGAATGTAACATGATGCTTACCTGCGGCCTGTGAATTCGATGATACCTTTTTCGTTGACGCGAAACTCCGAGTCCTTGTAACCCCAACCGTTCCACTTTAACAACTTTTGTCTGAAATGAAAATTGATAACATTGTAATGATAGTTCGCCAAAGTGAAATATGAAAGAAAAATGATAAGTATGTAAGTAAAGTAGAGGTTTGCGCGTATCGCAGTATATAATAATATAAAACAACGCATTCCCTGAAACGAGCCGGTACGTTCCAATTTACATTTTTTATTGCAATGTATTATTGCACATCTTACGCGCGCTTCTAATTGGTACGCAGCCCACGTGACAAATGGAACGCCAATCGGCCAGGATCATTTGCAAATAGAATTAAGGCACTAGGCAAATCGATGATAGGCAGGTTCTGAAAATATCTTATATTCTGAAAGATCACAATAATCTTGAAATGAAAGTCTAGATGCATGATAGACATCCCATAACGTGAATGTTCAACAACCGCGCCGCGGGTTGCATTTCCACACTGCAGCGCCGCGCAAATGAGAATCGACAAGGAAATCCGTCTAGTGGGAGTCATGTAACAAGACACTTGTTCGCTGCGCATAGCGTGCAAAGGCGTGGCCATCGGAAATAATCTTACAAGGGCGCGAGACGACGTACTTATGGTCCTTTCTTTCTGCTATTTCCAATGTAAAAAGTGATATCGCGTGAAAAGGTCGTAAGTTAGGTTGTGTGCAGATCTGGCGCAAGCGTGTGTCCCGTTTCCTCGCTATGCTTCCCTCTCTCTTTCCAAAAGGGGTTATAATGGATACGAAGACGAACGCGAGGAGAAGTAAACTGACCTGATCCTAGGCACTGTGCTTTCGAAAGTTGTCGGGCCATTTAGCTGCCTCATGTCCTCGGACAGTGTGGATGACGATTTGAGTTTGTCAGGCATCTCGTTGATCGAAGGACACCGCACGTACAAAAGCTCTAACCTTTATCTTGAGAAATGAATCGCAGACACGAGACGTCGGAATGTCGCGTTCTCGAAGAAACGCACGCTATTCGCGACGCGATGTTGAATATTGACACGCGCACCGGCAAACCAAATTTAAATCGATAGAGCCCCCGCCTGACGTTCGTTCGCCTACCGTCGACCGGTCTCGCCGTGACTCGAGCCAATCGCTGATGATACACTTCAAGCGGCGCCTCCTCTCTCTCTCTCTCTCTCTCATCAGATTGAAGGACTGTTCGTTACTTTCCCTACTTACGGCCAATGGCGCACACGAGTAAGACTAAAATAAATGAGCAATGGCTCTATCTCAGTAAATGAATGTCACATTTCAATCCCCCCTCCACGCGCATTCCCCCACTCTGCCTCCTTATTTACGTTATTCAGAAGTTCACGATCTAACTCTCACAACTAACCCTAGATCTTGCGAACTACTGCCGATACATTTTTGCGTATTAGGCTTTAGTTGCGCGACGATTAGATTGACATCGATACAAAGCGGATAGTACAAGATACATTTGTTGCCTAATACGTACAAGAAGCGAATTCGGCATTCTCAAACTGTGTGTGCAGTTGTGTGGCCCACTAATTTCATAAATATGTCTACATAGGTACAGTCTGTACACACATACGCACACAGGAGTATGCACAAGTAGCACGTGCCAACTGGACGAATAGATATAATATATTATTATATGTAACAGATGTGAGTAAATATTCTAATATATGTACATTATTCCTCTTCGGATATATTTTAATTGGTTGCCATTTACGATCATACTTTTATAGGGTGGGCTTGTAACGCTACCATGCGAGTAACCTAAAATCACTTAAACATGGGGTTTTCCGCAAAATCTAATGCTGAGCGCGCAATTTCAATTACAAAGAAACGTAAAAAAATAACACTTGTATTTGATGAGGAGAAAAGACGGTAATTGAGCCACTATTTAGGTTATCTTTCATTTTCATGTTTCCATAATTTGTTACATAGAATTTTTGTGGGCATAGTGAGTTCTTAGGAGGCTTCCATAAAAGAAAAGTGCAACGTCAGAAGAAGGCTCAGGAAGAACTAAAACTTCAATTTAAAGAAGAACGAAAAAAAATCAAGCAGGACGTAAGATATTTTATGAGTATGACCAAATTGAAATTGTCTCATTAAACCAAGGACACACGCACGCACATATATATTTTTTCACATGCTCTTCGTATAAACTTTTATGTCAGTTATATATATATATATATATAATATATATAGAAACATGTAATTTTAGGCCCACGAACGTTACAAGAAATTATTTTCTAATCGCGATGTACCGGAACTGGAACAATTATTATCGGAAAAGGAGTATGAGATAGATGGACATACAGTTAGTGTTCTAGAAGTTGACATCGCTGATCTGACTGAAGGAAATCAATGGATAGGAAACAACAAGACTGCAAGTGAGATTGCAGAACAATCCCACACATGCGATACATTAAATGTACAACTTAATGATGATGTTCGAGGAATGTCATTAATGACAGATGCTACCACTGAATCAGGGGCAACATTACCATCGGATACCGAATTACTCATTAATGGAAAGAGTCTAAAGCAGGTGACAAAGCAAGCAACTTTAGAACAAATAAAAAGAAGCAAAATCTTTCAGAAGAAACAGAAATTAGAGTGTCAACGCAATAAAAAGCAGATTAGAAGGAGCAAGTTACAAAAGGAGAAATCAATACATAGGAAAAGGGCATCTGCGAGAACAGATAAAATGAAAAAAAAAAGGGCTAATTTTTAATTCTCTGATAAAATTTTACTGGCATATGCAATATTTAAACATGGTCTATGAATACTTTTGCTGTTGTACATTTATTTATCGCCACAATGATACCCGTTCTTTATTTTTCCGCTTTTTTCACGTATGGACAAATGTTTTTATTAAGACATTCTTGACATTTTGGAAATCTTGGCAAGCAAATTTCCTGACCGAACCCGACAAGAAGATGATTTATCTTGGCCCAAAATTCTTTGGGTAGCCATTCTTCCAAGCAATTTCTTGTCTCTTCTGGGGTTTTCGTAGGATGTTTTACCCACTCGAGTCTATTGCAAATACGGTGTACGTGTGTATCTACGCCTATGCCCGATACCTTATCCCACGCTATTTGCATACAAATGTGAGCCATCTTTGGACCAACTCCTGGTAATTCACATAATCCTTTCAATGTATTTGGAATATCACCATTGTATTTTGTAAGCAAAATAGTAGATGTTTTCTTAATGTATTCCACCTTTTTCTGTAAAGTACAAATTTGTTATTTTACTATGTGCGACTAGGATATATAAAAGTCTTTAAACTAACCTTCCAAAATCCAACAGGGTATATGAGTTTGCCTAGAACATCTTCGGGACTAGCTGCTATTAATTCAGGAGTGCATCCATAAGCATTCAATCGTTGCATAGCTGCATGTGTTACTTGATCCTTAGTCTGACTACTAAGCATAAGCGCAATTAACGATTGATATCTGGAAATCCTTGCTGTTGCATTAGGATCAGAGCATTGATGACATCCCATTGAATCGACAGGCGCAGTTCTATGCTGTCGCATCGTTTCTATATTGCTAAGTATTTTGTGCCAATGAAGTGGCATCCATGCTCTCTTCTGAGAAGAATCTTCAATCGTTAAACTTTCATTTTCCACAGTTTTGTCCTGGACTATAATCGAATTCTTTACCTCGACCTGTGTATTTTCTGATACATTATCATATGTAATTTTCATCCGTTTGCGTTTCATTTTATTTGTTTCTGAATGCGAATGAAGATTCAATGTAATGTTCTTAGTGTCTGTAACAGACATCTTTGACTGCTCTCGTTTATCGTCATCCTTTTCTTTAACGATCTGTCCTTGCGTTTCTGTCAACGATGAACATTCTCCGGAAAGAATCCTTCTTCCCAATGGAATATCACTATCAAAATATTCAGAGGTCTCTGCCAATTTCTCTGGCAATTCGATCTTTCTACCAGATCGTAAACATTTGTGTGACACCAGAGAGGATAATTTTAATTTCCTATTCATCTTAAGATTACCTACCAATGAGTATTATCATTAAACGTAACATTAATAAGCATACGTTTGTCGTTAATCGTCGAATTCAAGGAATTAACAAGACTTTACCCAATTGTTTATCGAAAGAAAGAAGATTTATTCACAACTCTTAACGTCGGTAGGTTTAAACGCGTGTTGTCTGCGCTGTCAATATTGCCGGCCTCCATTTTGAAACAGCGGCCTTTCAAAGGCAAAAGTGTCTGCACATGCCATATCTATTATTTTTTTATAAACGCCAGCACGGTTAGCTGATGATAATATATCACTGAAAACGATTTTAACCCTTCGTGAACAATTGAGACGCATGTATGCGTAAAGATCGAGCAAATCTTAAAGTGTACCTCTTGCCATTTTTGCGAAAAACAGGCGGTTCTCAGATTTTCATTTCCTTTTAGTATATCAAAGGTAGCAAAAAATGGCTTGAATCAGCATATGAAGTGGAAGATTTGTAATAATTTCGGAGATATGGCCAAAGACATGTGAATGAATTGTGAAAAATTACCTCAAACGAAATAAAAAAATCAATTCACTCTTCAGGAACTCAAACAAGCTGCAACTGGACTCAGAAAAGTGTAAATCGACTTCTAAAAACATCCACTAACGCCGGGGATGTGGTAAAAAAATAGATGGAGAATGAATGAAAGTACGTATACAACTGTCAATAACCACACAATGTTGCCCTCAGTAAACTGATGCAGGTATACCGTAATTTCCTGCATAGACAGAAAACAGAATTAAGTTGCATTTATAAAGTGTCACTGATTATATGCTACGTCTAAATTGCCTGGTTGCGAGGCTAAACATATTCCAGGTGTGTCGGTAATTCCTTTCCGGTTTTTGGAACAGATGTCACTAGCCATAAGTATGAAATGTTATGATTTTATACATATGTCATTTGTTTCTACTAACATTAACCTCAAAACTGCACAAGTTAAATTCCGCCAAAGTAACAGTTTTATAGATTTATAATTTTTTGAAAATGTCGAGTTTTGTGCCTGGAAACGTGCATTTGCGGCACGCATTACTTTTCTTGTTTCATCAAAAGAAAAAAGCCGCTGAAAGTCATCGTTTGCTGGTAGAGACTTGTTGAGCATGCTCCAACCATAAGAACATGTGAAACGTGGTTTCGACAATTCAAATGTGGTGATTTCAACGTTCAAGACAAAGAACATCCTGGTAGGCCGAAAATGTTTGAAGATGCGGAATTGCAGGAGTTATTGGATGAAGACCCAACACAAACTCAAAAACAATTGGCAGAAAAGTTGAATGTGAGCCGAGTAGCAATTTGTGAACGATTACAAGCGATGGGAAAGATCCAAAAGATGGCAAAGTGGGTGCCACATGAATTGAATGACAGGCAATTGAAAAACCGAAAAATCGTCAGTGAAATGCTGCTTCAAAGGTATGAAAGGAAGTCATTTTTGCATCGAATAGTAACGGGTGATGAAAAATGGATTTATTTCGAAAATCCCAAGCGAAACAAATCATGGTTATCTCGTGGCGAAGCTGGCCCATCGACTGCAAGGCCAAATCGCTTTGTCGCAAGACCATGCTCTGTGTCTGGTGGGACCCGGTTGGTGTCGTATATTATGAATTGTTGAAACCTGGAGAAACAGTTAATACTGACCGCTACCGACAACAAATAATCAATTTGAACTGTGCATTGATCGAAAAACGTCCACAATACGCTCAAAGACACGATAAGGTGATTCTGCAGCATGACAACGCGCCGTCTCATACGGCAAAACCAGTCAAAGAAGTGTTGAAATCACTTGGATGGGAAGTTTTATCGCACCTGCCTTACTCTCCAGACCTGGCTCCATCCGACTACCACCTTTTCGCATCGATGGGGCACGCGCTTGCAGAGCAGCACTTCCCCGATTTCGAAGAAGTTAAAAAATGGCTCGATGAATGTTTTAGCTCAAAGGAGAAACTGTTCTTTTGGAATGGCATCCATAAATTGCCTGAGAGATGGGCAAAATGTATAGATTCAAATGACCAATACTTTGAATAAATAAATTTTAATTATCCATTGTACGTAGCGTGTTTTCTTTAGCGAAAAAACCGGAAAGGACTTACCGACACACCTGGTATATGATTTTCAGTATAATGAATAACCCTACTTATATACGTATTTCCTGAGGATTTCGATACAAAACGGGGCGTTCAATTTCTCGTCGTTTCGTAAGCAAAGGGTTAAAAGTGATAATAGTGACATCCCGTTTATAAAAGATTAAAGAGGCTCTATGACTTGTATGTTGATCAAACAATCATAGCGATTTGTTTATTAACAAGCTTAACGAACCAGTGTGGCGCAAATGGGATAAAACTATAAGGATATGGTGACAATTGGATGAAATATACGCAACGAAGATTCATGTATACATTTTTATTTCGTTCAAATATTTACTTTCATTATTGTGACTTAAAGAGTGTAAGAAACAGACATATAAAATGATGTTTGACAAATTTTTATTTCGCTCGTCTAATTGATAAGACATACATAAAATGACACAAAAATAAATTGAATTAACGAAACCCACACTGTATCTTTTCGATGCAAAAGTAAATTTCCACAATGATCTTTTATTCGTAACAGCATCGAATCCAGACTTACATTTTAATTGAATCCATTCCAGCTGTAGGAATGTAGAATATTCTATACATTAAAAAATGACACATTGAAAACTTGTCAAAATAATTCTGGTTACCAGTGCAAGTTAAAGGTTTAATCCGAATAAAAAATTGCAATACATTAGCATACTTTGGAAAAAAAAATACAATTAATCAACCAGTCTATCTTAATAAATAGATATAAAACTATTGAAAAATGAGGATATGAATACATACATGTATGTATGATTTGATAGTACCAATGTTAAAACAAATGCATATACGCATATACAGATATACAACAAATACATAGGCGCGCATACATTATATTACGCGTAAAAAAAGTGTGTAATAAAAATTCACATGCAGCTCGCGGAATCCCTTAAATAATACAGAATGTATAAAAACGTTATATTATAACAACACAAAGGGAAAAGCGTGTGTTTCTCACTATAATGTCCTCTTTCTACTTAACGCTTCTCTACCGTCTTGTCTTTCAATAAAATGGAAAGCCCGACATACTACCGTGATTTGTACGTATAATCTGATATAATGGATAGGTAAACCGTTCATGTGCACATACATATACATGTGCATGTAAACTCACATGTGCCATCTCTTTTACCATGTAGAATGCATGCGCTCAGGCACTCATATGCATACGACGCAACGTGTTTCACAGTCCATTTCTGGAACATGTCTATGAATGAGCAAATGTCCAATAAATATTGTCAGTCACGTATAACACTGCTGGCATTTTCCATTTGACCTATACGAAGGGTACTTATGACACGTCGCTCAAAACCAAGACATAAACTTTTCTTCCTTGTTGACTGCACAATTTTATCAATCGCATGGCGGACGACGTTCATTCGAGGTAGTACATAAGTGCGAGACAGAAATGACTCGAAATCCGACATCGTCGTTTAAAAGAGTGGAGAAAATTTATTGTTGTTTAGCTTAATTTTTTTTCTGTTACCGAGACAAGCATTTCTTACGAACATTTTGGAAACACACGTCTTTATCTGGATCCAATGCCTGCTGTAAAACTGGGACTAATTGTAATGGACGGAATGTTGGAATGTAAAGGGATAAATAAGAGAAAGCGGGTGTAAATACATAGCTACCTACTCGTAGTACATTAACACATTGACTGTCTTGTCAGTCAGATATTGCTGACCACACTGTGAGTATCCCAGGAAACTATGGCAAAATATTCATTCATTCATTCTACATCATTACGACGCAATTGAGAGTGATATACATGAACGGTTACATCCAAACACATATACCTGATAAGATGTGTACTTTACATTTCTTTACACCTATTTTTTATGTTATCTGCAAAACTACTGTGATCTTTTCAGCTCGAGTGTCATTTTATTATGAAGCTTGTTATAACTTCTTGTGTTTTTCAAAAGTCAATTGAAAGAGTTTGTAATTTTATTTATCTGTGGGAAATGAGGAGGTTTTTCTGAAAGAATCTGTGATTTTACGGCGCGTTCAAGTTGAACCATTGAACAAGTTGTACTGCGCTATAGGGGGAAAAAATGCATTGTCTAACATGTAAACAATCATCGTTCCTCCGGAAGTACCCAAATTTCAACGAGCAAACTGTATATATAGGTTCGAGATAAAAAGTAATGTGAAACTTTATGTATTTACGGTGATAATTAAATAATATGGTCTGTCTTTTTCAAGGTTTGGATTTTGTCTGAAGACGATATTTCTATGTGTATATCGGGCATTAGTTAAAAATGTACGTATGCGTGGAACCATATGGCTCAATATATAAAAACTGGTTTTTTTTTTCTTAAACGGCAGTCAATGTGTTGAGAAAGAAACAGGAAAGGCGGTTAATCGAAAAATTAACATTGGTAGCGATCAGCGCTGCAGACAAAACACAGGAAACATCTTAAAGAAAAAGATCAGGGGTGAGAAAAGGGCAGCTGACATGGCTTCACGTAATGGATGCAATCATCCAATGTGCAAAAACGGTACGTTCTTGTAAATTGATTGAGCAAATGATAGAAATCGATTAATTGAATTGTGCTCATTTGCGCAGTAGTACCACCGTCGCGCTTAGTCCACATCCAAGTTTCGGAAAATTAAAATAGCGTCCATTTCGCGCGTATCTATTGCACTCGAATTTCGCTGATAGCCATTGTGTTAATGAAAGCGCGCTCAACCGGGTATTTGATTAGCGACGCTGTTAGGACCACCGACAGTAACAGTAGGCGGTATCGTCGTATCTTGCATTAGAGTACGTGTTTCCTCCTCTTGATCGGAAAGTGGAACAGCTGGTGTCTCGTGTGCATTCGTTTGCATCAGCTTCAGCTGACTCGGCAACTCCGTGAGTACTGGCCCGTACTGCGAAGTGGAACCCACCAGCAAGTCAGTTGATGGATTCAAACCGCCCAACATCTTTCCTCGTAGCAACGCGTACATAAGATAAAGAAACTAGCATACAAACCAGAGAGCAGAGGGCTTCCGGTGGAAAAAAACAAACCAAAAGAATGCTGGATAATTGGCTGATTTGCCTACCTGTCCACTGCTTCCGGTCATCCCATTCCTTGGAGATTTGCTACGGCGGAAGAAACGAAACCAAGCCCAAACAAAGCCTAGAAGTAATCCAGCTAATGTCATACCAGCTCCTAACGCTATAGAACTCCTAGCTCTGTCGCCGGCATGTTCTTCTACTTCAGTTACAGTTGTAGTTGCCACTTGAATCTGATTTTTTGTCTGAAATTATTTCCACACATTATCTTGCAGCGTATATTCTTCTAATTAGCAGGTAACTATTTTTCATTGGGCAGACATTTAAGTTTGAGCGGTTCAACATACCGAGTTCGCTCAAGGCCAAGTTCGAAACAGATTTCATAACCGAAAGAATGGAAGATTTTAAAGATCGCACAAACAGATATCTATTTTGAATAAAGCGACAAATTGGCAAAGTCAACTTTGAATATTTTTGCCAGTTTGATCACTGTCTGACAGTGATGGATGAGAATGTCACAGTGAATCTGTGTATTCATTGTTTCGGAGTTCCAGAATATTTCTCATTTTTGACACGTAAGTATAGAATCACGATATATTCGCGTGTACATGCAATAAACTTGTATCAAATGATGGTAAGGATATAAAAAAATGTGTAGATTCATTACCTCTGCAACGTCTGTCTGTGAAACGTTTGCTGTGTCGTTGTCATTATCGCTAGTGACAAGACTGACGAGCATAGTTGCTAATCCTGCTGCGAAAAATGAAAGTGCAACCGCCAGCAATGCCCATTCTATTCTTTTCCGCGTGCTAATCTTATGCCTGGACATCAGCCTCAAGAAGGCGTTTCGTATTCCGTCACCACCTCCAGCATTGTCGCCCCCAGTGTCATATGTATATCCAACCGTTGTTGGCTGGTAGACGGCACCGCTGTCTGGCATGTCTTCACGCGATATATAAGCGATTCTTCCAATTTCCTGTTTTCCGTAAAAAATTTCACAGATACGACACGATACCTTACTTTCTATTACGCCAAAGAAACAACTTGTTGATATTAGCACGAAATGAGATACTGAATATTCTGATTAAGGAAAGAATCGAGAGCAGCGAAAGAGAGGCAGACGCAAATCGCAGGGCAACGTTGTGACGCAGGGGCACACGCGCAAACAGTGTACGTCGGTATTTCCTTATCCTCGTTTTTACCCTTTGTAATTTTCTCCCTCCTCCTCCTCCTCCACCCCCCTGCCCCTCACGCCCCCACTCTTTCACCAACTCACCCCCTCTCTCAGTTATTCAATCGCTGGCTTATACTGTTGAAAATTAGAACAGTAGTAATATTTTTTGCTCTTTAATATAATGTGGGGGTTTGTAATCAACCGTATACGGTTTTTGTGCATGTGTCAAGATGTATAACGTAGTCTGTGCAAAAGAAAGCATTTAATGACTGCATACATAAATATCGATGAATCAACAGGGCACTCCAATGTAGAGAGTGCATGGCACATCACATTTAAATCATCTACCATAGACGACATATGCGGTAGACTTTTCATCCAATTCATTTTTTTCATCCCTCATTTTGGACAATCAAATTCGTGTTGCTGTAGCGTGGTGGTACGAGCAAAACTTAGTAACTCCCACTTAACAAGAATGGATAAAATTTCATTTCATGTATCAGCAGTTCCGGCACATGATTGTTAATAGTACAGTGAGTTCAACTTATATGCTTTCACTCTTATTTATCTAATCCTTTTCATTCTCTGCGTGCTTCAGATGGCGTCGTCATCGAGTGACTAGCTAATTCGGTGTATGCCCCTAGGTGCCGCTACACCACTATCGTATTGTATATCATTTTACCGACTGAATGCAGTACAGGTAACCCTCCTATAACACGGTATCTTATAACACGGTTTCGCTATAACACGATTCGTAAATTGCGGGAACACTCCTACAACACGGCATCCTATAACACGGTTGTTCCTCTTATCGGGGCCTGTGTCCCCCGTAGGACATTGGGGACATATCCTTGTCGCTGAAAGAAATAAAAACATCAACCTTAAATGCGTGTTGGAAGAAGATATGGCCCTCTTCAGTTGAAACAGAAAACATGCGTGAAACATCAGAAAATGAAATTGGTGCCATATTAGAAGTCGCTAAATCAATCGGAGGCGAAGGTTTCGTGGATATGGCTACCAAAGACATTCAAGATTTATTAGCGGAAGAAGAAGTTGACGAAGCGGATTTGATGGAAATGGCATCCCTAGATGCAAATCAAATCGATTTTGAGGACGCTAGCTCTGATGAAGATTGTGCAGTTAAGAATTTAACATTAAAAAAATACAAGAAGGCCTATGCTTAGTGGAAAATCTCGAGTCATTTTTCTTGAATACAGACCCTTCCACGGAAAGAAGTCGAAAATTCAAAAGGGAGCTGCAAAACTGTTTAGCTCCATCCCGCGAAATTTACAATGACCTAGTTAGAACCAGCAAGCAAAGTTCGATTACAGATTTTTTAAGAGGGGAAAACATACAAAAACTTTAAATAGAGAAAAAAGTTCTGAACGTGAAGGGAATATCGTTCCACCGAAAAAACGTTCTCGGTTGATTATACTGAGCAGTGACGACCAATAAATTCATTAAATTATGGTGGCGTTAGATTACATTTTTTGTTTACTTTGTGTTGTACATACATTTATATTTTTAATAAAAATTAAGTTGTTTATGTCGAATTTAAAAAAATATTTGTTTTTAATAAGTTTTTGGAACGTAACCCCCCTTTTTGTACTAGCTCAGGGTCTCATGCAACACGGTTTCACACAACACGGCATTTTCTAGGAACCTAACTACCGTGTTATAGGAGGGTTACCTGTACAATATTACAATGCTACTTTTGCTAAGAATTCGTATTAAATTCATTGATAGTAAATTATTTTTAAAAACAGAAAATGATTAAAGATACACGGGAGAATTTGGTAGAATTTCAGTGCAAATTGGTTGTACTATATATAATTTGTTCCTTTCGTGTTATTCGTATGCATTCGTCATGAATTTTTCACCTATCTTTGTCCAATCTATGAAAATGTTGCGAATTTCTCACCGCGATTACGATATTCCTTAACCTCTGTAATGTTATTTTGTCAAAGGGACCGTCAACCACGCGTTATTTTTAATTACATTTCTAAAAATCTTGAGAACTTTCCATGTCTGTTGCGTTGTTCTTAGTAGATCTGGATCCTCTTTGATACATAGGATATCCCGTCAGAATCTTCGACCTTTTCACAGTATTGTAACGGTGAATTTTCTTATGACAGATTAGAATATTTATAGCGACGTTTTAAAAAACGTTTGATACTCTTTCATTCGGATCTAACTTCGATAAACTATTTAAAAAAGAATTTTCTCCGCTTCTCGTAGAAATATCTATTTCAATACAAGTTACTCTCTATTCAATGATACACATCTGACCAAAAACAAGAATATTTAAGACTTTTCGCTTATTCGTTACCTATTTTCGTAGGAGGTACGTCGCAAATGTAAAAATCCTCTTCATTGATTTTGACTATCTCTAAATATCTTAAAGATTTACGAGGGAACATTTGATCACTCTACACATTCTTATAACATAATTAAAACAGATATTTCAGCGATTTCACCTTTCTATGTTGCAGAGGGCGCTCGTATACACTTAATTGTAGGGCCAGTTTCCACCGGTTAAGGCGATCAAACATTACCAGTCCCCAAGCACCGCCTAAGGAACAAGATGAAAGTTATGCAGTGCCAAATCAAAGCGGCGGCATATCTGTACCCTTAGTTGTAAGTTTAGTTCCTAGATTCGAAAAAATAGAATTGCGGTTTTCGTAAGCGAATGTATCTTTGTTGAAGCAAACATTGAGTGCGGGACAATACCGTGCCCTCGCACAATTAGAAAGCCCACATAAATTTTTGCGATTCAATTCGGGTGACACAAGTTCTTACAGGATGGCCAGCTTCTACAATACCGGTGGGAACATACCAGGTGTGTCGGTAAGTCCTTTCCGGTTTTTTCGCTAAAGAAAACACGCTACGTACAATGGATAATTAAAATTTATTTATTCAAAGTATTGGCCATTTGAATCTATACATTTTGCCCATCTCTCAGGCAATTTATGGATGCCATTCCAAAAGAACAGTTTCTCCTTTGAGCTAAACCATTCATCGAGCCATTTTTTAACTTCTTCGAAATCGGCGAAGTGTTGCTCTACAAGCGCGTGCCCCATCGATGCGAAAAGGTGGTAGTCGGATGGAGCCAGGTCTGGAGAGTAAGGCGGGTGCGATAAAACTTCCCATCCAAGTGATTTCAACACTTCTTTGACTGGTTTTGCTGTATGAGACAGCGCGTTGTCATGCTGCAGAATCACCTTATCATGTCTTTGAGCGTATTGTGGACGTTTTTCGATCAATGCACAGTTCAAATTGATTATTTGTTGTCGGTAGCGATCAGTATTAACTGTTTCTCCAGGTTTCAACAATTCATAATATACGACACCAACTTGGTCCCACCAGACACAGAGCATGGTCTTGCGACCAAAGCGATTTGGCCTTGCAGTCGATGGGCCGGCTTCGCCACGAGATAACCATAATTTTTTTCGCTTGGGATTTTCGAAATAAATCCATTTTTCATCACCCTTTACTATTTGATACAGAAATTACTTCCTTTCATACCTTTGAAGCAGCATTTCACTGACGATTTTTCGGTTTTCCAATTGCCTGTCATTCAATTCATGTGGCACCCACTTTCCCATCTTTTGGATCTTTCCCATCGCTTGTAATCGTTTACAAATTGCTACTCGGTTCACACTCAACTTTTCTGCCAATTGTTTTTGAGTTTGTGTTGGGTCTTCATCCAATAACTCCTGCAATTCCGCATCTTCAAACATTTTCAGCCTACCAGGACGTTCTTTGTCTTGAACGTTGAAATCACCACATTTGAATTGTCGAAACCACGTTTCACATGTTCTTATGGTTGGAGCATGCTCACCGTAAGTCTCTACCAGCAAACGATGACTTTCAGGGGCTTTTTTCTTTTGATGAAACAAGAAAAGTAATGCGTGCCGCAAATGCACGTTTCCAGGCACAAAACTCGACATTTTTAAAAAATTATAAATCTATAAAATTGTTACTTTGGCGGAATGTAACTTGTGCAGTTTTGAGGTTAATGTTAGTAGAAACAAATGACATATGTATAAAATCATAACATTTCATACTTATGGCTAGTGACATCAGTTACAAAAACCGGAAAGGAATTACCGACACACCTGGTAGTAGGATAGTTTCGTAGATAGTATCATAAACGGCGTAAAATATAGTTTCACCTGCATATGACTGTAAATAAGTATTCAGGCAATCCGGAGGCGGAAAAAATACTGTGTCTGGCCCCCCCTCATTAAATCAATGGGAAACCTCAATTTATTTTGAAAAGCATAACTATAAATAGCAATTCTTTCTAATTTTCGAAATAATTTACTGCATTGCTTGTATCGATTTCATACCAACGCTATTCCGTTCACATGTCACATAAATAAAAAAGAAGGCACAACCATGAATGCGTAATTAATACACCATAGCCCAAATGTTAGGCTGCACCGTGCAATACTGTCATCCGCCTGGTGCTTTACATTGCGAAGTTACATTGGATTTGACGGAAGACCAGAACACCACGCATCCAATAACTTTTTGTCATGTGGCCCAGCTCCTAGGCTCAGTATTAGTTCAGAAATGTCTCGATTGTGTCGACAGTTGCTCACCGCATGGACTATCTTAGCCATACTGCAAATATAGCAGAAATGCTACATAAATCTCTGTATCAATAGCACTAGAGATAAAGAATATAATCGCATACTTAGCCCATTCTTCCTGTAGCACGGTAAAATGTGCACTTAAAGCGTTTGTACTCAGTTTCTCATTTTCAAGAGACTTTTCAATTTTTACTAATAATGTAGGCAATTTTGAAGGTAACGTTCCTGTCCATTTTATAACGTATGAGCACGCACTGTTGGCAGTCTTATGCTCCTCTAAGATAATATCCAATCTACATACTGTTGAACAGGGCAAAGGAACGGCAACCGATGTATCCACACCTAAATCAATATAATGCGAAAAAGAAGTGTCTCAAATATATAGAGTAATCCTTTTCCCGGCATCACGTGTTGGCATCCGTACCGATAAAGTTACCCTCATGAGGATCCATGTATTCTACTGCGTGTACCCTCACATTTCGGCATGCCCTTGGTACAAGCGAACTAAGTCCAAAAAGAGCCTCTGATCTTTGACATTTCGGTCCTCTTACTAAGGTTTGAATGCCTGTTAAACTGCAGTACAAAATTGACCTGAATTGATCTTTTCCTATTGCTGCTCGTAAATTCCTCAGTATCACTGCAGCCGATTTTTCCGCAAGTTGTGAGAATTCGGGCGACACGGCCCATTCGTCCGGAGGAGAATTAACGCTTTTAGGCAATTTGGCGCTAACCAATGTAAATCCGCTTTCTGTCTCTAAAATGCAGTTACCATTGACATATTAATTTTTTATTATTTAGCAAGAGTTATAAAGCAAGAGTTTGTTATTTCGTCTGATCATGATAAATGCTTGTTAGAATAATTCCATGCTAACCAATGTCATGTTCCAAGTTGTAATTGAGCTCATCATCTAATAAGCTCATTGGAAAAATTTCTACAAAATGTCTTGCACCTGCACTCAGGATCCATACCAGCCACATGTGAATTCTGGAGTAATCCGATATAACGATGTGTTGTTATTATTACATTTTAATTGTCAAACCATTGTAAGTTGCAGGAGGGAGAAGCGGCGTTCAACATCTACCTGACAAATATATGTTTCTCGTCTGTAATTTGACTAAGAGCTCTGGGCTGCTTTACATAGCTGCAGTGAGATCCTGCGCCGCCATTTACATTTGTCAAACGAACGGCTCTCTGTGGATATTCAGCTTCTTCTGCAATATATTTTCTTTCCGCACAATCTTGCAACTCTTTAATTACTTCCTTCAAATTGCTATTTAAAAATGGCCACATATTCAATAGAAACTGCTTATCTCTCATGAAGACAATGAAACTGCACCATCTCCTGAAACCACGGGCCTAAAGGAAAAGAAACCAATTGTGTGCTCCAAACTTAGATACAGAATGCTGCTGTGTGACAGTGCACTTTGGCGGTCAACTCAATCTGTTAATCTCACAATTTCAAATATCGTCTGAATAATTTATCGTAATAGCTACCAAAAGTGCTTTTTCGTTGTATAATTCACCTGGGCATCTTTCAAGGTAAAAGTATGACTTAAAATATGCCCTCTGTGTTCATCCCCAAAATAGCAAATACCTTCTTTGCCTGGGTGTACCTCACAGCTGAGACTCCTTTTATAAAAACATAGTAGAGAAAGGCTAAGACAACTGAATAAATAACTGGGTGATCCGAAATATTTGCCATGTACCTGATACAAGCATGTTTCAATAAGAGACTAATGTCGGGTGTCAGTGACTGGTGAGCTGATAGGAAAGACGTTTTAGCTTCATGCTCGTTGCTTAGATATTTGACGTTCCCGACGCTTTGACAACCGTCGCATTCGTCTTGTCCATCGTCAAAAAGAGCTTGACCTTGCCTCAACAATTCTCTTGGTCCGTAAAACTTGAGCTTCTCCATGGTTTGATTATCATAACTGCGATACGTTTGCGTCGTAAACACTACCTTTGGTCCATGAATTTCGCAGAATGTACACAAAGCTATCACTGCATTCATTTCTGGGGCAAATATGTTCACTTCGAATGTGCAATTATCGTGTTCAGCCTGAAATCATGATCGAAGTCTTGGAATACCCCCTTCCTGTTAGTCTAATAGTAGCCAGAGATATTGTCGAACAGCGGCTGCGTCACGTATATTTCGACACACACGAAAGTGTTTGGCTAAGACAATTCGAAATAGTCACAAAATTGGTACAAAGCGAGTCGATACTTTCAACAATTTGATTATTCGTTTTAATGTTTGGCACAACGTCGCTGGCGCTCTTTCCGTCTTTTTCTGAGGGAAAAATACGTGTATATATATTTACGTAGCACACATGTATGTACACATATGGGTTACGCATAGCGACACACTGAGCACCTATACGGAGGTCTTATGCACACACACCCACACACACAGCACTGAGGAAATGTGCTCTCAGAGGCAGTGGGCCAGACGCCTAAGGCATTTACAAAATAACGTGGCATAAAGAGATTATCATGCTTCTACGCTCTATGCCAATGTCAGTGACGAATAAAAGGAGGGTCCTTAATTGTCCCCCAGCCAACTAAATGAATACAGAGCGTTATGGGCACGTGACATTAGAGTAGTTTTGTTTGCCACCGCGTAGGCACACACGACCCTTTGCGCACTCTCTCGGGACAAATTAATGAGAAGTTAATGAACGCGCGTGCAGAGATGCATACTTGGTTGCCGATCATCAGGTGTTGATACATCGAGGCGGCTCACATAACGCGAATGAATCACATCGGTGGACCGCTCTTTTTATTGGGCAACAAATGCAACATAGAAATATGGAAAAATAAAACTTGATTCGTTTATTAGTTTTTCGCGTCTCAAGGTTAACAGTTTAGCTTCAGCTTAACACCCTCATATGCCGCTCGCATCCATATACCTACTGCATGTGCTCCGGCGTCAGGATATTTGAATCTCTGAAAAATAGTAGAATTGATTACATTTGCATTGGATAATTGGCTAACAAATAAACAGGACAAACAAGCAAAGAACCAACCTTGTATTTATTCGTAGTTGCACAATGAAACCAGTTTTGAGCGTACACAGTTTCCATAGCTCTTTCTTCGGCAGCTTTAACAGCTTTGCCGAAAGCGGACACAATATTTTCTTCTGAACTCAATGCACGCATCAGTTCTTCTTGAGCGGCTATTAGCGGATCGAGCATTGTACGCTTACCCGCTGATACTTTTCCAAATTGTGAAATCGCCTCGGTACCGGCAATTAAAGCGTCTAACCACATGCCAGCCGTTATCTGTTCGCTACTACCGTACTTGACGAATGCCTAAAATAAAACGTAAGCATTGCTTAGGACAAAAATGAAGCCTTGACGATATCTTCATCGCCGTGAACATAAGGATAATAACATGTGCAGCAGCCTCGAAAAATATAGAGTACAATCCGCCTTGCAAACCACCCATGAATCTTTCGATGATATACCCGATTTGCGTTAGGCTTACAAATGGACTTTCTGGTGAGATCTTCTTCTCCTGCAACAATGAGAAAGTGCGAATACATGCATGATAATAGTGCGAGAGAGATCCTCGTAAGGGGCATACTTTTCAATTTCACTGATTTATCGTCAAACCTTGATAGCAGATACCACGGCATTAGCTCCACGTGCGAGGGTCAGACCGCAATCACCGTCCCCCGATTCACTATCCATTGCATTCAGCTGTTCTGTGCATGTTATTAATGCTTCACAAGCAAATGTGACGGTTATATGAAATATTTCCCTACCGCGTTCATTCATTCTCGGACCCTGGGATTCTACGAATGGAAGAGAAGCGCTGTTTGCGCTCGGCCGAGGCTTTCTCTGAACAGTAATAAGTAACGATTCATCACAAATTGAAATAGGTCATTAGGCGTTAAAAATAAAAAGGTATATCAGTAAATATAAATGATGCTTTACCCTGCTGCACGCCTCTGATCTAACCGAACTCATTTTATTATCCTAAACAAAAAAATCAATTTTTCCATAAGCTTCGAGATGTATAAAAGATATACTGTATATATATTTCGATCATTTATAATGTGTTACAGTGTGCAAAACGTCCGTCACCTCGTTATTATCAATGGCCAGCAGCATTCTCGGCCAAGCGGGTGCTGTCGTGGGTGCGTCCAAGTAATCGACCAACCGTGAAATCGACGAAAGATGTAACAAGGAAATGTGAAATCCGTTGACACCTGGCAAAGTCATTAGTGAGCCCATGTAAGTTCTTTGTACCTTCAAGCCTAGCCCTTTTAGTTGTGATACAACTTCCAGTGCAAACATGTTACCCTCCATCTGGGTACAGCCTGTAAAGTAATCAGAGATTTACAATTATCTGCATATATTTTCTAAAGTACATACTCGATACGGCATTTGTCTTTATACCTCCAAGATTATTCACTAGAACCGCTACATTGTCGTCTGGCCGAAATTTCTTTGAACCGTTAGTTTGCGAATATGGATCCTCCGACGATGTGTTCACCATAAGCCGTATCGCAGCTGTAGCAATATCCTTCCAAGAGGTACATTGAATTCTCTCATTTTCCAATTCTCCACAAGTTCCATACCCTAAGACGTGTTTTCAATGCGTAATTTCAAAAGTAGCATAATTGTAACATATTTTACGCACCTATCTCAACTTCGTATGTAGATTCCTGCTGAGAATCAAGTAAATTCGCACATAATACCTGTTTTATATCTATGCTAACCGTAATAACTTGGCCACTGTTTACAATTCGTTTACATGTAACGTATATGTCATTTAGACTTTGACCTTCTTCTGCCATCGCACCAGCAATTTTGTGTAGAAATATTATACCTGAGACACCTTGTTTCTTTGCCATATTGTGCTGGAAATTATCAGTGACACCGTCGCCTACCGTAATCATTTTTACATTAAAGCCCCTATTCTGTGCACGTAACTTGGCCAGACCAAAGTTAATATTATATCCTGCACGATTTTCAATGATTAACAATATTCCTGTAACATTAAGAAATTCTATAATGTTACGACTTCTACTTGGCTTTTACGTGAAATATGTTAACTTGTACCTGGCGAGTGATCAACGCCAATCTCTTCAATTACGTTTAGTATAGCGTGACTTGATGGTGCGGCAAAGAGATTTCCAGCAACTGCGGCTGTTAACATTCCCGAGCCAACGAAACCTATATGACTTGGTTCATTTCCACCGCTGGCACCGGATATTAATCTCACCTGAAGTAAGAGAGATGCATCGGTATTCGGAAGGCGCCTGGTAAATTACGATCAAGTACCTTATTCGGTGCGTTAGTGTAATCTCTCCATAGAATGGCCTTACAGTCATCCAAAATTATTAATCCACTGTGCAAAGTTGCAAACCCCAGAAGACTATTATAAACCGACTGATCACTGTTTTCCCATAATTTCTGTGCTCTACATTCTGATGTGGTCGTTTCATTCCTATACGACATGATGTTATTTGTTTATACTTTGAATATTTCTTGGTAAAATCAAGTTTGAACAATTGAATTGAGAGTGCTTTGGATCGGAATATTAGAAAAGAGGTTAGAAATCTGAATAAGTTATGAGAACGTTCCGCTAACAAATGAATTTTCGTTCTTGTATCGTCCTGTTGTCTTAAAAGGCCATTATGGTACATACGCGTACGCTGTTTTTAGGCCACGATCGATAAAAATAGAATAATTGTAACTTATGAGATATGTGTATAATACACGTAGGAAATCGTTATTTCATTATCATTTGAAAAACGTTTAGCCTCGCATTGCGCAGAGCTTGAAGAGTTATGGCACTAAGTTTTCCCGATTCCTTAAATCGTAAAAGGGTGTGTTGACATTATCCTATTTTGCATATATGTAGCTTATATATATATGTATATAAAGAAATTGGAAAGAATAAATGATTAACAATAACTCATTGAAGCGTAATGGGATGGCAAAGGAAAGCGAGAAGCGATGCGATGTAATGCGATGCGATCCGATGCGGCGCGATCCGTATAAAGACATATTTATTTGTTATAATTAGGCAATTCGGCCCAACTTGACCAAATTCATTGCACTACATTTTGACTACGCTTGAAAACTATGTTTGCGACTAAATATCGCCATAGCACTGTTTCAAATACGCGTTAATACAATTCACCGAATCGTAGTCATTCAAGACTTACGCGCAGCTGTAACTGACGCTAGCTGCCTTGAACCACCGAGACGAACGCCAACATGGATAAGAACAACAACGAAAATAACAACAACAAGAGTGAAAAACGGTTCAATTTTACTATTGTCAGTTGTGCGCGACATTTACGATATTCAGCATAACCAGCATAAACTGCAAGAAGGACTCTGTCGGTGACTCGTATGACGCGGGCTTGACAATCTTACATATTATCAGTCTACAAAGTTATACTAAATTGCCGCTTACATAAAGATAGTCGAATACAGTCATCGTCGCTGTCACAAGTACGTCGTCGGCAATATTATGTACATTCTTCTTTCAGTAATATATTTTTTAGTTTTTCTCAGTTTTTCGGCGCACTTCGTTGTCAGTGCGGATCCCTGGGTGTGGCGTTCGTTATGCCAAGCAGAACCTGTATCGTATACTCGTATACTTGTATACTATACTGTTTGCTTTTTCCCGTTTGGGGGGGCTCGTGGCGCACTCCACAGAATTACCTAGTTCATGCGGTCATACCTGTTACATATCCATTCTGGCACTTCCTTACAGTTTAAAAGAACTTAGTGGAATAAGTTTATGGCTGACCGACTGCATCCTGCATGGCATATATAGTTTACAGTTAGTTATCACGAAATTTCGTGTTCTTCTCTTGCTGTTGCACCTGGTACGAGCACGGAGCATCTTTGCTACATTGAACAACAGCCCTAAAAGGAACGTCTACGTTTCTTGTGTTGTCAATATCACTTTACATCATACAATGCGCGCGCGCGCGCGCGCGTTGACGAGTTCATAAAAAAATGTACAGATAGTCAACGCAAAATATTAATATCGCACAAATGTTTAAATTTTTTTTTTGGAAGCACTGTCGTATTTACGCATATTATAGCATAATCACTATAGTTTGACACCGTAAAAGCTGTCAAAGCCCAATGCATAATGCGCACGTGCGGCAACGATTATCATTCGTTTGTGAGAATACTTCTTCTTCTTCGGATTTATCCAACCCGATTTAAGTTTAAGTAATTTCAATTTTATGGTGCCTAACGGAATAATGTCTTTTCCTGTATCATAACCCAATCGAACGACACTGTTGAACCAACTTCCTCTAGCCAAGTCACACTTCAAATATGTGTACATGTGTTTTGTTGAATGTTGCTGCGTTACGGTTTCTTTAAATTGCAACACACAGTAATTCGTTGCACTGACTAAATGTTCGCCGTACTACTTCAAATTCTGCTAGCAGGCAGACAGATTTCGAATTCAATGATATCTCAGAGTGATTTTGTGATATTATTGAATAACCGCTTGCCCCACCAAGATTCCAGGTCAAACGGTTTGAAGTCTGAAAATGAAAGATATATGTGTGCGTGCGTCTCTGTTTATATATATACATTAGCAGAGATAATAATGAAGAATGAATGTCAGTAGATCTGGGCAGGTAAAGAAGGCAGTCTGTGATAGAAACTCACCTTGTAGCGTATCATTTGGTTCCCCATCATTGTAATATACTATAGAGTTTGGACCTAAAGCATGACGAAACGTGTTATATATTTAATGCATTCTTAAAATAAAAGATATAATAAAAGATATGATCCGTTCGGTCATTTAATTATACTCACTGGGAGGCTCAGAGCATTCAGAGTCATCCATTGATTCGCTTCTTTGTCTAGCATTAACCTGATTCCACGCTGTGGAAGAAAATAATAAAAGTGTAAATGAACGAATAAAAAAGGGTTTAATAAAAGATATACTTTGTGCATTTTCTATTTCCGTTTTCTATTGGAAGTAAATGCGTAACTTTACTCCTATCCCCACCCCTCCTCTTTCTGCTCTTTTGATATAACAATAAGACACTGAAGATAAATCTATGGATTTGCCTTGATCAAATTGTTTCACCTACATTCATAAACAAATTTAATAAGTTCTTCGTGCTGTGGCGTGATAACTTCCTGCATTTGATGCCTCTGCGAGGAGTTAAGCCTGGACTTCCCATTCATGTGAAAGACTGGCTTTGGCACATGACTGTAATTGTGAAACGAATGCGGTCAATTTTGTTGTATATATTGTCATTGCCACGAACGTGCAACGTTCAGTTTGTAATTATTTCGGTTGCACATAATTTAGCACACACAGGCATGGTGAAAGCAATATGTACAAAGTCATTTTTCTATATGTTGTATACTAGCTTTCGTCAAAGACGTGTTACGAATTGCGTAATATCTCTCGAGGACAGTAGGAGAGAAGGAAGATAATAGAAGAAGTGGGGTTAAGAGGGGTTAGAATACTATTTACCGGATGGTCTCGTACTCATCTTCGGGATCTGCTTTTCTCGTTAAGTCGCGCAACGTCTCTAGTCTTTCAAGATTTTGACTGATACCTGAAAAACGATGAAAAGATATGAATTAATTTGATTTTCCTGATAATATTGTTAACAACAGTAACGACGATCACTGTGTCTCATCATCTTTCCTTTCTTTCTTTCCTTTATTTTTCGAGAAAAAGTGAAAGAAAACGTACTTCTTCGTGTTTTCGCGACTATCTTGCTAGGCCCTTTTGACACGGTATACATGATCCGGAATTAAATAAAGTGTTGATCGTTGCGTTTCGCTGTAATAACAGTAGAACATTCGAATGTTATCTTGAATATTGATGAAAAAGTCTTTAGAGAGGTAGCAAAAAATCAACACTACATCCCACCGAGCATTGAACCGACTGACCTAACTTACGATTAATCACCGAAACGACCGACCTGACCGACCGCTCGAGTTCAAATGAACGGCACGAGATATACGTGTATGGCGTGCCGAAACCACGTGATACGAGCTTACCGCTCCTGGTCACGCAATATCACGCAAGATCTTAGCACATGTGCGTACATCGATAGCTTCATCGAGTTCCACCAACTTTAAATGACACGTGCTTTCCTTACTTTCCGCAATACTTTCCTTACTTACAAATCGAAATAAATCGAAATAAATCGGAAAAATCGAATCGAACAAGAAAAAATTGAAAACAGATACTCGGTTTATTGTACTCATTCTTCATCATTGTAGGACAATATTTAAACTCGTACGATATCATCATACATTATTTCATTTTTTACTTTTACTTCACTTCAGACGTTATCAAAGAATTTCTTTGGCATCATTTCTGAAAAGGACCATACCTGTTATTTTTAGATATAAATGTACCATATACAAAAAACCTGTGATAGAGTGCGCCATATTTATACAAAAATAATGTATGAACCGTATCATATTCTACAGTAAATATATGATTTATGCGTGTTCTACGATCTTAAAAATTAATGTACATTAGATGACGAGGGTGCAGTTGCGGAATAACATGCTCAAACGCATTGTAACTGCGAATAACTAATAAATACGTTCGTCTTGTAGTTCAAATTATAACGTACTTTTCATTTTGCACAATTAAAACTTTTGCCCCCAACTTTTCGGTATACGTTCTAGCTGTGAAACGTTTTCACTTGTCATCATTTATTTGATCGAAGCGTCCCTTTTACCCTATAAACTTCGTACCTAATAGCGCTATTAAATGTTGCTCGAAGCGTCATTTCATTAATACGTAAATGTACAACAAAAAATATTCCACATTCTAAACTAGAGAAAAAGGAAAATAATGGAACCGCGTTAGGTTGTACTTTTCCAAGCGATTACATGATTTCTATTATTAAATGGAAAATCATAATTAAATTAAAGACGCACATAAATTACCTGGATACAGTGATCGTATAAAAGAGAAAAATTAAAGAACTCACCTTATACTCATATGTGGATACATATTCGTGTATATACAGATTCATCACGATTTTCGATGTCGGCTTGTATGGAACATTGTTCGCTTTATCGTCGTTAACATAATACATATGTTTACTGAGGTTTCCCTCGTGTAGGTGCCCGAAATACACGGCAAAATAACTTGATTGCAACAATTATTGTAAATACTCAGAAAAACCTCCACTCTCAAATATGTATAATGCGATTGGAATACATTAGCGATTAAGAATATTTAATTTATCAATCGATAATAACAATGATAACGCATACCCGACTACGGTGTCAGCAAACTTTGCAAGGTTTACAGTAATAATAATACCAGCAGCAGTAGTAGTAGTAGTGGTGGTGGTGTTAGTAGTAACAGTAGCAGTAGCAGTAGTCGTAGTCGTAGTCGTAGTAGTAGTAGTAGTAGTAGTGATAGTGATAGTAGTAGTAGTAGTAGTAGTGGTAGTAGTAGTAATAGTAGTAATAGTAGTAGTAAAATAATAAGGTGAATAAGAATAATTTTATGAGTAATAAGAGCAGAAATGAATCGATCTATCTGTACAAAATCTCAGCTACGTAAGAAACATGTGTTTAAACGTAAACAACACAAAAATATGATACTTATTCAAAGATGATATCTGGTAATTCGTGTACGAAAAATACTTGCTTTGTTGCACTCTCATCGGCAATTTGAGAATTTAAAACTGTACTTTAGAATTTCTGTAGCCTAATACGTTGCAAAAAAAACTGTTCTTACTATCTCTTATTTCCTGACAAATACGAGCCATTTGTTATATACAAAATAAATTGGTACTTCTAATTCCTATAACGTATCACGGACATACAATGGTTGCTATGCTTCTGAAATTTCCGTATCCATTGAAAGGAGAAAAATTTGAATTTGATCGAAACTGATGAACGTATTGAAATAGTGATGTTACGCTTAAGTACGTTAAAGCGTGAAGCGCTCTGTCTTGAATGCTATACTCATTGTCATCGACTACTTAGATATTGATATGATAGAGGACGAAATAGTGAAAAGGGCAGAAGAAAGATTTCAAGCAGTGGGATAAAAAAAAGGGATGGGGAAAGAGAGAAGATACGCTATGCCGGTCGTAAAGGCATAACTTTCTTATGATTCATAATTTTCATCTTAAAGCAATGGCATGTTAAATGCTTAGAGTCGTTTGCTTAAAGTGCAAATAAAGATTTGTCCTGATCCTTATTAATTTGACGTTGCATGTTGGTGTTTCCAGTATTCGCAGCGTTCGATAAGGATGCAGCTGATGCTGGAGATGGTGACGGTGATGGTGATGACGGCGGTGGTGGCGACGCTGATGATAGTGGTGGAGCTACTGTTGACTCTGACACTATTGACGCTGTTGTTACAGGAATATTAGGTAAGGCTTCAGCTGCTGCTGCTCGTTCAGCCAAAAATCGTTCAAATTCCGACGACGTCAAGGACTCTTGATCACCTTGAGCGCCTGGCTGCAAAGAGAAGTATCCTGCTAGTTGTACATTCGGATAGATGAAAAGCGTAGAGCCATGTTATGTCCATAATACTGAATGTGAGAATACAGATTGAAAGTATTCACAGGGCAATGTAACAATGACCGTTAACAAATATGAAAGAAAAGAAACTCGAATGGGTAATATATCACGTAGCAGAAGGGACAACTATACCCGCCTTACAAACATTTGCTGTTCGCTGACAAGCGTCTGTGCCGCCAGACAAGCTGTTTCATTATGCTCTCACCGTTCATTGTGCCCCTTTGAACGCATCTCTCGCTTACCACGCGTATCTTATTGATTTGACGCAAAGCCATAAAAATGAATATTTCTTTCGTATGGACTACGACTCACCGTGCGATCTAACCAAGCTGCCATTTCATTGAATTCCGACTCCCGGTTCAGCTAAGCATCAAAAAGAAACAAAAACCAACATTGAACAGAACAATAAACATGAATGAGCGACGTTGTACCGTTATGATGAATGCAATGAAGATACAAGCAAATATGACGAACGCAATGGGATATAAAATGAGTCAGCGCTAACAAGCATTGCGAATGTAGTCTTAAAGAAGAGCAAAGGTAATGATAAGTAATAGATATAGAAAGTAGATTTCTTTAGAGTTGCCCGTATAATCTTTGCTAAGAGAATTTTGCACAAAGGTGAGAGGATTACGCACAGAGGTAGTAGCGGCAGAAGCTACTGCGGAGGCGGTCTGCTGGGGATACTTAGGACTATTACGGTTGAGAATCGCCATGCTTAAACTTCCTCCGCTCACCTGCTCCAAATTATCCTCGTACTTACTGCCACTGTAACGAGAATAATCAAAGTTGTTAGTCGAATACGTAAATGCCCTATTTTATCTGAAATAACTACTTTCGATCAAACGAGTTTTTCATTAGTTTCGACCTGTTTTTCGTCGATTCGTATGTCGCATTTCGTGACTGCGCAAACATGTCGAACTCGTCTCCATCTCCGTCCTTCTCCTTTCGTTCTGGTCTCGATTTATCGTCATTATCGACGATACCTACCGTGTGTGTTAGGTCTCACGTTAGCTCATTTTAAAAGTGCACCATTTGTAAAGAACGTGAAAGCTCTTATTCGGCCGAATCTGACTACTTACCTATTGCGGCTACTTGCTTTGCCAAGCCATCGCTTTCGTCGGATAAATCTATAAGAGAATCAGCAGCCTCTTTGTTGACATGTGGCTGACTTGAGTCTGTGCTCGGTGGGTGACCAATCGCATAAGCCAATATTGCGCTCGGTGGTACTACTGTCTTATTTTTCGTGTACCGTGAGTATCGCAGGAATAGATTATTAAGCTCGTCATTGATGCGCAATAGTTCAGCGGTCATTTCATCATGTGCCAATTTACCGATCAAATCGACAACACGCTCCTGCATCGCCTTACACGTCGCGTGAAGTTCCTGTGGAAAGAATGGTGGATACGGTCGGTATCACGAGAAACTCCCGCTCTTCCTCTTACGTACGGTTAACAGCTTGAGATCGGCCGAGTCCGGTAGTTGGTTGACACTCTGGTCCGGATTTGTCAGGTATGCCAGCATTTCGGATAAGACGCGCATGTTACCCTGCACGACGTCGAGTTCGCTCTGTAACTTGGCCATTTGTTGTTCATTCAACTGAATTAACTGACCGCCGCTCATCTGGTTCTGCAGTTGTTGCTGTTGATGATGATATTGATGCTGTTGTTGTGGCTGTTGCTGCTGTTGTTGTTGTTGTGACAGCTGCTGTTGTTGTTGTTGCTGTTGTTGTTGCGGTTGCGGTTGCTGCTGCTGCTGCTGCTGCTGAGTTTGCGTAGACGCAGGAACGACGGGCTGTATCTCATGTATGGGAACACTACCTACGTTTTGTTCTGTCTCAGGCACACTCTAAAATGTTGAATATACGTATGATATTTATGTTATACGGCGTGTAACATAATACTCAATGATAAGATGTGGCATACCCTTTCTGGTGTAATAATTGGCGCCATAGCGTCTAGATCCGTCATTGGAAATTGCATGCCTTTTACTTTTAGCTCTTGATATATTTGAACGACGCCTTGAGTATGCGGTTGGTGGCGAAATGTGTCAGCCCATGTTTGTATTAAACTTAATACTTTTTCCTGTACCGCCGTTGGAGGCTCATTCTTTGGTCCAATTAATTTCACCAACTCTTGTACAAATTCTCTTGAACATGCATGAGCATGAAATCGTTTTCCACAATTTTTGACACATGTTTCCAACACCTAAATAGGTTCAATTATGTCGCGTGAGGAGAGTAATATGAGTTCAAATTTTGATCGCAATAATTATTAGAATGCTAGTACTTTTTATGACAGTATAAGATTTGATTATATAAAAGAAAAAAAAGCTACATTAGATGCGATTTTCTTTTTATGCTCTTAGCCCTGTCATAACTAGATGAGAAGTATGTTTGGACGACACCGTTCCTGCATATTAGCGATTAGGTGAGAGTATTCTGTCGTAAGTGTAATGGTAAGCACCAATTTCAAGTAAGTATATCATCTCTGATTACTAACTGTAAGAGTATACATGAAAACAGTATAATTCTTGCCAGCGGCTTGATTCAGCCTGCGCTTTATTGCTTTGATAGCGTCTCTAGGCCCATCCTCTGTATCATTTATAATGTCACATATTTCCATATTGAGGGCCCAATTTTCACTTAGCAAATTACTATCCGTAGCTTGCTCTGAAATACAAAGTACAGTTAGTAAAAAAGTAAATTTTTACTCTGAAAGGAATCGTCGCTTACCAATGGAAGTGAATCATTAGAAATGCCACGACGCAAAATCATCTTATTTCATATAGAAGAAATTGGAATATACGAAGGGACAAATTGAAATGGAAAACAATATGCAATAAATGGTAATAGACGTATAAAAGTGTGAACGTTTGAACGTTAAGCAACGTCTAAAGATCCTGCTATAATATTGTATCTAATGAGAGTAATTATTGAAAAACTTGAGGAGAAACTTACCGATCTTTTGTCCTACAGGCGTTGAGAAAGGATTGACATTTACACCGAAAAACGACATTATCACGAACTATCAAGGTATGTCGTCGAATTTCTATTATCTTATTTCCACTCAGTCGTGCATATGTAATGCAGACGTAGGAATATACGTTGAATACGTCACTATCAGATAATTTGTAAATTTCTTGCTCCGCCGAATGACAGAATCATATGACCTGTACTCCGTGATAAAGGCAGACGTCAAAATTCCGAATGTCAGCGTAATTTGACCAATCGGGAACGTATATTTTCACTACGTGATATGATTGGTTTTGACTAGATAACACTTCTGCATGAAACGAAATTATAATAGATTTCATTAACCTACTGCTACTGATTAGAAGGTAGAAACAAGCCGTCCTTTTTCATTGTCTGCCAGTGAGTCAGAAATCATGAAGAAGTTTTATTACTGTTTGAATGAACTTACGTTCGCTCACTGATGCGACAGCAATTGATTCCGATTACGTAACATGCGGAAACTGCGTAGGGGATTTTGTCCTTTAACTGAAATGCTTCTTGCCGCAAATACTTTCATTCGCTTCGCGATTGCGTTAAGCCAAGGAATGCACGAATAATAAAAGCTACTGCTTTGTCCTGATATTCCACACCTCAATAACTCTTATTCTGTAAGGTGTAATCTGTAATAACTTAAGCCGCAATCACATTTAAGATTGTGCATCTGTAAATGGGACTTAACCCTTTGCGGACGGAGCCGCTCGACAGACGAGCGTAACATGCGGAAACTGCGTAGGGGATTTTGTCCTTTAACTGAAATGCTTCTTGCCGCAAATACTTTCATTCGCTTCGCGATTGCGTTAAGCCAAGGAATGCGCGAATAATAAAAGCTACTACTTTGTCCTGATATTCCACACCTCAATAACTCTTATTCTGTAAGGTGTAATCTGTAATAACTTAAGCCGCAATCACATTTAAGATTGTGCATCTGTAAATGGGACTTAACCCTTTGCGGACGGAGCCGCTCGACAGACGAGCGTCGCTGTGGACGACAGATATTGGAGCGCGCAGTAAAGAAAATATTCACGTCGCGCGTTTGCGTTATAAAAACTAAATCTTAATTCAAATAAGTTTTTCATAAAATCTAACAAAATCATAAACAAACAAATTGAATTGTGTTTACATATGAGACGTTTTATATTCTCCCTTTGTATGGTATAGTTCAAAACAATCACCTATGTGCAAGGTCGGTTTAGCCGAACAAGTAGCACAATAGTACATCGACTCTCTCCTTCCATGTTTTACCTTCCGATTCGAGCATACGACACAATCTATACTACTTCCTGTTTCATTTCGCTGAATAATATGTAGAAGACCGTTGAGCCTTTCTGCTGTTCCAGAAGTCGAAGGAGGCTTGGGATCACCATCTCGAAAATTTCCAATCAATTGATCAGTCAAGCGACGTATAAATTGCAAATGATTTAACTTTTGTATATTATCTTTCCTGTGATGTTCTTGATGTACCTAATAGATAGGAATTTATTACTGAAATCCCCCAAAAAATAATTTTCGCCACCATTTTTTAGACAGACGTACGCCAGCCATGGTATAGTTCAAAACAATCACCTATGTGCAAGGTCGGTTTAGCCGAACAAGTAGCACAATAGTACATCGACTCTCTCCTTCCATGTTTTACCTTCCGATTCGAGCATACGACACAATCTTTACTACTTCCTGTTTCATTTCGCTGAATAATATATAGAAGACCGTTGAGCCTTTCTGCTGTTCCAGAAGTCGAAGGAGGCTTGGGATCACCATCTCGAAAATTTCCAATCAATTGATCAGTCAAGCGACGTATAAATTGCAAATGATTTAACTTTTTTATATTATCTTTCCTGTGATGTTCTTGATGTACCTAATAGATAGGAATTTATTACTGAAATCCCCCAAAAAATAATTTTCGCCACCATTTTTTAGACAGACGTACGCCAGCCATGGTATAGTTCAAAACAATCACCTATGTGCAAGGTCGGTTTAGCCGAACAAGTAGCACAATAGTACATCGACTCTCTCCTTCCATGTTTTACCTTCCGATTCGAGCATACGACACAATCTTTACTACTTCCTGTTTCATTTCGCTGAATAATATGTAGAAGACCGTTGAGCCTTTCTGCTGTTCCAGAAGTCGAAGGAGGCTTGGGATCACCATCTCGAAAATTTCCAATCAATTGATCAGTCAAGCGACGTATAAATTGCAAATGATTTAACTTTTTTATATTATCTTTCCTGTGATGTTCTTGATGTACCTAATAGATAGGAATTTATTACTGAAATCCCCCAAAAAATAATTTTCGCCACCATTTTTTAGACAGACGTACGCCAGCCATGGTATAGTTCAAAACAATCACCTATGTGCAAGGTCGGTTTAGCCGAACAAGTAGCACAATAGTACATCGACTCTCTCCTTCCATGTTTTACCTTCCGATTCGAGCATACGACACAATCTTTACTACTTCCTGTTTCATTTCGCTGAATAATATGTAGAAGACCGTTGAGCCTTTCTGCTGTTCCAGAAGTCGAAGGAGGCTTGGGATCACCATCTCGAAAATTTCCAATCAATTGATCAGTCAAGCGACGTATAAATTGCAAATGATTTAACTTTTTTATATTATCTTTCCTGTGATGTTCTTGATGTACCTAATAGATAGGAATTTATTACTGAAATCCCCCAAAAAATAATTTTCGCCACCATTTTTTAGACAGACGTACGCCAGCCATGGTATAGTTCAAAACAATCACCTATGTGCAAGGTCGGTTTAGCCGAACAAGTAGCACAATAGTACATCGACTCTCTCCTTCCATGTTTTACCTTCCGATTCGAGCATACGACACAATCTTTACTACTTCCTGTTTCATTTCGCTGAATAATATATAGAAGACCGTTGAGCCTTTCTGCTGTTCCAGAAGTCGAAGGAGGCTTCGGATCACCATCTCGAAAATTTCCAATCAATTGATCAGTCAAGCGACGTATAAATTGCAAATGATTTAACTTTTTTATATTATCTTTCCTGTGATGTTCTTGATGTACCTAATAGATAGGAATTTATTACTGAAATCCCCCAAAAAATAATTTTCGCCACCATTTTTGAGACAGACGTACGCCAGCCGCAGCGCTAGAGTTGGGCGGATATATCCGACACTCGTCCGCACCGGTAAAAAGGCTTAGGCGGATATATCCGACACTCGTCCGCAAAGGGTTAAGTGAGATGCAGTTCTTCTTAGCGTTCGAAAATATATCAAAACTGTCAAAGTATTCATTGACGAAAAATAATATTAGCACGTCTTTTATTGTTCCTTACGTGAGTTATTTTCTTTAACACGTTGAGTGCTACGCCGGTCCCTGGGGACCGGCAATCGACTTTTCGTTTGGGCGACGTGGATTCTAGGGACTGACCGCGAAATTCTCGTTTGGTCGACATCGGTTCATGAGACCGGCATTGCCAAGGGTTAATTTATTAATGACAATTAAAAAATTTAAGTATAAATTTAGTGAAGTTTATTAAAACATTGTAGAAGATATGGCCGAGATGTGCACATATTACAGTAGGTAACTACTTTTTTCGTGTTATTCTTCGCTATGTCGCGCCCGAGCATTTTTGCATTCGTGCTATAACATTCAGCACAGTATTTTCGCACTTTATGTGCCTTTCCTTCTTTTTCCCGAAGTTTGTGGATTACGTCAACTTGTACCGATCTCAACTGGAGCGCTGCCGGCTGAGCGGAAAGTCTAGCGAAATCGGCGCCGCACTCAACGTGTTAATGTAAGTCCGTATTCTCAGTCCGTATTTTTCAGCTTAGTCGTTAGAATGAATGAAAATTCACCCTGAAATTTGACTCCTGAGTTGAGTATGAATGAGCCTGTTGCGCGGCAACGAACTAAAGATATGAAGTAATACACACGCTCAACTGTGAATGCGACGCGATTCGCGAAAGAAACATACAAATTTATAATACTATAACAATTCATGATGCCCAGCAAGGAAGTGCCAACGGTTTTGCAAATTACCGTTGAACCGAATGTTATAAATCAGGATATGCTCAATGCCTTAGTGATTGAGCAAGGACCAACGGGGGAATCTGGTAGACTGGCTACAAAGGATGGCATAAAGTTACATGAAACAAAGGAAATCCGAATTGAGTTTCTAGGTAAGTATTCAACTATATACGTATTTTTCGAAACTTTTCCTTTCGCTGGAAAATCTTCCTTTCTCTTAAAGGTTACATGTTTATCAGATATTTTAAAAATCGATTATATGTGGATGATGCCCAATCTTGTGACAATTAAACTGTGCAATAATGCCATCGAAAAAATCGAAAATTTGGATATTCTCGTGCATTTGCGAGAATTAGATCTCTCATTCAACCGTATTCAAATTATGGAGAACCTGAGTAATCTAAGGAATTTAGAAGTGCTACTTTTGTACAGCAATCAAATCTCTAAAGTAGAAGGAATAGACAATTTAATGGAACTTTCAATTCTCAGTATTGGTAATAATAAAATCGTCGACTCCAATCATGTGAGCACGCAGGAAATTAATAGATATTACGAACGATACTAGCGTATTGACAATTTCAATTTATATATTGTTTCAAATCTGCCCTTTTAGGTGATGTATCTTAGGAGATTTCCAAAACTCAATAGTTTAAACATGGAGGAAAATCCATGTACGCAACGAGTCGAATACTTTGATTACTTGATTGCATTTATTCCGCAATTGGTATATTATCAGTATCGGATGATAACTCCAGATGAGCGCAAAGCTGCTACAGAAAGATACTAGTAAGTATGCATGGCAATCGGATAACCAAAGTCATTCGATGCATTATGCATCTCTACCGATGTCAATGTATTATGTTATTTTTTAAGCCGTGAGATCGGTTACCTGCAAGAAAGTGAAATGAGGAAGGAAGAGGAATCGAGTCTGCAGCAAAAAATTGAAGACAATGTCGCTCTTTTATCCAAATCATATGTAGAATATTTGGACAATGATGCTTTTTTTCATCGGTTGTTCCAATATGATAAAGGTAAACTTTATCCTATCGTGCGTCTTAAATTCTATAAAATTCTTTCTCTACGTTGCTAGTTGGACAAGAGTTATCGGCAATAAATGATGATACAGAAAATGCATTTGAGGAATATAGAAAGCATCTTTCTACTATATGTCACGATCTATATCAGATAGGTTTAAAAGAACAGTGCAACAGAATGGATGAGATTGATTCATTTAATATTGCTGTGAACGAAGCAAAGGATATTATTCAACGAAAAGCACAAGCGTGAGTTAAAATCAACCGACTTGTCGCTTGACGTTTATGAGCTATAGCAAATATACTAATCAGAATTGCAGTGTGACAGACAATTTAGCAAAGAGAAAAACAGAAATTATTACTGAACTAAGAGGTTTGACTAAGGACATGCAAGATGACATAGAGATTGATACGTATCATGAGAGGATTGAAAGAGCGCATCATCTTACCGCTACACTGAATGATTTAATATTGAAAAGTTGGTCAGAACTAATGTTCGTAGAAGTCACATTGCATAACCAGATTGAAGTGAGTCTTACAAAAATGCATTGTTACTTGTCCAAATACATTGAACATCCACTGTGTGCCTTTCTCTAAGGATCTAAATGAAGCTTTTAAAATTAATATGACAAGTATGGTGAATGCATTCTTGGAAATTGCGCAGAATAATTTTTCCCTCATGCGAAATGTAGAAACAGAATATAACGATAGTATCAAAGCAGCCATATTATATTTTATGAGCGGTTTCGGGGACGACACGAAAATACCAACACATTTATTGGTCTTGTGCGGAGACAAAGATATTCTTGCAGATAATCTGGCTGTTTCGCATGACAGGCACTTGCAGGTATGGTGTAGAAACATGTTCCGATTGGTGCTGCAAATATTTCTATGCCCCAGTTTTATTTCATTTTTCTGATCGACTATTTGATTGATTTTTCTGATCCTAGGCTATAAACGCTCGAGAAGACAGTATGCTCGTAGGATTACGAAATTGGCTCGAAACATATATCGTCGCGCAAGCAAAGTGAGTGTACTACTTAAAAAGCATACCGCACAAAATCCAAGAAGATAGGTATTAGTTGTATCGGTTACCTCTTGTCGTTGCATGTAACTTATGTTGCGCCGTAATCTCTTTTAATAGATGCGAAGCTGAAAGAAACTGGGAGCAAATTTTAGAAATATCACATTTCCTTGATCATCAAAGAGAATTTGATTCTTCAAATCTAGTGCACCAATTGCAAATATCCAGTATCGATGGGCCCAACAAACATATGGATGGCGACGAAAGAAACTAATAGTTTTCCAATGTTACCATATTTAAAAAAATCATTTTTCTACTTCACAAGAAATTGGAAATAGCATGTTAAACAAAACATGCGACCCTCATTTCAATATGCAATAGGATATCGTCACGTCAGTGTATGAATAAGATTGGCTGTAATGACGTTTGTGAGTATACGAAGTTCATGTGAGAATAATTTTCTTACAACAGCTCCTGAACTGTACATAATAAGAAAAAAATGTATCAAGGATGTACTTAACACTTAGCCGACCGCGCGCGCCTAAACGAACTGTACGGTTTCCACCGGTTTTTCAGACCGGATATTCACTATTTGCCAGAGCCTGAAAATTATTTAAGAATTATATCTTGCACACTGAACGATCAAATATTGAAAATATTAAAAGTATATAACAACAATTTTTGGGTAGTAATAATTATTTTATAAAAATAATTAGCAGTGAAATAAAAAAATAGTAATGTTTTAATATATTTTTAATGATGCGATTCTTTATACAGTGGGTTGTGCATTTTTTAATACTTGCACATTATTTACATTTAGTCCCAACGATTGTGTAACATAATTCAGTCAAACGCTGTAGTATTTCAAGCATAAAGGCCGTTCTAATACGGCAAAAGATATCGGTCGTGCACCGATTTCTTTTAAAATGGGGAGATCTCCCCAATCGGTCGGCTAAGTGTTAAGTGTACTACTTGGTTCGAGCTATTACGCTGCGTAACAATAGCTACCATATGCTAAAACCCTCTTTAAAATCATGAATGACCTTGACAAATGTGTTGACACCGTGCTATTAGTTCATACAAAAATATGTTTTTTTTCGTTTTTTGTAATTATCAATAATGAACGATTCATGGGGAATGGCAGTTTGAAGCGGTATAAGATTAATCAACAGTTTCAGACATTTTGTTTTACGTAATATTCTTATTTTGAACAGTTTGTACGGCCAGAGAATTCCACTTCCAACCAAAATTGTTGCCCAAAGTGCCCCACACGCAAAGTGGAAACATAATAAAAAAGTGTCAGACATTGATTCAAGTAATTTTTTCTACTCCCGCCACGCATAGCTTCCAATCAAAGAAAGATAAATAGAAGGTTTGCGTCCAGTGACTTACCCTTTATATGGTTCGTAAATAATGCCTGGGTACTTGCACACAAATGCACGTGTGTTGTACATATAAGTATATATGAGACAATGTATAAAAGCACAAATTTGTAGAAGAGTAATGTAAAAAGGTAGTACAAAAATAATTTTAATTTCACGGCGCATTAATTTTTCTTCAAAGATTGAATGTAAAGATGAAGTCCAGCTTGTACCTTTGGCGACTGGATAAAGTTGCAAAATTCGTTGATGTCTGATTCACGATTCGCCTCCAACCATGTTAATAGTGGCTTGTGTAGTTCCAGTTTCGTTATTCCCCTGGCCTCGACTAAAAGCGTATTGTCAACAAAATTCTTATATTCAACGATTGGAGGGTATATCATTAAATGTAACTGCTGTATACATACCAGGAATTGAAGTAAAAGAGGATATATAACTTTCGCACTTTGCAATTGCATCAGATTTATCACTAGCTAGATCATCCACTAGGCCAATTTCCATTGCTTGCTCAGGTTTAAAAAGTGATCCTCTGAAATAATGAGCTCAGCTATATGAAGCGTTACAACCAAAATTCTGGAAGGGAGAGCTGAACATAACGCATACCTCAATAAAGCCAGTTCAGCTTGGCGATAACCGATTGTTGCTATGAAAATATCACGAAACCACTTTGGAGCAATGATCCCCAACTGTGTCTCATTCAATCCTATACGGTATTGCCCTTTGACCATGGCTCTGTATTCGCAAGACATGGCTAATAAACAGCCACCTGCGGGACTGGTTCCCTGAACAGACGGTGAAACTGAGTAACTGTGTGTGTGTGTGTGTGCAACAACCTAACACTCATAAACAGGAATGTACGGTTTGACTCTAATGGAAATAGATGATTGATACCTTTTGACTTGAGCTTGCATATTTAAATGAACGCATATCACTCACTTACTGCATGCAAATAAACCTGACCTGTGATAAATTTAGCGTAAGATTGCTATGTATCGCTAAAGGATAAAACCTATAATTGGTGTCGTAAATAAACCAACTACGTACATTAATTGCAGCTGCAATCGGTAATGGTAAGCGATACATCGTTAACCACGTATCTTGTAGTGCCTTCCAAAATTCTTTCAATCTGATCGTATCTGGCTTATACATTTCCATGATATCCAGTCCAGCCGAAAATATAGCTGGTAATGACGATGTAAAAATGATGCCTGCGACACGGTTCTGTTGCGCTTCTGTCAAGGATGTTCTCAGCGCATCGAGCATTTCAAGATTTAAGCTATTTACCGGAGGTTTTGCCATTGAAATTATACTAATTCCTGTTGGAGATTTTTCTATTTATACTCAGAATTGCGTGATTGATAGATAATCTTGAAAGGGAGGAACTTTCCTACCTGTCTTATCGTTCACCGTCATTTCCACTAATTTAGTATTAGAAGCATATCCCCTAAATAACATCCTGCATGGTTTGAATAAAGAAATGCGAAATGCAATCATTCTTTAGGTTGTTCTTTTATTTTTGCAGAATAGCGGAGTGCATATAGCAGAGTTATTGGTTCGTAAGTACTCTAAGACGGTTCAGTTCGAATATGCGACATAAAATAAAAAAAAAAATAAAAAAGTGATGGAAAAGTTTGCCCTATGTATACGACGGTCAATGTTCGTCTCAATGGCAGTGCGAAAAGAGAGCGAAGAAGCATTGAACCGATCTATCCCATCATACGTCACCAAGAGTTACTTAATCGTCAAAGCTGGAGTACTCTGTCTCTGTGTGTGTGTGTGTGTGTTTCTTCCCTCTCCCTCTCTTTCAGATCGACGAACTTTACCGAGAGTTTTGCGAGAGATCGGGAAGAATCCACAGTGTTACGGTATAGAAGTTCGCTAAGCGACAAGCGGAATGAAACGGAACGGAGCGAAAGAATGGTGGGCAGGTGCTAACATGGCGGCCACTTCATTTCGTTCTGTCACGGCATCGCCCTATGTCCTGTCATCATATTGAGGAAGCAGACAGATTTCGGGTAGTGACTCTTGAAAGACGATGCCGTAAATGGACCGCGAAGCGGTAAGGGAAGAATTTCCACAGCAAGATGTCAACCAGATCGCAGCTCACGAAGGATCTAAACGGTTTGTCTCTTTCGGAATGTTTACGTTTCCATATATTACCGATCTGTCACATATAGATCAGAAAAATAATACAATGACGCCTACTTTTGTTGTTACATTTCGAGGTGTCTTTTAGAGCCAGAATATCGATCGTACGCGTGTAAAGATATTCTTAAGACGTAACGTCATATCGTCGTAGTATGCTGATTAAAATGATTCATTGGTTGCAGAATCGGTGAAAGCATTACTTGGTAAACATGTTAAGATACTCTTGAAAAATGTTGTCAAGCTAGAGACAAAGCAAGATAAACAAGAAAATCGTGTCCTCGTAAGTGGATTAACTTTCCCGTCTTTCATTCCCACGCTTACTATATATTACGCTATACCCAGAGTTTTTTAATTGTTTTAGGTATTTTCACCATGTCGGTTGTTTCTTTTAACGGCCAAAGTGCCAACAAGGGTGAGAGTTTCTGTCGTCTCAGTGAAATCATAGCTGAGAATCGTTGCAATTGGCGCAAGGTAACGTTGGTAATTCTTTGATTTTTAGATCGACTGTCATTTCCATTATCTGGAAATAATGGCGATAGAATCGAAGCGGGCCAATCAACTGTCTTTAGCGGTGGCAGACAGAGTTTACAATTTTACTACCACCGGCGCTGGGGCAGACACTACGGAGGTAGATGCGATGATAGAGGCCTTACATACAGCCATTAGAAATATCTTTCCAACAGTACCGTTAAAGTAAGTTGCTTCATGTCTTTGCGAATAAAAAGATATGCATGAGTTTTAATGTATTTTCCTATATTTATTTAGTTATATTATAAGGAAGATAGAAGTAATACCGGCAAGCAGATTGCAGAGTATAAGAGGTAGCGAGTTAGCTAGAAGTACGGAAGCGACTAGACATACAGGTCCGTGCGGTGGTTTTTCCACTCAGTATGCATGTATGTGCGATTTGCATGGTGTACCGTATAGAGAGGAAGTTGCCTGGGTAAGTGCGAACAATGCCATTCTTATATATTTCAATTAGATATACGAGTTAATCGTTGACTACCGTCGGAAGATTTGTCACTATTCAATGCATATCATTATATGTCCATAGGATGTTGACACAATATATCTTTCTCATGATACGAGAGAGCTAAATTTGCGAGACTTTGATCATTTGGATCAAAAAGATTTAGTACCAATTATTTCAGCTTTGGAATATAACACATGGTTCACAAAACTAAGAGCGTCTCATCTTAAATTAAGTCATGAACCGATCGAAAGATTATTGCATATTATGCGAAGATCTTTGTCCATTCAGGAACTTTACTTGGACAACCTTGGAATTAAATGGTGAGTAGCAAGGATGGCATATCGTTACTGAGTCGATTCGAAAGTCTCGATTACTAACGACGATTCATATGTATCATGTACGGTTGATCGTAGGGACTTTGCGCACAAATTATCATTGGCACTGATATCCAATGCCAACACCATGTTGCACACGATAGATCTGTCGTATAATACGATCGAGGATAAAGGTAAGTTTCTACCAAGTTACAAGCAAACATTTTCTTTGTTACAACTTTTTTGTCTCCAATACACTCGCTCTCGTTGTTCTCGTGCGTTCCATTTTTATTGTTATACTTAATCATTTTGTTCTACAACTTTAATTTATATTTTTGTAGGAGCCTCTAGCTTGTGTGGGATAATTGCCAAGTTAATGCAAGGTGTGAACAATAATCATGTACTCTTGCCACTCGCTGTGGTACTCAATACTAATTATAGTTTATTTGAGATCTAATCTCTGGCTTTGTTTTGCTCTTGTAGTCTTCTTATTATACTCACTCGCGCCTCTCTCGCACTATCCTCTTTTTCTGTATAACATTCGGATCTTGCATGGGTTTCATCGTATTAAGAAGACTTCGTTTTCAACGTATTAAGAAGGTTTCTTAACACGTTTTTCACATTCTATATATTATATACGATTCTTGCCTGCAAATTGTTACAGATTGAGAGTTTACGCTTGATATTTGTTACTTACTCACACGTTTCAGGAGAATAAAAATGATCTATGCGCCTTTTGCAAAATCAAGACAAAGTCTGGTCGGTGAGGCGACCTCTTAATAATTCTTTATCGTATATTTGAAGGTGGTACACACTTGAGCGGCCCCATCGGGAAATTACCGAAAGGTTTGCAGAAACTTCATTTGGCGCATTGTGGATTAACTGGAAAGGGAGTGGGTCAAATCGCGCACGCATTAAGCTTAAACAGGAGCATGCCGACGACTCTACAATATTTAAATTTGTCCGGGAACACATTGAAGGATGACGTTAACGTAAGTTTATACGTATTGTAAAGTACGATTTACGGGAGTAAGAAAGAGAATCCGAATAATCCGCACGCGGTAAATGCGTTCAATACTTTGATTACAGAATTTGTGTAATTTTTTGGCACAACCAAACAGTCTGACTCATTTAGACCTGAGTGGTACCGATACAACCTTAGAATGTGTAAGTACCGCATTACACAGGTTAGCATGCTATAACACAGGAACTTGTTACATATATTTTACAGCGTTTGTCTGTATATTACTCTAGTTGTTTGGTGCTTTATTGCGAGGTTGCGCGACTAATCTAGTTTACCTTAATGTCGCTCGAAATTCGTTTTCGAGTAAAAAAACCAAAGAGATACCTCCCAGCTTTAAGCAATTTTTTACGGCAACACTGTCGTTGAAGTACTTAAACATGTCATTCTGCAAACTACCACTCGAGGCACTAAAGCACCTGCTTCTCGGCTTAGCGTGCAATGAAAGTACCGTTGGTCTAGAACTCGATATGAGTGGCAACAATTTGGGTTCTATGGGCGCACACGTTTTGGAATCATGCATTCACGGTGTACGTTGCATAGCGTCCTTGGATATCTCTGACAGCAGTACGTACGTTGTCAATTGGAGAAGAATCTTCGAATAAAGAACATCGCCGCCGTGACTGACCGCCGTCGAATTCGCTTCCAGATATGGACGTTGATCTCGCACAAGTGATAACCGCTATCGGGAAAAACAAGTCTATAAGACAATTGTATATGGGCCGTAATACAACAGGTATGAAGAACAAACACATCGCGATTGTGATGGACGCTTTGGTGCAAATGCTGCAGGAAGACGATTGTGTCTTGCAAGCCTTACATTTGCCTGATTCGAGATTGAAAGGCGATCTTTACAATTTGATCAACGCCCTTGGTAGTAATACATGCCTTCACACACTCGATATTAGCGGCAATCAGATTGGAGACCCTGGTGCGAGACTCTTGGCTAAGGCCTTGCAAATTAACAATCACTTAAGGACCATTGTATACGATAGGAATAACATTACACTCCAAGGGTACGCCGATATCGTTCACGCCTTGGAAAAGTACGTTATTTTCAATGCATCTTTAGATTGAATTCCTTGTCCGTCACGGGATCCTCTTACAGATATTCCTTTATGTTTTCTACTTCTCCTCTGTCTTGGATTACTTTGCAGAAATTTTAGCGTGAGGCATATGCCTTTTCCGATATACGACTTGCAACCGTGCATGAAGACCTCCGCTGAGAAAACGGAACAGTTGGCGAGGAGAATACAGGATTTGCTGCAAAGAAACGTGACGCCGTGTAAGTACAGCCACGGACAAGCCTTCAGACTACAGCAAGGCTTTCTGTTAAGCTCCACGCAGCAGATGGTCGATAGGCTGGTCGTTCAAACACAGGATACTATTAAAGCGCTTGCCGCTGAAAGTTGCGACGCCAATAACGACATCAATTATGCAACGGGACTGATACAAGACGCTGACAATTCGAAGCAGGTATGGTGGTTGGCGTAGAGATGATACGTACGATCGATGCGCTACTCATTTCTCGCAGTCTTGGCATTAATCCACACGATCGATTCAATATCCGTTCCAGTTATTACCGAGGCTGCACGAAGTTCTTCAACGACGGGACGAAAATAATCCTATTGAGCTAAAGTTGCATGACATGGCAAGCGAGATACATAAAGTCGTTACGGTCTATTTGCAGGTAAAACATTCACGATAATACGGGTATTTCGATAATACGATGTGCACTTGTATCCTCAATGTGTTGTCCAGGACTCGTTGGAGGCAATGTTGAAGTGTGCCAGCGAACAATGTCCAACGATACTGTCACAAACGGTAATCAGAGGGGACGAAAGTGAACCGATAGCGGTCGAGGATGATCTTCGCAGTACATGTAAAGAGAAGAATCAGATTAACGGCGAGTTCATACATACGACAATTACTGAACAAGCCGGGGCAGACATCGTTAATAGAGTAAAGCAAGTATATCGTCTCGTTTTATTAGTATAGTTCCGTTGGAGATATGGAGATATTCTTGCTTAAAATGCTGAATATTCATCGAACAGAATATTGATACTTGAACAATGTCAATAATTTTCATGCATTGTAGCGAACTGAACCTGGCGGTTGCCGCTCATGTATCGGATAGAATAACCGATGAGGTTATCGAATCTTTGTCGCGCAGTTACAAGACACTGGTGAGTCGCCGCGTAGCTCCGCAGAGGTGGAGGATGTCGAGAGAAGTAAGGCAATGTATTCGACACACTGTTCCAATTTAGATTGGCGATAGTGACAGTAGAACGCGAAGCAGTACGCCGGATGTGCTGAGGCCCAGCGCAGGCTCCATGAGTAGCGGGAGTGTCATCGGAGTGACAAGTGCGACCGGTGTCTCTATCGCGTTGCCCGTTGGACGAACCAGTCTCGCATCGGAGGGGGGCTGTCCGCCAGAAAGTTACTCATTGGCGAATTCCATCGGTCAGTGTTCTAGCGATCAATCACCTATGGTAAGAACGGCCGACTCTCTTATGCGATAAACTTGACGCGCTCGTTCGAAACAATTATATACTCTTTGTCACATCGTGCCTTTCAAGAAATTGGATTACTTGAACCTCGTAAGTACAATTTAGTATGGCCCAAGGTGGCCGTACATCTTCATCCCTACTTACTCTACTATCTCTACTACTTATCGATGCTATGCAATGAAATCGATTGATAGTAGCAGAGCGAAGAGATTTAATACGTTCAAATCTTTGCTGACTAATACTCTTCGCGTTACGCGTAGGCAACACCGCACTTGTCCAACAAGCGTAAGAGTTTGCACGGAAGAAAATTGAGACCAAAGTCCGTTGTTGACTCCGTGGAAGGGCTCTCTGCCGATGACATACCGGATTTGTTGCCATCGTTGCCAAAAAGTCAGGCTGAAGGTTAGTCATTAAGCTCGAGAAAAATATATTACAAGTATCGCTCCCTCTCGCCTAATATTCACCTACCGGTATATGCCACTTCTTTACAGTCGTTTCAGAAACTGAGCACTCTTTGACAGAGTCGTTAGACTCTGTATCAGAATTACCCAATACCGTAGGTCAGCAACTGCAACACTTGGTGAAATCTAGGCCACGTCGAACGAAGACCCGAGCTCCCAGTCGGCCGATGTTAAGACCCGACCAGCCTATGGACGGTCTTGCGCTTGGGGAGGGTCTCGACGTATTCTTCAGACCAACGACGCCAACTACGCCGCTGATATCGCCGACTAGCGACGATAGGTGCATACCGCAACATAATCTTACCGATTTACCGATCGAAGAAAAATCTTTTCTAGTAGTCTTTCCTAATCCCAGCTCTTTGCACACGTTTCCAATGACGGATGGTAGTCCGAACTTGTCACTAACCAGCCAAAAAAGTATACCGCCGGATGTGGATAAGAAGCACACTTGCAACTCTCCTATTTTGAAGACGTTGCTAGAACCGACTCCACGATCGCGATCCAGCGATAACTTAGAAAAGTTCTCACCACTTATCGGAAGGAGATCTCAAGGTGATTCACCGTTAACCGCGTCTCCGCTAGCGCGCCGCAATACGGCCGACAGTGCTCAGAATCACGAAAGAGCGATCAGCGCAGCGAAAGGCGAGATAACGATGAAAGACGTTTGTAGTAATGGTAACTCAACTAATAATTCCGAGGTTTCTAAGCGCAGCGCGCCACTACCTAGCAGTGTGGCAACTCTCGTAGGTACAAGTATCCGTACCATACGCGATTGTGAAGAGAACGAGAAATTATCGCAACCGATTGTCTCAAATTGCTCAGAGAAGGATGCCACCTTGACGACACCTGTCACAACAGTAACATCGGTGCTGATGTCAGCGTCGGCATCGGCATCGGTGTCGGTATCGTCCTCATCATCCTCGTCGTCGTCGTCGTCGTCCTCGTCGTCGTCGTCGTCGTCATCGTCGTCATCGTCCTCGTCTTCGTCCTCCTCGTCGTCATCATCGTCATCGTCGGCCTCATCTTCTTCTTCGTCTTCATCCTCGGCATTGTCAGCCGGCACCAAAGACTATGAGAATAAAAAAGCTATTATTAAGAAAAGTGGAAGTTCCGGTAACACGTTAGATGCGGATAAAGCGGCAAATTCCGTGATACCTTCGGTCAAGTTGCGATCAACGGGTTTCGATCTCAGGAGTCCAACGAACGGCAGTAACAATAAACCTTCCTCAGAAATGTCAAAATCTCCTGTCCTCAAGTCAACTGGGAAATCAGGAAATGGTTCGGCAACAACGGGCGGAGACGCAAAGAACAATGGTACTCTTCTGAAAGGTAAACCGACGCCGCCTGTAACAGCGCCAAAGCCGCGACCGTGGAGCATGGCTACTGACAGAAAATCCGGTAAGTTCTTCACTTTCGATCTGAATGATTACCGACACGCCTCGCGGACCCTGCTTAAATTAGCTATGAAGAAATAATTTTCGTAAATCAACAGGCGAGTTTAATCTTCTCAGTGACGGCTCTAGTCCAAATACTTCGGCAGGTAATACACCTGATTCAGGTGACGCTCTTGACGAATCTACTGACAGTGGCGTCAGCGGTCCCGCTTCGCTACCACCGACACTGTCGGCTAGTAGCACTGCAAGTTCCTTGAGTAACACCAGCGTCGAGAAAAGATCAGTCAGAGAATTAGCTGCTAGCTTGAACAAGGGGAAAACCGACAGAAAGGAGAACGGTAAGTAGAATTTGTTTTAAGTAGCATGCTCTCAGTAGCAGCCAATACGGCATTCAATAGGTAAATTATTAATCTCCACGTAGTTGCTAATCGCGATCAAGTGGACATGCATGTTACGCCTTAAATTGATAAGCCTTGCTGTACATATTATTTTAGAGCATACCGCACCTGCAGCATGGAGGTCGGTACTTCAGCGTTCTGTCAATCAGCCAGTGGCCAAGGTATTTTATGTGATATTAATTTGTTTTTTTTTTGTTTTGTTTTTGTTACTCCTTTTTTAATGTTCACCTTCATTACATATGTCAGAAAATCGTGAACGACGATACAAAAGTTATGCAAATATTAACTTTTTATTTTACCCCGTATCACTCACATATAATGTATGGTTCTACATGCACGAATCTGAACATTTTGTGGCTTCAAACTAGTAATGAGATTGCCTTGCTAGGCAGCAACAGCACACTGTCGGTTACCTCACACGGGACATATGTCATGAGCACCGTTCATCTGCCTTTCCATTTTATATGCGTTACAAATTTTCTTATTGCTCGCAACTTATTATCACTGTTGTCCAATCGATAGACGATCTTTCCGTTCACTTAATCTAACACGATGACAGATTGCTTCACATTAATTGCAGGTAATGGAAGTGGTGCCGAAAACGGTTGAAGATAGTCGCGTCAGCCATAAAATGCGACGTACTTCATTTTTACGCGATTCAAACTATAACTACGATAACGATGTAGTTGACGTCTGAAGCAACGCTGACAGCAAAGTATCAAGAAAGACTATAAATCGTAAACAGTATATTACACTAAAACGATATCTCTCAGCGATGATGATTCATATCCACCTTTATAATCGGTCTTTTAAGAGGCAGAGAGAAGAGCGTGCCAGAAAATAGTGGTTTCTGTGTACTTTCGTTTTACGTGCCATAAAGACATCGCCGCCAACATTCTGCGGTGCAGTATGTTCGAGTGAAAATACGTCGCAAGCAGCTATCAAACGAAAGCTGTATCAAAGGCTGAATCGTTATGATTCTTTTACAAAACTTCTTTTATCGCGTGAGTTTAACCTCAGTCTGATTTTATAGTTTTATAGTTTTCATTGTCTTCGATCGCGTCTCGATTCGTGTCGAGGGTCGAATAGATCGTAGGATTTGTTTATAGAACGGATTGTTGCGGACTGTTGCGGACTGTTGCGCGCGTCGACGTAACAAGTGCCTATTGCGTGTAACAAGGAAGAACGATTGACATTCCATTTTATTTGCATCGGTTAATAACGTAAAAGAGTCTTCCCAAACAGACTGAATTCTATTAACTCGTCTCTTCAAATCGATCCAACATTCTAGAGAAAGAAAATGATTTTCAATAAAAGAACTTTCTATATTGGTATAGTTTTCACACCGTCTGCGTTTCAAAGTACATACTCCTAGAATCAATTTCAAATACTTTTAGCCAACGTTGCTTTAATGTTTGGTTCGCATATAATATGATAGATTTAGCGCAGTTCATTGTGCATATCACATATCGCAGATTGTCGAAAACTAACCCATTTGTTTGACTGCATGTTTTTTCAATTCTACAAAAAGATCGTATTACGCGTGACAACTTGCAACGTTAGTATCGTACAAGAGAAACTATGATCTATGATAGCGTCAGTATCACCGTTGGCTTCCAATACGTAGACTCTTCGTCTATACGTTCACAGAAAAATTGTCCGATTGATAGGGTTGAAACGGTAACCGCTCTAAATTAGTATTATTTCTGTTTAATTGTGACCCGAGTCTTGATATTTTTCGTCACATTCATTTTGTAGCTTCATATTATATTCAACAGTATTCATTTACACAGCGAAGAAAGATCCCGCTAAAGAGTGCTCCTTGAAAAAATGATGATCGAAATACAATCCTAAATATGTTTAAGACAAAAGAAATCGGCACCTTGGGAGATATTGATAAATTGAATTCGTTATAAATCTATATCGTATTACACCTCATCGCCAATCGTCTCTGTCGCGCATTCCTTCGAAAAAAAAGGAAAAAAAAGAAAGAAAAAGAAATCAATGCCACATGTACAAAGAACTTTCTTGTGACACGACTAGTGGGCAGCATTTACATAATCATAAGGAAATGAACTCTGGAAAGATTCAAAAGATATTCGCCAGTCTTTCTTTAATTCTTTCTTTGAATCAGAGCAATCCTACGCTTTTCGTTATTATTAATTTTAAGTACTGACCGTATGTACATACGCGTGTATAGAATGTTTTATGTAGAAATGTACGCATATTCATATATAGATACATAATGGGACACGTGCGCGCGTGCTTTAAGAAAATAAAAGAAAAACTTGTCACAGACGTATATATAAGGTAAATACACTTGAGAAATACTTAAATGCCCGTTAATAATAGTTGGAAGTTGCCGATAAAAATATGATAAACGGTCTCGCTTCTTACACAACTCATACATAGTAGGCCCATTACGCAAAAAGCAAGAAAATATAACATTTCCCCTTGTCACGATTATATATAAGTGGGAATGAATGCACACGTGAAAGGACAACGATCCGAGTGTATCGAGAGTTATACATTATCTTCCGCAATTAATGCTGCGCTTATAAACGGCAACTTCTTACATCGCAACAGATACATTTTACACTGATAATACGCTCCATTGGAAAAGACATGTACATGTTAATATAACATTTTAACACCGTTTTGTCGAATCAGTATAATAAAATATAGCTAATGTTACGAAGATTCGATAAGAAGATTTTTAGGCATTGCGTAAAAAGTGCGATCAGTTTGTGTAATTGTTTAAATAAGTTTTCGTAGGATTCGAAGGTGTACGTGTCCTGCACGTTTTTGTACGTTTTTTGTACCCTGTTGTGGAAGTGCGTGCATCGGTATATGTAAGCAAAGTGCCGTGTGTTACTTGTACTGCCGCCAACACAACTTCATTAGACAAACCGGTGTCATCGGACAGTCAACTAATTTCTCGCATTAGAACATTTCCGTTAGGCACTTACGAGGATATTTCGCCTACAGGTAGTGTCGCGTTAAGTGCTCTGTTTAAAAAGGCGAAAAAGCGAAAAAGCGAAAAACCGAAAAGTCTTGTTTTAGCGATTTACATGAAAGAAGAAGAACAGCTCACCTGCGACAGACAATATTTCGCTGTGTATATATTTTTGATGCGGCCACGGTACGCAACTGACCCGTGTATCCCTGTCAGCTGCTGTGTGTGTCGCTGTGTGTGTCTCTGCTGTGTGTCTGCTATGTGTCTCTGCGTCTGCATGCTGCGTAACGGCACGTGTGGGATATATTTATGTATTTCAACATTTTCCGACGGACTCATGAATCTAGGATTCTTCATACCCATACGTCATATTGTGAGGGAATCGCGAAATATACCATATTAACGAATAAAATGATACATTACACAACGGAAATTGATGTGCCAATTTTGAATCTCCCTCCTATCTATTATCGTTATATTTTGTAATGGAAATTGATGTGCCAATTTTGAATCTCCCTCCTATCTATTATCGTTATATTTTGTAATGGAAATTGATGTGCCAATTTTGAATCTCCCTCCTATCTATTATCGTTATATTTTCGATCTTGTGAAAGTCGATCTGTATCGACGAAGTACAGTATCAACTAACGTTCCTACGTTCACGGCGTAAAGTCAACCTGTAGGCTGGGTAAAGAAATTTCATCGTCAAACGTGATGCAAAGACGTTTCTCTTCGAAAACGTGGTGACCGTCGCTATCGCCTTTATCATCGTCACTACACCATCTTGATAGACACCCTTTCCAACAAGTTCTAAAAAGTAATTTCGGCAAACATCGTTCCACAATTTTAATTAGATCCGGAAACTGGCAATGTTATTATTTTTTAATACCGAGCAAATTCAGTCAAGCTGAGGACAATTACCGACATGTCACGTTCAAAGTCTGAGAAAATTGGAAATGGGAGTAAGTGCGAATTAAGCGTGTGGACACGTGCAGTAACGGCAAACTCCGAGTGGCCTGACAAGGTAAATATAACCACGCTTTCCATTACCTTTTATACGTCAAATATGCCATCACATATTCTGTCATCGTATATCCAACACATATTCAATAATCATATTCAATTACAGGTAACCCTCCTATAACACGGTAGTTAGGTTCCTAGAAAATGCCGTGTTGTGTGAAACCGTGTTGCATGAGACCCTGAGCTAGTACAAAAAGGGGGGTTACGTTCCAAAAACTTATTAAAAACAAATATTTTTTTTAATTCGACATAAACAATTTTTATTAAAAATATAAATGTATGTACAACACAAAGTAAACAAAAAAATTTAATCTAACGCCACCATAATTTAATGAATTTATTGGTCGTCACTGCTCAGTATAATCAACCGAGAATGTTTTTTCGGTGGAACGATATTGCCTTCACTTTCAGAACTTTTTTCTCTATTTAAAGTTTTTGTATGTTTTCCCCTCTTAAAAAAATCTGTAATTGAACTTTGCTTGCTGGTTCTAACTAGGTCATTGTAAATTTCGCGGTATGGAGCTAAACAGTTTTGCAGCTCCCTTTTGAATTTTCGACTTTTTTCCGTGGAAGGGTCTGTATTCAAGAAAAATGACTCGAGATTTTCCACTAAGCATAGGCCTTCTTGTATTTCTTTAATGTTAAATTCTTAACTGCACAATCTTCATCAAAGCTAGCGTCCTCAAAATCGATTTGATTTGCATCTAGGGATGCCATTTCCATCAAATCCGCTTCGTCAACTTCTTCTTCCACTAATAAATCTTGAACGTCTTTGGTAGCCATATCCACAAAATCTTCGCCTCCGATTGATTTAGCGACTTCTAATATGGCACCAATTTCATTTTCTGATGTTTCACGCATGTTTTCTGTTTCAACTGAAGAGGGCCATATCTTCTTCCAACACGCATTTAAGGTTGATGTTTTTATTTCTTTCAGCGACAAGGATATGTCCCCAATGTCCTACAGGGGACACAGGCCCCGATAAGAGGAACAACTGTGTTATAGGATGCCGTGTTGTAGGAGTGTTCCCGCAATTTACGAATCGTGTTATAGCGAAACCGTGTTATAAGATACCGTGTTATAGGAGGGTTACCTGTAATATCAATTTTTTTTTCTCTAGGAAGAATTTCTGGACGTTATTTATTGGGCTCGTCAAGCGATCGGTATCATTGTTGGCGTAGGATGGGGCCTTATACCTCTAAAGGGCTTCATCGCTCTGTCTTTGTGAGTCAGCGTGTATGTAGCTTCATCAGAAATGTCGGTGACGAAAAAAATTTACTTTTTAGGTTTGTCTTAGTTAATGCAGGAGTTACGTATTTATACTGCAGTAGCTTCCAACAAATCGACGAAGAAGAGTTCGGTGGTGTTTGGGAACTAACGAAAGAGGGTTTTATGACATCCTTCGCGGGCTTCTTGGTAAATTTTCAAATAAATTATGAACTGCGTGTCGCTATGATCGTAGACATCACGGAATAGTTAATGTGCGAAGACATTTTAGTACATCTGTTGTTTACAGGTTACCTGGATCATTATATACTCTGGACTGCATTTTGATTGAATCGATCTTATTGAATCGATCTTATTGAACCTGAATGAAAATTGAAAACACGGCGAAAGTAAAATATGTGAGAAGAATGGTTGCGATCGTTGCTCCGTGAGCACTCACATTTTTCAAGAAATTGCCAATTTTTGTACTAACCTATTGTGCGTTGTTACATTATAATGCACTAATAAATAAGTATCATACAGTTTTATCACAGTATCAAAATAGGTGGAAGGTACTGGAAGTCTATAAACTTATGCCACTATCTATACTATTCATACCGTATCAAATTGTTGAATCTAACTTCAAGATAGGTTGTAGCGTTCACTTTGAATTCTGTAAACAGTCTAACCTAACCTACAGATTTGTTTCCGTGCAAGAGAATACTTGCGGACGTACCTGTTAAATGTCTTTTGTTCCTATTATTACTTAATTTTATAACAGGTGTAAACAGAACGGAGTATAGAAGGCGAACGTAGACAGCAATTGTACTTCACTGCAAAACCCTAATTGATTAAAATTGTATACCATAGACTTAGGCTTTAAGCTTTGTTCGCAGGCGGTCTCTCAATCTGAATGTCATATACATAATTAAGCATTTTCCCACAAATTTGGCAACATAACATAGATGTATAAATGCGTTATTACACTAAATGATTGCTGCTACACTACATCTCCAAAGTTTATCGACTTAAGTGACAACCACAATGCTCGCCCAAGAACGGAATATTGAAATATTTCATTTCTGTTAATTGTGCTTGGGTGTAACGTCCCGATAAATGTAAATTTTGTATGGGAAAGATAAGGTTTTAAAATGTTATAACTGGAGACTGATGTTAGGGTAAAGCTTTTATCCATGTTTTTCTTAAAGATTCTTTTTTTTCTTTGAAATTATATTGAAAAGACAAAGTGTTAGTCGGATTCATCCAAGCATTAGACGCTTACGTCCTCGGGCCCGCACCTCTCTGTACTTTGACATGACGTCTTTCCATTGTCCCTTATTTGAGACATATTTTTGATAATACGTGAGAAAGCTGGAGAATAAATGGGGTAGCTCAGAATGCGCACTGAACAAAGAACGTTCGAGTACGTACAAGTCAACCGCCTTATCTTCGGCGGTTGAATCCAAGCGCGCCAGACCAAAGTCGATCATCACGAACCGATCTAAAACTACAGTTGCAATTAGGGCCAACTCTGATTGATTGTTTATGGTCAATAGAGGGCTGCTACGATACCTTCCTGCTCGTCCGTTATGGATCTAACTCTGTCAACGGATACGTTCCTCAAGAGAACGTTTGATGTAGTCAGATCACCGTGAACAATATTTTTTGAATGTAATCTCGCTATTAGCAATCCTAAACCTTGAGCGACAAAATTGACGAGTACATTGATGTTGGTCTCGTCACAAACGATTTCGTCGATAAACTTTTTCAATGTAAAGGCATCTTGAATGTGTTCCATGTAGATAGAACGCCGATCAAAATTGACCATGAAAATAGTAGGCGTTCTAATTCCTTATGAAATAATATGAAAAGAAAAAGAATAGGTTTTATTGTTAGTATTGTATATGAATGACTGATGTTGCAGAAGATATTTTTCGTTACTACTGTACCTGCAGCTTTGGCACGCACAATCGCGCGAGCTTCAGCCTTGATCCGATCTCTCGTTAAGCGTAAATCCAAATCAGCGTGCCTATATTCTTTTGCAAACCGCTCTTTCACGATCGCAGCCCGACCTAGGTAAATACACTTGTAAAGTCGCGCTTCAGCACCTTGTGCAATTAATTGCAGGCTTCCTGTCATCGTCGATGCTGCCTGTAACGTCATTGAATGTAACGTAATTGTGAAAAAGTGGGCCTTTTTTTCGTCGAACAAATAACACTACTGGTGTGTAGTTACACGAATGGGATGAACCTATTGATCAATACGATCTTATTTGTGTTCGTTCGACCTTTTTCTTTCGCTCATTAACCGTTTTGCAAGCTCATTTGGAAGGATATTCTTTCGCTTTTTTACTCGTATGTGCCTGACAGATGTGCACACACAGAGACGCACGGACGCACGCACGCTCTTTCACTCTTTTTCCTTCAGTACATGATTGTTGTTGTTGAAATTTCGATAACTCGAGAAAGCGCGAGACGAAGTTGCTAGCGCTAGCGAGGCGAGAAGAGGGCGAACGCGAATCGATCGTTACCCGTGAGAGCGTCCTGCGCGCTAATCGCTATCCAAGCGCTAGTATTCGCCCGTACTTTGTTCCTATCGCTCGTATTCTCCGGTGGTGACTTGTCCTCTTACTCGCCAGGTGCTCGTTATTATCCTGCAAAGCAAACAAAACTTGAGTTTTTTCGGTTTTTCACTCGGTTTTTCACTCGGTTTTTCAACTCCTCCGAGGGTATGAGGGATGAAGTGAAGATGGACGCGAATCGGTTAATTGCCGAGGTTTATAAACGGCCCGCGCTTTGGAACCAGAGACATATCTCCTATCACAATCGCGAGGTGACGAATTGTGTCTGGATGGAAATCGCCGCGATCTTCAAGCTCCCCAGTGCGTGGCCAAGCTATTCAATTTTCTTACGTTCTCTTTCCACCTTCCTTCCAATCAAATGGAGTACAGGAAAGCGCAACTTGCGCGGCCATGGCTTTTTTCTCTTTAAATGCGCTACGATCACTCGCGAAAGACGTAAACGCGGAATGACTATTGTGCGTGCATTTGCCAGACTCGTACAATGGTAGAACTGTGAAGTACAGTTGTTAGGTTATCGTCGTGTTGTTTACTGGTCATTGCGTTTTGACGTTTTCATTGCCATCTATTCGCCCTGTCGCGAGCTCTCTCTTTCTCTCTCTCTCTCTCTCTCTCACACACACACACACACACACTCTCCCCCTCTGCTGATGTATAGTTCGTGATGTGACGCAAAGTTCACGTTTCTTCGAAACCTTCCAGATTATTAGAAACCGCCCACATCGCGGTCAGTATTTCGTTCTCGTGCGATGCCATTTGCCCACAGGGTGTCACCCCAAACAGGGACATGCATAACTTTCCGTATCCTGGAAAACTACCGGTTCTTGTAGCCCACACGCATTCATTCCGGTTAACCTCACTCTTTCGTACGAACATTTTTGCACTATTTCAAGAGCCGACGAGCCAAGGAACATAGCTCACCGTCAGAATCTGGTCGGTATTTATATTTATATAGAATGCAGCGAGAAGCATTATCTCATCAATGGTGAATAAGTACTTTCTACCTGCGTTTACTCGACGATCACAGTCAATGTTATTACTCGTTTAAGGTGCCCGCTTTGACAGTGTATTTCGAATCACGAAGTCAAAATGTTTCATTACAGACGCATGCGTGCAGCATTTACGGTCAGTAACACAGAATAGGTTTCGTTTTTTACGTCAAGCAGAGGCGGCTATTCAAACAGTTTTCCACGTATCAAGCAATTTTGAATGGGTGATTAAATGTTCCGGTTGAAATGAAAGTTTCGTAGAATCTAATAAATGATAAAACGGAGGCGATTCTAATTGCCTATTCAAAAAGCGTCATGCGTCATGTGTCATGCGTCATGTGTCATGCGTCATGTGTGACGCGTCACGACAACGATGGGCTAGTTCTGTTAGTAAATACCGCCCCTAGAAAGCGTGTATTTCGATTTGAATGATAATTGGGGGCGGTATAACTCCGACTGTGTCGGCTTCTCAGATCATCTTTTTTTCGTGTTATGCTATTTTTTTCCAGAGCCAGTATTAAAGGCGAAATGGAAGGGCCTTCGAGACACCTTTCGCGCTGAACTGAAGAAGGATCAAGTTTATAGGAAGAGCAAGTTTCACCGCAATCGGCCTGTATGGATTCATTTCAAAAGTCTACTTTTCCTGAAGGAACAGATGCTTCCGCGGCCACCCATCTGGGAACGAACCGCAGGCAGCAATTCGACAGAAAACGAGCGAGCGACCAGCGACTGCGAGGCGGATACACCGTTGTTACAGAACGGCACGTCGGTAAATGGGAGAACGCTTGACAACAGAGACACGCTAGCCGATCACCTGCTGTCGATAAATACTGAAAACCTTTCGCTCAAGATCGATAGTGTTAATCACCATATTGACGTGAAACAAGAACCGGAAGAAAGCTTTGAAAATCTCGAGTTTCAGAATGTTACCGACAACATTGCCGAGAATGAAATGATGTTGCAAAATATTTCTCCTGAGCAAGTGTTAATGGGTGATTCGGATGCTGGTATCGGTCTAACGGTTGATCCTCTTGAGGGTAACAGATTTGACGATAACTATTATTTCCTTATGAGTTTGTTGCCACATATCAGATCTTTACCCGCTGATCGGCGGATGCTACTCCGAATGCAGATGCAGGAACTTGTCTATAAGGAAGTCTATAAAAAGGGTATTGAGAATGGTGCTGGAAATCCGTGAGAAAAATAAGAAGATTGCATCTGTCTGGTAATGATGACTGCGACGAGTACAGCGACGGCGACAGCGACGGCGACAGCGACGGCGACAACGACGGCGACAGCGACGGCGACCATCGCGAAAATGAGAGCGAAGAAGGCAGCAATGCCAATCAGCGTAATGTTAGCATTTCGGTATTCTTACAAAAAACAACAGCACGTAGAATTACTTAGGATTTTGCTACATCGAGCATTCAACTGACAGATGAAATCATTTGTCAACTGTTACTACTAATGAGTAACCACCGCTCTCTAAGATGCCTAGGAATGGTAGAAAAACTAAAAGATCCTCTTTCTGCGATCAGGTGATGTTTAACAAAAATCTCAGACAACTCTAAACGTAGAGTCTGCTGACGGGGCTTATGCAATCGTTTGGGAAACCTAAGAATGTCCTTATAAGAGAACTTGGAAAGAAAAGTAACGAAGGATATGCCGCTTTGTTTAACCGGCGTAAGCGCACGTGATGACGGGAATGACGACTGATGTTCGGGATCAATTAATTCTCGTTGTTCCAGCGAGGCATGTATATATATGTTTGTGTGTGTGTGTGTATGTGTGGGGGTGCGCGCGAGCGTGTGTGTATAATCAATGAGAGTTTTCAAAAGTGACCACCGGTCGAAGAGATTAGACTAGATAGAAGGTGCAAAACCAGGAGACACCGTTAATAATTGGAAAGTATGTTGCGATGGCAGATATAGCGAAAAACGTGAAATCATTAATATTGTTGTTGTACGAAAAGACATCCTTCTCATTTACATAAATTCTTTTGCGACGTTTTCACTAATAGAGAATAAGAAGAGTCAAGAATAATAAGTCAAAAGAAATAACTTTTTGTAGGTAACCGCTGTTCGTTAGCTGAACAAAAAAAAAAAAAAAAAAAAAAATCAACACACAGGCATGGTAGAAACTCGATGAAAATGCTTGAAGTAAAGTTTTTCTTGCAAGTTGAGCGACACTGGTGCTTTCTCGTGCCTGCAGGTACGGCCGTGATATGCACTCGTGTGTCTGTTGGCTAGCAGCGGCAGTAGCAGCAGAAACAGCAGCAGCAATGGCAGTATTAGCATCGTCGTCATCATCACCATCGTCGTAGTAGTCAATGCATTGCTATTATTGTTGTTATCATTATTGTCATCGGTAGCAATAATGTGAGCAGTGGGAACGGTAGCAACGGCAAGTAAAGGCGAACATTCCTTGAGTTAGGCGCATGCGCACCTGCCACGGGCACTTCTCTTAGTAGTTGTGTGTGAGATCGTGTCTTTCGCTTTCGCGTGCCACCCTACCGTGCTCGGTCGCTGCTTCGTTTCAGTTTGCTCGCGTAAGCAGATCCGATTCGTTTGACTACCATTTCAATTTTCCGTTATTTTCCCGGTCCTATTCCATCGTTTCATTCTCGGGCATTCTCTGGCGGAAAGAAAGATTTTCTGTACGCGAGAAAATTCTTATGTGAGCTACGAAAACTAGCCGTCTGGATTCGGCCTTGTCTTGTACAGTGACAGGTAGAAAGGTGCATTAGTTTAACAGTTAGTTTGCAGATATTCTATAACCGCTTACCGTTTCCTAGTTTCTTAATAACCTTACTGCCAATTCTCTTGGTGATGCGCAGTGGTAGGGAACAGTAGATTTCGCATCAAAAGAAAAACAAGTTACCGAAACGGTATAGAAGGCTACGCTAGGCGCGCGCGTGTTTCTCTTTGGCCATAGGTGTGTGCAGGTGTATCATTATTACCTCTGCAGCTGTGTGTTATACTGTGTAGAGTCCGCGCGTGTTGGTTTGAATGTGTGCTTGTGTGCTTGTGTTCACGCTCAGTTATAGACCACCGTACGTATGCATATCCGTTATATTTGTACATTCGTCGTTCATTCATGTTGCGTTGGATCTGAGGGGAAAATACGATTGGTAGCAGTAGTGTGTCATAGAGTGCCGTTAAAACATTAAAAAGATGTCTTTTGGGCCATCTAACTTAGTTGACACAACGCCGTATATTCTGATTGACCGCGTGTGATTTTACGGCATTGCGCTACGCGCGAACAGCGACAACGACGAGGATGCCAGAGCAGCGATTTTGCTACAGTTGTATTCGTAAAACGTACAAGGCGTTAAGCGCAAATTAAAAATTCGATCGGAAGGTGCAGGTTCGCTGTGCCACTTATTCAAATATCGTTATATAGAATTATTGTTCGACGTGGTTCTCTCAGTTTCCCCACTTTTTTAACATTTTAAGTTGGTGAGTACATAATATTTGGGGACCGAACAGGGCCATGGACCACAACTGTACAATTATGTGTACTCGCTGTTCGCTACATATCGAAGTATCATGCGAGAGAGATGTGAGTTTACCATGTTAGCTCGTGTAATGCCATCAGCTGATCAATCGATACATACACACTTGTCGCGAAAAGAAAGTGCCCTGCGTTAGTCTCTGTCGCATTTAAATATCAAAATGATGTTGCAATCGACATTCATATACTCCCCATTCAGATTGGAATGTATTGACCATTGTGCTGCGTTTTAATTCGTTAATCCACGAATCTCTATGATAATTGACGATATCCCGAAGAAATGATCAACGAAATAACAACAGTCGCACTCATCTGACGGTAAAGTGTGTCGAAATGCCGGCTAGCGGAGTCGTACATACTGCTCACGGAACATACATATATTCTCCATTTATGTGCAATTTACCGTTCCATCATTTGTAACACAATCGCCGCGTCACAATAAAGAAAACTGAGCTTCTATCAGTATAGAAGAAGGAGCGCCAACGTTGAGAAATAATGTGTTTCACGGTGTAATCGCAAATATTCAATATAAATGTAGCTCCTCTCTTTCATATAACTATCCAGGAATGTCGGATCCCAAACTCTGTAGCGTTTATTGGCCGTCCATTTCTTATACTTTTCTTGAAACATTAACAAAGTATCCGCATTGGTGGTTAAAATGAGCCGAAAAAACGATCATGCAAATTGTAGAAACTCACACGCTCAGAGTCTGTAGGGTGTCGTTTGTCCTTTGACATTTGAATTTACATGAAAGATCGGTTCATCGATAGGGATGTGAAGCAAAATTAGAAACTGCCAAAACTGGATAAAATGTATTTCCTTGATATAAATAATGTATAGTAATGTGCGTGCGCGCATGCACCTCTACTAACATTGTTTCGATTACTAACCCACATTCCATCTCTTAAAAGGTTTCAATCGGTAATCTGTTAATCGCTTGAACGACTCAACGGTCACGTATGGAAGTTGAATTATTTGAAGAAAGAAATGATGACGATATTCCAACAACACGATTTGCCTTCTGGCGTTAATTATCTCTCGATAACAAAATTATCGAGAGACGCCCATTTTACTGTGGGCGACGCCTATGCCTTTTTACGATTATCTCATCAACTGATCTAACCGGTATGGCTTTGTCCATGTTTTATTTTATGTTCCGCGTGAAGGTGATATGTTCATCAATGTTTGGATGAACAATAGAAAATCGCGCGGAATAAGTCTGCATGGAGTGCAGTTCTGAGTTTGCGCTTCTGTTTTTTAATCAGAAATCGCGGTTTGCAGGCGAAAATTTGGAAGATGATCGTGTTAGAAATTAGACTCGTTTCGGGGGACTAAGTAAACGGTGTCGAGAGAGTAAGTGAGAGCCGTGCGTAAAGAGCGAAGAGACGGCGCACCTTCGTAAAGCAGCGGCACAGCTCATAGTTAGTTCCTGCTACTAAAGTCCTCCGGCATTTCTCGAGTCTGACTCATTCTGCCGTGACACAACGTAGGTGTAGTTCTCACGGCTCCTCTTTCAATATGTGTGTACGTCTTCTGCTTGAAGTGTGTGCGACTTGTGTATTCCAGTAAACCCGTTCCAACCGAAGGCAGAGAGGAAGAGGTTGCGGTGCGTCGCCGGTAATTACGCGGAACGGATTACGCGAAACGATTTACGCGAAACGAATTAGGCGAAACGGATTACGCGAAATAGATTTTGTCCTAAGTATATACGGCTACGGTTAAATAATGCATCTACGACTTTCCGGTGCGCGTGCGTACACGTCCATGATGGATCTCTGCCGTGTGTCAGCTCCTACGCACACGAATGCGAAAGCAATTGAAACGATGGCAGGCAAAATAGCTTCTCTGCTGGTTTTTCCGAATCATGCTTCTAACGTCTATTATCTCTATACATAGTCTGAATGCGGTTGAGGAACACTTCCTTAAAAAAGTTCGCCCATCGACAGATTTCTAAGATTTTCTTTACTTACTGTTCCTTCGCTCGACAGAGAAACGGCAGTGCCTTAGTTACTCACTATAAAATCAATGCTGAGCATATTTTTTGACAATACATTTTCCCTTCTTTACAGTAGCGTCACATTTATCGAGACTGCTGATCGATCAGACTCTGGTGAAGGATTCCCGAAAGAGTGGATATGCTTTGGCGCCAATAGTAGTGCTTTTTGTAGTAACGAGCGAAAGTGAAACTGGACGGTGAAAAATAGAAAAGAAGTTAGAGAATAGAGAGACCGAGTGTGGTTGTGAACGAGGGATGGTAAGCTCCCGATTATCTGGAATAAATAGTAAGAGCAATGGCGTGAGCGCGGATAGTAGTGAGGAGGGAGGCGCTGGAGTCGGAGGTGGAGGCGGAGGTGGAGCTGGAGGCGGAGAAGGCGCTGGCGTCGTTGGCAATACCATTTCACCGAACGGCAGACAATTGTATCGTCGCGCGATCAACATTAACGGCAACGAAAACAACGCCGAGGACAGCAACGACAGGAGCGGTACCAGTGCCGGTAACGTAAACGAAACGGTTGTTCCCGAATGGAGCCGGAACAGTGGTCCACCTTCACTCTCGATGTCGGTGGACCTACACAACCTTGTAAGCTCGAACAACCTACAGCAGGACTCTGGCCACTATTCTTCACCGAGTCCGAAACAACGCGTGGACAACGACGCCCTCGTATCCGGCGGCTGTGCCGCGAGAATCAATCACGATGAGGAGGAGAGTTATGAAGGCTTCGGCTCAATCGAGGCTGATGCCGATGACGGAGTAGATTCCCCAGGAGGTAGCAGCGAGGCACCCTCACCGACGGGTACCAGCGGTAATTCCTCCAGGTATACAGTGTCGCAGTTACTCAGTCTTCGCTTGCGCTACCCTTAAAGCGCTACTCCTAACTACTTCGTCCTTGATACCTGCGCGTACGTTGTTCGGCGTTTGCAGACTCACTGCTATGTCAGCCGCGTGTGGCCGACAAAGTATAACGCATTTACATCCTGTAAAGCTATCACGATTTATGCGAACAATTTCGTTTTTCTATGCAATAGTCCAAGTAGCATTAGGTGAGCGTCGTCGCAACTCTGTGCTCTCTTTTCAATGGTTTTGCCATCACTCTAATAGCGTAGATTAAAGTGCTTATTAGACATTATTCGTAACGGCACGTCTACGAAGAGAAAATACGATTACCAAAGTTTTCAAACTATTATTTCATGTAAGATACTCTTCTTCTTTTCCGTTCTTTTTGTGCAGAAATCCAAGAAGTCCCAATTCGACTATTGGAAGGCATTCCTGGCTTCGAACATCTCTCAGGCGGACTCCTCCCAGGTAACTGGTTCCCCAGTAAACAATACATCATTCCAGCAAATAAGAATGCCTTCGTTTAATACGTTTCCATTGCCATTAGACTATTTCATTTTTGCAGTTAAGGGGCAAACGTGACTAACATTACATTTTAGGAAAAAAAAATTATCAACTTAAGAAGAATCTGAAATGATATCGCATGTCCTTACGATCGCGACAAACAAAAAGTACGTTCATGTTGCACATTTGCAATGTTAAAAGAAAATTGATAGAATTGCCTTTGCTGATTTGTCCTTATCGTTTGTCAATGGATGAACTACATCGTATTACCTTATAAAAATATCACCAAATTGAATTGTCAACGAGCGTCGTTGGCTTCTTGTCAAATTTATGTTAGTTCGTCGTTGGCATCCGATTTACCTTTAGATTTAGCAGTTGCATCAACACATTGACCGCTAATGACATTTGACGCTCATGAACATTTTGAGTCCTCGAACACGGACAACGCGTAATGAATAGTATTGTTCTTTTTTCTTTTTTAGCTCTGGGAGAAAGAGACTTAGCAGTAACGCATTGGCGAGGTAACTTGAAACATTTAATATTCTTCAAATATATATCTGCAAAAAATTGTACGTATGCTATATAAAATATCTTGATGCAGTATTCTCTTAATACTGCGCGGTTAAAGGAAGTTATTTCGCCGCCAGACACATATGCGACATAACGATAATAGAAAGAAATGACGGTGAATTAAACGTTACGCAGTATCGGTATGATTTATGCGCATTTCGCAACGTGCGGCAAATTATTTTTCATCTTTCAGCCAACTTTACCGTAGCGGGAGTTTCAACAGTTCAGGAAGGGGTTCGACTTACGATGCGACCGATGACATGTATAATATGCTCCTCGAGGATGACGTTATCGATCTCGATCACAGGGTAAGCAACATTCAGTTATTTGTCACGTTCGTAGTTTATAGATGTATCTTCGAGTCTCAGGGTCTAACTGTCCTGGATGAGGCATGTACCTTTTTTCATTGACACGGTGAAATTTCGTCTAGTGTCTGTAGTGCTGTGAGGCTGTAGTGCCGAATCAACACGATTGCCGTCTCCCGCCAAATCGCATTGTAAGAAACGAAAGCCCTACCATTCGCCATCGATAAAGGCATCGTAGGCAATTTGACAAGTACCATTATTATTAGCACTTTCTTCCGTGTATGTGCTGCATGCCACCGCCAGCGATGTATCTGTCGCATTGCGAATTATTCCATTCGTATTCGCTCTATCATCAATATCAATATTAGTCGGCTCAAGCGGTGGTGAGCGGTTACAGATTCATTAGGAGCAGCGATTTCTCCTTGCTGTTCCCACATTTCTTTCCGTTTAGCGATGCCGTTCATTTTGAACGAATACACGGCGCAGAATTCACGCAAACCTTCAGATAATCCTTTAAGTACTAGGGACGCATGTATGCATCCACCGCAAGCTATCGACATGGACGATGGTCGTTTTGTCAATCTTTTCGATCTGTTACGCGTTCTTTAGCAAATAACTTTCCAATACTATTTCATTTCCCGTACCTGAAGTATTGCACTTATAACTTAGTTGCGTCTCGCATAATCTATCAACAGACTTCACACCAGTGAAAAAGTATTCCGTTCTCTGCGGGCGATTCGGCCGGGAGTATTCAACAGTCAGAGAAGTTAATAAATAATCACGAAGAAAAGAATACCGGTGAAGAATGATTAGGGATCCTTGGCAAAACTTGACCCGATAAGCCGTTCATCGTTTCTTTCATATACCCTCGTTTGTATCAAAGCAAAACAAAATATTGACACGAATCTAAAGTGTCCGAGGAAGAATCCACACTCATAGTGGGACAGGTGAGCGACGAAAGTTGTGTGATTTTCCATGTGCAGAATAGAGCAGACGAAGATCATTGTACGTACAGTCGAATCCACGCCAATGATTGCCCTAATGAATTGATCGACAAGCAAAATAATGGGGACGGAGGACAAGAGAAAGGTGGGATGATGGAAATGTTCTATTCTATGAAAAGCCAATTGTCAAAATGTCGACATTTTCAACATTTTCGAAACGGAACGATAAGTCGAAGGTCAATGACGCAACATTAATATTGTCATGATACATTTCCCTACTACTATCTGAACTCTTTCCACTGTCAATATACGAAACATTCGGTAATCGTAATCGATGTTTTGTCGGTGCCGTTATTGACATGGGAACGTCAAATCGTTCGATACATTAACGTAAAATTAACCGGTGTGTCATCGTCAAACCGCTCGTTTGGTATAATTTTTGATCAACTTATAAATAAATTCGAAGGTAACGGAATGACTTGTTGCAAAGTCGAAGACACAGATTTCTTAAGCTGGGGAATCTGGCCATTCTTCAACTTTCTTATACTTCTTTGTATCATCGGTTACGTCGGATACGACCTTATCCAAGAATGGATCACAACGAGGTAGGGATGATGAATAGTTAAAGATTAAAAATACTTTTTTAATATTCTTTCCCTCGTTTCGTCCTTCCAGCGTTTGTACAGAATTATTTGATGTGTATAATTAGGATCGGACCGTTAGCATCTCTACGTCGTAACACTAATAAATTTAATATTGGACGATCGAAGCAATGTATCACGGTATTATCTTCATATCTTTGCCTACCTTGAAGTGACGCCGGCATACGATAAAATATGTCTAAAATGCTTTTAGCGAACACTTCTTTTATTTTCAAAAGGTTATTTCGGGTAAGAATAAATTGCGAGCATAGTTTTAGGTACATTCTCGTCGCGTAAGTCAGTTACCGTCTACATTGAGAAGATGAAAGCAATCGGAGAGGCGACTTTTCTTTCGGTAGAAACGGAAAAATAAGTTTCCACTTGACAGATATTTGACGCGCGGGGGTTGTAAAGTGTCGGAAAAGTAGTGAAACGCGCGCGCTCGTTGGCACCCACGTAGAGAGTGGTTAGTCGAGAGAGTTAGTCGACACATAGCATGGCCGGCACGCAAATAGACTCTGGCGGTTACACCCCGGCCTACGATCACTGCACGCGATTAAGAGAAACGAATATATTCCGAGTACGGGGACGGTGAATAAGGCGAACGAGTGTTCGCAGATTACGGCGCGAACTCTTCCCTGCTATCTTCTTGTGTCTTCTACCTTGTGTCTCGTACCCTGTGTCTTCTACCTTGTGTCACGCAACGTTCTTTCTGCTCTTCTTCAAACTGACAATTCGTTTTACTGCGAAATAATGTTTAGAGGTTAGGTAGTTAGATAGCTCGCTCATTGAATTGAAGGACGCGAAATGAATTCGATTTGGCCATGTTCGCGACTATCCGTTCACCGTCCGTTCGTCATTTCACTCGCTATTGAATCGTGTTTCGGTAGTCCAGCCGAACAACGAGGATGACGGGTATGCCCTTCACCGGTGGTGTGACGTGAAACAGAGAAAGGGGGACAAAGTCGGACAGATATAGAGACAGACAGAAAGACAAGTGAGCAGCATGGAATCAAATTGCTACGAGGACGAGCCGACTGTGTCTAGTACTACTACTACTACTACTCCTACTATCGATACGATCGATCGTGGAAGCAGTGTATCGTCAATTTCGAGCGAAGGGTTACCTTCCGGGGCAGGCGCAGGTCTTGAGTACGATCTGTGGGAGGGTCAGTTTCAAATTGTCGGACAGAATATAATCGCGGCAAGTTCGAATGTCGTTCCTTCTTCCTTTCCCCCTTGCTGCGCAGCCCCGTTGTCCTCCTCCTTGGCGTTCTCCGTTGCGTCCCCTTCGCAGGCGCATCCTTCTCACCAATGGCGGCGAACTGCAGCGCCTCGTTTAAACAGCAAAGTAAGAGAATAATACCGATGACCGTGAGCAGAACGAAACCTTGATCGACGCAAGCTTTCTTCGACCGCTGTGGATATCACGGACGTTCAACACGCTCCGTAATCGTTCTCCTGTTTACCCTTTATATTCTCCTATTTTGCAGGTTCAGATGATTCAAGAACAAATGCATGCCTTGGTAGATACCCAGTCGGTCGGAGAGGAGCGATATGCAAGAGTAAAGCAAGAAAATGCAACTCTTCAGGCCAGAATACTGATGCTGGAAGAAGCTGCAAAAGATGCCGAAGCCAGAGCCGACGAGAGGCTTCAGGTACAATGACCGCTTTTCGCATACTCAAGGACCCTAATAATAATAATAATAATAATAATAATCTAATTCGTTCCTGCGTAGGCTGAACAACGAAGGCATCGGGAGTGGGCATGCCACTTAGAACGGGAACGACAATTACAATTAGAGAATTATGCTATCAAATTGCAAGCCGCTGAGTTAGAAAGCACTAGCTTAAGGGATGAAATAGGTAGGTTACGTGAGCAATTGGAGAAAGTGAAGAACGAGAAGGCCCGTATAGAGAGCGATCTCGAAGAAGCCACGAGAGAAGCGGAGGTTGCTCGCGAGAGCGAACGTCTAGCAATAAGCCGGGCGAATGAGATAAATCATTTGCTCGATGTCGCGAAGGAAGAGCTGTCCAGAAAACTTGAGGATCAGCAGAGAATGGAGGAACTCGAGCAACAAGTTTCTCACCTTGAGGCTCGTAATAAAAGTAAATCGGCCCATACTTTTTGAGCATTTGTCAGTTGTTCGCTCGCTGTTCTCCCTACTTCATAGCAGGATTCATCGTTTTCGCTTTATCGGCAGGTTTGGAAGAGACGCGAGACGAATTACAGGCTGCAGCGGCTTTACAAGCTGGTCGAGAACTTCTAATGCTAAGTTCGTGCAGTAACGGTACCACGGAGAAGGGTTGCTCCAGTCTCGCCGTCGAATTATTAGCCGGGATGAATCAGGATCAGGTAACCACGATTAATGTTACTCCATCCTCGACAAATTCTGTCTAATCCAATATAATCTTTTGTTTACGTTGCAGGCTGATGGTCACCTGACTGTGGACTACGATGAACCTTGCAGCATTTCTGAGGTGAGTATTCGGGAAGATACAGGGCGTCGAATGTATCAAAGATGTAAACGGATTATCTCTTTCTCTTCCAGGTAAAACAAGCTTTGAAAGAGCAACAAGAGGTCAATGCCCAATTGAGAGCATACATTGATGGAATTCTTTTAAACATTGTCGAGAATTATCCTCAATTATTGGAGGTGAAACAGACGCACTGATATATGTATATATATATATATATATACACACACACATATATGTATATATATATACATACACATACAATTGCCGAAGCTTATGGACGTCTGCTGGCTTTAGAAGTGAGCCTTATGCACTGGCACCGTTTTATGGCAGCTTTGCGCGAATCGGCCAACGTGAATTTCCGCAGATCAACCAGATATTCAGAAAAAAATTCCCGTCCACCTGAATTTCAAATCAGATGAATGATTCGATATCATCGCTCCTCCGATCAATGCTGAGGATAATTCGTGGACTGCCGCCTACAGATCACTGCCATCTTGATAACTGTCCCCATTCTTCTGATTTGACTAATCATAAATGGCACTAGTTACGTTAAATTAAATAAAGATAGGGGGGGGGGGGGAGATTGCAGGAGTTGGAAATACGAATATAGTGCAATTATACTACAATTACCACCGACTTCATTAGATCAACGTTCTAACCCGTCACAATGATACAAGGAATCTCAATTTGTGCGTTGGGTATAATAACGGTACCCCTTCATTTTGCATATGCATAAGTCAAAGAAGGAATACTTGCAAAATGTCGACCCATATAGTATTACGTTTCTACCAGCTTACCGTATGTTGAACGTTGAAAATTATCCAATTTACGCCTTATTAACGAGCATTACGACCTACGATCCGAGAAAGTACGTAGTTGTGATAATATATGTACTTTGTACAGTTTGTTCATACGATTGAATTCACCATATCGTAGAAGTTTATACCAAGCGCATGTATTTCAGTTGTGTGATTAAATGATATATTTTGATACCTAACGCTTCCCTCAATCATACGCTGTTTGCAAAATGAATAGCAGCTCATCAAATAAGTCGTCCGTTCGGGGATGGTATTTCGAATATTAGACAGAGTCTTATTCGAACAACGAGTAAAAGTATAGAAATCATGAAGACCACCGAACTTAATTTCATAAAAATGTGGGTATTCGGTAGTAACGAATACGAGTTTATACGAGTAATTATTTATAGGTTAATCAAACTATCTGCTATTATTTTCTTGAAAAAAAAAGGAACTCAGTAAAAGGACTCAGAATTGTTGGATGCCGATCAGTACTTGTCCCAAAACAGATTTTTATTGTATATCGTACGAAATTTTTCTTTTGATAGAATAACTCGCTTACACCATCTGACGATTATAAATCGAATTAGGTATTTGAGTAAAAACACTCTTTTCCAGACAATTACAATTCTACTTCTACTTCAATTATAATTCTACTACTCCATTGACATTGGTATTGAATTGCATGTAAAAGCTGTTCGGTAATAAGCGGTGGATCCGATATGATTGAAAGTGTCTCTATTAAAGAAAAAGTTTGGTGGAGCAGGTGCGTAGAAGTGAAATATTGAAAGAGAGATGTCGCTGTAGGTTGTGATGAGACACGAAGGAAAGAGTAGAAACACGAGGGACGGGGAACAACACACATACGTAGGAGTGGCGAGGCAAAACAGATGATTGATCAACAATCCCGTTCTCTACTCGCTGTCAATTTTTCCTAAGAAAGAAGAAGCAGAGGACTGTGCCTGATTTAGAGTGCCATTCCGTTGATGAAAAATCGATCGTTCCTGACATGCTGTCTGAGAGAGATTACGCACCACTCAGTGCAGCCTGCGTTCGATCTCTGAATGATAAATTATATGAAAAGAGAAAAGCTGCTGCCCTGGAAATTGAGAAGTAAGGTTGTCCGTATAACATTTGCATTGAAGCAAATTGGGTCTATCGTGCGTTTCCCCTTTCTCACAGAATGGTGAAGGAATTTGCCGCGCACAAAAATACCGTTCAGATCAAAAGGTTGCTGAAAGTTCTAGGGCAGGATTTTGCCACCTCACAGAATCCACATACGCGGAAAGGCGGTCTTATAGGATTAGCTGCAATAGCCGTTGGCCTTGGAAAGGATACAGATCAGTATATCGAAGATTTAATTCATCCCATTTTAGCTTGTTTCTGTGACGCAGACTTACGTGTTAGATATTATGCCTGTGAGAGTCTTTACAATGTAGTAAAGGTGGCCAGGGGCGCTGTATTACCTCAGTTTACCGATATTTTTGACGCTCTCAGCAAACTGGCCTGTGACTCTGAGCAAACTGTAAAAAATGCCACTGAGCTACTTGACAGGCTTATGAAGGTAATGGGAAGAATAAACTTAACGTCGGGTAAAAAGTTTATACGTCGGCGGATATATTTTTAGTGTGTCATGTTTTAGGACATTGTGACTGAAAGCGGTTTGTTCAATTTGGTGGGGTTCATGCCCATGTTGAGAGAACGGATCTATACTAAAAATCCATTTGGTAGGCAATTTGTAATAGCATGGGTATCCGTGCTAGACGCAGTGCCTAACATGGATTTTATTATATTCTTGCCTGAGATACTCGACGGACTGTTTAAAATATTAGAAGACCCTATGCAGGAAATCAAGAAAATTACGGATACCGTTCTTTGCGAATTTCTTCGTAGTATAAAGTCGAATCCTGACAGAGTGGATTTTCCTGGTATGATAAACATTTTGATCACTCATGCGCAAAGCACAGATGAATTGCTACAGTTGACGGCAATCACGTGGATCAAAGAGTTTGTACAATTGTCTGGGCCACTGATGCTACCTTATATGTCCGGTATACTGGTTGCTGTCTTACCTTGCCTAGCGTATGACGGCGATACCCGAAAGAATATTAAAGAGACCGCTACACAAGTGAATACAAGTTTGATGAAACTGATAACCATAGAGAGTACCGAAGCATTGACCCGCAAGATGGAAAGAGATTCACGAGGCATCGTCGAGGAGCGAACGAATGCAGATGGTGATGCCAACGTTAAAAGACAACGTAAGCAAAGTGAAGTTTCGCTATTGAACGAAAAGGAGAAGGGAATAGCGGGAATGGAAGACAGATTTGAATTTGTCGTAAAATGTCGTAAAAAAGCGTTCCGTTCGATTGAAAAGAAGTGCGGAAAACATGAATATAGAAACTTTTTTCAGATGCCGTCCATGATTGTTCTTTAGCTGAAACTTTGGACCTTTCGAGCGTCGTTGAAGTATTGTCGAAGCACTTAATGTATATATCTGTTCAAACGAAAGTTGCAGTGTTAAAATGGATTCATCATTTGTTCACGAACATTCCGCAGAAAATGTTCAATCACATAGAGGAGCTGTTTCCCATGTTAATGAGGTCATTGAGCGACAACTCCGATGAAGTAGTGCAACAAACTCTAGTCGTAATGGCCGAAATAATTAGTTCAAAGTCGCCTGAAGCGGCGACTAGTGATCCGGATGCAAAAATGAAAAATAAGTATTTCACGAAATTTGTCATTAATTTACTGAGACTATTCTCGACCGACAGACATCTGTTGGAGGAAAGAGGTGCGTTTATCATAAGGGAATTATGCATATTGTTGAGTGCTGAAGATATCTACACCACACTGGCAAAGATACTACTAGAAGAACAGAATCTGAGCTTCGCATGTACTATGATACAAACGCTAAACGTCATTCTACTAACGAGTTCTGAACTGTTCGATCTGAGAAATAAATTGAAAGACTTGGACTCTCCGGTGAGCTATTCAGTTCCTCCTTTTTGGCTGGTTATAACGTTTTAGTAGTTGTCTCTCTTTGTTCATAGGTCAGTTGTGATTTGTTCATATGCTTGTACACGTCATGGTGTCACAACCCTGTAGCAACTGTGGCTCTGTGTCTCTTATCGCAACACTATCAACATGCTTGCAATATTATCAGATCGTTGTATCCTTAACTCTGACTTAACGTATAGTCAATTCGAGTCAATCGTAGTATCGTATCGCAGTAATCGTATTGGAAAATATTATCTAGCTTATGTGCGTGCGCGGCATTCGTAATACTGCTACCTTAACTCGTAACGACATGTCAGTGAAAACATTGAGGTGACGGTGGAGTTTCTTACTGAAATCGATAAATTGGTGCAACTTATCGAATCGCCGATATTTACTTGTAAGTACAGTTAGTGCATTCTTTAGACGTTATTACCCGTTATTCGTTTTGCCAAGATAAATAAGAAATATGAATATTTTTTAAGATTTAAGGTTGCAGCTGTTAGAAAGGGAGAAGAATGAGGCATTGGTATATGCTCTTTATGGTCTCTTAATGATTCTTCCACAGAGCGAAGCGTACGCAACTCTACAGCGTCGACTAGCTGCGATTCCTCCTCCAACGACAAGATCTTTACCGAATGTTGTGATAACAGAAAGAAAATATAACCATTCGTTCGACTTTGCCGTCCTATTGGAACATTTTCATATTGTACAGGAGAAGCACAAAGAACAGAAACGGAAACAAAGACTAACATCGTTGGTTGAAAAGAATATTACTCATGCTGACACGTAAGCTCATAGAGTAATCGGCGCGTAAAATGCGCGTCACTTAAAATCATTATCCCGTGAGCATGAGATACCCTGTCTAATTGGGATAACATGCAAATCTGTGTGGGCAGTCCGTTGTTGCATTCAAATGAGTCTGCGAGCATTGGTATAAGCATGCGATGTGTGAATATGGACAGGAGTGCAAACGCGTCTTGTGTTCTCAAAGTCGCATCATTTTTTACTATACTCCGTAATACACTTGATGTTAACGAACGTGTACGATCTACTCAGTTTCCGACATCCAGCGTGGTACAAATAAAGTGTTGTAGATCGGTGGAATGAATGCGACAAGTAAACACGCATTTCTTCCTTTTATCTACCTAAACTAGTACTGTACAGTTTCAGTCTTATTTTTGGTTATAAGAGCTGGAGCGAGAACCACTATCAGCATCTTCACCGTCATTGCTGTCATCACCAAGAGCAATAGCAATACCGTAAACATCGTCATCACCATCACCATCACCATCATCATCATTATCATCATCACCACCACCACCACCACCACCGCCGTGGCGTACAACGAGAGGTAAAGAACTCGAATGAGTGCTGCCTATCGTAAATTAAGTTTCATACTCTGAATTCTCGGTGTCTTCTAATGTTTCTATCGCAGATAAATGATCGAGCTGATCAATTAGTCGGCCGTTCTCGTAAATTATTACTGTTATCTGTTCCTGCATATCGCAGATGTTTCTCCACTTCTTTGTATTCTCTTCGCCTGGCACATTTGCTTTCTCAGTCGTTCGCAATTTTCCTGGAAGGTTGTCCAAATAATTCAAAAGACTCTCGTGTCGTTCCTTACTTTCTTGGGATAATCGATACGAATATGACTCGAGTGTGTGTTCGTAATTATCGACATCTATATCTAGTATCTGGGTTTGCAAATAGACTGTCTGCGCCATTTTATACCAGTCCGCGACACATTCTGATCTCTGAGTCATAGCCGGCATACATTCCGTTTCGAGAAGTGACTTTATTCTGCAACCAGCCGCTGTCACCTTTTAACATAATGAAAGGCATTGATTTGAGATAAAGTGGCACGGGAGAATGGCGAATAGGGAGTAATGCGCGTCGCAGCAGTTGGAAATACCTTTATCCTCTCGAGAACGTGAAACTGTTCGTCGTTGTAAGTAAGACTACGCGTTGCTCTGTCTCGCAAGAGATGTTGCCATCCGTCGCGTAAGCGATCCACCAAAGTCGCTGCTCGTTGGCTTGCCTTAGTTGCCCACGGGCAAGTGAGTCCGCGAGTAGCGTTGTCCCACTCTCCGCGCAGACCTCCCTCCTTGACGTATCTACAGAGCGAAGAAAGGGCGAACATTTTTCGAGTCCTGTAAATGCCTCGTAAAATTGCCTCCCCAAGTCTCACCTTTGATGAAGTTGTTGGACGGCTGGTGCAAGTTCGGTTAAAAGTTCCTTACTCTTGGTGTCCAATTCTCTTTTCCAATTGGTCGTTTCGACAACGAGCAACGAGCGACTACTGCCACTTTGGCCAGCATACTTCCGAAGCAATTGTCGGGCGAAATGTTCGCTTCTGTCCATTGCAAGTGCGGTGTCTTCGACGGCCCTTGTAAATTCCTTTGATCGCTGACATTTTTCAACGACTCGGGATAACTCTGTACAGAGGAGGCCGCTAAAGGATCGTACCGCATCTTGCGACAGCTTGCTATACAACGAGAGCTTGTCAATTCTACGCTTGCAGACATGCCCGACGGAGCAAGCTACCTTTGCCTGACTGGCGTCATTTTCGACGGCAACGATCATTCCGAATACCGGAAATTTCGGCAATTCTGTATCCACCGGTAAAGTAACGTTGTTATTTTCTCGCGAGAAAAGCATTATTGGTTTGTCAGCGTTTGTATCTGGATAACCCTTTGCAGGGGTCGAATCGTCGACCAAACTTGTAAGACATATTTCGCCAACAAGAAGTATCTGTGCGTGCGGTGCGATTTCGGTTTGGTCTTGAATGTGTACCTGAAGAGCTACCAGTTTCTCGTCAGGGTGTAAGAAGACCTTCAGGAGACTCGCTCTGTGCACGTTAAATATGTGTATCGCTTTTCTACAGAGGGTATTGGTAACTTCTGTGAAAAATCTCTCGAAACTCCAGATTCTCTGAGGATCAACTTCCAGTAAGCCAGCCAAGAGCGGAGTAACGATTTTTTTGAGGCCAGCGCTCAATTGACAATTTTGCGGCAATTCCCTGCTCCATTCGATCGGTCCGTTTTCGGAGGTTTGCGTACCTGATATCACTCCAGATGCTTTTTTCGTAGTAATATAAAACATGGTCTCCCGATTTCTACGCCCGCCAAACGGCTTAAAAGGCAGGTTGCCTGTAGCGATGTGGTACAACGTTACCCCGATCGACCAAAGGTCCACGGTCGCTCCGAACATTTTCACGCTAGTAAGATTTTTTCGAAGCACGGCGTGTTCGTACATGTGCGGATGAAGATATTCCTCGGTACCGTAGAGCGACACAAACTGTTGATCCTCCTGTAATTCTCGTGCAGCTCCGAAGTCTGTTAATTTGTATATCGTGCTTCCGTCGTCGGCAATAAACTTCATGATATTACCTGCAAAGGAGATATCGTCGCATCATTTATTCTGATCCTCGGTGGGAAATAGCCCTCTTTGCTAATCGTAATATATTTCTCACCCGGCTTTAAGTCGCGATGTACCAAATTGTTGTCCCGCAAATGCTTCATCCCTGCGGTCAAGTGTTCGAGAACTAATAGAAACTCATTTTCTGCTAAGCCATAGGTGTTTTCCGGATCGTCGAGGATGTTGAAGAGACTTCCACCTGTACAGAGCTCCATGACGATCACTTTCCCTCGTCCATCTTGCTCTTCCTCGATGCCTAATAGCTTAACGATATTTTCATGATTGACCTTTTTGAGAACTTCAAATTCTCGCATCTGTACGTCGTGAGGTCGTATCTGACTAAGCTGGTTGAACGTTTTAACCGCAACTGGTTCCCCATTGTTCTTATCCACTCCTTGAAAGACAGCTCCAGTCGCACCTTTCCCGAGAACACTGGTCGTGCACCAGACGTAATTACTTGAACCTCGCAGAAAAGACATCCCGTCTGCTTAACCTAACTCGAGCGACATTACGCGTTACTCTCTGCCAACTACTTTGCTACGACAAAATCTTCCATAGCTCTGCATAACCGTGTCAATCAGAATTTCAGCGCACTTAATAAGAACTCATAAACAACGCCATTCGTCGCACAATCGTGTCTTTTCTGTCGCCTCGTCGCCGCCGTCGTCGTCGTTGTCGTCGTCAACATGAGATCGTACGAAAACGTCTATGAATACTCCTGTTTGATAAGAGATGGCGTTCAATTGGTCATTGAATACCGATAGAGGAGGGGAGATCGCGAATGCCGGCTCCTCGATCTTCGCCTACCTACTATTCCGACATTTCATCAATGATGCCCGAGCGCATCTTTACACCGTAATACGACATGCCTGTGGCAGATTCGATCGCGTATCTTCCGCTATTCTATCGTACATGTCAACATATTGACGGTATAACGGTTGTGTGTATCGTAAGGATGGACGCCCGTGGCGCAGACGCGAGTAACCATACTTGACATCATCTTACTGCATTCGTGATTCTGTCCGCGCTTCGAACACGCGCTTCGACTCTATCTCACACTGAACCGTCACAGCAATCTGTTTACTGTTGCTCCAAACGTTTGCCGCTCTATTCGATATGATCGTTACAGTGCTGTCATTTCTCTATCAATCTCACCGTTAAGTACGTATCATTGCTCGCGGTAAGGACTGTTGTGCGTGACAAAGAGAAAAGGGGAGTTGCGAGAGATATCGTGTGTTTCAAACAGTCCGAGGCGGAAGTCTATACTCGAGAAATACTTGAAATGCGAGGACTGCTTTAAAATATTCTTTGGCCCTTGTTGTACCATCGCCATCTCCATCGACGATGCACTGCGAATCATCATTACTATATCAGCACTGACATACAACTACCACGCTACTGTGACAATACATTAGCACCACCACCGCCACCACAGTTTGTCGTCCGCTTCCCGTTACGAAAATGGCGAGCTATGAGAAACGTCAATACTTGCATCAATACATCGCGTACGCTCTTTCGGGTGATACCGCGTGAATGTACGCGACCGCTCGCTTCTATTACCGTGAGAAACTCTGCAAATCTTTCGAGGAAAGTTTTGTCCAAACGTGCCAGACAAGCGAATACTTGAAGCAGCCATTGAAAAGATGGACGCGTCAATTGAAAGAGAATGTACAGCTTTGGGTGGATTATTTCAACAGATAATCTCCGATATGAAGGTAAGGAACTTTTGCTTCTATGACAGGCTGAATCACTAATGTCACTTTGTCTTACAGATACTACATTTCCCGCTTACCAGTCTTTTCTACTTTTCATTTCTTCCATCCCTCATCTTTTTTCTCATTTCGTGTATGACCTTTTCTACCTTAAAGTCCCTCTTTCTTTTATCCCCCCCCCCCCCCCCCCTCTCTCTCTCTTTGCCCCTTTTTCCTTCACTCATCCTTTCTTTCTCTTTCACATATTGTTGCACAGTAGTAGAATACAGGTCATCTGAATTTGTTTTGTTGACCATTGCGTATTCCGCAATCTTATGAAAAATTTTGATTGGTAACAGAACTGTGCATTTACACTAGCGATGATTTCACCGATTTTATATTCAAAAGCAGTTCCTTAGTGTGTTCCGTAGTTTTGAATTTATATATCATTATATATCAAGACATTGCGTCAGCGACGCATCTATTATAAATGTTTCTACATTCAATTATGCTAACTATGTAAGGCTAAGTCTAATTGACAGACGAAGAGAAGAAACAATTATTCTCATTTTAGAACGGTGCACCGTTGTGGGAAGATCTGATCTCAAAGGCTACAAAATTACATACTTGTTTACGGTAAATAAAATTTTTCTTTCTATTAACGGTTAAAAGAATTTTAAGAGTGGCCTCTACAGAATGTGCTTGCGCACAGAAACTCTTGCGTGTTACATAAGTTATCAGTTAAATATACGCAAACATGTTCAGCAGTTTACTAAATCCTCTAAATACATGTTTGTAATGATTTTGGCTCCGTCACTTTCTATTCTTACTTAAGTAACAATTGAATTATGTACGAACGCCGCGTCGCTTCGGTCGGACTTTTTTTTTGAGAATTAGAAGTACACGGTATGGAGCAAACATATAAGCGCGTCGCATGTGATACGTCATCACTACTGTTATAATTAAAACAGAGCTGCAAACACGCAACCTTGTACATGATTGTTAATTTTTTTTTAGAGCTGCAATTTTAGCAATCTCTGCGTATCTTGATACGTTTCAAAAAATTGCTGATGCTGCGACGAGTGCTAGAGGTAAATTATTTAAGTAATTTTTATGCCACTGTGAAAATGATGTCACTCGGTATGCCTTATATACGTGGAGAGTAGCCGGACTATAATCATAATTAAACTGTACTTACATTTTAAGGGGCTACAAAAGAGATTGGAACTGCTCTGACAAGGATATGTTTGAGACATAAAGCTGTGGAGACGCGTATGAAATCATTTACGAGGTATGAACGGGATGGGCACCGTAAACTAGGGCCTTTAGTAATATCGTTTTCTTTTTGCCCTCCCTTCGTAAATAGCCATTTTGTATGAAAACTTTAATATCCTTCTTAGCGCCATCATGGATTGTTTGGTGATGCCTCTCCAAGAGAAGCTGGAAGATTGGAAGAAGTCTTTGATCAATTTAGATAAAGAACATGCCAAAGGTTAGAATTGAAGAGCTTGAAAATGACGTAGGAGTCCGGGTGGTGACATTGGTAGCGCTGTTATCGGAACGCTCCTAGTATCATTACCTTTCTATTCCCACTAGTTGTCTAAGGAGAGCAATAAACTAGATGTTCGTCATGTTTTTAGAGTACAAAAAAGCACGGGCAGAGTTGAAGAAACGGTCAACAGATACATTGAGATTGCAGAAAAAGAAAGCTCGCAAAAGTGGTGGTCAGAGTCACATTCACGGGTCAGGCCAGGGATCGATTCATGGATCTTGTTCGGGCAATGTCGAATTGAATCGAATGTTGGAATCATGCACTGCCGTTGTTCAGGAGAAACGTTTAAGTTTAGAAGAGACCGAAAGAAAAGCTGTGCGTGCGGCTCTTCTCGAGGAGCGGGGCAGATTCTGCTTGCTCGCTAGATTTTTGAAACCAGTGCTCGTTAGTAACACGATATTCATTTCTACTACTTACTTCTTCTGATTTTCGGTTTGATTAATTTGTACAACTTTAAACATTGGTTAAATATAGGATGAGGAAATTGCTATGCTGATGGAACTGACTCACTTGCAAGAGGTTTCGGAACAACTGCAACGGCATGCGGCTTCACCACATCGCTTGCCGCCTGCATCCGAACAAGTGATAACTGACATAAAAGGTTGTGACGTCGCACAGTGGTCGCTCGCTACGCCACCATCCAGTCCGTCGCTCTCTCTAGGATCGAGGAAGAGTTCTATGTGTTCGATCAGTTCGTTAACGAGTAGCAGCAGTGGTTCTTGCAAAAGTCATCCTAGTCCGTCAGGACATCCATGGCACCGTTCTCTCTCCCAGGTGAGGCGTCAGCTCGCCAACCCTCTGCATAGTCAATCACAGACGCGTACTCACCTTCTTTCTTTCTTTTTCGAAGAACATTGCTTTTTATCACAGCAACTCGAGACCTTTAGCGCATGATACCTATATGTATATGTCGATTGCGCATCATATGTGTAGTGGTTGTAGCATGAAACAGCCTTTAGTGTCATCTTAGTTCGTAGTACGGGCGCACGCGATCATTTACTTAGTGTACGTCGTAGTCGATGTTGTACTCGTTGTAGTCCGTCGGTGTCAGGCCCTCCAGCGTCGGTGGTATGACAGCACTGCGTCACTTGACAAGTGGCAGTTCCCGTGATTCCGGATTCACTTCGCAGGACACCTTGTACACTCAACCGATTTCTGAGCATCAGGTAGGGCCTTCACGATTTGATGCTTATCAATTTTACAGTATCCTGCCTTTGCCCCTGTCCCATTCTATTATTCTTCCCCCGTTCTATTTGTTTAACTACTCAGCTTGGCATGCATACCAGTGTTATCGTCGATGTTATTAGTTTATAATCGTTGTCACGATCATTGTCGCCATCGTCATCGCCGTCGCCATCATCATCATCATCGTCATCATGGTCACCATCCCAAGAGCCAACGAAAACTTTTTTCATTATAAATGTTAATGGGTAATGAAAGGATGACTCGCGTACGAATTATTTCTGCCAAGTTAAATTACCGTGTATTCTAGGCATTAAATAAAATGACCGAATACAATGATAGCCTCAACAGCTGTACCCTAGTGAAGATCCTCATTGTAACTGGACGTGATTTACAGGAAACTTCGGTTCAATTCGACAGACAAAATCAGAGCACGGTTAACGAACGACCTCATACAATTTCATCTGGTAAGAATTACCAATTTAAGTAGAAGCTGTTCACTGAAACGTCAGAGACGGGTGTTGATATTTAAATGTATCATTCCAGCGTACGAGAAGGGCCATCAAAGACCAGCGCTCAGCGTCTATACGTTTCAAGCTCCGGATCGTGAGGGCAGCAGTTGCTGTCACAGTCAGCCAGCCTCTCCAGTTTCCTCTTCCTCATCGTGTTCTTCTTCCAATCAACAATTGTCTCGTGTTCAGCTTCGTAGAAACAATGGCGGCAATCGTCCACCTATACCGAACCGATGCTCCAGCTTGGAACGGCCAACGGTTCCAGTGAAGAATGAGCCACCCGGTAGTCCTCGGGGAAAGCCAAAATTACCGCTTCCGGCACACCTGGCAAAAGGTTTCTGCAGTGTTTCTGTCTTCCGTGGGTCGTGTCGCTCGTTTTTCTTCATCCCATAGATGCAATTATGCATGATTGTCTTTCGTTTCCTTTAGAATTAGCGGGGCATCAGCTTCAACAGCCGATGTACGTGAACATGCACGAGCTAGCAAACTTGGCCGCGAGTCGTGCTCAAGAGATGCAGCTTCCGTTACCTCCGCCTCCGACTATATTGTCGGCAACGGGAAACGAAAAGGTCAGTAATGCTGATGAATGGGCTGCAGCAGCGCAGTAACATAGTGGCGAAGTTCATTTTCAAACGAACTTCCATAGACTGAAGTGACGACGGAGAAGGAGAAGGAGAAAGACGGTGGCGGGAGTCAAACCTCCGAATCGAGTTTGGAGTCTAGCAGCGGTTACGGAAGTCAGACGACTCTACCACATTCCCACTCCATCCATAATCAGAACGAAAATATTTGGAGCGTATCCGGTGCGGTCGTATCTGCGTTGGTATCCCGCAGAGGCTCGGTACAGCAGCAGGCGTCTCGGCCAGCACCCCCTATGAGGCGTACGTCTACTATCATCACTGCTACGTTTGGAAATGCTGCATTGAACCGTAGCGAAGAGCAACGGTGTGATAATGTCTGTGACGATACTGAGAACCTTCCACCACCACCAGCGTTTTTGTTGGAGGGTTCTTCGCCTATAGCTAGCCCAACGCCGCAACGGTAAAATCAATTTTTCCCTCGTTTCACTGAGAATGTATCCGTGTATAAAAGTCGACGTGTCTTCTGCACAGATCCATTTCTGTTTCTGAGACTGTGCGAACGCTGACGGAACTGCGTCATACCCCGGCTAGCCCCTCGCTGGTAAGAAAGGCGAGCGGTGGCGGTGGTGGCGGTTGTAACAATAACGGGAGCGGTGAGAACGGTGCAGCTGCCAGTGATAGTGGCAGCGGTCCTCGCACTGGAGGAGCTGGGCCTGCTGTTTGTGGTTCTTTCGGTAGCATTCTAGGCGTCGGCGTCGGCGTCGGCGTCGGCGTCGGTATCGGTGTTACTAGTCAACCGTCACTGTTACCGTCGCAGATGCTATCCGGTAATCTTCATGCGATGCAAATGCAACAGTGTACAGGCAACGCGATCCTGCAGATCAATCGAGCCTCGGTCGAACGTTCTTCCGCCGTGATTCGTTCGACATCACAAGATCGTGCCCACATTGGGCCTGTTACTAGTACCGCTACTGGAACGCATATGCAGGCAATAACCATGCCGACGATAGCGACGACGACGACGACGACGACGACGACGTCCATGACGACCACGACAATGGCTGCAGCAGCAGCAGCGGCCGCGGCGGCTGCAGCAACGGCAACGATGATGACGACAACGATGATGACGACAACATTGACAACGCCGGCTACTAATAACCAGGGTCCTGGAGGTGTCGGTCAAAGCTTCATGGCTGTCCTGAGTGCAAAGCTAATCAACAGTTCGGCCACTAATTCCGGCAGTGCTAACAGCGGTAGTGGCAGTCCAAAGTCCAATAGAAAACATTCCATAGAGCAGCAGCAATTAGCCAAATGCTCCAAGACTTCGTCTGGATTTCTGGAAACGCTGAATGCCAAATTAGCGCAACAACAAACACTTCACGGTCAAGGCAACAATATGGCCAGTAGGTCAGCAAGCATAAGACGTATTATGGGTAATCGTGTGCCCATTATGGATCCTTTGCAAGTAAGGGATTCTCTGATGGATCAGATTCGAAGAGGTACATCCTTGAGGAAGACAAGCGGTCCGATAAATGACCGATCAGCTCCCAAGATCTATTGAGTAGGTTAAATGCACGTAGGCCTTCACGTGAGTTCCTCCGTTATAATATCTACGATACCCATCGTTTGATTAAATTATCGTATGACCGTGACGACATTATTTAAAGCAGATGCGAATATTTAAAGGTGAATCGACCACATGGCAATGCGAAGAAGAGAGGGAGAGGGAGAGTTCCGGTATTTTTGTATGATTTTTTATCGACGAACGATGACGTTTCCATGACGTATTGCACTATACACGCCCCATGATAGACCAGTGAAAGCACTTGTTTAGCACATTGACTGCTACGTTTCCATCGGTCTCGTTCACTTTTATTTTCATCTATTGAACATGTCAGTTATCGAGAGACTTTCAATATTTCACAAAAATAGGTAAACCCTTTCAGATTTTCTTTATTTCTTCACGGAAGCCCCCTTTGCTAAATTGCTCGCGTTAGACATGTGAAGTACCAAGTATTTCTTGAAGCTCGTTGGACGTTCTTTCGCGTAAAGGATAAATAGCAAAAGTGAATAATTATTTAGAAAACTATGTACAAGTCTGTTTATCACCCTTAAATTGTACTGCCAAAGCTGTATGTCGACTTATTCATCATTTTTATCCTTCCCAGATGCGCTTCCTTTGCCTATATTTTGTCATTATATTGAATTATAATTAAACTTGTCATTTGACACGGAATTGGAAAGAGCGATGCCTGCTTAAAATGTTCTAAACTGCCATGATATTATAGGAAGCATTATTTGTGTAGCAGCCAATGTGTTAACACGCTACTATCATTGGAATGTATAAACTATCGTGTATGGGCTTTAGGGGAACTACCCAATGGGTTTATTTATATCCAGTTAGGACGTATTTATTTCTACATTTCATCAGGTTTTGCTCAAATTTACCCATGTCGGAACTTTGAAACTAATCCGGCACCCATTATTACGTCTACATATAGATCAATGATTAGCTATTGAACGACTGACAATGAAATTGCCATTTCATTTTGTATTTTCTTCCACCCCTACGTTTTCCGTTGTGCAAATGCGCATATTTAAGTATCTTCCTACATATCTTGTTCGTGCTCACGATTTCGGGTTGCCTGTATGGTACACCTATCCCAAGAAATGGCATAAGATTATAGAAACAGGAACGCGAGATAATGAAGCATGTATCAGTCTTTTTTATATTTTTTCGTCATTGATGAATCATCAATATAAGCATCGCGTGTAACGATGAGGCAACGGGGACGGTTGACTGATTACATTTCCAATTAAATTACGACTAGCTGTAAATTTGATGACATGTAAGTAGAGTTATATCGAATCGTTGACAGCCTTCTTCTGTTAATCGATCTGTAAGTTAGGTTCTGGTTATTATCTTTGCATGCGTAATTGTTTCTGCAGAGGGTTTATTACAGTTAATGATCAAAACTATGAACACGCGAGCTATCTACTGCCAATAATCGATACGTCCGCGTGCCCTTTTCATTCTCCGATATAGATAATGGGCGTTTTCAGCGAAAGCGAAAGAGAAAATGTTTCAGCGAAGAGAGTCCACGGTAAAACGAATTTATCGATTACGAACAGTAATGATATAATATGCTTATTTATTTGCGATAAAATGTTTCACTATAAGGTGAGGACACAAATGAGAAGGACGTGAAAGTAGGAAAGTGAGGAGTAATGAGAGAAGTGAAATGAAATGATGTACGCGTAATTAAGTAATAACACTTTCAGAGACCGTGCGATCTGGTGTTCAGCGTTACTGTATCAGTGCAGTGGTATCGGCTATTTTAACGCTATGATTTATCCACGGCCAATTGGGCTAATTTGCGTTGGAAGACCCGGCGTCGACTTTTGTCTTCACGGTACATAACATTTTGTCTTATATGCGTAAAACGACGAATTGGCAGCGCGATAAATATATAAATAAATAAATACGAAATGTAATAACTAATAATAGATAACCGTGCATCCACTGTAACAATAATAAAAAAAAACATTATTTAACGTAGTGCAAAAATCGAAAAGTCATTGTTAATTTGTAATAATTATTACGGTAGCGAGAAAATACAAGGATAATAAATAAAACTGAATAATGTTGGAATATATGTATTATACAGCTACAACAAAGTGGAATTCTGGGGTATAGGTGCACGCCTATAAAATGATGGCAACGGTGGTAATGTTTGGGTTAGACGATTTTTGTCAAATAATTTCGAAGTGTTATTTAAAAGCATACATCCTTTATTTACAACTTTTTCGGTGATACTTGTAAAAAATGATCATTTTTTTTGGCTGTTCCGCGTAAAGCTGAACGCGTGAGACTTGCAGTAGTTGAGGGGTAGTAAAGAAGATACCACCAATGAAGTGACAACGAAGTGCGATAAGCTATACTTCTGATGATACGTTGACGTCTGCCTTTTCTTTGATTATTCCCTGCAGTCGATTGCGTTTCAAACAAAATGTGTACGCATCTGGTATCTGGTCCGGCATAATGTCGCTTGATGGGCTGCCCAAGGAGGATCCGTATACGTGTATTGAACGGTCAAGAATTCGTTTAGATTGGCTATCAAACGGACTTGCGTCGCTCTCACCACCTGGCTCTTCAGCTTGCAAGATCACTGCGATGCTCCCGGCTAAAACAAATGGCCAGATATGAATGTCACCGAATGAACTACGTCACTTTTGACAGTACTTACCGTCATCGAGTGGGGGACAAGAGCATCCAGGATTCAAGAGAAATTCAACTGTTGAACGCAAGCGCTTAGAGCGGCGTGCCTGATGTAAGTCGAGTAACAATCTTGCTTTTCGCCATCGTCGGATCGCAACTCTGACAACGTTGCTCGCTCTGCAGTAAAGCTCAGGGAAGTTGGGCGGTAGCGCACTATCGCACGTAGGACAGGACGGTTCCGTTTCTGTTGAAGCTTAAAATGTGGAATTTAAGTGTTGAACGTTACCTGTACCGGTAGTTACTGTCTCCGAAATTGTATCTTAAACTATAAGTATGTGAGATACCTGCGGACAAAAATGAACTCTTTTCCGTGTTGACAGAATCGTCCAGTGGATTAGTGCTAATCACTGGTGGAGTGCTGAACGGTGGTGGGTTTTTTGTGTTAAAGCGCTGATTCTCCAAGAGATCGCTCGTCATTGAAAAGAACGGGCGTGCTCCGTTCGTTTTCAGATAAACTGGCGTCGGCCCTTCCATTCCGTCCGGTGTTTCAAGTTCATGATTTACCACAACGAACGACGATATCGCGGGCGAGGATTGCGATGATGATAAAGGCAGCGATGACGTGGGCGACGGCGATGATGACGAGGCAGACGACGAGGCAGCCGGTGCCGACAACAAGCGGGACGAGTCATCTTCTATATCACTGAATGGGATACTATCTGTATTTTCCATGTCGAACCGCTCGACAGCGGCGGTGGCACCAACGTCAGGAACAAGGAACTCTTCTGGTGTATGACCACTGCCCAATTCCAATGACGAGGCTAAGAAGAAGAATTCATCGACGGTTGACAAGCCGATACCACACGTGTCATGGGGGAGTTTTGTTTCGATCCCCTGCGTCTTACCGTTTGTCGACTCTTCGGGTGTACCATTATTAAGTTTCGATGAGTCTCCAGTGCATGACGTCCATTTGTTTAGGAAGGTATCTCTAACTTCAACCGGCATTGGATTCGGTACCGCTGGTTGTTGTTGCTCGCTTATATCGGCACTACTGCATGTTTCGGCGAAACTGTAGCTCTATAATGTTACCAGAACAATTTAAAGACGCAATAAAAAGAAAGAGAAAAAAGAAGACAAGGCACGCGCCAATGACATAATAAGGCGTAGGAGAGTCTACAGAACTTACACTCGATATCATTAATTCCTGTTGATAATAGTCGTAGAGCTTTACATTGGCCGGTTCTAATCGATCGACGATGTTTTCCCTCGTTGCGATAAAAGATATACAGGTTTTCTCGCCAAGCAGCTTGTCAAAGTAGACTGTAACCGTGTTACGGTCCTCTTCGAAACGTTTCACCACTGCGAAAGGATTAAGAAGACGATTATGCTTTAGCTTGAGAGCGATCTGTGACGGTGACACGGTGACACTGATAATAACGGCATGTTTAGCTACCGCTTGCTCTTACTTGTGACAGGATCTTCCAATAAGGAATGCAAGCTGGCGCGATCAGGTACGTAGCCGCTTATCATGTCAACTTCCAGCAGTGCCATATTGCTCTCCTCGTCGGCCATTTTGTAGCGAGCGCAAATTGTGATTCTCTGCATCGAGCATTCGTCTACAGACGCTACCGAAGCTGCATTTACTGATAGATCGAACGCTTCTGATCCCGTAGCATGCGCTACGTTGTACCGTAGATTGCACTGTAACCGAGTGGGTGTATCACTGGGGTATTAGCTGGGTAATACTAGCTAGCCAAAAATAGAAAGAATCAATAGTCGATGGTCACACCTGCACCAATACGCATCCTTCGCCTTCAGCGAAGACGTCGATGATAGTCGGTAGAACGGGCAATCGGATTTGGGTGAGGAGCATTCTGTTGTCGTTGCGCATTCTGTAAACGCGTCCGACCTCTTCCGCACTGACGAGAACAGATAAGTCAGTGGCGTTGGTTGTCATCGCGATGGCATACTTGGTCAGTGCTTCCAAACCTAACACGGTATCTTGCGTTGACGTAAAGCCACCCTCTCCGTTTCGTTGCTTTGACATCCATCGGACTGCCTTTAGTGCTGCGACCATATTCTCTTTGCCACCCAGCTTCACGAGGGACAACACCGCGTAAGCCGTCATTTCAATACTCAGTCCAACTGATGACTTCGTCTTTTCTTCCCACCAGAGCAATCCCTGTAGAAATGCGAAATTACTTTTACCTTTAATATTTTCATTTTTTGCAAAAAAAAAAATGGACAATAACGACGTTTTAAAGTGGAAGCTTACGTTGTGACTCGTCGCACTCTCTAGTAACATTTTCATTTTGTTGCTCGCTGTTGGATGCTCCAAAAGTGTTAAAGCGTATGTGGAGAGAACCATCGTGTAGAGGCTAATATGTTTGCGTTGTTCCGCCAGTGATGATCCTTTTTCCAAGCAATGAAGAGCGTTGTTAACGAAGGATGCAGTTAGAGGAACTCCTGACTCCAGAAGGGAAACTAGTATATACGCTGTTAAGGCTGGAGATAAGTTATCACCGTGATGCTCTTCTTCCAAGCCACCCTGTATGTTCGCAAATATCGTTCGTTAGCTGCAAGTACTGTAAGGGAGAGGGAAGGGTGCAGAGAGGTAGGGAAAGAGTCACGGACCTTCATCTCCTTATGGAAGACTCGTCCGATGAGGGGAAAGCACCCGTTTTCCAATTGTTTTTTGACAATCCACTTGACGGACGTTTTTAGGTCTCGTTCGTCAATATGAATGATGGTACCCGCTTGAGCGAAAGACTTAACAACGAATGAAGTAAGCCATATAGAACTCCCTGTCTCGGAACTTTCCGGTCCAAAGGCGGAATACGATCCGTCTGGATGTCTGTAAACCAACTCGCGCTGATACCCTATAGTCAAGGGGAAATGGAACGACCGTAATATCATGGTGATGCTCTGAAATTATATACCTATTTGGTATGTATACGGGTGGTAGGATAATTGCAGAAAAATACCCTTTTCCATGTTCTTGACCGCTCTCGCGCGAAGTTCAGCGTTCTCTGCGCCGATAGCATCAAGATAGCCGATCACATGAATATTGGGTACAAAGAGGATCATATTTTGTTCGCCACAGCCCATTGGTAGGCGAATGAGATTCTCAAGGTTGTCCAGGGCTGGGCCAAGAATGTCTCCAACGAGAGTAACAAAGGCTTTTGCACTTTCTGGCACGAGATCATCCGGTAGGTTCAGCTTCCACATTATCATTGAATCATCGCTGAAGTTCTTCGGACAAACGAGTGCCGATATAGTCGACTCTACGGGGAATCCTTCTGGCAGTACGAGAATCGGTTTCACGATCACGTCCCTTTAATAACAGAATCGTAGGACAGGAATTATATTCGGTACGGTGATAGTTCCGATTGTGCTGGTAGTGTTATCTGCTTACCGAATGTATATTAAAGTTTCCGGACCGCAGGGTTCTGCATAATCAGGATCTATCGCTGCAGATACACTGATATTGACATCTCCGAGTACTCGAGGCTTTAGAATATATTCGTGCACCGCGATGTCTCTCGGTTTGACGCAAAACGATGCGGCGACATGCGATAAATGCAACTCAAAGCCAGTCGCGTCTTCCAGTTTGATCTTTACCTATCGTCGGATCATAATTTCATTTGACGACCATTTATCATTCGACCCGGAGCAGTGAACCGGACATATACATGACTAGAACTTACGGGCAAACTGTGTTGCATATAATTGAAGAGGGAAACTTTCATGCGAAGCATCTCGCCACGTTTAACGCTATATGGCAAGCTGTAGTCGAGAAAGAAAGGCTGAAAGGCCGTGACGGTTGTTGGCGGTGCTATACCTAATCCATGGGTCGGTGAGATGCATACAGTGTGTCCTACCCAATCCGTTATTGTGTCCGGAATCGTACGCTCAATTGTTACCTTACCATCCTTTCTGAAATGTGACCAATTACGTGTTTTGAGTCTGCCGCTGTTTCCACTGCTGCCGCTGCCGTTCTCACGTTTCATTTTATCGAGTGTGTCGAGCGTGTATTTTACCCCATAGGCACCAATTCCCAAAGCCACGTTTCGGGAAAGTAGGATCTGAGAGTTGTCGTCTGATCGGGTAACTGGTCGATGTATCCCATTTCAGGGGCATAATTTAACAGTGGAAAGGCTACTGGCATTGTCTTTACGGCTTTCAACATTTTATCTGTGAGAGAAGCGTTTCAGGTGCTTTAGGCTCTTTAGCCACTTTATCAAGGTACTTTTCTACTCACCGGATTCGTCTGCCTTCGACTGCAGCATATGGCGATCGAAAGCAAAACTGATCCACGAAGATGGTCCACGATCCAATAGAAATTGCGGACACGGTCGTGTTTCCAGTATTAAGTCACTAATTACGATCGCCCCAAAATCCTGTAAAAAATGATAGTTGCCAGAGATGCTTACGAATGATGCGCATTCGGAAAATTGCGTCGGAAGAACGGAAAAGAAGGAGGAAAGAGCTATTACGTCAAAAGCCTGGATCGCATCTACGTAATTAACAGCGCCGCTGTAGACGGTCGATCGTCGACGCTTCCCCTGTGTCCCTCGCGCCAACGCTTCCATTGCTGGACTTGGCAAGTGATCAAACTCATCGGTATTGACATCCGGTTGCGCGGTAACTACACAACAAAATGTTGTCAGACAATTGTTTTACGGTACTAAATCTTAAGATGCTTATAATACCTTTGCAATGTGTCCATGTCCATATTGGACGCGTCTCCGGATCAGGATGGAACCGTTTCAATTGATCGAAGGCCTGATCGGCATCGATCAGTTTACTCTTGGGGCCGGTCAAGAAAATGGTTGATTTGTCAACAACCGAGACACCGCAAAGAGACCAGGGTGCAGCCTCGATGTGGTATTGAGTTGCGGTACCTGGTGCTTGTGCGTCCGTATGCCAGGCCGTTTTTACCTTGTTATCGAAGCAGTAGCCAACGTCGATCGTGTATGTTGTGGCTACAGCTTCTCCGTCGGCTCGTACGTAATACAGTAACAGTTCGGAGACAGGTGCCATACTCGGCGTTACTTTAACGCTCAGAGGGAATCTGGAGGAGAGTGCGTGAGACGGGCAATGGAAGGACGAACACGATGAAGAAAGAATCCGTTTACCTATGTACGACGGTGCCCTGGTCAGTTCTATTTGTCGGAGATTCGACGACACCCAATAAATTGCGAAAGTCCGAATAGTTGAGAACAGTGTCCCGACTCGGTTTGTGCTTTACGTGACCATAGATGAGCAAGTCTCCCTTGGAATTGATTGAGTAGTGAAAGGCGATGGGTTCGCTGCTTTCGTTGTTCGCCGGAACCGTGTACATTACGTTGAACGAGTACTTTTCACCACAAACGATCGGTTGATACCCTCTGGCTACCGCTAAATAACTGTCGGAAGGTGAATACCAGGGGTTTACCTCGACGTACGCCGATGGTTGGTCCATGAACACCTGACCGAAGCAGCGGGCAAATGGCAACGGCAAACGGTAACCAAAGGTCGATGAAATGAAAGAACTTTATGTGTATATATGTATATATATATATATTCGTGTACTTACCCTCCATCTTTTGTCCGGCGAGTAATACTTTGTCGGGTAGTCTATACCCGTAGCGACAAAGCTAAGAAGAACGATGTTCTTATGTGCTGGTGGCACAACAAAGTCAACGAAGCCGTCCGTAGATGACGTGAAATTACGACACTCGACAACCACTCGGAGCCACTCATCCTTCCCGCGCACTTTCAAACAAAGTTGAATTTTTTCGTTCGGCGCCGGAGCATCGTCTTGTCGTAAAACTCGTAGCTACGATTATGTTGATATGAACATTGGGGCGGAATATTTCGGCGCCGCGAGTAAGGACGAAACGTGGAAAAATGGGTCATTGTACCTTTCCGTGGTAGGGTAAGCCCAATTTGAAGTATTTAGGAGTATACGGGGCAAATTCAAGCTTAAGGGCCTGATGCACAACTACCGTCTTGCTAATCGTTGTCTCGACGATGCCGGTTCCTGCTTCCGTGAAGTTCGCTATAAGGATGATGTTGTTGGGGGCAACTTTCCAATGAGCAAGGCCAAGTACGGTACCGGAGAGAACAAATTCGGTACATCCATCCGATGAGTCTAGCTGAAAGTTCATCGTAATTGAAATGTCCTAACTCCCTCGCAATATAACTCACCTCCGTTTCGTAATAAATTTCCGGCAAATTTAATTTCCGCCTCCAAGTCGGTGTTTGTGCCGTTGATTTAAGTAGCAAAGTACCCTTTACCGGTTTACCGTAACTGTACCTGAAACGAGGATTCTTTCAGTCATTTTCATCGACAATTGACAATGTCGAATATTTTCGTTAATTGAAATTCGATCAAGACAAAAAGTTTGTTACTTTGCACAGATGTTCCAGGTAACGTTTTCAGCATCCGCAAGGATATATCCCGGTGAGGTGATTGTCAATTCAAATCTTGGCAAAATATACTTCTTTACCTCGAACGTACTTATGTGTATTGCTGGTTGTGGGGGTTGAGATCTCTTTTTTTCTAACTTTATTTTCCAAATCCCCTATAACGGTAAGTAGCTATAAATGCATGTCCGCAAATACACAATTTTATTTATGTGGTAGATATTCTCCGCTACATAGAAAAACATATTAACCGGGTTTGGCTCCGGAGACAATGGAAAGTTCAATTGAGCCATTCCGTGTTCGGTAGTGACGTTAATCCATTGCGCTACCCTAATGTCCGACGGATTCTCGATCCATACTTTCGGCACCTGCAACAATATTCTTCTATAACGTTATAATAGTTCCGTCGTAATGAAATTTATGATTACGCTGTTATCAGTTTTATCGTAAGATTTGTAAGAATCGTATCAATAATCAAGATGAATGGAAAAATGTCACAACTTTTTCGTATTTTCAATCAATCAGATTCGTTACTTTAAATTATATTTAAATATATGATTCTCTTTGGCCAAGAATGACGGAATTTGATGTAGTATTAAACATATTACAGAGAGAGAGAGAGAGAGAGAGAGAGAGAGAGAGAGAGAGATACCGTTTCCTTCCAAGGTTTTAGATCGTGCTTCAACATGAGGATTCTGATTTTGACGTCTTGGCCTGGTTTGTATACTGGTTTATCCGTCTCCACGAATGTTATCAAGGAGTCGTGTTCGATGTAAACCTCTTTTTCCGCATTGACAACGTAATCCGGATATTTGTCGAATTGCATCTTTAGTCGAAGCCTTCCTTTGGAGTATTTGGTTGACGGTATTGATAATTCCAAACATGTTTCTACGCCTGTGGTGTAAGAAAGCGAATCGCCGTTCTGTACATTTTGATTTTATCGGAAGAGAAGAATGAGTAATCAAAGAAGAGAAATGTTTCGCAAAAGATAGAGTGATTGAAATCAGAACGCGGGCAAGGTACTTTCTTTAACGTAATCATTCTGTATTCAGTAATAAATGGTTTAAATCAGAATACACTTAAACGATACGCTTATTGATATATGTAAATTCCTATTTTTGTTCGTCGACATCGACACTGTCACTTTGTTAGATCACCAAATGACGATTATTTTCTTCAAAGCTGGACCTTGATCGAGTTAAACGTCTGATACCCGCCACTCACCCTGCGTTCAATAATGCAAATAGCTTTCTCACGTGATCCGGCGATTGGTTATTTCCCCTTCGAAGAGGGACACAGTCATTTGAACTCCCTTGCAGGAAGCGTCGACAATTTCAATTTATCGTTTGTTTAAATGGACTGATGGGAGACACAAAGCGAGATGTGAGATATTGTATATAAGGGCGGGGGGGGGGGGGGGGGGGCAGCGTTGTAGCCAAATTATATGGAATGAATGGAGAAATAAGGAAGAAACGATATTCGGTTAGATCGAATGCATGTAAGCCAACGATGATGATGAGAACAACGACGACGACGACGACGAAGACAATCGTGCAGTACAGAAAACAAGAAATAGAGGATACCGTGTCGGTATGCTCTTTCGTATAACAAGAGGTCAAAGTGCGAAATCTGTTGATCGTTCTTTAATAGAGGCTAACAAACGTCGATATTTAATGATGAATCGTATTACGCTGTAGAATACAGAATCAGCAGCAGTTTGGTTGAATAATTTCTTTTGATTCTTATATGAATTTCCCGGTGCTTCGAGGTGCAACATTATCGCGACATGACCATATATGATACTTGCCGTTTTTGACGATGTTGCTAGAGGTTGTCAATATTTCTTCTTCTGCAACTGAAACGGGAGACAGAAGTTCCAGAACAATGCGCACCGGTGGCTCTAGATTGTGCAGGGAGAGGCAACCGGTCTCGGATTCACCTGCCAGTAACCTTTTAGGCGCCGTAAACACGTACCCACTGAGACAAATGGCAAACAATTGGCTGACACATTAGCTGGCACATTAGTTCGATTTCAAAGTGAATTGTCAGGGGAGCGAAACTAATGAGACACTTCCTAGTCGAGATAAATAATTTGTGAACTGTTTGAAGTAAAGACGGTGTTACAGGGCAGCTGTGTGGACCGACATTCTGCTTTAGTATTCGATAAGTTCGAATGATTCTAAAATAGTATTTACCGATTAACGGAGTTCCTTGCTCTGCTGGTGTACAGAAATGTCAGCAACAGCCAGATTATGAGGAACGTCGAGGCGATCTGCCCGTTGGTCATGATGTATAGAGAAACCGTCGCGTGGCTATTGATCACACCCTTGTTATACTTTTGTATGTTGCTTTTGTCCCGACTTTACTACACGCAATAGGTGGCTGAAGAGCGGTAAAGAAGGCACAATGACTAGACAATGAGAAATATGTAGGAAAGACGCGCGCGCGCGTGCTGGCGCGACTCGCTCTCGTTTGATAACAGGCAGACAGGGGCTAACAGACGTTGGATGTATCACGCACCGACTGAAAGCGTCTGATATTCGTTCTGCCACCTCTTATTAACCCTTTGAAAGTAAAGAGGAGGGTTACGCCGTTCGACCTATAGAGATTAGCGTTGATGAGAGCTGCCGTACTGAGTAGCTATCGCAATTGCCGTTCTACCAATATGTGTTCGACTCTCTCGACGCGATCGCTGTTTTTCGTTTCTCGGAAATCTACCGAGAACTACCAGAGCGGTTCTCAGACCGGTTCGATTCGTCAGTGTCACTAAATCGTATATTTCATATTGGACGTTTTAGACATTCGGATCATTTCTATTCCTTATCTTTTCCTTTCAACTAGAAAATGATTGTTAAGGCCCAGGAATATTTTCTTGATGATTGAACTCATACCTCATGAGGGATCGCTCAACATCGTCGAAACAATTATCCGTGGGTTATCGCAGAGTACAGCGATTGTGCGCAACTTGAACAAATTTATCTCGTAAGTTAGCGAGCGTGAAGGCGGAAGTAACGATATTGGCTTTCCTAGGATGTTCATATGCCCGTTCCACGTGTAACGTCCCCATCTACAATTATAATTCTAAGGAAGTTTTCGGGCTCTCGCCTCTCGCCCAATTTAGCACGCTATATAAGCTACTGTAATACCTGCAGCCCTGTATTGTGGCAACCATTGCAACCACAGCATTTTTCGAAAATAAAGTACAACAAAGGAATTTATATAGTGTTTTAATGTCTCTTCACATTGGAAGATCTTCAATCATTCTTCTTTATAAAATACGTATCACAAAGTCACGCCATTGCGACAATCAGTATGCAGGGGGCTGCTTTTTTTTAGTAAATCTTAATTTTGGTTTAACGTATAAAACGCAAGTGCAAGCAAATTCAAGTTTTATCATCAACGATACTGTGGACAGTGCTGTTTTATTATCGATCTTGAAATTTCTGCGTGACCTGTAACCAACGAAGGACACACACATGCGCGCGCGCGCGCACACACACCCACACACACACACAAAGAGTTGAGAATCTTTTCGCATCGAAGGAGCAGTAATAGCATGTTGAGGACGATTATCTTACCCAATTGTAATTCTATGTACAAGGCTAACATTATTACGTGTATTGGAACATCGCAATCCGGGCCTTTCGACATCCAAACCTGAAAGAGTTTATTGGATAACTGAGCCGGACTCTCAGGAATATATTGTAATGGAGGAATACGTAGAAAATGATGGAGCGCGTACCTGTTTCAAAGTTTCTCCGGATTTGTCAAGTTCACCGCGAATCGCATAAGCTACGGCTAAATTATAACGTAGGACGGCAATGCCCGTAGGAACGGTTGTCGGATACCAGGCTACGAAAAATGAGAGTGACAATTTCGAAAGCATCTTCCAGGCATGTAAGCTGTCATTACAGTTGCTTTACTTACATTTGATAGGTCTTAAAATGACTTCGTCCGTTTTGTCTCTATCCTTATCTTGCGTGTCAGGGATAGATAGAAACGTGCTTAAGTCTTGAATATTTTCAGGTTTAAGATACTCAATGGCTTCAGTGACTTTATCCATAAAGATGAGACATTCAGCAGCGTAAAGATTACCTAACAGTTTATAAGCTCCAGGCAGCTTGTTAAGATTCAATAAATTTTTTGCGTGCTCGAGCGCGACAACATAATCACCAAGGCACAAAGATACGTAAGCGCTCGCGGCAAGCACACTGATTTTTAGATTTAACGCTTCTATCGCCGTAGCTTGAGACATTAAAGTTGAGTGTTGGCCACCACCTAAGAAAAGAGCAGATGCGATTACTTTGACGTAAAGGTCGGTGTGACGTGTCGTCCATACCTAAACCGTGCCCGGGAGTCAATGATAACGATACTGTTTGAGGTCCCGTCATCGCTGTCATTGGTAAAGTCAACTCAGTGCTGCTCGGTAACAAGAAGAGCGCGTTTTTTAAACACAGCATTCCAAATTCTAGAGTAGGTTGTGGTATAGCATATGATAAACCTTCTGTATGATATTTCGTATTTTTCGACAGAGAAGGGGCTAATATTATTTTCCTATAAATTCCTGAACCTATAACCTTTTCAACCAGATCCTTTCGACGTTTAGATATGTTGAAGTCAGTTTCGTTTGTCTGGAAATTATTATTATAGGAAATAGCTATTATTTGCAACGATTTATCTGCTTTTTACCACTGGAAAAAGAAAATTTAAGACGTAAATGACGTACAGGTTTATAAGTGTAGATACAGCATTCCGCCATTCTTAACCAAAGTTTCGGATTGTTGTGTAGCCGCTGTGCAGCTTCCGTTAAACAATCAAAGGCCTTAGCAGCTTGTCCAGCGTACAATAATGAAACCCCTAAACTGTACATTAATTCATAATGTCTGTTGCCTCCGAGAGTGCATAACGGTTGACAAGACAACGGGTCTAAAAGACGATAGGACATTCATTCTTATCATATAACGACTTGCGTTTAAGAGACGGTAAGCTTTATATGCGTTTTAAGTACCGGCATCTTTCGATTGTGCGCTATCCTCAAAAGCACTCTTATTTTCGTGTAATGCTTTCTGCAAATAAAAGCAAGCTAAATTGGGCTTAGCCATTGCTAAGTGTAAGCAAGCCATGTTGTTATAGTACAAAACCGCAGGACATTCACCCATTGCCCTGAAAGAATAAATTAACTCTTTAATACCGTGTACAACAGCTTCTACGTACATAGGGACATCAAATATGACTTTGCGACTCACTTGAAATCGGTACTTTCCATTGTAACCGAATTCAGTAACTTAATTGCCTTTTTGTAATTCCCTCTTAAATACTCAAGATTACCCTTTAGGTAAATTGTTGAGATGTTCTGGAAAAATAATAGGGAAACAGGGTGACAGTGAAAATAAATACCTATTCTTCTTTAATTTATATTAGAAGTATTCTTACTGCCGGTGTACCCAAGGAAACCAACGTTTTCCATTCTCTTTTACATAATTTTAGTTGATGCGTAAGTAGATATATACGTGCTTTTGATTTTAGTAATTTCACTTTAAATGCATCAATTGCTGTGTCTGTAATATCCTTCTTTTGCTCCTTCTGCTCCTTCATAGACTTAATGGATCCATCTTTATCAACAGACGTTAACTTTGAGTTGTCAACTGATATGAACTGGCTTTCTATATAGTTGACTAAAGAAAGAGCGGCATCAGGCTGATCGGTCAGTATATGTAATTCAATTAACAATAAACAGACTTTATGAGCTAAGGACTCATCTGCAAAATAGCCTTGTTTAAGCGTGCATTCAAATAAAGTGACGAGGATTGTAAAGGAAGTAGTTTTTCATATACGCACCCATGGGTTCTATAAATGCAAATAGACGATTGACAATCTGCAAAGCAGCTGTATACTGTCTTGTATGGTACAATAGAATCGCTTGATTGTATCTCATTACACATTTCTCAACGTCATCTATAACTTCATTAGAATCCGTCGACATCTGGCCACATATGGCATTCAAGCTTTTCCTCATTACTTCAGTTTTCTTGAGATCACTTTTGTAATATTCGACCACAACCTTATTGTGCATGACCTTAAGATCCTTGGGCCTAACGTTCTCTAATTTTGTTAAATGCGATAAACAAGTGGAATATGACCCCTTTTGAAAGTCTGTGAGTGCATTTTGGGCAAGCTCTCGTTCTTGCTCAGTTATCACTGAAGGGCCCACATCCTTAACATGGACTGCCGTTTCAGATGGCTCTCCCATTTTGATGCGATGAAGCCCTTTCTCAGACATTAAACAATTCAATCCATCTTCTGAAAGATACTTCTGACATTTCACTCTCTAGGTTATAAACGTACGAGGGCTGCAGGCAATGGGTACTGTTTCACCCGTTTGTATATCAGTCAGTTCTCATATGGAAGATAGAATTGCGCCTGAAAATCACACCGCACTTGTTAATGCACTGCCGTTAATTCTCATTAAATAAGTGTATCACTTTCAAGATGCCGGAAACGGCTGATTCGAATAAATAGATCATTTTTCTATTCTAACATTTGCCGATTTTATATTAGCATAAATCACTACCATCAGCGTATTCCTCTAGTCGTGAAGCACTAAGGATTTCTAAAGATATTTCGAGTCAGTTTTAATAAGGACGCAAGTTTAAGAATACTATAACGGTTGTGTATCGTAAATCTACTACAGACTGTAAATGCGAGCACAGCACGGTCAATGTAACGAACATATCTGGCAGATACTTTTCTCCCACCATCCGGGAGGCACTACGCTACCATCTTCCCGGTCCAAGCAACGTTATCGGCCGTTTCGAATAAGAGATCACAACGCTACTCATGTTAAAAATTGCTATTAAACTGACTGCTAGTATTTTACCCGCAGCTATTGAACATCTTCGATCGTTAGAAGTTGAAATGTAGTTGAAGAAACTAAGTCAAAGATCATTGACACTCAACTGCTATCAGATGAGCAGAATGAAGAACGTAAAAAGCGCCAATTGACTTATCTCTTGGTGCACATCACTCTATTCTCGCGAACGAAGCAACGATTGCGAAGTTGGGGATCGAACTGTATTAAATCGGTACGATAACACTGGTTCTATTTATAAGGCTGGTTTAAATTGACCGAATAATTGTTACGGTGCAACACCATCGACTGTACTTTCAACGTGAATTACCCTCTGTTGAATGCTGCTGTTTCAGCTTATCCTTCGTTGGATCTCAGATAGTAATACGAATTTCGACTTGCAGTTTGCGTTGTTTCCAATCTCTTCGGACTTCTTTATGTTTTTTAAACGTGGCAATCAGACAGATGTGTATGTATGTAAGGAAACGCGAATTTTCCTTCCATTTTTTTCGTTTTCTTTATTATACCGAAATATATTGATACTTTCAAAAGTATAGCGAATTTTTGTTTTAAGGGTCATTTTTCGCCATTCGGTAGCTTGGCTATGTCTCCAAATCTACGGCAAACTTTCTACTTTTTCTTACGCCAATCTAACTTATTTTCTACTTCCATTTGATGTGTCAAAGGGGCAATTAAATTGGGAAAACTAATTTTTTTTTTCATTAACGTGACAATGGGCTACACGTGTCCAGAGTATTTTAGCGATTTTTTGACATTCGTTTACATAAGCAATAAGCGTAAGTAACAGCAATGAGCTGTTTGCACTTTTTTTATAATGTCATGTCTTCGGAACTATGGGGGGTTCAGTAGGCGAATAGCGGTCTACTTTCGTGAAAATGCTGAAGAAGTTCCAAAATCTTAAATTATTTTTAGCAGTAGGCGAAACAAGTAAAAGTTCCATTTCGGCAATTTTGGCGGTTCTTGAGTGTTTCACAGAAATTACGAGCAATATACGTTAATTTGACATGATGATAGTATAATCACCGATCAGGTAAGAACTCCTCTTTCATGCGCTACTTTCGTGAAAATGCTGAAGAAGTTCCAAAATCTTAAATTATTTTTAGCAGTAGGCGAAACAAGTAAAAGTTCCATTTCGGCAATTTTGACGGTTCTTGAGTGTTTCACAGAAATTACGAGCAATATACGTTAATTTGACATGATCATAGTATAATCACCGATCAGGTAAGAACTCCTCTTTCATGCGGTACTTCATGTTTGTAACGCAAACAAAGGTAATAAGATGCATAGCTTCTCTGTACATTTTACGTTCCGAAAGGAATAACTGGCAATATATTTAGTATAAATTCTCACGTTGTATGAGCGAACAGTGTCGGTTAGGAAGAAGAATTATATAATTCAAGCGGTGTCTCGCGGGTTGCTGAATAATAACGGAGATGGTCTTGAAAGTCCTAGGGCGCTGTGTATTGGGATCGGTTGCCAATGAGAGTTACTCAGTTCGTTTTATGAGGCTTGGCTTAGGTTGAGAGTGCTCTAGTATTCTTGGCAATAAAATGTATTCTTCCCGGCGGTGTGTCAACTTTCTTATATGTTGGTAACCCTGAAAATTCGACATTGCGCCTACCTGCGTACAATGCCGGCCATTGGCGGTTGCTCACTACTGAGTCCCTCATCGTCTCGTCTTTATTTGCAACAATTCTAGTAGAAACTTTATTCACCCAAATATACTATGTTTTGTTGAATTGTTTCAATCAGTCTTTTGCTCGGTTCTGGCTTGAACCGAATGGCTTTTGATTGGATTTAGACTAAGATGGGTAGAGATCCCGTTTGTGGGTATAGCAGCTGCGCTGGCAGGTGTTGGATGTGTGACTGGTTGTCGTTGATCCGGTGCCGAGAGGAGTGCAGGTTTCAGAAGATTCACGGTCTGCAGGGTATCGCCACTTGGCATGTGAGGTTGACCTTTAGCGAGCAATGCGGATTTCACCGCATGTACCTCAGTGATGAGATCTGTTCGAAGAGTTCCGCCTACTGTGTCGCGGGAGCCGGTCTTGAAGCGCTGATCAAGTGAAGCGGGTTCAACCTTCTGCTGCAATGCAAAGAGAGAATTTGCAATCGTCGTGAGTAATTGCCAGATGCAACGGACATAATAATTGGAGGAATCGCGAGGTGCCGCGACGTCGGGTTGCAACAAGTATTCGCTGTTCAGTCGCGTATAGCGCCGGCTGGTGGCGATTGGCTACTTTATTGAGCACCGCGCTACCTAGTGGCAGTTTACCGTATTGAGTGGCCAGGAGCATAAGTATTCTGTACCATCCTGTTGTTTCATTTGTCATTCAGGTTGTATAGGAGGAGAGGAACGGAAGCAGAGAAAGAAGGGTGACGATTATTTTTTATTAAAAGATATAAAGGTAGGAAGAATGTAAGAAGAAAAGTGGTCAATCCGGGGCGTCCGAGCTGCAACAGTTGGTTATTCGACGATGCGCTGCATCTATGACGTGATCGAGCTGTTCCTTGAGCTCCCGTGCCTTCACGTAAACGTCCTCCTTCATGAGATCATAGCACATGGCGATGAGGCCCATGCCCAGGAGAAGATAAACGAAATTTATTACCAATTTCGTCTGGCTACTCTCCTTCGACTCGCCGAGCGTCCATCCTGGAACAAAGTCTCCCATGCCTATCTTGCAGAGCGACGTGACGCAGAAGTAAGCGCTGTCAAGGTAATCCCAGCCTTCCCATTCGCCAAACATGATGGAGCCCGCAACGATATATCCGAATATGACCCAGAGGCAGGCAGTCGAGGGCACGGTAATCCTCTGGCCAGGTTTCTTCTGGCCACTACACTCGTGCAGTCGTTTGTACAACCACCTGAATGTCTGAGCTAACACCTTGCCCATATTGAGGAAATAGAGAACATAGAGGGGAATGCCGAGGACCGCGTACATCACGGTCGCACCCTTGCCCCAAGGTGTTTTTGGCACCAGATTGCCGTATCCGATCATCGTAAAGACAGACAAACAAAACATGAGCGCGGCTGGAAATGACCAGATGTCCGTAGCGATGATCGGTCCGCTGGTGCAACGGTTCTTCTTCCAATTGGCGGTAAAGTTGTCCTGGAAACGTTTCAGGATGCTATTCGAGGCGAGATCGAAGGCGGTTCTGTTGAGAACGTTGACTGTCTGTTCGCCAGCTGTTTTCATCCACAGCTCTTCCGCGTACTCCTTGCCGACGAGGTGACGAGCACAGCTCGATTCGCCGTTCTCTTGCTTCTCGATTGCGATGAAACCGAAGGCGCCGACAATTGCGTACCCAACCACCAATCCACCGACACCCACTTGCGTACACATAAAAGCAACCAACTTCCGGCAACAGTCCTTTACACGTTCTCGAGGATCAGCTCCGGTCGACGTCGAAGACGAGTCTTTGCTTCGGAGAGAAGATCGGGTCTGCCCACTGCGCGCCATTTCTCTCAACTTCCACACTTTCTTCGTTTTACGATCGATCTTAGGTCACTCAAATTTACTTCTTCAAAGGTACGTCTTTCAATGGACCCACATAGAACTCTATCTTGCCTGACACTAAATGACTTTCCGGCCGCTTTTCTATTTCCGTCGGAACGCGCCGTTATTTCTCTCTCTCCGTTTCTCACATCCTCTTTCTCTTTTTGCGCATACCTCTTTCTATGTCGACGGCGCGTTGCCCCTACCACGGTCAAATCTTCGGCTAACATGCCGGACGGGCTCTCCGTCATGAGCCAGCACAATATGTGTAGATAAGAGGGGTTGGAAGAGAAAACGACACCCTAAAGGAGCAACGTGAAAGAAAAAAGTTTTAGCACTTATTTATACGAGCGACTCGCTTTGGCAAATCAGTTTCATATTAATAATCTCTCGCGAAATAAATGACTTTTTTACATGTACGTCATTCAGAGAAGTAGCAGCAACGCTGTCGAGCGAATTGTTAACATTTCATCCAATATTATGTGACCTTTGTAAAATTACGTCGGTATTAATACTGGAATTATTAGCGGAATTAATATTGGTAGAATGTTCAACGTTGGGAACGATCAACAGTGCTGGTTAACTTACTGATTATTATAAAAGTCACGCATAGAAAAAACTTTGAAAATGTCAGACAGTTACGATAATACATATATTTATTTTAAAACATTACTGTGGGATCATTAACAATAGCGTCGATTAACCAATTGCTTTTTTTGTATCATCAAAGCTACGGTGAATCCCTCAGTGCGATTAAAATTTTCTAAGTCAGTTCGCACTCTCTTTCACCTTCTCAATTAGTAAGTAAATTAGAAAGCTTTCATTTTTGTACGAAAACGACAACCATCCGGTTTCTTAAGGAATCGTTGATTTCTTCAATATGTTGTCTGTTTCAAAATTTTTCTATGGACTTTTGCACGATATAAACGACGATAGACTATGTTAGAATAATATTTGAAATGATTGAATTTTCAACCAGCAAACACTATTTTCAGAACAAATTACCCTCTAGGGGATATTATAGATCCGTGGAAAACGGAAATATTGTTAACGCATGGACAAATCATTGACTGTATGCCAAAACGATGTAATCCTCCTTTTACGTTTGTGTCTTAGTCTAAGGATCTTATTTTGAACTCTTTATTTTGATTAATTGTTAGGAAAATGACACTTATGAGTGAACGAAATATCATTTGATATTTGTGCACCCTGCAGTGGCGACTTGCTTCTCTCAGAGCAACGCATGAAGGCAACCTATAAAATAATAGAAGAAAAACTCCTCGAGAGGAATAACAGTCTATTGATATTTTTCGCGTCGCTCGACACTTTTGGTATCTATTAAGATGATATAGGCAACGAAAGAGGAAATATTAAGTGGCAAAGGTGTAAAATTCCTTGTTGAATTAGCTTCTTCGTACTGTCGGGGTCGTTCGCCAGATGTTGTTGAATCCATCGTATATTACAGTCTCAATGTGTATAAGAATAATCAGGGGATGTTGTAGCTTGCGAGGGAACGTCTTCTATGCATTGCGGCGGAATAAGCAGAGAAAGGAATGGATGTGTTGGAAATGATTTGGTCGCAGGGATGCAAATTGAATTGTCTCTTTGAATTGTCTCCTTTCGACCCCCTTCGCTTCCCCTTCTCGAACGGACTACTTCCGATCAAATGGGCGTACGCGGCCGACTGGTACCGAGCGTGCCATTATAAGCGTGCCATTGTAAGCGTGCCATTGTGTGCGTGCCACTGTAAGTCAGCAGGGGCCTAATGTGAAAATTTTGCGACGATTGGGGGTTGGATGCTGCGTGATATTAGCTAGGTAACTCAGTTGCGCGTAGCTCGTCGTTGAAGTTGTGTGCCCGGCAAAGTGTTTCGAAATGGCTTTCAACGATACCGTTTTCGTCATTCCGATCGTTCTAGTTCTCGTCGTTGTCATTGCCTCCTTTTCTTCACATTTAGGTAGTTTATATTTCCATTCTCCGAATTATCGAATATATCGAAGTTCATTGACGGCCGTTATTAGCGGAAAAATAGACTATCGGTTGTGCGCGTAATATCTCGTCTCGCAGTTCCATAAATAAATGAATCGACCGAACCGTGTTTTGTACTGAACTTTTTCGAACGTCTCTGAGGATCGTCATGCCTACCGCAACGTTCTTTCTTTATCCATCGTTGCCTAATATCTGTGCCATTACCTTCTATTTTGGCGCGCAACTATTATTAGCAATTCAACCAATGCTCGTCTTCGCTTTTCGTCTGTATATACAATGTGCGCGTGTGTGTGCGTGCGCGCGCCTTCTTACAATATTTCTTCGGAGGGACAGCCAATGAAAAGAGTGAATTGAAAGAGAAGAGAAAGAAAGTTGAAAATTTTCAAGTGGAACAGAAGCGCCGTTTGCAATGGCCGTAATGGCCGTAATGATCACTCTGATCATCCGACTATTCATGCAACCGGAATCGACGGGCCGTGTACATCGAAGCTCTTATGTCATACATCATTACTACACCTCTGTCGAATTTAATTGTAAACCGGTAGTCGTTCTTAATTGCATCGGGCCAGTTCATCGTTGCTTCGCCTGTCGGTGCCGTCATTTTCGACAATTCGCTCTAATCTATCTTTACGGACTATCTATTGAGTAAAATATTTTCGAAAAATAGGATCTGATGAACCGAAGAGAAGTTTCGGAAGCCAATGTGTCGTTCGAAGTTATTCGCGCGACGTAATCCCTGCACACGATTTGCCGGAAGAACGTATTACGTTCATTAAAATCTGTGGGTCATTCGAACGATTTGATTGTCGAATGTGATTGTCGTTCATTTGGGAACCATAAGAAGAGTTGTTGTCATCATCGTTGTCGTTGTCATACCGTCTCTATCCTCTACTCCCCCTCTTTCTGACGTAGCTCTCCGTCATTATTGTAAATAATTGGCCATGTTCCGTCGAACGAATAGACACAGGGAGTTCTCGGTAGTCCAAAATGACATTTCGGCAATGTACATTGATTAATTCAGATGCGTCGCTGCCGATACAAATTCACCGTACATGCGCTGACCAATAAGGTCAATTCTACTTCCTCTTGCATGAATTGAATTAAGTACCACGATTGTTAGCTAGGTCCTGCGAAATTGAAGTCAACTAAATTGATGACGAAATGACAACTAATTTGTATCCTAGAGCTATTGCCGAAGTGCATAGCACACTGATGACGATGACGACGACGAACGCTGATGACAATGACAAGACATTAACGACAGTAATGTAGAGGAAAAAAAGTACGTTTGACGAGAATTCATTGTTTCAGATTTGCATGTGGCAGACGCGGCCAGTGCGGCAGATTGGTCTTACTGGGGTGAACGAGGTAATTGTGGAACACGTTCGTTGTATTTTCACGATCGCGCGAACGTGCCTTGGTTAAAGGACATTCGAATCGATAATAAAAAGCTGGTGAGAAGCTTCGAGTGATCGAGCGGTGCAGATATAACTTCTGGAGTTACGGTTTGGAGATGGACGATTGAATAATGGACAATCGGTGAATTTTGTTGATGTAAATGAAAATCGATTTAAGACGGGCAAAAGGACGTAAAAAAGGCATGTTCGCGCACTTAATGAAATTACCGCGGAATAGAAGAGAAGTGTAAAGGAATCGTCTGAGAGTGTGCAGGACCAAAAGAGTGGCCAGGACTATGCAAAACGGGGAAAAGGCAATCGCCGATAAACATTGTTACCGATGACGCTTTACGGATGGATCTCGACGATCTCGTCTTTACGCTATACGATGTCGCTTTGGTCGGGACCGTTACCAACACGGGTCATACCGGTAAAAGGCACTTCTTTCAGCTTATCTTTAATGCTTACGAGGATGATTCCGTGAAGGAAAATTGAGGCGCATTGGCCTATCTTCACAATCAAATCGTGGGCTTGACGGCCTTTGATTAGATCACAGGTGGAGGTGGGGCTAACGTTCAACGTTTTCATTGACAAGAAATTCTGTAATTTTCTTTCGGCTTGGCTTGGTTCCCGTCACATGGAATGACTCCAGTGGAAATCGCTTTACACGGTGTACCGATTCATCTGAATGGTGGAGGTCTTCAGTCCACCTATATATTGGAGCAAATGCATTTTCACTGGCCAGCAGAGCACACCGTCGACGATGTCCGAGATGCGCTGGAATTGCACCTTGTCCATTACCATAAACAGTATCAGAATGCGAGTGAAGCGTCGCATTATCAAGGTGGTGTCGTTGTTGTCGCCGTGTTGTTCAAGGTATAGACTTCATTCGTTAGTAAAGACGATTTCGCTCACCCTAATTTCAATTTTCATCGCAATTTTCATCTTCGATTTCATCATAATAAACAATCTACGATTCGATTCTCTTCTAGATCAGTGGTAGCGACAATGTCGACTTAGATCCTGTTCTAGAAGCTACGAAAATCGTCTCGGCGTGGGTAGGAAGAAGCACGGCGCACATACGCACGAAAATCGTCCCATATCTTCTCTTACCGAAGGATCACGCGTCCTATTATCGTTACGAAGGCTCTCTGACTACCCCACAGTGTCACGAGTCTGTTATGTGGTTTGTTCTTACGGAGAGGCAAACGGTTTCAGAAGCACAGGTAATCCGACCCGACGGTAATGAAAATGACAATAATGACCGCGCACCAACAACCCATTTCTTTTAATTGTAGCTGGAGATTTTTCGCAATATCGGCACGAGTAACGGCACGCTGAAGTACAATTACAGACCCACTCAAAATCTCAACGCACGAAAAGTCTATCATCACTTGGCTGGATACCCCTCTTCATCCTCAGTGCCGGTGTCGCAGCTCTCTTGTTTGCTATACAGTTTTATAGCAGTTAATAGTTTTACGAGCAGGCGATTTTAATTCAAAGCGCTGTTCCTTCATCTTTAATTCTATCGTCCCCTTCTGCGGGTGTTTAACCTTTTGCGGGTCAGTGTTCGTACGCAATGCAGCTATGTTGTTACGTTCACTAGTACCTGTCAAAGGCATACCTGTTGCAAAGGAAGTGCCAAAGCAAGTGCCAAAGCAAATGCCGAAGCGGTAATAGAGAAGTTATTTTTGCAAAAACACTTTTATATCCTGTGTTCGAAATATATCGTTCATAGTAGATGTAAGAGTTTCGCTTTTGACGAAGGAAAGGTCGGTCAGAAACGATCTTCCAGTGACGAACTCGCTGAAGACTCTTGAGTCGATATGACGGATCGATATGACGATCTTATGGAAAAATGACACAGCAAACTGCTCCGTTAGTAACTATGAGGGAGTAGGACGATCGGCATGGGTCTCATATTCGCAGTAATGTAGCCGTTGCGAAAAAATAGAATGTGCGGCTATTATGCGGGCGACTATTGTATGGATCTTTTATTGTCGGGAAATAATCGACAATGACTTACTCAACTTTGCATCGTATACTGTCGTCCCGTGAACGCTTTGCCGATCCTTCGATATGTTCCTTCTGACATCCGGTGGTTAAAAACTCTAATCTCGATCCGTGCTCTTCAATATTTCCATCATGAAAGATGTTACGTACGTTCACACCGTATATACAATCGCGCTGTAGATGTCGCAAATCTAAACGGGGCGCCTGCGAATAATGTGTTTCTCGTTGTAGCGAAGTTGAAATAAAGTCTCATTGTTCGATAAGGGAATATTATGGAAACTCACTTGAACCACTTGCCATGACAATTTATGTCGAGGACCTGTAGTTTTCGTTCGTGAAGATGGGCATTGTTCTTCGGACCAGGTAACGTTATACATCTTGGCATTGCGGCTGGTTGGCCAAACCAGTCGTGCCTCAACTTCGTCGCAATGACAGCGAGTACGGCGTATGTGAAGTCCATTTTGGTGTCGATTGCATCTACGCGAACGCTTCTCTACGTCGGCTTCAATGATAGTGCACTGCTTTGTTCGTTGTATTCGTGAGCATTCGGAGAATCCAATTTCGCTCAACTCCCGAACGGATCGCGAACGATTCGCGAACGGATCGCGAACGGGTCGCGAACGGATCGCAAACGAAACGCGAATAAAGTGGAAAAGTGTGCCGGACAGATCGGAAAAAGAAAGTGCAAACAATCCGCGAATTAGTGAGAGATAGATTCAAAGAAACGTAGAGAGGGACGTGCGGAGAGACGTAGAGATTCAGAAAGGATAGCTATATAGACGCGATTAATGATTCGAACAATTAAATCACTCTTACCGAATACCATGTAATCAGTGCTGTTAAAGACCTTGGATGCTTTTCGAGATGCCAAACGCCTACCTCCGTACAACGCTACGGCTTGCACTTGAAGAAAGTACTGACACTTGAGCTCGAGATTTCTCAGCTGATAGCAGGTTTTGTCCTGAAAAGTGATCACGAAGACTGACAGGATGATCTTTTCGGTGGGCTCGAGCGGAGCGTAAGAAGTGCGTAAGAAGTGCGTATTAGATGCGTTGCCCCCGTTGCCTTACCTTGAGCACAGTTCTCTGGTAGACAAGGATGGAGTCGTTGGACGGACCGTGAATCAGGCGGCTCCAAAAAATTTTATAAAACGTTATTGGCACATCCGAGGTTGGCTTCGTCCAGTGCAGATTGATACGCAACTTTCCGGTGACCGTGCGTGCTCCGGACAGTGTTAAATTTTGGGGCTCCTTCGGATTTCGCGGTTCTAAAAATAATCGTTTTACATTTTAACTGGGAGCAATGGCCGCCGTAGGAGGAATTGACCGTCTCGGCCGTACGCCCCAGCAGGTCGGCCCAGCAGGTCGCCCCAGCAGGCTGCCCCCCAGCAGGTCGCCCCAGCAGGTCGCCCCAGCAGGTCACCCCAGCCGGTTGACCCAGCCGCACTCTCATCAACAATTGATGCATCGGTCAACATACAATCAGTAGGTAATCGCTATTGCGGAACGAAAATTCCCTTATTTTTTTCGTTTCTCCTACGTCTTGTATACTTTATACGCTATACGTTTGTTCGTGATCCGATAAGCTCTCTTGTGTCATTTTCCGCTTGCCACTTGCCGCACTCAAATATTTATCAAAAGAATATTTACCGAGGAACGACTAAAGGTTAATTAAAGTGGCAGTAAAGGGGGGAGAGGGATAAAGGATGGGACGGTCGATAAATGTGCGCGACACGGGACGCTTGACGAAACGGTGAATCATTCTCAGGGCAACGTCTCGAAGTGTTCGTGGAGAGTTGTGCGAATCACTGGAAAATGCAAAGAGCGCAGAATGAAAAAGCGCGCCAAAGCGCAATCCGACAAGAAGAAGGTCGAATGAATTTTGAAATATCCAGTCGACTGAACGTTCTGATAAACGCGTTCTCTGGGAATTTATTACCCCTTAGTAATGACGACGATATGCTGACAAAAGGTTGGCGATTTTACAGAGCGTTTAGCTGGTTAACTATGGCGATGTACATGAGTGCATGTGTGGCAGGCGCATTCACTGTACCAAGAGAACAAGCCCTGCAAGATAGCACCGTGAACCTCCTTGTCGGGATGGAAACCATTATTATAGGCTTTCATATGCATCGACGCAGGGACACACTGAAGATATTGATCGGCATGTTGAACGATCTCCTTGGGAAAGAAAGTTTGGAGTCAAGTAGGCTTATCGAAGAAACGACGAAGATTTTGGCGAGACCGATGACCGTATACGCGGTCGCCGTTAACGGAGCAGTCTTTTTTTGGACCATTACTGCCGTCGTCAAAGTCTTTCAGAAGGATGAATTTAATTACGGGGACTACAGGATGCCCGCTGTCATTGGAAAGGAACCATTTTCTATGAGCATGTTTATAGTGGGAATCCTTATCGAGGTGTTTGCCGCTGGTGTCTGCGCTGTGAAGAAGGTCGGTTTAGATATTTACTCGATCCACTTGATTCTGGTGTTGGCTGCTCAATATGAGTATTTGAGATATGGCTTTCGAATGGCACTACGAAGTAAAGATGGCGTACTTAAGACAAACATAAGCGTCGATGATGACAAGCGATATGCAATAAAGAATTTCCACGAAATGGCACAGCATCACAGTGTCATCGTTCAGTGAGTCTATTTTGCCATCGTATCATCATCGTATTACTGGCAATGACGATGACACCTCGTTTATATGTATCTGATGTTTCTCAGAATTAGCGCGAAATTGAGGAGTCTCCTCTCGGTGAATATCGGCGTTGTCTACTTCAATAGTGTATTTCGATTCTGCTTCATAGGTTTTATGGCAGTTACGGTAAGTGACCGTCGTCAGCGTTATTGTAGTCGTCACTGTACTTTCAACGTTATACTAGGCGCCGTTTTCTCATTCTCGTCAACGTCCACGTCAATTTATTATATACCGATGTCTCATAAAAAAGGGAACACAAACGAACTTATTTACATACTAATCCCGTTTTCGATTTGTCCAATTTGCAGACCTCTGATGCGGGGATGGTGCAGTTAATCGTTTTCTTGTATGCGATCGGTGCCTTGACTCAGCTCTACATACTCTGCTATTGCGTACAACGACTTTTTGATGCAGTAAGTGAGCCTAATCTTCACTCGCGTGAAGATCGTACAATTTTTCGGTTAAGGCGACGTTAAGCAGACGTAACGGACGTTAATGATACAAAGTAGAATGAACAGAGCAGGAGTTTTACGGACGATGCGTTTCACGAGGGATGGTATGTACACGAACGGTCGTTTCTTCGCTCCTTCACAGGCATGATTTTAGCTAATAGAATAAATTGCCGACTTTCCGCCGCTGGGGCAGTTGACCTTACTCTGCCATCTTTCATGTCGGTAAGTTTTTTAGCTAACGAGAGTTCTAATAGCGATTCCTCTGACAGAATCTACCGTCCGGTTATCTTTACCGCCCCGTTCATCTTTTCAGATTCTCAACCAAGCATACTCCGTTTGTCTTCTGTTCTTAAAGATAAAGTGAGGATGACTTGCGCATATACGAAGAACGAGGCAAAGGCAATATCATCGAACTGATTTGGCGGTTTGATGAAAGGAAAGTGCGACGCGTTAACTAACAACATTAGAAAAGGCTGTGGTGTGTGACCTACTGCAGTTAGAGTTCGTAGGTAAACAGTTGACGTTGAATTGATCTTAAATTGATGTTAAATCGACGTTAATATAGGAAAATGTTTCGTGGCTACGGACGGGCCTTGCGTCTTTGCGTAACACCAACCTTTCGTTTTGAGCGGCCTGGACGGTTGAGAATAACCACGCGAACCGTTCCCGTTAACTGCTGCGACACGAAATTGATACCAGTGACCGGTCTTCAGCCGCCCTCGAAGAGTTGCGTGCGGGCTATCAGAAACGTGCCGCACTACCCACGAAGTTAGTCGGGACTCCATGTATCTTGGCCCGAGGAGATGTCGCTCCTCTATCAAGTATCGAACAGCGGAGTCACTCTTGTCGATAACGGATCGGTTACGATTTTGCTCGCGGATGTCGTGTCCAGCGTGTTCCTTGTACTTGTGCTCGTTGTCGTTCGCGCCCCCTCCGTGCCACGTAAGCAGCACGAGATTGCCACGCTGCTGTCGTATTTGTATGTTTTTCGGAATCGGTGGTAAGTCTGAAAGAGGAAAGAGTTCGAGAGTGCCCGATATGTGTCGTCTACCCTATCAACTCGTCAAATAGAAACATTAATAGAACTCTCGATACAGGCGAAGTGAGCGACAGTGGCATCTTACCGGTTCGATTATCTAAGCCAATCGGGTGCATACAAGTGACGCCGCAATCGTGGCTGCAACATTTTGCCAGATCCGGACAACGAGAGTCGTCGATACAGGCGAACAAGCAAGCAGCTTCGAAGGGTGTCATAGCTGCTTTGTCCGGGCAGTACCCGGGTTTAGTATAGTTGGATCCCAGACAATTATCCATACACTAAAATGACGAAGCCCGACTCGGGTATCTGTCTCATGTTATCGCACTCTCTTAATTAGCAGATCGGAACAGACTTTTTCTTTTTATTTCACTCCACTCTACTTCACTCGCCGCTGCTGCCAACTGACCAAAATGTAATGACGAGAACAATGAGCGTATCATTTTCCTCTTCCTACGCCATTGTATCGGCTGTTATTATTACACGAGAGAAAAAGAGAAACAGAGAAACAAGACTAGCGAAGAGATTTTCATATGAAGAGAATGTAACAATTGTCGGCAGAAGCTTTTATTATAGATGGTACGCTTCATCGAAGGAGAAGGTATGTGCATGTCTCGTATGTCATCGAGAAAGATTGATTGTCGTTACCACAAGATCAGAACCTGTTTTGACAATGTCGGTAGATAAGTTTCTAACATATTCTGCATAGGCATGATACGTCCGACAGTTTACTTGCGTATGAGAGATCCTGCGCACGTTCAGTGTACCCTCTATGTACATCGCTATAATGCTATAGGAAAACTTGAAGCATTACGTACGTCCAGTCTTTTATAGACCGTTACTTCGATACTTTATAGCCGTGTACGAATCAATGCTCAGAGGCTACATCTTCGGCATTTCTTTATTCGAATCGTCTCCGAAAGTCGTAACCGAAAATGACGGGCAAGTACGCACGTCTGCGTCTACATAAATGTTCGAAGAGACTACTAAGAGAAGAATCGTTAACCTGTAAGATACCATCGCGGAGACAAAATCTGTGTGGCTACTCTGTAACAATGGCTAATCACTTTTCAGTCTGACGCATGCAAGATTAGTCGGCTAACGTGAAAGAATGTAAACAAGAGTCAGTGGGCATGTTAAGTATGCCGGTTAAGTATGCCATTCGATCTATAGGATTGAACAACATGGAACACGCGTATATGTATACGTATTTATGCAGCCGCAGATTACACAAAGTTCCCCTACACGCGAGTAAGCAACCTCTAAATTGATCATGTTAAGAAAACAATAACAATTGGCGGCCTTTGAAAATAGCCGATGAAAGTGGTAGATATACCGGCAAAGTAATCACGCGTTGGTTACGACTAACGGCTTCTTTTCTTCCTTTACCTCATCCGGATGATCTTCTGTGCAACGGGCATCACACCTCGCTACCCTGATAGAGTCGTACTCTTCCACGTATTTGCTCCACGATGCCAAGCATCCCGGCAGCAACAACCACCACGGCCACCATTCTGAAAACGATCCATAACGAACAGAGCATTGCAAAAGACATTACGCACATAAATATGAGAAGAAGGCACATAAACACGACTTTAGGATAAATAGAAAGAATATTTCAGCGAATGTTTCTTTTCTTCTTTCAAAACCCTTTCTAGACGCGCATAATATAAGTAAGCCAAGGTTTATTATTATGCCTCGAAAACTGTCAACAGGATATGTCAAGACATCGTTGATCAAGGAATCGTTGACATTGCGCAGATGCTTTTTAATGTATTGTTGCTTTGCCGTTCCGCAAAGTGTAGGAGAAAAAACGGTTGTGGCATCCGGTATGAAACAGTGTCATCGTTGCATCGCCCCACCCGTGTTTGCATTGAGATAGTTATCAGTGTGTAGCGTACGATTACGCACGAATAGTTCGTAGGAAGATCAGAATGAGAAAGGTCTATATTGGAAAATTCGTTTCGGTAATACGAATTAATGATTGATATTAATGAAGATGACTTCGGTTATTCCATTCTAGATGACCATTCGCTAAACCATTTTCAGTTTCTCTCTAAATGTCGATAAGATGTTTTTCGCTGTCCCATAATGTGGTCCAGTTGCGTAAATCCTCCGCACAAACGCGCCGCGTAAACGTGCTGCGTAAATCCGCTGCATAAGTTGACCAGCTAGTTCCGTTATCAGAGACGATCTTCACGCACTTTACAGGAAGGGATAAACCGGAGAACGATGATGAGTCACACACCCGTTTCTTTAATACAAATCTGAGTTATTTCGCGAACCGCGTGTTTGCGGGCGCGCGCACGATATTAATCTGATGATCTGCCATGTTATCCTCACAATGTTACATGAAAAGGAACAATCGGCCAGGCGTCAGTAGTATGTAGCGAAACGATCTCTATGCATTGAAGGCGCCGCAACAGGTTTTCCTCGCTCGTGTAGATACGACGCGTGGCTGCTATCGCGTGCAACAATTATTGCTACATACGTACTCTTTAGAGTGGTAGATTGTAAGTAACTGTTGCCTAACACTTTAATGGCGAAGCCCGCGTCTAAGCAGGCGGATGACATCCTGTCGAAGTGTACGAGCAATCCAGCAGGCCAAGTTACGTTCTAAGAAAGACGAGCGGCAAAGACGAAAACACGTCTGTTTCGGTGAAGTATGGTGTCGTTATCACTGTCGTCGTCGTCGTCGTCGTTGTCGTCGTCGTTGTTGTTGTTGTTATTGTTGTTACTACGGCAGCGAGTGTGCTCACTAGCGCTGGCTGACTATTGTCGTTAGCTACACTGACACTGCTATAGCCGCAACAGCCACCGCTCTATCGTTAACACACTATCTGTCCTCGATGAGCCATCTGAGAGCTGCGAAATAGTGGCGCGCGCCCTATTAGCCAGCAAACGGCAAAAGTGACCGAAACAGTACCGGGTAATAATGGATATACGTGTACGAAATAACGAAGAGACAGTTAGAGTCCTGGAAAGGGACAAGATTCGAAAATTAGGACAATAAGAAACACGACAACGAGAAACACGAGAGAGAGAGTAGCGATCGAGGTGAAGCGTTCGAACTGAGATCGGGCTTACTTTCCTGTGCGGGCCAATCCTCTCTTGGACTCCTCGGCACTTCTCCTACTACTCCGTCCCACGCTCTTCGTTTCCACCACCCGTCTTACCACCCATCGCAATGACCGAATCTTCAGGAACTTCGCTGAAGAACTGCTCTACCACCGTACGACTCCTTCGAAATCCTTCTCAATTCGATTTTTCACGAGAACCTGACAGATGACTGGAATGAAATTGTCAATTTCCACTTCAATGGGGGATGTATCGTTCCGTCACCTTTCCTGCATCGATAATCGTCAATAGCGCATACATTTCTTTTTTCTCCGATGATTCGGAAACGAGATGCTGGTGGTCGTTGAATGTGCGCATAGGTTTTCGACGGACAAGGGTCTATCTTCGGGTTCCCGGTGAATTCAGGCATACAGTCTTCCTTTGATTCTCGTTCTTTCTTCTCTTTTCGCCGCACACGCGGTCGTAGACGCGGACGTAGACGCACACACGGATGCAGAGGCAGGCAAAGGCAAGCAAAGGCAGGCAAAGGCAGACGCAACGCGCGCGCCTACATCACTCCTTCCCTTCCCTACCCTTCCCTCTCCAGCTCCACCTCCACCGCCATCTCCACCTACCCTCCTTAGCCTTCTTTTTCCCTCTCTTCGTGTCTCCTCTCCGTTTGTATCAGACACCACTTCTCTTCGCTTCTTCGGAGAGGAATAGAGACCACCGCACAGGTACTGCAACCTGTGTGGCATGAGAACGGAACCCTCTCGCTTCCCACATAATGAACGACTTCGAAGAACGGTAGTGGCATTGACCTGAATCTATTAGGGCTTCGGTTTGGCGGTATTATAACTGCCCGTGAAACAGTTGCTTACTTAGCAACATTTCCCGACCTTACGAAAGCTTCTACCACCCAGTCATCTTTACTACTGCTCATTCGTTTCCTTCTTTTGCTCATTCTACTTTGGCAACGGTCAAACGTACTTACGAACATTTTTTACCGCAATTTTTCTACGAGCGTATTTGGATAAAGTACAACGCAGGCTTCTCAGGATTTAAGCTCGATCCCGAAGAACTTTCATGAATTCTCCTGAGTCTGCTTGCGGGTATTGTCGACCCTGAATTTTGTAAATTATCTCAGAGATGGAAGTGACGCTCAATGTGCCGATAATAACCGAAAAGCGAACTTGTAATAAGAATTTCGACAGTGAACACGGACGTGGATACGAGTTTCTCTTTGCGCTACCTCGATGACGCGACTAATTGTTTCTGCGAATGGAAGACAGTTACACGGCAAAATGGTTCATTAAACGCTTCGAGCCGAATACTTTGGTGCAAATAACTATTGAGCGCCTTTTCGCTTAATTGAACGACGAATCGTAATAACGGGTAACAAAGAACGATAGCTTGTATTTCTGTCCACGGCGTAATCACATGTTTCACGATGCCATACTTAAGGCTTAACTGCGCGTAATAACGATATATCGCGAAACAACGTGGTAGACGATTTAAGCCTTCGGCTTATTTGGCTAATTCAGCTGTTATTTGGCAGGTATTTTGTTGCGAATCATTGCTGAATAATGAATAATAAAAGAAACGCAGCATACACGGTGAATAAGGTGCATGAGATTAACATGTACTTTCTCTCCCGTGGACTTTGAAGCGATCCTTTTTCTTGACGGAGGATGCCACTCCACAAAAGCAGCCTTCTAATTTGGCGCTTGCAACCGTTAATACTACCTTCCGCTAACTGCTAGACTGCGATCCCGATTTCGATTTTTCATCCTGTTTACCTCGAAAACTATCTAAAGATGGCTATTATTTAATATCGGAACAGTTTCATTCGAGCTCGAGGACATGTTCTATCAAATGGATATTATGAATGTTAAAGGTATTAACGAATATTGTGTTAACGAGTGGCCCAGTCTATGCCTAGGAACACAGTCTCCTCGGGAATACTACATTTTATAGGTGAAACTATGGTTTCTTTTCTTCCTTCATACCTGCTATCGAAACGGTAGGTATCTCAATGAGATTGATCAATGTCCGACAAAAAGATAATGGGGGAACGGTGAAATTGATCGGTATTACAGCGGTGACAGAAGCACGTACGGAGGCAACAATGAAAACGCAGTAGCAATATTTTCCCGTACTTAACTGTTTGTCTTGTATGCGAGGCGGGCTCCACAGTACACGAAACGATCATGACTAGCAGGGCGTGGGTGTAAAATCCGTGCTAGATATCGTCCTTACTTTTCATTTGACCGCAGCTTTTTCATTCGAAGAAAGCGGCGCCCGCGCGAGAATTCTTCAACGTTGATGAGAAACACAGCCAGTTAGCGCGAAAACTTGTTATTACGCAAGTAGTTTGTGGGAAACTAGAGGCCTGACCTTAAACATACCATTTGGCGTTTCGAATTCGGCACCTGATCGTATACTTACAACGATGAATTAAACAATGAAGCTCGTCTCAGAAAATGATTTTTTGGAAAAAACTTTCTGGATTTTTTGGAAAAAGACGAGGAAGAAAGGCACGCATGAATAATGGGACGGGACGATAGTGCGGCGGGGTTGCTAGATACTTCAAAATGTTCCGAGAGTGTCACGATGCGCCATACATTTTTCATCTTTGTTTTCTTAGGTGATCCTCCTGGATTGATTTATATCTCCTCGGGCAGACTAATGACCGCTACTGGATGAAAGATTGACGATCTGCCATGTGTGAACGACTGACTTGTTTGTACACTGTGGGATTTCTCTATTTTTTCATATCAACTGTTATTAACATCTAAAATGGCAGTATTATCACGATGAGGAATGTCCTATTCACGAAAGACATATACACCGATGAAGATGAAAAGTTAACTCTTGTCGCAGCCAAGGCTTTTTTAAACATAGGATATTGAATTGACACCTTCAATAGTCTACTTAAGTATAGTTAGGATGAAAAAGAAATGTGCATGAGGGGAAAATATGACGGAACGAAATTGGTGAAACGTCATGAAAATAAGAGGGTGAAGAACACGGGGAGAGAAGCCGACCGTTTTCGGAGTATGTCTAATGGGAAGGACGCACTCCGATTGGTTAATTCGTTCCGCAGTCCTTTTCAATTCTACTCCCACGAATGGTTGTTCGCGCATGACCCACCCTGGCTTCCGATGCACCGAAGCCATCTCCGTTGGTCTAAGTATGACGTGGGCCATCCCCGCGCCTCTTTTGTATCATCATCTCAGTCATCATCACTAGGACAGTAACGCGAACTAGTTGGAACACGTGCATTCGTTCACAGCGTTTGTCGCCTCTTTCTCGCGCGTTTCTGTCGCATTTCTGTCGCGTTTCTGTCGCGTTTCTGTCGCGTTTCCGCCGCGCTTCTGTCACTTTTTATTCAATTATTTTCCTTCTCTTTCAAATTCTTTGCTAATTCAAGTATATCTCTTCGAAGAAGAAAGTCTGGTTTTCCGAATCGTTTCCGTAGCGCGGTGTCGACATGGAATCTTGGTCCGAAGATGTATTCTATACGAATGATCGACAGATCACTTCAATGCATAGTTTCGAGCTCCCGCCTACACCACCGACACCGTCGTCTACACTTCCACAAGAGATGAATTTTGCCGAGCAACAAAACATCCAAGTTTCTGCGAGTTGCGATGCGAACTGGCCTGACGGATGGTCATGGAACGTATCGACGGACATCGCTTCCTCTTCCTCTTCTTCCTGTTCGACCGGTATAAATATGCACAAAGTGACGTGTGGTGATGTCGATGGACAACAAATTGCGGAGCAGTGTGCGGAGCAGTGTGCGGAGCAGTGTGCGGAGGAGTGTGCGGACCGATGTGCGGAGCAATGTGCGGACCGATATACGGAGCAGTGTGTGGATCGCTTCTGCAGGTAAAACCGCCAAGCAAAAGGGATAGCAAAATACAACGGGCTAAAGGCATAGCGGCTTTTCGCACGCATTTTTCTTTGCACGAGAAAAAGCGCTAACCGTTTCTATTTTATCCGCTCGTCGCAAGATGGGAGCGATGCGCGCAACGAGCGGTTTTCTTCAATCCTATAGTCGATCACCGATCTTCAAACCCATCGTCGATCCCAAGAGAGAAAATTGATGACGGCAATGGAAAGAAAACTGCGCTCACGGCTCTTGACAACTCTTCTCAATTGGCTAATTACCGTGAAAAATATCAGAATGTACAAGACATAGATACAAGTACTTCTGGAAGTGTTTTCCGTGCTTGGGAAAATCCTATTGCGCGTTGCGCTACGTTGGCGAGAACGATGATGACGATGACAACAATGACAACGACGACGACGACGACGACAGCGACTGAAAACTGTGAGGACGCAAATCGATCTTGGCAGGATTTGCAAGCTTTTGCAACGATTAGACCCATGAATTCGATAAATAATCGTTACCCGGAGCAGATTGTCTCGGCAAAAGATGCTTTTGGTAAGTATCGGAACATACGGGCACCGAGGAACAAGAAGGGGAGCAGATCAACTGTAATCAATGAAATTGGATTGAATCGCGTTCGAAGGCATGTTCTACGAAATGACTCGCTTTGTTGATAAATCTCCGGTAACCGTTCGCCTTTATGCTCTCGTTGTCGCCAATGTGGCTGTCACCGAGCCAGCGTAGTCTAAATATTTGTCGAACGCGCACCAATGTCCTCTCCCCCTCTCTCCCTTTTTCTCTCTTTCTCTCTGGAAGCATACGCGCGTACCCTTTACATAAGAAAAGGCGCGTTGTCGAATTGTCCAGATTAACGACAGATTAATCGAGAGCACTCTCTTATTTCTTTGTGTCACAATTTGCTCACACAATTCCTTTTTACATATAATTTGGCGGTGTCATTGGAACGTATCGGATCGCATGCGATTTTCTTAGCGTACGTTGGAATGAAGCACGTTACAATGAAGCACGTTACATCTGTATCGTTGAACAGTCCATCCGTAGTAACCCACATCTTAACGAGCAATGTGCATTTATCGTGACTTACTCATAAAGTGAGCGCACGATGTATCGCGGGTGCACTTAAACGAAACGGCTTTCACGGTGGTTGAGAAGCAACGGAGACACAAAAAAGCCGCGCAGTCAAGTGCCGCGGCGGCCTAAGACGCGAGAAAAAGTAAAAATTAGACCGGACGATGACGATTGCGGTTACGTCAGTCGTATCCGTGGCAGAAGCAGCAGCGGCAGCAGCACCGGCACCAACAGCATCTTCACCATCGCCAGCATCAACGACACCACTATCACTACTAGCGTCGTTACAGCCACAAGCAACAGTAGCAGTAGGAACGTTTCACCGTAGTAAACTCTTTGAAATTCAAATAAATCCCTTTTCGTTCCTCGTACACCCAATTTCTCACACAGGTCAAATAATCGGCGCATGCAAATAAAAGTATATGTTGTTTTAAGGTATGGGAAAGGTCGATAGTCCGAGAAATCGTGGCTGCAGTATCAACGACACTGGCAGTGAAATTGACGGAAACGAGGGTAGTAGTTCGATAAACGATAAGCCACGAAAAGAGAGGACAGCTTTCACAAAACAACAGGTTCGTCAGTTAGAGTGCGAATTTGCTCACAGCAATTACCTGACGCGATTACGTCGTTACGAAATTGCCGTCGCTTTGGATTTAACGGAACGTCAGGTAAACAGATTAAGTCTATATTTTGACTGACCCTGCATGTCTTCCGTAGATCGAACAATATTCCACTCATCATATCAAATAAGCGTATTTTCAGGTCAAAGTATGGTTTCAAAACAGACGTATGAAATGGAAAAGAATTAAGGGATCCCTGCTACCTGAGCAAAATTAAAGGATTATACCTTGACAGCGTGCATTATGTATACGCACTGTGATACTTGTACATAATGATTTGAACCGCACGACGATAAAAATGTATGCATACTTAATTATTAGTTTCTGTCGCCAAGTATTCTACGTGTATTAGGGAGATTCAAAATAAATGCAATTCTCTGAATTAATTCCATCTTAATAATTTATTGTATTTCCATAGAGTGGGTCGGTTCAAACTTCAAGACAATACCTTTTTCCTGCAAGTCTTTTTCAAGCTTAACGAGCTTACGCCTCGCATTCTTCATATAAGCTACGTGAACGGCACCATTAATTCTTGCATTTTTCTGAAGTACGGATATTTTCCTATTCGTTAACTTAGGATATTCCTTCTCAGTCCAGTTTCTGCCTACAAAGAAGCCTGTATGCTGCTCTTCCGGTGGCACATACGACACTGCGATAGAAGAATCGTTTAGTTAACGGTTGAGTCAGATTTTTTTGTTATACGTGACATGGGCAGGAAGAAACGATACCTTTGAGTAACTTTCCGCACATCAGATAATTGTTCATGGTATCAGCAGCGACTTTTGCTACCTCCGGGTGTAAAAATTCAACATAGCCATATCCGCGACTTCGGCCGGTCTAAACGGCAATGATTGACAAAAAATGAATGCGAATAAAAATAGTAGTGTATGAAAAAAAATGAATTTCATACGTTTTTCGAACGGGCCACGCGGACACGAGTTACTCTGCCAAACTGTTCGAAGTATTCTTGCATTTGTTCTTCGTAAAATCCGTGGGGTATATGCCCGACATATATTATTCCTCTATTTTTCCGTATTACTTTCCTACGCCCATACGACCTTTTGGCTTTGACACTGAATGTTTCTCGTGCATTTCCAGAGATAGGTGCTGATACAAAACGCTTTTCCTGTAAATCGAAGATGCGTTCGAAGAATTAGTATAGTCCGGTGACATATCGGTACGTAGGTTATGTTTATCGCATGTTCATTGCTAACCTCAAGAACCTTTTTCACATTTTTTACGGCTTTCCGGACATTTGATTGATTCGTATAGTAATCCTTCGTTTCCTCTCTACCTTTGACGGTTTTATGCAACGTAGTGTCTCTCAAAACTTTATTTCTCCTCTGGATCACCATACTGCGTAGGATATTAACGAAACACAGTCCACAGAAGTTTCGAAAGGCACGAGAAGGCAGTAGGAAGCACTAAGGACGGAGCGAAGCTCCCGATAGAGGGCAACGATGGAGAGGAACAATCGAATCAGTCTAATATTTAAATGTAAAAGGTGACGTTTTGGAGCGTCGTCCGCTCCGCCCTCAAATCATTTCCGAAGCGACGACATGTCGTTCAAGTAGCTAAAGAAGAATTGAAGAAACTTGAAATTATTCTAATAACCCAGGCAGTGCGCGAAAAAGATATCGCAACGATTCTTTAGCCAATTTTAACATAGTAGAGTGGTATATCCGTACAATCGAAAAACTAATCGATACTTTGATGCGTTTAATAAATTGGATTACCGTCTCATCATTCGTCAAGAACAACCAGTCCATGTACTTTAGTGAGAGAGTATCTCTTCGTTTCCGCTGCTATATCGGTTTTTGCCAAATTAATCGCGACTTACAGATGAAACCTGTGACAACGTTGTGAGGCCCGCTGCTAACGAATTTCCTGCGTATTTTGAAAGTACAAGGACAGGAATCTGTAGACCGTGTTTACTCTATTCGTGTGTGCCCTTTGCATAGATTGAAATTCTTTTAAAATGGACAAATAGGATCGTCGCGTAACGGTTCGGTAGAAGTGTCGACTTTCTACAACAAGGAGGATCATCAAACGGTTTAAAATAGAGAAGATGCATTCCAAGTGCCGTAAGTCTTTATTCGCTTACAAGTTGACGGGTATAAATGTTAATTCTTTCATAAAAACATTACGGTAATCCCTTAGTCGTTTTGAGAAAAGTATACGGTTGTATTTACATGAGTCAATTGAACGATTACACATGATTTTTGACGCGCTTTTCACTTATAGCACATAGCTGTACATAGGTGAAATAGAAAGTGAAAATAGGAATCGGCTGATCGATGAACGAAGGAAAAGGAATGAAGGAAATATTTCAAATGAGGAGAAGTATGAGGTGAAAAAGACACTGCAGCCATCGCAGCAACCTATTATAGTCGATTGATCGACGAATAAGAACGCCTCTCTTCCGTTAATCAGTTGCTGTCGAAAGTATGTACAAATGAACCTGATGCTTGCATTGAACATCCTTCGGGAGTACCGCGGAACTATATGCGCGATCTCTTCGGCGTTTATTTTCAAGCTTTAAAAATATAAATCTGTACTTCTGTCAATATATCTATTAACAACGAATCACTAGCTTCGGTGATCGCACATTTTCATAAAGAGATGAGTACGCGTTGTCAAATTACGAAATTTCAATTGAAATCGTTGCGACGATAATAATTATATAGGATAATTAGTGTAGTTCACTGTTGTCACGTAACTGTTGATTTTGTCAGTGACTCGAGGATCTTTTCCATGAGCAGGGAAAACATTATAACTTCCCAATAGCCGAAAGTAATGCGTATCGCTAGTGTAAAAAAATACATCCAAAAATGGCTGAAAGATGAGATTTCTTGTATCTGGGTTATCTGGTACGCAAAGAGGTGACGTAATGATATATGTGGCTACCTGTCCATTCTTGGATACCGCATGTGCATTAAACGAATGCACTTGCGGCAGAATGGACTTTGGGTAGAATGCACGCGGTTCGGTCGCCACAGCACTCGTGATACGCTGCGCGACGACGGAAAGAGAAACGAAAGTGACGTAATCATGTTTCACGTTCGGTCCTAGCATTGCCATTTCCTCAAGAAACATGCTGTTGCGTCTGTGTGTTCGCACTTTTGGCGGATGCTTTGGCACGGCGACGCACTAAGAAGAATCTGCTGCTACCCGCTGTTAAGTGCTTACAGGTATTTCGCAACACGTTCAATTTACGGCAAACCGATCTTTCCACTTATTTATATTGGTCGAGCGATCGAATAAACTATCCCTCCTCCGATTTTTACAAGTAAATATACAATATTTACACGGCTCAAGAGAAGAGTCAACTAACTGTACTTATAACGTACAACAGGCGCGAATCCTATCTAAGGACATAAGAGCGATTAAACGAAATATCCTGTTATTGCCCTCCCGGAACTAATCGATATGAAAGAAGTACGAAGTATGCAGTAAGAACGGTTCCAAGTGCATACGATAAACGTCTACGAACCTGTTTCTTTGAAGGCTCGCATCATACATGAACGGTGAAAGATTATTTTTCTAGCGCAAAAACATGATAATTCTCCTAAAAGGATGGCAGTGGGATATCATCTTATATGAGTATCGCGAGTGGCATATCTATACACCGGCGTAACAGGGTAAGACGAACGGTCCCGCGATATTGCCTAAATACGATTAATACTTTCAAAAGAAACGCATACAATCTTGACGCGTAATCCGTATATCCAGCAGCTGAGGTTACCGGAGCGTCGAGTGAACGCGACAACGTAAAAGCTTCGTCGGATAAAACTCGAGTTCAGCGAATAACGCTCTCTTCGCAACATCTATTGTCAAACCGTTCGATGAAAAGAAAAAAAGCTTCTGTTCACACCTACATCGGAACTGCGAATAAATAAATATCTTACCAAGTATTTACACCTTACCAGGGGACACGGTTATCGTTGCTACTCTAAATGACACAGTCTTCGCTAAACCCGATTTCGAGTGCATTCGCGTTGGCAAATTCACCAAACGCTAGTTGCAATATCCATTTCTTCAAATAATTTACATTTTTAGAGGAAATAACCGTTTACTACTGTGACAGATCGTGACAGAACGTGGCGGTAAAGTTGCGATAAATGGTTTGCGCGGTAAAAGCTTCTCGTCACGTTAAATGACAGATGAATTGTTCAATCTACCGAAGCTTATCATTAAGCGATTTTCTCTCTCTCTCTCTCTCTCTCTCTCTCTCTCTCTCTTTTTCTCTCTGCCTCACTGACTCTCACGTTCACTGTAACTCTACGGTTTCGATTATTCGCATAAAAGCGTCTAACGCACCCATCGTTCTGCCGAACGTGTTCAATATTATGGGACCATGCAAAACACGTCCAGTCCATCCAATTAGATCGTGTCATGTACGCAACATATTGGTTATTGGAAAGGGTAAGAATATATTAGTGATCCGTCCTATTTCATTCGGAGAAACTGCGGAAGGAAGTGACGGGAACAATGGTCAACTTCAAAATGTTGACTCATTCGAACCCTACGTGATTGTCATACTTGCGTGTTCCCTGTCGTTTTATCTCTGAAAATGGCGTCCCGAGTTAGAAGATTTATAAATGACGTACATGAACATGTACGCAGTACTATCGTCACGGCAATAAAACGTAACAGCGAGGGGAACATTACTGTGCAATGTTACATTGGTCAACACCTTATTTGCTCTCGTTTCTGTGCACGAGTAGCGCGCGAGAGAAAGAGAGAGAGAGAGAGAGAGAGAGAGAGAGAGAGAGAGAGAGAGAGAGAGAGAGAGAGAGAGAGAGAGAGAGAGAGAGAATCGTATCGGTAAGTAACAAAAGATCGATACGCCGAATATGGCTCGGACAACTGTTTTAACCACCAATTCGAAGAAAGAAAAGTTATTGTATAGTTGTGTGTTGTATGGCTTTGATTGACCGCGTCTGTAGAGCGGAAGTTTTTAGTGTACGGTGAGAATCAGTCGCGATCACGGCGCCCCCACGACGTCATGTCGATCGACTCAATCCGCCCACGGTTTTCCCGAAAGTCTTCCAGCAGAAGTCGCAACATGAGCCAACGCAACTGTCCGTCTGTTACGTTCTCTACTTCGTTCGCCATCCTCTCTTCGTTAGTTACTCCTTCAGTGATATACGCATTTTCGAAAATTGATTACGAAACCAGCGTTACCTCATACGTTGCTACTGCTGTCATTAGTTGATTGGACGGTACCTATCGCAGAAGCCATTAGGCGCATTATTTTCATCACAACTTGCGAGTAACCCCCATGTAAATCTGACCGACAACGAACCGATAGCGGCTACGCGCGGTGGAAACACGTTCTCCTTGGACGAAGAATTCGAGGACCATTAGAGAGGCACTTAACGACGTGACAGTGACGATGACCATGATGACTGGTCATCAGCACGACGACGAATATGATAGCGATGAAGATGGCGACGTCAACGACGACGGCGACGACGACGACGACGACGACGACGACGACGATTATGATGATGACGATCCTCGCTGGGCTGCTAAGTTTGCAACTCTCGGCGAGATCCAATCCGCTGAGTTTCAATTTCGATCAACGTGCTCGATAAGCATCTGCGGATACGAGATGCTAAACTGCCGTGGGGGCCCTCGATTGTCAATGCCATTTTGCTTTTTGCGCAAATATGTCCGCTCGCAGATTTTGTGCGAAACAAATCCCCAGAATCTGGAAATAATGTCAGAAGTAAAGTTATGACTTTATCCCGTTCACGTAATGTCTCGTGTTAAGTAGAATGTATAATATGGAAAGCGTTGACATGCCTGCCGCTCTCGGTAATGTGTGAGTCTTTCATCCGACATGTAAGTATATATATAATTAGACGTAACGAAAGATGAATGTAACCGACAAAGGCACGACGATTGACACGTCATCGCTATTTATAATGTAGAACGTATGAAATATCGAAAAACAATGTAGCGTAAAACTTGAAACATTGTCTGCACATTTAGTGTAAGCACAACTAGTGAAGCAAGCACACAGAGGGGGGAGTGTCTCACCTTGGTCTCGTGACGGGCGAGAAGAAAGAGAATAAGCACATGTCTATACGATATATCTATTGTGTTTACCGTTACGAGTCGTTCCGGTCGTCATCATCGTCATCATCATTCGTTGAGAAGAGACGTGAAGGTTGATAAAGTAACGACGACGACGATAAAATCGCTAATTAGCATGTGTTACGCGATTCCAATTGAAACATGAAGGCCAGGGTCGACGATCCTTCACGAGTTTGATTGTCGGGCAATCGTAAGAGGAAAGAGAGAATGCCGTGCCGCGGTTAGCCGACGAGTTTACGTGAAAAAAGTGAAGATACGTTTGTCAGTGACGTACCTGGGTAAAAGCAGTACCAACCGCACCGCTGGCAATTGCGAGTAGATTTCGTTCCATCCATTCTTCTCCCGCTTGAACACAACCCTTCTCATAAATCACTTTGGCGACCTCAAAGTTCTGCAAAAACAAAGGCAATCGGCTACATGGCTTACCGTTCCATCGTCTTTCTCCGAGTCGTCGAACGCGCCCTCGGCATCGACCGGTAAACGCGAAAACGAAAAAACGGCGAAACTTGAGAGAACAAGCAACATTCGATGCTCTCAAAGGTCTCTTAACGGCGAACAAAATTTTTCAACGAAAAGTGGAAGACGGAGGGAACACGCGTGTTCAACGAATGAACGTTACATCGATGGATAAACCGACTGATCGACGGTTAGATCGACGGCTAGATCGACGGCTGGATCGACGGGTAGATCGACGGCTAGGTCGACGGCTAGATCAACATTGAAATCGAGGCGATATGTCGACGAATACTTACCATAACGCATCGTGTGTCTTCACTTCTTTACCTTAAACGCGTTTTGCGCTTTCGTCTGATTACGAAGAAAAGTCTAAGATTGCCTGAATTTAATGATTATCGCGGAATACGTGTGACTCGATACAGCCGGGTTCTGCGAGTTCATTTTTGCGGATGTCTGGACAGCGAATACATATACCTATGTTCATTACTTACTTGTTTCGACGATTTGGCATTATTATGACTTTCGTTTTAAGGCAAATGTGTGCGAAAATGTATTTGTAGGCAAGTTGTACAAACCGAAATGTTGGCGATCCAGGCAAAAATGTAAATGTACACGCATGCGACAATGGGTATCGTAAAAGAAATAGGAAAAATGCCGATAGATCGATGTTCGAAGGTTTCTCGAAACACGCGTTTTCTCGCGGAATGTTATGAAGAAAGGGAAGAAGGAATTCGCGTAGCGTGTTTCGGGAAGCGTGTTTCGGGAAGCGTGTTTCGGGAAGCGTGAATTTCATTGCCATCGATTGTTCGATCACGACAGCTGTTCGATGACGAATCGACCGCCCGCGAACAGCCGTGTGTGGCCGAACGATGGAACAACGAGTTGCAGAATCTAAAGCGTGTGCCAGTACCGCATTAAAAGAAAGTAGCGGTAACTCGCAGCTTGTGAACGATGTATCGAATACACTGAGGGAGCGTGTTTTTTTTCTCTTCTCCTTCGCTTTAGCGAGAAAGTACCTGAAGAACCATAGTGCTGACAACGGTTCCGGCGACAGGTACGAGATTCAATTCTAGCCATTCCTCGCCTGCCCTCAGGCAGCCTCTCTCGAATATACTCCGCTCTCCTGTCTGCATTTCCCGGGGGTAAACAGAAACGATTTAAACATTTCCACAAAGCTCTTCGCTTCAAAGGTATAGTAATACGTTTCCCTGCCTTCGGTGTACCCCCCGATAGCGCACAGGCAAACATCGACATATGTATTTATACATCTATACACGCCCGGTACGGGGCCGGTGACGTTCTTTCTACGTCTCCTGTACTTTTCTGATGATCCTATTTGATGCGCCACGTTGGGTGTATCATCTACACATCGAACAATGAGGAACATTGCGTTCGTATACGCGACTCTATTCTCACCGGACCGGAATGACTACGTTAGGCGTTAGACGTTAGGCATTAGACGTTAGGCGTCTAATGCGGATGTGGGACGTCTGTCTCTCTGCCATCACGACGTATTTCCTCGGCGGCGCAAAGACTTTTGCCGGAAACATGTTTATTGGCCGAAGAAAAGGAGGTCGTTGCAGCTAAAGCTATGACGCTTTGTACTTGTATTACTAGATTCCCGATTGCCGATACGTACATGTTCTCTTAAAAACATTCTCACACGTATCGCATATCGATACTTGCGCTCCGCTCTTTCGAACTGGCCCCGTTCATTCTATAGACACTGTGAAGCGAGTGAAAACGATGGGACATTTTCAACGGCAATTGAACTTTGCATAATCTTCCAACATTTTTCCACGCCTGGTGAACTCTACTTGACGGAAATTATACTCCTTAAGCTTCGACTAAGATAAAGTATAAAAATGCGATAGTACTCACGTAGCTTGGTTTCCTCACGTCATAGCCGCACTGTTTGTTCTTGATTATTTCCTAAAACAGACAGACCGAGCCCACTGATGCAGAGGAAATTTGCAATTGTCGAATAAAGAAAAAAAAATGTTACATTAGGTTTCCGCTTGCAACAGCTAAAAGGCACGCCGCACGCTTCTCTCGAACCTATGTCGCTCGATGAACAGTTGAAGTAATTATTACGATCCCAGTCTTTCGGACCTTCGATGCCACAGCACTGCAACTGTAAAAAGAACTATGTCACTTTCAAAACTATTAACAAACCGACTGCGAATGCAACGAAATTTCTTAAACGGCAATTGACCGTGGATTTTCATGTTTTCTACTCCGCGGTTTCAGCGATATCCGTTTGTACGTGACGGAAGGCCCAGGTGCATATATCCCACGAGCATACGTACCCAATCCTCTTGAATCCAATCGATTAAGTTTTGTTGATCGGGATCTTCCCTATAATGAATGATGAACGCTTGAAAGCCGCCTGTAGCTTGCGATTTTATCTGTGGAACAATGAAATCGGACACTGGTATGAGACATTCGCGATGAAACATTCGCGATGAGACATTGACCACGGAAATCTATGTCTAGAATGTTTCAATAGCCAATTTGAAGACTGCTTTGAGGCTCGAGTAAATTTCATCATCAAAGCGACACGATTGGCTACCAAGTAAAAATGAAACGATCATCTCCGCTTACCCAGTCCTTAAAAACGAATCCTAAAACGCCGGCAGTCATCTCCATGAGTAAGAGTAACGCCAAAAATATTGCATACTGAAAAGATCGAAGAAAACTGCTGTTGCCAGTGAAGTCTATACTACTGATGTACGACGAATAAGATCATTTGAGCGGTGTTTAGAGCAATTCTGATCACTCTAATTACTGAACTACGGACTTACTATACTCGTGCTAGTACTCACCGTGGCTAAGAGGCAGGTATTTTCCCTGAGTGCGCCAACACACCCCGTAAATCCAATGATAAACGTTACCGTGCCTATGCAACAAAGAAAAGACGTATACATAGGGTTTTATCGATTGACGGAATATTCTCGGCTCTTGCCTCTCTTCCCGACGCACGCGACCGTAGAGATACTATGCGAAAAACGCGGCTACTCGATCGCTCAATGACACAACGTTGCATATTTTAATAACAACGATTGTGATTAACAAGACAATCGAAGAGCCCCTCTTCTCGCAAATGTCTTCGCGAATTCACGTTGTCGCGTGGAAAAGCATTAATAGTTGCTAATAGAGCCGGTAATAGTCGCTAACAGCTGTTAGAACGAGCTTAAACCGGTTACGAGGACGACACTTACCGACTAGAATGAGGATGAAGGCTGGATCGAGCGCAACATTCGTGAGGCGAGACAAGTTGTTGAAGGTATCTTTCTCTGTCCATGCCCAAACGCCAACAGCCATGATTCCCAAACCAAGCCACTGACACAGAAAGGGCGGAAGAGTGAGGAGTTGTTTCAATTTAGTGACTAACCGCAAAACAGGAAGAAAAACGCTGCAAAGAGCAACGGTAAAGAAGAGAACGCGTATTCCTTCCGTTATCCATGTCTTAATATTCTACAGACTCTAATTGCAAGGTAACAGTTGACCTGTTAATCCAGTCACATTGTCCAAGACAAGTGTGTTGCAAGACCAACTCTTGTCCAACGATATTTCAATTCAATCGAAATCTAAACTATTCTCGACTTTTCGGATATCTGTTTCGCTCATCTTTCTCGGCAGTGAAAAACTAATCTGATATCAGTTGAACTTTATACACGCTAGGGCAGACTTTGTCAGACGATCATTTCCTTCCATTTATTATCTCTGTCGTTCTCTATATCATTGTCTATTGTTGTCTCTTCCGCTTTCAGGCTATGCGTACAATTTACGTCTCGTTTGGGTTAGGTCAACTTTCTTCCAACGATACATGTCACGTGACGAATTCTTTTTTAACGCTTACACTGAGCTTATTTCATTCCTGACTGAGCGAGGATGGAAAGAAGTATGGAAAAGCCGATAGGGTATCTGAAGGAACCAAAATGAGCGACGGATGATAGAGGGAAGATGCTGGAACACGCATGGAAATAATATTTGCTGTTATATAATTATCGCTTGGCGAGAATAATTTATCCTTCTTTGTCGTCGTAAACGGTAACCTTATCTTATACGATTTCTACTTCGGTTTAACAGGAATCTCTGAGAATAATTCTAATGTGCGGTGCGCACGTGAGAAAGCATAGAATTAAGGGTTGCATCGAAGAAAAAATACTATCCTTCGAAACAAAGACGACTGAACCCGATTGTTGGGAAATAAAAGGTATCTCGGTTCATCGCCGAGTGAGTGGTTGAACAGTGATCGGGCTCTAAACTTATATTCTTCCAGTTACGCTAGACATATCGCCAAGAGAACGAAAAGTAGTCGGACGCTTGTCTTTTTACTTTTACTTCCAAGCTGAAGTAGTCAAAGTAGAACGAACGTGTCGATGGCTACGACAAAATCTTTCACCATCAAAATATTGTTTCATGTTCAGATTTTATTATCGAAGTCGAGACTAACCTACTGAGCGTCATACAAATGTCAGAAGGGAGAGGTCCTTAAAAAATGCTTCAAAAGTTGTTTATAGATTAACTGTAAAAGCTCGCAATATTTCTTCAAGTTTATGCGGATATCGCTGGTAGATAGGAGTAACGTTGCAAACGATTAGGGGCCATTTAAATCAATTGGTACTACGGAGTTGACCGTCTTATCGATTAATTTGCCATTCAGGTGACACGATCATTAGAGAAATTGACAGCAAGTAAATAGGAGACACAAATGTCTAACATGAAAAGCTGGAATACCCATCGACTGATTCATTAGTAAAATTCAATACGAAAGAGTATCTTTTCGATATAACTGCAGATTAGCATTAGAATAAGTATACTTTTGTCAGAGTATTGACAGGAGAAGAAGAGATGCCTACTAATGGGCAGACACGAGCCAGGAAACTGCTCTTCTCAGAGGCAACATTTCGATGCGACAATAATATTTTGGAAATGCTTCGAAATCGAAGAAAAGTCCAGATACTGTTCGGTCGAGATGAATACACTTGGATAGTAGGAGTACGCGTAGGAATAAAGAAAGATATGAAATGAGAATCTGAAGACGCGATGCAGTAAACTTGAATGATGGCAACCGAAGAAGCGTGTGAAGCGAAAAGCATAATATGTGAAATGTAAAGAAAAGGAAGACACAGAGGGTATGGAGAGGCTAAAAGAAGGCTTTGTGCTTTGGCTCAATTCTTCTACCGTATCCACTGTTGCATGTACACGCTTCCTATACATATATACACGATGATTTTTCGGCCATTGACAATTGTTTATCAGAAATCTTAGAAAATATCTACACGTACATAGATATATCGATAAACTTTCTTTCCTGCGAGGATTTTTACCACTCTACGTCTATGTACTACAATCGTACATATGCGCACATATTTCTTGTATACTTTCAACAGGGTAAATGTACTAAGTAAATACTAAGGAAATGTCATTCGAAAGTGACACGTTGAAGGAGAAAACGTTTTCATTAACGTATCAGTGGTGCTCGCAATCTCTACTATCCTTCGGACTTGCAGTAAAAAATCTTAACGTTAACACGATCGCCATAATAGTGTGACCATCACATCGTTTACTTACTTACATTGCTTACTTTGCAAGAATCATTTGTTGTTGGATGGATAACAGAAGAAATAAGACATTTTTCATATCAATACAATATACGAAGAATGAACTTGTTGCATTTTCTTTTCTTCATTTGATTTCAAACAAATTAGCTAACTATCGTAGTGATGCACGTGGGCAGATTTTACTGGGACAAGGGTACACTTCGCCTACGTTATCCCATGCTTCTTTGCCATTTAGCACGGGGTATAGATGGTCGACGGTATTTACATGATTTCCAACTAACAATATCAACGCCAATATGAGAAGAGAAAAAAATTGGAGAAATTCTATCTATCTAGCCATCTATCTATCCAGCTTGGTTTATATGAACGCGGATGAACGAACATCGTGCGCGCACTTAGTCTTCTCATGCATCCGGGCGCATCATTCAGATCTTTGCCGTATTTGACCCAGTTGTCAGAACCGCGTTTGCGTAATATAACGTCGCGAGTACAATTGCTGTCACGTTATTAACGTATATCCTTATCCCATCCATAATAAAATTTTCTTTCTCCTTACTCTTACTTACTTTCGATTGAATTGTACGAATCGCGTTTACCCGTGTACTTATATTACCGCAAGGAATTCTTTCCGATACTCGCGGTTAGAGGCTATTTGCATATCGAATATAACGACTTTTTTTTACAGAAGATTAAGGCTAAAAATATGTGTGAGCATTTGTGAAGAGTAAAGAAGAAAGAAATGAAATTAGGTTTGCTAATAACGTTCTTAATGAGATTTTCCGGTAACCGGAAGATGGGGTTGGAAAGAGCCGCCACACGAGGCAGACATTTACGTGTGTGATTCGTCGAGGTCTTCGAACCTTTTCCCCTTTTGTTCAGCAGATTTATCAGAAATGGCCGACGACGTTGCAGCAGCAAAGTCCAATGTAACAGAAAATTATTCGATCGACGTGGAAGATTCCTAGACGATAAATCGTCAATACCGTCGACAGACTTACACAACAGGTTGAACAGTTGATACAAGTAGCCGAATGAAAAATATTATGTTGGTAAGAAAATTGAACGAACTTCCGCGTTCGTCGTCGTGTAAGTCCAGGCGACATCAAGTAGCCTCGTGTATTCGAATTACTTGTACGGTCTGATCTTATGTAACGATTAGAAAGCGCATCAAGTTAGCGGACGGACCAAGGAGATAGACATAACTGATGGACGTAACGGATCGACATACCGAACCGCCTTGACATACGTTTCATATAATCGTAACGTGTCGAAATATGTCACATCGGGATTTAATGATGCGCTTTACGTATTTGCTTTCTTCCTGCAGAGAGTGACCGTAGAGAGAAAGGTGGCGAGTAATATGCTACTACGTAGTAGAGTTGCTCGGCGGTAACGACGGAGCCAGAGCCAGTGGTACCGGTTAAAAACCGGTTGCAGGAACAACTTTGCAATGATATTGCTGAAAGAGGGACGGCGAAGAACCGGCGAAGAAGCGGCGAAGACGCGAACACGAAACGACGTGGGAGAGTGCGAGAAGAGTCTATGTGTGTGACCGGAAAGACAGAAAGAAGACAAAGAGATGTTCGAGAGAGTAAGTAAGACGGGACGACGTGGGTTGAAGGACAGAAAGGCAAGGAAGCGGCCAGTTGAAGGACGCGACAGGAGGAAAAATCGAAGAGAAGAGAATGTAAACGCCTAACGTTTTCACGAAGAGCAGTATCGTGGAACTGAGAGCGTGGGTTCATGACCGCGTTAAACAGAGACGCACGCACGCATAATATGTCTAGATATATACAAGTTGCATACGTAGTTATAGAACGGAAGCAATGGTGACGGTCGCGCGGATAATAGATAAAAGGAGCAGCGGGGAACAGGATGAAGGGAGTATTAACGATCATACATAGTAAGGTTTGACTATTCTGCGATGGTGTCACTTTGAAAGCTTTCTTAATGTTTTCGACTTACTCGAAGAGATGCATACAGAGCGTGGAGCTACCCACTGACATATATACCGCGCGTATCGGCGCCACTATGCGGCGCACATGTCACATACTCCGCTGTCAAAATGATTCCGTAGTTCGATTGGCTGATTATGCTATACCGTTGAAATGAAAGTATTTTTCCTGTTATATGCGTCAGACCCCAGTAACCCTAGGCGTGTTATGCAAACGACAGAAGCCTGACAGAGAAGGAGCTATGTATCGCGAAAAATGAGAAAACTTAAAGGTAAGATGTATCGCCGATGAAACAACTACCTGTGACACCTACTCACCCAAAACATGACGTTAAATCCAAAGATGACGTATTTCAGGCAACAGCTCACTTCGCTGGTATCCCTTCTGTACTTCCGCACGGCTGGCATGGCTTAAGACACATTTATCCAACGCTTCTTGCTACTTCCGCACGTACATACGGCACGTCGTCGTCGTCGTCGTCGACCACCACATCGGATATACGTATAGGTGTCGATGTACACATATATACATATATACATATATATGCGCATGCATATGTACGTATATTTATATATATGGGCAAAATAGGCGGATATGGAATCATATATACGCGTTTTCTTTTAACACCGCAACTCGAAAGTGGTAGCGACGCACAGAGTGAGTCCGTGGCGTTTGCTGGCGGCAGCGCACAGACTCCGATTCAAGAGGAGTCTGACACTGCGCTGTTGACCACGACGCTGTTGACGAGGCGGTGGTGAAGACACCAATAACACTGACACCGCTTTACCGTCCTATCCCAGTATCGGCTAACCGCATTGATTTGGCAATCAGAAAAACGAACTACCCTCTTCTTTGTTGTGAAGCGCGCGAGCGCGCACCCACGGGGTACGACGCACGCACGCACCACACGCACGCACACACGCACACACTTTGCAGAGAGAAAATTCGTCCTGTCGATAGAAATTTATCGATTCGACGACACAACCCTATAGTCTACACTACACTGGCTCTTGTTCCGGGCAAAAGCCGATCAGCTGATCGCAATAGCGTGTCGTATCGTAATTAGAATTACGGACATTGTCAGACTACGACTTGCGTAGATCTGACATTGGTAGCGGAGCTGCTACGATACCGCTGCAGCAGCAGCAGCAACAACAAGGAAGACTCGAAAGTTTCGAAGAGCCCTTGCCTCTAGGCCTCATCCTTCCCATAGAGCGTCCGCGCACCTCCCACCGTCTCGAGCCACTAGCTTCACGGCACTAGCAACGATTACCCTGCGTCATTGGTCCTTCCTTCTTGGCCATTCGTCATTGGACATTCGTCATTGGTCAATCGTCATTGGCCATTCCACGTTCCCCATTCGTCGTTCACCCCCTTTATCGTCCGCGCAATACTACTGCAAAAATCCTATTCGATCCAAGCTTAAATTAGATTAGTCGCGTGGACACAGCTGCGGACCGTCATCTCTTTTTCCTTCTCACAACTACGCGATGTCAGATTGAAAAAGGCAAAACACAGGTACCTTCGTTATCGACTCGTTATCATACTGTGCCACATGACGCTGTGCGGCGCTATCTTGCAAACCTCTTGTCTCATTGTATTCATAGAGTATTCATAATGCACCGCTCTCCTCGTTATTCGCACACCCGTCTATATCTATACGCTTGAAGTTGCCTTTTTACGCTCTAGGTACGACTCCGCGATTTCTTGTCCGCCTCGTCACCAATAAATGCACGCACTCATTGGTTAAATGATAGAGCCGGGCAAAGCCGATATTTCGTTCGGATAACATATCGTGCGAAAAACGATGAAGCATTCATTTCTTGCCGCGAAAAACATAAAACCGTTGGATTATGCTGACGCAATTTAACTGGTCATACCTTCGGATTATTATCATTCTCCTCGCCACTGAAAGCAGAATGTGTCAAAGCGCTGACTTTGACACGTTGCCGACTAATAGTTCCTTCTTCTTCAGCCCCCTGGAAGATAGGTGTAAACCAAATAGCAGTATCTACGTTACTTTAACTTTTGACGTTTCGAAACATCTTGAAGATCCAACGAGGCGGTATTCATTATTATTTGTATCGATCGAATCCACGCCGCCGCCGCCGCCGCCATTAAAGTCGAACGTACCACTCTGGCCGATCAACAGTCAGTTTCAAAAGAATTCCCTGAACCGAAGCAACAACAATAAATGTTCAGATTTGAATCCCTCTTTGAAATTACTTAATATTATCGTCAGCATCGATAAATTGAGAAAAGAAGAGTTCGGAATAGTGCAAAACGGACCTGATTATCTCCATAGAAATACGTTCTTGACCCTACAAGGTAACATAGATGGTATCGACCGAATGAATGTTCGGGTTGAGCGCAACCCAAACTAACTGTTTTATAAGGTTAAGTTAAAAAGAAGAATTGGGAGAGAAATAGAATTTCGTGGAAGGCGAACACTAATGCGATCTAATATTCTACCTTTAGAAAAATCAATTGCAAAGGACACCTTGAGGAGTGGTCACCGTCGATTATTGCATGCACGAGCTTCCGAAAAATTGAGTAAATTGTTAGGATCGAGAGAAATAGCAAAACGTAATTATACGGGGGCCGAAATGATATCGAAGGAAGAAAGAAAATCCGCGAATCTTGAAATGACTAGAGGTGCGCACATAAAAAAAAGACAGAGGGGCATGGGGAGGATAGGAAACAATAACGAAGACAAGGATAAATGCAACACTATCGTTTCACAAAAATGTTGCGACAAAGACGTAAGATCGATCGAGGAAATCCGGATACTTGCAGAAAGGCTAGTAACAAAAGTACGATTACTTCCGAGTACGATAAAGTGCGGTTAATTCCAAGGAATTGTATTCGTACGTCTTATTTAATTACGGTTGAAGAAACGTTTTTTATTTTGTTAAGGCGCATCAGTTGCAGAGCCATTTAGCCTTAACGAAGGACTGTGGCGATCAAAGGCAAGGAAAGAGGAAGGGAGGTGGAAGGAACAATGTTGAAATATTAGAGTCATTCCCTAGAAGTAGCAGCGGCGGCGGCGGCGGCGGCGGCGGCGGCGGCAGCAGCAGAGTCAAGCATTATCCTTTGTCAACGGAAGAAGTAACGAATTCAATATTAAAAATTGTCGGCAGGTCGATATCGATGACATCCGATAATAAGCTTTCCGAAGGAATAAATCGCAGTCGCCGGAAGAGTGAATTAACGACATCAACGAGGCCGAGTGGCAAATTAAAATCTGAAAATCGTAAAAGAAGGAAGCAGCGGCGAAGATGGGACAAATGGACAGATTGGAGTAGGTGTAGCGTAACCTGTGGCAGAGGTCGACAGATTAGATGGCGTTACTGCATTCATGATTGCGATACCGCGGAAAGCGAAATGGAAGCGAAAGATTGTCAATTGCCTGCCTGCGCGCCGAATAGATTTCTCGGCATATTTTGACTTTCACTTTTTTTCTCCATCTCCAATCTCTCACGGATATCGACATATCGCGGTATTTGTTTCTCGAAAGGGCATTGATACGTTCTAGGTCCCTTCTGTTCCACGTAATAAAATGTACTGTTCGTTGCAATTCGAATGGGATCCTATTCGACGTGTGTCGGTTTAAGCAGTCCTCATTACATCAATGAAACGCTAACAAGCTTTACGCCATACATTTAAGTCTTTGGATAAAGTAAAAGTAGAAAATATTCCGACGGGTTCAAAGGCTTTGTACTTTTATTTGGACATACATAGCGGTAGTAACATAACGGGCTGACATGATGGTGTCTAACGACTTCTTATTAGAGCAACAGTCGATCTCAAATGCGAGTTACATACTTCTAAGATATAAAATTTAACAGGATTAATGTTAACGTAAAGTCAATGAACCGCATTAATGCGACAATAATAACGATCATTTCAAACGTATATATGTACCTACATAAAAACACACGATAAGCGCATAAATGATCACAAACGTAGGAAGAAAAGTGTGGTCTGACAGTAGTCAGCGTAAATAAATGGCAATTTTGAATGGTCGCTTAATCGCACGGAACCAGCCATGAGTTGAGCGCCAAACATTAACCGAACAAGTTACACGCTATGAACAGTCATTATACTCTGAACAGCATTAATGAACACAACGAAAGCATTGAGTTAGACGCGGTTTACCGCTTAATAGTGTATAACACGTCGTACGTCTACGGTAACTTGAAGTACTCTTCGAAATGTCTTACACAGTTAAAGAAGAAGAGAAGAGGAGGAGGAAAGGAAATTGAAATTTCCGCTATTCATCCGTTTACCGTAGCTTCACAGTGACCGGTGGTCGTTAATTAATTCCTCGTTGATTATTCTTCACTTTTCAAATATCGTATGTAAAAACGGAATAGAGAGAAAACGCAGCGGAGTATACACCGATGGGTGGACGTGCCAAAGTGTGGATCAGAATAGCGACGCACCTAGTAAAATCAGTCTTCCATTAGCAGCACGCTTGGTTAAGCAACTCTGGTACCGATAAGTATAATCTTTGGTTCTTGCACGGATATTGGTAATGAATGAAGGTGCGTAGATATAAAAATCGTCCAAGTTGTCGAGAGAGATTGTGGGGAATAATTAAAAGCGTGGCAACGCAGAGTTAGCCTTAAAATAATTGTCGTTAAGTAAAAAGAGATTATGCATACTTTGTATAGTTTCCGTTTACGAGAGGGGAAGGAGAATAAAAAGTTAATTCGGTGGGAGATTCGCGTGTTCGTGAGAAAAGTGCGGTAGTTTTCGAGAGGAAGAGACGCGCGAACAGATTGACGCGTCGTTTAGTCAAAGACACATGCGAGAACTCGCACGAGACAATTACCGATTCGCGCACAGGTCTTTTGCCCTTGACTAGCACATTCTTTCCTTCTGTTCTTCCGATTGTCCTGCCTTTCCTTTTTCCCTGGCTTACTCGAGATCCTGCAAGCCTGATCCTCGTGCATTCTACCGCCTACTCGAGGTACGCTCGAGAGCCGGGAGGACGGGAACGGAGCTACACCTGTGCTTGACTGTTGTTGGTGCTGAAGAAAGAGTTGAGAGTGAATATGATGAAATCGGTACGTAGGATGGTGCGAGAGGTAGTCTTACCGCCCGAACGATCACTTACTTCGTCGAGACTCTCGTGAGTCCGATGATGACCGAGAATCCTCGAAACTATAAAGGCCGACTCCTCGCTGGACAGGATACCGCTTGCCATCGGTCCCTCGATAAATTCACGGTCAGTCATAAGAGGGTACCTGACACTATACCAAACTTCGTCGGGGAGAGCAGCCCGCTTGTTAGCAGATGTCAACTCAACTCCCTGTCGTCTGCACTCCGATGCTGCCCACCTGTCGAGGGCTGCGAATAGAATGGATTCGCTCGCGAGCCTGAGGGTATCACGAGCGACCAATTCCGCCACCTCGCTCGCTTCAAGTTCCTCAAAGCGTTCTTGCCGAAATACCACCGCAGGATTCAAGTCGATCACCGATAAGCAACCGCTCAGCAGTCTCGTACAAGCGAGATCTATTTTTGATTTTTCGCAAGTCAAGAAAGAGAATGAACGATGAAGATGATGATCGCGACACGGCGACTCACCGATTTCAGTCGCGTCATCGGAACAGGCCGGTGGAGCGGATGGTTCATGGCTCGGTTGGCTATCATTCGCGTATAAGCTGAGACCTTGATAAATCTCGAGGACCGTCGACGAGTTGAGATTCTCTTCGAGAAACGCGACAGCTAGACCAGCTAGTTCCGGACAGAGGTATTGATGTGCAACGTCGAGGGTGGCTCTGGCCGTCGATACTGACTGAAAGTCTATTGGCTCGTTCTGAAGATATCTGCACGGAAAAATATATTTTCTGTCAGTTCGTTTTTGCGTCGGACCGATAGCGCCTTATCGTTAACCTACGCTTTCAAATTCGGCCGCTCAAATTCACAGCGGCAGCGACCAGAGATACTTACTTGAGAAAGCAATTGAAGGCGCGTTTCTCCACGTGCTCCAGTTTCAGCAGAGGTGGAGAAGAATCGGTCGACTCCGGTGCAAAGGGTCCGACAAGCATCGCCCGAAAGACCTCCGATCTCTGGGCCAGTCGTTCCCTTTCGACGCAATATTTCCAGGTGTCACCGGGTAGGCCGGCCTACGAAGAAAATCTCTGGTAACCGTAAACGGTGCGCTTTTTCGCGGACACGGACGGAACGTTAGGCCTACCTCGAGTATTACCACGTTCCGTGATACGGCCCCGGACGCAGCTTTCTCAGCGGCGATAAGAGGGACTCGAGACATATCTCCCGAATCGTTCGATCTTTTTGAAGGATTCTTTCTTAATATACGCGGGATTACGTTCCTCGAATAAATCTTCTCCCTCAAACACTCTCGAACCCTCGTTCTTTCAGCTTCCCCATGACTCCATGGCTTATCATTGCCTGAATTTCAAAGGGTGAGATAAACGTTAGCAACGATCCGTTCGAACGATGTCCGAAAAACCTATTTCGTCATAACTGAAATTGCCTTGGTCATCGGAATGATCGAAGGAGTACCGAAGTCGTCGGTGAAGTAACAACAACAACAACAACAACAACGACAACGACAACGACAACGAGACAACAACGAACGGTACCGGTGTAGATTCTATTAAGTTCTTAAATGAAAGCAAAACTTCGTTAACAGGTGATGATTCGAGGTATGATGATTCGACCGAATCCACAAGACCGCGACTCTTACTTTTTCTTACCTTTATCGATTTTGCCTCTATTGCAACGCGCACTGCGCAAACGCAAAGGGATGCGTGCAATATAGACCGTACATGTATCTGAACCGTACATGGGTTTGGCAATGTTTACTGAGATAGCACCTTGCCCTGATTACCCATTGATTTTTTAATGCCCAAGGAAGATAACACGAAGGATGCGTATCGGCCGTACCAAATTCATTTAACATAGGATAATCGCAAATTACGTTATCGTCTCTTTGTGAAATACGAATCTGAAATGATTTCTACGCTGTCAAAATACTTTCGTCGAGGCGTGTTACATAATATTATGTATATCCACATACACACATCCACGCGTGCTCTCACAAATTCCAGAGGATTTTTATCACATATATAACCGATAAGTTTTTTCCCATTGTATTTGAGATATTGAAGAGCGTAAACTGAAGAATAGAATGCAACAGACGGCTTTTGCGCTACACCGGAATGATTCGGATTCTGCTCAATTTTAACTAGCATTGCTTGGTAAAATCACTCACCGCTGTCGTTCAAAAGTACCTTCATGTTGTCAGCTTTTAGAATTTTCATTTGAAAGAAAAATACCGCGCACACCGATAAATAGGAGCTATGGATGGTGAATCGTGGTGAATTTTGGAAGGGAAGAGCGAAAGAATATCGCCATGACTATGTTCATGCGAGCACACTCGCTCGACTGACAGATCGATTGGTCTCGTGTCGACTGCATTCAATGACTCAGGCGTTCTCCCGTAAGGATCTGGTCGCGAGGAACGCAGAAAAGTACGACGAGAGAACACAGAAACGCACAACTTACGCACGTTTAACACACACGACTGACGCACGATTCACGCACGATTCACGCACGATTCACGCACGACTCACCCGCGACCCACAGCAGACACTCTCGGTTTTTATCAGGCACAGCGCCGATTGTGTTTATAAACACACACCGTAGCGAAGAGAGAGCGTAAGGGCTAATGTCGGAGGAGACATCGAGGAATGTGTGTCCCTCTAAGAAATGGAATCCGACGAAACAGTCGCGTTCTGATCGTGTCGGTAGATGTCTGGCACAGCAGACATTTTACAGCTGCAAAAACAATAATAAGGAATGATGCGTGCGAGGCGAATGGCGGTCGATCGGTCCTTTCGTTAAAACCGATACGTAACATTAGCAGCTACGAACGTTTTCTCGAACCGCCCGAGTCTGTCCTTTTGAACGTAAAACGCGGAAACAGAAGGTGTTAAATATTGCTCGGGTGAGCGCCGCAAACCTTGCCGACTTCAGTGAATAATTGCCAGGTGTTAATCGATTGCAATTGGCTGTCATCCTTGTCGACTATTAGTCGCAGCCGCGGTGAAACTCGTATCTCTCGATGAATGCGTGACAAGCTCCTACTTGTTTCATACCTTGACCAAGGTTTTAGCCATGCCCGCGGACAGAATTCTAACGAAAGGAATAGAGTTCGGCTGTGCAATATCTTTTCCTCGTCGCTTCTATATTCGTCGAAGAGTCAAAAGTTCGCAAGCACTGGGATCGGTCGCGGGGTGTACTTGAAGAACTTACTTGGCACCTACTTACGGTATATTTGACACTGGCCAACACGATCTCTCCGTGTGGTCGTCCGTTTTGCAGTAATTAAGTTAGAGAAGAGCTGCCCTTGCATCGCTTTAATTCAATTGGAACTAATTTGATCGTTTCAGCAGTACCCGCATTTTGCAGCAGCGACGCAATAGCCGTCAGAGAAAAATCCTCTGGGATCTCAATGAGCCATGTCCATGTTCACTTCCTTTCGTTACCTGATTCAGTTTTTCCTTTCTTATCAAAAACAGACTAAACGCACTAAAACAGGAGACTCGTGCCCTTGTTTTGAGCAAGTTAACTGGTAACAGTAAGTAAGTTAGATTAAACTTAGCCAGATTAGGCTTCTTTCATTTCCTCTACGGAAGTATGTGGACCATTGTTTTATATTAATCATTTTAGATAAGAGGTGGAGGTCAACCTGCATTTTCTTTTAGTTTTATAACATTTTCATCCTTCATTTAACATATTCGATATACGGCAGCCCAATAGACTTCCCCGATCGAAAGCATAGCGAACCCTTGAATAATGTTGAAGTAATATTGATTTTGCACTTTTTTCGATCGATTCGTAATCTCTCTATCGTATGAAGAACCGCTTGAAAGGTCGAAAGGCACGTTTCTTCGCACTACTTTTTGTACGTTTTCTTTTTGCTCATTCCAGATCGTCAAGCTCTACTAGTTCTGAGAGTAAAGAATAGAGCGGCGCATGAAAATGCGACAAAAAGTAATTAGAGAAGGGTTCGGTGAGTAACAAAAAAAAAAAACAGCGAATAAAAATAAGCGGATCAAAGTGAATTGAACATTCTAGTGGAGACCTTGGACACGTAATGGTTTCGCCCGGCGCAAATAATTTTCACCGTGGAAAAATATCAACCTATGTAATGATGCGCGTCGCTTTATTTTTCCGCGAAATTGGCAAAAGTATCGAATACGGTCGATCGTTTTAAACTTCCTATGACGCAGACATTCGTCTGTGAACGTGTCAATTGAATTGCCACAGGCTGCGTAGATACGCGAAACTTAATTGTGAATAAAAGCATTTTTGGTTGGATCATTGAGTGAAAGGGCGTTCGACAAGTGTGTCTGGGTAGCAGGGAAATTAAGGAAAGACGTTAATGAGGAAGGCAACGATTTGAAAAGTGAATGGGGGAGACGGCATTGGGCCTGTCTGTATCGGCGTGACGATCGATACTGTATACAAAGCGATATGAAAATTCTTCGTCACAGAGGGCTGCATTGTTCGAACTCATCGGGTTTTATCAGGACAAACAGGCGATTTCGACAGAAACCGTTCAGTTGACGATACATCCCAAGGTCAAGAACAAAGTTCAAAGATCAGCGAGGAAGAAAATCGCATTATCAGAAACACGAGGTCACAATCACCCTCTTACTTGCCAGAAGGATTTCCATTCGGCTTTCGCGAAAGCGCGGCGAATAATTTTCAAATGAATTGAAATGAGGTTGACCGAATCGTTGATTGAATCGTCGAATGAAAGTGAAACGCTCGTATCAATGGCGCGACTTAATTGTCCCGGAAAAAGAGCCCCCCTGACGGATCCGAGCTACGCTCTCCATTCGAAAAAAAGAATGATATGTCTAATATTGACCGCGCCATTTTCTCGCGGATACGATAAGCGACGTTAATTAGCCGAAAGCATTACGTAGCCAGTTGCTTCGACAAAGAAAGCAACTAACCACTGGTTGTAGAAGAACAGTTGTCGAAGAATGAATATGAACATTTTTCGTTTTAATAGAGTCTCCCCGTAATAACGTGCGAGTAATAGTAAAGCAGTGCAGCGCACGTATGCATATGAACGTATATGCGCATAACGTTCCCATTATCCTGGGAAAGCGTCAACGCTGCGAGCCAATGGACACTTGCTCCTTCAACCGAGAAAGATGAGACATACTGCGTAACGGCGTGAGGAAACATTTTTGTTTGAAAGCGCCGTGTATCGCGTTACTCGAACGCTTTTCCAGCTGATGAGAATTCGAATCTATACGTTCTCTAACACATTGGCTCGGTAATATCACACCGACAATTCTATCTGCAGCGAGTCGCACCAACGAACAAGACACCTCTGTGTTCGTTGTTCTTTCATTTTTCCATTCCTCTTCGATTTATAGTAGTATTGACGTTCGGGATATAGTAGTATTGAAATGATGAATAATTGACTACTTTGCCCGTAATCGGCTCACTAATGCAGAACACGGAATGACGGTAACACGATCTTGTTACATCGAGCGTCTGCATCAACCTGGCTTTCCGAAGAAACATACGAATATAAAGGTATGTACGTTGAACCGATGCGATTCATCGGAAAGTATCGCGGAACTATCGTCCTCGTTAATACTAACAATCGCAGAAGCTTAAAGGGCGGGATAGAAAAGAGAAGAATCGATGCGGGTGAATGCCCATGAATGTCCGTGAGTTACTGTCCTTGCGATATTCCGATAACGATATTCCGATAGCGATATCGTTAGTTTGCGCTTCGGTAAAATTATGCTTTTACCGAGTTATCTCCGGTACATTATGCTCATATGACGTGAAACGGGGACAAAGTGTAGAAATTGCACAGGAGTATGTCACAGTGTTATTGCACTAGACCGATACTAGGAAGAGATCGGGCAAAAACGTTAGGTAAAGCCAGACGAACAACGTCGCCGCGAATTCTCCTACTTTTCGACAAGACAAAGTCGGAATAATTATGGCAAGTTAAACAGCCAGTGTTTCTCTGGTTATGATACGTCACGAACGTTGCGAGCAAGCTCGAGATAATCGGGTGGAAATTAAATATTTATTCGCGCAACCGGCATTTTCTAGTAGCTCGCTCCCTTTCATGTGGACCGATATTTATGACTAAAATAAACTTACGCGACAAACTTACGCGACAAACTTACGCAGAGCGATACTGTCTATGTCCACGTTCTCACCTCGGATCGGTCGAACAATTTGACATCGTAATGTTCCGATACTCATGCGAAACGCATCAAATGGAAAGCATCAATTAAACTGCACACAATCACGACACAATCATCTGAGATACGTACACTGCGCGAACACTGCCTGGAACGTGCTTTCCGTTCGTCGGAATTAATCGCTCCTAATATCCTTTTGAATTCGTTGACATTGGCACTCTAGAAGACACCGTTTATCAGGGACCGAAGCTTCACAATGAACCCACGAAACCCACGTAATGTTGAAGAAGCAGCGTTTGGACGGCAACGTTCGAAAGTGGATTAGCCAACTTTCGGGAAAAAGGTTGAAAAAGCGATTTTTAATTACCATTGTCGTTCGCGGTTGGACGAGGGTTCGCTGTACGGTTGAAAAGTTTGCCGATGAGTAGAGGCGTGCCAATGAACATATAATTCGCGGGAACGAACTGATGCCCTGAGAGCACCGGGGCTAATATCATCGGCTATACATAGAACGCACGGTGGCGCGCAGACGCCTGCCATTTCGACCACGTTTACCACTGCACGAATGAACAATTTTTCGGATCTCCGTCGACCGGCCCTCAAAACGACTCCGTAACTTTATTATGTCCTAGTACTTATATTGCGGTCCAATGCGGACGCAATATAGCAAATATAGCAAATAGCTACTCCTCGCCCTTCAACCTTTATTTCGCGCTCTTCACTATTTTCATTGCTCCGACCTACTGACACCGATAGATAGGGCAGGGCAACGAAAATAACTGACAACGGAAGACGGAATTTTCTTCCAAGAAAACGCACTCTAAAGGTAGCCCAGCTAGGCGTACCGATCAACACTACGCGTAAGGGTTACCCACCGACTACGATTCTTGCTCGGATACTATTACTATACTATTCACTCATTCCACGCGCACTGGAGGGATCCCTATTGTTCGACCAAAAATGGGCGATCAATTTGCCTTCAATCGATCTATCGTCCGGCCTTCACCCCAACACTGATGTTTATTGTTGCAAGGATTATCCGCGGTCCAGCAACACAATGTGACACGAATATCTAATTATTTACGTCGCGGTAGCACAGTACGCGGCGACAAATATCTCGGTAATCGAACATCTCCTTCGTCAGCTACACGTTTCTACTAGCTCAGGATCAGTTATGAAAGGGTTTGTTGCGCAGATCTGAGACAGCGCTCGCGACAGCCCTCGCGACAGCCCTCGCGACAGCTAGCCGATGAGGCACTGACAGGGGGTTGCTCAAATCAACCCTCTATCGCCTCACTACCCTACCCCTACCGCTTACCACCCACACATACTCACTTACCCTTACCCTCGATATCGGTTTCTATCAGACTTTCCTCCGATTCGACCATCTTATTTGATTTCTGCGCAATAAACGATCCTGCGAGAGGGGGATATCGATCCAGGAATACGCAGGCGTTTCCTCACCTAAAGGAAATTAGGTCACAGGCTATGAGATTCAATACTAGACGGACTTCACTCAGATTCGAACGAAATACAACAGCGTATCATTCTTCATTACGCTATAGCCATAATATCGTTATACGCTGATAGAAGCGTCAAAGACGTAACTCACCGGTGTTGCTGTAAACAAAGCAACATTCCTCTGAACAAAGGGCGCAAATGTTAATCGATACGCATTGTCTGCGCAACGAATAAATGTAATACCGTTAATTGAAAGTTTGAAAGCAATTCAGTGGGAAACTTTTGACCGGATGCACGCGATTAGTTTGAAGGATGAGAGAAGAAGACAAGAACGCACATCAGAGAGCAGGCTCAGGGTGTAACGGGGAATCACAAGAAGAAGGCGGAATTGTCTCTACTGGCGCGTATAGATCTTCTCTGTATGAATTTTATATACTTAATTAGTTCGGTTCAGTGTAATAGAGACGTTGATCGTCTGATCTCAATAGAGGTACTAACATACTCACCGAATAAGGTTGCGATAATATACATACCGGCTCATTCCTTATCTCAAAAGAGACAGAACCTTCGCTGATTTTTTAATTCGTCCGCACGCACTCGCCTAAACAATGGTTTGTCCCTGTGGATAACAACTGATTTCGTACTAGCACGCTTTTCGACGCGAGATAGCTCTGCTACTACGGCAAGTCCTTCTGACGTTCCGTTCCCGAAATTTAAGTACGATACCGCTGATTAGTATTTGTAATCGAACAGCCTTCGAACGAATGCGTTCTTACCACTCCGATAATCTCCTTAGAAACGCTTTTTTGCTTACCATTTCTCTTTTTTCTCAACAAGGCCTTTCAAAACAACAGTTGCTTGTGTCTCTCTGTCGAATATTTGGCAAAAACATGCGAGCACTCGATGTAAAAACAGTGACAAAATCTGTAATGAAAAAAAGAATTCTCGTTCCGTTTGAACGAGTTTGCGCGTGTACACCTTTCACCGGCAATACACCGCCGCCTTGTTACGATGAATAGAAAATGAAAAGAACAATACTACCGCAACTTGGCACTTGCTTTCCTCGTTAATTGTTAGGTGAGTCAGTGCAAAAGAGATATATGTACACGTATATATGTCTTTGTTACTGGAATTATAACGACCTGTGCCATTACATGTTTACGTAATACGAAGGAAAAACGGATAATTATAAAAGCAAAAAAAGAAGAAAGAGTTGCAATTAATAATAAATTTTCCTCTTTGTCGCCCAACGTGGGGCTCGAACCCACGACCCTGAGATTAAGAGTCTCATGCTCTACCGACTGAGCTAGCCGGGCTCCTTGGACCAACTCTCAAACTCATTATAAGTCACTTATAATAGCTAATAAATTTGGGTAATATTTTTCAAATTACATAGGCGACATGAAAAAATATTTAAAATACTATGAACAATGGCTCCAGAAGACGTGATGCATGAGTAATTTTATAGATTTTAGCGTAATAATAAAGGAATATTATTTTATATCGTCGTCTGAGAGTTTATGTGAATTTTGCATGTTTCCCGACAGATGGAACAGGCAATGAAACTTTTGTAGAGTCACGGCGCGTTATGTTTGGTAGAAGCTTTTCTTTGGTCTGTTTCTAGAACGTTTCTAGAAAGCGTATGAGGAATTGGCGTTGGACAGGATCAAACGAGGAAATTCTTAAAACTATCCGAACTGAAACCCTTTTTAACATGTAGGTGTCGCCTCGAACGCCTCTAGTGGGCTTCCTAGACGGTCAAGGCACTTTTGCCTGTCCTACTATACTTTGTGCAGTAAAATGTGCATATGCTCCAACTACGTACAACTCGGAGCAACGTTTCTAGGGAAATCTTCGCCCACTTAGACATCCAGATAAGTCTACTTACATAGCAGTAGTTTTGATGATAAAATCTAATCAGTTTAATGCAATTGTTCGAGGGAATGGGAATTCCAGATCTATAGCACGCTGTAAAAAGCAATGTTAGTTCTTGTTGACGCATTCGGTGAACATTCTGCTCTTGTTACTCTCGGAATAATCTACAGGAAGCCTATATATCTTGTCTACATATACGACAGCGGCAGAATGTGGCAGAATGTGGCAGAATGTAGCAGAATGTGGCAGAATGTGGCGTTCCTACCCGATACATCTATTTAGTAGCACGTAACCTATGGTAGAATCCCTGCTAGGACCTTTCCTGCCTTCTATACTACAACGTGCGTAATACTAGAAGAACCAATCGTACTTTCTATGAGATCACGATGTTGCTACCATTTTACATTTTACTTTGTCCTAATGCTTTATTCACGGCAACACCACTTAGATCAAAGATCTTTTTTCACGCTGAACATTATCTGCCTTTCTGCTTTATACACATTCATTTACATTCTGTAGTTATCATTACATAAAGATTCTATTGTTCGCGTTCCTTAAATTTAATTGCCGACAAAGTGCTTATCTGTTGTATTTATGTTATAATATTTCAATGGAATTTTATACGTATAACAGAACTATAGCGGATAAGAGTAGCTAGTACGTTTATTTTATTTTTAATGCAAAATACGCCGAATGTGATACCAGTTGTTCTTGAAATACAACCATAATCGCCTTTCGGACATAGGAGTGCAATGTTTAATGTTCATTTTTTGTTTTACTTTAGCTTAACATTTAATTTAATAGCAAACTTGTTTTGCACGCGTATTCCGCTTGTATTGTATTAAATTTCCAAATTTTTAATTGACTTTGTTTTATACTTATTGCAATGCAGTTAAAAGAGCGGCAATTCGTCGATTAAGATTGAAGTAATTACGCAATCTTATTTTACCGCAGCGATTTTACTAGGACAGAATATATGTATAAAATGAAATTCTGTGTTCCCCGATGAATTAGTTATACACAGTTTAGCCGCTCGCGCACACCCGTATCTAACTCTTTGTTATGGAAACGGAACGGAAAGGGGGGTAAATATTTGGCGGAGCAAAATGATGGGTCGAATCAATAGAAAATAGAGTAGCATAGAAGGTACTGTATCTCGTCTGTGTTTTTATTAGCAAGGGTCGAAGGGTCGAAGGGTCGAAGGGTCGAAGGGTCGAAGGGTCGAGGAATCGAAGAATCGAAGAGTCAAAGAATCGAAGAATCGAAGGATAGAAAAAAGAAGAGCCGACAACAGAGGGCGCATAGAAGGGGATAGTTAAAAAGAAGGTTTGGCGAGACTGATGAAAAAGCGGTTGTTCAACGCACGCGCCGGCAGAAGCCGTTAGTCTGACGGTTAACAATTCCTTAATAACACGTGTCTCTTGAAATCACTTCAGTGTAATGCATTTCTTTCTTCGAAAGGTTTTTCCTCGCGCAACACGAAGACGCAACAACAGTAAGAATGCCACGCTCTGCCAAAAACTCAGATGATGAGACAGAAACGCGGACAGGTTCGTCTGTTTCTTTTCTTTCTTTCTTTTTTTTTCAACCTTTGCCGCGCGCGCACGCGGTGGAAAAGTTGGGGTCATCGAATTACGATAGTTTGTCAACGGTGATATTTCGAAATCTAATCTCCTTCCGTCGTACAGTCGAGTCGATGTCGAGTCGATGTCGAGTCGAGTACATGTTCAGTTTCTGAGAGACGATACATTTGTTGGAGCAGGTCGGAAAAGTGGCACGGCTACCGGACCATCCTCTAGCGGCTTGTCGCTACGACGCAGCACCAGAATTAGGCAGACGAGCAATAAACAAAACGAGTCTTTCGTAGATTCGCCGATGAACGACAGCGGTAACGTTCAACTGTCACGCACTACACGGCCGGTAACACGATCGAAGGATTCTCATGCACCGATCAAAAGAAGCGCAAGGAGAAATTTATCTGATACATCTGCATTGGATGTCATTCTAGACAATATAGAATCCAAGTATGTAACGGTTTACGCGTATCACTCGTAATAGAGTCGGTATGTTATAGAACTCGTTATAAACGGTAGACGGAACACGCGAGCTGGCTCAGAAGGAAAATCAATTCCGCCTACTCAAGCTATAAGAAAGACAAGAGCGAGTTCTCTCGATCCAGCTATAAGCACGCATAGGGGAGTGTCAATCGCATCGTCTAGTTCACCCGTTGCAGAAGAAAGTGCACGAAAGCAGAGTATTCCCTATGTAAAATTAGAGAACATACTGCCAAAGCTAAAAGAAACTTGTTACTCAGGTACCTTATTCTACTGCCTCGTTCATTCTCAAAAACACTTTACAATCCAAAATGTAACCTCTTATGCACATATATATATATATATATCATATGTCGAAACAAATTTTTAGGATCATCAGATGAATCCCTTGATACAGAGAAATCTTATCAACACGCGCAAACAGCAAATAGTAAATTGAATTATGAAACTAATAACTCTGAGAGCAACTCAATTAAGGAAGACGAAAGTTCCAGTGAGTACCACCTTTCTTTACATTATATCATTTAAAAGATATATCAGCACGGACATAGACCGAAAGAGTCGGTCACCTCAAATATTTAGAATCATTCCGCTAGTGCAGCGTGATTCGTAGTTGGATCTCGTTTACCTTTATTGTGGCAGTTAAAGGACCGTCGAGCTATAAGTCAGTAACCCTTGCGTCGAACATCGATGTCTGTGCAAATAATTTAACGGACGATATAAGGTCATTGAAATTTTCGGAAACAGAAGTGGAAGAAGGTAATGCACGGTCAAATGTTGCAATGTTGAAAACCGAGTCTACTGTGCATGATACATCGAGTAAATCGGCACGGGATCTACGATACAGCACCGGAATGAGGCGGTCGACCAATGAACAAAATGAGTTGCTAGATTCGTCGATGAGCGATAGCGGTAACGTCGAATTGTCAGAGACTACTCGGCAGGGAACAGGTCCGATGGATTCGCATATTCCGGTGATAGGCAATACGCGATTCGAGTAAGTAACGTTTAGCGCTTATCAGCCGTAATATGGTCGGTATATCATAGAATTCGTTATGAACGGTAGACGAAGCGCTCGAGCTGGATCAGAGGGAAAACTGACTCGGCCTGTTCAAGTTAGAAGAAAGACACGAGCGAGTTCTTTGGATCCAGCTGAAAAGGCACGTAAGGGAACGTCAATGGCACTGTCTAGCACACCTATTGCACGAGAAAGTGACCAAAAGCAAAGTATTCCATATGTAAATATAGAGAACATCCTGCCAAAGCTAAAAGAAACTTGTTATTCAGGTACCCTATTCTGTCACTATCGCGCACGCACCACGCACACACACACACATATAAATTTAGATCACATGCATACCGTATTTTTATGTTCGATAGAGGAGTCTCTTGATACAGTGAAATCACGACAACGCGTACAAACGACAAATAGAAAATTGAATCGCGAAACTGGCAAGTCCGAGGGAAACGCGCTAAAAGAAGATGAAAATTCCGGTGAGTACCGCTTGTCTTAGGTTATATCGTTTTAACACTGTTGGCTTAGACATAGATTGAAATAGTTCGTCACCTCAAATATTTTGATGTTTATTGTGGCAGTTCAAGGATCATTGAATGATACGTCGGTAAGCCTTGCATCGGACAACAATATCAGCGCAGATACTCTAACGAATGATAGAAGGTCCTCAGAACTTCCGAAAAGTGAGGCAGAGGAAGGTAATGTAGAGTTGAATTCCACCGCGTTGGAAGTTGAGTCAATTGTGCACAACGCATCGACCAAATCGGCACAGGGTGCATCTGAAGATAATCCGAAAATGACCGCATCAGAAAATGAAACTCTATTAGACAGGTCCGTCGAAGAGCAAGACAAAAGTCTTGGTAACAAGGAAAATCAATGTATCCGCATTATTAGTGCATCGTTTCAACAAAGCAAAAAAGCTATGGCTGCTACCAATGCAGTGACAAACCCAAAATCTTTTAGCTCAAGTTTTACATATAACAAAGAGACCAAAGAAACGTATAATGCCAGTACCGGTGCTGTTTCTTCTCACCTCATTTCTTCCTCGGAAGTCGAAGAAATCGATAAATTCAAGCTAAATATGAAATACAATATATCGGGCACAGATGATGAAACCGAATCGAAACATATAGAAGATACCGCGAAGCAAAGTAACCAAAGTTTAATTCCAAATCAGTCTGAAGCAGTACGCGATCCGCCGAATAACGTCAAGGAGAATGAAGAAAATATTTCTCTTCCAAACAATTCAATACATTTACATGAAAGTAGGGAGGCAAATGAGGCAAAGGATAATATTGATAATGATAATGCAGATTTGGAAATGCGCGAGACAAATGATAATAAGGTGGAAAATAGTATCCAACTGAAGGAAATTGATAATGACAGTACAGCATCTGATTTCAGAGAAAGAGTAACAAAGATTGAGACCGAAGGTAAAATATTCAAAGAGAGCGGCAATTATTGTAAGGAAAAATATGAAAACAAGAAAATTGAAAGTCCTAACGATATTGCAGCACCGAACTTACCGCAAAACGAATCAGATTTTATTACACTTAAGATATCAGGTTCGAATACAACAAACAATGATTCAGATGAACCAATAATTGCAACAACATCGATCGTAATGGCACCGGCAATAATGTCAAAGCTAACAGAGACGATTGCTGTTCCGGACACAAACGTTTCGGAAGTAATGAATATAGCTGAAAATGAAACTTGTTCTGCGATTAAAACAGATCAATCTTCCGCTGTTACTGAGTCTGGCGGTAAAATATCTCTGGATATATCGAAAAGAGGAGAATTCGAGGTAAAGAAGAATTCCATAATTGCGGAAGAACGCAGATTAGAGAAGAAGCGAAGGCCATCGTTAAAGAGTGAAGAATGTTTGACCAACGATGAAAACGCGGACTCTGACATAAATATAAGGAATTTGTTCCAAGACATAACTGCAAACGAATGGGAAAGGAACGTGGGGAGAATAGGTCCGAAAAAACAGATTGAATCGGACATTAGTTCAGTGCACTCGATGTCAACAGAGAGGCTTGAAAATGAAAGTGAAGCGGAATGTGAGTTAATTTTAGTCGATAAGGAGGCCTCGTTAACTGGCGAGAATTTGAAAGCAAGGCGAGAAAAAGAGAGTTCTTTCGATTACGATTCTGATGATACGCTTGTTCTAAAGAGCCATCTCGATTCACTGGTAGCAGAAGAGAGAGATGTGGATACAGATTCAAAGAATCCACCGAGATCTCAGCCTGAGAAATGTTCGAACGTTGCGGTGCAAGATGGGAAGAAAGCATTGACTGATATAAGAAACGATGAGGGGAAAATAACGCAAGCAACGTTGAAACTGTCAGATTCTGCCTGCCGTCAGGTATCGTCGAAACGACGTGTCCCGCCGAACGTATTGCTGCAATCAGACCTAACGAAATCTAAAGATCGCCATATGGGAAAGTCAGAAAAGCTTTTGAAAGATATGAGCGCGGAAGAGCTTTACGATACTCCTCGACCTATAATTAAATCGAATATTATAGACAGCGACGGGGAAGAAGCTGAACTCCGAGCCTTTCAATCTTGTGCTTCGAAGGATTCGAGTAGAGGGAAAGAAAATAATGACTGCGAACTTTTGAACAAAGCGCCTCAAAAGAAAAGGAAATCGATGGAATTGAAGTGTTCAGTCGACAATGATATCGACGATGATGACGACGATGATGTCGACGATGGTGCAAATGGCAGTGCTACTACTGACGAAGGAAGAACATCAAAGAAACCTCGAAAAAATGCTATTACGCGAAATGATTCAATGATGGTGCATGTTGATACAAATTCTGAAAATGAACGCGACAATAACGTAGATACTGGTAGTAGCGATGATAAAAGTGGCATCGTAAAAATGCCGAAATTTTTGTACTCTGAAACAACTAGCGGCGATAGCGATGATCGCGACAGTGATGTAGATTCGGGTAATAGTATAAACTCTGATATTGTGCGCGAGTATAATCTTCACGCGAAAAACGTCTTGAAATATTCGAACGATGATGTACCGGGTGATGAATGTAGAGCTTCGGAAACGGAATCTTCAGACTCTCAGGATAATGGTTCAGATCTGGCAGACTTTGTAGTAGACAATGACGAAAGCGAAGAAGAGAGGGAGAAAGAATCTAATGAGGAAGAAAGGGAGGACGAGAACAGACAGAAGATACTGATAAGAGTGAAAAAACTGAAACAGGAGAAGGTGGAGAAAACAGACATCGACGACGACGACGACGGCGACGACGATGAGAACGAGGAGGAGAAGGAGGAGGAGGAGGAAGGCGAAGAAGACGAGGATGACAATGATTTAAGAAGTAACGTGCATACAAAAACTACTACGAAAAGGGAACGATGCCGAATCGGTAAACAAAATGTGCAAACACTAAAAGGTAGAGTGCGGCGCATTATCGACAGTGATGAAGAAGAGAATGATAACTCTCCAAAGAAAATTGTTAATTGTGCGGCCAATGTTAACAATTCGATGGACCAGAATTCTTGCGTGAAAGAGGAAAAGGAAGAGAAAAGAACGGAAATAATATTTCCTCGTAAAGTGAAAAAAGTCAGTTTGTCGATAGAATCTAGCACGCCAAAAGCGAACGTTCTCAAAGATGAGGGAGCCGCCGAAATTTTATCCGCGTCAGCTATTATTTCGAAGAGTGAGATTAGAAGGTGCCACTCAACTATTATTTCTGGCAACGTATTTTCTTCGAAAGAATACCTCAGGTCAACGGAGATTAACGAGATGCATACGAATGAAGAGCAAAATGAGCTACGCATTCCTATGGCCAAAGGAAAAGTGAGCGAGAAGCAGCGGTCAACACTACGTCGAGCAGTTTCAAAAGATATGAACAGGGATGATAAAGGAAAGTGTGAGGAAAATAAGGAGGAGACATGCGCAGATGTCGTAAAAGGCACTAAAGGGAAGAAGGAAAAGGGAAAGTTAAAGAAAGAGAAAAGAAAAGCGACGAAAGTAGAAGAAGAGAGTTTTGAATGGGGAAAGGGAAAAAGGAAGAAGAAGGAGCAGCAGCGTTATGAAGAAAGCATTCTGGCATTAGACGGAGCGAAAAGAGGTCGGAATAAACGGCTGCCGTCAGAAGATCTGGAAAAATTGTGGGGTGTGCCATTAAGGCCGAGAAAGAAGCAAAAAGTTGATCGAGAGGAGGAAGCATTCGATTGGATAATTCCCTCGGGCACGGTTAGAGCGTCGAGCGTTTCAGGAGGAGGTGTAGGCGTGCGGCGGGATCACTCTTCTACCGGTAATAGCGTTACTTCCCTAAGTTTCTATGGTAGCACCTCACACTTCAGTGTAGAGAGTCTTCAGAAAGTTAAGAAAACCCGCCCTTCTATCGCTCTCTTTAGACAAGCAATGCTTTCTAGAAATTCCCGACATTTTGTCTCAGCTTATTTAATGTATATCCAAAAGCAAAAAGCATTGAGAAAACAGCATTGAGCAAATATATTCTATATTAAAAGTTATTAGCAAAAATATTTTATTCATTATTTCATTGTTACTTATCAATTAATTATTTCATTCTTCATTCCTTCGTATTTGTCGTTAATTCCGTCATATAGAATGTATTAGAAGATATGAGGGGAAATGCGTGTAGAAGGAATTAAGTGAACGAATGTCCGATAAACATGCGTTTTTTACTTATTATATTATTCCTTCAGGCACAGCGGTTTGAAGAAACTGTAATGAGATAATAGAGAAATATGAAAAAATATTCAGTTGCCACTTGTATAAGTATTTTCAATCGATACGAAGGTGCACTATGCGAGCGACTAATTTGAGTAAGAATTTGTATTTATCGTCAAACGCTTCATATCGTTTACATGTATTTCTCCTAATATATTCTAAACGATCTACATTAGTAATATATTCTATGTTCAGATATTAGGACACTCTATATTAGAAAGGATTAGGAGAAATGCATGTGAAGAGAATTGAGGAAGCCAGTGTACAGTAAACGTACTCTTTATAATTGTTACGTCATTCCTTCGCGCAAAGCGGTCAAGAGACTAGTAGAACGGCGGTAAGAGTAATCATATTCATAATATAGGAATACCAAGCATTAACCAGCTACTGCTTGTATAAGTGTGCTTTTAATTCGTCATCCGTATTTATCGTCAATCGCTGCGTCATACGAGTAAACATTTCTCATAGCATATCCTATATTAGAAGATATTGGAATTTCTTTTTGTTAGACGATCGGGATTTCAAAATCGCCAATTTAAGATATAATAAGACTGCTGATTAGAGTACTGATACAGACTGATACATTCTTTATAATTATATGTCGTTTACAATTACCGTTTTAATGCTAGACTGATTATTCATATAACTAGTATACTGTAAAGAATAATTGAATGTAGAGTTTGTCCGATATAAGCGTTAATAAGTTTTTTAAAGCGTCATTGATCATTGTACGTTGCGTTTCTATGAATGCGTCACTTTCTTATTTGCAATTCCGCGGATCGTCAAAAACATGTCTGGGGAAATATTAAATACAAACGTTATTAGCGTGTTCTTCGTTTTCTATTTCTTATTTTTTTCTTATCTCCGTACCCCTTCTCATGTTGCATCCGGAAATCATACGAAACGGTGTGAGATTAGATTGGCAGAGGATGTATAAAAGGTTTATTAACAGAAACGATTATTTGTACATCGCTAACAAATATGATTATCAAAAGAAGAACGCATCGTTTCGTCGAAATGTTCGAATCCTAAGCAGGAATAATGCATTCGACCGGCTTATCCTTTTTCACATTCAAGAAACATGCACCGTTAGCCGCGTTGTTTTGCCCAGTGAATACAACGCATATCAAACCGTTAACAGCTGCCCGCTGCCAAATCTTCTGAACCCATTTGTTCACGTCGTGGAATGTCTTCTCAGTGTGGTCATTATTTAATTGTTCATCTTCTATTCTGACGTGACAAAGTGTAAATTCGTGCTCTATAGCTATCTGAGACGCCCTACTTATAGCGTACTTATTATTTTCTGCCACTACCAGTCGCACCTTCAACGAGGAGAAAATATGATTTTCCGCAAGATTTCTTTGAAAGGGTCCGCGTTTGAGACGGGCGTACCTGATCACTGTTCTCGAAGCCTTTATCATCCATCACATTGAGCAACGAACTCTTGAGATACCTCGAATATTCGTTAATTACGTCCCTGCTGCCTACAATAGCCGCTGTGTTCTTGTCTTTCGTAACATGAGTAAAAATCGATGTGCCATATTTGTTTCTTTCCGTCACCGCTTTCGATGATCTAGATTCTGCAGGCCGTTCAGCCCGAAGTGCTTCCATCGTACATTGTCCCAATAACACAGCGTCGCCGTACTGAACGCTGTTGGCTAATTTAAGCTGGGTCAGTTTCAAAGCAGCTATGGAATCTTCAGTCGAACAATGTCCGTCTGCGCTCTCCTGAATCGTCTCCCCAAGAAATTCCATCGCCAATATTTGCAATTTCGTTTTTCTATATCTTAGCGATAAAAAGTAGAAACAGTAAATGTAGTAAAGTAGAAAGAATAAATGTTCCGCTCAAATCTTTCATAGAGAGAATCATATCTACCTATCACCGGTTGTGTTGAATATAACCGATGTATCGATGACATACGGATGCATCATTCTTAGCGCATGGAGATCACAGTTTAAACTTTGCCCTACAAGAATAGCGTCAGCTGGGAGCAATTCCCTCAAAGAGCGCTGGACGTCTACTAGCGTCGTAGTCACGTCTTCCATCATTTCCTTAGTAATACCGCTATATCGTGTTAAATAATCTGTGATCGGATTATCGGGCTTTACCAGACTATCGTAAATAACCTGTCGTAAATAACCTGTCGTAAGTAACCGCTCGTATCAATTGAATACGATCATTCTGAATTAGCCAGAATATTCATTCGCTTACTTACATTCAAACTTTCGTCTACCACTGACACCCTCGTAAGTTCGAGATCTCTGACAGTAGTTCGACACATTTCGCAGTCAAGACCGAACATAGGTGATGTCGGTGTAGCTTCTATGTAACATTCTTTTGTTAGTACATAGTCACCGTACCTGAAACATGAGCGAACGTACCATTTCTTTTCTATCACTCTACTTTTCATTCATTCTTAAATTTGACGCTCGATGGGGCGATCGTACTTTCGTGCCAACTCTCCTTTCAAAGGGATAGGATAGTTCTCTTCGACCATTTGCCACAGAGATAGCAGTAATTTTGTCCGGGGAAATTTATCGGTAGATGGCAAATCGATATTCTCACTTTTCCCTGTATTAGCGAATTCTCTTTGCATCGGAAATACAGTCCTTAGTAATTTAACCACATCACCGGTTTGTTGAAAAGCCAATTCTATCGAGCCATACTCTAAAATCAATTATATCGTCGTTAACGGCCGGACGTGCTCAGTTCAATAATTGTAATAACGGAACAGTTAAAAACTGAGAGAGGACATACGTTTTATCAACTTATTACTTTGAGTCCCCGTTAATGGAACGGCAGCAAGATCTTCTATCACGGAACCACCATATGCTGCAGGTGTTACGCATTCTAATCGATGTTCTAAGTTATTTGTTATGTAAGGGAACATACTTTCATATGCCAAAAAGTGATATAATGAAAGTCCTTCGACCACGAGCACAACGGTATGTGTTACCTTTGAAAGCAAGAGGTGAAAAAAAGTAAAATAAACATTAAATGCGTTCCTATCGATTACGTACCTTATTATATTTTTCAAGGAGGCACCATCTTGCCGGTGAATGGGGCGAGTGATGGCCGAGCAGTGAATATAATAATAAATATTGCACGTCGCTTAAAAAAATGGGAATTCTGTTGCCACTTTCAATATTCATCCGTAAACTGGCGTTTTCACCGGCTTGTTTAAGACGAAATCTTGGAATTGCTTTTAGTCTTTTCTTTCGTTCCCTCAGTTCTTGCCTTAATTTTGCGTACCCATCTTCGCTTAACCTAACGGACATTAACGCATGAAAGAAACCTTTGTCATCTCGGCAATATCCATAATATTATAAGTAATACAAGTTACAATACCGTTGTACCTAGGTTTTTTGTTAACCAGAGAATCTGTGTCCTCCGTACCTCCTACGTCGTGCGACAAACAGTTTGTACTCCCCAAATCTATATTCTCATTTTCTTGGCTACACGCTCGCTTACGATTCTGATACTCTCTTTCCAATATTCCAGTAATTTTAGCTGCTTCGTGGGAGCATGTTGCCTGTAATGACAACATAACGTGACAAGACATAACGTGCAAGAACGATTAATTTATGAGGACCTCGCGCTCAATGTTTATGTATAGCGTATGCTTTAGTAACCGTTTGCTCGACTGCTATCCCTTTAGCCTCTCTAGCTTTATCATTGAGTTTTATAATGTCCAACAATGCAGCCATTTTTTTCTTCTTTTTCTCCATTCGTTGTTGCTGTTTTGACACAGATCCCTTCATCGTTGACAGCTACGCAGTAAGAACGTATGACAACGGATACACCTTGGAATAGAGATAAAAAATCTAAATTCGACGCTATTAAGTATTTAGAAAATGTGTTCTTTAATTTTGATTTGTGAAGAAGGTTAAAAAACGATGTGCGAGGTTATTCGTAAAATGCGAAAGTAATTAAAAATTCTTGTGATTGGAAAAATAGCTTTATGTCTTTTACTTTCTAATGCACCCTCACATCACTTTTTTCTCCTCTTAATTACCGTACATTGTTGAAATTTCGAAACATAACACGTTATAGAGAAAATGTGAAAAGTTCCACTTACGTGATCGCATAAAAAGGATCGTCAAATTAGGACGAAGGAAATGTTAAATGTAAATGTTACGAACGAACAAAACTATTATATGAAATTTTGGTTAACGACACATCGAATTTTTCACATATTTTGCCATGAAAATATGTCTTTTGTAGAGGGGCCGACGTTTTATAAGCCGTTTTTCAATTTTACGAAGACAAGGAATAACCTAAAAAGGTACTAATTCCTGAAATACGCTCCTGGACAGAGAATTCGGTGGAAACAACGAGACAGAAAATATGCCTTTTCTTAGCAACCGACAAGAAAGCGATCTGAATTGAGAAACGATCGAGGCGCCCTTTTTTCCAATGAGATACGCGGCATATTTAAAAAATAGCTGATAGGCGAGAGAGATAAAAAGAAATATATTAAGAATTTAGGCACCAGGCATGTAATGTATTTATAATAACGACAACGTTTATACAAAAATTATACAATTTTCTATGTTGCAATTATTTGTAATAGAAGGCACACTATCGTTTCCTTTATCGCCATGGCTTCCGCATAGTTCCAGCGCTCGTACTTCGCTTTATACTTTGATCTGTGTAATAGATAAGGATAACTTGTAAGGGGAATAGAAAGAAAAAGAAGCGGTATGACTTACGTGATAAATTAGGAGAATTTGGTGTCTCTCTGATGTCGGAAGTCCACGTTTGACACCTAGATCTTGCCGAACAAGGTCGAGTAACTAATCCAGGTAACGGAAAACTTCCCATCCTAACGAATAAAAAGGAATGCCGTTGAACAGAACGAATGAGTGAGATTGAGTGAGATTGAGTGAGAGAAAACATATAGACTTTATATACTCTTTCAGTTTTTTCCTGGCTAAAGTCCGCTGGGTTGCGAATGAATATGACCGGGATGAGGTTGGCCGTTCTGCAGTACGTGATCGTTTTATTGCCCGATCGTGCGCGATTACTTGCATTCTTTTGCTAGGGCTCTGAGCAAACAATTCCACTATATTCATGGATGCCGCATCGCACTTGTGAAAAGCACAAAAAGGTCATAAGTACTTTTCCTAAAATATCCTTACACGTTGCCACTACAAATATATAGACATATATATATATATATATGGATGAGCAGACGTAGGCACGCGCATTCGGGAAGCGCGTACGCTCGCACATCCTTCTACGAACAAAAATACTAAAGACTCGAGCGCTTTGTAACGCGCCTTCTAACGCGCCTTCTAACGCGCCTTCTAACGCGCCTTCTAAAGCCTTTGCACGACGGCGTCTCTTCTATTAACGCACAAGTTCTCCGAGCCGCTTAACGTGCTGCTCCCATGCCTTATACCTTTAATTCTGCATTCAAGATACCTGTAACTCAAGCCGACGAAGAAAATTCAATTCCGGCAAGTTAAGAGGCGCATCAGCGTGTAACTTTAGCGTGCAAACTATGGCCTCTTTGTATGTGTTTTTTAGTGAAATAACGCGATCCGTTTGCATCATTCGTCGCACTAAGTACCCTTTCGCGTATGCATTGATCACTGTCGCTGCTTTCACCTGAAAACGTGAAACTTTTTACATTTCGCCTTACTTCCCATTACTTACTCAACCGTCTAAGTCTATCTTACGTGCTTTTCCGTATATGCGGGATAGCGATCTAAAACGGGAAGGTGAACCGTATTGGTATCGAGTGGAAACAATTCTCGACTAACGTTCGAATGTTCATTCTCCTTTGAGCCGATCAATTTATCATTATCATCAGCACGCTCTGTCCATCCGTTCATAATTGGCTCACTTGATTTCAATTCTAATTCATACTTTTTCTTTACATCCAAGAAATCTAATAGACATGGAAAGGCCTCGAAATGCGTCCTTTCTTCTTTCTTACTTTCTTCCCCCGCATAATGAAATGCCGCTTCTAAATGGTCTGATGACATCTTGTCATCTGACTTTCTGACCTTTTCAAACGTTTTACCAAACTGCTGCGCGGATATTTCCGGAAGAGATTTTTTTATCTCCATTAATACCAGAGTTTGTTGCTTCTCAAACTCTTTCTGTAACAATGACTGCTCCTTCCGTTGCCTCACCACTAAGTCATTCATCTGGCTTTTATGCATTTCTTCAATTTCCCTGAAGACATTCAACAGTCTTTCAGATGCAATTTTCAGTTCTAACTTGTCATTCGTCACCTCACCTATTTCGTCCATTCTTGAGACTTTCGCCTTACAACCGTTCGGCACCTTTTCTCTTCTATTGCATTTTCTTTTAACATCGTTATACAATTGATCGTCACCGCTTTCGAGGCTATCCAATGAACCACCAAACCTGTTACTTAAATTCAACACCGAAACGTTTCTGTTCGTCTTCCATTTAGATAAGGCACGAGAATTTCCATCTTTATCGTTACTTTTCCGTATATACTCTTTAGCGAGCATCGCTTGGATGCAATCGACCGATTTTGCTGGCTGATACACCCCGAAAGACTGCTGCGATGACATTTCTTGATTAATCATTTTTGAATTAATTCTTTGCCCGCTCAGGGAGCAAATCCTTTTTACACCTCCGCAATATTTCAGGCCTTTTGATACTTTCGAGGACTCTGCGATAATCGGTACGTTCTCCCCTATTTCCTTTGCCCATTCAGATTTTGCTTGCGTTATATTCCACTCCTTTCGTCTGACAGCTGTCGTAGCCGTCGGAACATAACTGGAGTTCGGAATGTACTCGTTGTCTTCCATTTCTGTTTGCATATGCGCTAGCAACATTGGACTCGGCGAGTCTAGCACGTAAGACCCTTGACGCATCAGTTTTGGAGGGTCCTCATTTTCTCTTGAAGTTACGGCAATGTTATCCTTCCCTTTGTAGTCGGGACTATCTAACGTGATCGGAACGATATCTAACGTCTTAGGCACGTCAGGTTTCCAAGCCTCCGCTGCCACTTCTGTACTGTCCGACTGTGTTCCAGTTATGTCAGACGCATCTAAATAATCATTACGCTCTACACCCATTATCGATGATTCTTGATACGAACTGGTATCGTCGTAAAGGTGCATGCTATCTTGCGAGTCACCGGTTAACCCCTCGACGTCTTTTGAATTAGAAAAGCTTACATCCTCCGTGCTATGCGTCGGCACGTGAATTACTGTTTCCACATTGGGTGTCGTACGAGTGCTATCGCCGTCGCTGTCAGAAACCGTCGACCGGTCTACATCCGAATGACATATCCTTACGTTCGATTCATCCTGATATTCTGTTGCGACATTACCCAAATATTTTGCTGTATCAATCAGATTTCCCTGGTGCAAAGCTCTCAATTTATCTTCAAGAGTGACAGCTAAATCTTTGTAATGTTTCATTTCTTCTCTAATATTGTCAGTCATCTAGAAAGCGATCATTGTAACAATTCCAATTATTTACCCTAAGCACTCGAAGAATTAGCCAGAAATTTCACGGTAAGGTACAACGATGTGGCAGGCATAAATGTGAGAAACGCAATAAGACACATACGCTTCCGGAAAACCGATTATAACCATAAAAATAAGTTAGGAACATACGTACCAAGGGAGGAAGAATAGGTACTCCATTAATTTTTATACACGAAATGTAAGACTTTCTTTCCATTGTTAATATGTGTAAAATAACGGCTGCAAAAACACTAGATTACACATATTTTCAGATAAGAAAGCGTAAACTGCGCTATTCGATTTCCTTAAGAGAAACCGCACGCTTGTTGTTTGAAACATTCCAATTCATGAAACGTGCAATGGTGTTTACTAGGCCGATCACCTGTGGTCTGCTTCCTCCAGACAAGTATTTTAAACTTATATGTATTATTGTATGTAATTTATATTGGACAGGCGCGAGGAAAAGTGCAGACATTCTTAATAGCTGTCAAAGAAGGAATCATTCAGATATGTGTATAAATGATCGTAGGAGGAATAAGCATGAAAACGGATCGTACGGCACACCTAATATCATCAAAAGTAAAGTTAAGGAATAGGAAAGCGTCTATTTAAAAAGCAATCTATTAAAAAAAGTCTTTTCACGATTGCCACGAATTATTATCTAGGAAGACACGCATCGGTCTGATCTTTCCGAACTGGCAATATTCGAATCTGAATTATTTGCGTTCTCCAACGAAATGAAAAGTTTCGAACAAGTTCGGTTTTTAATTGAAACGGGCCGATCCTCAAGTTGGCGACAAATCTAGAAAGAGTCGTGTGAGTAGAGTCGCAATAATATTTTGACAGGTCACATCGGCATGCTTCCTGAAGACTGTATAGCGACTCTTAACTCTTTGCGCTCTAGCGGTGCCTCTCAGGCACCACGGCATGTGCTGCGCCAACTCGACCGGTGCCTCTCAGGCACCACTCGCATCGATGCGATAAATTGAGTGGTAACGGTATTTATTTGTGTTTGGCCTAACGAATATCGCTTGACAAGTCTACCTGGCCTTTTGTAGATCATTTTATGAGGTGTCTACATAGCTATAAAGATGTCTTATCTCAAAAACACAAACGAATTTCAATGCGTGCATTATGCCTTGAGAATAATAGAACGCTGATAGACGTCGCAACGCTTCTTTCAATTCGCTTCTTTAAAAAAAAGGTACAAAAAGAACCAATCACAAAATGCAATCTAATTGCAAAGTTTGTTCCCAACGAAAGTCCGGCCAAAGACGACAAACTGTGTACTATTGTGACACATGCCCCACAAGCCAAGAATGCACATTGGAGATTGTTTTACAAAATACCACAAGAAGAAAGATTATAGAACGTAATCCTTAATAAATATTCTTCATTAAGTTAAATAAATGTATGTAATGTTAAAATATACGAGTTTAAAGTGTCCTATTGTGCCTAAAATTATTTTAAGTTAACAGAAACGAACTCATGAAATAGGCGCGCGCGCGGCGGATTACTGTCGAGTTGCTGGTCAGCCCGAGAGAAAAGCGCGTCGAGCGCAAAAAGTTAAAAAAAGTCTTTTCACGATTGCCACGAATTATTATCTAGGAAGATACGCATCGGTCTGATCTTTCCGAACTGGCAATATTCGAATCTGAATTATTTGCGTTCTCCAACGAAATGAAAAGTTTCGAACAAGTTCGGTTTTTAATTGAAACGGGCCGATCCTCAAGTTGGCGACAAATCTAGAAAGAGTCGTGTGAGTAGAGTCGCAATAATATTTTGACAGGTCACATCGGCATGCTTCCTGAAGACTGTATAGCGACTCTTAACTCTTTGCGCTCTACCTCTCAGGCACCACGGCATGCGCGTTCGACCGGTCCTCTCAGGCACCACTCGCATCGATGCGGTAAATATTAACGGTCTTTATTTGTGTTTGGCCTGACGAATATCGCTTGACAAGTATATGGCCTTTTGTAGATCATTTTATGAGGTGTCTACATAGCTATAAAGATGTCTTATCTCAAAAACACAAACAAATTTCAATGCGTGCATTATGCCTTGAGAATAATAGAACGCTGATAGACGTCGCAACGCTTCTTTCAATTCGCTTCTTTAAAAAAAAGGTACAAAAGAAACCAATCACAAAATGCAATCCAATTGCAAAGTTTGTTCCCAACGAAAGTCCGGCCAAAGACGACAAACTGTGTACTATTGTGACACATGCCCCACAAGCCAAGAATGCACATTGGAGATTGTTTTACAAAATACCACAAGAAGAAAGATTATAGAACGTAATCCTTAATAAATATTCTTCATTAAGTTAAATAAATGTATGTAATGTTAAAATATACGAGTTTAAAGTGTCCTATTGTGCCTAAAATTATTTTAAGTTAACAGAAATGAACTCATGAAATAGGCGCGCGCGCGGCGGATTACTGTCGAGTTGCTGGTCAGCCCGAGAGAAAAGCGCGTCGAGCGCAAAAAGTTAAAAAAAGTCTTTTCACGATTGCCACGAATTATTATCTAGGAAGACACGCATCGGTCTGATCTTTCCGAACTGGCAATATTCGAATCTGAATTATTTGCGTTCTCCAACGAAATGAAAAGTTTCGAACAAGTTCGGTTTTTAATTGAAACGATCGATCCTCAAGTTGGCGACAAATCTAGAAAGAGTCGTGTGAGTAGAGTCGCAATAATATTTTGACAGGTCACATCGGCATGCTTCCTGAAGACTGTATAGCGACTCTTAATTATACCACGTGCGCGTTATCTCTACACTTCTTCATGGTATTATTTATTCAACCTTAAATATATCATAGATAAATCGAAAATGGATGCACACGATTTATTTCGAAAACTCTCAGCTGGATCGAAGTTTGATACAAAGCGTTTCCGATCTGACGCTGAAAGATTTCAAGTAAGTTCGCGAATGATGTCTTATAACCTTATAATTCCGTTCTGTATGCGAATCTTTCCTTTATAATAGCTCATAAGAAAACGTGAGAGCCTTTCACCCCAACGTCTTCAAATCAACGTAGAGGAATCACTTAAAAGAGAATCGGTAAAGGGAAAGCAAGAGGATGATCTAGAAAGTGAGCGTGAAGCGAATGATACCTTAACTGTGTTAGATGGGCTTTGCGTTCCGACAGATGGCAAAAGAGTAAAATCAACAAAGGATAAAGATGTTCTGTCAGACGTTAACAGATTAAAGCGAGATAGGGAGAAGGTTTGTTATAAAGAAATCTTAATAGATATGGTTATACGGTTGCCATTATCACAATTAGTATTGTCTTTGAAAAAACTTTATCAGCGGCTGTTTCAATTTTAGGTGAACCAATATCGAAACCTTCATCATATATCTGTTACGGGTAGTAGAGTACCAAAACCTTTAGCTACATTCAAGGAATTGTCAGTAGATTACGGAGTCTCAGAAAGAATAGTTAAGAACTTAGAAAATTCTGGTTACGTAAAACCTACTCCGATTCAAATGCAAGCGATGCCAGCGATGCTAGAGGTATTCTATCGTCCAATTTTATGCAGAAGCTCTAGTTACTAATTGCGCATAATAAAATAAATGTACAATAGGGAAGACAACTGTTGGCCTGTGCACCTACAGGGTCAGGAAAGACAGCTGCGTTCCTGGTACCGATACTTCATCATTTGGGTGGACCGCAAAAGAACGGATTCCGTGCACTTGTTTTAAGTCCAACCCGGGAATTAGCTAAACAAACATATAGAGAATGCTTACGGCTCAGTGAAAATTGCGGTTTTCGGATTCATATAATCAACAATGTAAAATTGGCATCCGCTAAGTATGGCCCGAAAAGTTCGAAAAAATTCGGTCAGTAAAAAAGATCATTTTTGCGTATCGCCATTTCATATCTTTTCCATCCTGTTGCCGTTGAATACTGAATTTTTCGAAATTTTAGATATACTTATTACCACACCGAAAAGACTAGTATTCCTGTTAAACCAAGATCCACCTTGTATTTCATTCGATAAGTAAGTTCTTCCTATTCCCTTGTAAAGTATATATGCCATTGTTTATTCAATACTGGCGTGATCATAAGAATGTGTATATCAATTGTAGCGTGGAATGGTTAATTGTCGACGAATCGGACAAACTCTTCGAAGACGGTAGCCGAGGATTTAAAAAACAATTGGGCGAGATTTCAGCGGCATGTACTCGTAAGGATCTCCGTCGTGCATTGTTCAGTGCCACGAATACACCGGCTGTAACGAAATGGTGCCGTCGAAATTTAAAAGGCCTCGTTACGATAACTGTTGGCCGAAGGTTTCTAACATTTCACTCACACGCTTGGCAAGCGCACACTTATTATTCTTATAAAGCTATTTTCTTAAGATTCTTCCGAATTTATTCGCAGAAATGCAGTAACCGAACTCGTTGACCAAGAACTTTTATTTGTTGGAAATGAAAGTGGGAAGTTAATAGCACTTCGGAATATTATTCAGAAGGTAGTATATCGAAGAACTGCTATTGAAGGTTAGAAGGAAATAATAGGCCTGAGCCTCTCTTCACGTGAACATATTTTCAACAGGGTATGTCACCGCCGGTACTGGTATTTGTACAAAGTAAAGAAAGGGCTAAGGAATTGTTTAACGAGCTTATATACGATGGTATTAACGTTGATGTTATTCATGCTGACAGAACACAAAACCAGGTGAACGAATACGGAAGGGTAATTAGTAAGTGGAGAATATAAGAATGAAACATCTACATATAATTCCCGTATCATTTCAGCGCGATAACGTTGTGCGTTGCTTCAGAGAAGGGAAAATTTGGGTATTAATATGTACTGAACTTATGGGAAGGGGCATCGATTTCAAAGGCGTTAACCTCGTAATTAACTACGATTTCCCGCCAACTGCAATTTCGTATATACACAGAATTGGTATTTTATATACTTCATATGATATATTGTTATTTAAAATGGGTAAAATTCTCTGACAAGGGTAAATTCGTAATTACGTTTACTGAAACACACAGGTCGTACCGGTCGCGCTGGTCATAAAGGTAAAGCGATCACTTTCTTTACGCAACAAGACACCACAAATCTGAGAAGGTAAGGGATATTCATTTCATATTGTTCACTCTTCTTTTTAATGTCTGCTCAATTTGCACCCTAGCATTGCTGCTCTTATGCGTGGATCCGGTTGTCAGGTGCCTGATTATATGTTGGCCATGAAGAAACGCAGTAAGAAAGAAAAACGGAAGCTTGAACGTACTGCTCAAGTGCGGGATCCTATATTGACGGTGCCAACGTATAGGAGAAACCGTCGCAAAAGCAAAGAGTACGCTGCTCCCTAATGACGAGAGAGTTCCTTTTATTCGCGCGATCTCTATATTTGGCAAGACTATTCGAATGATTTCTGTTTTTTTTTTTTTAGGAAACACGATGACACGAACCGATAGCTCGGTTAAGCTACAGGAGAAGAAAATTCGACGTGGCATCTAATTCGCTCGGAACCGCTGATCGAAGTTACAAAAACCGGTACCTTCGAAATCTAGTAAGCATCCAGGGTTATGGATAATATAAGAATTAAATACTTGCGCCGATTTTATAAAAAATATTTCACTCAATCAATTTGTCCAGTTGCGGATATTACTCTTGAACCGTACATATGAAGACGTGTGCACATGAGCAACCGCATAAGGATTGCGGAAGAAAAATTGTAAAAATTCGTTCGAAAAAAATTCATGTCAATATAAAGATTTCTCTGGTTTTTATCAAATTGAAGTTTCTCACATGATTAGCCCCCCCGATTTTTCATTTAGAAATTTGCTAGTGTATCGTTCGCTGCTAACAAGCACGTTTACTATTGTTATAATTATTATTGTCATTGATGCTGTTCCTATTGGCATAGATCCACAAGGTAAGAATACGCAGTGTAGTAGTAGGAAATGAAAGTTTACAAAGCAGAACGTTTAACAGTTCCGAGTATTCGATATATTGGAATATCAAATGCCAGCAAAGTTTTCCTTTTAACGTATGCCTTAAACGCTTTACATTCGTTTTACAAGAAAGGCATGCATTTATTTGTATTCATACGTATACGTATATACGTGTCATGTTATTTCTTAACGTAACGTGTTCCGTTGTGACAACGGTGACAACGCGGCAGTAGTGGTACTTAAATTCTCGTACTATAAGAAGTGATCTTGCAAAGGCACTTTTTGGCGGAGACAATAGAAAAATATTCGAATGAGCAACAATAAGGCAATTCTGGTAGTCATCGGCATGACGAGAACGTTTAACTAATATAGATTCGAAATGAGAGGACATGTCGAAGAGTTATTCCGAAATGACGATGAAAGGTCCGATACAAAGATACCGAGCGATTGTACGTCTTGGTTTAAAATATTTCTAAAAGCATATTGCGGTTAGGAGAGATCTGCAAATATGTATAGAATATTGGGAGGAGTTTTTTTCATGAGAAAATAAGAAACATCGCCCACGGAAATAGGGTTTTACGTTTCACAGAGCCAATCACAAGGTAATTTTGGCATTTTATTCGCTGGCCACGGTAGGTAACCCGCTGTCTTGAATACCCAATAGTCGTACGATACCTTAGCTATTAAACTCATTAATAATATCACCTCTGTACCGATAATATAATAAATATAATCCGTCCAGTCGCCCGGATAGACACACATTTTTGACGGCTCCAAGTCTACTACCTTTTCCTTCACATTTTCGCACAATACTTCGTCACAGTCCAAAATGCGGGTTTGTAACCATACCTATGATAGGAAAAAGCGGAATGACATTGTCGTGAATGGTATCGATGGTTATACATAGCGGGTAGTTGAAATACGTACCTTAAGGTACTTGGCCGTATTACAATCACAATGAAGTTCGTTGCCTCCAAATTTAACCAGTCTCGAACTAAGAAAATTTTTGTCGTGTGCGTTCGAACTGAGGATATACGTCGGAAGCTGCTTATAGGAAATGAAAACGAGTGAATAGAAAAAATGAGAAAAAGGAGTGTAAGAGTGCTAGCGAATCTACTTACCGATTTAATCTTATTGTATCTCAAGCTAAGAAATGCGTAGTTGTCTAAGAACTTGGAACCCTCTAGTTTATTTATTGACGATATGTTATTATAGTCCGCGTAAAATTCGCGAATATCCTCATAACAAGGATTAGTACTCAAATCATCGAGTGCCGTAATCTATAAGAAGAATGAGATACGCGTTAATCTAAATACGTGTGTTAAATTGCGGTTGGCGTAGATCGAATGAAAAAGGTTACATACATTATTATAAGAGACATTGAGAGCGATCGTGTTGCGGGGTAACTTTTCCGGTAGTTCGGTTAACTGAATTCCGCTACAATCGACATTGACGGCTAAAGTGGGTGGTTTACCTTCGACAATGTCCATTCTCCTGAAATTACATTGACACTGCCAGGTATCACCCTTCGGGCACTCCGTTTGTAACTGAAAGCCGATGTAATCGACATTTTTTTTCCCGAGTGTTTGCCCGAGTGTTGGCAGGTGGTGCCAATGAAAATCTCCCGCAAATTATGCGGGAGCATGTTATTTGATAAAACGGAGGAAAAAACGGAGGAAAAAACGGGGGAAAAGGAGCGAAAGAGTGGAAGGGCGTAATCGAACAACGTACCAAACTGAGATAACGAACTTGCTTTAGAGGAACTTGTTCGGTGGTATTGAACCAGTGCCACGTCTTACTCGCTGAACAAACAGTCTCATTCTCCCGATTGAAGTTGATCTGTTTCTCTCCTGTCTTATTGATGTACTGATAAATATCATGACACCAAAGAGTGTTCGTTCCTACGGATGCATATGGGATTAGACGTATTAACCGTTGATTAACGGTGGCTGGGAAAACGGTGGAAAGTGGCTGACGATACACGTACCTGAAATGTCAAGCCAAAATTCTCGACCGTTCATCGTGTTGAGAGCGGGCAAGTAAGTCAAATTGTTGTAGGACAGGTCCAAAGTAGTTAGTTGAGCCAGACGAGTGAGAGAATTGTTTTCTACCTCGATGAGTGCGTTGTTCGAGAGATTGAGACACGAGGTTGGCGTCATCATTCGGAATTGTCCCTTGACTCGATTTATTCGCCCGTCCGTTATCGCGAGTGACTTCAGCCTTCTCCAACGAATCTCACTCGCATTAAAGAGATCTAAGGTTGCGTTTCGTATGTGTATGTACGATACGTTGGAAGGGAAGCCTGCGAGATCGATCGTGATATATTTGGACAAAGCTGATTTCGGAGGTATATACGCGTAGGCGATTTCGAAATGACCGACTGACCTGCGCAAGAGAGGCCATACTCGAAGGTTCTTGCGTTCAAATGGCAACAGAGAACGGCATCACCACCTTCCGGGTAACTGTGAGCCAAAGGTATCTTCTTACAAGGGCAGAGATTGGTGTCGGTCGGCGGACAGTCTGTCGGTGGACGATAAAAGCATCGGTCAGTGAGTACGCCCGAAATCCCATTAGCGGCCGAAGATGCCAATGACGCCTGTTGATCTTCTTCTGTTCGGCCGTTCGCCACTCCCGCGTAAACGTACATCATTGTCATCACTGCAACCCACTGCATCGTCTCTGCGGAAACGTCCGAATCGCGACAAATCACGAATCACGAAAAGAGGAAAGAAGCTGCAAAAAGCTGAAAAACGAATCATCCGCGGCGTCCAACGTTCACGGTCCAAGGGTCGAGAAAAGGCAGCGGCCTCCCTTAATAGCAAATAACCTATCGATTACATATCATAGGGAAAAGGATCCCATCTCTCATTATTCTTCACTCTTTATAATATATTCAAATCTTTGCATTTAACTGTATGTTAACAAACTGACACTCTCGTTAAACGGGCATACGTCTTTACATTAGAGAGAAATAGAGGAGAGTATGTTACAGACCGGCTAAAACTGCACATAACGATACACCTGTTGATAAAATAATCCATGCGCCGTGAATGTCGCTGATAAAATGAGTAGGAGACCGCGATAAGTCTCGTGCCGTTGCTACGGCTGCTAAATGAAATAACGATGACATTGCATGCCCTTCCAAGATGCGGTAACGATGCTCTATACTTTCGAGGTTTTACAAAAAGAAGAGCCTTTACCGAGAAGATAAGTCTTCTTATGTTCGTCACCTGACACTTTTCTTCTTCTTCTTCTTCTTCTTCTTCTAGCAGTGCGACGAAGACTCTGTGTCCATTGCAGCATCAACAGTTTCGCCGTACGGTAACTTCTTCGAAGCGACACGGTTCGTTTGATCAAACATTCCCGTCTTTTAGCGAAGAACAGCTGATAAGGGCAATTGGCAGGACAACCGTTTTCTTCAACTTTTTCTTATTAAAAAGAGAAGTGAGCGTTAGAGCCTGTAGACGCGAGTGGAAGAGTGGTGCGCGCGCGCGCGAGAGAGTGCCATAAACGAATTATTTCGTTTAACCGTCGCTGACACTACGGGTCACTTGGGGGCCGACCTCTTTAATTAATGAAAATTGCTCAGCTTGGAGGCAGAACGCGCCGCGTTTATCGCATTCTACGGATCTCGTGTCGGATAGACTGATAAATGACCGATCGCCGATTGGAAATTTCGCTTGTCAATTCTAGAATGCACTTAGAATGCGCCTAAACGATATCTACATTTCACTCACATACGTATACATAGAACGCGCACGTATTACGTTTGTTAAAGCAGCTGCTGGTATATCCTCTAGTTGTCGAGCGGATTGATGTGACGGATTGATGCGAGGAAGCGAAGCACTCACCGTTACACGATCGCTACTCTGACTAGATCGAATGACGAGGAGAAACTGGTGAAAATAGTTGGGTATATATATGCGATAGCGGTTAGCCGGGCCAGCTATCCTTCTTGTCGATTAGCCTTGGCCAAGCTCGCTCCTCGCTTCCTCACCTTTGGATAGCCTTGATTAGCCTTCCTTGGCCTTGGTTGGCCTTGGTTACCCTTGGTTAGCCTTGGTTAGCTTTGGTCAGCCTTCATCAGATTTCTACAGTCTCGTTGAGTGTGTCGTCGTCGTCGTCGTTCAGTCTTTGTTCAACTTCGCTTGATCGATATTATCGATAGGTACAAGGCGAGTTTTTAAAAAGCTTAAGCGCGTCACGACGATAGGACGTTGAAGAAATATTAATAAATCCACTTCGCAATGAAAACGGTATCGGTGCAAGCCGCGTGAATAGGACGTAATCGAAAAAAAATAGTTGCGGAAAATAATTCGGTGGAAATGTTATGCGGTGGATCTTATTTCGTTCTTGTTAAGCGAACGATGGTCAGGTATGTAACGACGAAAGAGTTTGCAGAGCGATAAAAGTAAAAGTGTGTATAGTCGGTAGGTGCCGAATAGAATTTCACTATTGACGTATAGTAAAGAAAGTTAAGGAATATGGAAAAAAGAGCTTTCGCAGAGGACGTTAGGACGCAGAGGACGTTAGGAAAGTGGAACGAATGATCGTCGGAAGTTGTTGTTATATCTTACCGGCACATGCGTTCGGTAGCGGACAAGAGCGGACAAGAGCGGACAAGCGTTAAAAGTGACAGTCTTGAGGAATAAAGGGAACTACCAGAGGCATAACCCTGACTCGTTCCGCATTGGTTCATCCTATTGAGTTTTCAGTTACGTTTCCTATTGTGCGGTAAACAATGGCACCGTCGAACTAACAGAGCTCTACAGATTGACGTCTGGGTTAGGTCCGCGCCTACCATGCGATTCAGAACTCAACGAGAAATTCATTACAATATCTTTCGAATATTTAACCTCTTCGAAATATATTGAGTGATCGTTCAGCGCACGCATATAATAGTTTAGCAGTGTTAGAAAATGGCCGACACAAACGAGAAATTGTTGGCGGAACTGCTTAAAAAGGCTGGGAATAACGTATGTGCCGACTGCGGAGCGAAAAGTAAGTATATTTTGAGAGGAGCTTCACAGGCTCTTGTCATTTCTCCAATGTCTCGTTACTATGCAAAGATCGGGACTTATCGTTCGCGTTGTGTTTACAATTATTTCCAGTGTTTCGCGTCAAGAGACGCTTTTTTTCTACCCACATACTTCCCATATACTTCTTGCATTATTTTCCGCATTTTCCGAATTTTTCGCATTTTCCGTATTTTCCGCGTTCATAATTTTACTTATACCAACATATACTTCAAATTCCTATTCACGTATTACAGTTGGGGATGCGACACCGTGGCTTCAATTTCTTGTTCATTCTATTGAATCGCGTCCGTTACCAAAGTGAAACGTAAACTCTCAGTTTTTGAAAGCGATCCTTGTAGCGCGTTCTAGGGGGAGAGTCCGACAAAGCATAGTAGCCGCTCGTAAATGTTTCTTACTTAATAAGGTCTTTGGCAAAGTTTCTCTAAAAGAGAAGGGGAATTTTCAGGTCCGGAATGGGCGTCATACAATATCGGAATATTCATCTGTACGAGGTGTGCAGGAGTGCACAGATCGATGGGAGCGCACATATCAAAAGTAAAACACCTTAAACTGGATAGGTGGGAGGATTCTCAGGTGAACAGAATTCGTGAAGTCGGTAACGTAGCGGCGAGATTGCACTACGAAGAACGAGTACCCCCGTGTTATCGCAGACCGAGTCCAGACGCGCCGCAGTAAGCCATTACACGTGTATAACAGCTTTAGCGAACGGACAATTTGGTCACCTCTCTTTCTTCCTTCGCAGCGTGTATTGGTATTTTGAGAAAGTAGTCGAATGACACAGCCTTGCACAGTATAAATTCCTTGGATGTATCGCTGTTTATCGTAAAGAAAGCGATACGACAAAAGAAAAGTAGGATGTTAGATTGGTCGATCGCACGCTCTAATGATATTGTAACCGAACTTTTGTCGAATTGCAGTTCCTATCCGATGTATGTCCAAAGTATACGAATATACGCATTTGGATTAGGGAAGTAAGCGTTATTGAGATATGATTTCGATCGTTTAACAGAGTGTTGGTGGAGCAATGGATAAGGGCCAAGTATGAAAGGGAGGAATTTTGCCATCCTGAAAGGCAAAACCATTATGTCTCAGGATTTATGGAAGGTTTCTTAATGAAACGTGGAAAGGAGGATTCTCGTTATCATCCTCGTAAATTTATTCTTTGCGAAGCGGAGGATACGCTTAAGTACCATGTTAAGGAGAACAAGGTAAAAAGAAAGGCGCAAGGGCGGGCGTATCGTCGCTGCAGTGTTACGGTGGGGAAAAAAGATTTCTTCTCTTTTATTTTAAGGAGCCAAAAGCGATTCTGAGGATATCCGAATTGAACGTGGCCTTCGCTCCACCTAAAACCGGTAATCAAAATACTCTCCAAATATCTTTCATGAAAGAAGGGACGACAAGACATATCTATGTGTACCATGAAGATCCGGAAGTAATCACAAACTGGTATTTGGCAATACGATGCGCGAAACTACATCGCTTGCAAGTGGCATATCCCGGCGCGTCAGAGGCTGAACTACTCTCACAATTGACAAGAGACTTTCCGCGTGAAGGATTCTTGTGGAAAACGGGCCCGAGACACACCGACGCTTACAAGAAAAGGTGGTTCACTTTGGATGGACGGAAGCTGATGTATCACGACGATCCAATGGTATCATCCAGTCCTGACCGTTGTTCACATTTCGAAATAGTCCTGACCGTTGTTCACATTTCGAAATAGGCTATACGTAGTTGCGTCTTCTCCTGCAGGACGCTCATCCGAAGGGTGAAATCTTTCTCGGTCATAGTTCGGAAGGTTTCGCTGTGAAAGCGGGTGTGCCACCGGGTGCGAGGGATCAAGGATTTTCGTTCACCCTCGAGACCCCTGACCGGACATATCTCCTCTCTGCTCAGAACGACGACGATCGAGCGCAATGGATGACAGTCATTCAAAAAGTCATAGACAAGCCGCTTACTCCGCAAGATGCAACCGGTAAATCACTTACCTTTCCAACCGTTTCTTACTGTTTCTTACGATTTCCATTTCAGAACTGTCGCCCTTCATTCTATCTTTTTCTATATTCGCAGTGGCAGCGCGTCTTGTACGAAAACGCACAGCTAGCGGTACTATGAATATATTTTCTTCCGCAAGGTAGGGCTAGCTCCCTCTTAGGCGCCTTTCCTAACTGTTATCAAATTTTCCCTAGACGAACTAACCGATTCAAGCTATACCAACATAGAGGGTAATCATTCAGAAAGTCTATTCGTCGTGTCGCTCGAATTACTTACTGAACAGACGTCTTTATTGCGGCCGCACAATATTCTCCTCTACCCATACCTACTACTACACGTCATACAGCTTACACCGCTCACGAAGAATCATCATAAACCGCAAACGGCCGCTATTATATATGTATTATATATCGATAATATTACATTATTTATTATTCTCTATAATATATATATAATACGTACGTCTATGCCTACGCGTTATCTTCTTTCATAGCTCAAACTTTCTAGTACTAAGAGTGCAACAGAAAAACTCTTCCGGTTCACTGTTCAGATAGAAATGATGAAGTAATAAAGGTAGTGAATGACGAGACAACATTCGATAATAAGAAAAAAACTGTCCGATATTGATTTTCAGTATTTTTCATTTTTTTCTCTCATATCCATCGATTAATTTGTCATTTTAGCTTAAGATCGAGGCCACGAATAATGACGTAACCCTGTAAATATATAATAGATTTCTAATGGCCTACCAGCGGTTTCCTTACTGTCATTGTTTTTTAAAAATAAGGAAGACTATGACTCCTAACACAGTCTTCCTCGCTGATGCATTGATGAGCGCAGAAACGATATATATTTATAACCCAAAGAGACACAGAAACGTTTAAAAATCCGCGTCCTTGAATTATTACTTTTCTTCCATCTTCCTTGTTATGATGATCCTTCCTTCTTACCTTAGCCTTCTCGGTAACACACAAGCCGAAGTGATGAATTAAAGCTTGCTTAATACAGATGTATCCTACAGTATACCGTATTATTATAATACTCTTTGACACGTCGCCATAGCGTTTCATAATTTCGACCCCAACCATTTGGAATGATGTGTGTGGAATTTATACGAATTTCCATGGGAATTGATTGTGCATCGCTAGGCAATTTAAGATATATCTTAAGTTTCCAGTTTATAAAATTTCGTCAATTAAGTCCCATTAACATAACGATCAGACTATGCCATGAGATCCGCAATGGAAGGCACTGATGATATTTAGAAAAGTCATTTTAATTTACACCTGCGTATATACATTAAAGTACGTAATAAAAGACACGCAGTTCGATTTATTTTCGACACACCATTTCCGGCGTATTGTAACGCAAGCATTCATTTTCATTCGTCAGCGGTCAGTTTAATTGAATAAGTTATAGGATCACAGTTACCGAGCGAAATATAGAGAAAATGAAATAAAGATAAGTGAGCAAAAGGAATGCTAGTACGTGTGAAGAAAGAACGATGAAGAGGAAGCTAACGATAAGTCCTTCCGGCGTTTGTATTCTCTCTTATCAAATCAATGCGGTCTGATTTGGAATATTCATTTATTACATAGATACCTATAATGGCTGGTAATTATATGCTACATATTAATTACATATTGTATGCAGTTACTTTGTGTTTCTTTTATGTTCGTTATACTCTGGTAAAGGTGTTCTCTTTAAATAACAAAGAATGTTCACCCAACAGAAGGCTGCGATACTAACGAATGATACGCGTAGACTTGGCGGTATTAGGGTAAAATTGGCAAATTGCACTGGTAACCAGTACATGCAGGAAGTCTGAAAGAAGCTGGCAATAGTAAACAATTCGAATCAATTAATACGGAGAACCTACCTGAAACGTTTTCACAAATTTCGCCCTGCATTCCGCATAGATATTGGATTTGCCTTCCATCAAATTAGTACCTAGAAAATGTGCGAACATTGAAAAATATACTGCAAGAAGTAAGAGGTCTAACGATACGTCGCATACATCGCATATTGAAAAAGATACAAACTGATGAAAAATACGACGAGTAAAACTGGTGTTAGTATAAATTGATCCGCGCAAAGTTTCGGTAAAACAATACGCATTGATGTTCCCCTATAATGCGCATCCAACCACTTGTACCTAGGAAATAAAAGAATGATAAACGTTTTATAATCGAAAGCTCCTAAATAACATAAAACAGTACCATCCGTGCAACATGGGACCTGCCAAAAAGCAACCATAAATAGCGTATCTTTTTAGTTGAGCCCAATTGTACGTTGTTGCTTGCATCGAAGACGCTTCGTCTGATAATCCAAGTATTTCATTGAACCTCTGAATCAACGTGAATTCTTCGCGTCTCTGATCCTTGCTTATCTCAACGCGAACGTCCACTTTTGACAACACTTTTGCTTCCTACGGTTTTTTTTCCATTAATAGGTGTACGCGACAAAGGTAAAGAACGTTGCATGAATTTAGGAGATTCTAGATGGTACCTTTGAAGACGACATGTTATAGGTTTGTTGTAAAAATTCCGCAATCGTATAAAAAAAGCCATATGTCATTGAGTTTAGGAGGAGTGGCCGTTTTTGTATAAAACCGCTAAATTTCGTAATACATTTTGATAAGGACATCTCTGTATTTATTCGCTCCCGGCTTTATTGTTTGCTTCCATTTACATTTTTTGCATCTTGTTGTCCCTCAGTCGGTCTACGCTTGAGGATGAACAGTGCAAAACGTCATAATAGGTTCATTGTGAGATTTATCGAATATGGCAATGAATGATACAATATGAAATAGATAAGAATAACAAGGGCATATCTATTTGATAACGAGTATAACGACTAGACGCTCTTAGACATGATTACCGGAAGATAAGATATATGCGGAAACACATCCGCCCGATAAAATGTACGATGACGTCGTATCAACGCTTTCGCTCTTGGTACTTAACGTAGCGTACGATAAAGATCCGCCACGTTAAATTCACCAAGAATAAGTGCAAAGATAATGTGAATCGATAACACTGATTCTGAATAGAATTGCAGGGAGAATCGATGAATTATTGTGTATTTACCGACAGTAAGATAAGTCTTGCTAAACGATTTTCTTCCTTAGTATAATTTTCGCACTGTTAATGACAGAACAATTAACAAATGAATTTCTTTCCCAGTCGTCAGCACGAGCATCATATCTAACATGACTTCAACGCGGAAACTGACGAAGCTCCCGTTCAGTCTAGAGCCATGATTCAAGCATCACTTAGTACCAATCACAACCAATTACGTCTCGATTGTGTGAGCGATACACTTGCCTTCGATAAATATATTTATCGCTGTTAAAGAATTAGCTATAACAGACTTTCACCTTATTTAATACGAATTATTAGACGACTTCCTGAACATTGATACAGCCATTAACCGGTAACTCATTTGAAGGAATTCTTTCTTCACACTCTGCAGTACGAATCATCATATATGGCATCGAATGTTTCTTTTTGTAACCAGTCTATCCAGTCGGGACAAACGACCTTCTCCAGTGTAACTTGGTTGAAAATAGTGCTTTTCTCCACCTAAATTTCCAACATACGCACATTTATTTTATTCGCCGTACGGAGTAAATATGTTTTATACCTCATAAAATTGGAGCTTACGAAACATCCTTATACTCTTTTCATTATCCGTTGTAATTTTCGCTTGATACTTGTTTACCAAAAGTATATTGATACCTGCGGCGGTAATATACTGTATGTCAATTATTAAAATGTCAAAAAGATATATAGATAGGTAAGATACATAGCGTACCATAGGAAAGCATAAGTATCGTCGCTTCCCATCCCCTCCTTGCACCTCTACTATTGACATTGGCAATCATAATTTCAATTTCTGCCGAACGTTTATCGTGGGGGTTGTTAAAGAATAAATTTGTATCGCCGATCATGGAATCTACAAAATTGAATGAATAAAAGGACTAATGCGATGTTTGCAAATTACACGGTACATTGTATCTTTGTAACTGTACCAATTTCATTGCCGGTCGATTGAAAGATATTTTTGTCCAAAATGATGAACGTGCATTCTGAAAGTGAAAATAGAAGATATCGCAAAGTCAGTACTCTTATTAACTAAGACGGATTAGAGTGTTTCTCAGGCAAAACTATGTCAATTACTATCTGCATCTTGGTGCCACTGCTTTTGCATGGTGTACTCTTCCTCAAGAGATAAAGGTTCGGAAGCCGTTAAGTACTGTAACTCCGGGGACTTCATCCAGTCGTGGTATCTAAAAGAGATTTTTCTTCGAAGAATGTGGACATGTAGCAGTGTGTGGAAGAGTAGCATTAATGAAGGAATAAAAAGAAAGGAAGAGTTTTACTGATTTTTTTGCCGTGCGGAGCCATTCAAAAATCGTACCAACCTCGGAACATGCTTCGTCGCGTAAGGTACTAAGATGACATTTTTTCCAATAATTCGAGTATGCTCATTTGTTTTCATCGTGATGTAGTAGGATGAGAGTGGAACGGGGGTTGATAAGTGCAACGTGTCTGTCAGTCGGATAGCCTGATTTTTGAGCCTGATTTTTGAGCCTGATTTTTGCACAGGTTACCTCTTTTGCTCGTCGTCTGCCATGTCTGCCATGTTGGACCTTTGCGGCTATGTGGTGTGGAAAGTAGATGCGATGATGCGGGCGAAATAGAAAGATATAATATTAACAATTTAACTCGAATATAATCGAACGGATAATCTGGCTGTATATAACTTTTACGTTCTAAACGAAGAATGGCTTACAATTTTCCTGGGGTGCCTGCAACGGCGATGCCACCGATGGGTAAGCTCTCCGTGTGTGTATATTCGTTGTTGCCTAACCGTGTCGTCGAAGCAGTCGAAGCCGTCCAAGCCATCCGATCCGGTCAAATTGCCTTGCATTTACCCTATATCGTCGAATCAATAGAAATCACTCGCTGGAAATGTTCAACTTTGCAACGCTTACGATTCATTTTTAGGTATGGGCCCAATGGGTCCGTTAGGACCTATCGCTGGGCCTCAAAGCTTCATGGAACTGGCAGGTCAAGGGTTTCCTCCTTTACCGCCGCCACCCATACCTTTGCCAGGAATGAACGATTCGCCTCTAGAATTCAGTACGAACAAGAATCAACCGCCCGTAGTACGTGAGAGCTTGGATGATAACGTCGATCGTAGATCTGAAAAGAGCGACAATAGACGGGACAGGGAGAATAGGGACAGCAGAGAGAACAGAGACAGCGGTAGAAGGTAAGAATATTTATTGATTCGGCGAGCGCATTTCTAGGGGAAGCCAGTTTAAACTCTTGGCTGATTCGTCGTTACCAGCATTTATAATTAAAGGTCCAGGGCCGAGCGCAACGATAGGAGGGAAAGGGACAGAGACAGAAGGGACGAGAGAGGTGAAAAAGATAGAAGGGAAGAGCGCAGACCGGAAGAAAGAAGTAGCACTAATTCGGTCGGTAGCGGCAATAATCACAACAATTCTAATGGCAGCGAAATACAATCGACGTCGAGCGCTACGACAGGCTTGGGTCCGCAAATGGAACCGACCACCGGCGTTTGGGGTATGGGAGTAGGATATCCGATGATGGGTATGGGTCCTATGGGACCTATGGGCCCTATGATGGGTGAAATGACGCTAGGACCTCATATGGGTCATGCGCACGGTTACGGGCCTATGAGCATGGGCATGATGCCTCACGACGGCAGCATGATAGGGGCTCAATTATTAGGGCCTGAACAGATCATGACGGACACAGCCGCCGCTGCTCAGATAATGAGTGGTGCTTTGCCGCCTCCTCCGGGCACGGTACAAAATACTAAAGAGATCATCCATTGCAAGAGCTGTACTCTGTTTCCACCTAATCCTAATGCTCCACCGCCCACAACGAGAGAAAGACCACCCGGATGTAGAACGATCTTTGTGGGAGGTAAAAGAAAATGATTGGCATTATCGAGTATAGGAGAGAGTAGGAATTGAACGTACGTTTTAGGTTTACCTGAAAATATCACGGAGACTATCATTCAGGAAATATTCGAAAGATGCGGAGAAATAACGACGCTACGCTTGTCAAAGAAAAACTTTTGCCACATACGTTTTGTACTCGAAGCGAGTGTAGACGCAGCCATCTATCTGTCGGGCTATCGAGTTCGAATCGGATCTAGTGGAGATTCGGCAAATACTGGCAGACTACACGTGGACTTTGCTCAGGCATGTCGTTCATGTATAAAAGGTTTTCAGTTTATTTGGATTTTCCAATTGACAGGGTCACGGTACCTTTAATACGTGTTCTTTCCATCCTAATTGACGATAACTAGGCCAGAGACGATCAGTACGAGTGGGAGTGCAGACAGCGGCAATTACAGCGTGAGCAAAGGCACAGGGAGAGAGTGGAGAAGGAAAGGCAGAGGCCGCCCTCGAGCCCTCCGCCCGTTGTACATTATACCGACCACGAAGCGTCGAACGTTTGCGAGAAGATTAAACAGGATGACACCTTTATGAAAGCTGTACAGGTGAACGAATGAATGAATGGGAGAAGGGACGAAAAGAAAAAAGAAGGAACCGGCTCTAACCAGCTCTAACCCTTTCTTCCCCTTTCTTCCCCATAGATCGTCGTCACCTGGCTAGAACGCGGCGATTGCACGAAGCGTAATGCGAACACCTTTTACTCGATGATTCAATCGACCAACTCCCACGTGAGACGCCTGCTTACTGAAAAAGCTGCCTACGAGGAAGAGCTCCAAAGGGCCAAAGAACTGATGAAAGGCAGAATGCAAGGACTACTGATACAATGTATGTGGGCACATTTTATTTCAAACTTCTTTTAACATAGTCTTCGTACGACAGTACATTTTATCGTGTACGCAAAAGCATACGTATCGCTTTTTCTGGTAAGTCTGTCAGGATTCTGAGATTCTTCTCGACGCATTGCGAATAACAAAGTTACAACTGCATAGACCCTGTTCGTCGGTACGCATTAACGACGATTTGAATTTACGTCGCACATAAATATACGTCCTCCTCGTCCGTCAATTACCGGCGATAAAAAAAAAGATATTTCGGCGAAAGCGGAAATTTTAATTATAGCAGTTACACAAAGGTATGTCATTCGTATATGAATAATTTAATTAGAGTACAATGATGTCGAACGAAAGCGAACTTCAATCTCGGATTGTACGACAGAATTATCGTTCGTGTCTAGAAAGAAAGACTCATCGAACGATCGTAGGTCCATGATGAATGATACACTTGATACTTCATTCGTTGAGAAAAGAAAAGAGAAGAAGGAAAAATGAGAGAGTTCGAATGGAGTGGCGAGGGTGGTGGTTATGGCGTTACCGGTCTTCCTATCGTTACTCCTTTCGCTACGCGTATTACTACTCCTATCTATAATATAATACCGAGTATAACTTTCAAGTGTATCATTGACTAACTCAGCCGATAATGGTCAGTGCACGATCAGGGACAGCTTGGTAGGAGGATCAAAGAAAGTAGGAGGAGAGGATAAGGTGGGTGCAGAATGCTACTTTTTTGGTTCTAGAAACCGCGACAGTCCGATGAGAATGAGCACAGTTATACCACGGAGTTACAATTTCCTAGAGTCATAGTGTACCTGACATTTGCATGCTTTGCAATGCTAAGGTCTAAGGGTGAAGGGACTGTGTATTTAATTGAAAGGCAATTTGAAATTACAGCTAAGCTACAAAAGCTTTCAAATTCTATGTTCGATGAGGGAGGAACCCCCCTCGATTGAGTTATAATTTCAAATTGTCTCCACTTGGGAAGCTATACTTTTGAATAACGAGTCGTCGTCGTCGTTCGGAAAATATTTGACGCAACGGTTCACATTTTCGTCGGCTGGAAAATATGCACCGATACGTTTGGAATGTTAGTCTGAAAATGTCGCTCGATCAATTGGTAATAACTGAGATGGAATAAGGAAGAAGGAACGATCGGACGGTGAAGGCAGAAAAACGAACGATGTTCTTAGGATAAGATATGTAGGTTGATACTTAGCACGATATGTATGGACGACGCAAGATAAAAGAGAAGAATGAAAATGGAAAAATTGCATATCCGTAAGTACATACGAATCGTGCTGAGTTAACTGACGAAATATTGGAAAATATACTTTCTACTTTTAACCGACCAACGGAACATGCAGTGAAGGGGGAAAATAGCCGAGCAGTCAAATCTATTGCATCTAAAGAGAGAACTTGACATCGTAGTCTTAAATGAGGCAAAAAAACAAACAAACAAACAAACAAACAAGTGTAGAATTTGATGCTGGGTATACAACAGAAGATTTGTTGTGTTTTTGTATGCAACATGCGTCATCCATGTCATCAACAGTCAGTCAGATCGAACGCGTCTTTACTGCGGCGAGCCACAAGAAGGTCTGGGATCACTTCACAAAGGCGCAACGGAAGAACATCGAAATGTGGAAGAAACAATCGTCGGTATGTATTTGCATTTCCACGCCAGTAGCGCGTCCCCGAACACTTCTTTTTTACGGCTAGATGACAAGTATAACGACCACGAGAATAATCATAAAAGATACTTCTCGCATCACAAGTTGCTTTCCTTATGCAATTGCACGTATTATCGGTACATACGCAGAGCACGCTCAATTCGCAAATACAGTTTTTCTCATAAGCACAGGTAAGTGGATAACGTGTGATGAGAAGAGAGTGTGTTGTAGAAGAGAAGAAAGAAAGGAAGACGTAGGGAAGACGGGAATGAAAGAGAGTGCGAATCATCTTTGAGTGAACATTTTCAAAGCGATAGACTAACAAGAAAAATGGTCAGACACATGCTTTGTACTTGCGCGACAATGTTAAAATCTCGTTGGAGAATAAGATATCGCGAATAAAGAAAAGGTAATGGGTTTTAGGCTCGCTCATATGAATCGGAGAAGCACAGGGTATTTTGGAAGGAACAGGTAACGAATATTGTGTGTGAGCGAGCGAGTGTTGGTTGCGTGTGTGTGCGTGCTTCTGCGTGCCTGTGAATGAGAGAGAAGAAGAGAAGAAGAGAAGCTAGGGTGAAAGAGAAAAATTGAATAGAAATGAAATAGTCGACACTAAATGTTCAGGCATGAATTCACTGACGAATGTATGTAATATATTGTTCCTTGACATAAACATCTAAACGATATGCTCATTTTTCTGTAATTCAACGCCGAATGTGAGAGATGAAGTACGGTAAGAGACATGCACACGCAGACACGAGATATTTCGATTAGTCATAAGCGACACGGATTATCATTACGAGTGAATTACAGAAAGGCAAATATCAATACAGTTCATATGCAAGAAAATATTGTTGACGGCGGCACTACTGCTGTCGATCAAATTTTCTAATTTTCTGATTGGTGCTGACATACACAGCGGTACTACTGTGCATGCATCTGTGTATACCTATCATCTGATAATTGTTGAATACTTCCCATGCATAACACCTTTTAATATGAATAGGAGATAAAGGCGGTGCAGCTGGAGGAGAGTTTAATGGAGGGTGAAGGTGAAATGGACGTTTCGGACTCGGAAGAAGAACCACAGCGGAAGAAACTGCGCAATCAGTCGGAAAACAACGAAATCGTCGAAAAGTTACAAGCCTTGAAGGAAGAGAATGATAGTTTAAGATGTCAGTTGGAAGCGTATAAAAATGAAGTGCGTATAGGCTGAATTTTCTCATTCGTCCGTTAGACGAAGCGTCGGCACTCGCTCTGCTAATCATAAATATTTTAGGTCGATTTATTGAAATCGGAAACAAAAAGTGAATTAGAGTGCAAAGAGAAGCAAACGAAAATGTTGCAGCAAACGTTAAAGGGGATGCAGGAACAATTGATGCAATCTAAAAAGCAACAGGCTCAGGATGATCAGAAGATCAAGGATCTGACTGTAAAATTAAATGCAACGAAGAGCGAAGAATCTCGGGAAAGTGAAATCATTACCCTCGACAAAGATGACGATATTAACGAGGAGCCTCGTATACCTAAGCAATTGCTCCTAACATCCGCAGTGGTCCAAGTTACACAAAAAGATGCCAAACTCATAGGTTCGAAGATTTTCCTTTATTTTACTGTTACTCGCTCATTCAGCGACTAGTCACACACGGTGTTTCCGCTTTTGGATATAGGTTTAATAGCGACATTCCTTCATATACATCCGTTCGGCGCAAGCGTCGATTATTTGTGGTCCTACTTGCAAAAAATGGAACCGGGAATAAAACCGAGTGAGGTTGAAGCTCTGATGCAAAGATTTCCACAAGTTTTCAAACAAGAGCTTTTCGGAATTGGAGCGAACATGGAGAGACGATGGCAATTTTCTGGATTTGGGGTATATCGAAGTCATTGACACTGACAAGACGATTGCGAGCGGGAATAATTTTGATTCGTCGATCACGAAGTCTGTACAAGATGGACTCAAGTCAATCCGACTACTGTCGTCGTCTGTTTTTTGTAGAACTGTGTGCTTGTATATCTATGAAAGAATGTGTGTGTGCCTGAGCGAGTCCTCAGTCAATGAATTTTACATACGCAGATGCTTGCCAAGCTTATTCGTAATTGCCTTGTATATACGTATCATCACTTATATGCAATATTAGAATGTCAATATTGCAATGCACCGTTAAACAAGTTAGTGCGTATACTTTTATTATCAGCACTAGTATTTCTATTGAGGATACATTTACCTTTTCGGAATTCCTTTATGCATCTCTTTTCTCGGCTCATTTTTTCCGATATTTATCCACTCGTTACGAAGCTATCGAGCATAATGTTTACTTGCTGCTGTGTTACTGTCCAAAGATAATGTTCCATTTGTATTATAAAGAAAGTCAATGAAAGTGGAGAGCATATTTCACAGTCATAAAGTGAATAACCTTTCAACCGTCTATACGGCCTTCTAAACACCTTTACAGAGGGGGGAAATATTTGTAATACAACTTGTGTTTGAAGGTTGTGTGTGCGAGCGGCGCGATTTACGACGTAAGTGTACTCTCCGCTTTTATTTTCTTTTAAAAAAAAAGAAAATAAATAAATAAAAGAATGGAAGATTGTGAATGCTCTGTTATATCTTGCGAGTAGCGGACTAGGCGCCACTGTGCAGTACTTACAAGTTTATCGACAGCTTTAGTGCAACTTAAAGCACAGACAAGGGACGGACAAGACGTAATCTACACATGAGACGATAACACTATGCAAACGAGGCATAGTCGAGGCATAGTCGAGGCATAGTCGAGACATAGTCGAGACATAGTCGAGGCATCGACGAAGCATTGACAAGGTAGATGAAGTAGAGATAGATACATTACGTTGTGGGACTTTATATTCTTCGAGCGCACTCTACGTTTGAGAAGAGTGACAGCGGAAATGACAGCGGAAATGACAGCGGAAATGACAACGAAAGTAACCAGTAACTCCGATCGGAAGTAGTGCCAAACGTAGGGCTGTAAATCGATGTTTACGGTATCACTAGTTTCAGCCAAATCTATGTCCGAATGCGTGTTCTTTATCCTTTTATAAAAAAATAAAAACAATGATTACAAAATAATAATAGATATCAGTTCCATTAAGTAACTCACATCTGAGACACAGTTTAATGCAATATACAAAAACTAAATAAATATACATGATGAATTATAAATCATTTGATTAATCTACCTTAAAATCAATTTTAGCTTATATTTGGATAACTTAACTAATGATCAATATAAATATTAGTACAAGAAATTTTATGAAGAATCATTTATTAGTAATTATTAAGTATTTGATCTCAGCAAATCAATTCTTCAGTAATAATCAAATAAAAACTATTCTTTAAATTTTATCGAGCATAGAGACTCGGGAATATCGCAACCGCCATGAAAAAAAAATGAAATAGTTTCCCAGATATGACTGAATATGGGACAAACGAGTTTTTTTTTTACGATAACCGACTGAAAGTATATCATTAAAAATGCTCGCTTACATGATATGAAACCGCAGCCCAAAATTCTGAGTAGTTCCTAAGACATGATCTTTTATCATGTGTCAGGAATGTCAAGGTAAGATGATAAAATATAACTATAAAATGGGGTAAAAGAATAAAAATAGTCTAACTGACTCGCCCAATTGGGAACTGAAAATGGGTCTAAGGACGCTTAAAAAGTTACAACCGTTATGAGAAGTGCACAATAGTTTTGAAAATTTGGCCAAAAATACAGAGGAAGAGGGCTATCTACCTATATTCTTATAAACTGGAGTGTAATAGTATTAATATTAAGTATTGTAGAACGAATGTATGCGTTCTTCGCAAGGTCCCTGAAGTGCACAGAGACAATAAAAATCAGTGAAAAACGAACCTTCATATTTTCCATAGGAATATGATTAATATTTACCCTAGATATGTGGATCCTAATGATGCTTCTTCAGTGTTTCGAAATATGCTCGACTATAGCAAAAGACTAGTAACTAAGTTACGTGCGACCGAAATTAATTATGGGAAAATACTAGAATAATAATGAAACATAGTTGAGTGAAAACTTATAGGGTTTTAATGGATAAAAATATGACTTTTTGACAGCAATGCACACGCATGCGCACCCGCTTCAGCTACACCACGCATACATTATAAACATTCCAACAATAAGCGTACAAGACGCGTTCAGTTCAAAAGATGCTAGATACTGAAATAATAATTTGAAACTAAGCAGCTTTTAGATCACTATGATCCACGATAAAGTATAATATCTGATATTAGAGATAATAACGATATCGAAGCTACTATGTTTACCTATCTGATAGGAACAGTAGACAGAAGAAACCGGCCGATTGCCTCTTGCAAGATATAATGGTTTAACTTAAGACTTATGTCTATCGGTGCTGAGTTTAACACTTGACACGCTTCAATTTCTGGAGAGAAAGGGCTTTATGTGTTTTTGCCAGATAAAGTGAAAATTAGTGGATAAAAATTGAAGAATGGAAAGTATTTATTTTGAGCGTTACATACTACTTGTGAAATAGACTTGACCGATGCATGTGTTCAACACTGCTAGGTACCTACATGAAAGATACTTTATCTATTGAATTTAAAGCTAAAATTACACTCTTTTGCATTTTTCCTATCTAATCCACGATACTGTTGGATTTATATACATATTGTCATGTTGTACATGTTGTCATTGATGTATGCGTTGAATATTGATAAGTATCTAATAGAAGAGAAAGAAACTGAAATAGTAGACCGAACAGAAACAACATATGTATCATATGAATAATATAAGCGAGTAAAATATATAAGTGATATAGTTATACAAAATGGAGTCGAAATTATTTCTCATACTTGTTTCGGTATAATAATCTATGCATTGAAATTCGTTGGCGCACTATTATTAAAGTTTTCCATGTTCAAAGAATTTGATGTCGAAGCAATTTTGTAGTTGCGCCACTTCCCGGTGGGAAACTTACGTTACTTAAGGGAAATTTACGAACTAAGAACGTGCGCCATCTTTTGGAACACAGACGATAATAAGAGAGTTTCGGGCTGGGACATTAGATGGGCACAGTATATATTTCAGACATATATTTCAATCACAGTTGAGGTAGGTGATGATAGGTCTATTCTCTACCTCCTCCGTGATAGGAGATTCATTTTTAAATCTACGTTTGCCGGTAGTTGTCGACTTGTTCATTGGCGGGAAAGTAACTGACACGTATATTGAAGAGACTAGCGTGGAACAGACATTTTTTCCAGTATTTTCATTCCACGCGTTCCACTCTTCTTACGAAATAAAAAAAAATTCACGCTTCCATAGCTTCACGCTAAACCGGACAGTGATCGTACAAAGAATTAAACGACTATTGCGACGATTTCGCTACTGTATCAGCAAAAGTAATGCAAGACGCAGCGTTTGGTAAGAAGGCGATACTTAGTTTACACATTCTACAGAGCTACCTCTGTCAATAATTAAAAATGAAATCCAGTTGTTATTTAAACAATTGTAGGATACGTGAATAATTTTTCACCCTCAATTAACTTTACTGACGCGCTTCATTGTTAAGAAACATTGAGGAGATGATAAAATTCTATCGAGGAAAAGATGGGAAAGGATAGCTTTATTTGATAATTTAGTATTATGCGTTAAATGTGTCACGTAATTTATTTCTACGTCGCTACATCTATATTATGGAATTACAATTGATGCGACTGTACTTTTAGGTTTTCGCATTGATATAGCTGTACACTGAATCTTTGAATTTTCATGAGACCGAAGCAATTGTCAACAAATAATTAGAGCGGGATTATAGATTGAAAAATGCTTGGAAAGAAGTTGCGTTAGAACATTTTCACGTGTCCTTGGAAGCGTGTCAATACGGACTATTATTTATTATTCATTAAAATGCTCATTTAGTGCAGGAATTATACCTGTAGCAAACACTTCTGTTAGACCCTGAATACCAGTTTGTAAATTGATAAGCCGGTCGGTTAGACAGAATATGATTGTACAAGGTTATTCGTCAATGGTGTTCTATAGACTAAAGACTATCACGACGCCGATCAACACAAACCATCTTCGTAATCATCCTCATCTTGCTTCTGCCGGTCTGGAGTAGGCAGCGATAAATCTTCAACTTTACTCGTTACATCTTGAATTTCTTCACGAGGTAGAACGACAGGACGGTCATCCTATTGAAAAGGACATTTGCATAGGATCGCTGCTGTTCGGCCATAGCGAAAGAAGGAGAAAATAATGTACGTACGTCGATTTTTTCTGCTTTTATTACTGTTTCCGTAGCTGGCTGAACGCTTAAGTCGGGTGCAACTGACGGTGCAGTTGAACCGGCGTTCGGTGATACGTAGGATTCAGCCGCGTTCGCCCTTATACCCACCGGTGGCACCGCATACTCTTGTTGGGGTAATGGCAATCCACGCGCTAACTTCGCGTATTCAACGTCCATGTGTTTAATGAAGGGACTATTTAAAGCCTGCCTTGCCGAATCCGCATCTTCGTTATCGTAGGCTTGTAGTAACATTTCTAAAGTTTGAACCTACGCGATTTGCCGTGGAGAAGGCATATAGTACTTACTGCTTACCACGTTACTATTCTATGTTATCGCGCTATATACCTCAGGAACCTCACAGTAGTTTCCCCATTCTTTGAAAGCCTTTTCAGCCGCTACCTGATCCCCGCGGGCTAACTGTACAAGAACCAATGCTACAGCCAACCTTCCTACCGACGGTGCGTGCCCGATTTGCTGATGCATTCCTATCTCTCGGCGAATCGCGTCTGCAGCTTGATCGTACATTTGTAACTTTACTAGCAGCCGGGCTACTTTACTCATGTACTCAGCCGCTTGACGCGGACTGTCCTCGCCCTAGAAGAAATCACAGTCCCCGTTCTGTTTTCTAATATTCATCCGTTTATTATTCGACGAGAAGTAGCTACCATAACGATGTCAGCTGCGCGCTTAAACAGTTCTAGAGCTTGCTCCGGTTGCGTCGCTTCTACCATCTTTCCAGCTTTGTCAAGGACCGTCGCACCGGATTCTGGTGATCCGTGTTGCTGATAGAGATTACAAGCGCTGTGTGCCAATTTTGGAACTTCCGAGAAGTTACCCATTTCCTTGCAAATTATTAGAGCTTGTTCGAGGCTCCTGCGAAAATTGCCAGAAGATTATATTCGATATAGAGGATATAGTTGAAAAAAGGTACTTACTTTGCGGCATGAAACCATCTATTAAGTTGTGTAGGCAAATAAAGAAATAGATAATTGTAAAAGAATTTCTGGTTGGACGCACGAAATGGGTTTGAAAGGATACGATCTGTTCTGCTTGAAGCACTCGGCAGCTTTCATTAGGCAGTCCTTGCACTGTTGATAGGACTTGATTATTCGGAAGCACGTTGCTGAAAGAAGAATAGAAATTGTTGAGGAGCGAAATGAAAGCGAAATGATGCGTAATATGCCGTATTGCGTCCCACCGGCGTGCGTGTATTCGTCGGCCGCAACTTCGTAGTCCGGTCTCCATTTGAGCAGGGATGTCTTTAAACTGCGGAGCAATAATGATTTATCGCGATTAGTACGGTGGAATGTGAATCGTATCGATCGTCAATTGCCTATGGAAAACCTTTTCTCAGCTTGCCGTATGTGGCCATTCCCTTCTTCGATTTTTGACATTTTTCTCCGAATGATGTCTGCGTTGCTTCTGTACACCTACACTTTTTGAGTATACTATTCAACCGGATGACAATACTACCACCGGGCTCGCGATCTCACCTTTCTGACAGTTGCGACCGACAACGTATCGTTTTTAAATTACTGACAACTAATCCGTTCTCTGCAGACGACAGAATATCCAACTAGTGCTTTCTTTTCATCCCACCTGTCTACACTGCTAACGTAGCATAGATGTCACTGCTCTCGCTCAGAAAGAGCAAGGCAGAACTTTCTTTATTGATTTCGAATAAAGTGAGATAGCTGTTTCATTCCGTTTATTCGCGAACGCGCATCAATTTTCAATTTTACTCTCAATATTCAATTATTTCGTTAGAAAGCGTGACCCTTGCCAACTATCGAATTATATGAAAATAAAGTAGTTTCTCGAGATTGGTTTAAGGTTTTTCTCTCGTTGCGAGTCTAGTCTCAACTGTGATTGAATGTTTCGGTGGGAAACGAAAGATCCTCATTTACTGCTATTGTCTACGCATTTGCGCCGAAGGATAATCTCCGAGAGTCGGTCTGCTGTATGAGAAAGTCAAACGAAAGCAGGTAATGTTCGGCTCGTTTATTAACGATCCAGTGGATCGTAACCTCAAACGAATTTTCTATCATTTCGAGGTACGTTGCCGGTAAATCACTGATATTTCAGACGTTGTCCATTTCATATTCCCTTAGGAACCGCTCATATTAAGCGAGAACTGAAATGGCAGAACGGCTTGAGGATTTAAATCTTCCAAACGCTGTCGTGACTAGAATTATTAAAGAGGCTTTACCCGAAGGGGTTACCATTGGCAAGGACGCTAGGACAGCGGTTGCTAAAGCCTCATCTATATTTATTTTATATCTTACGTCGTCAGCGAACATTATCGCAAAGAAAGGAAATCGTAAGACGATAAGCGGTACCGATGTTATTCAAGTTATGGCTGACATAGAGTTCAATCAATTTATTAAGCCGTTAAAAGAGTCATTAGAAAATTTTAAAAAGGCCCAGAAGGAAAAGAAGGATGCCACGTCGAAAAGGAAACAGCAGAAAAAGGACGAAGATGACACGATCGAAGAAGAAGACGGAGGGAAAGAAGTTCTAACATTGTGATCTACCTTTTTATTGTAATACAAGTATTCGGTGACATTTGCCAAGGGCAGAATTTGTTTGCTACGCGAGAGAACTGTCTTCTGTTTTATAAATTGTAAATACGCGTGGACACAAAAATTCTTATCCGCGAAGGCTGCAGATTTGAAATAGATAAATATGTACGTTACGTCAATTCATCCGCATAATATAAATCATTGTGGCACATAGTGTATGGCACAGGACAGTGTTACCGTTGCGGATATATTTTTCTAAGAAGACAGAACTTTTTTTTAGTATATAAACGCTGTAACAAAATCTAGGGTAAAAGAAATGTTTTTTTGAAAGAAGGAAGTGTGATACATTTTGATGCGCTTACGACGGCTATCCTTAATTACTTCAATCTATACATATATCAGCGTTGTACACGTTAACTGTGTATACGTTACAAAGGTACAGCTCTATAGAAATTGAACATATAAAATGTTTAATGCGCGCGCACGAGCGCGGTTGTGTACGTATGTATGCGTATATACATATACACTGTCGTTTATAAAAGCTTGCACGTTGTGCTATTTTAGTGCTATCAAATTTAAATTGTAATGCCTTTTAAAAGTTATCATAGATACAAAGTCATCTTTTTGCGAAACAGCAACAAATATGTACTTATGATCGTAGATACTACAGGTGTATTCACGGTTTCTTCAGTCGAATTTTGTTGCGTTTTAGATTGCCGAATATATTTGATTCTTAAGAGGATAGTGTCAGAATGAATTGGATAATGCATACCGATCTAAGTTTACTTGAAGTCATAAAATGCTGTCTGATTTGCAGAAAACTGCTTTCATGGTTTTTCCTTTTTTGAAATCGAAATATGATGTGACATTTGATAGCTGCCACGATTCTTATTATTCATATTTTTGGTTCGATAGGAAAGTTTCGATGTTTTCGTAAACGTGGAAAATGAGAAATGCAAGGGTATGATCGATCTGAGGCGATTCTCATTGAGTATTCTCTGAAAATTTGCCTTTGTATTTACCGTGCGGAATGTTCTGTGGTATTAGTAAAACGTTTTCACTATTTACAATGTAATAGAATAGAAATATAAAGACGTACGGTATAGGTGTTCACTGTGGTGTAGGGAAGAGCGATAAAAAGTGATACTGAGATAATTCAAGGCTTGAGAACGCGAACTTTACGTTCTATGATGCTTCTACACATAGGGCAGCCAACGCTTACCATGTCCGCGCACACGGAGCAGCAGCACAGATGTCCACATGGTAAAAAAATCACTTCACACTAAAAGCAGACGATTAATAGGTATAACGTGTAGGTAGAAAATGTGAAAATAACCCGATAGAGATAGCTCACCTGTAAATCTAGACAAACAACGCATTCTGATACGTTCATATCTTGCATAGAATGATCACGCTCCTGGGAGCTGTAACTCGTAGAGGCTTCTTCGAGAGGAGCAGAGGGTAGTATAACCGAATCTCGTTCGGTAAGTTTCGTTTCTGTTAAGTAATTCTCGACCGCGAGTTTTATAGCGGAGCGATCACTCTCGCTATTAATGCCAATCTAGGGGTTATAGATATAGCTGATTAATGCGAGTTTAACTATTAACGCGAGTTACGGTAAAGTAACGATCATCTTTGCCTACGGCTTTTAACTGGTTGTCATTGAGGTTCGGTAGCAACGACGGTAAGGCTGCTAAGAAGGGCAAACAATGTAGTGCGCCCGCTATAGCCACGTGTCGGACCAATGTAGGCTCTAACATTTCCAGCAACCCTTGAGGTCGTGCATCCATCAACGACTGATATTGCATCAACCAAAACTGACTACCTCTCCTCGAGTTCTTAATGGAAAAATACTATCATTCGTACTACGATAAATCCTCGTCCGCATAGGGGTATCGGCGTACAGAGAAAAATAATACTCACGCGTTGTTGCTCGATATGATTGATCGTCTCCAAAAGTTGATCCCTCCTTTCAGTTTGCTGATCCAGCAAGTTCAATAATATTGCGCTCAACGCAACTCTCTTCTCAGCTATTTCATTCTAGTAGCGGAAATGAAGTAAGCAAATATTCTGCTGATGCCGGATAGTTGTACGCTATTACGTGAGACGAATGTCACTTACGAGTTGTTGATTCATTTCCAATCTTTTTCTCTCCAGTTCAATATTCGTAAGAGCGGCCAGCTGAGCTTGCACCAAATTTACTTGCTGCACAATACTCCAAGAACGCGCGTCGCTGCGTTCCAACAATGCCGCTACAGCAGCTTTCTGCAATACTTCATCTTGACGTAGTCTTTCGATTAAATCTTGCCTATCTCTTTCTTGGTCCTGGACTAGTTGGGATAGATGATCATGATTTCTTACTTCTCTGGGAAGTAAGGGTCATTTATTACGTCTAATAATATGAGAGACGATCGCCTTTAAATCGTTATGTCAACCTACGTTGATACTTACATAGTTAGTATCGATTGTGCGGCGTAGTCTCTATACTTTGTATGCTCTTCGAGCTTTCTCGTTCTATACAATTCTTCTTCCAGCAGCTTTTCCATTGCCACTGCAAAAAGCGCCGATTAGCAAGCGCCGATTAGCAAGCGCCGATTAGCAGACTCTTCTATTACTATTATGAAAATAATCATATTTACAAAGAGTATCCTTTGTCCGGAATTTCGATTGTTCCGAATGACAGGCTGATAGCATTCGCATTTCTTCCTCCTTTTCTCGCTTTAGCAACTCAGCCTGAACTTGTCGTTCTTCTTCGCTGTTCCGCAAGAACTCATTAATGACGTTGTCGGCCTCTTTTTCCGCTGAAAAGTCGACAATTTAAGTGAATGATTCTCCAAGTGTTTAGCAGAGATGCAATGTGCAAGAGAGTACCATCGGCAATGTAAGCGAGTAAACGACTTCTGTTCGAGTCCCTTTCGCGTTGCACCTTTTCCAGTTCATGCTCCAATTGCGTTTGTTGCACAGCAAGATCATCTAATAACTGATGAAGGTCGATAGTTCGGTTGATCGTTCTCTTGAATCCACAGCTTAATACTGTGTTCTCGCGTCTTTTCACCGCTGTACGTACCTTCTTCCGATGGGCTTTCAATACGGATTGAATCTCGATTTCATGCTCCTGTCGTTGCTTCATGTTCTTTTCTACTTCTAACAATGCGTATTGCCGGTGTTCCTGTAGAACAAAGTATTATCGATCTGTAGAGTTTCAATTATGACCGTTACCCTATGTCTTATCGTCAATTATTTTATACACTCTCACGGGAGGAATGACAATTTAAAGGAAAAATAAAGTAAGCGAAGAAAAATATAGTTGAAGAAGCTACCGGTAAGCAGTTATAAATGAATATAATAGACGAAAGAGGGCAAGAGCATTCGTTCGAAGGTGTCGTGATGAGGAAAACTTAAGGGCAATTGTAAAGTTGCAAATAAAATTGCGCAATGTGTTAAGTTGCAGTTGAAAATTGAGCCTTTTGAAAGTACACTGAAATCATAATGGCATCCACATGCCTTCATTTTCTCTAGCTTCTGTAATGTTGCCTAAAAACAGAAACGACAATATTAAAGATATAGAGCAAAGGCAAAGCAGGACGAACGACGTTTCTTCTATACCTGTACGTCGCTGTTCTTATTATAATAAGCCGTTTGCACGTCTTCCGAGCTAATCTCTCTTGACAGGTCCGTTTCATAAACGGAATCTTCGGGGGAGTAACGAATGCCGCTCTCATTCGCCAGGAAAGCGATTATAACGATAACACCGCCGTCTAAAATGTCACGCGGTGGGTAACTGAGGTTCAATCCGTCAATATTGAGATGAGTTAGCAGTTGCACGTATCCCAGTGTCTTAGGAAGTTTACGAAGGGACCTATTGTGTCCGATGTCTAATCGTGTCAGACATTTTAGTTGCCCCATTGCCTCCGGTAATTGTTTCAAGTTGTTTCTTGAAACATTCATGACAGCTAGTTTACTTAGATGTACTATTTCGTTTGGCAGTTTGCGTATATTGTTGCCCTGTAGGTACAGTTCCTGGAGCATTGAAAGTGTCACTTAAGAAAATTGGAATTATGTTTCTCGTGGAAAACCTCTGTTAGGGAGGGGAAAGGAGTGAATTGAAATCTGTTAATTGACAAGTGGGTAAGCGGTCGTTAAGCCAGGTGAAAACTGCCGGTGGCAGGGCTTCTGTCAAAACTGCCGGTCGTACCTTCAGAGACGCGAGACACATAATGTCCGACGGTAAATTGGTAAATTCATTGTCATGAAGGTCTAATACGGTTAGCAACGAAAGATCGTTTAAGGCACCTCCGCCAGACAGTGAAGACAACTTGTTGCAGTGCATCCATAACGCTTGCTTCCTGAAAACTTTGCAGAGCGAGTAAATGCCGGATGGTACTTGTTTCAATGCGCACTCTGATACGTCGAAAACTGGTTCTGGATTTTCTCTCGCCTATTAAAAAGAATAACGTTAAATAGAAAAGAAGGATAGATAAAATGTGTCATTACGTTAATTTGGGTGAAAAAACGATTTGAAGAAAAGTTGTAGGCTGCTGCGACGATAGCGTATTAGTAAATATTTATTTCGATCTTGGCTAGATTTTACGTAATCGGCATGATCGTAGTAGAGAAGTATCCGCGAAAAGTTGCTGTTAAAAGTGAGAAAAACTTTCTTCCGACTAATCTATCCATGCGGCAAAGTGAACGAGATAAGACGACTAACCTCAATCGATCAGCGAAACGTACCAGGTATAGTTTGTGCTCGAGCCGCGCTTTGTAATCGACATTAACCTTGTTCCCATCTTTCCTCGGTAGAGACATTATTTTTAATGTCGTACGTCATGACAGTGAAACAGTCATTGCCTCGCAGTCGCGTCCTAGTCGATCCCGCTCGATCGGGATGAAAGCGAGCACGTGACTACCTTCTATGGATCTCACGGAAAAACGATTGTCAGTGGCATACTGTCATGACAGTGGCATACTCTCATTCTCTCCCTCAACGTTCGTACATTTTATTCAACAATACAGTAGCATAGAAAATAAGACATATGAAAATTCTTCGCGGATTTTCCTCGCGGAAATCCATCCATTCACTAGAAATACTGACGCGTCATTGGTAGAAATGAAAATAGGAGCGTATTATAGAAATATACTGTCAGAATCTATGTCGAGAATCAATTATACGTTTTCCGAGAATCTTTTTTGCCGCAACCGATATTCCGTCGGTGTGAGCATCCCCCTGGAAAGAAAACGTTTTCTCTATTGAGAAGAGCAATCATCCGCTGACTAATCAAAGCTGACGAATGGGACTGACCAATTTTACCTTAAAACGGTATCGAACGAGACATAGACCCCTTTATCGCACATCCTCTTATACAAATGCCAGCATTCTTTTTCCTTGATCGATTGAAAGTGTGGGTGGCAGGATGCGATTGTTATTGGCGGAGTCGTTGCCATTATTGTGGCCGTTGTCGTCACTGTTGCAGTAACTATAGTCGTTGCTGTTGTTGCTACAGTCATAAGAGTCGTTGACGCGCTCTTCATTCCTTCGTACTGTACATCATTAGCGTCAAACTGCAATACGTTCCCCTTTTTTTTAACCAACAACCCCAAAGAATGCGTAACTTGATCTAAGCAAATGTTAAAAAGGCTGTTTTCATAACATAAAAATCTTTATGTTATGAAAACTGCCTTTTCCATTCACCTTCCATCATCGATCTACGATCAAGATTTTCGATCGTTTATTTCCAGCATAAGCGTAATGTTCTCATTTATTGCGCATTGCGCAGTCTTTCATCTACTAGATGGCGCTTAAATGGAAATATTTTGTGTGGAAGAGAAGCCTAACGAATAGGTAGTATGACAGTCTGGTGTGTTTACGTTTGCCTAAGCTTTCGTTGAAATATAGAATCTTTCTACGTATGTTAAACGATTGTTAAGGCACGTTACCTTAAAAGTTGATTCTTCGCTGTTGAGTGTTTCGATGGACTTGCGACGATTTGCGCATAGATTATTGCGCGAAATGATTGGCTGCGATCGTTGCGCCTTCGTTTCCATAGATGGAATTTGTTGCGCTTGAACGAGGCCGCTAAATTATTATGTTCTCGTGTTGTTAAATCGAAATAGATAAGTTGAATTGGGGAGTCGGTTCGTTGGCGGAGTGATATATTTGGGTAGGGTCCCGATCGATGTATCGATACGTTTAAAAGTGAGTATTCATTGTTATTCGCGGAAACGGTTCTACCGGCCGCCTTAGTCTTCTGGCATCACACAGGGTGATACCGTGTTCTACTTTTTTCTGTCTATTGCGTGATAAAATGATGGGCTAAAATGTGAGACGTACTTGGACGTACTTGGACGTACTTGGACGTACTTGGACGTACTTACGGCGAAACTACCGGAGCGGTTCGGGTTCCGATTAATTTGCGTTTCTTATCGCGCGTGTCACCAATCGGCACGGCCAAGCATCTTTTTTCTCGATCAGTGAGAGGAACGTCGATTGCCTTTCCCACGTCGTCGTGAACAAGACTAAGGGTGGGTAGGACAATATCACCGCCGCCGCGCAGTTCCCTTTTCCACCCTTCACCCGGCCTTCTACCTTTCTTCTGTCCTATCCTCTCAAACTTATTTTTCTTTTCGCGGTTCAATTCTTCCGGCTGAAATGTCTCGAGTGCACTCGCACTTCCGTCTCTCGTCGTCGTCGTCATCGTCGTCGTCGTCGTCGTCGTCTTCTTCTCTGACATCGTCTCAGCCGTTATGTCTACGATCGTCGATCCTATCGGTGCTACGATTCCTCTTTGCACTGATCTATCTTCGTCGATGGAGTCTGTATGAAAGGAAACTACCGAATCGTTTGATTAAAATTCTACGCGCCCTCAGCGATGTAAAAAGAACGAAGAAATCTAATAAGCGAGAGAAAGTGTGATATAGATTGAACCGTTATGTCACCGAGGGTAAGAGAGAAGACGGGTTTGAATGTATGCGCGGTATGCGCCGCTCGCGTGTCTCGTGTCTTTCCTAATTAGACCGTTCAATTATCTCGTTCTGCACCTCTTTGAATTTCTTCCTGCGCGCTTAATGCACTGTGCACGCGCATGTTATTAAGGTGCTGTGTAACCACCTGTTCATGCAGCTCCTGCGAATGAATCGACATTTGACATGAGCGCTATTCTTTAGATTCACCTGTCTTCGTTGGCTTCGTAACGTTTGAACCGCGGAGCGGAGCGCCGCTGGAGGTCTTAATGATCGGGGTGCTCGCTAGTTTGTTGCGCAATTCGTTGATAAGCTTGTTATCGCTCGATGAATTTTCCTCGTCACTTTCGCTGTCGGCCGAACTGACCAGCGATACCATCGTGACGACGTCGGTAGATTTTGCGTCGACGGTGTTCTTCCCGCTGCTCTTCCCGCCGCTCTTCCCGCTGCTCTTTCCACTGCTCTTCCCGCGTAAGAGTGATCTGGCTCGAGACAGCTTCACATCCTCTTCCTCCTTCTTCGAAAAAGATACCGAACTGCCAGCTGAGGCAACAGGCCGCCGTTTAGCACTTTTCGACCGCCTTCTCGTCGGTGCCGACCTAATTGTTCTACCGGCATATGCCTGGCCGTGCCTCTCCGTGGCTCCGTCTACGTTTGCGCCTGCCTGCAATTTCATCGAGAAACATTCGTTTAAGAAAGCATCGCGTATAAAAGTAGTAGTGTTCTGTACCTTCGACGGTGCGTCGTCTATGTCTTGTAAAGGAACAGGCGACAACTTCTCGTTCGTCGTCTCTGTCTTCTTATTGGAACAATTTCTCGTGGCACCGGGTATCAAAGGCGTGTCAATGACGATATTGACCCGTACGCGTCCATTAGACGTCGATGAATTGATTCGACGTTGCGGAGGTGCCGAGCCAGTTCTTCTCGTCTTTACTTCAAACTTCTCCAGTTCATTCGGTATGTTCGCTGCGGCTGTTCTCGGTACTGGACTTCCCAATGGCACTGCTGTCGTCCTACCATTTTCATTTCCCTCCGTTATCGGCTTTGCTCGAAGCACAGACAGAACTAGGATTTTCTCCTCGTTCGTCTTGATCATACGACAAATTCTGTTGGTAATTGGCTCTTCTTTATTATTATTGACAGATTCGTCTTCCTTGCGGTACAGGTTCGTCGTTACTGCCGTGTTCAAATATTCTTTCGCTTCTTCCATCTTGACATTCCTCCCGTCATCATGGCCATCATCTTGGTCGTTCGCATCTTCGTCGCTTTCCTCGTTATCGTCGTTGCCTTGCATATTGTTATTCTTAATTTGAGATATCGACCCCGCGAACGAAGCGTTTTCAAGGTTTGCTACAAGAAAAGCACGATTTGAGCAACTATGAAAGCTTGCACGCTTTTGTATAGCTGAATGACCACCGGGCTTGTTTTCCGTATTAAACGAAGCAGCGAATATTTCGGTATTTGGCAAGGTCGTTGACAAAAAGTCCGAATCATTCTTTTCACAATCCTCTGGCCCATTGCCGTCAAATGGATTAAGATATTCGTTGAACTGGAATGAAAACATTTGCTATGCCTATCTGTCTATTGAAAGGTGAATATGCGATAGTTTACCTCGGATCGGATAGCCTCGCAATCTTTCTCATCTTCTGTCCTCGTTATATTCATTTGCTTACTCCTCGCGTCCCATCCTTTATCCGCTGCATTTACGATCTCGTAATCGTTCTTAGATTCGACTTCCGCCCCAATACACTTGTCCACGCTTTCATTCTTTGAAGATTCCTTTTGAGGACTTTTTGAAGACTTAGGCTGTTCCGTTATGAAAGTAAGATTTTTGCCCGATTTCGAAAGAGGTGGCGAAAGAGGCGGCGAAAGAGGCGGCGAAAGTGGCGGCGAAGATGGGCTGGCGTGACATTGTTCCTCGAGTATTCCGTGCGCAAGAAAGATATCGATGTTCGTTCTGTTTACTTCCCTCGCTTTCCAGGCTAGCCTGAGCCTGTCAGCAAGTTCCTGCCTCGAATAGAGAAGCGTCGATCGGTCACGATCGGCACCGCTTTCATTCCCGCAACTTTTGCCGTTCACCAACGGTTTAAATCTGCTTGGGATCCGCTGTGCTATGACTTCTACTCTCTGCCGTTGTCGATCTGGCTGCTGTCGCGGCGACTCCTGGTGCTCGCGACGACGCTGATTCTCCACCCAGGCAACCCGCACCTGCCGGAAGCCAGACGGTTATCGCGCTGAAAGAAGTCCATTGGAAGCGCATTAGAAGTTTACAGGGCCAAACCTGAGGTCTTTCGTCACAGAACGGAGCGGAGTTTGTCGCGCGTACTCTCAGCAGTGAATTATCATCATCAGCGGATCTTTGGCGTCGGAAATGGTCTCCGTGTCGTCGCTGGGACCGTCGAAGCTGTTGCAACGATACCTGCTTTACGGGTCCTCTCGATCGTTCCGAGTTCGACATCGTTGGCAAAAAAGAGTTGCCAACCAGCGCGCGTTTTACCTTTAATAACGCACTTAACTAACCGATCTCATTATCTCATTCTTAAGTAGCTACAGACCACGTGCTCAATATAACTCACATAGTTGTATTCATTCGAATTTGTACGCGCATCGGCGAACTGACTTTGAAGGAAGATATGTAGACGATGGCCATGGTACACTCGCGGTTCCTTTTCCTTACCCGAAACTTACGCGACGAAGTTCATCCGTAAATACAGATTCGTGAACGAATTGTATGCCGGCAGCGACGAGCGCCGACTGACTGTTAGACGGCTAGCGATCCACCGCGAGTCGGACTCATTTGATGCCGCGAACGTCGGCCTTTGCTCTACTAGCTACGTCACCCTCACCCACCTTTAACTTACCTCCCCAGTCTTCCCTCTCTCTCTCTCTCTCGCCCTCTGTCTTTATTGCCAAACCCCGATCATAGCCCCGATCATAGCGAAAAAGAGAAAGGATGCGCGTCTTTTTATTTTACTGCCCGTATTGACTGAAAATTATAAGAGATACGATATCCCATTGAATAGAGTGCAAAGAGGATCGCATAATTCCAAAATCGTACCGTTCCTATTTGTATCGTTAGCCAGAAATCCGAGACGAGGGTACGGACGCGATCGAAGCGGACATGATCAAGCTCGAAATTGAGCGTCAGTTATCCCGGGTTATTGATCAAAACTTCTTCGCCCATCATCCGGACAGACTTGTTGTCCATAGTTGCCATGGCACGGCGTCGCCGATCATTCGAATTGGCCAATTCTCTGTGTCCAACCTCGACCTCAGCACCCAACACCAACACAGGACTCGACATGGCCACGTTTTTGTACTTTCATTCACTGCGTTCTCCCTTCGACACCCTCTGGCACCTTCGGAACACGTGAATTTACACACACACGCAGTTAAACGATTTGAGCGGGAAACTCGATCCTTTTGGGCAAACTCGCCGCGAAGTCGGTCAACGCATAGACGTTCCTTCGGAAAATGGAAAGAAGCCTAGAAATGAACCCTCTTATTTTCGCTTTCGAGCCTTAGACCGAGCCCGGCCTTAAGTGGCACGCAATTCACTGACAAACGCATTTCCATTTTTTCAGTAAAGCCAATGAATGAGAAGGAATCGACGTCTCTCTCGGCTGAACTTACTATGAGTACGCTCGAAGAACACGTTTGCCGATTCAAAATATCCTTAAATATATGGTTCTACGTTTATCCGAAATTAGTAGCGTAGGACGTAGTAGCTTATTTCCTTGACTCGAAGTATGTCGGCACCCACACCAGGTACTGCAAAAGCCGTCTTCTGAATTTGAAGCAGGCGTCGCGCAGGAAATATTGCGATCGGCCTTCAATCTATGCGAGTACGAGATTTTGGAGGACAATCTTTTAAGGATGATCCTTCCGGAAATGCACGGTTCCCTGTCAAAGGTAGGCTTATCCGATATGTTCCGATCAGTCATCCGCACTCTCTAATCAATCTTCTCGCGGTCTTTTCCGTTAAAAAAGATTTTCAAAGCGATCGATGATACCTTGGGGAAGAACTATGACGATACCGCTGCCGCCAGCACATTCAGCGACACAAGGAATAATCTCTCAGTCTGCGAAGGACTTTTTGATCTTTGGCAAATATGTTTAGATCGGATCTCAAAGCTTGGCAAATCGATACCTGCGAACGCCGTCAGATCGTTCCTTGAAACCCTACCTGAAACTATTATGGCGTGCTTCCAACATTGCAAGTCAAGGTAGCGTAACGTAAGTGTCAGACGTACGGAGTGATTCTAAGAAGATATTGGAATCTTTAGCGAAAGCCTGTACGGGCCGTTGTTCGAGAAGTTCACTGAGAAATTGGCGAGTCTCTTTCGGAGGGCGAACGCAAACCTCCGCCTCTTCCTCACCACTTTGGAGAACGATGTAATTGTCTTCGACACGGACGTGGAATCGGAAACGCGACTGCTGGCGAAAGGTAAGCGATCCCATTACCCCGTAACGGTACTTTAACGCGGACTACTTCGGCCTTTTGTTGCATCGCCAGATTCTTTATTGTCTTTGATACTGAGTTATTTTCGAACAGTCGTAAACAGAGTGGGCGCGGCAGCCGTTACAGCGAATGGGATGGATCTGAAGACATTCGTTGAAACGATCAAAAGTTTTGCCAGACTAGCCTTGACGCATCATAATTCCATAAATCGAGTTTCGCCAGAAAGCGTTACGATTCATATCCGTTCTTTGGCAGAGAGCGCTTGCCTTATTCTTTCACAAATTCAGGTACGTAATCTGTGAGAGTGAAGCATAATATGACATTCCTATCTTTCATCTTTCTCAATTTAAAATGACCGCACGGTGTAGAAGCCGGGTGCGCGAATAGAAGAGAGGGGGATAAAGAGCGTCAGTCTTATGGTGAAGATAATCGAAAAGTTAATCGCTGTATACGGATCAGCCACGAGTAAGAAGACGTTGTTTTCTTTGGTCGAACTTCTTGTCGAAATCTATAGGTATACTTTGATAAGAGTAGAGAGCGTTATAGCTGATTGATCATTACGTGTCAAGATCCGAATGACATCCTTAGGTGTTCCCCGTCTCGCCTGAGAGTGTCGATGATTGAAGAGAGGACAATCGAAATGGTGGGCAATCGCGTATCAGTCGTAGGAACGGAGCTTCTCCTCAGGGGGATCATCGACACGAACGTTCTTCAATTTAGACAGGTGCGTGAAGGCTCGTCGAACGGTACTGGAACGATACTGTGGATAGAACCGATGCCTCTCATTACTTTCGATAATAAAATGACGCTCGATCCAGATATCGATCGCGTCAGTCTAGGCGATTTGCGTGACTCAATGCGATTCGTTAAACACGAAAAGAGAGTTAGAGAGCGAGAGAAGGCTGATCGATTCCGAAATATTTTCAGGTATACTTCGAGTATGGCAGAAGGCAGCTTGACGTTGATAAATTGGGCTACCACACTCTGACCTTGGCCATTATGAGGAAACTCATTGCACAGTATCATCGCGAATGGACAGTTGGGCCAGAATCTATCATAGACGTTGCCTTTAAAACTACCGATCGTTGTGAGTGACAGTTCGGCTATCGGATTTTTTGCCCCTAACTTCTATTCTTTCGATTCGTTTGCTTTTTAACATTTTCATGGAAGTGCACGAAGAACTATGCTGCGGAGAAGTGGAACTTTCGATTGCATGTCAGTCAAATGATCAGTTGCGAGCAGTTGGTATTTACGAAGCAACGTTGATGTCAATTTGTCAGCTCGTTACTAAAGTATCATCCTCTGATTTTCATATCGTCGAGCTCGTTCTAATGAAGCACTTGCTCAGCGGACAGTATTGGAGTTCGTTGCTCAGTTTGGACGTATGGTCGTTCGTTGGACGGTCGGTATATGGTATATGTGAACCACGGTAAAACGATCGACGGTGAAGCGAAGACCTAGAATAAAGTCTCTTTACAGGTTTGCGTCGACGAAACTCTGTGAGAGTTATGTAAAGTACTTTATGAAAATTTACGCGACGCTTGAGAAGCAAGGCGATCGCGTGGAGACGATTGTGCTCGGAAATCTCATCGAAAGATTCTACTCCTTACTGCCGAGTGACACGAGACACGCCATAGTCAATGATCTACAGCGAACGGAGCTTCACTCCTGGATTCCTCTTTTACCCCATCTGCCTGACAGAACAAAATCTCTTTTACGGGATCGCCTCAAATATTCTCTTTCGATATCAACGGTTTTTCGCGATTTGCATCGAGAAGGTCTTTCTCGTCACTGGTCCTATCTCGTAAGAATGAGTTCTCTCTTATTTTACAGCAGTGTCGCTGCTTCGACTTCTTTTATAATAGTATCAGTAACGGTTCGCACGCTTCTCTGGCAGATTCAACTGTTGAGAGCCGTGGGAAAACTTGAATGTACGGAAGATACGAAGGCCATTGAGGTTTCGATGGAAATTTTGCATCTTCTCAGACGTACGATCGAAAATTACGACGAGAGGCAAGGGCATCTGGCAGCAGAAATGGTATCGGCATTACTCGACGTGCCAGGATCCAGGCTAGCTCAGAATCAACCGCTTTCCTCGGTCCGAACATCTCCTTCCGCAATTATAAACACTTTCAACACATTTCGCACATTTATCAGATTTCGCTTCATATTTTCCAGATGCTGAGCGCCGCCGTTGGCGTCTCTTTATTCCTGCCTCCGCACCTAATTCTTAGAATGGCTTTTTATACACGAGACAGGGCGAGTTTTTTCACCGCTTCTAGTCCCGTTCAGAGTGCGGATGCACTCGCAGAACTGACTTATCGAATGTTGGACGAAAAAAAGCCGATCGTCTTCCAGGAGGGCCTGGAGTCATTCGATCGAATTGCAAACGTCTGTTCAGATGAGAATCTTCTTCGAAAGTTAGCCAGTGCCGTAATGAAAAAAGGCCCGTGGGTCAGTGAGATCGTTCGTGCTTATATGTCGAATTCTCAATGTTGCAACATTCAGGGCTATACGAACGTTCACTCGTATATTCGTCATCTGGCACGCATCTCTGACCACTCACCTGCCCACGTCTGCAATAATTACGACGATTCTCACAAAGACGAGAAATGCCCGAGAATCGAAGAAGATTCCGACCTCAATTTTGACCAGCAAGTCGACGCGGTATGTCACCGATTAAATGAATTTTTCCAACGGAAATCTGATATCAGTGCTGACGCCATGAAAAAATTGAGAACCGCACTTGCGAGACTTACCGACCCCTCTTACCCTACGTATTGAACAAGTAAATAGAAAAATCTCTCTGTATCTATCTTACTTATTAAAACACTCGACTGAATTCTCAGAAATCTATTTCAAATTAGCACTGCTTTCCTACAGGGATCCCTAAGTAGAAAAAGAAAACTTATCCTCAATTTTCACTATAAACATATAACAAAATATAGGGATAGATCTACCACCTTATGCCATTTTATAGGTCACGAACTGAAATACCGACCTCGCCTGTACCTACAAACGGTTGAGTGGAAATTCGATAAAGACAAAAGCGAAAGTCCATTGAACATTGATAAAGTAGGAATCGTTTCATACGGCTTTACATGAGACATTAAAAAAGAAACGATATTGTAATTTTCTACAAATTTCGTGTCAATATGTAACGATTTGTCAGGTTAAAAAGGAAAGATTAAAAGCGATAAATAAAAAAATATTTCGTCGATAACGTTGTTTCGAGTGATAGAACGAAGAGACAGAAAAATCCGTTCTACCCTTTAACTTGTCTATGATAATATTCGGTAGACATTGGATGGACAATTGATCATGCGGTTGCGACGCAAGGGAAGCAGAACTTGTTTGAACTAAAAGATTCGATTTGTCAGGAGATTGTCAGTAGTGGCGCTGGTTTTCTGCTGTGAAAGAGCGATGAAATAACGCTGAGAGTAAAGGTTGAATGTCCAATGTTGAATATCAAGGCGATATCCTGAGGAAACGAGATCTTAAGCTAGATTGCGTTAAAGCTTCTATTTAAGTGGCGTGTTTCATCCGCTTTACCGTCGGAATTCATTTTTTGACGAATCATTGTGTACGTAGTGTTTAAGCTGCGAACATGTCTGACAATGTAAATAGTAATAATCCGTTTGCCGGATTGTTTTCGACGATAAATGACGCCGTGTCGTTCTCGTCGCAAAACCATGTGTGGATTGACGAAAATGACGATGCTAACGCTGTCAAACAACCTACCCTAGAACGAATTGATCGTGACCGTGAAGATTTGAACGGTTCCCGAATGTCTGCGAATGAGGAAGCAGACGATCAGTTAACCGACCGACTTGTTGAGGATGTATTCGGTCTGACGTTACGCTTCAACGGAGAGGATGGATCGACCAAACGATTGCTCTTCATCAATACGGATTCTATAGAACATGCAGTCTTCGAACGATTAATGCTTTCCCAGCCAGAGTCTAAACTAATATCTGCCGGAAGTCTAAATGAAAACTCTGTTGACAGTCATACCGTACAGCCATTGGTAATAGCGTACCTCTTTGAAAGCTATTGCCGTTTACAGCGATACCTGTCCGATAAGGAGGCATTTAAAGTGGCTGAGGATATACGTCGCATCATACTTAGAAATGTTGCAACCGCGCTACAAGAACCAGACTTATTTCAGGGCCAAGAGGTATCAAATCACTGTCTATGTTTATTCCTCCAGCGTCTCCGACGCTGACAACCGTCTAATGAGTTTCGAGCTGATCCAACGACAAGTTACTCCTGTTTCACAGATTTATGTCCAATTTATTTCATTGTTCATGGGTGGAATTACAGTTAGTCCAGAGCTATCATCCTTCACGGACGGAATAGCGGCAGAGTTACAGTCAGGAAGCGAAGATAACGACAAAGACATTGCCACTGCCTTTGATCCGATTCTCGATATTATTCATAAGGAATCGGCACAGAGTAATCTTCTTATGTACCGCCAATATTGGTTCAGTATTCTTCATGTCTTTTCTTCTTCCGAACCTTTGGCCAAATTATTGATTCGACATAGTACCCCAAAGAGTAATCAAGGGTGCGCGTACGCCGATACGTTGCTGGGTGCACTTCTCAGTTTAAGCTGCTTACCGAAGACAGCGGACGGATCGTTTGACTTTTTTCATAAGTCGCACCAGCAGGTGAATCAAAGCTATTTTAAGAAATTGGATAATTTAAACTTTCATAACTGTTTTGTGTTTTACCATAGTCCAGAACGGTTGAAAACAACATTTGGATGGCATTGGACGGTTTGAGCGAATCGCTGCAGAAAATTTTTCATTCTTTGTTGAAGTGCTCTTCGGAAGTACGCCATTTAACTTTACAATGGATAGCCGACTGTCTCCACGCGAACGCAAATCGGGGTAAACTTTTAAATGCTCACAACATTAGTTTGGGTGCGACGCTGTGTGTCTCGGACGGTTTCATGCTGAACCTAGGCAATGTTTTGTTACGACTTTGCCAGCCATTTTGCGCTAAGATCAATGACAATAAAGTACCAAAGATCGATCCCACTTACTGCGCAGCAGAGGTACGTATTAATAGTAGTAGTAAGAAAATAGGATTATAGGAAAGTAAGAAGGGTGTGATACGTTTTCTAGGCTAAAGACGAAGAAGAAAGCAGACATCGAGGCTTGCATATGAAAGGTATGACATCGGAAACTTGCATAATACCGCGCCTGGAAGGACAAGAGAGGCCAACTGCTCAGTCTTTCGGATTCATAACTGAGTGCTTCTTTTTAACTCATCGGGCGTTGGATCTCGGCTATAGGGTCGTCTTGGACAAGTTAATGAGAGCAAATCAAGATTTTGTTGGTATTCAGAGAGTCTTTGATGACGCTCAAACCGGTGGTACTTCGGAAGTCTGGGAAGCCATAACTCAAAGCATGGAAATGGCAATTGCAAAGTGCGCAATTACTTCTAGTCATCGTTGAATCGTCGTCCGTTCTGTCTATAGAGAGAATTTTACTTCCCAGGTTCTTGTCGTTGAGAGCTAGCCTGTTGGCACCCGAGATGTTGAATCTTCTAGCAAAATTCCACGCAACAACTGCCTTCTGGCTCATACAAGTCAGTTTATGTGAGCTACCGAGCGTATCTGATACAGGTGAACTCGATTATGCGCCAAAGCAATACATACCTGTTACCTTTCCGCTACCTGACGTTGTCCCGGACACGTTAAGGTACTAATATATACTTGTCTTCGCTTAATTAGAAGATTTCTTTGAAAGTACTATGCCACTAAACTATTGCCAACAGGTGCATTCCTGAATTTGTAGTAGAGAACACGGTGGGGTTCCTATGCTTTTTACGTCGATTGCATCAAAATACGTTTGAAGAGCAAGGATCGAGTTTTTTAAATCCAATTCTGACAGAGGTAAGTTTTGCTACCGCTATTGGTGAAATTTTGCGCCTTTCACAACGTCATTCTATCGTGATATCAGATTGTCGCGTTGATGGCATCGCAACATCGTCTATATAATCCTCACTTACGAGCACGTTTAGCCGAAGGACTAGAGGCACTTTTGCCTGTCACAGACGAGACTAGGGCAAATCCGAGAACACCCAATTTAGGAACATTCCATAGAGAACAGTTGTTTATTTCACATCCGCATAGGTCACAAGTATGTAAGATATTTCGAATGAACGTACATGCGCATAGTTACAAATAGTTGGCATCTCTCTTAAGAATGCCATTCTTAGATAGTGGAGAATCTGCTTCACGTATTCGTGAGCATCGAGATGACGGGACAGAGTGTACAATTTGAACAAAAGTTCAACTATCGGCGACCGATGTACGTCGTCATGGATTATTTGTGGACAGTACCCGAGCATCGAAATAATTTTGTGTAAGTAGCGCATTGAAGCGATCGATTCCTAAACTGAACACATTAAATGGTATAATTCAGGTATTTGGCACAAGAAGCAGAAGCTAACATGGAAGCAGCCCAACCACCGCTATTCTTGCGTTTCATTAACTTATTAATGAACGACGCAGTTTTCTTGTTGGATGAAGCTCTTTCGAACATGGCGCAATTGAGAAGGATGTTACAGGCTAGGTATGCATCTACGCCAATCTAGGCTTTTACTTGGGGGCATTTACTGGGTTATCAATTAATGTACTTTACGATTGATTCGATAACTACTGTTCATGCTACATTTTTACATACATACATTTTTTTCTCATTATCAAGAGAAAACGGCGAATGGGAGAAACTGCCACAGCACGAGCGTGACCAGCAAGCCAGTCACCTTCAGCACATCGGAATGATCGCACGAATTGACAATCTTCTCGGCACAAAGACGATACACACACTTAAGATGTTGACATTTGAGATAAAATCAATTTTCTGTCACCCGACCCTGGTCGATCGAATCGCATCAATGCTCAATTATTTATTATTACAATTGGTTGGGCCTAAGAAAAAAAATTTCAAAGTAAGTTGCCGACTCTTGACACATAGACTTGCGGGTAGATTCAACATGCTGTATTTACGGCATTATTAACATTCATTTTTTATTATCTAGGTCAACGACCAGAAAGAGTTCGCGTTCAATCCCGCCAATCTGGTGTTAAATATATGCGAAATATACAAAAATCTTAGTAAAAATGAATCGTTTGTACTCGCTGTGTCACAGGACGAGAGGTCATACTGCCCTGAACTTTTCAAACTAGCCAAAAATGTGCTTAGTGAGTGAAATCTCTTTCTGCTAATGCATCAGATCTTGCACATTTCAGCTCGGTAAGTGCTAATAATGAAATGTATCCTCCTAGTTCGTATCGGAGGTACGGGCATACTTGGACATTTGGACGAATTTGCTAAAACTGTCGAAGAAATGGCGAATCAGAAAAAAACGGACGATGAAATATTATTTGAAGCTCCAGATGAGTTTCTCGATCCTATTATGTCAACTCTTATGACAGATCCAGTTATACTACCCTCATCCAAGATCATTATCGATCGTCAGACCATAGCAAGGTTCAGTTCATTTTCAATACTGCAATGTCTTATTTAAAAAATGTTAAGCTTCAATACAGTGTACGTCACGGTTTTGCCGTTTTTTTTCTTTTCTGTGTTTTCGCTTCAGGCATTTGCTGAGTGATCAAACCGATCCGTTCAATCGTTCTCCGCTTACCATGGACATGGTCAAATCGGACGTTGAACTTCGCAAAAGGATTCAAGAATGGTTATCCCTGAAGAAGCAAGAGAAGTCAGCTGTTGTTAGATGAATTAGAAAAAAATTTTTGAAGAACGGCGCTGTTATAGACCTGCTCTTCAAACATGCATGTTATCACTGTGAAAATTGTACCGCGTGTAATTTCAGCATTATGCCAATACTTTAATTACCTGTATGAAAATGAACAATTGTAAAAGTTTATTAAAATCATAGACGGTAGCGACAAGGCTGATTTAACCGGTGACGAAATTCTATCTTTCACTATATTACGTTCTTTAACGAATATCCACTGTTATCGAGGATGGGTAATATTTTCTAATGTAAGTATCGTGCAATGAAGCGCAATCATTGCTGCGATCAGATGCTATACATTGAAGGGAAAAGAATCGATCGCTCTTGCCAGTCGTACGAGGCATTGTCTATAGAAAATAATAAACTGGGATAGGAGGAGTAGTAGAGTAAAAGTTGTAACATATGTAGTATTGCGATGTGAATTGGCAACATCCGATTGTGTGTGTGTGTGTGTGTGTGTGCATGCATGAGCGATCGAGCGTTGGAAGATTCTAGAATGAGTTGGTTGCTAGAGAAGTAAATAAGATGAGCGACCGATGGTGTGATCCGCGTTTCATTTGTTTGTAAGAAAAAAAAGAGCGAGGGCTTCGCTCGAGAGGCAGTCGCCACGAGACCATCACGAGGAAACGATCACGGGGAAACGATTCGACACACGCGAAACATTTTATCTTGTATTGTTGTTCATTTCATTTTAATAAACATCTATTGTATCACTAAATTCCCACACATATATAAAATATATTATCATGATAAGAACGTACCGTGTACAGACATAGTTTGAAAATTGGAATCACGTGCTATTATTTCAATTGTTGATTGAACAGAGACCCTCTGTTAAATCATTAAAGTCTGTAACGAACCACGGAGAGCGCGACTTGACAGATTCTCTAATTACGTTTCCACCGTATCCTGAAAAAAGCATTTGAAAATGAAAAAAACGTTGGAACAAAGTAGTGGAATAAAAAAAAAAAGAATCTGAATGGTATTCAGAATGTATTCACCTATAAAGGCATTCGCCGGCGGGGCAGCCTCGAGATCTGTTGCTCCGTCTCCGACGTGTACGATACATTTTAAGCCCCTTTCCTTCTTCAGCCGTCTAATTACCTCCGCTTTGCCGCCGCTCCTTGAAGTAGGCTCGTTTTCATCGAAACCGGCAAATCCTCCTATCAACACGAAAGCTTGATAGAATCGACTTCATTCGGTAACGTCACGAATCTTTCCTTAGTTCCTCGGTAATCGGAGGGAAAAGTAAAATAATATTTACCTGTAAAATAAAACTTCAGTCTGTTGGCATAAACGTTTTCCGGTGCGATATTCAGTTCTGCCGCAACTGGTGCGATCAGACAATGGAAGCCTCCAGAAATAAGAATGACTTGCTTATTAGACAAATGCAATGTCGAGATCAAGGTTCTACAATTTTTTTTTGACAAACGGTAAAATTGATACATTCGGGCGTGGTTTTATGTAAGTTTTACTCTACTCTTCTGCATAGCACTTTTAAGAAGTTAATGAAGAATTACTTGATTCCTGGACTGAGTTTCGGTGGATGGGTATGCAAAAATTGTTTTATTTGCGTCAATGTTGGTCGTATGATATTTAACCTGTCAGCTAAGGACTGTTGAAAGGTCATATTTCCTTGCATCGCTTGTTTAGTTCTGTAAAATAAGAAAATTGCGTTAAAACATGTGTACATATGTATGTATGTATATACATATATACATAGAGAGAGAGAGAGAGAGAGAGAGAGAGAGAGAGAGAGAGAGAGAGAGAGAGAGAGAGAGAGAGAGAGAGAGAGAGAGAGAAACGTAGCCGCTCGTGTATAGTAGGCATGTGTAGTAAGCTTACAGATTTGCAACTTCTTCACCCTTTCCGCAGAAATGAGCGAGTTCGTCAATACCTTCTTCTTGTATAACGGTGGAATCCACGTCAAAAGTAATCGCATCCGCATCTCTCCAAATACTCTTTACATCCTCCATACTATGTGGCAATAAGGCAGCTAAACTTCCGAAGAACATAAAGGAGCAGTTGATAAGCGAAAACGTTTCAATAAGCCATATTGGATAGAAGATAATAGATTTACCAAGTGACTTCTGTAGGCATTCGCGTAAGAGGTACATGCTCTCGGTCGTACAGAGACTATAGTTGTCTCGACATAATATTGTACGATCAATGACGATAACCGGCTATTATGTCGATTCGAATATTCCTGCAGGATTTCGAGGTTAATCGGACGGCGCTGTTGCGCTCGATATTTCTACACTTCGACCGATTTCGTTTAACCGACAAACGTTTAACCGACAAACGTTTAACTCGAATTTAGTCTAGCATCTAGTTAATATTCTGAAAAAAATCACAGTTCCAAATCTATATCGCATCGCATTCTTTGACGTTGCCGTCGATGCATAATGACGTCCGCGACTTGAATTGGGAATATATTAACCGTTAACGATCGTTGGTCGCATGCATAGAATGAGCCAATCGTGGCTTGACGCACTTCGTAGGCTCGCTTTCTGAAATGTCGCATTTTACGGTAAATGAAGAGACTTATAATACGGAGCCTGGTTCGTAATATCGTTTATTTTCTACGCACGCGCTTCTACAAGTATATTCGTCCTGTGTACTGGCTAATAGACTCCCCTATTATCACGATATGACTTGTTTACGTCTGATAAAGATGCCCTCATATCTCTGATGTACACGATTACCCAACTTATTGTCTAATTTCGTGCCGAATCTGTTGATTCGCTTCTTGATGGCAGATGGTGTAATTAAAAAGTATCCCATGTTCTGAAAGTTGAAAGACGCGTATCTTGTGTACTGTTTCGTAAGTAATTGAAAATTTCTGTTACGGCGAAGTAGCTGTTAAATTGTATACGCTTTCCACGTTATAACCCTGTAGTTTAGCTATCGGCTGAAATTAATGAATTTTCGAAAGAATTGCGGTAAAGTAAATGAAATCGAACGCATCGGTGGATAGGTTTGTAAAGGCTAAGAGCCCGTATAACCGATTACGTACCTGCTGCAGCCCTGGTAAGAGGAGTTAAATGCCAAGACATTGCACCGACAGAGAATACGTGGCACCGGGCACGCCGTGTCAAGTCACTGAGCGCCTTTTGTGCGAATCTGAGAATGACTATCGTCGATCATATATGTTCGGTGGCGCCGTCTATACGCGCGAATCCCTAAACTTAGACTCATTCGTAATGCGACAAGATAATTTGGAGTTAGCCAATTTTCAGGATGGTGTGTTATCGCAACGTTCTCTTGAATTGCACATTTAAAAGGCGGAACATAAATGTCGTCGCTCGCTGGAATGGTTGTAATGATTCGGCGTCGGCGGGTGGTTCGGCGGGTGGTTCGGCGGATGGTTCGGCGGCGTCGGCGGCAATCGGCGGCGTCGGCGGCGTCGGCGGCTTCGGCGGCAGCGGCGGCGGCGGCGGCGGCGGCGGCGTCGTCGTCGTCGTCGTCGTCATCATCATCCTCATTGTCGGCGTCGTTGTGAAAATCTCTCCGAGGCAAGCAAGCGACGCTTCCCGGCGCTTCTTAGCGCTTACCTAACGCTTCAACAGTGATTTAACTTTGTCACACTGTGTCGTTTGCCAACGAGATTTTCTACGAAAGAGGCAGAGAAGAGAGGGACAAAGATGCGCTGTCTTTCGAGGTATCATTCGTTCGTCTTCCTCCTTGCGGTCCTTATTTATAAGGCCAAAACGAATTCGATTCGGCATTGCCCAGCCGACATTAGCATCCCTCTGAACGATACCGATCGAATTCTCCGATTGGCGAATGAAAGTGATCGCGACGATATCATTCTTCGTTCTACTATTCTACCGCGTATTAGGAATCTCTCGATTCACGGCTATGTGTGTGCATGCGATATAAGAGATTGCGTGAGAAAGTGCTGCCAAGATGATGAAGTTTTGAACGAGAGCGATCGTCCAAAATGTGTCAAGATGCCGAAGAACTCGACGTTTGTCGATCTCCGTCCTGAAAAGGATCAACTCGCGCCGGAGCTGCAGGATATGAAAGGCTTGCGGGAGCGGTTTATCGTTCTCAACGATAGAAGATGTTCAGCAGCCGGAGCATACAGGCTAGAGCCAGACAACTTTGAGGAGGACAAATTTGTTCTTCAGGCGAATGGGACTCTATTAGCGACAGGATCCCTATTGCCAATGTGGAATTACTGTATGGACTGGCACGAGTCGATGAAGACTTTAACGGTCCTCGTATGTCACGTCCCTCAAGATCCATTGGCCGATTCTGAGAGTGAAGCGATATATCAAATTGGCATGCTGATATCCGTGCCCTTTTTATTCGTCACATTCTTAGTGTATGCCATTATACCGGAACTTCGCAACATCTACGGCAAGACGTTGATGTGCTACGTAATATGTCTTGTCGCCGCGTACACCTTCCTCGTCGTACCCGCTTTTCGATACATCCGCCCGGATATCTGCACTCTAATAGGTAAGTTTCTTCAATAACTTCATAATCTATCTCTCTTTCCCTCACATTCGTCCGATTAAAATGACAACTTGCCGGAAATAAACTTCCTCCGAACGTACATTCCTCTTCCAACTTATTTTCTCATTTTTTCTCATGTTTTTAAGCAACCTTACGGGTCTAAAATCTGTTCCCGAAACGTACAATAGAGCAGTAGCTTTGCCGCGATGGTAATCGTTAAAAGAAATTCGTATAAACAGTACCAACTGTTCTCTAACAAGCGCGCGTGCGTTGGACATGGCGTATGAAAGTGTGTGAAACAAATGTCCGAAGATAGGAACGTGAGATATAGCTTGAAAAATAGCGTCTGCTTGTTTTACGCTATCAAATCGTTTTGAATCCATGCCCTATGTAGCCCAACTTATTGATTCGCGTATCGTTGCGTTGACAATTTATGTGCGTCCTTCGCGATTTCTCTCGTTTCTTCGACTAGCCGTAAATGTTTTAGTTTACATGATATATTAGTGGTACGAAATTCGGTCTATGCGCATGATGCGTGCCTGCGTACGTGCGTACTATCGGCTATGTATTTCCACTATCCCGAATCGTTTGCGTTTCCACGAACGAACCACAACGGAAATCTCATCGGTCGAATCTTATCGGCGACTCCCTATTCGTTTCTTATCGATCACGATATTGCATCACACGCGACATAAATGATGTGTCGCGATGATTCGACATATGGACGTGTGTGTTTATATATTATATATTGTATATTTCAGTGCATACGCAAAACCGAGGACGTTTTGACAAATCAGCACTCTACGTATCTATGTATAAAGTATAATATAAAGTATCGTGATTCGCACAAGAGACGTACTTAAGGGGCGACAAGGTGTGCCGTGAAGATAGCGCTGAGGGTAGCGCTGAGGGTAGCACTGAGGATAGCCCTGGGGTTGTGTCCATTAAGCTTATTACGTGTCTCCTGGCTCGAAAGAGATCGCGCGTTTATTCGCCACTTCAGCCTGTAACCATTCTGTTAGCATTGTGCTTTATTTCCGTTCGGTTGCTTACGAATCATACAGACGCGACTGTTGTCGATGAGACATTGGAACACTCCGCTGGTTAATGAATAAATGCTGCGTATTCGCAGATTCTTTCAATAGATTACTTTATTCTCAGATGGAGATGAGAGCATTACATTAGATCAGTATTTCCCGAAACAGCACTCCACTAGCGTCAATTAGCGTAAAAGCAAATTGGAAAGGTTAATTAGGGCGCGCCGCAAGCGGATCTGTGGCTCATTTTTGTCTCGACATTTTCCTCATTCCGGTGTCATGATCCAAGGTATGACGGTAAGGGCAATCGCGTGCGTGCGCCGGCCGCGCAATTATCTTGCGTGATGCGTGTCAGCGTGAAAGTGAACGGTATCGCGGCGGATAGTGAAAATTGCCATCCTGCAGAGGAGCGCCGTAAACGAACGACGTCTTTCATTCTCTACAATTCTCTTCGATTCTCTTCGATTGCCTTCGATTCCGTTCGATTGTCTTCGATTCTACTCGACCAATTGCAACTGTTGACAGTAGCTTCTGCAGCCGGTTTTCCTCGTGCCGCGAGAGCAGATCCTTTTCCTCACTGTCTTTCAAGATACTCAGTTATGTCTTGGTCGTTGACGTGAGCAGCAGGTAGGCTGCGAGGCACTACGCTGCGAGACACTGCCCCGTAGAACCGGTATACGGGTGCATTTTAATTATTTCTGTTACGCCGCGGTACGCGTACGTTATCTGTGAGTCGCGTATATATGCATTTTATTCGCTCATAGTACCCCAAAGTACAGATGATCGGGGGATGTCAGGATTGACAGAAATAACACCTTCGACAGTGTTACACGTTAAGGAGTCGATAAATAGACATGCGTTGTTTTACATCTTGCCGATGAAATTGTGTGTAGCTGAGGACAAGTGAAAGTGATGAAAAAGTTATTGGGGTATCTTCTTCCGATACGACCTTCTTCCGATACGTCTATGTATCGTAAGAAATGACAATTTCGTTCGTAGAAGGAAATTCCTGGGAGCAGAGGTCTTTCTTAATCGGTGTGTTCGTTGCCACCGCTTTCGCCACTACTTTCGCCAGTTTACTAGGTACGTTTCCTCATCGGTGTATTCCCGGCGAGTAAAGATGTTCTTGTGAACCATTCTCACTGAGATGCGTACCAGTATCGGACGCGGAGCAGCGAATTTCAGCGTGAAAGGAAATTTCTCTGGGCACTCATGTGAATAACGTTGAACTGTTATGTGCGCAACGGTCTAACGTTTGGCCCTTCTGACATACGCGTACGCTGGAAATTTGTGTGTGCATCGCACACCGGCCAATCACGCACGATGTCACTTTGGAACGCGCCCTATGCGCTGGAACCGGTTCTTTCAACTGCGCGGCCAGTAAGCTTTCTAACCAAGGCGCCATTCTTCAAATTTCCCTAAGAGCGTAGAGTCAGCAAGAGTGTAAAGCGAATTTATCAACCGTCAAGACTTGTGAATAGATCTCGCCGTAAGGGTCGAAGATGCCGTCGCAGAAACGTACAACAGCGAATAACGGAGAAACTGTTAACTGTAATAGCCGTTCATGTTTCAGTGTATCGTAACGTGTGAAACGGATTAACGGAATAACAGAAGGCGTTTAGGATGAAAGGATATGCGGCGGGTATGCTCGTTGCTCTGCTACTCTTGACAGAGGTATCGACCACATCCGCAACGAGATTGGCGGAAAGCCCGTGTCCGAGGTCGCTTGCGATCTTCCTCAACGATTCGGGCCACGTACCGCAGGGATCTCATGCGAAAAATCCCTATGGACGCGCGCTCCTCTACCCGCAGAATCTTCGATGGACCGAAGAGGGCAGAACTTATGGCTGTCCCTGTAATATAACGGCATGCGTCCGAAGATGCTGTCCCGCAGGTCTTGCACTGAACACCTCCGACTGTGTTCGGATAAACAGGACGAACGATCGAGGGTTGACGAGTCTAAGTATAAAACCGCTCGACAGTCAACTGGTGCGGGAGCTGCGATGGATCTCCACTATCGAGGATGCCTTTTACATAGTCGATGGCATGACATGCAACGAAGGCAAGTTTCGTTATTCGCTTGACCCAGTCAACTACCCTCAGGAAGATTTTCTACTCCAACGCAATGGCACCTTAAGCACGGCAATAGGCCTTCTCGGACAAGAGGATTATTGTTTCGCTTGGTCAGTTGAAACGTCGGACACGGTCGTCGTCGTTTGCGGAGAAGCAGAGGAATCCCTCGAAGAAGATATGGACATGGATGTTATTAATAAGAGCATCCTGCATCCGATCGGAATCGGAATATCTGTCTTCTTTTTACTCTTGACGTTTCTCGTTTATACTTTTCTGTCGGAATTGAGGAATCTTCATGGGAAAATATTAATGTGCTACATGGGAAGTCTAGTGGTGGCCTATACCGTACTGCTGACAGTATATGTGGATCGCGATGGAAAAATGAACGTGTCGGCTTGCATCGTTTTAGGTACCCCCCTTTAATGTTCGCTTAATGCGTCATTTGCCACTATATAATGCGCTTCATCTCCTCTCATAAGTTCTCTTTATTTCTCTCTCTCTCTCTCTCTCTCTCTCCCTCTCTCTGTTTCTTACTTCTTAACTTGCTTTTCTCAAACCGTGAACGTTTCTTTAGAAACTTGTAGCTCGTATATTCTCCGTTAGGCTGCTGACTGCACAGTCGGTGATAACGCTTTAATCTTTGTGCATTCGCATTTCTCATTTTTACACCCTCCGAACGTACTGAAGCGAAAGGACGTTTCGTTTCTGAAAACGACGCTTGTGTCTCCGTTTTATTTTCAGTAGGATCCATTGGGAATACTCGGAAGGTTCAGCGACGTTTCTGGACGTAGCTACTCTAATCGTAATCGCGCCTGCGCGTCTGCGATTCAACTTATGTTTTCCTGCCTTTCGCATGATCGCATAATTAGTAGAGAACCTATGCGCGAAACGCCATGATGCACGTGCTTCTGCTATCGTTAATCACGCTATGGATTGCGAGTTTCTGCGTCGACATCATTTCTGCTGTCAACGGGAACGTGACGCTCAGGCCGATTGACGAAATGACATCGACCAATGGACAGAATATATCCTCGCTTGTCGAAGAACGCAACATAACCAACGCAACTGAGGATGGAAATGCCTTTTCTACGACGGGAGACGAAATAGTTTATTTGCAGGGGCGGGCGTTGAACTGCACGGAAAAGCCGTGCGTATCGTTTTGCTGTCCTATCGGTGAATTCTTGGCCGCAGGGAAATGTAATGTATCGGTAGACGCTTCGCTCCCTCCGTTACCGCAAGTGTACACAACGACTCTCGAGCAAGAAAATGTCGAGACAACGGCGGAGAATTTCAATTTTATACAGTGGAATCCATGTTACAAAGGCGGCAAACTGTTATCACTCAGCCCGTACATTTATCCAGACGAAGAATCCTTCCTACTGCGCAACGGATCTCTTTTCTTGCCATATATGAGCAAGATTCAACTGTTAACGTTCCGAGAATATTGCTTGGCAGCAATAGCCGGCTACGAAGAGTATATCGTAGCTTACTGTCACAATAAACAGCCGACCGCCAAAGGGGAGAATGACATGAATCAGTACGGAGAAAGGATCAACTCCATTGGCATGTTATTGTCGGTACCGTTCCTTCTCATCACTGCTTTCATCTATAGCCTATTGCCCGAACTAAGGAATCTCCATGGGCGAACGTTATGCGGTTACGTGGGTACACTCGCGTTAGCCTATATTTTGATGGGTACTCTTCAAGCCATGCCACAACACGCAATCTCCGACGTTGTTTGCATTCTTCTCGGTAGGTTTTCAACTATTATCGCTATTTTCAACTATTTCACGCGGTCCCATTGTCGCCTATACTTTTTACCTTTCGGCGAATTGGCAAAATTGAGAAAATAAAGGCTAAACAGTTAATCCGCATTATGTATCCGTAGCAATTACGGAAAGCTGTGCTTACGACTGACTTACTCGTCAGAGACGATACAATTTTGCTTCAACTCCAATTCATTTGATATTTCTCGTATAACGCTGGGATGGAATTAAGAGTCGAGGGCGTGGCGCTTCTCACGTTCGCACGAAGCTTCCGCTCTGAAAGAAGCTTTCTCTCTCTCTCTTTTTCTCTCTCCTTCGTTGCCCCTCTCGTAAGGTGCTTTTTTTTTATCACAACTTCGTCCGGTATGAGTCGATACGTTAAAAGAGGGCAAAGAATTATTATCGTATACCGTCTGAACGAATTGACGGTCCCACTGGACGAAAAAGCAGGCGCAGCCTCTGCCCCATAACCAATGGAAAAGAAGTTCGAGCGAGATGATCCGAAGCGTTAGGCGCGTTTGCATCCTTTCCGGTGGTCTTTCGACCCTGTCGCTGTGATTTGTCAGAGATATGAGTAAAGTAGCAGTGATCGTGCGAGGTATGCTCAGAATGCTGCGTGGACGCGACAGGCTGGATCAGTTGAGTTTGTAGAATTGATAAGAACGGTCATGATCGCTAAGAGGCCTATTATCTGGACATCGTGCTATCGGCTGTTATTGCTGATGCTCTTACTAGCGGAGGGAAGAGCGACGAGTACGGATTCGGATGGAAAAAGTGCCTTTGAAGAAAAGAGGATGGTGATCCGCGTAGATGAGATTCGTCTTGAAGAAATGTGCGAGAGTACGCTAGATCGGGCTTGCATACCGTTATGCTGCTCTCCGGGGAGTAGAGTGAAAAATGGGACGTGCGTGAACATGAACGTGACCGTCCACGATTTACCGATCGTTCACGAGGCCATCACTCTCAGTAGATCCGATCGGCAATTGAACGATAAGAAATTTCAATTCTACGTACAGAATTATTCGTGCGACAACGGCATGTACAGTCTGGATCCGGAAGAGGACGAGACAGACGCGTATCTGATACTGACGAACGGATCGATTTACCGGTACGAGTTCGATCTTACGAAGGATCCGAGCGAATACTGTCTCGGATTGGTCGTAGGGAGATACAAGTACGACGTTCTCTTCTGTTTCGATGACGAGCCGATCGAAGAAACGCCAGACGGGATCTCCATTGCCATTCCGATCGGTCTGATATTGTCGTCGCCGTTTCTCTTCATCACTTTGATCGTTTATACGATCGTACCGGAATTGCGAACTATGCACGGGCGTACGCTTCGCGGATATGTCGGCTCCTTGTTCATCGCTTACCTCGTTACCGCATACGTGCAACTCTACCCGGACATATCGGTCATTCCCTGTATTATAATGGGTATCGTTCTCTGCCCCTTCAAATCTATCTTTACGCTCATAATAGCTTACGCTACGCTCTCAGAGTAACCCTACGCGCGCAACCGGGCAAGTTGACCTTTTAAATTGGACCTCCTCCCCTCTCTCTCATTTTCTCTCATTTTCTCTCATTTCTCCTTCGTACTTCTTTTCTTCTCTTACACCACAGACCAAATGAAACACTACTTCTGATACTTCATTCATATTCGTCGCTTCGCTATGCTTCTTACTAATCTGTCTTTTCACCGTTCGCGCCTTGAGCAATCAAAATCACACTAATCATTGCCCCGCCTTCCTTCTTTTTTTTTGCAGCGTTCATCATCCACTTCTCATTTCTCGCCAGCTTCTTCTGGCTGAACGTCATGTGCTTCGACATTTGGTGGACTTTTGGGTAAGTCGATGAGACTGTAATTGCAGAATGCCACGATAAGTATGTTTCTGCGGTCTAAGCGGAATCTAAAGATAATACACGAGTTTTCCATACCTTTCGGTTACTTTCACCTTTTAACAATAACTTTCTCAATATTTTTATATGACATTCACGGGAGAGTCTCTAACTATTTCGGTAAGCAGCTATTTGCTTCATTTATCGCTCTCATCGTTTCACGGCAAGAAATTTGATCGTCAACAAACATCGGGGGAGATTGATATTGCGGCATGGCGCAAATTAATATCCGGCGCGTGACTATAGGCGTACATAATCGTCGCGAACCCCCTCCCCCGTAAACGTTGAAGAAAAGTCATTTTTATCAGACGCAAACTAGTTTCCATATTGACATTTCCGTTCCCTCGGTTGAAGCGATCTGTTCTTAAGCAGTCCGACAATCAACTTTTTCGATTCGAATTGTTTGTGGCATTAGGCACGATCGCGTTTCGCTAAAAACGGCTTCAGGGAACCGGCTAGACGGTTAACCGGCGAACGGTTAACTGGCGAACTAATAAAACATTGTTCTATTTGCTACGATGGAAGGTAAACCGTGATGCGCGGCAAAATCGAAAGAAACTCATAACTGAAAGTGGTGCGCATCCGGTGTTGAGACGAAGAAAAGGAAAATTTGCCATCTTAAGGCTTTGTCGAGCGCTTTATCAGTATATACGCCTATAGTAGATACGGGGGATGGGACTCATTTCGCGTTATCTCATTGCCGCGCCCTACCTCCTACATCTACGTCAGCGATCAATTAGGTTGTCCGAGAGACGGTGCGGTCATCTGTTTGCTTCAACCCAATTGGGAGAGACGTCCAATTGAATGGGGGAGGGTAGAAAGAACTATGTACAGCGCCGTCAATAAAATAAACTATCTCATTTTCATCAGCAATTTCATTGATCAGCTCATTTTGATGGCCGGCTCGATGATTTCAACTGCATTTCTGCAATTTACTTGCGTAGAGGTAGTAGCTACTTGGTCATTCGAGTACATTTCAAATGATTTTCTTCTCGGGTAAGAGACATTAGGGTGATTTCCCGTGGGTTTTACTGTCACGTAAATACTGTAACGTAACGCCTAATCTTTGACGCAGATCGAAGAATGACAGGTTTGCAACTCGTGGGAAATCATAGAATTGTCGGCGCGCATATCTGAGCCCGGTGCCCGGTATGTTTTCAAGTTCATTAAAGATTATTCGCCGAAGGATTTCCATATTACAACGATGAGCAATTTGAGTGAAGCGGTTGAAGCGTCGACGGGTGCGGAAGTGTCTTATCTGAAACCGCAAAACGACAAACTCTCTTGGGAATTAGTGCCCAGGAAAGTTCTCTAGCGCGGACATAACAAGAGCCATGCTTGCGAGATCCTACGATATTTCATCTGACCAATTTACTTTTTTTCCAGCGGTTTCCGATCTCTTCAAGGAAGCGTGAAGCAAAGAGAACGGAAAAAATTCATAATGTATTCTATCTACGCCTGGGGTAGTGCTACCGTTCTCACCGGAATATGTGTCATAATGGATTTCGTACCGAGCGTTCCCAGATCATTCATCCGCCCACAATTCGGATCTAGTAGATGTTGGTTTACCAGTGAGTTTTGCACTGCACGATTTTTATCTTACAACAATGAAATATTTCCTTTCGCTAAAATGCTTTTAATCGCATTGTAATCGCTAACCTTGGAAATATTACTCTTCCGCGTGACGTATTGTACCGTTTTAATGATTTTATCGCGTCATAGTTGCATTTATTCTCGCCGAGGATAATCGTTTTCAAGAAGTTGCAGCTGAGAAGTTCAATTTGTTGCAGCGGAAGATGCAAAGGCGATATATTTTTATGGACCCGTTGGCATAACTGTACTTTGCAACATCTGCCTTTTTATCTCGACCGCCCTCAAGATCATCCACCATAAAAAAGACACGGCTCATCATCTCAAGGGCTCAGAGAGCAGACGTCACGACGATAACAAACAATGGTACGGTACATACGAAAAGCCTCACGCACATACCTTCTTCTCAATAGATCTTGTCGATCGATGAACAGGGTTACCGCTCTTTCTTTCCTTTCTAACGATATGTGTGTAATATGTTATTGTATTTACGTATCGCGAAGAAACGAACGATAGCCCAGAGATGTTCCCATGCCATCGTTTGTTTTCGCAATTACGAAATCGTTCGAAGCAACAAACGAATGATGCCGCAGACGCACTCCCACCCATCTCTTCTCTTCCCTCACCCATCAACGTTCCGCACCACCGCTTAAACACAATATAACAAATGAAACTGTTCGAATCGACGCGACGAAATCTACTTTCTCATTTCGCAGGTTTAACCTATATTTGAAACTGTTCATCGTAATGGGCATAAACTGGTCAATGGAAATTGTATCTTGGATCTGTAAGGGTTGCCCATCCTACCTCTGGTACATTACGGACTTGGCAAACACCTTGCAGGGTATTATCATTTTCGTCATATTCGTATGGAAGGATAAAATTAAACGTTTGCTCCTGAAGAGATTCGGCTGCCACGACCGATCCGTTCTCTCAAGAAATTCAACGCGTAGCGCCTATCACAGTTCGACTTCGCGTACCTGTACCACAGCCGCTCCTTTACAGGAGAAGGTCAACCCCTACGTGCACGAGAGCTATCGAACAAAGACCACTGCAACGGACGACAGTGATTGCGCTTAAGACTAACCCCCTTTTCTTCGATAACTCTCTATAGTCGATAAGAATCTTCCATCTTTCATCTTTGATACATGACACTTAATCACATTTCCAGCAGACATCGGTCTATACAAAAGCTTTCGCTATTATCGAATAATAATGTTAATGCAAAATCAGAGACAGTATTTTTCGTTAAGTCTAATTATTTCGTCTAGATAGATGTTAGATACGATAAGCCTTACCAAAGTAGCATGCGTAAAGGTGTCATTTCAAACGGGGATATAAAAAAAATTGCTCTTACCCTAGTTCTTAAATGAAACACGCACGCGATATACCGTAAGAGTTAATGAATATCAAGTCAAGCGACTCATTAACAAACACAATGTACTTCGAATCAATCTATAGGAATGATCTCACGCAAGGAATCGCAGCAATTCAATTTGCAGACAAAATGTTAGACGACACAATGGAAACACTTTGACTGCGTATGTCCGCTCGATTGGGCAAAGGTTACTTAACTTTCTACGTTTTATTTTCGTTATGAGACGTTTATTGTTATTTTCCACAGCGAAATAGTAAAAGTATATTTTTATCTTAGGAGCGTCCTCGAAAACTCATGTCCGATATGTGTAAAATACCGTACATATTAATTTTGTACACGTTCTTTTTTAATACATGATGCTACTTACATTATATGTCAGTTAGATAATGGTACTCGTAGAAATTATTTACGCTCTGCAGAATACCTAAAGAACAGTTGCCGCGTGAAAAAGGACAGTTTAAAAATGAACTGCGTCACACAAGCGTCCGTTCTTCAATAAAAAGTTTCTTTAAGCCTACGAGGAAATATTTACACATTACGATCACTGCTAAATGTGCTCTCTTCTCAAACTGCAGTATAAAATGCAGGAGTTACGCGAACATATCTTCCCGATCAGCCCCAACACCGTCGCCATCTTCCAAACTTGAGAAATTAAGGAAATGTGCTGGCCTATGAACTTCGTGGTAGAATTCTTTTGGATTCGCAAGCTGAAGTTCGTACTTCATGTTCGGGTCATGTCTTACGCCTGAAAGCATCATAACGTAACGTCAGGGTACAGGGTGTAGGGTCAGGATGCAGGGTCAGGGTGCATATATTTTAAGGGGCAGATATTGTAAAGGGATTCAATCTTACCCATGAAATTATAATTCCATGATCCTTGACTGGGTACCATAAAGAAGCCGAGGAATCTGTCAGATAGGAGCATCTGTACTTTTTCGTAGTGACTAGGGAGGTAACCCTTCGGATTGTTTCCCTTGTCTGTATTCTGCTTGCCCCATTCAAAGCCGCTGAAGAACGAATAAAGAAAAAAGCATTGATAAATAAGGGGCGAGGGATGGTAATTAAATGGAGTGATATTCGGAGTTGATATTCGGAAAACATACCTTGGTGTCAATTTGTACGCTGTCAAGGAGCACGAGCCGGGGGTGAAACTGCAAGTGATCACTATAGTCTTTTCACCGTCCCAAATCGAATTCTCTGCCATGATTCTAGCGTGTGTCGAGATATCCTGCGGCGACAATTGCGGTAATTCATTTGGCTGTGTGTGAATCCAGCCCAAAGGCTCCATTTCCTTAAGATACTGATGGTTCGGCAATGTGTTCGGTAGATGAACCGTTTGATGAGTGCCCCATTGCGGTGCCATCACTATGCATCTGATCTCTTTCACCTGAGGATTGTCCGGTGGACTAATGCCATACAAATAGCCTGCGATCTGAACGGAAAGGGAACGATTAATTATGATCGGCAAGTGAAAATTAATAAGAGGATCGGACTCGGAATCGTACCTGTGCTCGCAAATCGGATATCGTGACGAACTTCTTGAGGACGTTTTTCGGCAGGATGTAGGTGTATCCTGTCTCCTTTATGTCGTCAGAAGAGACGTAAATGTGATTCGTTCGAAGGTGGAGATTGGTTGCAGAGATCGCTCTGACGCGCCATTCTGTCTTCGAACTAAACGTCTGAGTCTCGTAATTGGACGTCGTCGCCGTAATTATTTCATCGCCGTGCTTGTTGACAGTTCTAGTAGTCGTCGCTGTAAGTTGCGACTGCTCCTTCGTTTGCTTCTCAATCTCGGCGATCTGTTGCCGTTGCGCCGATGGCGCACTTATCTCCATACCCAATATAATGTCTCGAATTTCCGACTGCGTAAGAGAGGCTACGTTTACGCTGTTAAACATAAATGGAAGTTTATTATGAAGAGACCCGCTGCGCGCACCGATAGTAGCGATTAGCAAATTTCTACTCACTTATTCTTCTTGCCGTAATCCGCGAGAATGAGATCCTTCAGTTGCACCTCGACCTTAATCCATTCATCGTCCGTTAACGAGGGCCAAATATGATGTGGTTCCGTGATAGTCGTCTTATCGGGCTTAAGTACAACTTTCGTTCTTTCGGTATTAACGTGCAACGCGCGAAGTATTAGAATTAAACGTGAAAATGCAGTATAGGAGGAGATGGTTTTCAGCCAGTCGTCATATAGATTAAACAAAACCATCTGCGGCTCGGTAGCCTTCAAGATGAGATCGCCGAACTTCTCAACCTTCAAACAGGCCTGGAACGGTAGTTGCAGTTCTGAGCCTTTAATTACGATGTTAGGGAAGTCAAGCAAGTGGACTTCCAACGGATCTAGCATTCCCTTTCTCGTCACTATAATTTGTTTAGGCTGCTCTTCGACGGGTAGGGATCTAATAAGAGCGGCAACTTCTTCGGCGGTCTTCCATTTTGCCAATTGACCGAGACGTTTTTGACCGGCCCAAACAGAGGTGTGAATAATTTTCAAGAAGAGCTGACCGGTACGGGGATTAAATATAAAGATCGCTCCGTTAATAGGTTTCGTAGTTAAGTTACCCTCAAATGTTTTGTGAATGGTCACTCGATAGACATTCGTGTCGTCGACGAACCAGATAATTTGGTTAGAAAACAATTCACCGTAATTCTGCGAAGAGAGGTACGGCTCAGTCGGCTCGGACGAATAGAGTTGCAGAGCCTTTCTGATACGCTCCCGAAGTACATAAAGCGCAGGGTTTGCCTTCATTATCTTCGCCATCGCTTGCTGTATGAGGGGCTTGCATCCGGGGAACCAATTACCGTAGGCGCTGTGTAGATTGTATGCCAAATCGATGGCGATCAGAAGACCCGTTGGCGACGGATAGATCGACATATTGTCCGTCGTGTAATCGAGGAATTTCGCTCTAGCATATCTCTCGATGTCATGAGAGTCGTAGTCTCCCCATCTCAGCTGCACATCGATCCAGTACTTTTGCGTCGTGGTATTGTCCATCAGGTCTTTCGAGTCGGCAAGAAGAGACGGCCTGGATACGTTCCATTTGTACGCCGAGAACAATAATATATCGGCGCAGGACGAATTCATTTTATAGGACTTCCTTGGATGTATAGTTTCCTTCTGCACCGTTTCGATTTCAAGCGCGTCCAACTCCTGGTCGAAGACTTGGCACAAATCCATTACGATAGACTCGTGAACCTTTTGCCACAAATGGGCACGGAATATCTGGATGAGAGAAATTTTCAAAGTCGGAATTTTACCGTGCATAAATATTCCTGTCAGATCCAGTTGCACCTGGAAGCCAACGTAGACGTTCGCCCGGTTGATAGTCGGCGACCACCAGAGGGTAAATCTACGGTTCGGAATTTGGTTCAAACCCGACCTCTGAGCGTTCGTTAGCTTCTTATACTTCATTGATTCCTCAAAGCCAGAGGCTTTCTCCCAAAACAGACCTTCCCAGGTTGGGAAATACGTTCCCTTAAAGAGAGTGTGCTCTAGAATACCCTCGACACCGCCGAGAGCCTGAATCATGTCCGTCCTATAATTGTTCAGATTCCACAATTTGCCGTCGTGTCGCTGATGCGTCCACCAGAATGGATTTTGCTTGAGCACCTGATACTGCTTGAATTCCGTCCGTATTCGCCAACCCTTGTCGTAAGCGAGGGTGTGTCTGTCTTTCTGAAAGAGGGTATTGATTCTGGGAATGCCGCGGTCCCAGCTATCCTCTAAATCTTCTAAGGTTAGCCGACGATTTTGTGCGTTCGCCTCTTGCCTCTTTAGCGCGTATTCCGCCCAAACGCGCTGCGAATCGATAAACTCCGACTCCCAAGGTTGAATGTACCTGTACAAATTCGGAATTAGCTGATCCTCATCGTGGCTCATGCCGGAACGGAAGTGGGTTATTCCAACGTCGGTTTGTTTGGACCATCTCAGATCCGACTGAGGAATGAGCACGTGACCCATTGATAGCATCCCAAGCCCTCCCAATTCTTTCGGAGTGTAGAAGACTACAGGTGGAAATCTCGAGGGCATTTTTGAATTCAAGCCGATCTTTATGCGCGTTTGAATCTTGTTCTCACACTTGACCAGTAGATCGAGCAGTTCTTGAGTATTGACTACCGCCTCCCTGAAGTACGTCATCAGGCCTATCAAGGCGGTGTTCCACTTGTTGACGATCTTTGTAAAGGTCGTAGATCCGGATGCCATAAGAATCTGCCGAACTCGATTGTGGAATCGCTGCAGGCTCTCGTCGTCGACTCGCAAGAAGCATTGCGCCGTTCTCTCCTTGGTGATTTCATTCTGAAGGTTCCACACACCGTCCCGATGTGTAAATTCCTCATGAGTCGTCCTGCATTTCGGTAAAATTCTACATTCGAAACCGCTCATGTTGAACAATAAATTTGGGTTATCTTTACTGTAAACACTGACGAAGCTGTTTTCCCATTGGATAGTTGTCGTAGAGCGTGGCAGGCGATTCTTTATGTCCCAAAAGACGGCTCGACCTAAATTAACGTCGTGCTTCATGAGCCTCATACGGGCGTCGCGTGGCCAGCACTTTTTATTATTGTATCCGACGATATTTTCATTATTAGGGTCCGGATGTTCAGTTAAATATCTCTGAATAAGATCTCTCGCCTCTTCGGCGGAAAATCTCAGGAACAAATGTATTCTGTCTACGTATCTACAATAAAGACGGATGGGATGAGCTGTCTCGGATGCAACGTCCTGAAATGTTAAGAAGTCGTTTGGCATCTGAGGCGGTCCAGCCATTTCACTTGCTCTTTGTAGCCCGAGAACTAACAAGTCCAATACGAGTCCGTAATACTGAGCGATAAACGATGCAAACTGTAATCCCCTGATGATTCCGTAACTGTTCGTGTGATTCATGTCCTTGTAATTGATTACGACGTTATTCTTTGCAGTCATGTAATCGGCTATGTTATGATCGACGATCAGTCGTAGGAGTCTGTTGAGTAACGTCAGATCAATCTTTTCGTATAACTTCTCAAACTTCGATTCTAATAAAACGTTACACTCGCCCTCGCTGACGTCCCAGACGTCCTGCAGATTGTTAATGCCCTGGCACCATTTATAAACGAGTAGAGGCGGTGGCTCTGTGTCAGAGGGTTTCACCCACGGCGGGAAAAGTCTCCTCTTGTCAGCCTCGTACCATAAATACTGATCTAAATAGGCGTCCGTTATCTTCTCGAGAGGTTCGACGTCGTAGACAGGTATTAAGTGGCTGTAAAGATCCATAAACTCTATGCCAACTTCCTTGAAGGCTCGTTGTGTCAGTAGGTGTCGTTTGATTCTTGACAGGGCCTCGTGAGGATTGTCATAGGCCTGCTCTATTAGGCCAAGTTCCTCTCGCTGACTCTGATTGAGCCTCGACTTGACGCTGTAAGCCTCTTTCAGCCGTTCCAAAGCTAATATCAAAAGTTTCGTGTCGTGTTTATAAGAGAGAGGTGGGAACGGTATTGGCGCAAATCTTCTCGATTCCAACCAGTGAACGGTCGTCGTATAAATGGCTACCGCCTCTTCCGGAGATATGTATGGGCCGTCCTTCAGGTAATTGTGCTGACGTTCCTGTTCAGCCTTCAAGTAAAGCCGCGTGAGACGTCCTAAATTCTTCTTACACACCGTCTTGTCCACCGTTGCGCCGCGTCTGATGCGCTCGCGATTGTAATGGGCGGTATTTGTCCACCAATCGGCCTTCATCTTGACATAACGAAGAATCATATTTTCGATAGGTATTGGCAAGCCAGGCACTTTCCAAGGAATATTAGCTTTCCAACATCTCCACGCTTCGCTGAGATGCTGAAGAATCGTCCGCGCTTTATTCTGCTTAATACCTTCCGGCATCATGTCGACGATGTCGTGCATAACGGATGCTCTCAGTTCCAAATCAAAGTGCGACTCGACGCGTTGTTTCGTCACGGTTTTAGCGACACCCTTCGAATGACGGCCTTCAAATTGTCGTGAGAGTAAATTACCGAGCCAGCGTTCCAAAAGTGGCGTAATGCCTCTCATGAAGAAGAGCCAAACACGCCATCCAGGTGCCCAAAATCCGCAACCAGGTCCCTTACCCACTGGCCCGGTATTGAACCGATAATAAATTAAATGTTTCAGATCCTTGCACATCCTAATCTGTCTCATTAACTTGTACTTATAACGGTACATGCCAGTTAGCTGACCGACGTGCGCGAAAATATACTGTAGTCCGTCAGCGAGTTGAAACGCATCAACGTTGTTCAGGCGATATTGTACGTGCGAGTCGATTATCAATTTAGTTAACCGAAGAATCTCTCGACAGAGATGAAAAGCATTGCCAAATCGGGATTTTTTCCTTTCCTTCGTGGTAAGAGTCTTTACGGGTTTTAAGTTGAAGTTGTAATCTAAATGGAGATAGTTCAAGTTCTTCCGGTGAATGAGCAAGTTCAACATGTTGTATCCTTGACGACAGACTTGTAAACCTGCTTCCACCCAATCTATAGTCGTCGTTTGGAAGAATTTCGTTGACTTGAACGAACGAAATAAGTAGCGTTTCTTCTGTGGTTTCGGTGGCCTATGCTTCAAAGCATTTAAAACGAAGTATTTCAGCAATTTTTGGTAACTGACACGTACTTTCACCGGTTGTCCTGGTGGACAGTGCTCTCTGTACCACGATTTTACTAAAGGAATATCAATTGCTCTTCTGGTTCGTCCAGAACGAGTATTAAATGGCCGTGGTGCCCACAAAAGAGCTATCCCATTTGCTGTATTATCCGTATAAAGCGGAGTCTCTTGCAAGAACGGCTGAACTTCCTCAGGCAAAACAAAATCCTCGTCATCCTCTATCTGCGGCTCGACCGTCTATAATCAATTACAATGCCGCATGTAGATCGTTCTCACTTTCCGCAAAAGCTTGCACTGAAGTATATGGACGAAAGAGTGGGTGTGGGACTGGGAGTGGGTGTAGGACTGGGAGTGGGTCCATTGGGTGCTCCATTTCGCGTGGCTTGTAAAAACGTACCTTAAGCGAATTCCTGTGAGAGATCGGGTTAATCAACGGATCAAAATAAAATGCGGGTAGGTCTGGATCCTCTGTTTTAATGTATACGACATTCGGCGCATGGTACCTAAAATCACCGTACAACATAACAAAATGTCAAAATAATCTAAATGCCTTCTAACTATATAACAGCTATTGTAGGTGATATCAGCGGTATCCCTCTTATCTCTTCGAAGAATACGAATAACAACCACCAGTTTATTCTACCACACTGCTAGTAAGACTTTGTTACGCTCTATAGAAAGACTTGAAACAAGCATGGCATGATAGCTGTATATATACCGGTTACTTACCAGGACAAATGCACAAAGTGTGGCATGTTATTGTACAAGTAGGGAAATGCGATTCGATACTCCGTTCTGATTGGCTGCCTAATGATGATTTTATTGATATCGTTGAACTCATTCCAATCCTCATCAGCGGCATTCGAGTCCTTCACTAAAGGTTCGAATTTTGGTCCTCCCGGTATCGCCATATTCAGCGCTTTTGCGGTGAAGAATGATTTTGGATCGAAGAGGTAGAAGAAATTCTGATCCACTAAATCTGTTAAGAGCTGATTAGCTAAGCGATAGAGTGTTGCCATTTGCGGTAACGTCAAATTCCATCTTCGATATGTAGATCCGTTGACGTGCCTGCAACAGATGTATCGTGTAAACATTCTCTATCGACGAGCAGTGAACTTCGATATATGGGGATGAAAGACAAAATCAGAGTGGCGATTGATCCAATCGCGATATCTCGTAAAAACCATCTCGGACAGTAATAATACGAAAATACCGCGATCGTCAACTCACATGACAGTTGATTTCAGGACCCCTACGCTTTTCATCATGAAACAAATTTCAAGTTCGAAATAGGAACTGCAACGGTGATATGCTAAAGAAATACTAACTTCGTTCCCACAAGGGGTTTGTGTTCGTAAAACCATGAAGCAACGGATTCGTCTTCTTCCGAATCAAGTTCGATTTGAATGGCTTCCAAAGGCTCCACATCCAACACGTTGTCGGCGTAATCGAGAGGTGGTTCCTCATCATCAAATGGGGGAAACCTCATTCTCTTAAAATGGCGACGATCTCTTTTTTCCCGTCTCATCATAATCCACATGGTGCTGTAATGTTTTATTTAGACAGTTCGAATCGTACCTATTAACAACCGCTAGTATGTAAGAATCTGAGATCATCTAGCCATCTTACCCCCACTGTGCAATGTAAACTGGTTCTATGACCCAAGGAATTTCATTAACGAACGTAATGGCTCCGGTAATATGATACAGGACTTTCACATCTCGTATCTGCTCCCAAGGCATAGGCATATTTTCCAATAATTTCATTACCGCATGGGGCATGTACTTCAATGCTCTATAATCGAAATAACATTGTAATAACAGGACAGACGAATTCCTTGGCTACGACGTACCCTAAATAAACGCGCTTGTCGTGTCTGTATTTGCGACTGCTCATATCCCCGTGATCTCGTATGATTTTGCGAATATGTTCCGGCGGCATATCTTCTTTTTGAGCGTCCACAAACCCAAACTTGCGCTTTTCAGCGAAGCGCTTAGATTGCAGCTGTTGCCACTTTTGAGCTAAGAGGAACAAAAGGTATAGTTTGAAAGAGCCTATGAAAGGTGAATTTATACGCACGCTCGATTACCTTTCTCTTGAAGCTTATCTTCGGATAACACTTCTGGTTGCTTGGGCATTTGTGGTAACGGAGGACCGGCCATCGCTTGCATATGGGCATGATGGGCAGCTTGCGCGTGTGCCGCAGCTTGGGCATGAGCTTGAGCAGCAGCCAACTGTGCGTGGGCTTGCTGCTGAGCCATCATAGTGGCCCATGGGTTGGGCCCCAACAAGTACGGCGGGATCGACATTTTTTTAAATCTTCCTATATTAAAGAAACCTGTGTTAAGCTCTGTGTATATGCATAAAAAATAACCTGTTATTCAAACAGCCCTTTAGATAAAGTTATATAGTTGAATGAAGGCGCGAGTGTTAGTGTATCAAATGAATGCGAATGAAAAAGATAAAATACAAGATCGTACGGTCCGCTGAATTGCATAGATTTATACTTTGCGGAGCTGAACCGAAACACGACGCATATTTTCTCGTGATCGAAAAGAGAAAGTGATAGTAAAAAAAATGATCTTACCGTCAACAAATAAAATGACACTTGAATGGGCTCATTTTTTCTGCCACGCAAGAAGAGATATAAGCGTTCGAATGAAAGACTGTTTCAGAGACGCAAGCGAGTTGTATCAACATGTTCCTCAAACGCAATAATCGGCCATGATCTTCGACAAGAAGTTGAAAACTGATCAGATAGAAGATGGACGCCAGGAAGGAAATTCGTTGGAAGCAGTCCTCATAGAAACTCGGCAGCAATCTGTTTTCAATAGAATCCGCTAGAGCACGAAACGCTAGTAAAGTGGGTGACTTGAGAAGAATCTATTTCTTTGTTAATTCGAAATGTACGAATTTACGGTAGATCGCAGCCTCTACCGTTAGGTCGCAACAAATGGACGGAGATAAAAACATAGGTGGTTTGAAAATAAATCGATCGACGGGCGAGTAATGGATTAAATTTGGAACGGTGACGAACCCATTAAGCGTTATGCAGAAATGGGTGTCGCGACTCGTGTCGACATGTGTCAATCGTCCTTCCTCACGGAAGAGGGCTAAAAACGTGAATGTTTACGTTAGCAAGTTGACGTTCGTGTAAACTTTTGTCCGCACTCTTGTTATAGATGACAGGCTCGCACGCGTCTAGGACGTAGCCCGAGCAAGTGTCGCTGCCAATCGTATCTGAGAACTCGTCGAAAATTAATACTTACCTCCTTAATCTTTTCCCCGTCAAGGTGATAACGGCGATTAATCGAATATTAACTGACGAACGTAACGGAAAATCATTTCGAATACCGTTCTTTCTTCCACCTCTCGTCGATTAATCCTTTTAAATGTAATTCGAGCGCGGGAAAATGGCAGGAGTTTTTGACATCGAATTACACGACGGAGACACCGCTAATCAAGACGAATCCGATGACGATATTATTGAGGGTAGAGAGGTAACGTTCGCATTTTCTTTAATAAAAACTTTTCCCCGTTCACTCTCAATTCATATTCCATTCACCCTGACGTCGCGCTAATCGTCTGCCTTTGCACTTACAGGAGGAATATAGTTGTGCACCTAATGTAAATACGTTATTGGAGTGAGTATTCTCCCATTTAACGATTATTCTTCTAACGCGCCGATGAAAATGAACTTCAATTATCAGGTCAGAGAATGAGCTAGAGCGAGTTCAATTGTCAGAACAAAATGTCAATCCGGGTCAAGAAAAGACCGGTCCTCAAGACTTTGAGTTATGCAAAATATTGGGAGAAGGCGGATATGGAAAAGTCTTTCAAGTTCGGAAAGTGACCGGAAAGGATAAAGGTAGTATCTTCGCTATGAAGGTATTGCGCAAGGCATCCATAATACGAAATCAAAAGGACACGGCTCACACTAAGGCAGAAAGAAATATATTGGAAGCAGTAAAAGTGTGTATTAGTCGAGCCAATATCAATGTTTAACAACCTGTAAGAAAAGTCATTTTATTCGTAGCATCCCTTCATCGTTAATTTGATGTACGCATTTCAAACGGGCGGTAAATTATACCTAATCTTGGAATATCTCTGCGGAGGTGAACTTTTCACGTATTTGGATAGAGAAGGGATCTTCTTGGAAGACACCGCATGGTAAATAATAATCGTCATAATTAAATGTTATCTCAGTTAGTTCGCAATTTATTTTCATAACCGTTTGAATTTATTTCTGCAGTTTTTATCTGTCCGAAATCATACTTGCGTTGCAACATCTTCACAACCAGGGGATCATCTACAGGTATAGTAATTAGCTCCGCCGTGTATTCGGTTTTTGATAACGTGCAATACCCGTTTTAGGGATTTAAAACCAGAGAATATTTTGTTGGACGGGGAAGGACATGTTAAATTGACAGATTTTGGTCTCTGCAAGGAACACATCCAAGAAGGCACAGTGACGCATACATTCTGTGGAACCATAGAATATATGTACGTATGAGGAAAGCGAGGGAGAAAGAGAAAGGTAATAGTATCTCTTACGTCTCTATGTCTAGGGCACCGGAAATCTTAACGAGAAGCGGTCACGGTAAAGCTGTCGATTGGTGGAGCTTGGGTGCTTTGATGTTCGATATGCTCACGGGAATGGTAAGGTGTTACTCGAGTGATCCAGACGCAACGGTATTATGATCATTAATAGAAGTAACAGGGCTATTTTCTTCGTCAGCCACCGTTCACGGGTGATGATAGAAGGAAGACAATTGAAAAAATTTTACGCGGAAAACTCAGTCTTCCGCAGTATCTGACGACAGATGCGAGAGATCTAATACGAAAATTACTCAAGGTATTGTTCAGCCATTTGGTAGGAATTCATATTTTAGAGGCTTACCTTTAATTATGCATTTCCTTTAATTACCTTTAGAGACAAGTAGGTCAAAGGTTAGGATCTGGACCGGATGACGCAGAACAGATAATGAGTCACAACTTCTTCAAACATATTAGTTGGCAAGATGTAATATCTCGAAAATTGGAGCCTCCGTTTAAACCGTCGTTGGTAAGCGAACGAAATGACCGCTTTGCAGTGGATATTTTATATCATCGGGGTAGCACTGAGGTGAAAATGATTTCAGAAAAGTGCCGACGATACGTCACAATTCGACGAACAATTTACAGCCACCGTGCCGGTCGACTCTCCTGTCGAGAGTACTCTCAGTGAATCCGCTAACATGATATTTCAAGTACGCATAACGTATCCGCTCTAGCCACTCTACTACTCTACGGACTATGCACTACAGGCTGTGCTCTTCCATTCGTAGGGGTTTACATACGTGGCACCGAGTGTACTGGAAGAGATGTACTCCCAGCCGAGAGTCGTCAATGCTAGAAGTCCGCGCAGAAGTCTCTTGGGTACCGGTTTCAGTGGAACTTTACATGGCTGTGTGTCGCCGAGAACCCCCGATAATCATCACCGGTCCCCTTCGCACTTTCAGCAACACAGGTAAATTAAACGATCGCAATGTTAATCAACGATAATGGAAGCGTTTGCACCGTTCTTTCCAGGCATAATTTGCTAGGGTCCAATAGCGTTGAAGATACTGAAATGATGGATGTCGGTCATGTACCGAATCGTTTATAGTCACTTTCTTTCCTATTCGTTACGCAACAATTTAATAGAAATCTGCCAATCCTCAAAGTACAGTTACGGCCAATTTTCCTATGAGGGTAGGAAATTGGTATTGGATTCTCTCGTATTAGGGTGTGTCTAATGATCGGTGGTACGTTTCGACAGTGAAATATATTTCGATTATGTATAGACAAGGATAGGTATTAGCATACGCGGTAAAACGTTTATACGCGTCAAAAGTACCTATGCCGAATGCATACAACTTTTGTTCAGGCCTATAATTATATTGGCGCAGAAAATGGCGTCAATCGTCTTCTCAGTATGTAAGTAAAGACCTATGTCTTTTTGGTATGTAAATATATATTTAACGTAAGTGTTTGAGAATAAGTACATTCGTTTAAAAAGGCTCAGCAAATATTTCGCTGTATCACTACTGTGCTCGTTCGTTCGAGCACCACCAAATCAACGGTTGATCTTCTTACGGTGTAACTTGCTTAGGAGAACAGCTCATTATACATATCGTACAGCGGCTCTCTCTCTCTCTAAAGTGTTTATGAGATTGAACGGTACGGCCATGTTTCCTCTCCGTTTGTTTCTCCATTTCTTCTTTATCTATTCTGTGTGTGCCGGATATGAGATCATTCAGATAGCAGGAGAGAAAAGGCAAGGAGAATATGAGTAAATTTCGTTTCGCGATCCCCGTGTTAAACTGATTGTCCAAACTGATTGTCCAAACTGATCTATTATAAAGTGTACTTATTGCCCCAATCACTTTTCACCGACATAGCACAATTTCTGAATTAATTAATGTACAGTTGCCATCCATAGAAATGAATATTAGGAAGTGAATATATTAGCGACGTGTGCGAACACAGCAACGCATTCCAAAGTAACTGATGTGTCTTTCACGATGTGACAACTTGCACAAAGTTAATCGACGCGATGCCGCGTCAGAGCGTATATCATTATTTGGAAAGCAGATGTAGTTGAATTGAGAGGTTTGCGATGATACGCTGTCAAGGTGAATTCGCAATAGGGTTAGCGATGTAACATCTGTTTTGATAGAATCCGAAGTGAACGCTACCGTAGTTATATTTCCACAATCGTTTTGTCATAGAAACTTATTTTCGTCATAGCGAAGGTAAAATCAAACAATAGAAATGACGAAGAAGCAATAAAAACACGAAGTAGGAATGTAAGATGATCTCTCGCACTCAATATCAACTAGTTAAATATATGAACGTTTTTATTGAGCGAAATGTTGAAGTATTCGATAGAGCAAGTGTTGTTTAAACTCTGCTATCTTTCTCGTTATTTCGCTACAGCACGTATGTGAAAAACATATTACTATACATCTTATGTAGCTGCCAATCTGATCTCGATGCCATGGAAAGATAAATGATGTTACGTCGGTTTAAGAAGATGATCGATAAAAAAACAAGTGACATATATACAGATTCCAAACTGCCCAAGTGTTCACAGCCATTAATATTGGCTAACATTAAACTAATACATAGAAGAGCAAACTGCTATTGTGCATAGAAGTTGATTGTTAATAGATGATCGTGCGTGTTATAGAACAAACGGAAAACGGAAAAAGAAACTATGCGAAGAGTAAGAAATGAACCATGTTGTAAATTATACTCCCACATGCATACCCGGAAGAAATGATTTGAAAAGAAAAATGCTTCTTCCAAAACTGATTGTACTAGAGAATTTCCTTCGTCGCATTCATCATTTTCGACGCAATAAAGTTACCGATTGAAGATTTATCGAATGAAACATTTCTGTCATCTGCGTAACATAATAACGATGTAGTATAATAAACCTGCACGGACGAATCAAAGTTTCTACAATATTAATACTGTTCTTCCATCGTTGCTTTCAATTCATCGTGATATTTCATAACGGAAATATCACGTAAAGTCCGTCATCGTTGTTCGCGCTCTTAGAAAACGCAGTTAAACAAATTTATTAGATTTCTATAAATATTCTTATCTATTATCCTAAAGCCATGCTTAATCCTACGAAAATATACTTCAACCGATTGACGTAGTAACACGAAGCAAATCTCTATCCAATATCGTATTTTATTATATCTACTTTAGTTAGAAGATTTTTACGATAAATCTGTCAAATATTAACTCTATTCGAATTGTCAAACATCTCCGTTTCACCCGTGAACATTTCTGACTCATATAATGAATTGTTGATTAATTATAACGTACAACGGTCTTATAACACACAAAGGAATTCGACGGTTTAATACTGCAACACAACGGTTATCCGTTAATTACATCTTTCAAGTCTGTTTTCAGCAAGTCCGAACATACGGATATTGAAGCGTCATATTTTCGATGTTAACGTTTGCAATGCAACATCTTGTCGAGCGACTTATCTTGGCGAGCGGTTAAATGGAAATAATGTTTTCGTGTAAATGAACACTTAATGTTTTGTCAATAACAAGTATGTAATAATCTCTTCAAGTTTTATTCAGACCAATCATTTTTCTTAATCACTGTATATTCATCATGTATGTAAAGTAGCTTATCGATGCAATAAATATATATTACACAATATTTTATAATTACCTATGGCCATATTACCTATGTACGGAAGAAATACTCGCAGTTAATGCGAACATACGCCAGTTCAAATGTAGAAAAAGAGTTTCACGTCAATGGCGCGTTTTTTTTCTACTTTTATCCTTTTCATGCCTCTTCTTCTGAAACTGCTCAGTGTCGTCAATTTTCCTTTTTCTTCTCGTACTATAATCTTTTTCAGATTTATACTTTGCATTCTCCTTTTCCTCCCTACCGGCAGTTTTGTTACGGTCCTTGTGCGATTTTGATTTATGCCTTTTGCTTCTTTCAATTTTATCTTCTGCGCTCTTCTTCCCTTTCTTATGATGATTGCTAGACGAATCGGCCGAAGAACTGCTGATATCACTGTCGCCGCTAGTACTACTAGTGCTACTAGCTCGAATCTTTCTCTTTTTCAATTTTCTTTTCGCATCTTTTTTGCTCTTCTTTTCGAGCTTCTGCAATTTTCTAGAATCGCGTATAAATTGATCTTATTAAATATTAGCTAAGCGTAAATTATGAATTGGGCGAAAAATACTAAAAAGATCGCTAATACTACATTCTGTTACTTACTTCAATAACTTTTTCTTTTCTTTCTTGGAGAGAGCTTTTAAGAACATCTCTTCAGACTGATCTTCATCTTCTGATACCATGAGATGTTCGTGTTCCGGTACCCTCAAATGTTGCTGAGCGTCTAGAGCAGACCTGCAAAGACGGGGTACGCCAGTTAAAATAGGGATAACCCAGCGACGGAGAAGCTTCAATAAAATGTAAGGCTACTTCTTCAAGGCTAATCCATCCTCCCTCATTTGTTGGACGAGAGTTAAAGCGTCGGGCGCGGGTGGAACCTGAGAATTGCTTGCCATTACGACGCTCATAGCCTGACTGTACAATGGGCATTCCTTATCTAAATTGGCATACGACAAGATAATAATCTGCTTACAATGATCTGGCAATGAAAAAAACAAGCAACTGTACCTGTGTTTATATGACCCCATTTATGACACTTTATACAGCGTACATTGCGTACTTGTATACCAAACGGTTGATCACGTATTTCGCTATCGCCCTTGCAGTAGCTTTCTCTGGGTGCATTGTATTTGCGTTGCCATTCAAATTTATACTCCGGTTCGTTGTCTTCTTTTTCCCTTTCCTTTTTCGCTCCTGGAGGTGGCTCATACATAAAATTAACGCTAAGCTTGTCCTTACTCTCTTTACTCAGCAAAGCTCTAGAAAGCATTGATAAATATGAATTAGATCGTTAAAGTTTAGAGGTAAGATGAGAGATACGGTAAACATAACCGCTTCAGGTACATAAGAAAATATACTTGTTGTTATGTAGATCTTGTTCCTTCTCATATTGCACTCGCAATTCCTCCTGTTTCTTTTTGTATGCCTCGGCTTGCTGCTCTGCCATCCATACCTGCGGTTACAAATCTTTCGCATAAATGGAAATACAGAAACGTTTATGGATCCATGTTTACGAAGTGAAGTAGATATAGATACACGTACTCGCTTCAAATTGTCTCTCGACGCTGGATGAAAAAATTTCTTGCACATGTAATTATTAAATCCTTTACCCATTTTTCCCGATACGAACGTCGAGATAGTTAATCGCCGTGTAATATATTAATTGCTTAATATTATTTTTATACTTGTCACAGCGTAGATTCTACTTCGTGAACAACACCGCCATCATACATTTTTCTAAGTACATATCTGGTCATTTGTTAACTGGAATATTTTTTTTCTACAACCGGTTGCCATTAATAAATCGTTAAAACGGGAAGTGGAATAAAATGTGCCTTTCGAGAATTATAGAAGTAACGAAAGGGGTAAGGGGGTTTGATAAAATGCTACTGCTGGCAAAGGAAACTGTTTAAAGAGCTTTTTTGATCAAACGAAAAAATGTGACATGTCAACTTAACCGTATTTTCTTGCGTTCGGTATTTGGCACGGTGCACATATGTACCGAATGTCTGAAAGAATATTCGTCGTTGATCGATTCGGTTGAAACGTTCGGCTGAAACATTCGGCATGCTGCGAGTCAGTCTCGTGTCGCGGCGTACGAAATTTCTCGAGTGAATAGAATGTTGAGAAAGTTGGAGTTACGTAAGTTAAGACAGCTGTCATATAGAGAAGGCTGTTGATAGAGACGCTTCTATTAGGTTTATCCGATTCGATAAATCTCTTTATCGTCTACGATGAAGATAAACGAAAAGAACATGGTTGCATTCGCGACATCCGCTACGCCAGTGGATCGCGAAGGTTGGCTAAATAAGCGGGGTGAAGTGAATCGTGGCTATCAGAGACGATGGTTCGTTCTCAAAGGAAATATACTTTTCTATTTCGATCGCCGGGGTGATAAAGAGCCTGTCGGTATGATAGTCCTTGAGGGATGTACTATAGAACTGGCAGAAGACGAAGAACAATTTAGTTTCAAGATTGTCTTTCATGGGCCAAATAACAGAAGTTATGCCTTGGCAGCGGAATCACAGGTAAATTGACTAGCTTTCCCAGTGGACTAAGGATACGAGTTAGGCTCTGTAATTGTGCTTTTTTATCTCAGAATAAGTATTCCAGGAATCTATGGAACAATGGATGAAAGCACTGGCTTGCGCCAGCTACGACTACATGAAGTTAATGGTAGCGGAGCTACAGCGTCAGTTGGATGCGGCTGAAGAAGAGACAACTACCGTAACGCCTCCGCTGCAATCACCTGTCGCACCCCCAAGACAACGCCACAATCCCTTCAACAGACCAGAATCGCATCATCGTTCTCAGAGCGTGAGGTCTGCTCCTGGGAGAACCGAAAATATCCCTCGAACGAGAATAACTTTTACAGAGCTGCACAAGGCTTACGGACGAAAAATCTTGGTTGACTTGAATGAATGGAGACACGCGAAGAAAAATACAGAGACTCCTTTAATAACTCTATAGAGATTGACCGCGCGTTGGGAGGAACGTGCGTGAGAAATGTGTTAACGGTATTTGCTTAATCGATCGTTGAGCAATTCTACGAGACTTACCTTCCTCGGTGAGAATACGGAGCGAACACGTATAAAGTTAATATTTTTCTCAGAAGATCTCAGAAACGCGGCGGGTCCCCCCGGCGGGTCCCCGCGGCTGTTCAACGTAACAAGTATTACCATTAGGAATGTCTAACTTATCGAGAGATTGACTAACATTATCGCTGTATATAGACGCAATTGACAAGGATTATTCGCTCAAAGAGAAACGCAGACGTTCGTGTATAGTTATTTTTTTTATCTTACTAATGTATTAAATAAATAGACGGCCGCTCTCGGCATTATATCACAGAATTGATATCGTGACGAGGCGATGACGTGCAAGTAAACACTTAATTAGAAAATATCATGGATATATTTTTATCCTGACTGTTCGTTTGCATTATAAAAGTTTGTCACAACATTGACTGCTGGAAATAAGTAGGAAAAGGATTAGAATTGATGTTACGTGTAGCTCGTAGAAACACGGAAAGGGTAGTAGAGCTTGTGCTGCGAGTGTACGTTCGAATCGAGAAGTATACGGATTGCGCTATTTAGTAATAATATGCGAGGGGAGAAGCAGTTACATATTAGAAAAGAGTCTCGATAACAAACTTTTATAACCGAAATTCCATAGGCTAAGTAACGAGTGTACTAACCGCTCTCGCACGTTATGTCTATCGAACGGTATGTTATTTGAATTTGAATACACTTTTCTTTCTCCCATCACCAGGCAAATGTCTAGCGCCTAGTAAAAGCCGCGCTTTATCTTCCTCTTGAGGGGCGGATTCTTCTTGGGGACCTCTCGGCTTGATCTGCAACTTTTGCTTGATCGCTTGACTAACTATCACTCTCTTCGAAACGCTCTTCATCGCTAACAAAAGATCGAGCCATGTCCACGTGACGTTATGATACTCCAAGGTCGGTATCACCAGTGCCATGTCACGAAGATCTTCTAAATTTTTCTCCTTGTTACCCTACGAACGGAACATCGATTTTTCTTCACTTGTCGCTACACACCTACTGGCGTTGAGCCCGATTGATTTACCTTATACGATACTCGAACAGGAACTTCGGGAATTTTTATATAGATAAAAAGTTTATTCTTGTCGGCTCTTTCCTTCATCTTCTCGACATCATCCTTTCGTTCGATAGGCACGTAGAACGAAGAATCCCGTTGCGGTACCGGTGGTTCCTCTATTCCATCAGGGTCTCTTCCCGGGAAGCAAAACTTTAGCATCGTATTGAAGAACTTCTTGGTTAATCCTGAAAAATGGCGAAATAACGAATCGCTACAAGGAGATCGCTGTAAGGAACCGGAAATTACCTATTGTCAATGGGACGACATTGATCTCAAAGTGTTCCTTAACTGAAATACCAGCGACCGGTGCTTTTTCTCGACAAAAGACCCTGAGAGCTCTTTGTCGATCAACTGGCATGTTACTTTGCAATTCCGTCGGTGTTAGAACTTCCGTGTAAATCTGATTCGGCAGTAAATTCGTCATTCGAACGTATCCCAATTCCAAAAGGTGCTCAACAGAATCGTCGGTCTTACTCGTCTTGGTATAAAGAAAGTTCGTCAAGATGAGATCTGCGATGCCCAGCTGACCGTCGGCATCGGTCAGTCTCCACTGAGCATGCTTGAAGCAAATTTCGGCGACTCTCGCGACGGCAGCCGGCTTATCCTTCAAAGTGGCGGAAGCTGCGGCTGGCGCGGTCGTCTCCTTATAACAGCTCAGCATTACGTCCAACTCTTCTGCCTTGGCACCGAGCTGCTCCTTACACTCGAATACCCTCGCCTCGAGTCGTTCCATTTCCGTTAAAAGTTCTGGACTCGATTCGTCCGCCAGTGCCTTCTGCACCAAGTAAGTTTCTCTCTCGAGTCGTCTCAATTTCGCTACCAATCCGCGTACGGTATTTTGAAGCTGCTGTATCGGCCTCTTCTGGTCTTCAACCGAGTGTAGCTGGAGCTGAAATCGCATTCTTTGCAGCCTCTCCGAAGCCTCCTTTCTCCTCGGCTCAACGTAGAGTAGCAAATTGTTGACGATATCCAAAATCATCGCGTATTGAACCGAATTCGTGCAGACGTCGAGGTCGTGATGCATCAAGGTAAAAGCGTCCGCTGCGTAGAATTCCTTCCTTTCCCAAGGACTGATCTCCTCTCTCGGCGGTGGTGGAATCTCGTCGATCGAACCGACGTCTAGCGCTTGCCCGTAGCCGACGTAAAAGAATTCGCACTTGCAACGAGAGACGATACGCTGCAGTTGATGTTGGGGACCGCCGCCGCCTCCGACTGTCTGGCTAACAACGCCGCCGACGCTTTGTCCAGAGCCGACCAGTGCCGGCACATCCGGCAGTCCAGCTATTATCGTCGAATCTTTTTCCTAAAATGACATCTTTCGAGCTAGTCGAAGAGAGCTAGTAGAACGCGATCTTCCGCCGCGGCACGTCGCTTCCCTTACCTGTATGTTATCCAGTGTCAGCCACATTATATTGTCATCGATGTTATCCTCGATATTAGCGTTGACGGTTGCGTAATATTGCATGCACTCCAACGAACCGACCCAGGTAGTTTTCGAAACGAGGGTCCTCTCCTTCCATACCGGACGGTGAATACGTTGCAGTATCTCCGCTTTAGCAGCTGATAATATGACGTAGCCCCTCGTTTCAATACCCTTCAGCAGTACTTGGCTATTGACCAAAGCAACTGTAACGCGCAAACGTTTTTCAAATGATATTACGGTCAAGAAGACTCAACGTCTGAACTCTCCTCTTACTCAGCCAATTCTTGTGCACTACGTCGTCCTGATGACAAGCTGCTAGTCCGCGTAATTGCTGGCCTCTCGTCTGTACAGAGAGGTCGTCGCTGAAGGCGACAGGCTTGTTCGTGGCCTCGGCTATTAACCTTTGCAGCATGCCCGCTGCCTCCCCTTGCTGTGGTTTTGTGCCTGAGGAAGAGGAGGAGGAGGAGGAGGAGGGTGTCACCTGAACAGGAACGTTTTGTGTATCCGCTACGGCTCTCGCACGATTCTTGTGAGGAGTCGAACTGTTCTCCCTGTGAAAACCCTTGAGGGCAGCCGTCGACAGATTCTTCTTCAGCTGCTGACTTTTTATGAATGAGTCGAAGAGGGCGAAAGCGACATCCCTATTGATGGGAGGAGAAGGATGAGAAGAAATACGTAAAGTGGCGAAGAAAAGTAGCTCCATACCTGTTCGTCTTGGTCCATGCACCTTTGAGATCGTGTACAACCAAACGATGCGTAGGCGTGTCACCGCTGACGCCGGTGACCATTGCCTCCCGTCCGTAACTTACGCGAGCAACGCTCAAGCAGTAACACTTTTCGACAGGCTGCCTTAACGAAGCGCACTCTTCCTCCTCCTGGAGAGCGCTTTTTAGCCAAATCTCGGCATCGCTCAATTCGCAATTCATGTAGATGATCGACCACTCCGCCCTCGGACGGTGTATCAAGCCATCGTCGATCGGATGTAGAGCTAAGTTATGTTCGGAACTGCAGGCGACCCTACCGCTGGTCACTTCAAAGCCCCTTTGCATGGCAAACGACATCCAATAGCTGACGTGAAAACGATGAAAAGCCAGTGTTAATCTGACCTTCCTGTAGTGCCGGCTCAGTTGCTTCTTTCGAGGCCTGATGTTCTTGAAAAGCGGCCCCTTCCGCGTCGGCCTCGTTGCACCGGACAGAATGAACTTCAAGTTCTCGAACCATCTCAACGTACTGCCGTAAAGCAAAGCTGTCGGAGCGCTCGCCAGTGTCGGCGATCCCGTTGGTTTCGTCTCCAACGCTAAGCTCACATTCAAATTTTGCGATCGAAAAGCTCGGAAGGAATCGTGTTCCTGATTACTCGAATACTCTGGCAACCTGTCTGGCGCACAGGGAATAGCAGCGTGATGATCTCTTGGATCACCCAAGCAAACCCAAACGAGCTTTATACTGAGACGAACGTTCGGTAAATGGAGTAAGCGACAGTCGTCATATTTACTAGCTGTGCGCACGTAAACGTCAAGATCTCCCTTGATGATGATCCTACCTTGAGTCCAGTCTAACTCCAGCCCGTTCCAAGTCAGTTCCATTTCTTCGGTTGTGTTGTAAGGATCTAACGAACCGTGCAACAGCACCGTCAACTGTTTTACGCAGAGTGTCAGTCTCCCGTGTAGAGCCAATCTCATTTTGTCCCAAAACGGCAACGGAGGGCTCGGGTCCCTGGACGGATGGATTATCTTCTCGAAGCTAAGATTGCATTGCGCTATCACCGGTTCCCAGCAGGGGCCGAAGGCATAACGGAACTTGTCAATGTCCCAATTGAGATCGTGATAGTACTTGAGGGATGTCATTCCCCTTTCGACAACGATATCTTCCCAAGGGGCGCCTATCTCGATTCGGACCGTTCGTCTAGCTCTAGGTGGTGCCAGTGCCTCGGCTCCCGCTAACCTCCCCCATATACTTAAACTTTCCACTAAGAGCAAGGGTTGAGGAAAGTCCCGCAGCAAGAGCTTCCACTCGGCGCACTTAAGCGTTATTTCGCGAACCCAGATTGTACTGAACTCGAGACCGTCTTCAGGCCACGGAGTTTCGGGGTCCATTTCTCGGATAGCTTTTATCGCTCTCTCTGGTCCGTCGATCGATGGATCAGCTAAAGCTAAAATCTCGATATCTACGACGGACCATGCGAATAAACGAGTTCTCGCGGGACCAGCTCGCTGCATTTGTTTCCACCTTTGAACGTATATCTCCGCATTTTTCTTATTTAAACTGGCATACAGTTCTTCCACCTTGCCTTGCGGCAGGAGTAAGTGAGCACGGCAAAGTTCTTGTACCTTCGCGTCCAGCATCGCTTGTCGTTTCAAACTCTCCTTGTATTCATCCTCCAGAAGCTCGTAATTATCCCGCAAACGAACTTCAAACGGATCGTCACTCACCTCGAAGATCCATTCTTTTATCTGTAAGAGTGAAGAGCCGATGAAGTCTATATTGCGCGTTGCCCATCTTACCACACCTTACCTTAATGAACGACATAGCGCTTGTTATATTCCGGATATTACAGCATTTTCATATGAATAAAAGCATGTAGACCTATAAAGTGTAACATTACTCCAATTTTATCTTTTTTACCTAAGATTGAAAAGTTACCGTAATTATCGAGAGAAACCGAGCCTGCTGTGATTACGCTGCAGTTTTGAGGACGGACAGAAGAAGCGCGATCGCGCCGCTTGGCACTCAAACGGTTAATGAACGACATAGGACATTGCTTACCTTTATTATTAAGTCGCACGGCAATGCCCTGGGAGCTGTTTGACTCGTTGAATGGATCTCCTTAAGCCACTTCCTGACACTGAACAGCTCGTTCTGTATAGCATCGGTAAATTGATGTTCGTAAGGAAAACAGGCTTTCACCGAATCGATCGTGAGGGCCCATGTTTCATTCCAATCCAACGCGATACCTTCATTATTCTGTCTTTCAATTCGAACCTCTGCGTTATCGGTCACTTTAACCAACTCAATTCCTTCGAGCATTAGAATATCTGTCAAGTCCAAGCTCGCTCGTATATAATTCAATCGCCATTCTCCTTGTGACCAACGTAGCTGATCGGAAGAGAGCTCGAGGAAATGCTTTGGAGAGATATCTATCGATACGGTCACTCCGCCGGTAGCCAATATGTCTGTATAGCGTTTACTTTCGTGCACACCTTCTAAGGGTGCGCTTGACGTTTCGTTACATACGATGGATCGAAAATCTTTAGACTCGATCCAAAATTGCAATAAGCGGAGATGTAAGTTTGGACTCCAAGCGAAATGAGTATTATCGAGACTGATATGTATCGTGTCCAAGCTAATAGCGCACTTGCATTTTCGTATAGCCAGAAAGGAGTGGGTCAACGCTTGAGCATGCTGACAGATTACCGGCTCATTTTTATTAAGAGTGATCGCACTGACACCTTCCGCAACGCCGACGAATCGCATGCTACTGTATTCCAGGCTCGCAGTATCCAAACGCATCATGATAGATACTGAAAAGAAATGTATACACGTGTCTCTTTGTTGCAGTGACATAAGAAAAATGCGTGACATCTTCTATTATAATCGGAACCTACATTCATTTTCAGCGATGAAAAAGAGATTGCAATTCGTCACTTTAAGATTTAACTGCGTCACATTTTCAGGCTGTTTACTAACTTGCCTTGCTATCGGTTTCTGGTACTTTTTCAAGCATCTAAGCAACCAAAGTGATGCATATGTCAGACTTAAAAGTGAACATTTAGATGAGAATCTGTTTGTAACAATATATATTTATATACTTGTAGGCTTCTTCTAAAAATCTTGCCAGTTCTAAGCTCCACTCCGTTACAATTGTATCGATGGCAATTCCAATTGCATTGCTACGAGTTGTGGCTAATAAGACTCCGATAGAAAGTGGACTGCCCCATCGGTGAGACGTCTCGGAAATACTTGCCGCAGCACCGTTTAGAGCGCAAAAAAGTGATTCAACGTCTAACTCCATGCTCCCTTCAGCTGCTTTTCCTGCAAAATTTTCGTTTTTTTTTCGTGTTTATCGATGGCAATGTATTAGTAGTACGAACCGTATTAATAGTATGAATAGATATGCAAATTTCATATGACTACCTGCAAAAGTATTCATAGAAAATTTCATGTGTACAACGCCGCAAGAAGCTTCCTGTACATCTGGTAACTTGACGATCAAACATGAGTCGCACAATTCAGTATTTATCCGGACTTCGTTCCATGGTAATCTGTTCTTCCAAGGTATATTCGTTACAGGATTTCCTATTTCGTGGTCGCTATTGTACAAGAACGATTCCCAATCCTTGTGATCGTAAATTACAGACAAGGAGTTCAACTGTAGAGCTACGTGCAGCGCGTCTTGTGCCATCTAAATAGAAATTTGAACATGTAACACATAAGTAACATGTAATTTGAACGTGAACTCATTTGAAGATGACAGAGAAAGATAACAGAATTACCTTTGATTCAATGGACAACGATCTCAATGTTAAAACAGGAAGTTTGTTACGAACAGACAACCCATCCAAGTTTATCGTAAAATTGAATTGCGAAGAATGCGGTTGAAATCTCGCGTTAACTTGAAGGCTCTTCATTGTACCTTCCAAACCGACAATATTCCCATCTTCTCTGCCCGCGATCACAGAGGAATTACCCACTTTCAGTAGAAAATCCTAAATTGTAATTGCCGAAAGTTTCATTAACGATAGTACCGTTTACATATATAGATATATACTTAACAATAATTTCATTGGCAGGAACATGCTGCGCGTAACGTACTTTTGGTATTATGGGTGCAAATCTTGCCAGCAAACCGTCAGAGGGCTGATGTTGTTCGGCGGCGGTGGTGTCTGTCGGCGCTAATGATTTTCTATCTTTCAAGAATTGAACGAGACCAGTCCCGCCTGAGCCCTCTGTTTGCGTTACCCCGATATACAATTTCTATAAATTAGATCCTGCTTGACTTTCCAATGTAACCCCATTTTCAATGAAGATCACGTTCGCCCATTAAGCGTGCTAAACATAAATATCTACCGTTCAAAGTATTGAGCGATACTTACCGTATAAAGCTATAACTACGCGTCAGACGAGCGCTATTATCTTACCTCGACGGAGAGTTCCCCTTGGGCTTTCAAGGTTGCTTCAGCTGTTCCGGCGAATGTCACTTGAGAAAGGCAAGCGTCGGAAGCGTGTCTCAATAATTTCATGGCTCCACCTGTAATAGCTGCGGACGCGAGTAAAGTACGTGCTCCGTGAACGGCACTTCCGTCTAAGCTTAAACTTTCGGCGCTTCCATTGGCCAGCCAGCCATTGCCAAGCGCGAGAAGACTCAAATTTTCTATATGCACTGCCATGAACTAAAAATGATTTAAGCCGCTTTATACAACGAACGATACCTTATTAAAATAGTTCTGAATATACGCGAAATACCTGAACGAACGTTATGATTACAGGTGGGATCTTTTTTCTCCTGAAATCCATTAATTTCTTTGGTTTCTTTATTTTACATCTTGGCCCCACGGGAACATCTTTATTGATACGGACGTCACGCATGATTACAGCCAAAAGTTTTGCTACGTCGCTACTCAACAAACTGCTTCGCACGCTAATTTCCTCCACTTGCTAATATGAAATGACAGGTCTGTAACGCGCTACGGTCTTAGGTAGGAAATAAGTAAGATACTAACCAAAGTGAAGCCATTCTTAGACACGTTAACGTCGCGTAGAATGAAATACGGTAAGGAAATATGACCCACGCGGAGATGAATCCTGTATCTTCTTTTTACCAACCATGCTATAAATCTCGGTATTATCCTAATAATAAATCGACAGTAAGGAAATGACAATAGCGTGAGAACGTAAGAGAAAAGAAATATAAGTGAAAGGGATCTTACCATGTGAAACTACAGTAGAAAATAAAAGAGACGATACAAACTGCAAACAATCCAGTCATTTTCGTTAATTTACATGATGTCAGAACAATTTGAAGTTTGCAGTAGGTAGAAGACGTATGTCAAATGAATTTTATTGCGCAGTCATTGCGGAAAGATCTGATTAAGAGCGGAGAGCATCTGTCAATAACTAACGTAGACGTATTTCAAACGGAATTAACGAAGAAAGTTTAATAACGGACGAGTAGATTTTTTTAAGGAAATTTGTACGCTACTCTGATTAGGCTGGAATCAAAACGATTGACCATTGAGAGAGTTCGAAACGATATATCGTTCTAGGCGGAACTCATCGATAGGCGGCAATCGATGGATCGGCGATGCATCGACAGATCGATAAGCGGCAAATTGATATCGACGGTATCTCGAATAACCTCTTAACGACGGTGTCGGATGGTTCGTCATAGAATCGTTGTTATTTTTTCTTTTTTACCGAACATTCTCTAGCGTGTGCGGGCATTGGAAGTAAAGGATAGCGCAGATCGAGACACGAGATTAATGTATTGGCGTAATATCACATATCGTGTGGACGAACTTTCAGAAGATTATCCGAGCGCAAAAGTGGAAAACAAGGTTAGTTTAACGATCGTTCGTACGTCATCGCGATGTTCCCCACCGCCTTGATAATGGCTACTTCGCAACCGTATGGCGATATGCGTTGCATAGATGACACGAAATTCTTAATTATCGTGCCTGTCAATGCTAGGCAAGAATATATTGCATGTGCGTGAGTGTATGTCAGGTGCGTGCGCCGCAAGATCGGCCTAACTGAGAAGTACCGATGGTTAGATAGAAAGTAGAGGATGGCAGTTTATTTTAGGAGGAAGAAGAAGAAGAAGAAGAAGAAGAAGAAGAAAAATAGAGTGTAGAACGTGGACGGTGGATGAGCGTCGTCGCGGTGGTCATCGTCGTGGTGGTCGTCACCGCGTGCGTTGCCACGTCATTATCGATTCGGCAGGATGCTTGGTGATGGCGGCGGCGGCGGAAGAGGGTGGAGGGGAGTAGAGGAGGGTTGTGTCGAACGGGAGGAATGTGTCGCGCGAAAAATGTCGTCGCGAAGAGAATAATAAGTGGCGTGTGTGCGTACGATATGAAAGACGGCGGCGGGTGCGCGTCGCGGCGGAAAGTCCGGGATGCGAGAGGATGCTGCCGACGGTGCCAGTCGCAGTGTCCGTAGGGGGTGTCATCTGATCTTCGAGAGAAATAGAGAGGGATCGCGGTCGCGGTCGCGGTCGCCCGTTCAACCGGAGCATAGGAAGTTTCGACGCGTTCACGGACTCCAGCTACCTCTTGACCCGCAACAGATTGCCGGGTGGCTCGTTCTCGCGGTCATCAGCACCGGAACGTTCACCGTTCTGACGCCCCAATTGGCGTCGGCCCGGCTGCGAGCGCTTCTCACCGGCATTTTATCCGTTGCCTTCCTCGTGCACGCGCTCTCGCACCTCACCGTTCTTCTCCTAGATCCGGCTGATCCCGAGTTAAGATCTCGCCCCGCAAACAACGTCGTCCCGGAATTCGATCGCACGAAGCATTTGCATGTGATCGAGAACGGCCGCTGTCACCTGTGCAACATCACGACGAGCAGCAAGCGGACGAAACATTGCTCGATCTGCAACAAATGCGTCAGTCAATTCGATCATCACTGCAAGTGGTTGAACAACTGCATCGGCGGCAGGAACTACCCTGCGTTCATAATTTGCCTCGTCTCTGCGATTACGGCCGCTCTGCTGGTAGCAGGCACGTCGTTGAGCGAATTAGTGCTCCTGCTTGCGGGCAGCTTCGATGCAGATGGACGGATGGATAACGCTACGAGCGTACCCGTGGCGTCGGTACCACCCGGTACCGGATCGTTCATCCTCATTTCGGCGATCGGTATTCTATCTGCGATTGCCGCCATTCTCCTCATACACTTGTGCTTTTTTCATGGCTATATCGCCTGTCTCGGCCTTACAACTTATGAGTACGTGCGAAGCAGAAGGGAGAAAAAGGCGACTGCTGCCGGTCTCAGGAACGTTCTCTTCATTAGAAAATCCAGTGGTGGGCCTGTTTCAGGGAGTTGTTTTCAGCGTGGCATCGCTGATGCTAGTGCTGATGTTGGCAGTCACCCGCCGCTCACCTCTGCCACCACCACCACCACCACCACTGCCATTGCCAACGGGAATGACGACGACTCTCGTTTCCCTTCCTCAGCAATTTTCCGTTTCTGCGAAAAGCCTAGTAGCAACAGCGCTGACAACCGATTACAACGGACGCAAAAGAATCACCGAGATTCCGAGCTCGTCGAACGCTTCGACGATAGAGCGAACGTCCATATCTCTCACTCCGGTATCGTTAACTCCTCTTCGAATTCGAACATCAGCGGAAGCGAAGATGGCCTCCGCTCCGTGTCGTCATCGTTATCGTTGTCATCTCCAACCTCCTTAACATCATCCACCGCGATGGCGAAAGAAAGGAGAAATTTTCGATTGTGTTTCTCGTATGACTCGCGTTCGAACGGAACGTCTATCGAATTGTCTTCAACCTCCTTATCCCCAAACGCCCTCTTTGTCGGTGCACACGATCGAATAACATCGACCGATCAAAAATCAGCGACACCCTCGCCAGTCTCGTGCTGCTTTTCGATCATTAATCCGGCAACGACGAAAACCAGCGCTAGCGCCGCTAATAGTAAAAGGAAGAAACGAAGAGCAAATGTCGACGACGACAACGACAACTGCCCTGATAACGCCGATAAGAAAGAACGTATCGAAAGGACGTCTTCCTGTGGCACGATGAAGAGAATACAGACATTTCTCCGTACTCGATTGAGAAAGGGCGCTGCAGTACGCCGACGGTCACCGACTGACGATACTAACGGAACGAGATCTCGGCGAAACAAAATTACTCCGGCCAAACGTTCGAATGCCGTTATTACGGACGAAGAGGAAGCAGCGGTGGACCCTGGCCGTGCTCGGATGTTCAACGACATTGTTGTCGCAACTGGCAAAATCCTCGCAAATGAGAACCTTTCGATTTCTCGACTACGAGGACCGGCCAAATTGCCTCCTTTAAATTTTCCTCCGACTACTATCGATACAACCACTGCTATTACTACTATCACCTCCACCACCACCACCGACACCACCACTATTACTTCTACTACAACTACTACTACAACTACTACTATTACTACTACTACGACTACTATCACTACTACTACTACTAATACTACGACTACTACTACTACTACTACTACTACCGCTATTACTTCAGCTGCTATTTCTACTGGCAACAAACGGTCGACAAAACAAACGCGCGACTCGCCGAATCTTCATGTCACGGCGTTCACCCTTCCCACGGTGCCCGTATCAGTTGTTTCAGCGAAGCGAAGTCAGCCTCACTTGAGACCGCGAAGGTCGTCTTTTCGTAAAAGACCAAGATTTAAGATAGGAGCTCGTCTAACGCAATCCGCCCAATTGTCGCCGATTCCGGAATCGGAATTTTCAAAGCCAGCGTCACCGCGCTCTCCTCCGAAGACTACTCACTTCGCCTTCCCTCCTTTACCGGAGTAACCCGTCTCTCCACCACCCCCACTTTTCAATTAACTTTGACACGCGTTAGATGTACAGTCGTTTTGCAGCATTATGTATGATTAAATAAAATCTACGCTTAACCAGAAGCGCGCACGTCTACTTTAACACACTGAGTGCCGTGTTACCCATAAACAAGCTCATCTCGCATCTATTTCTCTGAAAAGGCCACATTACTGACATTTAATTGTAACAAATAATCGTCAACCCTTTCCCCGTATCCGAACCTCTAGCCATATCGCAGGCACTGCCATTTATTTCGCGATACTTCATCCGTAAAAAGCAGAGATCTATCGTCAAGTCGAGTTTCTGGTGCAAAAAAAAAAAGAAAGAAGATGATCAAAGGCTAGAAAGTGATTTATCTTTCATCGTGACATCCAGTGAAATATTAATGAAGATCGCACAACAATGTCCTCTGTTAGAAGAGATTTTCCTATTGACGAGCAGTCGGGCATACATGTCTACGGACGTCGTGCAGCCACTTAGCAAGCATTCTTACGAATCGTATGACCAGGACGACGATTACGATGATTATTTGATCATATAACATTTGTCATGTGGACATATAGAATGATTTAAAGAGCTAATTAATTCTCATCGAATTTCCTTCGCAGCCGTGTATTTTTTTATTCGTATCTTTGAACGATATCTTGCTAAACTGTTACTTGTAGATGACGAATGCGGAAAAATCTGTTGACGGGAGTGAAGAGTCTGGGCAAGATAATATTAGGAATGTGTGGGAGAGCGTATTAGGTTCTCCCCGGTACGTCGTTGCCCCGATGGTCGATGCGAGCGAATTACCCTGGAGGTTGCTTTCACGAAGACACGGAGCACAATTGTGTTACACACCTATGCTGCACTCATCGGTTTTTTGTAGGGATTCAAAGTACAGGCGGGAAGCTTTAGCTGGCACGCCAGAAGATCGACCGTTAATCGTTCAAGTTAGTAGAGTAGAATATTGAGAAAATATTAGTATTGAGAGACATATATCGTGATGGTATCCTGATGTCATCGTGATTGACTTACAGTTCTGCGGTAATGACCCAAACGTACTTTTGGAAGCGGCCCGCCTCGCCGAACCGTATTGCGATGCTGTCGACATAAATATTGGCTGCCCGCAAGCGATTGCGAAACGAGGACGATACGGAGCTTTTCTACAGGACGATTGGGATTTGTTGCGCAAAATCGGTTAGCCGCCGAAACAATTCAAACTTCTCTAAATCTGTCACTCTCACCGCTCAATTATAGCATTTGTGGTCGTAGTAGGTACTTTGAGCAAAGGTCTTCGGATACCTGTAACCTGCAAACTTCGAGTTTTTCCGGATATAGAGAAAACTATCGAATATGCTCGCATGCTGGAAAGTGCTGGTGCCAGCTTACTTACCGTCCACGGTAGAACAAGAGAACAAAAGGGTCCGCTGACTGGTTTAGCCTCATGGAGTCATATCAAAGCTGTCAGGTAATAATCGCGCTTTTGTCAGATCGTCAATGTCCTCTTTACTCCCATATTCCCCGTTTTCCCCGTTTTCCCCGTTACCAACTTTTGCCCATTTCTTTGCAGGGAAGCCGTGAAGGTACCTGTCTTTGCGAATGGCAACATACAATGTTTGCAAGATGTGGAGAGATGCATCCAAGAGACTGGAGTCCAAGGAGTTATGTCCGCCGAAGGAAACTTATACAATCCATATATATTCGAATCCCGTTATCCACCCGGTTGGGAACCGGCACTCGAGTACTTGGACCTTGTAGATCGTTTTCCAGCACCGGCATCATATATTCGGGGCCATTTGTTTAAATTATTCCAACGCATGTACGTATCGCGACAATTAGGCATACTTTTACGCACTTGCTGACATATAAACGTTACAATACAAATTAACATACAAATTTCACGATACGTGTGCAACATGGTTTTAACTAGAGAGCAGACTTTTTTTAGCAGAAAACAAAGAGGAGAGAGAAAATTTAGCAAGAAATTCAACGATGGAGTCTTTCAGGCGGGTGGTGCTAGCTTTGAAAGATCGATATCAGCCGTACCATGAAGGGCATAAACCTTGGCAGAATACGAGAAACGGTTAGTACTCCTAGCGCGGCTAATATCGTAATATTTTCTTTCCCAATTTACTCAAGACGTTTTTCCTTCGACATTGTCTATCCTAGATTACAATTTGGAACTACCGCCATGGTTGTGTCAGCCCTATATACGGGATTCACCGGAGGAACATAAAGATAAGCTAGAAGCAAAGCGAGCTAAGACAGTTAATACCATTTTTTTTTACCATTTTCGCTTTAAACGAATTTTCGCTTTAAACGCTTTTAAATGAATTGTTTTTCTAAATTTCTCCCTTAGTACGGCGCATCCCAGAAGAGAAAGTTTGAGGGCGAAGATGACAATGAGATATCCCGAAAACGAATGAAAAAGCTAAAACGCATAGCACGCCGTCCTAACAGACCAGCAGTACCCGTGAAAAGAGGTTTGGCTCTCTGTAGCGGATGCCCGAATCCGTTGGTTAGTATTATTCATATGATTAAGTAACATATCTTTTCGTCTCATTCTGTAAGGGAAGAACGAGTTAGCGAAATTAACAAAATTCCTCATTCTTACAGAGTCTTAAGTGCGACCATCAATTGTGTCGTCAATGCTGTCGGAACAAGTGCTTTACAGAAAATTTGGATTGTACAGGTCATAGGAATTTAACGAAAAGTAGACGAAAAATGGCGATAGAATTTGCCGCTAAACGAAATATTGAAAATGTGATATGACGCTCGCAAATATTATAAGATATTTCAAGAATAAATATACAGTGTACATAAGAAAATTGACAGTAGTATTGCGCTTTCGATTCTTTCATTCACTTATTATTTGCCCAGACAATTTTATATTATACCTATCCTGTACTTATTTATCAGCAATATGTTGGTATGCTAAATTAAAAGAGTAATCTCAAAGAAACCACGTGACTATTGTACTATTTACAAGAGGAAAGAGCTTACAAAACCAACTACTAAAATGTACCGTTCACAGTTTCACTTTAGCCTGAAGGGTTCACTATTCACGATAAAATTAGCCTACACTGCCACAATGTTATTTTCTCTATATGGTTGGAGTCGTTCTCGTGATAACTCTCGAAAGAACCGTTACGACATCGTTTTGCTGATTCTCACAGGGTGTCACAGAATCGATTGTCTTCTTTTTATGGGTGAACCAGTGCTTCTTGTTTAAGAGCATCAACGCCATCAGTACTGGCAAGTGGATTAATGAAAATCGGAAGAGTTTGCGAGAACTCCCACTGTCTGAATTCTTGTTAAATTTCCACGCTGAAAAGACGGCGATGTTTAAGCGCACCTCTTATGTCAATAACAAGAATATATTAGAATGATCTAATTAAATTTTTCATACCGAGGTAGAGAAAATAAACGTTCAATGGCGTAGTAGTTAGGGCAAACCACCAGTTTGTCACATCCAAAAGAGGAGCTAAATAACAAAGTCCAGTTAACACAGCGGTGTACCTTAACGCAGTTTTCCGACACAAGTTTGGATCAGTAACTGCCATCATCCGATATCCCGCCCGTGAATAATCCGGTCTAAGATTCCAGGAAAGCGCATTAAAGTGAGGAAATTGCCATGCATACAGAATACCGGACATTATCCAGGCACCTGGGTCCATTATGGTACCGACACACCCAGCCCAACCCATTAAAGGCGGTATAGCTCCCACTGTATCAAGTATATGTATTTAAGATAATACGTACTAGCGATCTTCTGGATAAGTAACAAAAAAAATATACAATCCACTCACCGACGGAGCCCACCCATGTATTAAGAATACTGATACGTTTCATAGGTGTGTAGATGAGTGTATAAAGAACTAGATTGGTAGCACCCAAGGCAGCTGTTATGCCGTTCACTCCACAGTATAGAATAGAGAGCCCAGCTATTCCGGATGCAACTGCGAAAGCCACTGCATGTACCGGACTAAACGACGTACGCAGATGGTAATCGATTACAATTTTATGCAACTTCTAACGTAGTAACGGCTTCTATGTTTACTTACTTTAAGTAACCACGAACGAGGACCCTATTCTTTGTTCGTGACATTTGTGCATCGAAAGGCACTTCAAAAAACTGATTGATCGCATTAGCTGTGGCAGACACCAATGCAGTTCCAAGGGCACAGAGCGTAAATATTGATATATCAAATGCACCCGGTGCTAGTGCGTATCCACCCATAGTAGTAATTACTACTAACGCTACGATAAGAAGAAGAAAAATTAGTGGACGTACGATCGTTGTCCGTGTAATCGAATAAGATATTTTTAGAATATTTACTTACAGGTCAACCTTATTTTGGATAACATAAGACAATATTTGTGAAGTTTAGCTTTGTCTACTGCTATGTCTGTCCATTCCGGTCGAGCGGATGAGCGAACAGCTGGGCAGGTTTCTTTTTTTACATTTGACGATATGGCTTGAGGTAGTGTAACACCTTTATCAGGGTGATGGACTATCGATTGACGTACTGGAATTCCATGACACGGGCGACTTTTTAAATTGGTTGAATATTGGTGGTTGTGTCGAAGTGTAATTTCTGCCGCTACATGCCTTCCAATATTCTTAGAGATAAAAAGTACAAACGGTTGGTATCACAATTATATATATAGTAACTGGAAAAAGTAAATCCATTAGAACTCACTAAATGTGTTATTGCTGTGGGAGACTTTGACAGAGATAGATATGGCAGAGTACGACAAAACTTTGTCGTGTATGAAATAAATACCATGATAAAGTAGTCAAAAACTTCGTTCGCCTGTCCTAAAAGTAAAATGACTGAAAGTGCATTTGTCCGTAGGGAGGAATAATAAGGAAATGTAAGGATAGATTTCTAGATGCGTATCTTTAGTCCGTTATCTGTCAATAATACGGTTGACTTACATTTTTATAATTTTTTAGTCCTGCACCCTATTCGGTATTGCATAATAAGTTCTATAACCACCCGCCATCGGTTCGTCGCTTACTGCTGCAAAGCAGGAGGACGTTAAACAATGCACAACAAAGACGATCTTTGTGATTGAAAGATGGCCCGTCTTACCGTGTGCGCCACTGTCTATGCTTCGGTGAAATTAGTCCACCGTTATGGAAAGCCGTCTTAACGTTCATCAAGTTTGTCCTAATAGCTTTACCGTCATATCGTTTCACACTTGAAAATGAAACGACTTAATGAAATATCTAAAAACAACGTTACCGTAGAGAAAAAATTCAATCTGCCTCTTATCATATTGTAGATGACGAAGAGTGCGTAGAAGAAGATTGTACTGATATTTATGTTTAGATGGAAAAGTAATTAGGGTTATCGGTTGAAAAGAAGAGATCTTTCTCTGTGTCGTATACTCTTATTACTACTACTACTAGCACTACTACTAGGATGATGATACCATCAGCATCACCATTACCAGAAGGGAGTCTGAGCGACAGGCAACTAGAGGGTTGCTAGGAACTGCTACCGATGGAGCGTTTACCGTGTTTATATTTCTCTCTTGTTTTTCTTTCATCGCACGCACTGGCCTAATCCTTGGCTTTCGTAGGAAATAATCCTGTTATCGTAACGTTATAACTGAGTCAAAAGGCGGACGTAAAAAATGCATGCCACCGTCATTTGATAGAAAGACAATCAGCTCTCTGGGGCAAAGTTGGGATCGTATCGGGGACAAGAGAGTGCTGTTGTTGGGGCTTGCACGACGAACGAAGGAACGAGTGGCTGCAGAAACTCTCCTACCAAGTATGATCACGTTGTGCACGCCCTTGCAGACCCTCTACGAATCCATTTATTCGCGTTTTTTGAGTGTTGGAAGGATATATAGGGTGTGGCACTCGCCGGCCCTTTGTGTATCGTTGTTAGGCTATGTGCGGTGTGTCCCGAAAACTCGTTCGGGCCATTGTCAAGGTTAGGACTTTCGTGAAATTCAAAGTGCCGTATCTGCTTCGTCAAATGCGTCACGTCGAGTGCTCTCTCATTTATTTTCCATAATCTTCTCAACTCGATACGCGTTATTAACGCTTTTCCTCTAAAGTCAACAAGTGCACCTATATTTTGTTCCTATTTCTCAAAAATTCCTCGTGTTCCAGGCCCTCTATGTGGCGTTCGACAGAGAATTTTTCTCCCAAACTTTGCAGTCATTTGGTTGAACGTTTTGTTAAAGAGGCGAACATTTGAACTGCAAACTAGTTTTCTCAGATGTGAAATAATCTTCTTCATTTTGCGGCTATTTAAACGACGAAATTCATTGATGCGAAATCGTGCGTTCACTTTCTTAGCTGTCGCTGATGTGCAAATATAATGTGAACACAAGAGTGCGCGAAAGAATAAAGAAAGGTATTACGTATGCAATACGCGTACGGTGAAAAATGTTAACAATTTCGTAGACCCCGAAATTTCATACTGTTTCATCAGTGCATAACATATGTTGAAGAGATATCGACGAAGAAGCGCTACCGAAATTCTGTCATAATACTTCTTTTTCTTCTGACAGGAAAGATAGGGTTCCAGAAACCAGTGGCTAGTAATGTCTGTCCCCTCTTCAGTCTCGAAAAAAGTTAGCGAAGGAAAACCCGGTGGGACCAGTCCCAGCCCTATAGAAGGTATCGAAGGTATTCCAGGGCCTAGCAGCTTAGACCCAATGCATTGTTCCTTACCCCAGGACGGGGAATCTGAAGACTACGGAGACGAAGGAGACGAAGATGAAGATGACAGTAGCGAAGAAGAAAGCGAGGTACTTCTATTGCCGGCATGGAACGGTCACGTACGTTCTCACATATATGGCGTCGATTATTAAACGATCCTGCTATATTGTAAATTAGATCAGTGACGCTGGCCTGTTCTGTGACGTTGACTGCGAAGACGAAATTGATAGTTCCAATTGCGTGTCACCTGTTCTACAGACACGGTCATCTTTGCCGCATAGAGCGCGGAGTCCTATTTTACATACCTGTATTCCCTTGGATGTCATTCAGCCCCAGAGGAAACGTAAGAGCGAAACAGAATCAACCTTACCGTGCAAGAAACTCAACCCAGAAGAAAAATTTCACACGACGTACGTATATATAGAGCTATCGCGTTAGCTGGCTAATTCTCATGAAACGTATCTAAAGATTTTTTCATGCTTCTCAGAATTACAAAGAAATTGGATGAGAAGATTAAGCACGTAAGATGTGTTATTCCTACTAAAGATAACCCGCCGCCTGAGATGAGTAATTGGCTCCTTCAATTTCAGGTAAGTCGATACGGTAAAAATTGACAAGGGCGGATATTATAAGAAATTTGTACGAAACTGCCCTTCTAGAGGTGGTCAAACGCGGAGAGAATGTTGGCTATAGACGAATTGATCGAAAGATGTGAGCCGACTCAAGTTCGACACATGATGCAAGTGATAGAGCCTCAGTTCCAGAGGGACTTTATATCGTTACTGCCCAAGGAGCTGGCATTGTCAGTGCTCGCTTTTCTCGAACCGCGGGATCTTTTAAGGGCAGCACAGACATGTCGCAATTGGCGATTTCTCGCGGACGATAATTTATTATGGAAAGAGAAATGCAGAGCGGCGGGTATTGAAGATCTGAAGGATTTGCCGGCGCCTAAGCGCAAAAATGGCAGAACCAACATGACTAATTGCTCTTCGCCGTGGAAACAGGCGTACATGAGACAGCATAATATTAAGATGAACTGGAGGACAAAGCCGATTCGCACGCCGAAAGTTCTCAAGGGTCACGATGATCATGTGATAACGTGCCTTCAGTTCTCTGGAAATCGTATAGTTTCAGGATCTGACGACAACACCCTTAAAGTATGGTCCGCCGTAACCGGGAAGGTAAGTATCGCGGAGGAGCAGTGAGCGTCCGTTCCATCCTATAATATCTGACATATTTGCCTCTCGCCTTTATTTAGTGTTTACGAACATTGGTGGGACACACGGGAGGCGTGTGGTCCTCTCAGATGTCCGGCACGACAGTGATCAGTGGTAGTACGGATCGTACGTTGAAAGTGTGGAACGCCGAGACGGGTCTTTGCATTCATACCTTGTACGGCCATACGTCCACGGTAAGATGCATGCATCTACACGGGAACAAGGTAGTCAGCGGAAGTAGGGATGCGACGCTTAGGGTATGGCAGGTGGATACGGGCGAGTGTTTACACGTCCTCGTCGGTCATCTAGCCGCGGTGCGATGTGTGCAATACGATGGGAAATTGGTCGTTAGCGGCGCCTACGATTATATGGTCAAAGTCTGGAACCCAGAGCGTGAGGAGTGCCTTCATACGCTGCAAGGCCACACAAATCGTGTTTATTCCCTCCAGGTACGAAGAAATTATCGAATTCTTTATCAGCAAGTGATTTTTCTCATCTCCTTTTTCTCACTGTCTCTCTTTCTCTCTCTCTCTCTCTCTGGCATACACATTCCCCTCCACCCCCTCTCGCTCTCTCGCTCTCTCTCTCTCTCTCCCTCTTTCTATCTGTCTGACATCGTTTAGTTCGACGGCGTCCACGTCGTCAGTGGGTCGTTGGACACTAGCATAAGAGTGTGGGAAGTGGAAACCGGTGCTTGCAGACACACTTTAATGGGACATCAGTCTCTTACCTCGGGGATGGAACTACGTAATAATATCCTTGTGTCTGGCAATGCGGATTCCACGGTTAAAGTGTGGGACATTGTCAGCGGTCACTGCCTTCAAACCCTTTCTGGTCCAAATAAGCATCAGTCTGCGGTTACTTGTCTACAGTTCAACAGTCATTTTGTAATTACCTCGTCCGATGACGGTACCGTAAAGCTGTGGGACGTGAAAACCGGTATGTGTAGAAGTTGTTGGGCCGTGACGAGCGTGTTGGACGTGATCGAAGGTGGCATATAATTTGGAATGATTTCAGGCGAGTTTATACGAAACCTGGTCGCCCTCGAGAGCGGCGGTAGCGGAGGCGTCGTCTGGAGAATACGAGCCAGTGACACGAAGTTAGTATGCGCAGTGGGCAGTCGAAATGGCACGGAAGAGACAAAGCTTCTTGTTCTTGATTTCGATGTAGAGGTAAAATAGTGTCATTTCTTAAATACTGGACTGCTCCCTTGTATGACTTCTGTACATACTCCGATTAGCTAGTGTAACTAATCCTCTGTACAATGTTTCATGTATTACATGGTGTGATTGTGATATAAGACTGCATGTTGGGCAAACTTTGGTAAAATGGCGCGAGAATCAATTGTGGATTTGCTACAAATTTGTCACTGATTTGTCACGGACTTCTCAGGCATTTGTCACGAATTTGTGAGCGATTCGCAGAATAGATGGGTTATATCCGATGTCAATGGCATTAATTATATATCACTTGCGGGATGAGTACCTATCTCTGTGTACAAAAATGAGATTTAAAAGACTCGAGCAAACTATGAATAACGAGGAGCTTATCGGTGTACGGATTCACGTATACTGACTTATCGCTGTTATTCGATTCAGTGAAATCGTTAGTGACTTACAGGTGAAAACTGTCCCCCACGAACATAAAATCTTGCCCGAAAGTAAAATAGGGTCAATAGGGTCGATAGGAATGAATATTTTGAATGTAACGGTGAAAACATTTGTCCTACGTTCAAAGAATCTCACGAAAGGGGCTTACGTTCATTGAAAAAATCTACGAACTGCACGGTTAGCAGAACTGCATTCTTCGTTTTTCTTCATTGCTTCACGTACTTTCGTTCGCCCACTGTACAAGCTAAAAATTTGACCATTACCGACTGTTTCAATATGCGCCAAAGGAAACAAAAGAAGCAAAAGAAGCAAAAGAAGCAAAGATAAACATGTTTATTCTCAGATATACTTGTCTGAAGGTTATTTCGACTGCTGCACGGGCGTCAATATTAGTTTACGTTTAAAGTATATATATATACATGTCTCATTTGTTTGTTATGTAATACATTACTCCGTATATAATAAGCATGTCACACATGTGGAGCACTTTCGTGTGTGCCATACGCGCCTTTCTATCGTCATTGTCGCCGATGACAATTTTTTAACCAATTCAAATTAACCACATTCTCCCAACAAGCGTAACTTTGACAAGACTTTTTCACAATCACTGCTATAACCGAATGTAACAACCAGGGTCTGAAACTTTTAAATTGTCATTCAATTTCATGGAATTGTACAATGTTGAATGTCCAAGAGTAAAATGATGATAATGAGAAGGAAAGGGAAAGGAAGGGAAAGAAAGCGAAAAATGCGCGCACGCGTTATAGTTTATCAATCATTGGATATGTAACTGAAATGAGTATATGTGGATGGATGAATGTATGTATGTATGTATGTATGGGAGTGAGGTGCGTGGCGCGTGTGTGCAAGGAGGGAGTTGAGATAGATCAAATGCACACGCAGTTACACGGTATGGTTCCCACAGGTGTGACGCGACGCGTTTAACATTCATTTTTTTTTTGTTTTTTTTTTTTTTGTTTATCAACGGAAGTTGGGACAAGCCGGCTATCGTACGCCAAACAAAGTCAATCGTTAAAAGACGCTCAAGAATACACGTAATAGGCTGTATTAATAATGCGCGCGTGCGTGCTATCTACCTTAAGCAGCTACGAGCTCACATTTAAAATAATAAGACGGGGTTCTATTGGTTTTGACATCCGCAGTAAGTCTAGTTTCACCGTGGTGCAATAATAAGAGTTGCATACATCTTTTGTGCAATATACGTACGCCTGTAACCCATATGAGAAAATTGTCTTAAGTATGGGTTTGAAGCGGCATGTGGAAAAATGTAATAGCTTCACCCTGAATCTGCCTCCCTCCTTCCGTTTAATTAATCTTAAGAAAGAGTATTATCTGAAAATTGTGTCTGCTCGTGGGAAACGTCCTTTGTCCTGATTTTAGTGATATTAGTTACTCGGCAGCATCACATTGTACATACCATTATCAGAAGCGACATTATTTGTGCAAATGCATCTTTTATTATTGGACCCAGGTTATTCTAAGGATCATGTTTCATTTGTATATTGCTCAATAGTTTATATTATAAGAATGTGTTATCTGTTGTATCATTTTTTATAAGAAATAGAAAATGTTGCCGCATTTGAAGAGGTGAATTTTTAATTGTAACTCGTCTATCTTTCTGTCAAATATATATAACGCGAAGAAGAAGGAAGCAGCGGCAGCAGCAGCGGGAATTATGGAGAGGCACATCGGTTAAGTTTCTATGACAATGATGAACGTGCATTCCTCGCACGGAACTTGAACCGAAGAGTTCCGTTCCTCGAGATATTGTCGTTGAATATAATAAGCACTGCCGCATCTACACGGATACCGTAACGTGTCATTCTCGCTCGTTTCTTCTAACTCATTGGGAGATATATTGGCATAGACAGGATTACAGTTGGCATCAATTTCAAGCTGCTTGCACATAGAATCGTATTCTTTCCTTGACTGAGAATGTCCGAGTACGGTCCAGGCCTCTTGAATACGTTGAAAGGTTTCTGGTGCCGTTGTCGTCGTAGTTATTTGACCTTTGTCCGGATGAAACTGTAAGGCTTTCTTGTGATATGCACGTTTGATTTCTTCATGAGTAGATGTTGCGGTACAACCGAGGATATCGTAATAATCCTGTACTGCGTCTGTAGCGTACATCGTTCGTCGTTCGGTTGAAGAGGTTACGAGATTGGAACGAAGATGTTGCGCGGCGCCATCTTAAGTCGCCTTCACAGATGAAATATAGAATAGACCATTTTGAACCGCTAGAGCTCTGCTTGTCAGTTCCGTGTCAGTTGAGACAAGACGGGGCGCTGTTACGGTGAAAAGTGATGTTTCGTTATCGTCGTTGAAGCGTCTTATCTGTGAGTGAAGATTCGCTAGAAAGAGGGAAAGAAGAAAGGTCAGATAGAAAAGTATCGCGGGGATGGGAGTGGGAGTATGTGAAGGATGGGGTGAAATGTGAAGGCGGCAGAGGGTCGTTCGAAAGCGCGAAATCAATATTCGGCCGTTCTCGCGTGTTGCTCGTTGCGTCGGAGGCGTGTTGCGCACGAACGTGAAAATCGAATAAATAGTCGTCGCGTTGTAAAGGGTAAAGGGAGATAGAGGCTGTGGATGAGAAGGAAGGGCGGGGGAGGGGGAGAACCGGGAGCAGTCAAGTGTCAATTTCGGTGCGTTCTCGTGTGCAGAGACAATTGGGCAATTACCACCGATGATCGAGAAATCAGGCGTAGGGATTTGTATGGGTGGCGTGTGGCGGCGAGACAGGCCGCCCCTTTAAATTCAAAGGAGGAATGACGCTGGAGAATCCATTCTTTGTCGTCAAAGAGTAAGTTACTCGGTGAGATCTACGCCGTTCCTTCATTCTGACGTATGCCAGCTGTTTCTTTGCGTTTCGCCGATAGTAGTTATATGGCCGTTATTAGGACACGTCACGTGGCCGGAATATTTCGGTTTTAGCGAGGTTTGCAAGGCTTTGAACAAGAATCGCGGCTTGTACGGACGCTGGACGGAGCTGCAGGATGTCGTCGTGGCGACTTCTGCCGTCAGCGGCGGTATAACCATTTCCCGCGAAGAATTAGACTGGACGACGACCGAGTTGCGAAAAGCGTTGCGCTCAATCGAATGGGATCTCGACGATCTAGAAGACACAATCTATATCCTTTCATATCATTTCTCACCTCGTCTTTCATCCATTTCTCAGCGACTCTTTCAAAATATTTCCCTTAACGATCGTCCCTACCTATCGTAGAGAAGAATCCGACAAAATTTAAGATCGACAATAAGGAGCTGACGGTCCAGCGAAGCTTTATAGAACAGACACGAGAAGAAGTAAAGGTAAATTCCTCTTATGTAAAGAACGACTGTCGGCTGTAACACGTCAAAATTCACTTCCTCCCGTCTTCCAGATTATGAAGGACAAAATGAATTTAAGTAGGAGCAGAGATCGTGACAGTACAGCGAGGCAGGTAAGAGTGGCCTTTTCAAATTTCTCATCTTTCGAATTTCCTCTCGATCTATCGATGATTCGTATGCGCCATCTATGCCTATTAATCATGTTCCTTTGAATTCGATCCTGCGATATATCGATCCTCATCAGCTATCCTCAGTTTGACAAATTTCGTGGTAAACATAAGTAGAAAACGAGAAATGCCAATTCTTCGATTAACCCTCGGCAAACAGGATAATCATTTGTCTTCGAAATACAATGGTCTACACGGTAAAGAAATAACATATATAAATACCAACTATGTCGCACTGTCGCATCATCGCCGCATATTTTCACGGCTACTCGGCATTTTTATGAAAAAAACGATGAAAATCGCGCCTTTTCTAATGTCTCTCATTTAGCCACTTCTGGACAATAGCCCAGCACGGGTTCCTTTAAATCATGGCACCACAAAGTATAGTAAATTGGAAAACGAAATGGACAGTCCCAATAGACAGTTCATCGGCGATACCTTGCAACAACAGAATACCATGATACGACAACAAGACGAACAATTGGACATGATCGGCGAAAGTATCGGAACGCTCAAAACAGTTTCCAGGCAGATCCATTCCGAATTGGACGAACAAGCAGTGTGAGTTATATGCGCATCCCAGTCTGCATCCAATTCTGCAGTGACCAGATCGTTCTTATAGCTCTTTTAATATTATACAGTATGTTGGATGAGTTTGGTAACGAGTTGGAAGTGACAGACTCAAAATTAGACGCGACCATGAAGAAAATGGCAAAGGTTCTACATATGAGTAACGGTAACTATAACAATTACATTCCTGCTCCTACTACGGCGACGTCTAGTGTCTCCGACCTTGCTTCTAAACCCTCTTCTCTCTCCACTTTGTCAAACACGATAACTAATTGTTTCTTATGTTCCGGAGAATAAATCCTCTTTATTCTAGCTTATTATATTTAATGAGTGAAAAAAGGTACATAAGCTAATCTATCGCTCGGTTATATTATACCTGACGTTATGTTTCTGACACGTATTTGCATAGAAAATTATGTATATATATATACACACGTTTACATGTATATATACATGCGCATTATAAATGCGAGAGCGTACGCGCGTCGTTGCGTTTTGTCTCATACTTTGTCTTATTAAAGTCAAAACATCTCGGTTAGCATTATGCGTTATTGCCACGTTTATTTCTTTCTGTCAGTCATGGAAGTAAATTTATATCCGCATGTGACGAGTGAAGAACAAAAATGTGCAAGAACGCAGATATTTGTTCCTTACGGTTTGCGTAATGTTTCTTATATCTCTGGAATTCTTTGTATCTCACCTTCTTCTAAATAAGTCATGGAATTAATATTCGGTTCAATAACGGTAGTGTTTTTACTATCTTTTCTTCATAAATCAATCTCCTTTGTTATGTTCCTTCCATGATAACAGCAAAATTAAAAAAAAAAATATGCAACTCTAATGTCAGAATATTGTTGTGAGTTAGGGTGTTCTGCAACAATCTCCCCTCATCAGAAACTTGTGAATCGCGTTAGTTATATGAGTTAGATAAGAAATATTCCGAGTGGTAGTGGATTCAACCTATCCGGTTTAAGTTGAAAAATATATGTTCATCAAAAATATGTGCAGAGCGAATATACCGCTTGATTCACTTCAGACCTCTGATAAAATAGATATGCAAAATGTGTGACGTAATATACCGCTTTATTCGTCTATTACGTTTTTCCAATATATTATTTTGTGCAAAATGTAATTTTGAAATAGTAATGGACCAGTAATAATTGTCAAGGAGTACCTTCCCTGTATATATAACAAGCCGCAATACGTGTGCAGTAGAAAGTGGCGGATAAACATATACACATACTAGTACTGGCAACAGGCAGACATATGTAGAGGAAAAAAACATGATTTTATTAGAAAACGGTATAACGAATAACAGATATGACATAGATGTCTAAGAATAGGAAAGATTACCTTGCAAAATAACTACAATAATAGCGGAGGTATATTATTGAAATTTTATTCAGTTAAGACATTGTAGATAGTGAATATATTTAAGATGTCCAGCCAAAGTGCAAAAATCTTTTATGCAATGAAATTTAGAACAGAACAAAGAAGCACGTGAGTTGTGCCTAATAAAGTTTGAGTCCAACTTAAATATGTCTTGTAATAAGTACATTCTTATATGTCATAAAAAATATACGTTGCTTTTACTGCTAGTCAATGTACATACCGCTGCCAATTGGCATTTGGTAGAGAATGAAACTCGTATTATACGTTTAATTAGTCGGGTCCGATCGTCGGGATGCCAATGTAAATTAATTTATACAATGCTCTAATAGACAGCGTTTTAAGAATGTACGTGGGCAATGCATATATATATATACTTACACATATAGATACATAGGTACAATGATCGATAATTGATCATTATTTCCTTTTTGGTTTTCGATATAACCAACAATAATATTTGTTAAGACATTAGACTATAGATTGTAGCAATCGCAGTAGAAATGACTGCCGAATAGAAGTCAGGATTGAAGATATTTGTTGCAATGTTAAATGAGTAACGATACGGGAATTAATTGTGCAAATTCTCACTGAAGATTACGTATTTTATGCCGGCATGTAACCAAATCAGCAGATGAGGATTAAAAGCAAGTATATGCCCATAGGCTGTTAATTCTTTTGAATGACCAATTGTGAAAAGGGATATTGATAAATAAAATTTGAGATCTTATTTATTATGTACGCCGTACTGTAGAAGTACCATAAACATTCCTGACCCATACAATTGTGCAACAGTGCCATGAGATGCAAACTCACGATCGTACAATTTTCGTTTAAATTGTACAATAAAAATTCAATATGTTCAATGCTGATCAAGAAGGAACAGATACATAAGTATTCATTTATCTTATTCCGATAATATGTAATTCCATTTATAAATGTTAACGATTAGTTACTTATTAATTAAATGCCTATAAACATTCTGTTCTAAATGACGCATGTGATATTACTTTCCGTTTGTTTTAGATCGGAGACAATGGGTAGCCATTGGAGTGTTGACTGCTATATTGGTATTTCTAATCATTTTGTTTATAATTAAATGATCAGTCATTTTCTTTCCTAGCTCTTTCTCCTCCCCTTTCACTTCTCTGTCTCTGTCTCTCTTTCTCTCCCTCCCTCTGTTTCCAACATGATCCTTTGTTGTTTAATGTAAATTACCTTATTAAATTTTACTTTATCGCATATCGATTATTAAGTAGCGGTATTTTATGAATATTTAAAATAAATAACCAATACTTGTTGAAATTTGTAATCGTTATGTGTTAACTTCCCCGCAACAAATGTATTATCTGTATTTGTATTTCATGGACTGTCCATGTTTGAACTTGCACAGATGATTTTCAGTAAAAGGAAATAGGAGCAGCACAGGGTAAATTGTTCAATGAATTGTTTACTTTGCGCCTTTGTTTATTTCTATCTTCAAACCTATGCTACAGTTGTATAAAAGTTCTCTCGATATATGTTATTTTACACACTTGCATATATATATATATATATATAAAATATGTTCACATATGTAAAGAAATGTTGTACAATAACGTACAGAGTCGTAAAATGTACTTTCGACTGAGACACTCTCAGTCTCATTGTTTACTATCCCAAATTTACAGTGTAAAGGGAATGGTGCGCTCCTGTGATCAGACATACTAATAAGTAACTGTGCGCAATATTGTTAAATACACCCGTTGTTTCGTTAACGAGCTAGCCGAAAGAAAAAATCTTACTTTTCCTAAAGAAAAAGTCCCTCGAGCAACACAAAGTATAGTAATAGGGACGAAGCAGATGTATATATAGATACTATATACACGTTTATAGCTAGAATTAGTCCCGTTATGAGAAATTAACTTTAGCGGAAGAGAGTAATTATGGATGATCCGACATCGATTGTGGTGCTTTATAACAAAATCTTTGGTATAATATTCGTAATTGCTACCGCTTCATGTGGTCTTCGTGTGCATAACAGTGGAACGCTTTTCACTGTAAGTGAAGGCTAAAGAAACACAAAGAGCAAGAGGTGTTTTCTTTATCTTGAGAATTGCGAATGAAGACATTGAATATTCTCGCTGAAACGTGAAAGAGCGGTGATGCGGTGAGTAGATTTAAATTGGATTCACGTTATATTATTTAAGGCACTAAGGCATAGATAGGAGAAAAGGCTTCTGCAGCGAAAGCATTGTAAGATCGACGAATGGGTATATATAGGTTGTAGCCCTCACTGTGGCTCGAGGCGAACATTGTTATGACAGTTAGCAGGCAGTGCTTTTCTAATGTCATCGATATTCTCTATTTCGATTCTTAGTCGACTGACTTCATCCTCATAATTTTTCACCCACTGTGTCTGCAGATTCTTTGCGTCCGTTAACGCTCGAATTCTTTGGTCCAAATTAGCAGCGTTTAGCTCTTTTTCTGCTGTGACCAAACGCTCTTCTAATCGATTTAAATCGGCGTCATCAATTTCTGGCAGATCTTGGAGTTCTTTTAGGATATCGACAACATCTGCCAGAGCTTTGTCAACATGTTGTGCCGCAAGAGTTACGTTTATCTTCGCTTGCCCGAGCATATGGTTAGCCTGGAAAACGGGGATTGCGTAACAATGCGTTATAATAATAAGGAAAATGAAATGTGCAGTTATTTAATAGATACCTCTGTCGTGGCATTCACATCCGTTGCTATTTGTGTTTCGTACTGCTTCATCATGATATCAGTTATATCAACTCGTTCGTGCAGTCTGTCAGTTTCAGTGGCTAAGCGTAAGGCTTCTATTTTCGTTGCATTAGCTTCTGTTCGAATGGCATTCGCATTTGCACTAGCTTCTTCGGCCAAAGTCTTTAACATAGGCAAGACAATAATACGCTAGATGATGAAACATTTCGGATCCTATCCGTTGATAGAAAAATAGTCGAGTAGGCGTAGATACCTGAGCGGTTTGCGCTAATTTATGTGCGTGCCGAGCATTGTTTTCAGAATCGTTGAGTGTCAGTTCCGGTCCGTTCGCTTGCATTAGATTGTTGATTACAGCTTCAATTTCTCCTATTCTTGTTAATGCATCCTGCGCTTTAAGTCGTTCGCGCTGTACTTCTGCGTTAAATTCTAAGGCGAATGTTAGATCGAAAAGAAATTAGGCAAATTGATTGGCAGATCGCAATTGATTGGCATATCACTCTCCCCAGTACTTACCGCCTAACGTCTTGAAGGTTTCTTGAGCTTCCTTTAGAGTTTGATCGCCGCGTTTTACTGCGTCGTTCGCTTTTTGGTTCGCACCGTCTAATTCTGCTAGTAATTCCGCTGTTGCAGCTTGTTGGTCCTGCACTGTATCTAAGAGGCGTTCGCTTTTTCTTACCTTATCGGTTAAATCGTTTATCATATCTCTGTATTGTTCGAGCAATAGCTGCGCTTGCTCCTTTATCCTTGAGCCTTCGTTACTGACAGACTCCGCACGACTTCTTAAACGATTCATATCGATGGATGTAAGGGTAAGGTCCAATATTAGCAAATCAAGGGCTTCCTGTGCAACAGCCGTCGACTTGGCCGCTGCTATGCCAGTCAAATTGGTCATTTCATTTTTACGATGCTCTAACAGATCGAGTTTGTTTTCGAGGGTTCTAATCTCGTCGCTAAAAAAGGAATATCGAGGCGGGTTATTTGCAATAGATCGAAGTGTATATCTTCGATGCATACCTCATATTGGAATATTTCGAAATGGCTTTCTTCGCTAGATCGTACGCTTCGAGGGACGTGTTTCGAGCTTGCTCTGCCAATTGGTGTATCTTCTTCGCTTCGTTGGTGTTTCTATCGAAATAAGAGGATAAGAAAAAGGTGGAAGGTATTAAAGTAGTCTGGTAGGCGGATAAAGGAAATGTATGTATAGAAGGTGGGGTACGTACAAGTCGGCTAATAATCGAGCCTCCTGAGCGATCGCTGTCATTTGCTGATTTTGCTGTCCAACCAAGTCGGCGCGTGATCTGGCATCTGCGAGGGCTGTGGCCCCGTCCGTAGCAAGGTAATCTTCCGCTTCGGTCAATTGATCGTGTATCTTATCCAAGACCTTTTCTGCTTCGTCGATACTCATCTGACCCTCCTCCGTTGTCCTCCGCGCGTCCGCGGCACCGAGATCGACCGTCTGCGATATGTCGGCTATTTCGTTCAATTGATCGCGCAGTTCATCGAGCTGTTCGAGCAACGTCTTATTTGCGCTGCCGGATCCTTGTTTCGCGACATTCAATAAATTTCTCACTCTGTCCTGTACGTTCTTGAGCTCCTCCTCGAAGTCTGAGTCCTTGATAACGGTTGGACTACTGTTGATCTTTCTGAGAATTGCCTCGAGCTCGGCTAAGCGTTCTCTGTGATCGTTGACAGAGCTCTGAACAAGATTGTAACAATCAGGACAGTCGACGCAACCGTTCTGCCTATTGTGCTTGTTCTCCTTGCATCGATCGCAACGCCTACCTTCGACGTTCGTCAAGCAATGACACTGTCCGCTTGCGTCACATTGCAGGTCCTGCGAGCCGATGCTGTCGCAATCGCAAGGTTTGCAACCGTCTCTGCCGAAGCCGTACTGATAAGGGAGGCAGGCGTCGCAACGCTGGCCCGTCACGCCGGGTCGACATTCGCACTGTCCGGTTAAAACGTTGCAGCTGCGATTATACGATCCCTCCGGGTCGCAGTTGCACGCGACGCATCCCTCGCCGCTCATTATATGGAAGTAGCCTTCCTCGCATTTGTCGCAGTTCCGGCCTACGATGTTCGGCTTGCAGGCACAGTGACCCGTCAATTGTTCGCACGGAGCGATTCTCCCGTCCTCGAGTTCGATCGTTCCCGGCGCAAAGCACTGGCATAACTTGCAACCGTCTTCCCTACGCTCGGATAAAGCATCGCCGTAGTAACCCGCCAAGCATTCTTCGCAGTGGAAGCCAGCGGTATTGTTGACACACTTCAAACATTCGCCGCTCTCATGGTTGCAATTTCGTACGGCGTTCAAGTCGATATTGTTGTTGCAGTCGCAGGCTCGGCACGCTTGCCCTCTTTCCGGATTTCCAAAGTAACCGTCCGAACAGGTTTCGCATCTGGATCCTGTCCTGCCTACCGGACACTCGGAACATATCGGCTCGGGATTGTTTCCGAGAAGGATGCAAGGTCCGTTGTCGGGACAGGGGCACGGTGCGCAATCTTCCGGTGTGCCTTTCAACGGATTCCCATAATATCCACGACTGCAGAGCTCACAATTACTCCCGGCGGTGTTGTGTTGGCAAATACACTGGCCAGTTTCGGCCTCGCATATGTCAGCGTGCCCGTTACAGTTGCAAGATACGCAAAGAGCGAAAGGGCCGCCATTAGGCGGGTCGTGGTGGAATCCCGGCGCGCAAGACTCGCAGAATTGTCCGACGTAACCGGGAGGACACTGGCAGTGTTCCACCCAATCCGCAGGTTCGCCTGCGGCACCTCGATGGGCAGTCTCTAATTTCACGTCATCTAAGAATCCTCTCCCTTGGTGCGTGTAAGTGCCGCGAATCTTAATAGCGGTCAGATTCGATAGAATAGACATAAAGGCTCGGGAAGATAATCGTGGCTGCCAGCCGTAATCTGGATGCTCGTGCAAACGGAATCGATACTCTTGCGGCGTGACGGTGGGCATACGATTGTTCTGTCCAAATATCGGCTGTGTAATCTGCTCACCGTTGCCGCCTTCAAGAATAATGTCGCGCGCTGTCGGCGCTGGTCCAGCCTCCCCGATTCTCAACGTGAACGAGATATCCTGATTGTAAGAGGCACGTTGGTCGCCGAGGAATCTTTCCGGGGCGACAAAGTAGACGTTGTCGCGATCAAGCGCCGTAGCTGAAATTGTTTGCGTAAGTGCGTCGTAGTGAAGGGATATCGGATTGCCAGCGACAGTGGCTGTCCATCGCTCGTTCCCTCGTACGAACATGCTTTCGATGATAACCTTCGAATAGCCTGTTGCCGGCCTGCAGACTGAAGAGTGACCGTGACAGAAGCAAGGCGTACAGCCAAACTCGTTGTCCAATGCGAGATTGAAGAATCCCGGGCGACATCTGTTTGAAGAAATTTTCCTTTACTCTAGACCACCATTTGACGCGGAAGGAAGGAAGAAAAGATTTTTATTCGTTACAGATTTTACGCACTCTCGACATCGTTTGCCCTCTACGTTTTCTTTGCACGTACACACACCGGTCGTTGGATCGCAACTTGGGCTATTTCCGAGAGATCCTGCCAAGCTGCACTCACACGACGTGCATCCCGTCGAACCGAAATTGAAGAAATTTGCTGCGCATCGATCGCACTTGTCACCCGTTACGCCCGGCTTGCACTGACATTTCCCCTCGCTGTTGCACTGAAGACTCCGCGATCCTATAAAGAGATTTCGTCTAAACAAACTATTTCTTTACCTTCTTCTCCCAGCATCTTCCAGTCATATTACTGTATTACCGATTTCGTTGCACTGACAGGCGACACAGTAGCTATCCTCCGGACGCTGATAAAAATTCTCCCGGCATCGTTCACAGTTCGCTCCGTCTCGATTTGCTCTACAGTCGAGGCAGTGACCGCCGTGACCAATAGCTTTATACAGCTCCTTGTCGAAGTAGCATCTCTCCGAGTAGCCATTGCAGTTGCACGCTGAAAGATCGCGTAATCGTAGTAATCGCCTAACGGTAATGCTTTTTTTCGCTTTTTTTCGCTTTTTTTCGCTTTTACTCACGTTTGCACTCATGGGCGTCGCTTGTTGTCGCGCGACCCCAAGGCGCATCGTTATAGAATGGTAAACATTCGTTGCAATCCGGCCCGGCGGTGTTATGCTCGCATCTGTGAAATTAACGAGATCCCGTGCGTTATGACTGAGAACCGTTGGAAAGATGAGCTACGGCAATAGTAGTTCTTATAATCTTACCGACAAACTCTGCGAGTTCTTCCGTCGACACTGGTGCTGTTTACGCATTCAGAGGCATGACCGTTACACGCACATCGTGCGCCAACAGCGATATCAGCGATCGCATAGTGGTAAGACTTGAGTACATGATCGTCTTCGAACATCTCGTCACCGAACGTATTCAATCGATCTAGAGTGATTCGAAGATCGGTCGCTTGTACCCATTCCTGTAATTTTATTCGCTCGTATCACTGATATGCGGCTCACTTCTGTACTCTACGAGACAGGAATGATGATCGTACCTGAAGCTCTGTATTCGTATCGAAGTAAAAGGCGGATGGTCGGCCCTCGAGGGTCGAAAAAGCTACGGTACCCTTAGTCAGTGGCGAAATATCCGAATATTCCGATGTACACAAAACTCTGGTATCATCGCCCCTTACGGTTTCCTTCATGTCCGGAAGTTCGTAGGTGTCTCTGCAAGAGGCAGAGTAGAACTGATACGGTTGCCAGGAAGCTTTCTCATTTTTCCTCTTGTAGATGCCCCAGCTTTCCGGACGTGGCGATTCGAAAAGAAGCCGAACGTATGTTATATCGAAAGTCTTTCCTGTCAATTAGAATGAGCGATCTTATTCATTGTTATACTTTCACGGTGTCAATGATATTAGTATGCTTATACGTGTCATTCGCTTCGCCGTCCTTTATTAACTATCAGAGATAAAAGTCGTGTCTGTAGAATACTTGGCGAGTTTGAGAGCTCGCAGCAGTGCATAGACACTTATCTCATGGTACACACATCCTGATTGATATGAATTCTCTATAGGGAACTGTATAAGGCAGAGAAACGGAAAGAAGGGGCTCGTGTGCGTTTTGCATATCTGTGGCAGTGTGTTACGGAATGGGAAGGAGAAGTAACTGCGACCATATGCGTGTAGAGAATGAATGAAAGCCTTGAGTAAGTTGAGACATTATAGGCTGCTTATCTGAGGCGTGTGTGTGTGTGTGTGTGTGCGTACGTGTGCCGATAGGACGCAGCGGCGGCGCGCACGACGGCCGCGACACGACTCTTTTTAAAAATCTCTCTGTTGCGTGCTCGTGATGCGGCTTTATTAGCTATAATATACATAGACCGGCGTACCTAGTTTCAACGTTAAATTCACTTGATTCGGATATTGGATTCCTTCGAACATCGTCTCGGATTGCCACCACGTGGCATTATCGTTATTGTCGTGATCAGTGAGGAACGAGGGGTGATGATCGCCATACCGACATATTTCGCAGGATTTCTGGTCACCCGTTTGCTTGCAGTATTCCGTAGGACGTTCCTCCCCGCATGTGTTCGTGGCCTCCATGAGTACATTGAACGCGGCATTCTCGAATGGCGGTATACATCTCTGAAAGTACAAGTCCTTCTTTTCTTTCTGCGGAATTGTTGGAATTTTGTCTTGGTCGATACGGTCGATGTTACCGCAAGAGACACTCCCGCTCATCCGGAGGACTCGCATAGCCCTATCATTCTTTATCGTTAACTCGCTATCTCCATGAGTTCAAGCGACTTAGGTCTCTTCTACGATAACCCAACATTCTACTTCGACTAGCGAAACTCAGTATATATTGTACCAGCAGGATATTGCGGTACCACCATTTTTAATTTTTTCTATAATCACCCTTTCGACAAATATATTAGGACGGAGAGTAGACTTACCAACGGTCGTCCGTTGTCGTCGTAACACTTGCTCTCACCTCGGTTTCTTGGTACTTGACTAGGAAATTCTTCAGATGGATCAGGCTCGGCCAGGATGACGGCTAAGTACATCCCTGCTACCAGCAGGAATCCAAACATACCCTCTCCCGTTATCTTTCTCATTTTAAGAAAGCTTCTCGCTTTTCGTTTAAACACAGAACGCGATGCACTGTCTCTTTAGCACAGGACACGGCACAGTAGGGCACAGCACGGCACGGTACGACACGACGCGGCGCGACGCGACGCGACGCGCACGATGCACAAGAGAAGATGCACCGCTTTAACACGATGCACAACGACGATGACGACGATGACGACGACGACGACGAACGACGGAACGCTGCTCATAGACACTCATACAAGCGCTTAAGCAGCCACCCATTTAACCCTACTATCCCGTTTTCCTTCAACCTTTATTACTCTTTGAGGTTAGGAGACGACGATGCACCAACTTTTTCGCTAAAAAAATTCATTCACTTTCTATATATTCAGTAGCCACGACTTATCATTTCCCTTTGTCTCTTCATTCCGATTTAATTCGCTCTTCACTTCTGCTCACTCCATCCCTCGCAGCAGGCGGTAGACGCTTATTGACGCGTCCTTCTGGATCCACGAATTTTTTCTGTCCGAATAAGGAAGAACAGCAAAAGAAGCTGTACAATAATCTTTGCTACCGCTCTACAACATTGCGTTACAATAGTTTCTCAGTAGTAGGAGTGCTTCAGTATAGGGAAGTAATGTTCAACTATGGAAAAACTGCCCGAAAGCTTACCGTATATATAACAATTTTCAAAATCCCGAGTAACTTTCACACATTTAACTTGTACATATTACTTGAAATACTCTGGGGTAATGTCTGCCAATTAAAATTCCCGCGGCTTTCTGAATCGAGTCAAAGGTTTGTTTGTTAATTGATCGCGCGATAACGGAAATAAAAGAAGAAATTGTTCGATATAACGAGGAGCGCGGATATTCGGTGGAATAAATGAATGAAACGAAATGAATCGAAATGATTCTAACCTCTGTGATGGAACGTGCAAGCTCTTCGTCTTCCTTGAGGACCAAAGAACGGTGACTGAGCCGTGCGTCGCTGAGAACCAGCGAATCTTCGACTCTCCTCGCCTTCTCTCGACTCCCTTCGACTCAAATCGTCACGCACACTCCCGTAAGCGCATATGGGGAACAAACATGCGCCTCTCACCCATTACATCCGACTCTTCAACATTTTCAACTTCCGAACCGATCAACCTCACTTTCCTTTCCACAGTGGAACTTTATTTCAACTTCATTTTAGGTCAATCTTAATCCTTGCTCTACAAAGGGTGAAGAGTAAGACATGTGCGTAGATAGAGGACATTAGAGGAATATGAACGAACCAACCAACAACGAGCGCAAGAATAAACTTTTCTTTTTAATTACAATCGCTTTGGTTTTTACAGATCGATATCATTGGAGCACCGCCGCTCAATGCGTGTAAAAGCCTTTGCACTGACCCACCCACCCCAACACACATACACACTCACACAAAACGAATGCGCGCGAGAACAATCTGTATCGCGCCAGAGCGGAAATACGAAGGAGATTAAAGTGTTAGGAAATGATGAGTCGTCCGTCGGTCTTCCATGTGTCCGCAGTAGGAGTAAAACGCTATTCAATGTGTTACCAATGATTTAACACAAGTTTTAGCACTTTCTAATTTTGTAATTATGTCTTCGTTTTCGTCACGATCTCTTTCAAATAGAGCTACGAGTCTTCTCGTTCTACTAATCACTTCACGTATTTATCAGAAGAACGTATTTACTTATACGCGATTCATACAGATTTATTGAGAAAAATGTCTTCAAAACTATCAAAAGTTTAACCCGCAGACCGTGATCTATTTTCGATTATTGTGATTTTATTTATAAACCGATTCAGTCCCGCGAAGGAAGAGCGGTTGTGTTTATGGAATAAGTATAATTTGAAATAATTACAATTAGAGAGAAAAAGAGTAACTATTGGGATAAAAGTAGTGGGACTGAAACGGTTAATAGAATAGTTTAGTAGCAGCTTATAAGCGAAATGGTGCGAAATGGTTGTTCTACCGTAGCGGTTTAACAAAGAACAGGCTGATTACTTTCGACTATATCACAGATAAAATCTTACGAAGCGTATCGACTCAATATAAAAAGATTCATAACTAAATGATGTGAGTATATTTACACCGAAGGTTCGTTCCAACTATCACTTTCTCTGCTTTGGTATTCGATAAGGGACAGACGCATTGAAGTTTTTCAGATCATGGGATTACTATCCTTTGTTGGTATTTTCACGGTATCGTTCGTCATTCAAAAGAACATCGCGGAAATGTAATTGTAACTTTCGGAGACTTTGAAAGACGTCTTCTTTAGGAACTTTACTGTCGTCGATGGGGCTGTCGTGATGTCGGATTAAAAGGGCATTCCAGCCAGCGTTCTTTGCTCCTAGGTAATCGCAGCTCACCGAATCCCCTATATGGACTGCCTCCTCAGACTGAATTGCCGCTACGCGTGCCTCTTGCCGCATCGCTGATAATCTAAGTGCTTCGTTAAATATTGAAAAACAGGGTTTCTCCTTGCCAAACCCGTAGGAGGTTAAAACGAACGAAAAATAATTTCGTATCTCAGTATCCACTAGAATCGGTTCTAGACGTTCGTCGAAGTTCGAGATTACTCCGAGCATCAAGTTCATCCCTCGGAGGTATTCGAGAAGTTCGATCGTTCCCGGGTATTTGTGCCAGCACATGCTCGTACCATAGCACTTTATCAAACTGCTCGCAACCTATGGGTCGTAAGCGATAAAAAGGGTCATCGATACCGACCAACACTCAAAATAAGTGGCTGTACTCGTGCTGTTATTCAAATAGAGAGCAGCTTTAAAAACCCGGTTAGAATGAATTGGTAACGCAGAGAGTGAAGTAAGCGCACATGATTAGTAGTGAGAAGTGAAGTCTGACACGAGCAAGCGCGCACGTTATGTCATAACCTATCCACCTCTTTTGAAAGAACAAATAACTAGCCAATTTTGGGTATATATATGGATCTGCAGCAGCGCAACAGAGCAGAGACGCTCTAAAATAAGTATATAGGCGGAAAGACGCGATGCACGCACGCATGCACGCACGCATGCACGCACGCATGCACCCACACACATACGCAGACACACACGCGCAGAGAGAGACAGAGATATGTATATCAGTTGGAAAAATGTTAGGCGCGGGATAATCATCACCTTGTCGAGAGTGCTGTCAGAAATGGTATGATGTTGTTCCTTGAAAACATTATAAACGATTCTCCGCCACCAGTTTTCCCAGCCTAGTCCGGTGTGCTTACCGAATACAGGATGTTCCAGCGTAAGGCGCTGAATGTTAACTTTAAAACTTTGTGTCAGTTTTCGACGATCAACGGTAAGGCCGTGTTGCAATCCAATTTCTGTGTAATGCTCCTCGAGTTTAGTCATTAGGAGCGTACCCGTAACATCGAACGTCACTAATCGCGGGCGAACCGATTTAATCATTTTTCAGAGTAATAGAGGACAGCTAGCTCAATGAAATCTTTTGCCAAGGATACGTTCTTAACTACGCCGCCGCCGCTGCCGCTTTAGCTGGTAGGCTGCTGGTAGGTAACGACGATGAACAATCGTAACGTAAAAACTGACACTTACGCCCTAATCAACACTACTACCGACATCTAACGACAGATTAATTAATCACTTCCTTCGCTTTATCCGCGAAAATTCAAACTATTAATAAGCCCTTCCTACCAAGGCTTTAATTATTAACAAATTGAATAAGTACACAATGGGTCACACAGTATATTCTTTGCATCTCACTTTCGGATCCCGCTAATGATCATCTCTAACGATTATTTACCCACAATTGGATTTGGCCTATTGTTTCAATATTTCAGAGTAAATATTACGAAGAAATATATCATGAAATTTGTTGCAGTAATTAAACAGCCCTCATCCTTTCCTAATTAAAGCTCTTCTATTTTATCCCCGAGTTGGCCAACACCGTCGCACGTGCAACAATCATCCAATACCAGATTTATGAAATTTGGTTTTTCGCAGACTTCCTCCTGCATAAATCACCCGATGCAGCAGAAATTGCCCGCCGACGGAATATATTTCTATAAATAAATTGACGCTAATGCATCAATTCTGTGAAGGGGAAAAAGAAATGAATGTTGACATCCGCTATCACACGATTATTTGTAATCAGATCAATTGACACGTTCTCGAGTTTTTGGCGACGGGCCTATCGAGGCGGAATTACTTTCTCAGTAAATCTACAAACCATTAATTACCATGACTCGTGTATCCGATGAATCTTTTCAAATAAGCATTTCCATTTTTTATTACAAACTTGTACACAGAGTAGATTGGGGTAAAGTGCTTTTTGTCTCTCTTTCTCTCTCGCGCTATCCTCAATTGTACAATGTTTGGAATCAGTATTGTTAATGCTATTGAATATATGTACAAATGTATATGGTTGTATGATATAATTAATCGTATCGTGATAACGAGATAATTATTACGGCAGTCATCATTTGTTATTGTTAGATTTTTATAATATGTACATATACATATGTAAGTTTACAATACATAGGTATATGCACGAATGCGTTATTACAATATACTCTCGTCTATCTTCTAATAGTTGTATGTAAATAAAAATTTATCTGCTAAATACATCGATCAGTCTCACAATCGCATTTAATATTGATGTAAAAGTTTTTCTCCGATGTAAACAGGTAGTGTACCGACGATGAGAAATCATCGTGTGTAGCCGGAAGTTTCCTGCGAGATCGAGCCCATTCCTCTGTGATACGCAATTTACACTCGCTCAGCTTTTGTCCGCGACTCTCTTCAAGTTGCGCACTCAAAAAGAATCATATTGTATTTCGATCGTTAAGTATAAAAGTGATTAGAAACGGTCTTTACGACGTGCAAATTGTCTTCTCTGGTTTTGACTAATGCAATTACGCTAATACCTTTTCGCAGGAGATTTGACTACGTGTGAGCAAGTACTTTCATAAAATGCAATCTTCTTCTTCGACTCTAACCGCGACTTCATCGTTAAACACTTTTGCAATATCACTGTAGGACATAGTCAGCGCGGTAGCTGTACGCGAAGCGACTCGTTCAATTTCACGAATACGCGAGGAGCTCTCTAGAGACGCAATCCTATACTCCGTAGGCAACAACGTTATAATGATAACACGATAGCCATACGTAGTAGACCCCCTCACTCACATACGCCGCACACCCAGCCACTCTCGCTAAAGCTTCTTTTACTACGGACAGATGTATACAATCGACATTTTTCTGCGCTACGCCTGAATGCACTCTCTCGCGCATACACACACACACACACACACACCATGCACGCACGCCCTTTAGTAAAAACGCATTCATAATATATTTTCCGCGTCGCACAATCGTTTCTCGCTGAATGCTCTCAACTCTTTCGAAGCTCACTGTATCTAATCGTCATCGGTCAAGCGCATATTCTTTCAACGATTTTCCTTTTCCGCTCTTTCATCTGCGCGTCGCGACACACCATCGCATATTTTCCTTAAACTGTAATCAACTCAATGTTAGTCGGATATATGAGTAATCAAAAATAAATAGTTTGCAGAATATTGCCAGCGGATCGACATGAACTTTGAATATGACTCTGCTTGTGATATCGTCATTTCATCATTCTGGCAGTGTACATAAAAATTCAGTTGTGTAAAAAGCAAAGATTAATTTGTATAAAAATATATATAAATTTACGTAGAAAAAGGAATCTTATATATTGCAAGAAAGCTGACTTACAAAATAAATAAGTTAAACGATTACATCTTATATCATGTTAGGGAAGGATCGGGGATGCTCGAGCGAACAGTTTAACAAACTATTCATCATCATCGCGTAAATCGAACAGTCCGATTGGCAAAGTTGTCACAACTGATTTGCACCGGCTTAAAACGAGCCTCCGAGATCCAACCTTCACGTTTGGATAGACATCGTACAATAATGTAAACCATAATGCGCGTGATATATAGAAAATATAGTTATTAGTATTCACAGTAAAGAGATCATAAGGTCTCCTAATCGAAATAAATGTACAATTGAAATTTGTCTCAGGACAAGGTGAATTCACGTTGTCCTACAACAAATTCTAGATTCGATGTTTGATTACATATCGAAAAAATGGTTAATCGTTTCCTCGTTACGTACAGATTGTCAGTGAGCTTAAGCCAGATGGGCAATAAACACGTTATCCTAAGGTAGAAATAGAAAAGACGCGTATTAACGATGAAACTAGTTCGGATTGTTTTGAATAGTCGGACGTTCAATGGTTCTTTATTAAATTCTCATCCCCGTAGGAGCGATTTTAATTCTTTCTCTCGAGATCTTAGGTCTTGCGAGGAGCAAGAAACTAGTAAAGGCGCGTGCCTCGGAAACATAGTGCAATGCCTCCAAGTTCGCCGGGAAGCTACTTATTGCACATTCAAAACATTTCCTTTTCATTTAAATCTTCAGTTTTTCACTTCATTTCTTAACACTCTTTGTACGTTCACTGGAATATCTTGTGATCTTTCGAATCTTTCTTTTTTTCCGCTCGGAGACAGCCCCCCGCGGCTCACATTGTACGTACAATTCTTTGTTTTCTTTTTTGAAAATTTTGTAAAAAAAAAAAATGAATGCAAACAATGAAAGGAGGTCGAAATTGTTTTTTAAACTTTCCTCTTTTGAAAGTGTAATACGAAATCCTCTATGATCGTGTACCGAGTAGACAATGGAAGCTGACCTTCCATTATTTTTATTGAGACTTTTTTGTGCGCATGGAATTAAATGGATACTGAAAGAGTAAGATAAAGGAAACTGACGTACTGATCACAGCGGTCCAATTTCAACAGGTACCTTTCATTTGTGTGTATTTGTATTGCATAAAGTGTGTGCCCATCTTGGATAAACTAGAAACTAATCATTTTTACTTACATACCATAAATCTTAATTGATATACGCGGCACATATCAGTTAATTGCTGCATGATTTTTACATATATTTACGTCTGGTAACCGCAACTATTCCAATAAAATTCTACCAATGTGTTTGCTGGTCCAGTTTGCCAATCTGATTACCATATTCTTATTAGAAAATGTTCCACTCTCTTCCTCTTCCCTCTTTTCGTCGTCTCTTTCACTATAGTAATACTGCCTAAATATATATCATAATTATCATGATATGATGGCATTATTCAACAGACGTCTCTTACTTTATTGTAATAAAGTTATTCTTTTGTTATTATTGCTATCAAATCGGTTAGGATTTTTATCGGTACCCGAACACGTTATTTCATTATTTTGGATTTCTTAATTTTAACGTCATGGAGCTTTTGCACAAATTGTCTCAAATGCCTCCTGGTATATAATACTTTGCAGGCGTTGAAGCCCTACAGTAAACGAGTTGTATCTGAAAATTTTCTTGGACCCAACGTGCGTGGATTACATGCGTCACGCTCATGTACTTGTATGGATGTGTGTAGTGCCCCCCGCCCCGTGTATAGATATTCATTTACAGATTTATATATGTATTCTAAAATGTATGCGTTTTGTCAAATTGATTGGCATCTTGGAACGTTTTGTTTTCATAAAGATAATTTACTTGCATGTAATGAATGCAACGATAGGCAAGCCCAGAGAACTGAAGCTGTGGATGGGAAAACTCTGTTATACCGTATATCATACGATTCGCTAATATTTATAACGGAGGTGAGATTATTAAAACACTGCCCTCTGACCATTTAAAGACGTTACACCACCACATGTTACTTTACAATATCATCACAGTGTTTTGATGTAGTTCGCTAATTATTAGACTTCGAGAATAACCGATAATTTCAGGCGACGAATAAATTCACGAGAAATTAGCGGTTGCGTGAAGTGGCAGTTTCAAATATATATATGTATATGTGTATATATATATATATTTTTCTACATACGGTAGGCTCCGGATTTTTTGGTCGGTAGTAACGCGTTGTGCTTAAACTCGATCGTTTTTATTTAGAATTATTTAATATGCGAATGAACGGACTATGTCAGAATTATTTCACGCTCGTTAAACGACAATAATATCGTACATCTCATAAATATTCTCCGTAACAACAAACAACGATCGAGGGCAAAAGACATGATCTGTCGCGTAATTCTGCCCTTCGCTCCGAGCACGACGCGTTCACCGCACCGATATAACAGTCCTAATTACAAGAATTTCCTTACCGCACCATTTGTAACAATATAAACTCTCTAGCCGTGTTCTATCGACCAATTTTTTTCTTTGTTTTTCGATCCAAACATGACACAACCCCTTCCATAGCCTTCGTTATCTGGGGTACAATATTGATACTAGTAGAATTTAAAGAAACGAAAAAAAAAGAAAAAGAAAAAAAGAAAAGGAGAGAAGGAAAAAAACATTTATATATATACATGTAATGTATGCGTGAGAGTATATATGTATAAATGTTTCTCACTTATCGTAACACGTACACGTCTATCTACCTTAAGAACAGGGAAGAAAAAAATAAATTAAATCTCTATATGGGACTGACATTAATTCGAAACCGACTGTCTGGCAGAGGCTGCATGCACGGCGAAATCAGCGAGCGGATTAGTTGGGACGGTGACGATTGAGTGCGAAGTACTACTGGTCAGTGTGACATTGGCTGAGGATACGAGGGAGAGCGGTTTGCAGGAGAGCTGATCAATCTGTTTTATGGGAACGAGTTTGATCGGCATTTCTGTCGCCTTTAATCTAACGGCCTCCGACATAGGAATAGCCTTTAATTGAACGCTTTTTATCGGTTGTATCATTTTTACCCCGCTAGTAGGCTTTACCATGGCGGTAGCTGCGATGAGAGCGGTAGTCGCACCATTGTTATTACTGCTCACATTTTGAATTATTTTCGTAATTTTCTCACCCATGCCTTGATTCGAGGATTCGTCGTAGCCGGAGTCGGACGATGAATCGCTGAACGTCTTGCTCTGTTTCGTCACAGCTGACGATTCCGTACCAGACTCGACACTGTGCGCTGGACTAGCAGATGCCGAACTGTGAGCTGGACTAGCGGACGCCGAGCTATGTGCTGGGCTGCCTCTCATTGCGCTGCTTGCCTGTTGCTGTTGTTGTTGTTGCTGTTGTTGCTGCTGCTGCTGCTGCTGTTGCCGTTGGTGTCGCCGTACGCAAGCTATGCACGGTTTCATCAAGGCTGGATCAATGATCACCTCACCATACGGTCCTTTGAATATCGTACCGCAGCATATTATTTCTCTACAAGGAAGAATATAAGATGATCAATTCTTTTCGACTCCTTCGCCAACTCACTTCGCAGAAATGAAAAGTCTCTGTGTGATATAGCTACCTTTTGAAATATGACAAATCAATAAAACCGTTGATATTGAAGTCTTGCTTAGTATCAGGGTCGTCGGCAATATCTAATTGTTTTTCAGTAGCACCGATATCGTCGCTACCCGTTGGGCTACCTGCTCTGCTAGATCCTTTGCTACCAGCCCCGGCTAAATAATCTTCTGTAGACATATATATTTTGGTGTCTACATCAATAATTACGGGAAAATAAAAGACAATAAAATTGACGTACCGGTCAAATCATCGCTCATAGCGGGACTTTGCTCCCTATCTCGGTCCGTTTTTAAATAAATGTGCTTCTTCTTTATAATTTTTTCAAACTTTTCTGGAATATCTTTCATTTTCTTCTTATTCTTTGACTTGAACTTTGTTAATGATTTAATACCAGGACCCGCACGAGCGTCTACCACCTACAATAAATATTATTTATAACCCTCCGCTGTATATGAGTGCGAACAGATTCCGTTGGATGTACATTTTGCAGACTTCACTCACATGTCTCCAATTTCTATTACTTCCAGCCGGTAGTTTTTTCCATCTTTTAACCAATAGGACGCACGCATTACAAATTTCTCCTGTACGTCTTTCTTCGAGTTGGAAGCATTCCATAAAATCATCTTCATACTTTTTACTATCGGTGAATCTAGAACTGCAATAAAAAAATTTTAAACATATCAAAATATACGTATATGTATGTATATATATATATTTGTATGTTTATGCTACCGATTCAGTTGTCAAACTTAGGACTTACCTGCTTGATTTAGCTTTACAAATACAACACCCCGTACTAGACCGGTACACCTTTGGTTTATGAAAGCTAAACATCTCGATGATTATTTTAATGTTGCTCCTAAAAGAAAGAAAGAAAGAACTATAGAAGCGATGTGTCAATTTACATTTGAGGGAAAACACTGTAATTTGCGAGAGTACTATCAAATAAATGTAATTTGTCAGAAGAAAGTAATAGGGCTATTAAAGATTACCTAAAAATAAGATATCGATGAAGAGTGAGTAACTAATAATTGAGAAATTTTGGAGAAACGTGTTCTGGCGAAATGAGATATCGGACATTCCCAACACCATGTTGTTTTACCGATGAGAAGCCGCGTGGTAGAAGAACAATATTTGTCGTAATACGACAAGAGTTGGTATAAATTGAGAAGAACTAGGGCAAGAACTTTAGTCGATGTACTACTTTGCACTGACTCTATTGATTTGTCGAAGAATTAGCATTCTTCAAGCAGTCTTTTCGGTCAATTTGCAATGAGCATTCAAACTTTCCTGCTGGCACCGTGAAATCGAGATTGTGTCCTGACAGTGTATATATGTGTAAGACGCTACGCGACGTGACACACGGCAAGCACGGAAACGAACGGACCGACAGACGGACAGACGGAATGAAACGGAATGGAACCGAACGAAACCGGACGGAACGGAATGAAACGGATTTATGCATCGCTACTAGAGAGCGCTCGTAGTCTCATCAATCCGTACTGATTTTTAATCTACACATTTCGGGGCAAATAAAAACAAGGTGTGATATCGCAAATCACTGTATCATGCTCTGAAGATTTCTTTTCGTTACTTAACAAAGTTACCGAGGTTCGTCAATCGAGGTATTATCAAAATCGGATGTTTCTATCTCTCGGTAGTACATACTTATCAATAACAAGTGGATGCAGTCTTAGAAGCGCAGACAGATCGGACGGCGGTAAAGATAACATTTTTATGTTTCCAAAATTCGAAGAGTTTCTTTAATTCTATGATTATGTAGCCAGGCGCAACCTAACCCATGTACAAATGATATTTTATAAATGGCAGGTATCCGCTGTACGATTACTTATTAGCGAGCGAAAATATTTATTAAGAAAACATTATTGGAGTGTCAAGTGAAATTCGACGAAGAAAGGGAGAGGAAGAAAATGGAAAACAAGACAGAATCGGAAATAGCGCTATACCTACAGAAGAACTTTCTAAAAATAGTGATCATGAAAAGCACAACAGAGTGCAATGTGCGGATAATATGACCGGGCATACAGTGTCTTAAAATAACAGCGTTGTTTTTTATAAGCTCGCAGACACGTACTTTACTCGAAAGAAAATTCACGACAACGCTGGAGCGTGCATGCAAATGCCATTGTCAACGCGTACTGATATTTTTCGAAACAGGCTTTTCTGATCGCTGAGTAGGTAATAGTAAAAATGTAGCTGATAACATTACTGTTTATGAAAATACAACATTACAGAATGCGTTCTTGCGCAGATTGGGTAGAAGCGCATTAAGAGGAGGCAACAATGCCACCAGCGACAGAGTATAGAGGGTAGAAAAGAGATTGCAGTAGCAGCGGTGGCGGTCGCAATAACAAAATCAACGTGTGATCGAATGCAAGATAGAACGCGCAACAGCCTGCTTTCGACACATAGTCGATAACAAGTTGAAAATTGAGATGAAAAGTTGTAGCCTGTTGCGAGTAGTTTTTTTGATGCATCCACAGGACGGTGGCGCGGAGGAAGAATATTGCAAGGTGCTGCATATACATGGTTAAGAGAAAAAAAGAAAAGGTTTGAATGCGCTTTCGCCAGATTGGGTAGAAGCGCATTAAGAGGAGGCAACAATGACACCAGCGACAGAGTATAGAGGGTAGAAAAGAGATTGCAGTAGCAGCGGTGGCGGTCGCAATAACAAAATCAACGTGTGATCGAATGCAAGATAGAACGCGCAACAGCCTGCTTTCGACACATAGTCGATAACAAGTTGAAAATTGGGATGAAAAGTTGTAACCTGTTGCGAGTAGTTTTTTTGATGCATCCACAGGACGGTGGCGCGGAGGAAGAATATTGCAAGGTGCTGCATACACATGGTTAAGAGAAAAAAAAAAAAGGTTTGAATGCGCTTTCGCCAGATTGGGTAGAAGCGCATTAAGAGGAGGCAACAATGACACCAGCGACAGAGTATAGAGGGTAGAAAAGAGATTGCAGTAGCAGCGGTGGCGGTCGCAATAACAAAATCAACGTGTGGTCGAATGCAAGACAGAACGCGCAACAGCCTGCTTTCGACACATAGTCGATAACAAGTTGAAAATTGGGATGAAAAGTTGTAGCTTGTTGCGAGTAGTTTTTTTGATGCATCCACAGGACGGTGGCGCGGAGGAAGAATATTGCAAGGTGCTGCATACACATGGTTAAGAGAAAAAAAGAAAAGGTTTGAATGCGCTTTCGCCAGATTGGGTAGAAGCGCATTAAGAGGAGGCAACAATGACACCAGCGACAGAGTATAGAGGGTAGAAAAGAGATTGCAGTAGCAGCGGTGGCGGTCGCAATAACAAAATCAACGTGTGATCGAATGCAAGATAGAACGCGCAACAGCCTGCTTTCGACACATAGTCGATAACAAGTTGAAAATTGGGATGAAAAGTTGTAGCCTGTTGCGAGTAGTTTTTTTTTATGCATCCACAGGACGGTGGCGCGGAGGAAGAATATTGCAAGGTGCTGCATACACATGGTTAAGAGAAAAAAAGAAAAGGTTTGAATGCGCTTTCGCCAGATTGGGTAGAAGCGCATTAAGAGGAGGCAACAATGGCACCAGCGACAGAGTATAGAGGGTAGAAAAGAGATTGCAGTAGCAGCGGTGGCGGTCGCAATAACAAAATCAACGTGTGATCGAATGCAAAATAGAACGCGCAACAGCCTGCTTTCGACACATAGTCGATAACAAGTTGAAAATTGAGATGAAAAGTTGTAGCCTGTTGCGAGTAGTTTTTTTGATGCATCCACAGGACGGTGGCGCGGAGGAAGAATATTGCAAGGTGCTGCATACACATGGTTAAGAGAAAAAAAGAAAAGGTTTGAATGCGCTTTCGCCAGACGTTGCAGGCTGAAGGAACGCAAGGGGGAGCAGCAGCAACCGTTGCTACCGCCATTGCCTTCGCCATCATTACTCTGCGCGACATACATGCACAAGTGGACAGAAGAGCGGATTCGAAAGAAAAGGTAGGGATATTACAGCGATGTTGCCATGTGCTGTTTGTTGATCACGCTCGCCGTTGTCTCTCCTCATCCCGATGTCACTTCAATCTACGTCACCTGATACAGCTACATTTTTACGCACGCGCCTGCGAACAAACCTTTCAAGAGTCGAATTATCATCGAAATCTATCAGAAAAACTCACTCACTCGTACTTTTCATTTCTCCTACAACCTCTTACAGAGTGGTCGTACTAAGAAAGTGCCAATTTTTCATTTTCAATTGATTCTTTCACTTTTAATTAACCATAGAAGTGCCCGGAAATTCGATTTTCAACATTCCTCGTCCGCATCTAAGAACAATGACGTAAATGAAGTCGCTGAATATGATGTTGAAGGAAGATCGTGTCCCTGACACAGTTACCCACTACGTCAACTTTCATTCTCACTTTTACCGTTGACTCGAACTCACGAAAGAGCTTAAGGGAAGTATCTCTTTTCGCAAACACTATTACGTGACTACGTTGACACGGTCCACCGACAACGCAGTTTTCTTCGAATGATAAAAATGTTAAAAGCCACTGACGTTTCTTTTCGAGTATTGTGACTTTAGGGGCAGCATTTAACGCGATGACTCGCAAACGTGGCCATCGAGATGACCTACATTTCGGTCCATAAAACAGGTTTCGGTATTTTCGTGCGATCAAAAATATATCAGGACACCGTCGCCAATTTTTTCTTTGCGACATCTATAATAAGATGTTTTGTCAAAAAGTGTTGTTGCGACGGTTTCACCTCCGCATCCGAAAAGTGTAACAAACGAAAGTAAAATTACTTTTATCGCGGTAGCATTATTTAAGGATTATTTGTCACCGTCGAATGACAGAAGCTTGCAGAATTAAAAACGGGGGAAATGAGAAGTAGAAGGGTAAAAACTTCTGATTCTCTAAAGTGCGGTGTCGTGCTTGCCCTGTCAATAAACAAGAAAGACTAGCGGTGGAAAGGGTAAATATTGAAAAATGAATCTAGTGTCAGGCGTAACGCGGTTGCACTGTCAATAAATAAAAAAGCTAACTAGATCCGTTAACACGTGCATCTGTCAACTTATAGTTGGCATAGTTTCGTAAAGAAACTGAGGGAACGAGTGCACCACTGGTCGCGTGGTGGCGCGTCAGGACAGGTCGTGTGTGTCATTTTGACGAACGAAAAAGGTAGGAAGAGACAGAGGTAGAGAGAAGGGGGGAGCGAGAAAGAAGGCGGCATGAAAAAAGAACGACGACTGGTGAGAAACGTGTGGTGCATCGGGTCGCCGAAGGACGTGCACGAGTAAGAGAGCGACATGGCGCGTGGCACAGCACATTTCCCCCTTCTCTAACCTTCTCTGTCGCCCTAACCAGCAACCCTGTCTTTCCGCGAGCCAGCGCCGCAACTGCCATGTCAGAGGGCGGGAGGGAGGGGTCTTTGCCTGCCGCCTGCCTGCCGCACGCAACGCCGTCCCGTCCAACACCACGACGACGACAGAGACAGAAAGAGAGATACACACGTACGCGCCGCGCCGCCGCCGCCGCCGCACACACACAGTATGGTTCGCCTAAAATAATGTAAAAATGAATAATTGTCGAGTGGCGAGGGTGACGACGGGGAAAGAAGAAAGATCGTAACGTTTCGAAGCGATCTACCGGCTCGTCACTGTCTCGATCCCTCGGTAACGTGCGGTAATCGTCGGTAGATGCTGGCGGTGGCGGCGCGGTGGCGGGCACGCCATGACAGATGATACGGCACGCACAAACAAACAAGTCCACTTGCCAAGTGGAAGAACGCGCAGGCTAAACGCGGGAATGGTCGGACGTTCGACGATACCTTGTCATAGAAGCGATAGCGGCGACGGTAGGATCGCTGCGGGTAGATGTACGACGGCGACTGTCGGTGTCCTGTCAAGAGGACAGGGGCTAAGAAGCTGACCGCGGCGAGCCAGGCGACGACGACGAAAAGGAAGAGAAGTGACTGCGCGCTCGCGTACATACGAACGCGTAACGCCACGGTGAAAGTTTGTTCGCGCGTCTGACATAAACTGTCACTATTTCGTCTCCGGTATTGCCGGGCTGAATCGTTCGACTCGCGAGCCTCTAGTCGGCGGGCCGCGGAGAGAAATTGCGAAAGGTCTTCGCGGCGATGATACAGCAGCCTGCGTGCCAGATCCTGAACCCACAGAGGCCGGAGACGCTGATGCTTCCGAACATATTTGTCGTGAACTCACAGATAATGAAGCGTGACAATCGGCCGGACAACCGGCAACTCGTCGTCCCGATAATACGTCGCTATTTCGCGGCACGTGCACTCGCTATTCACACTAAAACGTCCAGATTAATGACAGTGGATTTGCTTACCTTTTCAATACAGGTGACGGCCAGATTTGAGACTCTCTCTGCGCAGACTCGCCGCACTGGCTCCAAACTACTACCGTCATCAAGCGAACGTCCCTTGCCCCCTACACCAACATCCTATATCTTCATTTTGCCAACGCTCGTTTTACCGCTGAAAAGCGAATATACAAGATCCTTCACATTTTATCCTCACTCATCTTGACAAAATATAATAATGACAAAGATCGCGAGCAAATTTGCCGGCTACCGTGTGCATTGACAACACTTCCGGTAGCGGATTTGATTTTTCTCCTCAACGTTTGCCCCGACTAAATATATGCTCACTTAGAATATCGAATGGCTCCGTTCCTTTCAATTCTCTCATATTCACCGCGTTCCTTATTTTTAACTCAAATATAACGTTAATCTTCACCCACCGTTAGATTAATTCGTTCCGTGCACTGCCATACGCTACCGCGATTACATTTTCCTGCCGAATTTTTCGTACAGGGTTGTTGAATGGGTGGGTGGCGTCATCTCTCGGTACAACGGCATCACCGCCTACTCCGTTCCTAACGTCAGTTGATACATTTTCAGTCATACAATTTTCCATCCCTATTCGTATACACCGATTCAAATCGAATTAGAGAATAATCATTTTCTTCTAAAGGTCCTTTAAGATTTTCTTCATTTCTCCACAACATTTTTCGATCCTCTTTGCCGCAAAATCAATAAATCTCTGCTATTCCGAAAAAAATGATTGCAATTTCTTCAAATCGTTCTACGATCCAAAAATTACAGCCGGTAGTTGTGAAAATGCCGTGTTGTGTGAAACCGTGTTGCATGAGACCCTGAGCTAGTACAAAAAGGGGGGTTACGTTCCAAAAACTTATTAAAAACAAATATTTTTTTTAATTCGACATAAACAACTTAATTTTTATTAAAAATATAAATGTATGTACAACACAAAGTAAACAAAAAAATTTAATCTAACGCCACCATAATTTCATGAATTTATTGGTCGTCACTGCTCAGTATAATCAACCGAGAATGTTTTTTCGGTGGAACGATATTGCCTTCACTTTCAGAACTTTTTTCTCTATTTAAAGTTTTTGTATGTTTTCCCTTCTTAAAAAATCTGTAATCGAACTTTGCTTGCTGGTTCTAACCAGGTCATTGTAAATTTCGCGGTATGGGGCTAAACAGTTTTGCAGCTCCCTTTTGAATTTTCGACTTCTTTCCGTGGAAGGGTCTGTATTCAAGAAAAATGACTCGAGATTTTCCACTAAGCATAGGCCTTCTTGTATTTTTTTAATGTTAAATTCTTAACTGCACAATCTTCATCAGAGCTAGCGTCCACAAAATCGATTTGATTTGCATCTAGGGATGCCATTTCCATGAAATCCGCTTCGTCAACTTCTTCTTCCACTAATAAATCTTGAATGTCTTTGGTAAGCATATCCATAAAATCTTCGCCTCCGATTGATTTAGCGACTTCTAATATGGCACCAATTTCATTTTCTGATGTTTCACGCATGTTTTCTGTTTCAACTGAAGAGGGGCATATCTTCTTCCAACACGCATTTAAGGTTGATGTTTTTATTTCTTTCAGCGACAAGGATATGTCCCCAATGTCCTACGGGTGACACAGGCCCCGATAAGAGGAACAACCGTGTTATAGGATGCCGTGTTGCAGGAGTGTTCCCGCAATTTACGAATCGTGTTATAGCGAAACCGTGTTATAAGATACCGTGTTATAGGAGGGTTACCTGTACTCCCTTCTTCATACACCGATTCAAATCGAATTAGAGAATAATCATTTTCTTCGCATAAAGGTCACAGGGTATTATACTTTAAGATTTTCTTCATTTCTCCACGGCCTTCTCCTGTTTTTTTAACATTTTTCGATCCTCTTTGCCGCAAAATCAATAAATCTCTGCTATTCCGAAAAAAATGATTGCAATTTCTTTAAATCGTTCTACGATCTAATTTCGGTGCAAATTACTTGTTTCCGTGATATTTGCCCCAGGGAGAAGGAAAGGTTTATCATTTTTCGAGCTTTCTCAACTACATGTCGAAAATTTGTATTTTCTGAGAGGGAGCATAAAAGTATATTGCAGAAGAAGGGTGGTTTATTTCGAAAGAGCGGTTCATTGAAAACGGCAGACGTCGCCATCTATCAGTGGCATGGGTATATTGCGAACGAATCCGTGTACTTGCTCCCTAGGCAGTTGTTGAAATGGTACAGGTTAAAACAGCTGATTCTTTCATTTTGACGTTAGTTCGGCACAAGCAGAAGCAACAAAAATAGAAGTACGAATTGCCGCGAGATCGTGACAATTCGGAATGGTTATGACCGACACCTATTAACATTTTACATGATCATTGATAATAAGAAACCTTTCCTTGATTGTGTATTCGCTCGCGAAGCGTGATCTCACTAACGCGTTAATTCTTCATAAGACTATGGCCAGTTCCATTAGTCGCTCTGGTAACGGTTACAATTTTAAAGTTGTATTGCTTGGAGAGGGCTGTGTGGGCAAGACGTCTGTCGCCTTACGTTACGTCGAGGATAAATTTAATGACAAACACATTACTACGCTGCAAGTAAGATACTCATCGTAATTCCATCCAGTCTCTATTTATTTTACTCCTACTTTGCAACTTATCTCATCTATCACATACCGCCCTGCCAGGATAAAAGCTGTTATATCCATTCTTTATTTCAGGCATCCTTCCTGAACAAAAAACTCAATATCAATGGAAAGAGAGTGAATTTAGCGATATGGGATACCGCCGGGCAAGAAAAGTTTCACGCATTAGGGCCTATTTATTATAGAACGTCAAACGGTGCCATTTTAGTATATGATATTACGGATGAAGATACATTTCAAAAAGTATAATTCGTTCTAAGCCAATATTCGATGTTACCTGTTGAACGAGACTACACGTTTTATTTTCTGCACTCTATTTTAAAGGTGAAGAATTGGGTGAAGGAGCTGAAGAAAATGTTAGGTAGCGATATTTGTTTAGCGATAGCTGGAAATAAAGTGGACCTTGAAAAAGATAGAAATGTTTCTATCGAAGAAGCAGAAGAGTATGTCCCTATTTTAGATCGTTACCGTCCATGCGTGTTTATATAAAGTTATGTTCCTCTTACATCTAGATATGCGAAACAAGTTGGTGCAATGCATTTCCACACGTCAGCCAAATTGAATCAAAATGTGGAAGAAATGTTCTTGGACTTGACCCGACGAATGATGCAACATGCCGATGACGTAGAACAGAAATCAACTTTGACAAGGACTAACAGTACGCGTCGCAATGTTGTAGTTGTGGAAGATGAAGCGGAGCAAAGTCAGCTGGTAAAGAGTTCCTGCTGTGGCAGTTCATCTCAAAATTCTTAATTTTCAATGTACATCTTCATGGACACGGTTCAATGTATGTTAAGCTATAGGATATATAAAAATGTATATATAAAAGTCTTTGCTACATTCGATAAATCAGTGCAACCACGACTTGCGTACCAAAACTTTTCTTTCGCTGGCATAACATCATTTTCTTCCCCACAGGGCATTGTATGTCGATATATTATGGTATCGTATTGAAACATATTTTATTATAATCTACTAAAATCTGATGTATGTTCGGTATGTGCCACTGATCGAGAACATCCATGTATTTTTCTGTATTTATACATTCTGCTTTAACTGACAATCGTTTGTTACTTCATTTTTTAAATTTTGACCAAGAGCTGGACTGTGTTTTGTAAGTTTTTTAGATTTTGTCGGTACATTTTACGTAGGAAACATCGATCCGTACAAATTTGTTGGAATTTGACAACAAGAGAAGTACACTTTTTAAGATTCTTTGATAAAATTATTGTTTACGTCGGTGTACATATTAATTATCAACAATATTATTGTACAAAGCATATAAAAAAAACTAATCGACTGCAAAATTTTATTATGACGTAAGTGATATTATACTTTATGTAGGGCGAAGAACGGCTCTAATAGAAACATGATTGGTCGAAATTAAAATGCTCTCAAGTTCCTTGTCTCTGGAAATGTTAAATTGTGCACGAACTTTATGGGAACAATATGATTTTAGTACACTTTTATTAGTAGAACATGTCTACACGGAGGGAGGTCAAATTTAAGCAAATATAAAATATATAAGAATAACAACTAGAGGGATAAACCTGTATGTTTATAATGTATTTCGAAAGATTTAATACAACCATCGGGTGTACGTTTTTCTGTCATTTAAATGTATGTATATTGAAATAGCATCGTACTGAAATAAAGAATTGATTAACAAATATATATATATATATACATACATATGTGTATATGTAGAAATCTTATCTTCATTGTTAATTCGTTGAAATTAGTTAAAAGTTATCGAAATGAGTCTGATCTAGAATTAAGATTTTAATAAATTACAGTTAACAATAAAAAACCGAAAATTGAACGAATTATAATACGCTATTCTATCACAGGTACATACATGGATCGTGGTGTATATATCCATCTATACTAGTGCAACATTGTTAGATCGCTTTTGTCGCGCTGTTACACATCATCTTTAAGTAGTATAAATCGACTGACTCTGGCTCTATGTTAATCATTTACGGATGCGCATGTGGCGTATCTCTTAGTTAGTATACAAATTTAGAATGTTGGAAGGAATGGTTAGTAGTAAAGTGGAAACAATAACCGATCAGAGTGGCATATTCACGTGTACGCGATGCGTAGTACATGTATAGAGATGTATTGTAAACTTGCATACCAACGAGAAAATCACGCGATACATTTAATCTATAAACATTAATGGAGGGGTGTCACTAAAAGTCGAATCGATACTCTATAGGGTAAAAAAATGAGTCTTTGTAACAATAGAGAGTGAACTGGACGACGAATCTCTATTCTTTTTCTTCATGGTACGAGACCCGTTTAATGGCAGGACTATTTAAAGATACTTGCATTCATTCACTTTATTCCACAATGATCGGTAAGTCTTTTATCCTTAATACAACGAGAAATTGTGATGATCCAATGAAGGACAGACGATAAATTTACCCTGACATTAAATTTAAACTATATCGGTATGATAAACATCTTAATGTTTCGTTAAACCTCATATTTAACACGTAACAATTTTTCTACACCTTTTGACTGTAATGTACATACATATCAAATCTTAACATTATCTTTCCTTTTCAAAACCGCTATCCCTGCCTTTTTTCATTTATTTCGTATGTTTGTATGTGCTTGTATCGTGAACCAATGAACACTTATACAGTGAAGCAAACGAATAGTTAACCATCCAATTGGCTAAATTCGGTTGATCTTTATTTTCCAATTGCGCGATTTCCTATTTTTTTTCCCCTTTCTTACTACTCGTTCATGGTGATTACCATCTTCACAAACATCCATGTATTATTCACACATTTCAATCTTAATAATAAAAAAAAACTATATAGCTATTACTAAAATTCTGTAGATTAAGAAATGCATTAATATATATACAATTGTGTTAAAGATGCTCCATATTAAAATGATACTTTCTCCGTGTTTCCTGTTTTGCCTTATTTGAAAGAAGAGACCGCGTGATACTTGTTAAGTTAACTAGCTGGTTTTGCAATACTAACGATCTCCTCGATTTAAGTGACACAACATACAGCACATATCATCTGCAGTTAATTCCTTCACCCTTACTGTCCTATGTTTATTAGCTTACATCGACACTAGGTATTCGCAACCTTATATTAGAATTATCATACATATCTTTGGTATTCAGTTACAAATATCGTATAAATACACGCGATCGACAGGCGTTTATTTAAAATGTCACGTCGAATATCGTTCAGGTCGAATGTCGTTCGACCGTTTTATGTTTTTATTCAAAACTTATAACTGGCATGGTATTAGTACCGTATAAACTGAAAAAAATCTTGTGCAAATACGCATCTAAGGATAATATAAAGGTTCGAATGACTAATTTACAGTCTGTTTACACTCGTATAAAGAAATGGAAAGTTATTTAAGATAAACGGAATGAAGGTTCATTAAAGCTTTGCGTTAAAGTTATCGTGGACAGACGAAGTGAATGATCTGATATGATTCGTTACCATAAAGTATCCGCTGGTTGTATTAAGTATAGTTTAAGGTCATATGAATGTATATGCGGGTGGAACATTTCGGAGGGTTAGATTCGCGTTATCTTCCATCGTATGTTGCACACACCGACATTGGTATCAGTTAGGCCTTCAGTCCGTCACACGCAACGCACTTCATTTATATAATAAATATCTTGTCCTGGCACGTAAACAAAAAATCTACGAATTGATTAATTGGACCTATAGCGGAGAGAGACATACCGCGCGATGGCGGTGCTCTTACGAGGTTCGGACCGAACACCACTGCAAGATTACTAGACGTCATTTTATTCAAATCACATCTATCCATTACCTGTTCAACAAAGAGAGTTACACGTTTTTACTTTGACCTATAGAATTTTACTTAGAGCGATGACTTATAGAATAGTTGGTAACGTCAGGGCCGTAGATAACTTACCCTCGAAAGGAATTGTACGATATATTTCAGAAGTTTGTAGTTGTCTTCGGGTAACTTTTCTAGTATTAATATTGTTACTCTTCGCTGACGCTCGTCCTTTGCCAGAGCTGCAGAGAATAAGGTTCTCAAGGTGATAGGTCGTTGTGGCGATGATTATAAGATAAGTAGAAAGAGAAAGACTTACTTTGAAACTGGGTTATCTCATCGTATAACTCATATGTCATGAGCGGTTCATCGAGTTCGCGAAGAAACGTTTTGAGAAGAACCGCAGCTATGTGAGGATCTCCTTGAAAGTCGACCGGTAAACCTTGGTTGCAATGATTTTGAAGTTCCTTTATCACTGCGACGTTTGCCGACCGGCGAAATATTCCCTCAGTTTCAAGGGCTGAAAAGAGGAGACTGTTAATCTTAATTAACTCAATAATTAAATGTCAATAATTAAATCTGAATAATTAAGAATTGAACGTACCGTCGGGACAGTCGAGGAATTCAACGCATTGCCTAACTATGGGTGGTATCGGGTCACCGTTATTATTTTCCTTAATAAATTGCAGACTCGCTCCGAATTGCGTAGTTCCCACTGGCGTGGCTACCGTACTTTGGGGCGGACTGGTTGGCACATTTTTCTTATTCTTTATCATAAGCTGTTCATTGTGCCTAAAAGTATGACATAGTCTACCGTTACAGCGTTACGTTATTGCCGTTTGTAAAAATAATCGCACGTACTCTATTACTTGCGCAGGTATGATGAGTTGATCAAGATTTATATATTGGGCTAATTCTTCCAAGTAATTGACATACATCATCTTTCGTCCAAATTTTGCACTAAAAAAGCCATTCGTTTATCCATTGCCACAGGCTGTTACTGAAAATTCATTGGCGTATGATACGTTACCTGATGGCGGGCTTGAATATCTGCCAAACAATTCTGATAAAATTCGTGGGATGAACTAGGTATAATGCCTTCAGATTCTTTTTATATTTTCTGTCAAAGGCTTTATACGCTTGCCATAACCACGAGAGAGGTGGTTTATTCTTCGATGTAAGACCGTAATGAAAATAAACGAGACTGTAGTCTTGTTCTACAAATGTATCCAAGGTATGCGTCAAGTACCTAACGCGCAGATTCATTTCCATTTTCACTCGAATTTATGAACCATGTTCGATGAATGTTATATTTATCGACAAGAATAAATCTATATAAGGTGCTTTAAAAAATAATATGTCATGCGCACCTGAGTAATTTAGCATGATTGAAAGTTTCTTTCCCCACGGGTGGTAATTTACAAGCCGATACGACTATCACCTTTCGACCTGCACTATCGTCCCCGACAACCTCGACGATACCGTGCCTTGAGATGTCTAAATAATCCTCTTCGTCGGCAAGTTCTGTATCTAGCGCAGCGAGATCATCCGCTGTTTGTAAAAAAATTTTCTCTCTTTTCAAAAATATCTTAATTCTCGCGTTATTCGCTCTTTCTCCCATAATCGTGTCTAACGGCGATGTCAATATTGATAATCGCATAGACAATATTATGACCTTTGCCGTTCCAACTACCCATTATTATGTCGTACGATAAGAAGCTGACAACGGTTAAGGTAGAATGTGTCTTGTTCCCCAAATGCCATGACATTTAGGAGCAACGAACGGAGAATAAAAGGTCACACACCGGATTCGATAACTGGAGCGTCTACTAGGGCTTCTTCAAAATTTTCTTCTATCGTTCCGTCGCTTACAGGACTCTCCAGATAATCCATTCCGGTTCCTGCTCCGCTGCTAATAAGATCCAATTTCTCTTCCAAAAGTTGGACAGCTGCAATTTTACAGATTCTCAGACAAATGTTTTTTTGTGGGCGAAGCCCCAACGTATTAAGCTCCGACTCTTACCATTTTTTGATGACGCCTGCAACTCTGTATCGTCAAATTCTAAATTTGGTTCGTAATCGTGATAATCGGACAGGCTTGGGTATGGATCTTCTACGTCGTTGCCCACTGCTATCAAAGGTGTAGAAACACATACGTAACATTGTGCCAACCGCGGATGGAATATATTTCATGGAACGAAGGAACAATGGGTTGACAATTGTGAATATCAATCTAAGCGAATAATCATTTGGCTTTCGCTTATTACGCTATGCGCATCTTTGACATCCGTAAGGGCTGTAGATAAATAAGAGAAGCGGAGATTCTTTTTTTGCCTATACTATATCGGCTGGCCGATCGTTTGATGATTTTTTTCAATGGTCGTGTATGGACTTGAAGCAGACGTCAAAGAATGTGATTGATTTTTCAGTTGTCGGGAGGCGGTTGCGAAACGTTTACGATTAAAAGTGTGCAAGATCGAAAGCTTACGGAAAATTTGAAAGCTCCTGCGAAATAAGTAAACGCTGAAGCATACTTTTAAGGAACCGCCTTCTCGAATGTTTTTGTTGTTATAACGTCGGAGACTAATGAGATGAATCGGTGAATAATAGAAAGTGTGCGTAGTAAGCGTCAGAGAGCGTTTGATATTCTCCGCATCGTTCGGTGGGCTTGTCAACAATTAAAACTGACCTGTCAAAGTTCGAGTCGGGCTGAGTGTCGGCTGATAGTCCGCTTCCATTTTCCAGGCAACTCTCGCCTACGGAAAGCGAGGAAAAGCGAGAAATCGTGAAAATTCGTTGCCTCCCTGCTGTTTGTTAGAGACGGTGGTCTTCCTTTTTCTCTTGGAACATTTTATCCTAGCACGGCGATAGGCAGCGGAAGAAGGTGAGACGCGGCGCTGAGGGGAGAAGTGAGTAGGAAGGTAAAAGGAAACGGAGTTGAGAAGAGAAATGGCCCCGGTAGGCGGTGAATGAAATGCAAGGCAAGGCAAGGCAAGGCAAGGCAAGGCAAGGCAAAGCAAAGCAGTAGGATGCTAGGCAATGCCAAGCGATGCAATGCCAAGCGGTGCAACATTGGGCAATGCAGAATTGAAACCGCTTGCCAGCTCACACCACTCGCATCTTCGCACAACACGTCGCGTCGCGTCACCTCGCGTCACCTCACGCACGTCACGCCTCACGCTTTCCTTTGCCGTACACTCGTCTTCGTCGTCGTCGTCGTCGTCGTCCTCCTCGTCCTGCGTCTTATTACGTACAATTCGCACTCACTCTCATCGCTCTCTTCCCCCACTTTTTGCTTTTCGACTCGAAGAGAGAGAGAGAGGTTCACGTCACTGCCTCATTGGTGCATCGCGATCAGAAATGAAGAACTACCGGAGGCGCCAGTAATTTTGAATACAGCCCCTCCTCTCGACTACCTAGCGTAGCGCGGTGGAAAAGTTGAAAACGGTTGAAAAGTTGAGGACGGAAAGACAGACAGGAGAAAGAAAGTGAAGAAACGATATTGTACGTGCGCGTTTCGTGCTTCGAAGAAAATTCATTGAGACAACTGTGAAATCGGGCTTTCGGACAGTTATGTAACAAGAGCGAACACAACATAAAGAGACCTCCCGTCGAAGTTATCGCAGGGTTATCATCGCCATTCCAGTCAATTCGGAGAGGTCCGTAGAAATATTTTTTTCTTTATATTTTATACTCTGCCATTCGGCCTTTGCCAAGGTGTAGAGACGATGAAAAGTGAGAAAAGGAGAAGTGAAAAGATCGGAGCCACCGAGGAATAATATCAAAGCGTTTATTAAAACTAGTACAGTATTAAGCAACATAGGGAAAAGGTTCGACTAATAAATTGTTCATTGCTTAATACTCACTGTTGTCCGTCCATCTTCTCACGGAAAGAAGGAAATCGCAAGTATACATATATACATAATTACACGAGCCGTAATGGCACAGACAATGCAGTTAGAATGATCGTACGAAAGTAACCGAAACTGCATTATCTTTCGCTTCTGTCAGATGACTAGGTTTACCTATATTACAGTTATTGCAAACGCCGACAACGATATCTTTCCTTTTCCGCGCGCGGTACACACTAGCTATTCTCAGTTGCGTACAATTCCACCGTTTAGGCACATGTGTTCGTTTCACAATATTACAGTGACGTTCCGTTTTAGACAAACGATTGATAGAACGCAAGCGATTATTCGAAAGAACGCGTGAGGGGACGAAAAGAAATCTTACTTTCCGTGTCTCTGGGAAAGCCGGTCCGTAAATCATTCACAACTTTCCACATATTCCTTCTTCGAAAGTTCATCTTCGATTGTCTATTAATCTGTTTTAATGTCACAGAGAAAAAATTGGCAGCGTCATTCGATGTAGGCGAAAAATTGATTAAACGGCACAATACACTGTAAAATATTTGCGTTTCGTAAAAAATCATCATACATGGTTACTCTTAAACATCGTGTACTCGATAGGCCATCAATTCCCTACACTCACCTAGTCATACATTCTCTTTCGAAACACAAAAATATCTTTATATATCTTGCATAAATTGTTCATTATAAATATATGTATATATATGCGTGTATACATACATATGTTTACGTTACGATCAACATTCTTCTATCACAATATTCTTTCTATAAGTATTGAGATATTGCAAAAATATGATTTTATCTTACGTTTGCCAGCGTTTCGTGTATACACGCATCTGTTTATACGGCAGCTCGCTTTCGTTGATTTCAATGAAAAGGACACGAAAGAATTAACGCGAAGGTATAAAATTAGGGAACCTAACGTGCATATTTTCCATCGATAAAGTATAACGTAATCCTTTGAAACGACACTTCTACCTATAGTTGCGATTTTGCCTGTGATCCTGTACATTCCGCTGAAAGCAACCTATATTTTTCTGTTAATTGAGCGCAGTCTAGGGTATTTTTGTCATTAAGGAAATAACGTTATATAGCAGTTACACAAATAGAGCCGCAATCCCATTGTTAGGAGACACCCAGGTATTAGGTACTACACTTTCGTATATTTGCCTATTGCAGGAGAGAGGCGCAAGAGAATTACTGTTACCGATTTAACTGATTACGATGTCAAGTGATCGGCTTAACATTGTATAAAAATGACTCTTTCGACATTTTTTCGCATGTTGAAAACATTGGCAAACGTTAACGTTGACATTACTCATTTGTTAAACGAAAGCTGCGTATAGCGTATGAGTTGATTTGACACTAAACAATCTTGAAAATCACTTAACTTTAATATAGTTTATCCAATTACGGTACAATTAGTCCGCGCGGTTCAATCGATTTAATCTGGTTAACGCCATTGAGAAGTGTTCAGTCAAATTATCAATGTACGAAACATCTTTACGCTAATGTTCGATATTACCGTCTTTTTCCATCTTTTCGAATTATCTTTGTCTCCGAGACATATGGTTGCGAGCGTAACATATATACAGGAAAGGAGAAAAAATGAAGTGTTGTCCTTACTTTAACTCGAATACTTAGGATCACACTTTTTAATTGGCGTTAATCTAAGGCCTTTGGCCAACATCTGTGCTTCCAGGTCGCGGTCTTCATCCTGATACCTAGAAAGTTAAATTGCTTTCTTGTAAACTGACAAATTGTACGCACTGCTAATGTAGGTAGTCCGATTCTGGATTGTACCATTAATTTTCCAATAATACGATGTAGCTACTAGCATGCAGCGCACACAGGGAAACATTGTTATACATGCACATGCGTACAAAATCTCACAATGATAACGAAATATTCAAAATAATGTAAGCCTTCTTTTTGCAACGGTTTCCTATGCTCAACCCCCAGAAGCATTCGCAAGAAAAGTAGAACTGTTATGCATTCTCGCTGAGATGGTTTAATGGATGACTTGACTAACTCATTGACTGCCATGTCAGGCGTACACAACTAAATCAGTTCAGAGCCTCAGAGAGCTGTGGCGAAATTCTCTTCTAGTCTGTAATATGGTCTATGCAGCCTATTTTCTAATAGGATTATCGTCTAATTACGAATGATCTGCATCAACAATAGCGTCCCATAATCCTAATTCTGATAGCGTTTCTTTTTTACCTCCTTTGCTCGTATTTTCGACCATATCACTACTTGTACTTCTTCGACATTTAACAATTATCGACGATTATCAAGTTCTGAACTTTGTTACGGACTTTCTTCTCTTTTGGTTGAAAATTTCAATTGTCATCTACCGAATGGTATAAAAGTTGAGCGCGCAAAAGACTGAATTTCTGACTGAACTGACTGAGCATCTGATTGTGGCGATACTTACGTCGAAAATGCAGTCCCACTTCGATGCTCCTGATTCAATCAGGACGTGCTGTTTTTAATCCTTTATCAGGTCTTAGTTAAAATTGCACTTATATGCGAACAAAAAATATGATGACGAAAGTGAGTACTATTATTTTATGTGGCAGTCAATGTGTTATATAACGGAGTGAATATATTACCTAAAGGTTTACCGAGGAATTATTCTCGGAGGAGGTCAATTATTCTCTATAGGAAGAAGTTGAACATAAATATATGGAAATTGTAGAATTTATATCAGTCGGCGAAAAAGGTTAGCGCGCCGGAGTAGAAAGTAATTGCGGCGTTCATGAAATAGAAAGAAAATGTATACGTTAGGAAAAGTAGGAGTATAGTGAGTAAGTAAAACGTATGTGTTGAATCGTGCGTGTGACTAGTGCGAGCGTGCGAACGATCATCTGCTATCGATATAGCAGAACCGGCGGAGGAAGATAATCTACACCACCTTTGTCGCTCTTCTTCCAATAACGCAATGAGGGAATCTCGCTTTGCAACTATTTCCAACATTTCCGTCAGAATCTCTCCTTCCTTTTGTACATCCGCACTGGTCTTCTTGTCATCTGAAACGCATAAACGTAGAATTCGATACTCGGAGCGGCGTAAAACTTCTTCTGCGAAGACCTATTCGAAAAGCAATATTAACCATCATCGGCCAAGCGTTCCCGCAATTCTTGCTGCAATCTGTCATGCCGATCTTCGAGCTGAACTTCTTGCGCGCGTACCAAAAGTTCTTTTTCAAATCGTCGTAATTCTGTGCTCTCCTTCATCAAATCGAACCATTCCCGCAGTAGGTCAGCTTCTTGTCTGTCCGAACATTCTGTCATATGGATTGCCCTCGTGAGTATAGGTATAGAAGGAAAATGATGCAACTGAAAGCTTGACTGGGTTACTGATAGTTACGTACCTCCCTCTCCGCGAAGCGCTTTTTCGACACTGACTCCTCTATTTTCCAGTTCTCTCTGTTTCACTTCCGTTTCTTCCAATTTTCGTTGTATTTCCTGGGCCATGCGTAACCTGACAAAAAAAGAATCAATTTCTACCGATGTATCTGCTTCTAGCCACCTCGTTTCTACTTTCTGATATAACTACTCCGCTAAATGCACCACCTTTTTAATTGCGCCTGTCTGGCTAGCTTTTTAGCTGTCTTAGATTTACGTGGAATGCTATTGCAGGAGCCGCCATCGGTTATAGTGGTTTTTTGCATGCACGACGTAGATAAAGCGGTTGCTCTCGTGTCGTCATCTGACAAACTGTCATCTATTGAAGTTTCATATATATCAATCACGTTGAATGATTCTTATGCTGAAACGTATATCTATTACGTTAACACCTTAAGCGCCGAGTTTACTTTCTGATAACAAGTAATACAAATATATCATTTATGTCATTTTCTATCGGCACCCATTCGTCACAGATTCTGTCTGAATGCAAAGCATATGTCACTCGGTGGTGACTGACATGGCGCTTAACATGTTAACTATTGATACTTACCCGACACTTGGGCAGGAGGCATGACATAGTTAATGGGTGGTGATGTACGAGCGGATGGCAAGCTCTCACGGACGAAGCTTCGCGAAAGTACATCTTCACATACGCTCTTAGGCCTTGTCGTTGATTTTGGAGAATTAAGTTTATCGAGCTGAAAGAAAATAAGAAGGACATGTTGTTGATCTATCGAAAGAGGGACCTGGCGATGGGTGCGACACAATTATAAGTGCGATGTAAAATAAGAAACTAGTTTAGAGCGATCAGCGAAAGATCAAGTTGTTAAAACAACGTGACGTAAGTGTGTGCGTGTATTTTGTCGGCATAAAAAGGTAGTTAAAAAAATAGTGGCTCAGGAAAACATCGTCTTATTACGTTAGACCGTTAAAAATAATACTACATTCTCCGTATAGGTGTACGCAAGTTATGTACGATCCGCATTGGCTAGGCAACGCGTGAAATTTCGAAAGTTAGCATTCATGATCATCCGCGATGAATGCGTTGACCTTTGCGAAAAGCAAATGAAAAGAAAAAAAAATGTACGAAGCAAAGAAAAATGAAGATCGTACTGGATCTACAGTTAAGAACGGAGAGCAGGTATTAATGCTGCACAAGAAATGAGATTTATAGTTTGCTTACATCTGACCCATCCGAATACGATTTAAACAACTGAAACATTTGAAAATGTACATGTTAGAATTTGAACGAGAGCAGCTTGCAGATGTCTGGGGAGAAGAGAATTTGGTAAGATTCGGTAAGATCTAAAGAGAGGGTATCTGTTGATGCTAGGAAAGGATATAACCGACTGTAACGCTCACCTTTCCCTTTGATTTTGGAGAGAGGCGGAACATGGATTCCTTCTTGAAGAAAAAGTCGGATACAGCTTGAATGATGCTTCTCCGTCTTTCCGGATCTTTTGCCTTTTTCTTATCCCTTTTGAGAATAGAGGATGCACTGTCGAACGCGGTTGAACCAGACGCTGTCTGTGAGAGTTCATCCATCGACTTTGCGCTGCTTGTCGGTGTTATTTCAAAATTCATCTTTTTAACGATTCCTCTCATGTTATCCGTACTCTTACTCGCTCGGAGCTTCGTCTCCGTTGGTGAATTGGACAAGGTAAAACTGCACGGTCTAATGCGAACTTCGGGCTTGACTTCGTCGTCGTCGGCGTCGCCGTCGTCGTCGTTGTCTTCGTCTCTTGTGGTTTTCTCTTCCATCGAGAGGGCTTGTCTTCGAGCGACTTTCATCCTTAACTCTCTGATCCGGTCCTCCGGACTGAGACCAAGGTCTTCGTCGCTTTTCAGCCTAGCCCGTTCTCTTGCATCTTGTCTCGCCTTTTCAGCTGTCCTCTTTGCCTCTTCATGCTTTAACCTCGGGGGTGCGACAGGAGTCTTGAATGTCTCATATTGATTCTGCCCCAATGTAGATGGACTCTCGTCGAGACGTTTCGTTCGGTCATTCTCCGCCGAAAAGAACGTGTCTGTGTCAATCCGCTGAGTTAAGTTCGGCTGAGTAATGTTCTTTGATCTGTCCAAAGGATGAGTTGCTTCACTGGCGGCTAGGTCTTCGCTAGTAATAACGACACCACTCTCTCCACGTTTCGCGTCAAATTCGGCAAATGTAGTAGTTCGGACGGAACTATCGAGAGGAGATTTGATCGACGTAGGAACAAACTTGCTTAGGCCAGAGGTTGCGTTGTTCGCGGATGATGAGAATGGTTGCAACTTAACAGGCGACAGAGCAGCTGAGGTGGATGTGAGCGAAGAAGCCCTGGCGGCTCTCTTTGCTCTTTTCTCGGCTGACTTTTGCTTGTGAGCCTCCAGCTTGTCCATCAGCAAGTCCTGAATAAGATTTTTTTGCTTTGACCTCTCTCTTGTAATTTCTTCGAGTTTCCGCGACGTTGCTGGAGAATTAAAGCCTGTGCCTTCCTGATGTCGAATCTCCTCCGCTATCATTTCGGCAGTTCGCGTGTGCAGAGAGTTGCTCTTCGACGAATTCTTTCTTTTTGATTTTCTCACATCTATGGAATCTTTCGCGTTGCTGAATTCGGCAATTCTCGATTGCAGTCGTTTAACGTACTCGAGATAATCTGGGTTGCTACTGTCGGCAGCTTGCATTTTTCCCGTTTCTTCCTCCTTTGTGACGGATTCCTCCTTTGTGGCGAATCCCTCCTTTGTGGCGGTAATGGCGGAAGAGGCGTGAGGATTTACAGGACTAGCAAGGATCGTAATCACTTCACTGGTAGTTGTGTCCTCGGCTGGTTCAACCATCAGCAAACTATCTTCGTCCATTGATAGAAAGGGTTCCTTAAGGACTGTCGGTGGTTCTAACGATTCATTCGTTGCGATTCTGTCCATTCGCCCTGCTTCGGCATCATTCCTCGACGCTCCGTGTAACTTGCCAATTACATCGTCCATGGTAATAGGATTTATTTCAATGACGTTCGCGTCTCTGAACGATTCTTCGTCAGAATCGTTTTCAAGATCCAACTTTGCGATCGGAGCGTCGGCAAAGACAGCTTGATTTCGCGTACCTGCGCCGATTGCACCTGCACCAGCTTTCACGTTTACAAATTCGACGTAACCCCTGTTCCGAAGAAGCGCCGTGTTCGAAGCTTCTCGAAGGCTATCTTCCAACAACGACTCGTTGTCAGTGGTATCCATGTAATCGATGTTTTCACCGTTGACGAGCAACAGCGAAGTATCGTTAGTCGGGAAGTTTCTTCGCTGATCGCGGTACAGCTCAAATTCTGGCGTGTCCGTCACAACGTCCTCAAATTTATTAATTACCCTTGTATTTAATAATAACGGCGAGTCTCGCCGTTGAGAAGACGGCTTTCGCCTGGTCGTGATAAACTTTGAATCGATGTCGAACTCTGCATCTCGCAGATCGTCCGAAACTAACGCTTCTCCCTCGCGAGCCCATTCCGAAAATTCCGTTTCCGTGAGCGCCGCTGTCGTTAGGTCATTCTCTTCCGAATCATCCTGTTTGTGCGAGAACGCTGATGCTAGGGAGGTTGTCGGGCTGCTACAGTTGCTCCTCTTACCGTCATGTAGCTCAAGTTGTTCGAGATTGTCATTGACAGTTTCCATCTCAACCGGCGCTGACGCTTTTCTGTTCTGACTGCGTGCCAGCAGCTGCTGCTCTCCATCTACGTCGAACGGTCCGTTGATCGACCGCCGCTGGTTTCGCACGAGAGCCGAACACTCAATGGAATCTGGTTCGAAGTTACAGCCATCGTCGAAGACAGACTCCTCGCTTCGACTCGGTAAGCCGCCTTCGTCCAGCAGTAAACCACCGTCGGCACTGTGAATACGCAACCTCGGGGGCGATAACTTTGAACTGACCGATTGGCCATCTTCCTTCCGATCGGCCTCTGGATACTCGGCGTCATCGCTTGACGATAACGAGTCGCTGTCGATTTCCGAGTCACCCGAACTGGCCGCTTCCTTATTTTCGTCTTCCTTCCTACCCCAGTCGACGACTTGCGGCACAATGATGGACGTCTCGTGCAGAGGACTGCGAGCTCGAAATTCGTCGCTTGTATCTCCCTGTAGCTGGGGCCCTGCTTGCCCTGAGACTTCTTCCGTCCCTTCTCCCATCCGTTCTTCTGCGTCGTCGCGTTGGCTACGATTTTCTGCCGCATCTCCTGCCGCATCTCCTACCGGTTCTTGCAACTTGAGATTTGTCCGCGTAGGCGAAGGCAATTCCTTACACATTATATTCGGCGCGGTCTTCGACTTCAATATGTTCGGTTCCTTTGACGGCAGTTGCACTACATCCGGAAGCTGTACCTTCGATAACTCCGACAATCCGAGCGTCGGTTTACGGATGAGTCCGTTGTTGAGCTGTTCGGAGCTTGTATTATTTCTGTCAAATAACGAGGGTGGCTTAACGGTGGAAAGTAAATTGGTTGGCGACAGGGGAGACAGCTGTGTATTGTTTGTCCGCAGCTTACTGGTTCCTTGGAGAAACGCCTGCATCGTGGGGCTCGGTTCTGGGGCAGGGTTCAGAAGCTTCTGATGCTGAGAAATAGAATCCGTAAAATTCCTCAATTTTGTATCCACATTCGATGTCGAGCCTGACTTCATCACTGATCCGCCCAAAACTGGCCCACCGAGCAAATATCTTTTCTTCAGCTCTAGAGATAATTTCGATGCGATTCCTTCGGTAGAGTGAGTTCTGTTTAACAGGTAATCTCCCTTGCGTGGATTAGCCAGCGGGACGCGTTGCAGCGGCGTTCCCGTCTTCGCAGCGCTTTCTTTTTCTGGTTCTTCGGCAATATTCTTTTGGATCTCCAAGCACGGCTGCACTGGCGGCTTGGCTTCACCTCGTGTTCGCACCGCTTCCTTTGAATTCTCCTTCAAGTTCCCGTTCACGGATGATATCACCTTGCTCCTTACCTGAACCTTTTTTGCCTCCGTATAATTGCCTCTCGTTTTCCGAACGAACGCATCGTTGATGGTTATTTCGGGTATCTCGTGCTGCGTCGGCGTTGCTCCGTCGTGTTCGAATTCGGAGTCTGTCGATATCTCTGTCGCCGAGTTTTCTTCACTCTCCTCGGTCGAAGGATCATCAGATGCGACCTATGCGAAACAATAAGTGCCTTATTAAGACCGTCTCTTATGCTCGACGACGCTGAATAATCCGAATTTACAGTCTGACCAAGCAGGATAGCTTGTTAGCGTATTAGTACAGATGTGAGAACAATGTGTTTCGGTGTGTAGAGTTATGAAAAGCTTTGTCTAACTATCGACATGACGAATCATTTTCATTGAACATTTGCTAACGCACGGCAGGATGACGCGACCAGTGACAATGTTGCGCGAATAGCTTAGCAATCACTCATACTTATGCGCCGTCTAACGAACCTCAAAAATAAACAATTACACACACACACACACACACGCATTCATCGGTGAGACTTTTAATAAAGTATTGGCTGGTGGCAAATTTTGAATCGATAAAAGATGAGACTAATCAGTTAACTTATTGGTTTAGGCAAAAAACACTTAACAAACGCATACGATTAATCGGTTTAAGTCACTGTTAATTTAACGTATTAGTTCAAATAGCACGCCATTCTTATATCAAAATGTATTACCTTCTGTCTTTTCACCAGTCTTGGGTAGATTTTTTTTGCGATATTAAAGAAAAAATGTCTCACCATCAGCCAAGTTCAACATTCTTTTGCCTGTACTTTATTAATTTATCTCACACAATTCCCTTAAATTAAAACGGTGAAACTGAAAAATACACACGCACACATACTGTCTTCTTTGTTTGCGATTAAACATGATAGACATGGTAAGAATCAGGAGATTAAACATTTATCCTTTCTCGACCGATCACTTTTGGAAGATGTAATGGACTTTGTGGATTCATATAGAGAACATTTCTCCATTAGGTCGCGAGCTGTGGAGCTTCGGTTCTTTGATCCCGTGAACGTATCGCCAGAATGCACCGGTGGGGTTGCAGATTTATCGTCACTCCTATTTACTAAATGCATATCGTTCAGTTTATTCGTACGCTCGGAGGTATCACAGTCAACTTTAGGAGAATTAGACGCAGTTTCAGAAGCAGTGACTTTCAATGATGTGACTTTACTGGATTTCTTCCTCGCCGGAACTTCCGGCGCAATCTGGGTAATGCCATTTTTTTCGCTCGCATGCTTCCTGTCCGGCCTCCTTGGAATCTCATATGACATGTTCGATACTGAGTTACTCATTGGTGTTAACAATACTGTTGGTTTCGTCGATATATCGATTGCCTTGTTGACTAGCGCTGCTATTGCAACTTCTGAATTTCTTGTGTCAGTCATTGCCATGTCGGATGCACACGAGTGTATATTTGGGAGACTATGTTGCTTAGACGTGTTAGGTAGTAAAGTATCGTTCAGTCGAATTTCTGACAATTTACCATTTGTCTTTTCCAATGATTTCTCCGTTCTTAATGTTCCTCTATCATGTGACACATCTTCAGAATACATGTGTTCAGATGCTCTTCGTAATGCTAGTATTTCTCTTTCCATCTCTGCCTTGTCGACCACCGATGACTTTGTTACAAGGTATTCTGGTTTATCTGTAATAATATTCATAGAGGGGCACTGTACGTCTTCTTCTTCACTTTGATTCACAGTGCCGGGAATATTATTCGATATGTTTTCATGTGCATTTCCATTTTCTTCATCAGGTTCCAGACAGCTACGATCCGATAACTGGACTTCGGTTAATTCAACTCTTTCAGACAGTGTGCCTGATCCTGTACTTTGGATAGTGCATTCTCTAATGCATTCGTCATCATGTAAGGACTCAGGCCTAAATAGGTCAGGTTTATTCATTGTTTCATCCATACTTATAGTATCTTTTCCTTCTTCGATATCATCAAATTCTTCATTAAAAAGTTTGAATATGTCACTGTCAGACGAATTGATTTCATTGATGTTTGTATCCAATACACTTTTTTCGCATACAACATTATCCTGCTTCGGTTGAGCACTCGCCTTAGAGAAGTATTTCATAAGGTCCCCACTTCTTATTTTTTCCGATAATTTTGGTTTGATATCCAGTTCGACAATCTCAGGGTCGGTTACTGTTTTCGTCTCTATATTATCAAATGGCTTAGATCTGGCTTGCGACTGTTTTTCAACCTTTTGAAAATACTTACTTATCTTTAACCGAGCATTCTCCCTTGACAATGGCCGGAGTTCGGGTACTTCGGTTCGATTCTTTGCTTTTCTTCGCCTTACGTCTTGCTTCAATTTATCATAAGCGGTGCATGACATATCTTGCAAGTGGCTCTTGCTTTCTTCTTTAGGTATCATGAGTTTTGTGGTTTCTATAGATGTCTTCTCTGGAAATTCATTCGTTGGCGAGGGTGATGTTACCGTGACAAGCGGACACGTAATATTGTTCAAGTGTAAGGGAATTTTTAACGGTACTAACTTTCTCGCGCTCACGTTTTCTTGATTGTCAAGTTCTTGCGTCTCTTGGCCGTTTGTTTCCCTGGCTTTTACTGTCAATGCTGATTCGCGGCATAGCGTTTCCATCGATTGGTAAATATCAGAGGACATAGACGGCGTTGACTCTCGACTAGCGTTTGAAGAGGAAGTAATTGAGTGCAGTTTTCCCTCAGAAAAACTACTGTTATCGTTACCCGAAAGATCAGTACGTCCAGTGATCAGTGATAACCTTTCTTCAACGTTATCAATCGTATTTTCGAAATCAGACAACAGAGCTCCTCTTGTATCGTTGCCCTTTTCATCGAAAGCGGCATCATCAGACTTTGACGTCCCGCCACGCTCATGAATTTCGTCAATTTCAACAATATTCGTATCATTATTAAGTCTGCTTCCCAGGGCGTCTAATGAAAACCCTTGTGATGACTGATCGGTAACCGGCTGAATCAGCACACCGTTATCCATGATTTCTGCGTGAACCGGAGGCTTATCATCTTTTTCAATATCTTCAATTTTATTAGAGCATTCGTACTTTAATTTCGTCGGTGCTATATCTGTAATCGCCGGGGTAAGTTCCATTGGATATGCATTGATTTCGTTCACGGGTTCAGGAATTTCTTCATAGGGATAATCGATGAACGCGGTCACTAATTTCATATCACTATTTGCAGTGCTGCAAGGTGGGGAAGAAGACTCACTAGGTATAATTATATCATCGCAAATTTGATTCTGAGACGTGTCGCCGCGTTCGCTTATAGGATTTACGTTATCAGTCGTACTACTGATCACTAGCGTCGTTGAATCATTACTTATAACCGGCGGTAAGGGAATTGAATCGATATTATTATCGTTCCTAGCGTCCGTTTCTGCATCGACATTCACGCACGTTGACTGGAATTGTGTTACGCTATTATTGTATACGGAAGGCTCAGGGTGCGTAAAAGACAGTTGAGAAACATTATTTGTCAAGTCTTGAGATGTTGTCACCTCTGTTTCCGAACCGGTGTCCGTGTCGGAGCTGCGTGGTGGTACTTTCAGCCAGACTTCCTGTCTTCGTAATTCTCTTGCACGCACATCATCCTCATCTTCAGTGGCAGTTCCGCTCTCGTCATCTGTAAAAACGATCCCTCCTTAGCTTATCTCACGTTATCTTACACTTCGCTCCGTTATTACACATACCTTCGCTGGTATATTCGTCGCTGGAATCTTCATACTCGTTACTGCCCGTGTCGGATTGACCCGCAGATGCGTGAGATTGAGAATAGCGAAGTGTCCAATGCTTTGCCAGCTCAAGAGTTCCCTCAGTGGTGAGAGGTTGGTCTATGGCTTCCTCGTACACTTCGTTGTCGTCATCCGAATCACTGTACGGAAGCGCATTTGAATTTTTAACTGTCACCTAGATTTATCTTCGTCTTATCCGAATAGGTTTACCTCATGTCTGAGATATCGTCACTTGAACCCATTTCCGCTGTAGATGCGCCAAAATTTCGATCTGTCCATTCGTCTTCGTCCATCTGACTGTGAGCATCCTCCGCATCCGACATTCCGGCCAAATTTTCGAATTCGATTCTTTCAGGCGTTTGACCGCGATCTAGCAAGTCTAGACCAACAACGCCCTCAAGAGATGTTTTCGACTGGAATAAAGAATGCATAAACTTTTACTGCCGTTCATTTCGACATTCTTTCAATTTTTGTATTTCAATGGCACTTCAGTGTTACCTTTTCTGAAGTTTTCACTGCAAGAGGCGCTCCGGGAATATTTTCCTTGTTTGGAATTTGTATCCTCTTCTTCTCCCCGCGTGCCTTCATCGTTCCTGATAATCCAAAGTGTTGCGTGCAATAGAAGCGCCCACCAGTTTTATCCCTGTCAAACGTGTGGTTTCCTAACATATTAATTACCCATAATTACATGCTGTACCATCGAGAGTTGCACGATCTTCGAACTAACAATTAACGGAATTATTACCTATTCTAAGAGATGTAGAACAGTACTCGCATCGGAAACAACCGCGATGGAAGAATTTCCCTTCCGCAGTCAATCTTTCCATTAAGTAAACCCTCTTGTTACAGAAGTGACACGTCTCCGATCCTCCTTGCGCAGGCAGTACCAAATTGCTTTTAGCGTTCTGTAAGAAAGCGTAACTAACTGAAAGTGTAATGACAAAAATGAGGTTTATACTCAGAGACGTTATACATCGTATCGATGCGTAACGTTCCTTTCAGAAATCGCAACCGGGATTTTAGTCAGCGTACACATTTTTAGTACCAGAATCTAATGAAATAATCTATGTGTTAGTTGTTAATGCTTTCAGTAGTGTCGGCTCACACGATTTACCTGTATGTCCATATATATCATAATATATGATGGCGTTTAACACGTAGTTGCTTCGATCAACAGTGAATAGTAAAAGAAAGACGACGAGTGAAATTGCTACAAAGAAATAGGGACAGAAAGGGGATGCCTATGTCGGTGATAGACCGTATACCATAATGAAGTGAAAAGTGGTCAATCGTTTTGCTGACTATTTTCCCAAAGAGCTTTGAAAGTTTATGATGATGATAATTATTTACCGATATTTTCTGCACCTTGGGTTCCGCGTGTTGATTTTTATTTGAAAATTGTTCAGCCATTGCTGAGACCTTATTGTGCCCAAGGACATTACCCTCTTTGATCTTCTTGTCTATACTCTTGAGGGTGCTATCAATATCAGCGTACTTACTATCGGTTTCTCTTTGATCGTGGCCCCTCTTCTCCATCTTGATTTGCCGAGCTAAAAACTGAATTAAGCATATAGAGATCTGAAAAGAATTGTATTCCCCAGGTGATGCGATTTTTTTCTCTGCCAACCTGCTCGCGGCTCCATTTTGGAACACGTTCGACTCTGTCATGTCGCACTCCACGGCCCATTTTGTTCTCTTCGATTTTCTTCTCTATCTCCTTTACATTCCAGTCAGTTTTCTCGATTTTCCCTAGCACAAAATTGATCATTAATTGATGTTTAACTGCGTGAGACCTGAAAGGAAGAATATATGTGAGGAGAACCAACCGATAGCACGCAAAAGGTCCCTCGGTTTCTTTTCCGACGGTGCAGATCCTTTCAACTTATCCTCTATACTTTTTATTCGACCAGAAAATTCATCGTCTATACTGCCTCTATGGTGACCAGCGTGCATCTTTGGTTCTCTATCCTAGGGCAAGATGTGCGTAATTGGAAGGAATTGATTAGACACAATCGTTGGATAAACAAGACACGGTTAGCATAACGATAAGCTTAAAGGGTAAGAAAGGGACTACAGTAAGAGAGAACAACGGAGAGAAAGGGAAGCTGAAAGAAAAGGTGGAAGGGAACGAGAAACAAACAAGGGCAAACGCAAGCAAAACATGAGTGTACCTTCGTTGCGCTTTCAAATCTAAATCCTCCTTTATAAAAAAAAAAAAACTAAAATGCAAATACTTTAACGATGCACACAATCAGAATGGTTAATAATGCAAGCGACCCGACCTTCTTCGAACACTGTTACCATTAAGATTTCGTTCACGAAGAGTTAGCAACGAGTTTCTTTGTGCAGTTAGAGAATGATGATTCGGCGAATCTTTGGATTAAATTGTTATCGCAGTAAACGAACAAATTCATTGTTATACACTCCTTCAATGAGTCTCTCTAGCTTACTGGATGCAGTATTTTCTGCTCTAAATCTTTGACTCTGTCCTTGAAATCCGCAGCGGTTTGACGGTACAAGAATATCGAGTAATCTTCAAAAGGTTCGTCCTTTTCGCGTTTCGCGTTCGCTTGAAGCATTTGCATACTTTTGTAGAATTGTTGTGTCGCCATTTTTCGCAAGTACTGTCTCTTCCTCATGCGCTCCGTACGATTTTTTTCGATCTCATCGAGCCTCTTCATCCTATCCTCCTTTACGCGTTCATTTTTTAGAAACGTACAATTTGTGTTAATCTCTTTCAGTGCAAACGGGCAGGGTAGTTGACGTTAACAACTAATTGTTATTCAGATATACCCGGACGTAAGGATTACGTATACTTTACGAGGTATTGTCTAGCTGTGGGTATAACGACGTGTAGCGTTGGATAGCAGACATAGAGAGATCACGGTTTGCGATAATTCATCTCGCAAACTTTATCCACAAATGAGAGTGGGTAACGCCTCGACAAACGATAAGGCAGACAGCTCGCGATGTAGCAAATATATTAGAGCGTATGAATGTACAGATACAGATACAAGTATAAAAAGTTTTTTTAACATAACCGATACGGTTTCTCTCGTTACATTCCACGCCTCGATTTTTCGAAGGGGTCAGGTGCGAAGTGGGATCAGAGCGCGATCGTCATAATTCCACTTGAATCGCAGTACCGGTAAGTCCAATTATAATCAATAATAATGACACGAATATTCCAGCGTGACACATGAGAGCTCCGATCTTCTGCCACCGGGACTACAGCATACATAGGCGTGCTTTCAGTGCTTAGAAAAAAAATGAGCTAGGGTGCGAAAGATAAGATGTTTAACTCGCCGATACTCCTTTCAACGCTAGACTTCGCTTCGCAAGCGGCTAACTATTAAAAAGGACCGAGTGATTTTTCGGTGATATATCGATCCGTTGAAACGAGTAGTGGCGGGATAGACACGCGCGTTCGCGTTCCATGTTCAGAACCTCGAAGAGCCTTTGAAAGAAGAAGCATGTCCTCTTACCACAGTCGCACCCATCTTTTCTGTACTCCGTCTTTTTCTGGATCGTCGGTTAATCGTATCACCGGCTTTTTTGTCCAAATGCTGTGGGACATTTTCATTTGTGTGTCGTGAACGCGAGTGCCTTCCGCGCAGTGCCGTGCCCTCTTGTTTCGATACCATACGACCGATTAATTGAGCCTTTTGTTCCGGCGTCAACTGGCTAAGCTGTTTCGTACGAGTTGGACCGTCCTCGTCCTCCAACTCCTTCACAGAAAAATGAGAAAAATGAGAAAGTGTGGCGACGAGGGAAATAATAGAAATTGCCCCTTTCCGTTACACTTACCACTTTCGGATGCCTGATATGCGGAATTTCCCCACGGAATACTTCGTAGATCTGTGTTAAGTAGGAAAACATGGCTAGTTTGTCGGGAACGTCGCAAGAAAGCATTTCCTCGCCTGTCAATATCTGCGAACGGAATGGAATAAGAGTGTTAAGATAGATCTCGCTCGCGGCGGAAAGTTTGACGTTAGCAGACTACTACTACTACTACTTACCGGTGGGATGCCAAGATCTTTTTCCAATATGTCGAAGGCCAGCTGATTATTTTTCGCGATATCATTCGGCTCGAGATTGTGAAAATCAATAAGATCGGGACGGTATCTATGAATGATAGCGCAGAGGGCTAAACCGTTCTTAAAGGAAGCGCCCATATCCTCGATACGGACATTGTCGTATAGAGCGACCTGTCTCTGAAGCCAACGAAGCAACGTATCTGGATGTACCTGTGTATCCGCTCTGAGATCTGTACAAGCGAACGCAAAGCTTCTTCACTTATATTTATTCATTAACTTCTGATCTTCTTACCTCTGCGACGTCTTTTTTTCGGTATATCAGCTTCCGCTGAATGCACAGTGACCTGTTTGAGGCTCTCTGGATCGTCCGTGTCAAGGAGACCCCGTACTTGTATAGCGGTTACCGAGCGAATATTCAAGTTTGGGTACCTTCGACGAAAAGAAAAGATCAGATCGGCAAGAGGAAGTTGTATCGATTACGATTCGTTACCTTGTATGAGGGTCTAGCGTATACGCCGCATAATCCCTGTTGAGATTTTCTGGCGTTGTCTGTCCCAGCAACCGATAGATTGATTCTCGTTCAGCGATGACGTCAAGAGGCATCACTGTCCCGCCCCAAGCTTTAATTGCCCAGCAAGCGTCAAGAGAGCTTAAAAATCCCCTCGCGCATCCAGAACCCGTCGGCCAAAATGGCTGAAATAAGATTCTACTTTTCATTTTGTACGTATTCCCGCGGACGCGCTACTGAGATCGGCGCATAGAATGCAATAAAGGGAGGATCATTTGTTTTGGAAGGCAGGCAAGGTACGGTTTTTACCTCGAGAAGACTATCGCCGACGAGGATCATGAGTAATCTGTGCCCGTGCCGTTCTAATACGCGGCTCGCATTTTCTGCGGCATACATCGAGGTGAAATCGAACATAGCGACGTCGGGTTGCCCGTAGTGATTGACCGCAAACTCCATGTCCATCATCTGGTACTCGGTCGAAAATTCAGCGGCTTCCCTCGCGTAGAGCATCAACGCATCACGGTCGACGTTCTCTTTCGCGAGCAGTTTCGCCGTGTCAGCGTGATCCTGAAGGATGACACCCTTGTCGATGAGACTGTGCTTCTTCGCAGTCATGACAAAGTAGTGGGTATCGTCCTTGTAATAAACGATGTTCTCCAAATCTATGCCAGTCTCCCGATAGAGCTCCTTGAAAAATTTTTGATTGAAGATAAAAGCGACGCCACTTATCTCCTCGACCCTCGCTTCGGCTTCGGTGCGCCTGTTTATGAAATTGGCTGTAATCGCGATCGCTAGTTTTCCCCTGAACTCTTTTCTCTTGAAGCCCTCTAGGGTGTTCCTTTTCCCGTCGGCGCCGATGAGAACGTCGAATTCATATTGGCAAACCGGATGATCGACGGGTGTCGTTCGCGCCCTCCAACCGATTTCTAACGTATCAGAAAAAAGAAAAGAGAGAGATGAGATTGCGAGAGAGAGAGAGATTTAAGGAGGGTTACTCACTGCCATCTTCCTGATTCTCCGGAGGTGGTATCAAAGAATCGAAGCTAACGCTCTCATGAAACTCAACGCCGAGTATAAGGGCTACCTTAAGGAGAATGCACTGCAGTTGCCTTATGCTGATATGATCGATCGAGCCTGCGCAAAACTTGCCAAAAAATTTCTTTGCGCCCAAGCCACGGAGATCTTGGATGACGAACGGCCATAGGTGAAGAACATTGTTTCTTGACATTCGATCCCGTTTTTCGACAACGACGACCTTTGCCCCGAGAAGCTGTGCTTCGATCGCAGAACGTAGTCCACAGGGACCACCACCGATTATCAGGACCTGTTTTTCCATGTGTCGCAACGGTCATTCAACTTGGCGCAACACGCGAGCCTAAAGATGACGATAGTGGCCCAATATGGGCATTAAAACGACTTACCCTCGTGTTCGGGCACGCTTTCCCACGATTGTAACACTTGTGATTCGCTCGTTGATCGAACTTCTTCCAAAGAGCTTGAGCCTTCCATGAACGTAGCTTTGCTTTCAGCTTCGGATAGAATTGGTTGATCGTATTAGGCTTTATTCTGAGCAGTTCACATAACTGCCGAAAGTGAGCAAGTATGGACTTAAGGGTAGTTGCGTTACAGAACTGGTCGAAAGCCTCGCTAGCCAAGGCCGTTTCTGGCGAATTCGCCGTTCCCTGCTTTCTTCCACTCTGCTGTTGTTGATAATAATGATGATGATCCATTGCGACTTCTGGGACCAATCGTCAGTACGTCATTACCTGTGACATACGATCCAGACAACTTTCTCGATCATCGTTTCGGTACTCAAGTTGAAAATCTAAGATACGCCCAACAGAGTTGAACGAAGCGTCTCGAGGAAAATCGAGAGAATCGTTAAGTATGTACTAGGTACCCGTCACTATGACTACCTACAGCAGCGGTACTGCACAAGACGCGGTCATATTGATTTTTCATTATCTAAGATGGAGTAGCCCCATCAGTGCATAGGAACGAGGTTGCTAAATAAGATTGAACCCACCACCGCATCGTTCATTTTCGACGCAACAGTTAGCGATTCATTTTCCGATTGATTCAAACTATTCGATTCTTGAACTGTGCAAAGCAACGCGCTAAGCGGAGAAACGATAGAATAGAAAAGAAAAGAAAAGAAGTAAAATCTAAATACAGCCGACGGAGCGAAGACAACCGAAGACTAGAGGAGGCGAACTGAAGATTCGAAGCCGTTCTGAACTTACGGCCTGATAACTTTGTAGATCGTAGAAGCTTACACGCGGCGCACACTCTCGCCAGTGTGCCGCCCCGCTTTTAACGTGGAAAAGCGGAGGCGGTGAAACTTTCCCCGATTTGTGTTTTCCCATCGCGTTCATTATTTCATCTACCATGGGAAAGGGATCAGCCCTTTTTTCATCATTACCAAATAATTCTGTAGCAGGACGCCACATGGAAAGAGTGCAACGAATATCCGATGACGCGGTCGCTGCATTCGTCGGCTCCTTTCCGCTCCTTCCCTACTAAAAATAAAATCTATCTTTCCGCAACGTAAATTAGACCGCAACGAAGCTTCAAGAAGGACTCGGAAGATTGGAACTCGTGCGATTCTCTCTTCGCTACTACGTACGATCCTACTACGTACGATCGGTCGGTTCCGGTTATTATAACAAATTGTAATTGGCCAAATGAGTGCCATCCGACACGGCGTGTGCGACTTGCCCCTTGCGGTATCTACGCCCCTTATCTACGCCCCTTATCTACGCCCGTCCGTTCATATTTATCCTACTCTTCGCTCACGAACACTGCCTCCCTTTTTCTTTCGCACCGAACCACAGGTGACCCGAATGTTAAACGTCTAAACGCTATTAAAGAATAGCTTGCAACTGGGCAACCGGTTCACTGGGTTATCTATTAGGAGGACGAATCTCGGAGGGAGGGAAGATGATTGAGCAACGAAACCGTGGTGTACGACACCGTTTCTGAATCTCCTTCCCCTTGTCACAGTCAACGCTCGTCTGGCGATATAGTTACGATTCTGTTGGATTCTGGCCATCGTCACGATTACGGGTATATCTGTCCCTTTCACGCAAATAAATATTATATTAATGTCCGTGCGTAATTAACAATTAGCATTACCCCGACAGATCAGTTGCAACTTCAATTTTATTTCACCTCAGAAAAAGTGTCATTTTACCGAAACTATTGAGAGTCCAGTCCTTGGTGGAAATTACGCTATGTTAAATCCTACAGACTCGCAGTTAAAAAAAAAGTAAAACGTCTAACACGGTTGCAGCGTTTTACTATATCCCATAGTAAGCTCTGAACTCTCTCTCTCTCTCTCTCTGTTGGACTTTGTCAAATGTTTCATTGCGATATTGTGACATGCGCGATATCTGGATATCTGACGGACTCAATCTCTTCTTCTCTTGAGAGGAAAGTAACGAATGAATAAATGCGCGGAACAAGAAGAGGGAGGTATGAGTGTACCTCTATAAATACGGTGTTCGTCGTGAAGCGATGATCGGGAGTCGCTCGAGAGATGCTTGGGCGAAGTCGCCGACGAGATGCAATCCAGCGGAACTAGAACGACCAATTTTACAATGATCGTGGGCGTCAAAGAGCATTCGCGACATTGTATCAACTATACATCCGCAGGTACGAGCGCGCGCGCATTGTTATTCATGAAATTCTGGCCACTTTATGCATTATCCTTTGTTTATCCTCCCGTACTACTTCTCAGACAGACGGCTCTCAGACGAGACGAGAGAAGAGAGTGATGAGCAGCGCGTTATCGCGGCTCGCATGTCACCGATCAACTGAACGTAACGTGCTCTTAAAGGTGTGATTCAACGGCCATGTGTTGTATTGTGAGAGCAAAGGTGTCGCGATCCAGCATGATATCGCGTCGTTCGCTAGAAAGACGTGGGCGCATACGTTCGCATCAACATCTCTATTTTTATACCATCGATATGTTTACCGCATAAACGCGCTTCCACGAAAAGTCTACGCCAGGAAGATATGCACTTTTTCCGTATATCGCATACCCGAAATATTGTCCGATCGGTGAGAAAGAATCCTCTACTACGTAATAGCGCGTAAGTGGAACCGATAACGTCACGTGGTCATACCTAGGTATCGCGGCGTAATTGTGGCTAATTATCTTTGTCGAGATCTCTTGATGCCACAGAGCGGATGTCCTACGCCTAAGTTGGATAGCGTCTCGTTTCTTATACGCGACGCGGCGGTATTCTCGCCATTGGACACTTTGCGCGTATCTAATGAAACTTTAAGCAGCGAACGGGGCACAAGGTGTGATAGGACGGAAGCAATTAGAGTATGACGATCGAATCCTCTGATTGACGATCGAAAAAAGAGGAAAATAGGAGTAGTTCGGTGTCAGTACGTCCGAAGGACAAAGGGTCCTTCGACGCCGCCGGATGGGGTCGAGCGGCGCCGAGCGTCCAGACGTCTCTCAGACCCTTACAATAAAAAGTGAATAGCCTAACTTGGCATCCCCTCCGCAGCTCTTTCACTTTCATTCTCCCTTTTTGCACTGCCGCACTGCCGCTTTCGATCGTAACTGATCATAGTGCGCCTACCTCCCACATCAGAATGACGCATTAACATCTTTTTCGAAGAGCGTTCTCTCCTTTTTTCAATCAACTTTCGCCGCCTTTTCCCCTTTTCCGATTTCTACTTTTGGCGAACGCGACGCACCTTTCATAACTCGCGGTCGATGTTAGATCTAAATTGGGCAGACGAGTAGAAAAGCCGTGTGAAGCCAGCTGAAGAGGATTTTTCATTCGCTCATCTTTCTTTTCTACGACCGTTGTAATGCATTCTTTCCGCTGAATGCGCATGAAAGACCATCGCCGGTCTTTATGCCTTTTCGTCGAAGTGAGAACTACTTGAGCGTTCGTTGCACCGAATTTTCAAGGTTTGTTGCTCCGCTAATTAGATCGTCGGCAAGAAGGTGAGCTCGCAATGGATTCAGAGATGAATAGAGAACCGTGACTGTGGGCGGGCGAATAGATTTTTCGATATCGTATTCCCACCGTTAAAGCGCGACTTTTTTGGCGCAGCGCGCAATTAAAAGGCTGAACCGCCGCCTTCAGGAGGCCGCGATCCACATTCGCGTTAGAACGACATTTCGAAGGATAAAAATAAGCAGCGAACCTTCCTCTCTTTCGCGTCTCTTCCGGATTGTAGACTAGCTCTGACAACAGTCACTTTCGTGCCTGACACGTGGAAGACACGAGGAATCTCTTTCCGTCTTTCTCTTCTCACCCCCCGCGCGTCATGCATCGCTAATTAAATGCGGAACATGATTCACACGATCCAATGCAACCTACGATCGCACGTGACGCAATGCGTCTTATTTTCCACGCGACCCGTACTACTCCTCCTCGATCAAGACACCACTCGCACACAAACACCTCCTGCTACCGAATAATTAACTACGGGCTCGAATAAAATCAATTCATCCGATCCGAATACTTCCTAGTGATTTCAGATGAAAATCAAATTCCTCAAACATTCCCAGTGTTATCTCATTTGCAAGCCATACATCCTACTACGCGCTGTCGCCTATATCCTCTGCAATTCTGTTAAATTCCCGGTTCTGGAGCCACCACGTTATTCCTGCGATTATAGAGTTCAACGGATATAGATCATTTTCCTACTTTAATGAAACGTGAAAACTGAAACTTTAATGACAATTAGCAGAATAGAATCTATTCTCCTGGCTAGTAGTCCTAAACTTCCAAGTGCAGATGAATGCTAGTTCCTGCTAGTTATCATAATTATCCAGAGCAGCCAGAGCAGCCAGGAGTATGTTTTAAGAAGTGCGTAGATACAAAAGGCGAATCCTAACCTACCGAATCATACTACCCGAATTGACGGAATTGAAGACCGAAACGGGACGCGATCCATTGGCGACCGATTGGCGAATGTAGAAAGCGTAAAATTCGTCAGACATTTCGGTTGAAGACTGTTCAGAAAAGTAACGTGCAACTTTGTCCAGCGTGTGCGCGCACTTTTGTCAGCCGATCATGACTCTAATTCGAGTTAAAAAGTAACAGCTAGTGTTTTCCGCGGGAGTAGTCATCGGTTGAGACGACGATGATGAATCATCGATCGAAGGACGAGACCCTGCAAGAAGTGACGGCGGCAATCTACGTCGTCGCGGCTTATCTCTCAACTATACGTAAATGCCATTTTGTCAACTTTCAGAACCATCAGAGCGACAAATCAAACTTTTTTGTGGCTATCAAATTGTCTATTATTCTCCGATGCGTACTGCCGACACATACTGCCTCGGTGCTATTTACTTTCATTAAACCTTGTGCGTTGAGATTTTTTAAAACTAGACTAGCTCCCATTGTATCGGAAGAATTAGGCAAATGTAAGTTGAGAAAATATGTAGAAGTACTTGGAAGCAGAGGTACTGAGGAAAGATGAATGACCGAGGAAAAGGTTGATCGGTTTGATAAAGAAGAGTAACGTCGAGCCGACGGACGACACAGTTCAGTTAGATTATGCGGGTAAAGGCATACCAGCGGTATATGCAGCCCACGTACTTCTCACCTACCAGCCCGATCCTTCTTTCTCCTCTGTTGCGCCTTGCGTTATTTCACCTTATACCGACGATCAAACGACACTTTCTTATTCTATTAAAGAAAAATAAGTGAAAGAAATATGTTAGGAGAGTCGTCGTAGTCACGTGGCAGTAGCAGCGTGTTAATAAGTTAAAGTTCGAAAAAAGCAGGTTAGCGGTGTAACGGGGAGAACAGCAGTTAAAAGGGAGTATTATATTGTAGAATATTCCCACGAAAGACGGGACACGACAAGTAGTGTGCTAATGACACGCCACGAATATTATATGTGGTCAGAGTAGGCGTTACGAATACCCGTGCTACTCTCGCTTGTCCAGCCATTTAGAATAATATGTCGTTGTTCAATGTGAAATCGTGGCAACAATGACGACCCGAGAACATAATTGTCGATATTTTACCTTCGAAGTATTTCTATACCTCTCTCTCTCTACCGCTGACCGTGAGTTATTGATCCGTAAATGCAAAATGGGTCGAATAAAAATGAAGAACCACATGCATCTATAACCGAAAGTTGCACGTGTTATCAGCTGAAATAAATACGGTTCTCGGACAGGAAGGATATACTCTTCAATAGGATAATGTTCCATTGACGTATTTAGCATAAATTTCCATTGACGCAACAAAAGAAACTACGATATGAATGAATTAGGGTCGGCCCGACATTGTTTCAATCGGGATGAATGAACTTTCGATTGAAGAGATTCTTGCATACTGACACGGCGACGCGTCGTAGAGTCCTTGAAAACGCGATCTCCTTTTTCCACTCATAGTATTTCCCGATACATTCTGTTTGTGGCAGAAGCAACGATACACTCCGTTACAACGATCTTGTAAGTAGAAAATGGCGTTCGCGGGAGTGTCAAATTCACGACAGCTGCAAGCGAAATACGAAAAGATATTTGTTAAGTAACGTGAGAGTAGCTAGGATCCTTCGAAGAGCTACCCAAACTTATTATCGCCTATTGATTTGTCAGGGAAGATCGATCGGTTAACATTTGAAACGATATAACGAGGAAGCTAGACTGACGCGATATGGCCGATTGATCGTCAGCTGACGGATAAACACTTAGGAGACTTCGCGTTATATCGTTCCAGACTCCATGCAACGTGTTACGGCACGGACGCGTCCTTTAAAAGATATTCATCGGTAGTGCGCATTTCCCTAATATTCCTTGCATCCTGCGAATGATCGTCAAACGCGTCTTAACAAAGAAGTTGCTTATTCCAGAGAAGGTGAAGGAACGTTGAACGGGCATGCACCGGACGAACACTGACCCCATGGAATGTGGGAGTTGCAACTGGCAACTCCCAACTGGCAATTGGCAACTGGCAATTGGCAACTGGCAACTGGCATTCGGATAACACTTTAGTCTTCTTTCCGTGTCGAGAGCCATTCCACCGTGTGGTATTTCGAGCGAGACAAAAGGCCGGCACGGCAAATCTCTTTGAAATATCGCTTTTCAGGGATCCACGGAAAATACATAACATCAGCGATGCCCCTGGCACGCTCGTCTAAAGAAGGGGGCGCGGCCGTAAATCTTCGATGTAAAATGAGAGGAAAAAATGTGATTTTCCGTGCAACAACTGCAGGAGAGTGTGTGTGTGTGTGTGTGTGTTGGTGCGTTCGTGACAGAAAGAGAATCGTCGCGGGAGTCTTTAGAGACATGTATTTTGAGAGGCAGAATAAAGTGTAGCGTAACGAGTAGTTCCATGCACGAAGATTATTTTTCTAATGGTGCACGCACTGTCGCCGTTACACACCTTCCCTCTGTGCTTAAATGATATGAAGAATTGTATAGTGAGTTCGACTCACCGCCCATCCGACATCGGACATATATATATCGCGGTCGCCTCTAGTGGCCTCGTTCCTATATAGCACGGCACTGCACGGCACGGCACACTGTAGAGCACGCACTTCGCTTGTAAAACCGCGACGTGATACGCGACGTGATGCGCGACACGACGAAACTCAACTCTGACCAAAGGGAGAACTGAGCGCAGAGCGAAACGACCACGGCACGTCAACCAACAAAGTTGTCGGCCGGGCGATCGCCGACTCTGTCCGACTCCGGCCGAGTATCTACCCGCAGCCTAAGCCTTTTCTAATTCTATCTTGAACCGCATAGGCGGAGCCACCTCTCGACTCATCCGCACGAAACATCGTTGCCGCGACTCTTCAAACACTGCATCTACACAACTTTATTTATCATTTAACGCAAATAATAATCGCTGCTTCAGCAAAATTCTATTACGCCTCATTCAATCAAATATATATTTTCGCCTTTCTCGAAACTTCAAATTTTACTCAGTCTCTGTTATGATGCGATTCGACCCTTGACACTGTTCGATTTATCGATATTCACCCATGCCTATGAACGCTCCACACACTTCAAAAAACGTGACTATCAATGGTTACGTACATTCCAAAAGCGATTCCTCTGACCTTTGTATATTTCCATATATGCGGAAGAACAGAGCGAACAGATTCCCACGTACAATTACTCAATATTTCCGTAACATTCCTACCGTTGCTTTAACTTGCCTAGATCGACGAATAAACGACAAATACGTGCGTACGTCGAGAGGGTCAAATTTTCTCTTTAATACTGCATTGAAATAAGTGCTCTTCATTGACAACTAATTAACGATCCTATTAACGTGTCGGTGATAGCCGAAGAAAAGGTGGTTAAAAAGTTTCATTCATACACTAATTTGACAACATGAATACCTTACATCTTGGAGCGGGTAAGTCTTCCTTTTATTATCATAAGGGTATCTCAATTATAACGATACGTTATGTTCAATGCCTCCTATTCTATACACGTTTCTTAGGAACAGAAAATCCTCCTCTTAAGGATGGTCACGCTCGATTATACAGCATGAAATTGTGTCCCTTCGCACATCGAATTCGTTTAATATTGTCATTGAAGAAAATTCCACATGACATTGTGAATATCAATATAAAAAATAAGCCAGAGTGGTACTTTCAAGTAAGGCACTCAGATGTTACTTTTGATATAAGTATTGCCAAATCGATACGACTTACTCGAGACGTACTGTCATTTCAGATTCATCCTGAAGGCGCAGTACCCGCATTTATAGATATAGACGGTAAACTGATAATTGATTCTACAGAAATAGCCAATTACTTAGATGAAAAGTATCCTGTACCCACATTATATAATCAACGGACGAAACGTCGTGATATAGAACTACTCAACAGTTACTCCAAGGCAATGACGAATTAAATATAAAATTGCCCTAGCCCATTTTTTCAAATTACCCCGAACTATGTAGTTATTTAAGGCATTTTCTTTCCCAGATAATCAAGATATTTTCAAATTGTATTCACTACAAAGATGATAGAAAATTCGATGAGATTGTAACCGAGATATCTGATCTGCTGGTAGAGTTTGAGGAAGAATTAAAAGTCAGAGGAACAGACTTTTATGGAGGTTCGCTGTACTCCCATACATACATACAAGTTCATAAAATTATCCCTGTACTAATAATATCTGACGCACGGTGTCACTTATTCTAACGGAATTGTAGGTAATGAACCTGGAATGTTAGACATTATGATTTGGCCCTGGGTGGAACGAGCGAAGGCTTTACCATTAATTTATAAGCATCCTGGGAACTTTAAGAAGGAAAACTTTCCTAATGTTGTAAGTCACTCTCTTGGAAAATTATCTTTTCAACTTATGCTCTGTGTGTGTTTGTAGACCTGGTATATATTATGTTTTAGATGAAGTGGATTATGAAAATGAAGGGTCTGCCATTCGTAGAAGAAAACGCCTGTTCGTACGAAGAGTTTGCACGAGCTGTAGAGATAATGAAAACGGGAAGTATCGATTTCGATAACGTTTAACAAATTGTTCGAAGTACCACTGCAATATTCGATACTGTTTCTATCTATTTCGTCCTTCTTCTATAGTATATAATTGCAAGGGGTATCGATAAGAACAGCATTGGAGGAGTCCTTATAAAGCACAATGTTCCATGACATAAAAGCAAACTTTTGCTAAGCTACAATGTACTTATTAGTGCTTCACAGTGTTCTCTTCTTTGTGGGCTCTGTAATCTTCGTCTTCCGACGTGACAATATATGTACACTTATATATTTCATTTTCTCTGGAACCATATGTCCCTCTATATCTAATGCAATGAAATGATTATGCTGAATCGTTCGAAAATTAATTACAACAAATTGCAAATATTTTTACTGTATTTTAGCTAGTATGAATTTCTTCAATATTTAAATGGGTTATAAAGCGCAATCTCATCTGCAGAGGAAGTCTCAGTCTTCGGATTATACATTCTACTTCGTTCTTCATCATGTCACCAACGAACATGTACTTAATGTGATACCTATCGTACTAGTGCTAAGGAAAATTTAACAGTACATTTGCCTCTAGTCGAGAAAGAGTATCTATCGTCAAAGGATACAATAAGTCGCAAACTGGATCCATGTATTGAAGGTGCGTCTGTGTTTGATCCACTTGTTCGAGCATTTCGTAGAGACTGACTGCAAGTTCAACGACACACCGTGGTCGTTCAGCGTTGAACCTAGCCAAGGTGGGACCGATTAGGTGACATGCATATATCAGCTGTTCTTCACTGTTTACCACTGGTTGGAGTTTCTCCTTTATGAATTGGGGCATTGTCGTGATTTGACCTACCCCGGCATGGTGCCATATGGAATGAGCTAAAGCTAGCATGTAACTGAACTTATTTTCTAGCAAACTGTTATGCGTTGTACTGAAATTGAACATTTGAAAAGGTGTTAAGTTATTGTACTGCCAATTAACCAGTCCTGGACTACTAATTGTTTCGACTAGTCGATCGTGTAAAGCCGACCAGTAACACTCAGGTAAAGCAGCCATAAGTAACCCAACGCAATTTATCCATAGATGAATTTCGTCAGACGGTACAACCGTATATCTGGTGGAATAATAAGACTAAGTAATTATCTGCTATCCTAATAGACCGAGAGAACGCATGCTTACCCCTTCGCTACAACATCAAGCAATGAATTGGCAACGATATTCGGAGCTACAGGAACAGCCATAAGTTCAACGCAGGTCACGTAAAGTGCGTGTGCGGCGGGATTGGGGAACTCATTAAACCTCCAATCTGTTGCAGGAAAATGTGCTGTGCCCGACATAGCTACAGTAACAAATTGAGTGAAGGTGAGTTCGCCATTACTGTTTATCCACACACACACACACACACACGCGCATACAGTGATCCACTTACTTTCTACGATCCTTTGTACCAAGCGGATGTAGTAATCTAATTCTGGTACCCACGACACAGCGTCGTCAGAAGATCGCGCCATATACATCTGGTAAGCTTCCGAAAGTGCCCAGCCTGGTGCCCTGATTTCTCTGAGAGATCCTAAAACAGCAGACACTAAGCGGCGCTTTAAAGGGGGTCGTTCTCTTAACTTTCGCTCATAATAGTGCAGGGTGTTGTACAGATATGTTACAGGCCGATCTGTAATCATGGAAATGGTTAATACGATTGCTTGACTCTGAGTCTATAGAAATGATCAGTTGTACAGTGAACCGACCATGAAATTTGTACAGGCAACCTAAATGTTCTAATAATATTTCCAAGCTCTTCGTAACCGGTGGAATTTCCAAATATCTGTGAACAACTATGTCGAATACTGGTAAAAAGCGTAGGCAGACGTTTCCAAAATAGACGGGTAAACTTTGATATTGGCTCGGTCCTCCGCTAGTCTGCTCCATTATGCCTTCTGGGGCAAACTTTTCAGGAAATTTTCGATGAAACGCTAAATGTTTCTCATGCCAATTTGATTGTTTCCAATGTTCGGGAGAATTTTCTTTGACAAATTCTTGCACTCTGTTGCGAAACTCTGCAGCTTTTAACAATAACAATTGAATTATGAAGAAACACACCTGAGCTTCGCTTCCTTCCTGCGTCCTGAGTGCCTGTTTCATCAATCGATAACGATCCTTATTAGTTATTTCTTTTAAGGTCAATTCTCGTAATAGTAAAATTTTAAGTAGACCACTTACGAGGCACAGGACTAATCTGTCGATTGTTACAATATTATACTTCCAAATCATATCATTGATAGTATCGACACATTTATTAACATGCTGACCACCAACACTATTCGCAAATTCGAAGACAAGATAATCGCAGAACTTTCGAAGGTGCGCCGATAATGCTCGCGCTCCTATTCTCTCTAAAATCTTGTATGCAATCGGACTGATACGATCTGTTTCGAAGATCATTTTCCACAGTAAACAAAGGAACAACGGTGGTGTGCCCGGTACAGAGAAATGAGCGATTATGTCATTCTCGTTACTCATAGATGCCCAATTTCTATACTCTTCTTCAACCGCTTTCTAAATAATGATTTACTTTAAGTAATACTTCCGTGATATGAATGCTTGACAATGTACCTTGATTTGTTGCTTATTTTCTTTGGCCACGCTATTTTGTTGAAAAAATTCACTCAGTACTAGTGGGAAACACTGTAACGTATGATTAGCCCATGAATGTGGTGTATTTTGCATAATGGTGTTCAACAATTCCTTGCACCAGGTGCCGCTAAGACTGTCCGTTCCAGTTCCTAATGAACGTATCTGTCATATAATTGATTGAATCTGAAGGTAAAATAGGCAGGATGGTAAGCGTACATTACCTGTAACGTGCATGGACCGTGCCAATGTAAGGACCAAAGCTCTATTCAATTCCTCCGATTCAGCAGACACAAGCGTCTTGGGTTCCGACAAAAACCTAGATAACTGGGGTTGTACTTCGGCGGAGCCCAACCCCGTAATAAGACGGAGTGCTGTACTTTCAACGCTATACGACCAAAGATACAGTATTAAAACACTTGTACTGTCAATTAAACCGCCTCTCAAACCGCCTCTCAACCCGATCGTTTGACATACCAAAGATGCAGCTGCGTTTGGTTTGTTTGCGGTACAGCAGCTAGACTGTGTAAATGAGATAGGAGTTGAACCCTGTAATGCGGTTGAATATGGTGCATTCTGTAGCTGAACATCTCCAACAAAGTGTACAATGTTCCCCACGCATGTGATTTAAAAACAGTTGGTAATAGTTGGCCTGAATAAGCAATAATATGAAGGTAATCCTTATGAGTGAACAGACCATGGAGGCACAAGCGATTATAACTTGGGACTTACTTATGAATCCTTTTATTCCAAGACTCTCGATTTCCGTATATACCAATAACCTGCTATATGTTTCAACCAATGCTGGGGCTAGTGCCATGTTACTCTTGGATTGCGCCAGTTTGATAACGTGAGTAACGATACTATGAATCAAGCTCATTTTCGAATGTACGGTTAAAGAGTCAAGAATTGACATGGACAGAGGTGTAGTTGGACCATTGGCCAAAGCTGCATTGTTTTGTAGTGTTTGCAGTGGTTGTTGCTGTTGGCCCTTCACCGTAACATTCATGGGATTACGTTAGTAACAGAGAGAGAGAGAGAAAGACAGATAAATCGAATTGTTGCAAGGATTAAGTGAAAAATTACTTTCTGAGTGCCGAGAATTGTGTCAACTAATGCAGCCATTGGCCTACTAAAATATTCCTGATTCGTTGAGTAAGCGTTACATAGTAGAGCGATACGGTAATCTGAACCCATACAAAGAGATGTGTTCGGCATAACTAAATGTTGGAGAAATCTAGAAGTAGGTTAAAAATGATTTTGTTATTAACAGATTTTGTATGTGCAATGAACTTTTCGTCTTGAATAATTATGTGCTTACTCATGGTGAACTTTTAATGTGTGCGGAATTGGTCGGTGTATGTTTGAATGTTCTGATTGTGCTTTCTTGAGCAAATGTATCCATATGCAGGTGATCGCCATTTGGTGTGTGCACAATGCTTGAGTATAATCAGGAAGAGGAAGCGGTTCCTTCTCTGGATACAGAAGATCATATAACTTCAGTACTGGCAGAAAATTCGACAGCTGAAAACATTAATTTCGTTATACAGCAAACAATAAGTACGCTGTTCATATTTCATTTTCACTCACTGGATTTCTCTGAATACTTCCAGAGATGAATTGCAACAAGACCCACATTAAGTGATCTCTTCCTTTTCTTAATTCCCTGCCTGCTAACTGTACAGATATACCTGTTATACCCTCGTGAAATTCATGAAATATATAGTTTTGTAATTACATTACCTTATCGTGAATTGCCATGACAATGCTTGGAAAACAAGCAAATTGGAAGAGTATAAAGTAAATAAGTTGTGAAGAAAGATGTAACCAGACCCAATGATTCGCAACAGTACCATCTGTGCCTTCTGTCGGCTGAGGATCATTTTCAGATCGTTCCATAGCGAGAATAACGAGTTCCACTAATTGTTCTTCCAAAACTATACATCGCTGCTTATGCTGCACGATAAATGTACCTCATGAAATTTCGTTAAGTATACGCGAGGGCGCTTTTTATCCGTGGGCTTGCGCGTCCGTACATTTCAATTATATTATGAATACCTGTTTCTGAAGACCTAACATAGAACACACCATATCTCGACTATATGGTTGTTCCAGAACATATCGAAGAAGTTCTGTTTGCGGTTTTAATAAATCTTGATCATATGGCAAATTTCCTTTCAGGGAAAATTTCAATGTAGTAGGGTCTAATAACCAGGGATTAATTAAATGATCTGCATATCCGGTATGCTCCACGACAGGTAACATTTTCGAATGACCAACTATGGACACCATTTGCGCTGTTGTACGAAAACTTTCCACAAAATTAGAAAGAAGCTTTGCTAATTTCTGTAATAGTTATGTGAAATATTAATTTACGCTCTCAAATTAACTACTAAATCTGTCTTACCCAATGTGGCCAATTTTTACTGTCGGGGTAGGCTTTTTGAATTTCATTAACTATAAAGTAACTGGGTAGCAGGCAAGCGTTTCTGTCAAAAATGTATTCAATAACATTCTCTAAAGCTTTCAATTGTGGCTGTACTGATGCATTTAACCTTGCCGGTATCGTCTGTGCTTTTTCTTTACATCCCTACAAAAGTGTAGAATAAGGTTCTTGTATTGCGTAAGGAGAGAGTTAGCGTATTATAATTAAATCGTAATGATATTTACTTTCATTATTTCTCTGACACCCTTATAATCCACTCCGCCGATGATGAGTCTTATAAGGGTAAAACATTCTACCCAAAAATCCTCTAATTGATACTGCAATTTATCGCAGCTTAAAATTTGTTCGCATACAAGTCTGGAATACCATAAATATTCATATTAGTATACATTTTGAAAGCAATTCCAAAAAACGGTTGCAACTAACCGTGCCGGTAATACATTAGAAGTGACCAAATTTTTCAAAAGTGATAACAGCAATTGAAGTCTCTTGTGGTTGGTCATTGCTGCAGCTGTCGACAAGAATTGACGGACTGCACTTTCTTGTTGTTCGGTAGTCAAACCAGTGATAGCGGATGTCAATTCTGCCTGCCATCCTGCTATCTTTTCAGTCTCACTGTTTGGGTGATGAACAAGAACGCAACTAAAGGCTTCTTCTATAGCTTCCACTTTCTAAAACAGCGGTAAGATTCTTTGAATAAATTTTCATTCTTTCACTGCCATCGCTGCACAGAGATAGAAGTAAGCATAGTACTTACCAAAATATCGTTAACGATACTTGCAATTTGTGTTTCACTGCTCATTGCAGCGATTATATCCTATTACTATCTTTGCAGAATAAATATCATTTATTTACAATGGTACCCAGAGAGAAAGTTGCACTTTGTACATAGATGTTTACTGTATTTGCCACTGACATTGGTACATAATGCACATTAGGCTGTTTACTATAATTGTGTAAACAAATATATACACAAGTTAACCTATCACAATAGCTGGTACAATGTACCGTACCGAATGAATTTGAATAGGGGTATCATTCATTTTTTCGTCAGATGTCGCGGTTGTAATGCCCGAATGATATATTTACAGAACATCGACAGATGGCAGCAGCGTATTTTCCGGCGCACTGGTGCACTTCCTATCTAGAAGATTGCAATTCTATGCCTGCAACAATTCTTAAATCAGAATTCAAGTAGGAGCGCTCCATTGTTATTAGAAGCATTGCCAATATACCGTGTGTTTTTTAATTGGAGTAACATGTTATCGCGGAAAGAGTACGTTCAGACAGTACTGCTTTATGGTTCTACGACGCTGAGCAAGTCCTTTATGTTCGAAGTAAGTTATAGGAAACTATTCGTACGGTTGATCTATATACCAATAAGGAATGGACAAGGTTACACCGGTAGAAGATTTCAAATCTCATGTCGTAGTTTATTTTGGTGCTTCGATAAACGGAATGTCAAAGAAGTGAAAGAGATATTCTTGGCTAGATTGCAACGAATTGGGCGATGGAAGGGCGGCAAGTTGTTTACGTTTCCCCGGTGCAACTTGATTCAATACCAGCGGTCTGCCACGATAGAGAAGCTCCAGGATCCTACGCCTTCGCTCCCTCCTTGAAGCTTATAAGATTTATGTGAGTGATGGATATACCTTCTCATCTCGAGCATCTTCTTTTTCTATGCGAAAATCTACCAATTGCGAAAGTTTAGTTGAGATTATCAAAGTTGCTCGCAGACACGATAGGATCCCCCGTCAGTTTCGTTTGTTTTATATGGAACGTCAGAGCCGGCCGCTCCGTTCCTACTTATTCAGTTTTTTCCCTCTAGTTTGTCTATTTTACTGCATACTGTGACGATAAGTGTTTCGTATTTCTGAAAATATACTCGCGTAACTGCAAGCGGTTTTCCTTTCGACTGCCTACTTTCCAGGTATCTATCGGATTACGAAGCTTTGATCGAGCAACTCGTGAAGCTGCATACGTTTGCTCGTGTACCTTGTGTTCTGATAATCGACGATTTTGACAATTATCTCAAGAGCGATCAGTATCATAACATGACGGAGGAGTTAACAATGCACGCCGCTAAAACATGCGCCATAATTCTTGACACGATGAATTCGTGTTCGAAAACCCTTGCTACAAATGTAAGTGGTCAATGAATTCGAATCAATGAATTCGAATCAATGAATTCGAAGTTCGACCTATTACTCTGGCGGATAGAGCACCTACCTGTTGCACTTTTTCTCATAATCTACTTTGTGACTATTAGGTTCTCCTATACGTATGGTCTTCTTCCCTTTTAACACATAACCCTCTGAGCTGGATGTATTTTCGCAATGTCTGGTCGGTGGAAGAGGAAATGGACAAAAAAGAAATTTTACTCAATGAGATTCGATATGATTCACCGGAGCAGAATAGTTCTCTACAATTTACATATCGGACATTCCAGGATGGGAGTCGCATGTTGACGCAGATGTTGCGCGATTCGTCCGACTAGCTTCTTCAGAGGTATATCTGAAAAACGAAATTTCGAGAAAAAATATCGATATCAATCGGAAGCCATCCCTATGTCATGTGCAATACGATTTTTTTCTCATTTACATATTATTTATGAGGGTGAAAACTGATTAGGATAATTTCAGAATTGAATTGAGCTTGCATCCAAATCTATCAGTTTCGGGTCGACTTTATAAACTGTCAAAAGTACTAAAGCTCGTGGCAACGAATTCAATATCGAGGAGAGCGGAAGTATCTTCAAATTCATACTGTGAATTTGCAACAATGGAATTAGTGGTAGAATGGAATTAATGAAATGCTAGTAGCGCTGGACAAATGCAGACGTCAAGTTTACGCGAAGCGAAAGCTCTTAGCCATTCGCGCGGTTCGGAACAAGTGGGCTAACAAGTGGGCCAACGGTAAACCATTTCCCCGGAGACGTGATGAAGAAAACGTTCGCAGGAAGAGTAGGGGAGTGTGCGGCCGCATACCTGAGTGAACAGGTGTGCCGGGCACCGGACGACGGTTTCGCTGTTGTCCGCTCGTCGCTCGCTTTCGGACCTACGGGCATCCTACGAAATCTCGAACGTGCGAACGAAACAGGGACGTGATCGCGAGGGAAGTTTTCAGAAGAATACTTGAAAAAATGATTTTCGCAGATACGATGATATGCGGTGCGGGTAAAGATTGTTTCGTGCATGTCTGACAGTGCCAGCGCGTGGCCTGTCGACAGCTAGTGTAAATCGATGAACTCGATCTTCCGGTCTGGCTGATTACGCACGGTATTACGCTTGTTTGCTTGTTCGTTTCGAAGACGCAGGCGATTCAGTTGAACCGGTTGAATTGTTAGCAAAGCGCTTGTGGCACGCGGGTGGTAATGAATAAAAGTCTTAATAAAGTAGATAGGATAGGCCTGTTTTCTCTCTTCTCACGGCGATGCCTGGTGTTAAATCCGAGCCCATCGGCATCTACAGATCGCGACAACGAACGCCACTTACCCCTCCGTCCCTGATATCCGCGGGCATGCCCGCCGCGACTATCTCCTTCTCTCGTTCGTGCGCGCTCGCTGTTAAAAGCTACATTCCATCGACCATACAACCAGTTCTGAATCGGTTTCGAATTCCCGATGACTCATGGATCTTCGCTTGTTGTGTCGAATCCTTCGGTACGCGTATGCGCGCAGAACGAGTCTGGAGATACAGAAACGAAAATCGCTTCGAGTCTTGCCTAAGAATTTCAGAAACATCACCGTGACTCCGCAAACAGAGGTGCGAAAGGGAAAAAAATCGCCGTATCGGTAACTTGGACACGCGGTCTCTCGCTGAGAAAAGCGAAGCTGCCTGCGATTGCGATAGGTCCAACCGAGCATGGCGAACAGCTCGAGTTACTTGGCAAGGTTGACTTTTATTAAGCACCGGTAGCGCGAAGGATTACGCTAGAAGCTGTACGCCGGCGCGGCTATTTAGAAAATTGGATAGGCGATTGTGTACCGTGGCACGAGAAGTTAACGATACCGCGAAAAGACGAAAGAGAAAAGTACGATGGGATGCCAGATGCAGAGCGGGGGGATGCTACGAGAGGAGTGCGTAGGGATGCGGTGAGACGAAACGGTGGGACGAAACGGTGGGACGAAACGGTAGGACGAAACAGCGGGAAGCAACGGCGGGAAGCAACGGCGAGAAACAACGGCGAGAAGCAACGGCGGGAAACAACGGCGGGACATAGCGGAGAGACGAGGCAAGGAGTGCAGGAGTGCAGCCAGAGCTGTCCGATCATCGGGAGTGCTCAAGCGAGTAAGCGAACGAGCGAGTGAGTCGTGCGCGAGTGCCAGTTGCACGGCAGCACTTGCCCTGGCTGGATCACGGAACGGATTTCGTTTGGCGTCGATCGCACTCCTTTTCTTTCTCTCTCTTCTCTTTCTTTCTTTCTCTCTCTCTCTCTCTCTCTCTCTTTTCTCTTTTCTACTTCTTTCCCTCTTTTTATTTCTCTCTCTCTCTCATCTATCTCAATTAGTCTCTTTTACCGGCTTTCCTTTCCCCGTTTAGCGATCGCTTTCGTTTCCTCTTCTACTCGGTATTGTTTTGTTTTTACCGTTTCAGCGTCCGATCGAATACCGGCTATTCTTCGATTTGCACAAAGTTCCATCGCAACCACCTTCCTACTGGGTGGCTCGTCAGTTTTCGCGAGATTTGAAACGGAGACTTTTACGCTCTTTCTTTGATAAAGACGAGAAAATAAAGGAATGCGTAGAGGATGAGTGGGAGGATGCCCTGTGTTAGAAAGCCAGAAATGAGTGAGTGAGTGTGCGCGTTGGCGCGAACGAGATCCTTGGAAGTTCGTGGACTAGGAACGACCGGGTTAAACCAGCCGAGGACAACGCGCTAGCACTGCATAGGAGGAGATTTGGAGCGACCGTAGGAACGCCTATAATGACGATCATCATGACAACTCAAGCCCCTCTCTCGATGGTACATGCAGCTGTGCTCCTGTCAGTATTCGTCGAACTACACGCCACTGCAAATTCCATCGCTTCGGCCAAGGTAGTATCATTCGTTTCCAGTGGTAAATGCTCGGCTAAATAGTTCCGATGGGCAACCGCTAGCCATCCGACGGGTAGCCGAGAGGGAAAAACGTTGCGAAGATTTTGTTAGGATAAGAGCGACGACATCCTTTCGTATCGCGCCATACCCGTCCATTTCTTCCTGTATGCGAAAGAAATCACAGGGCTCAATCAATTTCCGTACCGATAACATAATCGTCGAACTCACATGACTACTCCTCGCGTCTCTACACACCGAGTGCAGAGGGAATCGCTTTTATTTACATCGCGGTCGTTCGTTTTCTCGTTATCGAATTAATTATGATAAAGAGAATGGAGTAGCTACTGTGCTCGGTGCACTTTTAGTTGATCATATTACAAGACGGGTTTCGTTACATTTAACTTTGATGGGTAATATGTAATATCGGCCTGAAAGACACTTGCTAAAGGAAAAATTCGATAGTGAGGAGCGGCGTGACACAGAGAATGGACGATTTTTGACGATTTCTCTTCGGAAAAGGTGTTCAAACAAATCGACGAAAGTAGAAACGTGCCCGTAGGAAAGGAATGAATCGGAATCATTTGAACTGTGGCGAACCATCGAAGAAAGCACACCTGCGGAATGTGTAAAAGATTTTTTTTGCTCCCGTCCGGTTTTCTGCCAGCGAGAGACCGCGCTTACGTAGTCGTAAGCCGCTGAGGAGAGGAATTAATACGTGGGCATCGGGCAAGTTGCTTCTGATCTTTTTTTCATTTTTAATTATAAAAATAACTATTAAATCACTTTAACCGCAGGTCAAATTTAAGACCGCACTCTCCTATCAGTTTTATCGGAAAACACGAGGTTCCTATAGCTGCTTGCGAACGCTGACAGCCCCTCGAGAATGTGTTAATACGCCTACGATGTACGCGCAAATATATAATATTCGCCGTTGAACTATATGGACAGGACAAGCATTGGCCACGGGGAAGAATGTGTCTAAGAAACCTGTTTGGGGGGAGTCGATGTCTTATGGGTCTTCTTTTCTCCATCTTCACTTTTCCCCTTGCATTGCTCCTCTCGAAAGGATGCAGAAGCAAATGCCGCCGCTGTTGTTCCTCCTTCAATTTTCGGATTCCGATTAATTTCTCTCGAATTTCGCAAATTCAGACAGAGGTCGCTTATTATGAAAATGTTGATCGCGCGGCATTTACTTCTGTACTTTTTACGTCATTTTGTCCGATGGAAGGAGTAAACGATGTACGGATGAAATTTGTATGCACGTGAGGTGAGATCGGCGCTCGCGAAATTATAGAAAAGGTGTGTCTGGAAAGGATTCGTCGTTGCGTTTATAAAGATGCCGTGCGTGAGGAGAAAAAGCGGGTGTGCCTCGTGCCAAATGGCGATTTGTTAGCGATTGGCGGAACGTGGACGAAATAGCAAGGAGACAGGATGCACGAATCGGCAGGTCGGACAGGTACTCGTTGTCTATGCTAACAGCCATTGAAGTCGCATCTGCGTGTACCGCGAGACGGCACATGGGAAGGAGAGACGATATGTATGACATCGTTTCCATTAGGCAGATCGCCAGTTGCATACCCTGGAAAATATGATCTTGCAACGAAAGCTATTCTTCGCGCGGTCCTAGAGGCTTTGATGAAATGACAATAAGGGAAGCGACGTTTCTACTAGGCGCAGTTAGTGAAAAGTGTAGCTTTGCAGTGTGCGGTTGGAAGCGTGCGCATAGTTTGCGATAACAGAGAGAATGCGCGCAAGTAAATGGCCTTTTAATATTCTGCCTATGCACTGATGTGAGACGACGCAGCGCGCGTTAATCGCGCAAGAGAGAAGTACGTATCTGTCGGGTGGTGAGCTTGAGGACGTGCCAGGGTCGAGGGCGCGACGAACCCTAACATTTAGCTTTCTCGTTGGCCGGGGGTACGTTTTCCGAAATGTCCATAGCGAGTCGTTGCGCGGACAGCTGTTCCAGTTATGTCATCGAGCTTACACCGGCCAGAAGCTCGTCTAATGGCACATTCGAGTTAGGCGTATTCTGTAATCGTTTTCAATGGAAAAAAGATACGCTGGCGTCGTGTGCTTCACGAGGCGACGACTAACGTCAAGGCAGGCTGATTGACACAAAGGGGCCACTATATTACGCGTATCGTGCTAGAATCGACGAGTGATCTCGGTGGCGACTACTCTGTTCCTCTCTCTTTTTCCTTCTGCCAGTTTCCTCCAGCTCGTACACGCGCCTTGGGGCATTAATGGTAGGCGCCACGTCACATTCATTATGCGCGCACGTGTATTTTCCAGCGTGCAGCGTACGATCATTGAAAATCACTTTTTCTCAAACGACAAGTAGCAATTAATTCGCTTCTTTCCCGTAACAATCTCAACCGTTACTGACGTTAACGAATGTCATAGGATCTTATATGTCTCTGTTGGCATAGCGTCGGAGGCTGAATCGTTGCGCGAAGACGGTAGACACAGAGTTTAATGGGTATACCTGTTTCATCATAATTGCAGCGCGTCTCGCGTGCTCTTACGTATATGCGGATGTACGGGTATTAAAACTGGAGGAAAGAAAAGATATACGGTCTGTCAGATTTGACTGCAATGACGGTGCAACTACGGATGTCGCTGATTCCAAGATAAGCTCGGTAAGAAGAAAGCGTAAGGAAAAGAGATCGCGGAGAAGATTAGTACCGGTATTAGTATTAGGTCTCGGAAGGAGTAGTTGGAAGAATGAAGGAAAGTAGGAGTGCGATCCGCGAACAGGGCTCCGATTATCCTAGTGACGAGACTGTTCACCGCAGTCGTGCGGTACGAAGTGGCGCCAACCGCTACATTACGCATGCATTATCAATCGTTAGCATTCAACGCAGCACCGGCTGCACCGCGCCGACACGATCTCTTCCTCGCATTACGCATTCCGGGCAATGCGACTACGTACGTACAGCCTGTCCCGGTCACTTCTCCTCAGTGTCTCAATTCTTCTATGGCGTGCCGCAGCCGTCTACGAAAGGCGCCAGGCAACATTTATCAGCAGCCTCATATTAATAACATCGAATTTTCCAAGACGATCACGGCACACGAAACGCCATCTTTTCGTTGAAAGAGGGTAAGCCGCTTTGCGGCTCCATTCTCTGCACAAATTTACGCTTCGAAGCGAACTCATGAAGATATCGCGGTAATGCGCTGGCAAGAATCTTCCTCGAATGTCAGACAAACGAGTTCGAGGAAAATTCTCGCGAATTAGTCATTCGCTCTGTCGCAGTTATCTTTTTCCGCGATGAAAGTTTTTTTTCTTCGAAGATGGCGAGTATTTCGTCGGCGCGTAATGAAAAAAGGAAAGGCGATTTATCGTTATCGATGTGATTACAGGAAGAATGCAGAAAGAGGATAGCCGAATGCAGTATGAACGGTGGTGCGAGTACGCCCGTTTGCGGGAGCGACGGTATTACATACCCGAGTCAGTGTCAAGTTATCTCGAGGCAGTGTCAGGGCGTGTCGATCCTGATCAAGCACACCGGTCCTTGTCCAGGTTCGTAGAAGAGGGCTGATATGGCGGGTCGGTTGTGTGTCGCGTTGAGTGTAACGGGTAGATTGTATCGGTGCAGAAACACCGGCTTGCTTGAGCGCCCGACTGACGGCCCGTCCAGGTGCTCGACCGGTCTGCCGTCCTGACGGCACCTACGCCCCTGTTCAGTGCCACACGGAAACCGGGTACTGCTGGTGCGTCACGCCGCAAGGTCGTCCGTTGCCCGACACTTCGGTGAAACATCAGAGACCAAGGTGCGCAAGACTGGCTGAGAGATCTGGTCTCCTGCCGTCGACGAGGAGCGGCCAGAGGAGCGGACAGAGGAGCGGCCAAAGGAGACGCTCGCCCACGTGGAAACAGCGCAGACAATATAGTAACAGGCATCGCAACACCTGCGACCGAGCCGAGAAGTCCAAGTTCAACGGAAATCTTATAGAGAACTTCAAGATCGAGTACAGGAGGACCAACATATCCGCGGATGGTGAGTCAATCCTCTCGATAACAGAGGAGAGATAGGAGGACGGAGAAGGACGAAGAGCGGCTTCCAACGGGAGAGACTGAGAAAGAGAACAGAGGGCAAAGAAAGAAAGAAGATGCGGGACCGAATATTTTCAAAGATACATGCTTTTATCGTGACGCGCTTTCTAGTGAATGGATTTGAGCGTCGCCGTCTCGAGATCCTCGCTATGTCCCCTCTACTCCGAGAGGTAAAGGTCAGATTGGTTAGTTGCAAATGCGATTGCGTATATTCCTACTTCTGGCCTGTCCTGACAGACGACAAAAATGTGGAGCGCGTCTTGTCGTGGAAATTCGTCACCCTTGACAAGGACGGTGACGGTTATTTGGATAGGGCGGAATACAAGGAGCTGAGGAGGCTCGCCAAGAAGGCGGTAAGGCCGAAGAAATGTGCGCGCACCTTTGCGCGCACCTGTGACCTCAATCGAGATCTCAAACTATCGAGACAGGAATGGGGCGCCTGCTTGGCAAACGACTTCACCCGTAAGTCCCTCGTAAGGCGTCCTTACGCCTTCTTCCTGCTTTTTCAGTGCTTACGCGAGACGCTTTCTGCTAATCGCTTCTCTTCATCGGGAACGTCCGTGTATTCGATCGCAAATCTATTCGAATCTAGTCGCGTAACTACCATCTATCTCTTCCTTCACCTATCTCGCTGCTCGCGCTGGCCACCTCTTCATCTTTTCATTCATCCTCCGTTTCACCCTCTTTCCCGTCTGCTTTCGACCGAACATCCTCCGCTTTTCCCCTTTCCGACACTTTGAAAGTTGTCTGTCTGGAAGTTGGTGGGAGTATGCGAACGTAGAATTGAAGGTCTCCCTCGAGGTTGCACACACGGATATTATAAATCAAGTTTTGAGCGCGTTGATATTTGCGAAGCGGCGCCACGCCGTTGCGCCGGGCAAAGATTGTGCGTGTCTTTTGCGGCGAGTTGTCTTTTTATCATAAGAACCGAAAGAATGCGCACGTTCCACCTTCGTCTCCTCTTCCTTCTCCTCTTCCCGAGAGGAAGAGAGAGAGGGAGAGAAATTTCCATCAAACATTTTCGCCATCTCATTTCCTATTCGACAAAGACAGACAATTCGTGTATGATCTTCGACCTGTGCAACGACCCTGAGAATCGGTATTCTTTCCACTCTTGATGATCGGTACCGCCACGAGGCTAGTATAATCCAAAATCATTGCAAAGGACAACGATCTTTGTTACAATCGTTCGCAATCTACCATTGACAATATAAACTTTTTTTACCTGTAAAACGCACTTAATTGAAACAAATTTCAACTATTGTCGCCGTCGTGGAGTTCCGAAAGAGCTGGAACTGATCGTAAATTTACAGGTATACGTTACGTTTTATGGCGATCGTAAATCGAGCTTTATATCAGCGACACTTAGACTCTCTGCCTAACACGTGCTAATATCTCCACTTAGACTCAGGCCAGTGTACCATCGTCGCCGCAACCGCCTCGATCTCCACCGACGTATTAGCCTACCGCAACAATTATCGCTGCTACCGTACCACACTCGACACCGATCATCCTTTCTATGCTTTTTCTTCTTGGATGGGGCCTAGTTTGTCTAAGTTTGCTTATACTTTGCCGATTTCCTTCGTACCATTCTCGTTCGTTTCTTCCCAGAAAATCGCATAATACAACTTAATTAAAGCTGCCGTAACGATTTAACGCTCAGCGGAAGCGGAAGTAAAGTGGGCGACTCGTTGAACTTGGTTAAGTTCCTAATCTATCGGTGTCCGTATGTTGCACTGTAACGCTTGTAACCTACTCTCATCCGTCCCCGCGCTAAAAATGAGCTAACAGTAGGGGACACGGTCAGGATGTACGGGTCTCCCGGGGCGACCTTGTAAGTGACATACCACGGGAAGAGAAAATGACGACTAATCGGCAATGAGCGCGATGATGATCGTATAACGGAATTTGTAACGAGTAGCTGCGACGAACTTTCGTCTATGTCGGTCCGTTTGATCGACGATGTAATAACGTGCCGGAAGTGTGTCGTCGTCGTGGTCGTGGTCGTCGTCGTCGTCGTCGTCGTCTAAACCGTAGGATAAATTGCGCTCGACAGGATGCCATGGCACAAAGTCCAAGGAGGCCACGGGTATCTGAAGGAACGGCTAACGCGAGAGCCGTTCCTCGCACGTCGGCATCGAACGACGTATTCGTGAATCCTGCCGGAAGCGTGCCCACACATCCGACGACGGCGAGTCGTCGAGAAATTGAAGCAATTGACCTCGCTTATCCAACGAGAATGACCGCCCTCGCTCTTCTCTCGCTCGTAAAGCTCGCACCCACGCGATCGCCAATAAACAGCGTCAAACGATCCAATAAGAGAGGTAGACGATGCGAGGAAACGACAGCTGCGTGAATGCGATGGTCAAGCGGCATTACTGTGCGCGCAAGCCTGAGCAAAGGATAATCGTAAGAAACGTTGAAAGTGTAGCGTTCAAAGTGTTCGGCTATCTCTGATGCACGAAACATTACTGGCATGCTTACTCATATTCCCGATGTTTCAATTTCCTTTGCGACAATGCATCCTGTATGACGCATGAAGACGTATGACGCGCTCGGCGGTTCTCTTTCGGATCTTTTCCATAATTCCGCCCGTTCCCTTCGCCCGCCAGCTGCTGTCGCCGCCGCTGTCGCCGATGTCGTCGATGTCGTCGGTATCGTCGGTGTCGTCGGTGTCGCGTCGGTGTCGTCGGTGTCGTCGGTGTCGTCGGTGTCGTCGCCACAGGCAGCAGCAGCAACAGCAGCAGCAGCAGCAGCAGCAGCAGCAGTAGCAGCAGCGCAAGCAGCAGCAGCAGCAGCAGCAAACGCCGCCGCAATCGCCGCCGCTCTGCTATACATGAATTGCGATCGCGCGAATGACAAAAAACAAATTGTACATACATAGGTAAGGCCGGTCGGCTGAGTGACATCATTGTTATCATTTAGTACGTTTGTTCTTGTCGCTGAACCCCGCAGACGAGCGTCCCGAGGTCCCTGAGGCCCAGAGGACCCGGGCTACGGACCAAGGTGAGTCCCAGAGCCTCCCATCCAGAACCTCACAGCCCCTTTCACATAAGCATTCTTCTTCGTCTACTCGATTTCATTCGATTCCATTCGATTCAGCTCGAAGATAGTGCGCCTCGGTCGATTAAATCCCCCATACTCGCACTTGCAACCGACCGCGCGTGAACACGTACTTTTTTTCTTTTTTTTTTCTCTAAATTAACTGCTACATTAACAATTGCTCCTCTAAAAACTCGTAGATTGTAAAAAGACATTGTTTGCCAATTAAACCTTTCACAGATATCATCATGATTCTTTGTACATAGCGTTCTAATATTTCTCGAAATTCATTAAGCTACTTGTATAATTATTAACGGAAAGGAAAGAACGACGAGACGCGCGTGACCGATAAAGACGTATGGAAGAAACTATGCAGGAGAAAACGAGTGAACAAATTTATACGTTACGTGTCTATCTTTTGCGCAGTTTTGAAAGGTAATCATGCACATCCACCGGTCCACGCACGTCCAACGTTTAACGACGATCCTCCGGATACGAAGGAAGAGAGCGATGGTAATTATTTTGATACACCACATTCTCCAGCCTATTGCCTATAAAAGGAAAAGAAAACATAGACAAAGATGTCACGAATACGTCGTTTTCGAATTTTCTAGCGAACGACTGCATATCGGACAGACAGTCGGTATTGGAAGATCAGAGACAGAATTCCCGCGAGAAATTCTACATTCCTCAGTGTACACCCGATGGAAGATATCATAGAGTTCAGTGTTACTCTGGATATTGTTGGTGTGTGTACCAAGACACCGGAAAACCTATACCAGGAACTTCATCTAAAGATCACACTCCGAATTGTAATCCGGTTCCAACGCCCAGCAGACCTATGAAGGGATGTCCTGAATCAAAAAAACAACTTTTTCTCCGCGATCTCATGGATCTTATGCAAAAAAAGATGAAGGCGTCGAGTACGGACTCTGACGAGACAACTGCTAAATGGCAAGCGTCGAAAGAAGAACGCATAGCCACCTGGCATTTTGTTATGCTCGACAAGAACAAGAATAAGGTACGTCAATGGGTTGGACTCGTTACTGGGTTAATTAAGAAGCAAGACTACTCGACAATTCCATTTACAGGTTTTAGAAAGGAAAGAATGGAAAAGCTTTCGTACTATGGTCGCAAATAATAGACAGCTTCGAAGATGCGGAAAGAAGTTGCCTAGATACTGTGATATCAATAATGACAGAAGGATTAGTATGACGGAATGGCTCAGCTGTCTGAATGCTCAGCGGCCCGTAACAAGTTTGTATCTAATATCTTCATTCTTGATACCGTCGTCACAATGTGATGTGCGCCGGCGGTGCATCTCTATCGTACGTTTTCATTTTAGTTGACGCACCGGAGAAGGTATCGACCGCAAAGCCAAGAAGAATGGGACCAAATCCGCTGGACCAGTTTCTTAACGATGATGACTAGAATGACATTCGTTACGTAATATTTCCAGCGCGTGTCGCCATCTTGCGAGACCGTGACGAAGAACTAAAAGAGAAAGAGGTCGTCGTAGATGAATCGCGATCGAACTTTAAGCAAATCAACTTACCGCTAATGGAAATTTTATTTGTACTTTTATATCCGGCAATTAATACTAATGACGCCTCGTCTATTTCTGTATACATACGTTTATAGGTATACGTACAAGATACTTATCGATACCTCATCGCTTACATAGTCATTGGCGCAATGAAAGTAGCAGCGATATTATGTAGGATAGTAACCAAGTATTACTGGCGTGCACCACCGAGTATATATACGTTTATGCGATATTGCAGAGGTGATACACACATTTTGCAAGCTGCTTACCACCATCGATTGGCAATTCTAACCACAAATCAATCAGCTTATTTCCATCTAAGACAATTTAAGGATGGTACAAATTTGATTCTTCGTAATTGTTGAGATATTCATCGATCTCCGTTCAATTCATTCCGCTCTGAAGACAGAGGAAGAGGAAAAATGAGGCAAACGCAAATTGAAGGCAATTTGCAATTGGAGATGAAATTTCTTTCGTAAAAAATTTATGCACATACATACATTGACATATACGTGTATCACATATTTGTAAAGCCACATACTTGTGAGTTAGTTGTAGTCTTAGACAGTCATGTAAGATCACAAGGATAAACGTTATGCCATCGAAGGAAGGAAGGTACGGTTGAAAAGTGTCAGAATGAAATTTCCTTTGAACCCGTTAGAAGACACGATCTTGATATCCACTGTCAGCCATGCTCGGTTTCGCCGGTCCGCCAGGTACTTGATGATGTGGGTGACGCATGTGACCGGGTCGTCTCGGAGGAGCCAAGTACTCGAACATACTCTGTGTATGCTGTGCCAACATTTTGCTGAGGTCGCAAGGCATTGGGTCAGTCCAAAAGAAGTCATGATTTAACGCCGAATCAGAATCATATCGTTTACTCGGATCGAGAATTAGGAGTTTGTCCAACAAGTCACAGGCGTAAGGATCCTTCAAATATGGCTTTAGTCGGTCTTTCACCTGCGCGAGTATTTATCGTCAGAAATACTGTTATACGTCATCAATAGTATTAACCCTTTCGCTACGAGCGTCGCCTATAGGCGACATCCGCGCGACGACCTGTGTGTACGAGTGTCGCCTATAGACGACATCAGCGCGACAACTTGTGTATACGAGCGACGCCTATAGACGACGTCAGTTTGATACCACTTGACCATTAGTAGAACGACATTTTCCGACAGCTTATAAATAAGTAGGGAAAAACCAAGGAGAAGGTGTATTGTTTGCCATGCGAACGACAGAAGACGCGAAACTGCGAACGATAGAAGACGCGAAACGCGGGCCCGTACAGCGGTGACGCTCCTACGGAAGACACTGCCGTAGCGAAAGGGTTAACGGAGATCACATTCTACCTTTCTCTTTTGGCCCTTGGGCAGGTCCATTTTGTAGAATAATTCTAGATTCTCGACACCCGGCCATACTTCTGTTGTGATTGATCCGCACAATTGTGAAATTAATATGAGTTGCTGCTGCTCCGTATTCCCTTGCATGATCGGAGATCTACAATAGAATTTAGTGAAATTAATCATTTCAATGCCGTTAGTCTGTTCCACATCTAAAGTTTCACAGCTTTCGTACCTGGTCCACATTTCAGCCATTATGCAACCGGCACCCCATAAATCCACAGGTGGACCATAATTTCTATCGCCCAATAGCAGTTCTGGCGGTCTGTACCACAGAGTGACCACTCTATTAGTGTATCTGTTGGGCTGACCATTTTTATTTGCGCTAAACGCACGTGCCAATCCGAAGTCAGCTAATTTCAATATACCGTTTTTTGTTATTAAAACATTTGCAGCTTTCATGTCCCTGTGCAATATCTGCAAAATAAAAAAGCGCGTAACCTTACAAAAGTAGAGTAAGTTTGGAAATTGAAAATCTGAAAGTCTCGCGTGGAAGACATTTCCGCTTACCTTGTTGCTATGAATGTAATATAAACCGTTTAATAACTGCTGCATCACTTTTTTAATTTCACCTAAGCTGAACTTTACGTTTACATTTGACAGCAAGCCAGCTAAGTCATGCTCGCAGAAGTCAAACACAAGGTAAAACGTAGAACGATATCTGTTGTATTGAGTTGCTGAAAACAATAATAAAATACGACTAACGAACGTTTCAAAATTCGGATAAATACAACGGAAATATACATGTACCTCGCGTTCTGCATATTTCTATTAGATTCACCACATTTTCATGTTTCAATAACTGCAATATCCTTATCTCTCTGAGCGCAGTTATAGGGAACTGGAAGAAAAATTGGAAACTAGGCCGTTGCTCTGTGAAGGATTTAAGGTTGGGTAGCGTACGAAGGGGATTGTAAGTTTGCGACGCATATACGAACCCCTTCCTTCTCATTATCCATCAAAACTTTTTTCATGGCTACAAATTTCTTATTCGTCTTCTTATCCCGGGCCTTGAAGACCTCCCTGCAAAATACCGAGAGCGTAGTGCACGTGCCCTTATTAACGCGCCATCGCTATTTCTACATACCCGAAGGTACCTTGTCCGATTTTCGCTACTTTCTCATATTTCGACGATTCGTCACAGTGCGGAAAGTCGAACTCCTCGATATACTTTTCCTTCTCTTTCGTATTCATTGTCGCGGGACACTGTGCAACGGGGGCTTAGAAATCAGAAGGAAATAAGAAAGTTTGACAGACGCGAGCCTGTCGGATCGAACACACAGATGTTTACTAGTTAAAAGACGAATACTCGTAATTGCGTGTGCACGGGCATGGGTTGGCTTTAACCGTATCTCATTGGCCAGAGAATTTGTCCAGAAGGTTCGCGGCGAACGTCGTGGGGACGTAAGTTGAAGGCACGACATCTCGCGGTGGCGAGGCTCTTTGTCGATTATCGTCTCACTCACTCGTCATCAGGTCTGATAGGAGCGGGCGTGAGCAGGCGAGAGAGACACCCTAGAGCGTTTTACATTCTTCGAACAACAAACGAGCTGCGAGCTACGAAGCACGAGCTACGAATGACGAACCACGAATGACGAGCGCACGAGCCCACTGATTTCGCTCAGGACCTTTGAGCGAATTTCGTGCTCGTCGGGAAGAAAATGCCTGCGGAATGGTTTATTCGTCTGGCGAAGTGATTGAAATAGCCACGGATCCGGAGGACCGGTCTTCGCAAACTGTGTGATAATGCGAGGTACGTACGTACGTATGTGCGACGTGCGATCAATAAATTATTGAGAAAAGGGCTTGTTAGAGACCTATTGGCGAATATATTTTATCGCGCCGGTTCGCTTTACCGCGATAGCCAATCGTCAGGAAATTTCACTAGCTTACCGTCTATGACAGACGTTTTCGAAAGCCGTCAAATGTCAGAGATGACACGGTGCACCTGAACGATCGCTGTCGATCGCTACTGTCAACAGGAAGGTGCGTTTCATCGGTGTGTTTCATCGGTGCGTCTTCTTTAATGTCACTTACTACACGCATACGCTCGTGCACACGCACACGCATACGACACCCGTACGGTATCCATACGAATTCTCAGACGATTTTCATACAAATCATGATAGTGCATAGGACGCAGAAGAGTGTGTGCGCGCTCGCCCTTCCCGACACCACCGCATACGAGCATTTCGGACAGATGGTAGGACAGATAGACACTTGTCATTTTCTACCACATGTCACTTTACGTGCCAAACAAGAAACACAAGCAAATGCTTATTTTCCTTTGGAAAATGCATTATTCTAATACGCATCGGATATTCTTTTCTGTCCGTACCGCCTTAACTTCCCCCGTTCGCCTGACCGAAAAGTGTAAATTCGAATAGTGATCGACGAGCGCTCATTATTCAAAAGTTATGGGACATTCATTTTATGATCGTAAGCACCTTTCGTCTAATTATCTTCTGCGTCCATAGACCGCGCTTTCCATTAATGTTACGTCCTGTTTACGCGCGTGTGACAATATAAGATATTGCCGATTTTATCACTTTCACGTTGAAAAACCGTACAGACACGGTGGCTATCGGTAATTATGGAGTAATTTATATGCTGTACTCTCTTATGTTCCATCGACGATACGTTCTTTGAATAATAATAGCCGTGTGAGATCATGATCAAGCGTATCTTTCTTTATCGAGAAGTATGGATAAAAATAAGTGACGCTTCGATTTAATATTGTAATTCAAAGGTGGACTAGCATGAGATAGTAAACATGCCTCATGGCTGGAGGCAGGGGCAGCGTCAAGCAAAGTGGAAATTTAGACAGAACCCGCCAGTGGCTGTGTCATCATCAGCTTTGCAAATCTGTCACGCCTAAAGTTCCTACGAGCAAAAGTTTTAAGGAACGTGAGAGAATAGAAGGCCAACGGACTGTCGCAAAGAATATTAAAGATTTGCAGAATAGCGTTCTGAGGTACAAGGCAAAATATAAAAATGTCGTATAATTAGCCAGTAGACAAAATCTGTGTGGCAGACCGCAGTAACGTACAGAGTATCCTTGTATTTCGTTACACGTAACGTTTCACCTTACAAGATTTTCATTTTTTTCTGCGGAAAAATATTTTTATGTTCGTATATTGGCTGATAAAATGCCAGGATACCCTGACTGTCAACCACATATAGGTACGAAGGAAAGATCTGAAAAAGTTCATTTTATTGTAGAATATTTACGGACTCTTTGTATTGTGATTTTAATATAATACATGGCTACAATGTAATACGAACAAATCAGTGCATCGTTAAAACCCGATCGCCACACTTTTATGAAGTTCTCAGGCCTCATTTTGCATATACAAACAAAACAATCAATTGTACGCTCACGGCACCTGGATTATATCATCAGATTGAGGGCTTTGTGAGGTACCCCTATGTATTAATCTATCTACGTAGGTGGAGCACCCTTGTAAACTGTCTGTGATATACACAAATTTTGTGTGCATGAGTTTGTATCCGTTGTAAATACTGTCCACGGTTTGTGTTAGACCTAAGGAAGAAAAGAAAAATACACCACCAGTATGCATGCATTCTCTTGCAAAATTTCCATAAGACGTCCCTATGTCAGGCTATAGAATGTAGGTGTTGAAATTTATTCTTGCTTCGTGGCTCTTCATTTCTACTCGTTTCAGTCGCGCTGTCATACTAATGAGGTAAATTTCCTGATTACAGGCTGCTCTATAGTAACTTGGACCTATCACGCGAGGAGCGATTATTGGTAGAAGCGATACTAACGACTAACTATGCTCCTTGCTTTATAGACGATTCCTCCTCCAATGAGATATCCAGCATCAATGAAAGGTTTCGCTTTTCGTAGCGCGTTGAATGCCACGCTTAGATAGTGCCCCGCGATATATCGATCATCAACGAGAATCTCTTCTTTACGCAGGATCTGTAAAGGCTATCAGTTATCAAGTCTTACGCTCAATGAACACCCGGCTAAGGTGGAGAGATATGCCACGGTGGATGTAAGCCCTACGTCGTCCGATATGGCTGATTCCGGGTTGGAGACTGGCTCGGTTAGTCCGCACGAGAATACAACTTCAGAGAATTCCAGCACGGACTTTGAGGAGTCGCAGGTCGCCGAGTACGCTTCCGCGAGCGACGACCTGGACAAGATCCGTGTTAAGCGCACAAACGAGAATCAGAAGACTGTCATTGAAGTCGAACAGTACGATGGATCGCGTAACTACGTTGGCGTTTGCCCGACGAGAGAACTCGTCGATTCAGTCTTGATGGAATGCACGTCGAACGATCACAGTGCGACGTGTTCCTCTTTCGACGCTGAACATCATCAACTTGACTCGTCCAGCTCTTCAACCGAAAATCATCAGAAAAAGTTGCCCGCGGACGACATATATCGGTATGAGAATCAAGTGCTTAGCGATCCGTTTTACGAGTCAGACTGTGGCAGCGATGACAACGAATCGTTTGAGTTTGTCGATCCAGCGAATATACCTCTAAATACGGAGGTTGAAACGATTTCGAAAGCAACAACTGGATCTGTGTCAGGTCAAACGAGAGCTACAGCAGACTTGCATGGTTCTTCGCAAAGCACAGGGTCACCGGAATTGGCCTGCACGACCAATTTCACCAATCGCAACAGATCAACAGGTACTAGTAATTATTATTTCATCGATGCCTCGACATTAAACGACGAAGTAGAAGTATTAACTACGAATAGTAACAAAAGTCATTGCTCCGCTGGAAAACCATCCTGCCCTTCTTCCTTCAACGTCCGCTACGAGCCGACGAGTCTTCAAAGTGAAGAGAAAGCGACAAAGTTAGACGACTTTTTGGAACCTGTCACCGATTCGCGCCAGCCACCGCCTGATTTTCCTTCTACAGTGGATGACCGCTCGTATAAGTGTACCCTCATCAAACCGTCAAATCCTCAGACTGGACATGAACGAGTCGCCGAATTTGAGCGTGAATTAAAGCTGACTGAGTACTTGGAACCTTTGACAGAACCGCGAAAAGTGAAAAGGGTTGACTCTATATCGGATGAAAAAACAGATAGGGACAAAGGTACGGAGAAAGAATCTTTGGTTGTTGAAATTAAAGAAGCGGACAGTGGTGAGAGTACACAGCCTTCGCCGTGTCGGGATAACAATTCGAATCGAATTAATAATGACAAAAATCTAACTGACAAGGACGTCGACGACGATGGTGAACCGATGCACGATGAAACTACATTGGATGTAAAGTCTAATGGAGGCGACGGGAGTAGTGTAGAAAGTCGAGAGAGAAAGAATCCCGACGAAGAAAATGAGCGGCCATCGCTTATCAGGAGAAATACCTTCGAACTCGATTCGAACGACGAGAAACTCTCAGTTTTGCGACAGGAGTATGAACGTCGACAAGGGAACCTTGTTTTCCAGAGTGCGATTCCTCAGTATTCCGGGCATCGAGTGGACGGTGATTCGTCCTGCTATCAGCCGGCACCTGAATCAACGGACGTTGATGCTACAGTTACAGAGGCTTTACATAAATTCACTTCCGATATTGGAAAGATTCCCGTTTCCAGCCAGTATCACCCGACGGCATCGTACTTATCCCACTCGGAGAATCATAAATACGACATTGATCGAAATCCCATCGACGGCTTTGCGTCCCAAATTCCAATCAAGAAGGCCACTGCGCTTATTTATCCTGTAAATAAAACTGAGCGTGCTCCGGACGACGATGTGTCGAGCGCTTCTGGAAATTCATCTTCTTATCAGTTGGCGTCGGAGAAGAATACTCTGCCGGGTGGAATGAACAAGAGCGGTAGTGCCATTGTTTATCCGGTGATAAAGAGTGCAAGCGACAAACTGTTGATGACGCGATTCATCGGTTCGGACGATATGACGAGCAACGATTCCAGCAACAGTTTACCGGCCACCTTGAGCTGCATCGTTGAGAGTGACCGTCGGATCGATTCGGTGAAGAGATCAAAACGCGGTGATGAGGCGGCACCTATTATATCAGGCGGTGTCAGCACATCCGATTATTCGAGCCCGAAAGTAACGGACAGTCCGCTTGTACGCCGCAAAACGGAATCGACACCGATCGTGTCTGGCGGTTCCGTTATCATGAACGAGCCGGAAGTGAGAGCAAAGGCACCGCGGGTAATGTCCGCTTCCATGACCGCTTGGGTCGTCGATATGAGTGATTGTAACAAGAATGACGTAACGTCAGCAGAGAGTCCGCGTAGCGCAGGTATGTCTCAAAGTTTTTCCACAGGTGAATGTGCAAGAAAGTCGGGGCGGAAGGGAAGTAACTATGAGAAAACTGGCAGTATGGGCTTCTTCGTAGACTTAAATGATATGGATTCGAAGAATTGTTCGCGAAGGTCAACGGGACATATTAGTGAATCCAAGAAGAAGGAGGAGCAACAGCAGGAGCAGCAGCAGCAGCAGCAGCAGCAACCCCAACAAACCGAGCAAATCCAACAACCGCAGCAATATCAGCCGAATGAGAATAGCAAACCGTTCTGCGAATTTTACATCGACGTATCCGATGATAAACAGGATAATGGCTCAAAGGTTCGGAAAAAAAGTGACCGAGGGGAAATGAAAAAAGTCGAACGGCAAGCTGACCTGGGAGATAAGAAAAATATATTCTCAATGTTCATCGACATCAGCGATTCACGAAGTGAAAACGAGAAGAAAACGTGTCATAGACGGGTCCCTTCGTCTTCATCGTCATCTTCAGAAAAGCGTGCGGATAGAATCGAGGAAAAGAGCGATTCTTGCGCGACAAGCAAAATCCAGCATTCCCGACAAGAGGATCGCTGCCATGACGAAAAGTTAGCAAGAGAGCGCAACAAGCCCGTTTTCATGTTTATCGAATCAGATTCTCCTGTGGTGAGAAGACGGACTTTGTCTACTTCCCGACCGACTTTCAAACGTCATTCGTGGAACGTGGACAAGACGGTGAATAGTAGTACAACGGGCAATGATACGAGCAATGCCAGCGGCACGAGTAACACCGCTAGTACCAACGGGCACGTCGCCAAGGAGTTGATGCTTCGAAAAGAGCACAAACGAGCGCACAGTTTATCAGTGGATAGAGGTGATCTTAAGAGGTTGCAAGCTAAAGCCAGTTCTTCTAGTCACTCCCTCAGCGATGCAGCGAGAGCAGAGCCGTTGAATAAAAGTTCGAAAGCTTTCCTGGACCAGGAAAGCAATCCTACAAATATGGATACATCATCCGAGGATGTTTTCGAGTTTGACGTTAAAGATACTCCGCCGAATTCTCACGTCGAAATAATAAACGAAGAACTGCGTGTAAGCGTGAAAAGGCATGAATATAGGGAACTGGTAGCCCCGAATGAGGCCGCGGCGGACGGAAAGACATACGAAGAGGAATATTCGGAAATTTCGGCTTGGGAGAAAACTTGTACGGACAGTACCACCGATGGGCAGACGCGTAAAAGTGAGACCTTTGATATCAGCAGCGGAAGCGATCCGTCGCCGGGAAGTGATAATCACGATTTTGAACTTTCTGACATTTTAAACGGAGAAGCGCCGCAGAGTATGCCCGAGAGGCCACCTGTTCCTCCTGCGAAGAATAAAATTTCGGCAACACATAAATCGTTGAACGAAACGATTAAAAAGATCGAGTGCGAACTCAAAAGTCCAGGTTACGGAAGAACAGAGTCTATCGGACAAACTTCTAGCTCGAACGAAACTAACAATGGAAAGTTAACGGTTATGGTTACGAAGCTGGAGTCTGAAGGAAAAGGGACAAATTTTGTTCGTTTGTCGGATTTGGATAATACACCAGGATCGCGTCATGTTTCGGATATTGTTGTCGTAAAGGAAGACAGGTCAGCGTATCGTCTGAGTAATAGCATTCCGGAAACATCTTGGATAGAAAGCAAATTGGTGATGGCCCGGTCAAACGCTCCTGTCAGAACGATTCCAAGGAAGTTTACTGCTATGATGAGTACGTCTCTTCCGTCAAAGCAGAAATCTCCTCTCGAAGAATTAACGGCAGACTGTGAGGCGGAAGGCATCATTTCCGAGTCCGATTTGAGCAGTATGCAGAGCAGTATGGGAAGGTCGGGTGCAGGTATTTCACTTTTTCCGATTCTTCATGGATGATCAGTTAGACCTAAGCGCTACATTTAAGTGGTACTAAGCGTTTATACCCTTTCTATCAGAAGGGAGCACAGAGGAAACAGAAACGTCTAGTTTGGCAGGGGGCGGCAAACCATACAACAGATTGGGAGAGGATTTGCTGAGAATGTTCCTAGAGGAAATTAATCCGGATGTAACGATAGATGTTGCCGGTCGCCGGATAAGAGCGCACAAGTGTATATTAAGTTCTCGTTGCCAGTATTTTGCGGCGATTCTCAGTGGAGGCTGGATCGAGAGTGCAGGAAACGTCATCTCTCTTCAAGGGTACGGAGTAAATGAATCCTAATACGATAATGTTCCATTTATTCCTACGTATTCGATGCGTTGTAAACCATTATATCGTTTTAGATATTCCTATAATGCGGTCCACTTTGCACTATGTCATATATACAGTGGCGAAAGCAATATACCAGATTCCATAAGCATTGTAGAATTGGCGACATTGGCTGATATGCTATGTTTGGAAGGTCTTAAAGAAGTTATAGGATATACGCTCAAAGTGAAGTACTGTCATCTTTTTCACAAGGTAAAAATTCTCAAATCGGCATCAATTTTAACTGCCAGCTTTAGTATCGGCTTTTCATTTCTGGCCCTGTGGTCCTCTAAGTTATCCACTGTACGGTTTTTGTTTTTAATCTTCTTCTTCGCATCTATTCTTTTCCATTTTCCAAAACGGACAGATTTTCGGAAAAAGAAATTGGGTATACTTTTCGTCTTCGATTAAATTCTTTGTCCCCGAAGGTATTAAGAGTTTAGATGTGAATTCACTTCTGAATAGATTTGTGAATTCAAATAACTGAGGGGAGAGACAGTGGTAGATTATTGTTTAACTATTCCTGCGACGTTTATAGAGATGTAGCTTTATTTAGGCGCGTTCGCGTTATAGCCTTGTCAGATATGTGCGGTTGGCGTTTTGGAGTGTATGCCATTGGCGGCAGCGTACGGCCTGGATGAAGTCTATCGTAAATCTCTTCGCTGGATCATGAGACACTTCGTACGTATATGGCCGTGCAAAGCATTTGCAACTTTACCGAGAGAACTGATGGAGAAGTGTTACCATCAGCACATCGTGCATATGGTATGTCAGGTGTTTTCCCGTCATCCATTTAAGGGGAAATGTTGTAACATCCTTCGTTCTTTCCTCCCTATCTTCAGTCCACGGACAACGTGCTCCAGACTATGATGGATTGTGATAAACTTCTAGCGACATTGCCTAACGTGCGCTGGGCCGAACCAGTATTCAGGATGGTTTCGAATCTTTTGGAAACTTCGGTCAAGTTTTTGTCAGATAATTTTTCTGGAGTACTCGGCAACGAAAATTTTCAGTCTCTCGGGCGAGAATTGACATGGAACATTAGTCGCTTGGAAGATAATTTCTTAGCGGCCGCCGAACGTTTGCCAGCGGAACAGGCATGCAAAAGCTATTCAAAGCTGCATAAGATGCTTATTGCCGTGCAAGCGGATGACCCTCAGATGAAAATGAAATGGGGACCGCTATTTGTCGATTTTCTTAAGAAGATTCAGGGGAGAGTCGAGAAATGTTTGGTACGTGACGCGGCGAGAGCTGCAAGGACAACGACTTGGCTAAAAATGGATTTAGATCTACGACGTAGAATTCAAGAACTTGCCTGTCTCGTCATTCTACCTCATGAAACTTCTAAACGCCAGTCAAGACACTCCAACTTTTTAAAAGTGAGTCCTTACGCGTTTATCATTTCCTTTCTCTCATCTCTTTTATGTACTAGTTTGGGATAAAAAAAAACGATCAACGATTTCACTTCAAAGGAACCTAGAGCACCGTCGAACCGTTCGACAGCGAGTCGTAGCTTGGATCTGAGACGCGTTAAAATGGCAATTTCGGAACATAATGATAAAACTCTGAAGCAAGTCTCAGTTGTACAACAACCGAAGAAAATTCTTCATAAACCGAAAAGCGATCCGATGGAACGAAAGATGCAGGAAGATAAGCAACCTACGAGCGAGCCTACTGTTAGACCAAAGTCATGGCCCAACAAGATAGAGGTACGTGTTATTTTCGTGACCGACCGGGATAAAAGATAAATTCTTGTAATATCAATCTCGACAGGTGAAATCGAGGTATTTAGAACCGAGAAACAAGTCCGTCCCTAAAGAGAGTATTTCCCAAGGACAACAAGAAAAAGTTGTGGTACAGCAACGGCGGAAGATAATGATTTCATCTTCGGATTCTTCGCGAACATCTAGTCCGGCGATGAAGCGTGCTACCGACAATAAGAAGCCATTGGCCAAGATAAAATTGCCTATAAAGAAGGACGTCAAGGCGCTCTCCTCTGACAGTTTGACGGAGTCTAATCTGAACAGAGGCAACAGGAAAGATCTTATTAGTAAAAGTTGCGGCATTACGCGTCCAGAGTCACCGTCTTTTAAGCAAAAAGGAACAGACATAGGACTGTCTGTTGATTCATTGGCAGAGTCTAAAGCTAAGCCAACACCAGCGCCTAAGAAAAAAGCCAACAAAATGGATACTTCGATGTCTACCGATAGTTTGATGACAGAAATTACGACAACGCCGAAATCAACCTCGAATAAGTCACCGACGTTGAACAAAGGAGCAATTAAAACGCAACACGATAGGATAAAAAAAAGCTCTCCGCCAATGCAACAAAGGAACTTGTTGAATGCCACGAGGAGAACGCCAAGGTCGTTGGAGAGTTCTACGGCGGCCAGCAGGAGTAGAGCAGCCGCGATCAGTGCATACCATGGCTCACCTAGCTTGCGCAGAAACCTTCTCGATGCGGCGAAAACGCCGGACATACCGGTCAAATCGATTAACAGCGTGCCATTACGAAATAATCAGGTCGCGCGGCAAGTGACACATGCGGCGGCGAATCTTCAATCGGGTCAAAAGAAAGAAAGGAGAGGAGACGCTAGCTCAAATTCGCAAAGTGCAGAAAGTGCTAGCAAGAAGTCATCACCGAAGTTGGGTGGCGCTGGTAGGTCGAACAAGACAAGCGCGAGTAATAAGCGGGTGACAATGTCAGCGTCGATGACAGGAACGTCTAGCACGACAACGACGACGACGACGACGACGACTACGACTACGACTACAATGACGACGACGTTGGCGACGGCAACGACGACTACGACTACGACTACAACACCGACGACAGTAGCGAGTACCACAATGACCTCGAAGGCCGTCGATGATAAGGCTAAAACTAAGTGCCATAATGGGGAAACCCCGAAACAACCGACTGTCGGCTCGAGGTCAGGAACATTTTTAAAGGATGAGCCTACGATACTTAAAAAGGCGGATATTAAGTCGTCTCAAATTAATACCTAAATACATATGCGTATAAGCTTCATTCTCCTTCGTCAATTGGCACTGTTAATCGAAGTTGAAAAACAGTTTTCCGTGAGGGCAAACGTGATATTTCCCAATGAGGAATCGTACTAAGTGTAAAATAGAAATGTTAAAAATAAATAACTTAAGAAGACTCGCTATGTGAAGAAAATGAAACGATGCCGGAAGTATATTCAGAATGCATTTACTAGCTGCATAGAGGCAATCTTTAGAATCTTTTTTTTTTCTATGATTTCATTAAACACGATTGTTGTTGATGAACAAAAATCGTTCCATTTTGTTGATTATTAGTTAGAGCTGTAATAACAGAAAATCTTATTTACTATATCTTCAAGTCGGTTGCCAGTAAAGAATATTGCACAATTAGAATATTCGGAAATGAAATCTTTGGTGATGAACGTGACTTAAGCTTACTGTAATGCGCGATAAATTGTCAAGTAGTCATACACCTCAATGTCTGGTAGAATCGAAGTACCACGTACCGCGTACAACGTACAACGTAAACTATACCCCGTAGTCCATAGACGTAATGTGGCCAGTTATGAAATGCTATCTTTAGATAAACACTGTTTCTCCATCTCTTCCTACCGCGGTAAAGTAGTCATAAATTACGCAAACATTCTTAGAACTCCGAGCGATCTTAAGTAATCTCGGTGTATGTAAAATGATACGTATCGTCATACTTTTAATTATCACTTAACGTTGCCATCTTAAAAGATAATTATCATTGTAAAGTAGAACAAATCGTTTTATCCACTTGTAGTCGTTAATGATGAATTGTACGTAGCTATTGTATTTACTTATTAAATTTATACCTATATTTTGCAATGTACATTTCTATGCAATATTTGTATCTAGTCATTTATATATTTTAAATGTTTACTTTTATGTAATGTTAATAAATATTGCAATATAATGTTAGATTGTGAGTCCTTAAAATACAAGTACGCCGCATCGCAAAAGTAAGAAATTACATATCTAAGAGCGTTCCTCTCGGCCTTGCCCTCTTTGGGTCCACTTCAGGTGGGGGCATTGCTTTTCGTTTGTTCATACCTTTCCTCTCTAATTGCTTCTCAATAATACGTGCGTTATTTGCATAAGAATCTGCGACTTCTCTCTGAAATCACGATAGTACATAGAATATACGGATACAGGCAAAAGTATGATTGCCTCTAAACGCCTTACAGCTTCAATTTCATCCTCTTCTTCGTCTATCGTCGATACAGTAACAGAACTGAATTTGCCCATATTCTTTGTATGTTTCGTAACCATAATTTTTTTGGGCTTTTCAATTGCTACTTGATTATATATATCAGTCATGGGGCCTTCTCCAGAACTCTTTATCACCGCTCCTTTTACCACGAATACAATATTATTGGAGTCATGCTTGTAATATAAGAAGAGGCCACACCTGAAAGTAAACGCATTAGAAGAAAGAGGATATGCTTAGATCGTTAATTGATTAATAGTTTTAAGCGAGGTAATGATAAGAATCCTCACTTTTTACACTTTTGGCGATACTGTTTTTCTATTCCTTCCGGGCGTTTTAAATATACAGTTTCGTCTTGTTCAGAAGTCATTTTATGCGCATGTTTGCTTCCGTCAATAACTCTAGCTCCATCCCTTTTTCGCAAAGGTAGTTTTTCTATAGCACAATCTTTAAAAAAGAAAATAACGAGTGCATTCAATCAAAGTATTACAACTAACCTATTGTTTACTACGGAGGAAAATACGCAAGATAACCTAAAATAAGCGTCATTTGACCGCAGAGACAATAATAAATGTGTAACGGTTTTTCTTCACTATATTCCTCTTGATCTTTCGTGTCGGAACATATTATACTCCTTGAAACAACTTTTGGCATTTTGTATTACATCTATGTATTCACTTTGTGAGTAATCTAAAATACAATGAACGTCAAGAGCTTTCAACATTCTCCGATGTTATACTGTGCATAACCGTAGATGAAGTGAAATATAGACCTACCATCTAACGTACTTTTTGTTTCATCCTGACGCGGCCTATTGGAACACTCTCGAGATAGAGATAGACCAATTATCTTATGAGAGTTTTTCTCTTACCAACTTAAATATCGAATTTATCGGAGAAATCTAGAGTGCGCTTGAAGACGATTCGATTTTAGGCGAAGTCGGTATTTCAGTTTGTGGTATGCAACTCGCATAACGTGCTACCTATCCCATCTATGCCTCGATGACGTCTGCGATAAAGATTCTGTATATGAGAAAATACTTGTTCTGTTCAATTATCGATTGGAATGTTTCGAAAGTAACGAAGTAAAGTGCCGGTACTATATGAAAGATGAGGAAGTGGAAAGTGAGAGACCTGACGAAGCTATTTACTAGAGAACGAAGATATGTCCTTCGAAACCAACAGATGTGTTGTTTAGTTAGTATAAAATAACTAAAGTATTGAAACTTCATCTGACAATTGGAAATAATAATTAGAATATTATAATACACAAAGTGGATCTATGTAGCGAAATGTTTGGAAGTAGCAGGAATATCTTCCGATCTTCGCTACGGGCGTGGTGAAAGCAAAAGCGGAAATATAAACGATAACGGTGAATGGGACACAATTCTGGGAGACAGCAGGAAGAACAGATGGTGCCGGTTAACTGCCATAGTTTGATCGTTGGGAAGTATAAATTGCTACACAACCGTATCATCTTTACGCTACCACGATGAGAAAGATGCTCGCACGCTGCTATTAGTTACCTCGAAATCGTTGCTAAACGTGAGAACTAAAATGAAATACGCTAATATACTTTCTATATGCCTGGCTCAGAGTTGATCAAGGGGATAGTCAAATGATAAATATTCCACACGCCGAAGATCACGGCACAAAAGTACTACTAACGAATGTAGAAATACGTCAGCGGGCGATTTTCTATCTAGTCAGTTTAATGATTAAAAGAATCGGTGATTGATGTCGCGCGAATACTTTCCTTCTCTCATTTCGTCACGAGCCAAATCTTCCGGGTGCGGTTTCTTCGGTGAAACGATGGTCATGGGCAAGAGCATTCATACTAGCACCAGCCTCGTTTCACCGTTAACACACGCCACCGCGCATTATCAATTATGAAGGTATGACGAACATTTTTGGTGACATATTATTTTCACCGGCTTCTTTCAAAGTATAATACATTTGTAACATATTCTAACGAAGAAACCGTGTTTGTCCGACGCTATGCCTGACGAATTTGATTTGACAGCTTTTCGTTGCGAGAATAAGGCAGGCTGTCGCAGCTTGCACATTCGATTGAGTCAGGCCAACGAACTTTTGCCTCTTACGTTTCTTCCGAGTGGGGCAGTTACTCGGAAGACCGTCCGTCTTCCTCAGCGATATTGACGTATAGAGAAAAATGACGTTTCTTACGATCCTGGAAAATAAATGACAAAGGAGGTCATACGGGATGACTAAGACGAGTACCGTACTGATGACGTCCTATTTATCTCGGCTTTGCATTTGTCGCCCGGAGAAAGCTGGCCAAACCTCGGTGGTATGACTCACCTGATACCTTTTCGTAAAACTCTTCATGCGGTGTCATTGACGCCTTCTGCCACTCTGCTGCTATCCGTAATTGTGCGAATCAGGGCGTACCTACAATTCTTATTCTCATCCTTCTGCGTTCACTCCCAATTTTCTTATAATAGTTTGCACATCGATGCGAGTTAATTGTTAACGATAATAGTCTCAAAGAGTGCAATGACAATGAGGTACGTAGAACGAATAGCTAGACTCGACGTGCCGGGTATGATCAAAGCCGGGCGTGATAACGGTTTTCCATCTGTCACTCGATTCGCCACGGTCATTGAGAGAATCTTACGGTATGTTCTTCCTCAGTCGCGTATCTCTACAGCTGCGGTCATCTGCATTGCCAAATGACGATCGGTATATATGTCAGACAAGACTTAAAATCTTATCGCGGTGCGTCTCGATACCCTGGGAGTCTATCGTGCGGATACATAATAAAACGGGCCGAAGTAAGGAGCGAAGAGAAAGCTGTCATTCTGGTAGCCCTATTGTGCACTGCTATGTCTCTCAGAACTCACAGACGGTATTGAAATTTTCTGCAATGAATGGAAAAGGTGCTTTGCTCTTGATCTATTCGCGTAGCGTTTGTTTTTTACGACGTAAAAAACTGAACGCTGAATGAATTGCGAGTTCGACATAGGAGGAAGAAATGTTACGATCGCGTTAACAGGCCAGTTCGGTACAAAGTGGTTGGCGGCGGAATATGCCCGATAATGCTTTTAGAGGTGTTGCCGCTCGGCCGTTCACTCTCGCGCTCTATGGAATTAGCTTTAACCATCCAGTCTTGCTAAGCGTCCAATTAGTAACACCTATTCGCTAATTGACCATCCTTTTCTGGATTTAACATAATAATATTGTTTGCACGCGAGAATTGATCGGAAAAGATCGGGTAGAGATGCGATCGACTCGTCGTTGTTTCTAAGTTTATAAGAAGGTCTGACCAAAGGATGATTTTCGACAGTCAGAGTAACAACGTTCCATCTACTCTAATTATAAGAGAAAGCACGCGATAATGAAAACTTGAACTCTTGCCGCTTTGGCAGTACGCCTAACCATGGCCTTAAGTGTTTCCGCTGAAACGTTTACATTCATTCGCGCACGCAGAAGTGCCTGTTTTTTTTTCTTCGTAGGACGAACGCCTGTCGCCAGTTATGCAGAGAAATTCATAAGCTTAAGTTTCGCATAGTTCGTTGCGATCGCAGCAAGCGTTGCCCGGAACAACCGTCGTTGATTTTAATCGCAACGCTATCGTTCGTGTTTGGAAGAAAGTGGATTCTTAGTGGAAGTAGTCACTGGAATAGACAACGGTTAAACAGAATGGAAAAGATAAGGAGAATGTTTGCGGATGCGGAGTTAAGAGAAAGGCACCCGTAACGTAACGTCTACTATATAAAACTGCTGCTCTTCCAATTTTGAAGCGCTGGTCCAGAGCTCTAGAGAATCAACTGAAGTACATTTACCGATTCGCTTCCTATCGCTGTCACGTGAAAATCTTGGTCAAACGTCGTAGACGGCTGCACCGTATAAATCGGCGGATCCCGCTGGTAGTATTGTCCTTGGATTTGTGAAAGTCGAATAAAAGTCTTAATTAGCTAAAAGGAGACGTTTGAACGTATCACCGAAATTGCAAGAGAACGGATTTCCCACAATTCTTACCTCTCTATGGATCTTCGAGTATTCGAGAAATGAACGAAGAGACAATGTGAAAATGAGAATATAGAATTAGAGCTGGCAAAGGAGTGCTAGTTGTCGAAGATGCTAAAGTTCTCTTTTTTTCGTTCGACCGTTAATTGCACGTGCTTAGATAGACAGGTTGCGACAGCTCGAATAAACAAAGTACGTGAGAAGGGACGCGCGCTTGCATTGCGTATGCGGACGAAGAACAATTGCAACTATATCGTTATATCTAGAATCTTCCCGCTCTTTCGACTTTCTGCGAGTCGATCGTCCGCTGTAACGCGAAATTCTCGCAGGAGTTTCAAACGGGGTCAGGTAAATGCGGCAGATGATGCACACACGCTACATGGGAAAGTATCACGTGCACCGCGGCACAGTCTATCAGAGAGTCTATCGGTCGTCAGAGAAATAGAATACTCTTCGAGCTTGTATCACCATTTGTAACCGCGATCGACTATTTTTCCTACAACGATAGGTCGCCTGATCGGGGACGCCTGAGCGCGCGCAACAGCTGCTGCATAAGACTGTCAACGCCAGCTGAAGAAGCAGGCCTTCCGCTAAAATTTTCGCGGGCCACCTCGTCGCTCGATTTATATGCACGAAAGGAAGAACCGGTGTCATCGATATGGTAAGCTTCGAGGACGCTGACGATCGACTAACGGAGAAACTCGATTAGGTATGAGATTAGACCTCCGTTCGGTCATTGACTCCGACATTCATGCGGTTCGTCGAAACTCGCCTAAACTTATTGTCGATCTTTACGAGTACGATATAAAAGATGACATCTCATCTTTACTGTTCGGAATGAGAGGCGACAAAGAAAGAGTCGTCGGTTCCTGCGATACAGTTTTACGTCAGATTTACTTAATCGTGAAAGAATAATTGGCATATGGTAGATTAGAAGAAATGAAAGAGTTTTGAGAAAATGCAAGGTGAATATTTTTGTCTAACAAAGTCTAGTGAAGATTCGGGTAAGAAAGCGAAGGAGACACAACGTCGATACCTGTGCGTTCACATCGCGTGCGTCTTGTGCCAGAATCATTGGGAACGTGAACGAGGGGACTTGATCTCATACGACGAAGAGACCTTTACTTGTATATACGTCCTCGTGAGCGTTACTCAGGTGCCCACAGACGAACGTACACGTACGTACAAAGTGTTACGTTTGTATGGCGGTCGTGGTATGTGGGTCAGGAAGTCGGCGTTACTAACAAGTGACTCGACTCGAAGGCTCAAAGCCAACGTACGCCGGTAGCTTTCGTCAGACCAAGTTTCCGCCTCTACCAAATTTCTTTCCTACTCGCAATTATTTCATTCTACGGATCTTTCCAAGATGATTGTTGAAACGTTAAACAGTATTAAGGGTGATATGAACTGAGGAAATCAACACCTTGTCAAACGAATCCTCTAGATGCTGTGACGGGACATGGAACTCGTCCTGTGTTGCGTTGTAGCCAATTATGAACGATCCTTTGCACAACCCACTCACAATTTTTAACGCTAGCCGTCGAAAATTATTCGAAAAATTGACATACTTCGGTAGCGCATGAAGATTCTGAAATGTCCCCGACTCTAACTGCTCTGGGTCACGCGAGTTGTCTTTCTTCGAATAGCATAGTCGACCGCAAGACACCTCCTTGGGTTTTTTGCGGAAAGCAGTGATAGTCGAAGCAAGGCGCTAACTTTTAATCAAATACTTGCGGTGGAAAGAAAGTAAGACGGCATTCTCCCAATCGATTCGTGTCAATAGGTGGTTCGCCAGCCAGTTTATATCGTTTATCTTTTGCCGCAGAAAATCGAAGTACGCGCTTTTCCTCTCCTCAATATTCCATCGTGAACCGCACTTGCTTCGGTATCAGGTCGATGCGCGCGAGAACACTTTCGCGCGAACTATTAAATTTCACGGCTGCGTTAACCAATCTCTTGGCTGTACACGTAAGGAGCTGAGATGTTGGCTGATCGCGTCTCATTGTTAACGTAAGTCACAAAGCATAAGGGATAATTAACTCGAAGGAGGAAGCTCGGCCATCACCGAGGTCTGTTTAGTCCGATTTAGGGTGTTGCGCCTCGCTGAACATCTCACGGATATGTATCTACTTCCTGTTATTGAATTACTCTCAATTCAACAGTTGAACGCAGTGTGTACGGAAATCGCTGAACTTTATCGTTAGCGAAAATCAATTGAACGCTTAAGTAAACGCTGTTAGAAAGATCGTACGAATCTACGATTGTACATTTCTGCTCTACGATATCCACGTTTATTCTAAACCGTAGGTGAATATGATAATGACGAGAAGATCGCGTACGGGAGGAGATGGAGATGAAGAAAGGGTAGTGCAGGCTAAGATTTCGCATGCACTGTACTGTCAACGTATCATAAGTTGGCCTGAATTCCGCGGTCGGAACGTAGAAGAGGTAGAGAGGTAGAAGGAAGCAAAGAGAGGAGGAAACAGAGGAGGAAGCTGGATAGGAAGCAGCGAAAGAGGCAACGAAAGAGTCAGGCACGCAGTCAGGCACGCAGTGAACGAAGCAGTCAGCCAGTCAGGTTCGTTCTTGATAGGAACCGGCACGCTGGTTGTTGCTTGCCGAGCGGTTGTAGAGAGGAGTAGCAGGTGGGGAGTGGAGCACCTGGACGACTTCCTGCCAGGGAGTAAGCACCTCAGTCTTCAGGAAACAACGTTCGACAACGGTCGCACGAAATCCTCACAAACGTCGTATAGCTTGTGTTAGAACGTTCAGCGGAACTCATAGGCGCGTGCTTTCTCGAAAAATAATAACTTCGGCCTCTTCATTGAGTGTTCGGCTAGGTCACGACGTCATCTCATTTGGGAACTTCTGGAAACTGTTTTTCGAGATGACGTCCTCTTTGTCAAGGTGCCGTCGGTGAAATCGCGAATCCGAGAGTGTGGATCGCGGTCACACGGATTACACGACACTTCCGTGACGCAGCGATACCGGAAAGAAGCTTCACGAAGAAAAGAGACTTGTGCGGACGTTCGAGGTTAGAGGTCGTTTCAGAGCTTACCACCAGGGAAATGTCACCAGGACGGATCCATTTACTTTTCATCACTGTCGTCGGCGTTCTTCTACATGGTGCGTCAAATCTTTCGAAATATTAGTCGATCATTTCTAACAAGTACAATGCGCAGCTCAATGCGTAACGATTCGGTTTCTTGTAAGCGCCTTTCAAGGAACTATGTCCTTCAAGTAGAAAAATTCACTTTTTCAGACCATTTAATTTGTATCAAACGCTGCTACGATAGCAATTCTACGAACTGCATCGCGTTGTAGAATATTTTCTAAATTAACTTTCAGCGGATAGTAACGATATTTCGTATAAAGGCAAGTTAATCTTCCGTATAGAACATAATTGTTTAGTTGATTGCTCATTAACAGAAGGGTAATTATAACAAGAAGTACTGTGGTTCATTCTCTTGTCGCTTTCTAAGCGTTAAGAAATTTAATGAGACGCTACTTATAATCTCATAGGAAACGCTTTGCGTTCCATTTCGAATCACATCTAGGAGTAGAAGGATTTTCATGGTTTTAAACGAAAATTGTCAAATAAATGAGATCGTTTAAAGAAAAAGTTTGAGTGACGCATCTTTGATAGGGCATTGACATTTGAGCATGCAAAATGACCGGCAACGTCTTCTTCACGTCTGCAGAAATGTACAAATTTCCAAAGCACGCGGACCACATTTTGCCGAGTAAATATATTTTCACGAAGAAACTCGGTAAATCTACTTATCTCCAAAGCGCGCGTTACATCGACTTTCCACCGTCTAAGCTTGTTCCTTCGTGGGATGGAAAGTGGCTGACAAAAACTCGTTATTTCTTATAACGTGTAAAAGTTTCCTGCCGTCTTTGAGGGATTTTATTGAGCATTATGCCACGTATGTAAACCCGATGTTGACTATTATTTAAAGAGTCCGAAGAGCTCGATAACGACAGGCGGGCATAAAAACGTCTTGGGCGGAGGTTAACGACCATGATTGCATGTTACGCAATAAAGTGACGGTTGCTTGCATTTCCCACGTGTCGCCGTGTGTAAAGGATTTTTCTTTTGCGCAGCCTTCCGACGGTCCCTTAACGACGGCTATCGCGTCTAATTAGCTCCTGCTGTGTCAATTGTCATTGACATGTTCTATGTTGCACCGATACTGTCATCGTATATGCTTTGTTGACACACATGTTGCATTTTAAGGCGACGATGGCCAGGGCGCGATATCATTCCTCGCTGCTCACTGTATCCGACGGTTCGTACTGTACCTTATATCATCATCATCATCATCATCATCATCACATTTTCATCATCAAGATTGCCTTTTCATACGTTTACCCGTGTGCCTCGTATTATCAGTAGCATTAGAAGTACGAATACTTACGACTGGCTGTACTGTGCATTTCGACGTAGTAGTGTTATTCTAAAAATGGTAGGATCGAAAACGATCGGCGTGTAGGATGACGTGTACCATTTATTAACGCATTTTAAATACGAATGGCCGACGTGTTTAATTAGCCTATTTAATTAGGCTCAGTCCCCAATAGTTTCCACGATTCCATGAAGGAATTTGAAGGATTAACGGAAGGCACCGGGCGAACGAAGATGACGAAGGTGAATCCCGTCTTACTTTTCTCGCCTACTTTTATCCCGATTAACCACTTTTCTTCCGACGTGGGCGAGTCACCGAACCTTGGGTAGAACGTGAGGACAAAGCTACTTTAGCTTCAAGCCAATGTTTTTCAACTGTCGATACGTCGGTTGTCGTTCGCATGAAAGGCATATTCAACCTGGTGACAGAGGTTTATTCAATTTCTGTAGATCCAAGTACATGCGTCGATCAGAGAAAAAGTCTAAGGTTGTTCGATTAACGAGCGATAACTAGTTGCGCGACGAGCGTGAACAATTTGCTTGACGACGGGAATGAATAACGTTTTGATAGATAGGTTGGATAATGAAAATAGTCCTTATTATAGTGTTGGTAAGCGTAACGGTGGTTGTAGCGGTGGGCGTAGCAAAGAGCCCATACTTACACCGGAATAACTTTTACCCTTTCTACGCGCTCGTGATTCGTTTAGTCCACTTTACTGCCCTACATACGATTGTTTATTCCGTGCACGTTTTGTCAACCCATCCCGCATACTCCGTCCTACATACGTATAATACGTATCATGCTCATGCACGGGTACGTACGTATGACGAATTAAGTTTCGCGAGTCGTCGATGTATACGCTCCTTTTTATCAAATAATTATGCCAAAAGTTTACTTCTTTATATTGATATTTCCGCGTCTGTACTTGAGATTTTCAGGAAAATTTGAGAAATCGTATGCACCTTTGGAAATAGTAAGCCGGAAGTAGATGACGTGGTCACCGTCTCAGTCGTAGGTGTACTCGTGACGCACACTTGAAAACATAACCGTTGGCCGAGCTATAATCGATCTCATCGTTACGATTCACGTGGATGCGCGCGTTGATGGTGCGCCGCTTTGCTTTGCCAGCACGATAAAGTACTTTTTGAATTATTCTTTGACTCTGGGTTCTGCCCCGGTTTGCGGCTTAACAATTACGATGATGCGAACCGGCAACCTACTTTAGGCGGATGTAACGAATCGTCGGCTTAGCTACAGTGAGTGAGTACTTTTGCGTAAACGAAGGTTCTCGATAATATTAGCCGAGCACGGAACTAAGAAACACTCTCGTGATCCTACTCAATTTAACTATAATCTATGATTCTTATTTTCTTCGCTTATTAGCTCCCATCGTCAAATACTTGATTGAAAGTCATTTTTTACGTTACCGTTTACATCCCTTAACGAATAAAAGCGCTTGCTATAATAACACCATCTGCAGAATGAGAATTAAACGATATTCCACCTGATTTGTACCTAGCTTATGCTTTTTCTCAATCCAACTAGTGGCTTCTTCTTATTTTCTTTCTCTTTTTCTCCGAGTGTGCGACCACGTGACTACGAAGGCGCGATAAGTATGTTAATTGAATAGTGTGAACCGTTACACTGGCTACCCACCAGGCGCCCAGCGTACATTCGCAGTCGGAACTGCCTGAAACCGTTTGCTCAACAATCCAACAAGAATGTCACCCTTAATCAACTTTGCCATTTACTCCTGTAGAAAAGTTCTGTAGAAAAATGTGTTGTGGCTCACTGCCTAGCTACTGCTGGTTACTGCGTGAGCTATGGTCATAGGTCGAAACGAAAGCCTTTTGATTAACTTCCCTTTTATGGGATTAGAAAGAGTTCAAAATGAATAAGAAAAATCGATTACTCTTAGGATAAAATGAACACATGAATAAGGAAAAATGAGAGATAGACATCTGCAGTGATAATGGAACGTTTTTCTATACGTACCCCTTTCTAAAATCCTTTAATATTGGCGTATTATAATGATGAACGCGTCAATCTTCGAATTGACCGCAGCAAAGAGTAGATGAAAGTTTCATAAGGACTGGACGGATACGTTGCGTTTTGAGACGGACATACTTGTATGGCATTCGCAATCGGTTTCGTGCTTATCCGCTGACAAGTATAGATCGTACGCGGAATGCAAATTGCGTTAGAAAGCGACTGCGGCAATCCCGATTAGCGGGAATTCGTACGGCGACCGCGAAGGTGGGACGAAGAGGTGGGACGAAGAGGCGGGGCGAGGAAGCGAAACGATCCGTGGAGAAAGATAAACTGCCGCGAAATTGCGCAAGAGCGAGGAGTGAAATTCGCCCCGGGGTCAGTGAAGTTTGCTTCCCTCGAAGTGTCGGCGTTTCAGTTGGTACATACAATGACGGCAACATGCCCGCTCAGACGATGACTTCCTAGGCGATTGCAAGACCACCGCAGGATGTGAGCCGCTTGCGTTATCGCTTCGGTTACCAGCCTAAGGCACGAAACATCGTCTGCCCGCTTCATCTTCTTTCTCATACTCTCCATCGCCTATCTTTCGCGCAGCCCCTTCGGACAGCAATTTCCTGAAATAATCAAGGGGCCAACAATCTATATTAAAAAATGTGCTTTCTCTACAATGTCATTATTCAAATTAATTCTAATACCATTGAAATGAAACATATCACCTAATATTCGTAATGCAGCAGTTCATTTGCGCGGTTTTTCGTCAACATTAAAACGAGAAATATCAGTCGGGATGAGACGGCGTCAGGTCATTTTCTGATCGATGACGGAAATCCGTAGGAAAATATCACGGTATCTGTCTATTCTTTCTCTTCGGTCGATTACAGTAATCTGATAGTAGTCTTCCGTTACGTTCCTGCGACAATTTCCGTCATTTACCTTCACGCGAGAACCTTTTCTGCCCATGACAGACCGTCACTCAACGTTGAACGAGTATTATGTATGCCGTATCGATAGCCAGAAATTTAAATCAACCTCTTGATAGATAAGTGCTTGAAACTTTTTCAGGCAGTCCGGTGAAACCGTTACTGTAATGATAAATGAAATTGCTAAGTGCTTCATGATAGCACTGCTAGCGTAACAACTCACATGTTTAACATGTCTTTCTCAAGAAATAAGGCGAATAGTAGAGTATTGTCGCAATTAAACCATTTGATTAAATCGACGGAAAGATCTCTGTAATTCTTTACTTGCGAAGTAGAAAATGTGTAGAGTCGCTTGGGAAACCAGAGGCACAATACCCACGCTCCTTTCTTTACTTAGTTATGGCAATCGCGTCTTATCGTTTTTTTCCCGAACCATTCGCCATTTCCTGTAACGCGAGTACTCCTCATTTTCAATATTACATATACGGACACTGAAGACGGTGAAAGAGTGTACGAAATCGGTTGATTCGATAATGTTCCTCTTCCCAGGTTCGATAACACTTCTGGTCGTAACGTAAACAAATTATCGATTTCATGAATGCATTCATATCCGTTAGTTTTGAGCAAGCCGCGATTACATGGCGAACACTGTAATAATTGCCACTTTCATTCGTAACATTAGATTGAACGAATCGTGTGTTTCGTTGAAGACAGTATGTAATATACGAAATCCGCCAAATATATGGTATTACCGTGTGTCGCAGTACGCCATTTCTTCCTCGTTCGTCGGAATTGATTGTGAAACAACGATTACGTTGGAATAACGTTTTACATCGTGTAAAGTATGAGCCGACTTTCAATAAGTTACCGCGTCACGGTGAAAGGTTTTAATACTTTTTGTGAATAAAATTGCTTGAAAGTCGCTTTTCCCTTGTTGGTGAAATGAGCCTGTCATCAGGCGTATTGTACGTATTTCCTTCTTTGGGAAGAATAAAGGCAAATGATTTAATTGATCCGCTGCGCGTAGAGATGTTTACGGCTAACATGACTCATCGGGCATCGAAGTCACCGACTCCCCACAGTGCTATATACTCCGCGACGTTGAGATATGGGTGACTTCGATGCCCGATAAAGCGATGTCATCTTCCGACGATTTCTTAACCTTAGTATATAACCTACGGTCTATTGGATTTTAGGCCATACTGTACGCTCAGCCCCGTCATAGTCACTGCGAATAATGAAATGAACAGAATGATATTGAATAGATCTCGTGGTACGAAATCTCCGGGTTCCTTCTGTTTTTCGCTTAATGACTGCAGTGAAAGCATACGCAATGTCCGAAAGTAGGCAGAATTTCATTGAAGCATTTTCTTTCGAAACGTTCCCCTAACGACGGTCAAAATGAGTTACCGTGAAAGTTTCTCTCGTCGGTCGATAACCGTAGTGATTAGAGGAATCGTCGCGATAGACGAACGCTCCTGATTATAGGAGAATGAGTGTAAGGGTATATTGGATTGCAGGTTGTAGTGGCGCCGGATGCGGTTACCCGGGGGCACCAGCACATAGTACCGTACGTTTTACGGGTACCGGTGCCGACGACGTTCTCGACGAGGAGGAAGCTCTCCTTAAGGATACGACGTTTCCGGATGGTACGGTGGCGACATACACCTGCGAGCCAGGATTCGAATTGCTGGGACCTGCGAGAAGACAATGTCAACCGGAGGGGGCCTGGACACCGGAAGGTGTACCCTTTTGCGGTAAGTCTTTCAATGAATATGACAATAAGAACGTCCTACGAGCCTCATTATGTATAAATGAAGGAGTGACGTATGACGCGTTACGAAGACGACTTAAAGTTTCGGGTAGGCAGGCGACCCGATTCTGGGTGTCCTTGACCGAGGAAGCCGACGATAGTCAAGAAATACCGAAGACAGTGGGGGTATTGCACCGTTAAGTCTGAACCTGTTACCAGCTAACAACGCCCGCGGCCTTCCCAACCTCACGCGCATTCCTGACACAGCCCGGACGTTCTCTTGTCCTTGAGCCATCTTGAAAAATCATTTTCGTCATTGGGTTAATGGAAAATGCAATGACGCCTCTACAACTCATCTCGATCAGATGTTTTTCGACCTTAATCATCTGACAGCGCGTCGTCGAAGTATAGGTACGATGGGTCGACAGTTTTCCGGGCCATAGTAAAAGTTTCGTTTCACACGTTCACGCCTGAGCTGATGTAGCATCGAGAGCGGAGTGACAATGGGAATCGGCTCAAAGGAAATGAGAGACGATCTTTTGCAAGTTGTATCTCGTTCGGGTGAAATCATGCGGCGGATCTCTTTTGCCGGTAGTTCGCAGTCTCGGTTCACGGTAAAACTGGTCCAGGAACCCGAATAAAGTAATGCTCTGAGTCTTCGGGTGAACGGAAGTAGGTCACCGCGGATTGCGAATACACGATCTGAAACGCACTTCGATCATTGGAAGAACCGCCTACCCCGCCGCCGTTTAGACCACCTCGCGACATCGTCCTCCAATTTAGGAGCGAGAGTGAAAAAGAGCGCGAGTGTAAAACATTTCCTATCTCTTACTCTCATTCTATATTAAACCGTCTCTTTAAACGCGCTCCATAATGATAGTTTACGCGCTCGGTAGATCCTTCGTACGCTATCTAACAAGTACGAATATGTATCACGAAGATTGTTCACTGTGCAGAAGAGTGCTCGATAAGAAGTATGTACCAAACATATCGGATGAGTCTGGTGAAATGGCCACTTAATGCGCTTGCGCTAACGATTATGGGTTATCAGTATCCTCGAGCGATTAGAATAGAAAAGGATGAGGGTCCACGAGGAAAACTGATCCAGATGCCGAACAGCGATTGATGCGATTTTCGTAATGCTTCTTGAACGGTCAATGCTTCCGTATAGCTCGTCTACCGATAAAAAGCTCCTCTGCCACGGAAACAAACGGCCCAGTTGCAACCGGTCGGTTACGGTAGTATTAATTTGGCGCGAATCAGGGAATGAACGAATTCATGGCCATTACCACCGACACCAAACTGTTCGGTTGCCCCTTAAGCACCACCGGTGCAGAATCTCGTGACTGCCGACCGCAAGAGCAGGTTGCCACTTATGCACCTGTGCGTGAACTTGACTTTTCGAAGGCGAACCTGTTCGCCTCTCACAAGTGTTCGCTATCGTGATTCCGTGCAAAGTTCGCTGACTCCGTTCCTCTGCGCAACGGCACCCTGCGTAAATATATACGCCCATCAGTAGAAACACATACGATTCCGTCTAAAGATGAACGATCCTTTCGAATCGAGTGTCAACGATATATATGCTTTCACATTGAAACTTTCGACTTTCGCGCATCATTCGTGCGTCGTTGCGAAGTTCCTGCGTCGTTCCTCGAAATGAGTTTGTGCTGCATGATAAGTGTGGAAATAACGATAGCGCTTGCACCGCGACCCTACCTTTTGGGAACGATACCATTTCCAAAAGTTCGTGCCTGTTGATTCTGTCGACTCTCAACGAGTGACTAGATTAAAATTGTGCGGTTTAGTCCATTCTCCAAGCTCGTCACAATTTCGCCATCTACAGCGACACGGGCCATTTGAGAGTGTGTCATTATGGTCGGCACGACGTCAGTCAGAGCCTCGAGCTTAGCATGCTTCGACGCCGCCGTAAAGCCGTTTTAAACGTTAAGCTAAAAGAATTGCCAGCGCGCTATAGCCGGCACTACAGCCGGCACGCATATGGTCACTGGCTATTCACGCTGGTAGATGCACGCGCAGAATCGTCCTATACTTGGCGAATGAATAGAGTCAGTCGTCGGGCGCTCCCATGAATTTCAAAGAGTGACACACCGTTATTGGAAAAGTTCTGCGCCGACGATGACGCGTTATTCAGAAAATGTTGATTGAACTGCGGCTCAATCTACGCGGGAAGGTATCTAGGCCATTGCCGCGTCGAGACGTTTCATACCGGCGTGTGAAGAGACAATTTCTGGAGGACGCAATACTAACTCAGGCATATCGATCGGATGATGGGATGAGAGATCGTTCTGAGAAAATCATTTTACCGACGACGCAACGTCCTTCGGTGTTAAAGCGTCAGATGAGCGAGATCACGGGCAACGCAAAACTCCGGTTATTCGCGTGTATAAGGAGTAACTGTAAATTACGAGGTAGCCACGCCATACGCGCACGTATCGAGCTTGTGGGAACGTGCGTGGCACTTTCATGGGGAGGCAGTATGTAGGTTTAGGTCGAGAATGCATCAATTATCCGTGTTACGTGCCGCGTGCACACACTCGCAACACACACTCCCCGTTTTGCGAGGAATGCCAATAACTTAGCCAATTTTATTCTTAATAAACCGTTCTTGGTCAGCGATGGCCATTTTTGCGCGTTCATACGTCCAATTTCTTCCATCCTCGCGTCCTTATCCTATCCTATATTTAACCTTATCCTGAATGATGAATCCTGGGTTCTGTTACCCAATCTTTTCTGCTCGTGGCAGCGTAAGATGCGTACGAAAGGCACGAGGAGCGGACTTAGTGGGAGACCTTTGTTTCTGCGCTAATCTTCCCTCTGCCTTGTCTGCGCATCTTTCGATTGTTCGCCGAACGATGCGCGCATGACGCACACTGATATTAGAGGCCGTGGTAAAAGATTGCGGCAACGAAACACTACGTGAACGTCCTAAAAACGTTGCGCAATTTTTCTTTTCGCGGCATGCGCTGCGTAAAGCTCCGTTAGATATCAATAGATTCTCAGCGATATTACTCGCTTTAAGAATAAATATAGCTGTTTGCTCCGTTGGGTGGTGGCCTAGGTATGTAGGGGAGAGCCAGTAAGTTAGGAGCGCGAGATCGGGCGCCTTCATAACTTGAACTCGTAATTAGGTTGAGCACGGTGGAGGTGGAGACGGCGGTCTCTTTGCCTGTCCTTATTGTGCATACGCCGCACACATACATTGCCAGATTCTCGGCTACAACGATTACGAAGAGTCGTGAGTTAGCGCCGATCAAATTCTCACGTTACGGTACAGTAAAACTACCGCAAGGCCGACTACTTGTTCGCAAACGGCGCGCGCAATACTTGCGTGCAAAACTTCTTGACGACGCCATCGCCGTATTTGCGTGCCAAACGGCTATTCACCCGTGCACCTTAACAACACCAGCGAAACGGCAAATAGCTTGTTCTTTCGCAAATGAGCAGTGACGGCAAATATATGCCCGTGTGTCTTCGCTAACTTTGGTAAAAACTGAAGACATACACGTATTACGTACAATTAGGAGACTTACATTGACCTGATTCCAGAGTATCTTGTTGCTTTTGGTTTTGTATTGCGAATACTCTTTTAGGGGATATATATGCGTATGTAGTGCGCAACGCCTTAGTCTTTCTTTTTCATTAATTTCGCCAGTCCGACTCCCCAATGAAAGTAAAATAATAACTGATGATCATCATCAAAAGTGGGTGCAAACTAACCTTTGTTTTTGTTCGATACAGTTAGACAGATTTTCATGTTACAATCATTTCACAGTCACATTTACAGTCACATTTTCGTTGCAGTCTTAAACGTCGCTGGTGGGAAAGCACCAATGCAATCATCCAGTTCTGGCAGTGGGATTCCACAACGAGCCGTGGATGGAAGCAGCGGTCAAATTTACACGCCGCAAACTTGTACGCTTACGAGATCGGAACTGAGGCCATGGTGGTACGTGAATCTTTTAGAGCCTTACATGGTACAACTCGTGCGATTGGACTTTGGCAAGCCATGCTGCGGTAAGTAGGTCATTTTCCACTGAATATCGCGTTTAGCCATTTACCGGCAAAGAGATAGACAAAGCATTGAGTGCGACTTAATTCGGCACGGGCCTGTGTTGTATATTTGACAATACTCTCTAAAGGCACTGTAATGTTATTCTCGCGAAATCATAAATCTCACGCAACGCGGTTCATTGTGAGCGACGAGAAATTATAGCGCGGTTGCATTAACGAGCGATATGCCGCTCTTTAGACAGCGAACAATTGATCGACGAAGTAAGTAACCGTGGCGTAGGAATAGAGCGACCGGCAGACGGTCGCTGCCCTCTTAACGAGGAGAGCAGAGCGAAAACTAAACTAAAACTCGACTTTCCACGAGAAAATTGGACGATTCTAGTTCCTATAAAAGTTGACACGACGCCATCGCTCAACATATTCTCTCTACTTTCCATCGATAAGTGCGCATTATCGTATAATTATTGACAGTAACGACACGCAATCTCCGCAAGCACGGACGCTCTTGAAAATAGACACGATGAGTTTACGAGCGCTTTCGTGCGCTTTTCCTCGGCCATCGAGCATCGAGCACCGGACATCAATCGTTACGGTGATATCTTGCTCTTTCCAAAGGAGCCAGACGCTCCAATAAGCGCTTCATGCTATCAGAAAATGATCGTTCTTGCCGTTGACCGTATTCAATTACAGCTCGCGCCTCCTCCGCTTTCCATCCAGATCAATGAAGCGCGTCAACGGTGATCCGCTCGAAAAGCCTCTTTTAGCGACTCTTTCAAACGAACCGTGAAACTTCTCGATCAACGGACGTTTTTCTTTTTTCTTCTCTTGCGTCGCTGAGTTGCCTCGTATGCGGCAACTTTTAGAAACTCCTGCTAACGACAAAAGTGAGAGTCTTTCCACTTTCGATTGTTAGAGAAGCGTGTGATTCGTTTGACAGTACGCAGGTATAGCGGGACCTCGGAAATTGAACTCCACCGATCGGTCCTCGCAATTTCACAAATTACTCCGGAGACATAGTCATTGTCTGATTTCCGTTGTCTACTATGGACTACTGTAGATAAAGTACGGGCTCCGATTCTTGCAGAGCGACAGTACACAACTAAATAAAACCGTTCAAGCAGAACAGGTAAATTTCATTGGCGCGTATATTGAGCGCCGTTAGACAGATATAGCTCGCGGATCCTTATTTACGCTTTCCTCATTAACGATGCTAACTGTCGCCTTGCCTGATACCTATCTCGACCGTGATCCTCATTATCTCCAACAATTCTCTATTTTGCGACAACTCTTCACACCGTATAAACGTTTAGAAAGTCGTTAGCTCCGAATGAACTACGATTCGAGCATTCGTTTGTAGAGAAGCAAACTTTCTCTGTTAAACGAAAGGACAGATAATGATGGGACTGCGGGTAGCGGCAAGCTGTTTCCCGGAAAACCGCGAGGAAGAGCACTTCGTTATCCGCGAGAAGAGTTCTCGCCTGCCCGCGGAAAGAAAATTCTAGAGTCTGCTGTCTGAACGCAGGCGAGCATGAAGAAGCAACGCTAAGCCGACTAATTGTATATTAAAACGAAAGCAGAAGCATGAGCCATCGCGTATCGATGGAACTTGCATAGAAAGAGATGCGTTGAAGAGGAGCGCGTACAGGCGCGTTCGCTTAATTACTTCCTCATGCACTTTCAATGGAAATGCATCGCGGGGATCCATCGCAAGGATCCATCGCAGAGATTCATCGCGATAGCCAAGTCTTCAGGTCATCGATAATCGGCTTCTCCGCGCGCCTAACCGTGTAGGAGGAAAACGATCTCGACGGGAGATTCGAGATTGAACAATGCACCGTGCCTTCGGACATCTGCTTAGTCACGGCCCAGTACCATCGAGATACGCGACGATAATTTTCATGTTTCACCGGGTGGAATTGAATTAGCCGCCTCCCTTACCGCGCAGTTGCCTTGGCCTCTGCGGAGAGGAGCAACTTTCACGTCACACCCCAGCGAATACGAGTTGCCGCGACCACATCAACCGCCACCTCCCTCGTCACCAACCATACTTACACCCGAACGTTCCTAAATAGCGCTTTCAAATCTCGATAACCGCCATAAACTTTGAGAAAACGCGTCGTCTCAAACTGCGTGATACATCAATTCGGCGCATAAAAGTCAGATCGTCGGTTCGTGTGTTCGATCGACAGCTCGCATTATGCGATCGAGAAGTTTCACCCAAGAGAAAAGTGTTACGTTCACACGTCATCGCGCGCGTGGGTGTCCTCCGCGCTTCGTCGTATACTGTACGCGTACGCGCTACGCGGTTATAACTAAACTGAAGCAAAGTTAGGCATTTTTTTCTATTCTTCCTCTTGTCGTACGATTAGAGGGACAAAACGTGGAAAGCATGTAATTGCAGTTGGCGGTGACTACGAGCAGAGAGACCGCTCGCCGTTCGGTCACAGCTGGAGTACCATCTGGGTCAGAAGACGATTTTATCTGTTAAGATCATACGCCTGTGATCATCCGCTGAGTCTAAAGTAGCTAAATAAGTAGCGAGTGAAAGCTTCCCCTTGAATCTTGGCCACGACTCTATGCGTATGTGCGGCGGTATATAAGCTTACGCGGCATCTCATCGATCGATCGATCCTCGCATTACACATATATTAGTTGGCGAACTCATGGAGAACTCGTTCGTACAGGAGACGGTATACCGGGTACAATCGTCGTGCGGGTCGGTAGCAATCGGCCAGATTTGGGGACAAATCCAGTTTGCAACAGATACACCGGTCCTCTAGAAGAAGGACATCCACTATTCCTTCCTTGCAATCCGCCGATGCCTGGAGCATTCGTTTCCGTACACTTGGAAGCGGCTACGCAAACACCAATACCGGTGCAATTGTCTCTTTGCGAGGCATTCGTCTACACCGATCAGGCACTGCCGATCGAGAGATGTCCTCAATTCAGAGACCAGCCGCCGGGTTCGACGGCGGCTTACAATGGGAAATGCTACATATTCTATAACCGACAGCCTCTCATCTTCAGGGAAGCACTGGCTTTCTGCCGAGCGCGTGGCGGTACCCTAGTAGACGAAAGTAACCCCGCGCTGCAAGGTTTTATCTCTTGGGAACTTTGGAGGCGGCACAGGTACCCACGGTCAGACCGAACGATTTTCTCCCTACTTTTCGTCCCGCATATGAAGAGTAACTTTTTCACAATCACTTCTATTCAGGAGCGACACTTCGAGTCAATACTGGATGGGTGCGGTAAGGGATCAAAAAGATCGCACGGTATGGAGGTGGACTGGAAGTGGCGAAGAAGTGTCGGTGTCTTTCTGGAGTCTACCTCAGGGAACCGAAGAGGATTGTGCTCGATACGATGGTAGTAAGGGATGGCTTTGGTCCGATACACACTGCACAGCCCGTCTCAACTTCATCTGTCAGCATCGTAAGTATTACTTTTTCGCCCGGTAAGAGATGAACGCGCCTGGTACGAACCAAGACAGCGATGTAAGATCACAGAGAACGCATGCTTTTTAGAACCACGAGCGTGTGGTCGCCCTGAACAGCCAGCTAACTCGACGATGGTCGTCATCAGTCCTGCAGACCGGAATCCTGAGAGTGCTTACGAAGTTGGTGCTACCGTTGAGTATACTTGTAATGCGGGTAGTCTTCTTATTGGACCGACTACCCGTACCTGCCTGGATACGGGATTCTACAACGAGTTTCCGCCAGTGTGCAAAAGTAAGAGCGTCTGGCAAAACAAGTTATTCATCCTAGACCCATATAAACCTGTCTTCTGCCTGACACTAGAATATGAACCTTCGCTATATCGTCGTTCCAGGTATCGAATGCGGTTATCCTGCCAGTATAAAGCACGGGGGATATACACTTATTAACAATACAGTAAGCTATCTGAGTCAGGTACTATACTCGTGCGAAGATGGTTACGAGATGACCGGTAAGTGTAGGAGAACGAAAAATAGACGATACGCATTAGTACTCGTGCGACTTTAGCCTGAATCGAGATTTTTTCCTGGCAGGTCGGGCACGTTTAACTTGCGATATCGATGAACGTTGGAACGGGCCCCCGCCCCGTTGCGAGCCAATACGCTGCGATCCACCTACTGCCGTAGCTCACAGCTACGTCCAAGTCGACGAAATCGACGAGAGCGAAGTATTGACGACAAAGAATTCCTTCAACAGAAGCCTACTAGTCGGCAGCATCGTTACTTACACCTGTGAGAAGAACTACAGACTAACTGGTTTCAGGCAAATCCTATGCCTGTCGACAGGATCGTACGATCACGCAGCGCCTACGTGTATCGGTAATGATCATTTCCGCAATTAATCTGTCGTCGACGTGAGAACGGTAAGATCACTCGCTTATTTTCCGTTACAGAGGAACCCCGCACTACTGTAACGCTACCTCCTCGACCGACAGTTCGGCCATCCACTACTAGAAGCAGACCATTTCCACCACCTAGAGTTCGATTGACGGTAACACCTACCGCTACTACGAGCACAACGACTATTTTACCAACTCGTAAGGGCCCTAATACCGCTGAGCTTCCGGCAACAGTCAAGGAAACGATTCCAAAGAAACCAACGATCGGCCTGCAAAGACCCATACCACCGGCAACGATCTATTCTGACGACAGAAGCGATCATCCGCAGGACAATGAAATCTCCGGCAGTGGAGTTGATCACGCTCAGGCCGGAGTCGGTGCAGGAGTTCCCGAACCGTCGGGACCTTTTCGCGTCGAGAGTGCTGACCAACCGAACAACACTCACCAGGCAAAGCTTAATCTAGGAGCAGTCATCGCTCTCGGAGTCTTTGGCGGTTTCGTCTTTCTAGCGGCCGTTATCACGACGGTTGTCATACTGATCCGCAGGTAACTGTCATTCATTCAACGATAGACTGAGGACAGTCGCGTTACTATGCCTATGTGTGTACATTCTCTCTCTTTCTCTCCCTCTCTCTCTCTTTCGCTCATCTTATCTCTAGAGAAAGAAGCATTCGCCACAGTACTAAGTCATTGTAACTTGTCAGTCTCTCCGGATGCTTTTTTAAGGCGTAATCATGTAGATGTTATTGATTGGTAATGCGTGTTAGCGACGCAAGTGTAGAACGCGGCTTGTAAAGAAAGTAATAGACAGAGGAGAAGCGTATTAACACTGAGCTCGTTTGCGTTGCGGTGGTTAGCGGCAGTGGCAGCGTCAGAGGAAGGCGCCGCAGGGGGCTCGGTGGGGTTGGTGCGTTGAGGGGAGGCGGTAGTGGTGGCCTTGGAAGGTGTGACACCGGAATGCCCTCGCGTTGGTATACTCTACTGGCGCTGCCCTTCCCCGACCAGCACCTGGGGCGCCGCGACCTTACAGCTCGCCGCGGCAGCGATCATCCTTACTCCTTCACCCTATCGGCAGCTCATCGGGCCGGCTACTTCTCGAACCCCTCTATCTAGACTTAAAAAAAGAAAGAAAAACAAAAAAAGCCCCACCGCTACCACCACGACCAAAAACACCCAACTACCCTCCACGCAACCATCGCCCAACCACCGCCCAACCACCGACATCAACCATCACCATGTACCACCGCAACTGCCCTGCGCCACCCTCGCGAGTGATTCTAGTCAAAGGTAAACGAGCAAAGGTTTCTCTACAATGCACTTCTAGCGTGTAGCTCGTTCACCCTTCAGATTACGTCCTACCCTTCAAACGCTTTGTATATCACACGGCTGCGTCATCTGTCTCTACTTCTATCTTTCCGTGTTCCGTTCACGTTTCAACACTTTCGAAGCTTGTGGCGATTGAATTTTTCTTACGTGCACACCCGGTTCTACGGTCAACTTGCTTTTTTATGCGACGCACAGTGAATAATCGCGGTAACCGTTATTGTCTATCTAACTGTCCTTCTGGCACGTCCACCTTCTAATCTTAAACGTCTTTCTCCTTTATTCTTCGGTGTGTAACGTGCGTAACATTCTTCTTTGGACTAGTCGCCGGTAACTAGGGGTCTGTAATTGGAAAATGGAAAGAGCGACGAAGAAATGATTGTCGATCGACATAGATGAAAGAGCAACGTGGAGCAGGGAAGTCGGAGCAGAGGCTAGCTATTAAAGTTGAACTTTGTCCGTTCGTTTAGGAACCGCGGGAGAAGCAGTAAGCATTATCGCCACCGTGCATCGCCTGACTGCAATACAGTGGCTAGTTTCGACAGTAGTTTCTCAGAAAGCCGGGGGGGTCTGAGTCGATACTATCGCCAGGCCTGGGAAAATCTGCATGAGAGCGCCGGTCATAAGGGCAACCATCCACCTCTACGCCGTAAGGAAACGTTGGATGAACCAGGATACCGAGAAAACTTCCGTGGCAACAACACTGAACGGGATGGTTCGGAGTTAGTTGTTAGCGATGTCGCCGCCTATCCGTCGAGTAAGCACGCGAGCATCTCCGACAAGAAGCGTCACCATCACCATCATCATCATCATCACGGCAACTCTACACCCGAATGGAGACACGCGCAGACTCATCACAGATACTGAGCCTACTTCTGCCTCCGCTCTCTCTCAAAATCTCTGTCACGTTGAACGAAGAGAGGCACGAAGGGAGGGAGAAATTCGCTCGGCTTTGCAAACCTAACGAAATATTTCTCGCGAACAATGAACAATCCTCCGTGCTGACCGCTCTGTCACGGCGTCAAATACTTGTAGTCACGTTGTTACGCAATGTAAATATTATATACATCCTAGTGCTAATAAGAATAACGATGTAGATCTTTGCTGGTGTAAAGAGATTAGAAACTGGTCAGAGGACATGCCAAAAAGCAGAGAAGTAATATATAATTACGATCAAACATCATTTAAGATATTCGCGAGTTTGTTATAATATCGTTACGATAATTTATCCTATAGAGAATCAATTTATACGTACAATTTACAATGCTAAAATCGGCCATGGGTACCTTGGCCTCGCCTTAAAGAGATCGGTCGATTTTTGCGAAAAAATCTTACTCACCGGATAAACGTAAATTAAGGGAAGGCCGATGTTACGCATGCCAGAATCAAAAAGCCGATTTATTAGTCGCGACATTCCTGAAAATTATATATCAGGTTGCATGTAGTGTGCTCTAAATTGCTATTGTATCTTGTGGGGTACACTCGAATATCACGAGAAACAAATTAATTAAGTTTTTATCGACTGAACTAAGCTATCGAACATTTTGTATATGTATTTATTTTGCAATTCCATAATTGAAAGTAAATTATAATAGTGCCATTTTCGGCAAACGCATTTAGTTTAATGAAGAAGCGTTCAGACGAGAGCGCCTAGTAGGATATACTTGAAAGATTTGAAATAATGATATGAGTATATCGTTGCGTTTAATTCAATCGTTTTATGCATCCTTTAATATAAATGCATCTATGCAATTATAATAGAAAACGCGTTCTAGCTCATATTCAAGAAATAGCAGAAATTATATGTATAGTATCGGAGATATATGTATATTTTGTAAAAATAAAAAAAAAATAGCAAAGAAATATTTTATCTGTAATATTTATGAACCGTCTCATTCGTTTACGATACATATTAGCAAATAAACTGTTGTTTAAATTCACTTTTGAGTAACTATTTATCTTGGGAAGCCCACAAACGCGCAAATGATCCTTGCAATCGGTAACGTAAAAACGTGTATGTATATATATATCAAATAACAAGACATAAAGAAATGATATAATCTGCAATAAACTCGGATAGACAAGCCATCGTAATATAATGGAAACTTAGTGTGAGGAATGAAATATAATATAAAAATACGCGTATATTATAAATTCAGTATGAACTCCAACAAGGAAAATCAGTAAAATGTAAGGGTGACATTTTAAAGAGACCATCCAATTACAATCCCAATAACGATTCAAATGAACCGTTTTGTTTACATTACATTTGTATGATTCTACAGTAACATTAGAATTTTATTAGAATAACAACCGATATGTCGCAGGTATGTTAAAGGAAGTTTTATTAACACTAGATTGCCCGAGATTTCTTGTATACCTATATTGCCCAAAAACAGTCGAAATGACTGCATTGTGAAAAAATAACAAATATGTAAAGAAATTTGTTTAAAATTAATTTTTAATATTTTTTATGTTATTTACAGTTATATAACAGGTTATTAGTAAATATTAACTGTACATATTGACTGTTTTCAATGAACTTAACCCATATTTCCGAAAGCAAGGCAAATTTATTTGATTGTAGGCGCCTACTGCATTCTGTTCTTTTGTCAAAATGAATAAATCGTAGGATTTGCTTGAACTTTTCTCTGGCCATAGTTTTTCTAAAAGATTCGGGACCCCACTTCGCTGACCATAAATAACTCAATTTAAAATTTCTTATTGTTATTGTAAAAGCTCCACGAGCATATAGAATCCCAATAAATGCACGTATTTCCGGTAATGATATTGTCCAACCGTTCCGCAAAATTCGGCGACATTCTTCTGTGCACTTTCTTATATGTTTGATAATATAGTTATCTATTATCAACGATAATGCACTGATAAGATTATCTGCCACAATGTTCCTTTTTGCGTAGCCTGTTGGCCCTTTCACACTCTTGAAAATACAAGCAGATGGTATCCTTCCAGGAATACCACCTTCGTCAATTTTTGTCCACACAGTACCATCAGCAGCTGTTTTGACCTCCTGAAACGTATTTTCAGTTTCTTCATCAGAATCTGAACTAGTTAGCACCCTACACATTTTCCTGGGCATATTGATGACACTTTCATTTTTATCATTGGTGATCGACTCTTCATCACTATCTTCAGCGTCAGATGTTTCACTTTGAATATAATCCGCTTCATCTTCAGATGATAGTTCAGAATTTGTTGCATTTAATTCTATATCGGAGCACTCTTCACTTATGTTCGTTAGCTTTTCCAAGAACTCATTTCTGTTCGACATTTTTTTCATAAAGTTAGGGCGCAAAAGAAATAAAATAAACAACTTGTTAGAACAACACTTTATAAAGATTCGAATAACTCGTACTACTTTAGCTTATTGAGCAACTGACGCTTATCAAGTATATGCCCAAATCGACAATTTATCATGCATCATATTTCAATACAAAGCCGGACAGGTCATATAAGAAATTTACTCAATTCAATAAATAAAAATCTTTTGATTATTTAAAATTTACCAAGCAGTCAAAATGACTGCTTCTGGGCAATATAGGTATAACACATATATATATACGGAAATAAAGGAGGGCGGAAGTAACTACAATTATTCATAAACCCATTTATATGTTATAGAAAAAGTCACCAAATTCTAAGAAATTGTGTCATCAATTTCATAATTGTTTTTCTAATTGAAATTAAAAAACAGTCAAAATGACTGCCTTGGGCAATCTAGTGTTAAAAGAATTGTAGATTGTTTATCGCGAGAACTAACCTGCTCTAATTCGATTCCTGCCACCATCGACGAGAAACTACACTGCGGGTGAGGTTATAGCAATTGTTAGTTCCGCCGTTACGCATATAGAGGCCGGTTTGGTCGTCGCCAATTTTTCAATCAGTCGGTATTTCAGGTCTGGCATTATAAATTTCCATACGATTGTTGCTCTAGCCTTAAACTTTATCTATGATCGCAGGTCCATAACTTTAGAATAGAGCGGAAAGTTTGCAAGTTTGCCATTTTTAAATTCGTTCCAAGGCAAAAACAAAGTAATCAGTAATTATTAAAAAAAATGTATGTTTATTTGTATTCTACACTACGTAATGTCCAAAAGCTTATTAGGCATACAAGCTGTTTGGCATACCTGATACAATAATGTAGACCCATCGTTCGATACACGCGCGAACATTATTATAACGTAAGGAAATTATTTAACACCATGTAATATTACGTAATATCACATAAAAGATCACAGCATATGCAAATTCAATTTTTGAGCCACTTTCCAATTAAAGCACCAACTTTTGCTCTAGCTTCTTGTAATTGGGGTATGTCATCTTTTGACGGTGGATACATATTTGCACAATGTGCTGTGCCATCAATGTATATGGAAGGTGCTTCAGGATTAGTTGAATTTGTTATCCCTAGGACATGCCAAGGATCGACAGACCCATGAACAAATACAACGTTCGTCACTTTAAGATGCAAAGCTCCGTAAAGTACGTTTGTTCGTTCAACAGCGGTGTTGAGTAAGTTTAAATTATATCTAGGTCCAAAGATATCAGTACATTGTCGAACAAAGAAGTCCACTGGAAAGGTTTCACTGAATAAGTTAGGTCGAGCTGTAGACGTTTGGAAGAATCCAAATTCCGTACATGTTTGATACATCCATTGACGACCTGCAATGATTATCTGCGTATATATCGTATTACAATTTAATCATTCTAACGAAGTATTACGCGACGATTATAAATCAAAGTGTTACCTCCTTCTGCTTGCTCACTGATCCAAGTAACGTTCCTCATTTCGTGAATCATCTTACCGTATCTAAAATCTAGGCATTTTTCTTTATTAGCATTTAATATCATGCTGCTTATTAAGGCAAGACGATCGATAGGTAGGCCCCTTTTCTCATCTACCAAGATATCACAAACTGTGTCAACCGTAAAATTAGCACTGTTGGAGTTATTGCGATTATCCTTGTTATACTGGACTATGCCAGCAAAATTACTTGCCAATGTTTCATAAAGATTTGATATGTCTACACGTTTTGTATGACCGGGATCAATAGGATCGCATAATCTAGAAAATAAACATTTTTATAGCGTCAAACGGTATTGTCAGAAGTGTACGTACAGAAAATTACATACAGAAATTTCTTTACTATTCCTTGCTGCCCGATGGGATGCCTTAGCATAATATGGAATTGGCGATTTGCAGCTGCAACTACATCTACGCATGCTTGAGAATGCTGCTTTAAAGCACTTTCCACCACAATATAGTATTCTGCAATTAACAACTATCGCATTATTTTACTAGTTTTGAAAAGAAATGTTTCACATACTTACGCTGGAAATCGATTTCCGCAAGAAGTGGGCCACTCGTTGATACAGCTCCGTATACAATGTGAGGATATTTGGCCCGCGCCCAAGCTGCTAACGACCCGGCGTAAGATCCTCCAAATACGATCCATTTAGTGTTATTAGACATCTTAGAAGCGTCGTTCACATTCGAAATAAAATATGCTAAATCTGCTAAAGCTTGTTCAGAGCTCAAGTACACCAAGTTTTTCACACTCAAGTCACTGTGACAAGACGTCGATGTCAGTACAAAGGGCAGCGGTCAATTTAAAGAGAAGACTTTTAAAATAGAATAAGACGTACGAAGTTGGATGGCTCTTTCCATAAAAACGATGTTCCACTAAAAAGCACATGGCCCCAAACTTTTTTGCATATTCTATCCACTCTCCTTCTACCATCCACTTGGGATTAGCAGGTCCTTCACCTCCGATCATAAGAAACATAGGACCTCCTTGTTTGTAAAACTTTGAGTTGACAAAGTACCTCTGTGTTGTAAAATAGAAAATTAGTGCATTCAAAGTATGTTGTGAAAGAGGGGAAATATATTTGTTTTACTTGTTGCCAAACGCGTGCGTCGGTGGGGTTAAAATGATCCAGTGACTGATTGAACCATTTTTCTTTAGGAAGCTTGTATTCCGCAGATAAAACTGGAGCACCTAAGTTTCCATGTTTACTTCTGCCTCTCATAAAATTGCGCCATGCAGTACCAGTATTCATTACACCTATCACAACTGCCAGGAATAGTAGGATTCGCATTTTCATAGACTTATAAAGAACTGATTCAACCTGCAAGCAACATTGTTATCATTCTCGATCGTATAGTACGAATAATAGAACGAGAGAATGGAAAAGAAACTTGAACGCGTCGATTATTGATTATCTTTAAAAAAAAAGAAAAAAGAACCGCTTTCTGAGAAATGAGAAAATTGTTTAACGTTAATGTTATAGAAATACAATGACTCACCGAGCTTCAAAACGATCGTATTCCGTTGCTCAGCTGATGTGACCTAGGGTATCGCTAATCCAGCCCCAATGACGGGTTTAAATACAAATAACTGACAAGGGGGGTATCATTCGAATAAATATATGAGGACGTTGGAAAGTGGTGCTCAAAGCATTCGACGAGTGGGCACGGTCAAACAATGGAAGAGGTTCTTTGCGGATGCACCTTACGCATATTAGTTTAAAATAAAGAAGAGCATGTACTGTCGCCTCTCGAGTGGGGCTTGCCGTCGATCACGCAAGTCAGATGTTAAGCAAGTGATATTAAGCAACTGTTCAACTAACAATCGAAAATGAACCCTTCTTTCGTTCGCGCAAAACAATTAGAAAATGAAAAGTAGTCTCAACTAATTATAGAACGTTTGCAATGCTTTTGCTACAGTTTTCTTTCAAGTTGATAAGTGTCAATGAGCCTACGCACTCGCGTAGCATTTACGTCCTCTTTGTCGATTTTCTCTCGCTTTGAACCGCGAAACTTCATAGAAAACTAGCCGTATATTGTTCATATTTTTCCGGGCTTGTCATTAAGATAATTCAAGCGATAACATTAGAATTCTTGTTTCATTTAGTAACTACCATTCGCCAGTTGGCTCTGCTACGACTGAACAATGTAAATAATTTTATCTTGCCAGCGACAAATATTTATCACAAAGCATATGTACGGATAAAGTGTTTGATCAGCGTTGCCGACAAAGCCTCTGCGAACGACTATAAATGTCGTTTGTAACCTCACTTGGAGTTTAATCCGCAGAAGGTAAGCGCGGAGATAATGTCGAATTCTCGCTGTCTGAACAACTTAACAACTGTCATTGCACGTACTTTTTATAATATTTAATGTTCGCCCAGTCGCAACGCCTTCAGCTTTTTGTTGCAGCATTTCCTATCGACGTAATTATTTTTCTTGCATTTTTCCAGTGAATCGTTAAGACTGGTGTGTCTTTCTTTAAGTTCTGTCTATACAAATTAATGAACGTGCTATTATACACTTCCTGAGGCTAGCGACTTAACGAGCTATCAAATATGAATTGATTACGAAAGGGAGTCATTGTTTTATAGTGCAGCATTCCGATAAAGACTAAAAAATGAAGTTCGCAGAACATTTATCTGCACACATTACGCCTGAATGGCGTAAACAATATATCAGCTATGAGGTCAGTACACTTTAGAGCACTTACTTCGATTTGCGCTTGCGCAGCGTTCGATGACACTGTTCAACATATATCGGAGACTTAACTTTACTGAAATTACCTTATAGACTATAAATTAATATAATCATCTTGAATTAACAGGAGATGAAGGCAATGCTTTATACGGCTGTAGAGGAGGCACCTTCAGCTGAAAGTGTCGAACCAGAAGTTATATCCCGACACTTTGCTTCATTCGACGAGGTGTTCTTCACATTCTGTGACCGCGAATTGAAAAAGATTAATACTTTCTATTCGGGTGAGACATATGAATACAAGCGAAATGTCCTTGTATCGCAGGACACTACATTTATGAGAATATTGCTTTTATGTAGAGAAGTTGGCAGAGGCAACCAGGAAGTATGCTGCTCTGCAAAGCGAATTAAAAACTGCGTTAGAGCTGCAGCAAGGCGGAGGAAAGAACAAGGGAAGAGCTAATATGAAACCAGTCTTGCCTACAAGAAAATTAAGAGAACTGAAGTTAGCTTTCTCAGAATTCTACTTATCTCTAATACTTCTTCAAAATTATCAAAACTTGAATTACACTGGTTTCCGAAAAATATTAAAAAAACATGACAAGGTATAGGAATCTCCCAGTCGGCCAACTTACTTGATCCCGTGATTCATTTTTAATTGATCCCGTGAATTCTAGAGAGTTAGGCTGAAACTCTGATAATGTCCCTATCATTGAATCCCTGAAGCGACAATCAATATTCTTTGTTCAAGTAACTGTTGAAAATCGTTATCGTTACTCCATAATATAGGTGATGTATTTAAACGCAATTATCCTATTTCAGTTGCTATCGGTAGATTCCGGCTCAAAATGGAGAGTGGAATGTGTGGAAACGTCACATTTTTATACTTCAAAGGATATAGATAAGCTTATACAAGAAACAGAAGCTACTGTGACGAATGAACTGGAGGGAGGAGACAGACAACGTGCCATGAAACGCCTCCGAGTTCCTCCTCTTGGAGAACATCAAAGTCCGTGGACTACGTTTAAAGTGGGATTGTTTTCCGGTAGCTTTATTGTCTTGTTCGTGGCAGTTGTACTTTCAGGTAATTTGCGGAAAACAGACACGCAGATCGCACTTGTACGACAGCTTCTTTGATGGACTTTTCCTTTGCAGCGATATTCCACGATGGCGGTGAAAATCTTAAAATTGCATTTCGCCTGTACAGAGGTCCGCTACTTATTATCCAGTTCTTATTTCTTATTGGAGTTAACGTGTACGGCTGGAGATCTTCCGGAGTAAATCACGTTCTTATATTTGAATTGGATCCTCGAAATCACCTTTCAGAGCAGCATCTGATGGAACTAGCTGCGGTCCTTGGCGTTGTCTGGACACTAAGTTTACTAAGTTTTTTATACAGCGCAAGTCTCAGTATTCCTCCATACGTGAATCCGTTAGCATTGGTCTGCATTATGCTAGCGTTTCTTCTTAATCCGTTACGTATGTTTCGCCACGAAGCCCGCTTCTGGTTGCTTAAAATTGTCGTAAGTGATCTCTTCTGTTTGCGCTGCAACGATGTATTTTTTCTATGCCTATACGACTTTACTTACTAAACTTACTTTTTCAGGGTCGCGTTCTCATCTCCCCGTTTGCGTACGTTAATTTTGCCGATTTCTGGCTGGCAGACCAGTTGAACAGTTTAGCCACAGCATTGTTAGACTTTCATTTTTTAACGTGTTTTTACATTACAAACGGTAATTGGTTGGAAGCGGGTAATACGACACAATGCATGTCAGGTTCACTTATTGTTAGGCCGGTCGTAAGCTGCCTGCCAGCTTGGTTCCGTTTCGCACAATGTGTTCGTCGATATCGCGATTCCAAAGAGGCCTTCCCACACCTGGTTAATGCAGGAAAATATTCAACGACCTTCCTTGTCGTCACAGCTAACACTTTGTGCGCGTACTACGCAGGTATTGCTAATATAATCTATCTAACTTGAGTTCTTTGAAAAAATATTTCAGTTCAATTCTGATGATATAATATGAACATTTTATGTATATTTTGCAGCGGAGTATAAGAATCGTTGGGAGAATCCGTGGTTGTGGCTGTGGGTAGCGAGTTGCCTTATTAATTCAATATATTCGTACACTTGGGATTTGAAAATGGATTGGGGACTGTTAGATAGTAACGCTGGCGAAAACAAATTTCTGCGTGAAGAAGTCGTTTATTCTGCAGCAGTAAGCCCCTAGACCTTTTCAACAAGTCTATCAGTGTTACGGCAGAACGATATCGTGGCAGTGACTGACACGAATATTATCTGTTCAGGGATTCTATTATTTTGCCATCATAGAAGACTTTATTCTGAGATTCGTATGGGTGGCAAGCTTTGTGCTGACTGAGGGCGGATACGTTTCCGGTGACTTGATGACATCTATAGTAGCTCCGCTCGAGGTCTTCAGGTACTAACGTTTCCACTTATTTTCTTCTTTTTCATTTCTTGCTTAAGATCTCTCGCAACATTTTAATATGTTATTTCGGAGGCGGTTCATCTGGAACTTCTTTCGATTGGAGAACGAGCATCTGAACAACTGTGGTAAATTTCGTGCTGTACGCGACATATCGATAGCTCCTATAGAAAGTTCAGATCAAACTCAAATCTTGCGTATGATGGATGACGACAATGGTGTACTTAATAGAGGTAAGCGTAAGGGTGGCGGTAAGAAGCAGAGCAACGTGAAAGAAGATAAACGAGCTTTACTTAAAGAGGAGACGATTGACATTGATATATCCAATGCTAGTTGAGACTAGTCCATAGAATTTACCATTCGAAGGTAGCTGCTCCTTTTTATAAGCGACTTTGTACAAATGATCGATTACTCTCTGGATTAATATTTCCGGCTGAAGGCTGTAAACGTCGAATTGTTTCAGTGTCTTTTACAACGCTCTTGTCTAAGTACTCTTTAAAATTGTGCATGCCGGATAGAGAGTCTTCCAATATAGTAAAAATGTTCCACTGGCACTTTACAATGTAGAAAAAAAGTTATCTTGGACTTTATAGCCTTCAGCCAAGTACAAGTATGTAGCTATTCTTTTGCGCATAACGCATAACGAACGTAAGTGTAAATAATACGAGTAAAAGTCAGGACGATAATAACAAAGTAGAGAATCATTCCGGTATGGGCACACGACTTTCACGCTCATATCATACGCGATAAAGGAGAAAAAGTCTGCTGCTAGTAAGGCTTATGTAAGATTCCTTGCAAAGTGACCACGTCAATGATTAGAGGATTAAGACAGCAAAAGGATGATTATTAATACACAAATAAAGATATGGCAGCAGTTTTTAGTAGTTTTCTAGTATTTATATTGATATAGAAGAAGGCATTTCTATTTGAAAAAGAGTATTACCCTCTGCGGCTATTTAAATCTATTCTGCGATTTTTTACTGTCCTGCAACATAGAGACAATTTAGCAATAAATTTCAGAATGTATTCCTAACGTTACGTACGCTAGTAAAAACTATATCTTACTTATTGTTTTTGTTCGGCTATCGGGGTTGTGATTGCAGTTGCAAATATGAGTGTGGCAATCCGATGTATGAGGTACGTCTCGTGAATTGCTGATTTATTTTCTTTATTCTAAATATGTTCCATTGCAATCGCAATTAGCCAAATTGTTAAGAATCTATAAGAGTTTAGTAGCGTAGAGATATCGTTAAAACGTATATTACGGCAGCGACGTATCAGTACTTGAAAATATCTTGGTACATATTTTGTTTTCTCTGATGTAGCGTAAATGATTGCGCATTCAGCCAATTAATGACTCACGCTGTACGAATTACTGCCGTATAAAAGCAACAAAATGGGACAAAGCGCTGACATAGCTTTGTGTGGTCAGTTATTTGTTATGTTGCAACAGTTACCAGTTGGTATTTCTCCATTCGCAATCTAGAAGAAATTATGTCGTTACCTGTGAAGTGTATATGTCCTAAAGATTATGATCCGATGATTGTGATGATTTTATACGTATTTTTATATACTTTCTTATATAAATAATCATAATCGACGGAGAATATTTCAGATAAAGATGCCACATATTTTTATAATCCTTGTACACCATATTGACGTACATAAAGTGTACGTACACCTTCCCTCAAGTGTCCATATTGCGCGGATGTGCATGCATTCATTTGTATCAATTATATCATCTGTACAGTATACTGTTGTACACGATAGGCAAGCGCCAATAAAATAACAATTGCAATGCGCGTACATATATTGCCGGTTTTTTCTTGTGTCGTTTGGTGGAAGAAAAAAGCAGTGATAAAAGTCAGTTTTGCGAATATCGCTTTCATTGACAACACGACCCGGAATTCTTGTTTTTCGACCAATATCTCGCAGACAATGACATATTAGGTTCTTTGTGTGACACGACTACTATTCGTTGTGCCATTTTTTCACGGGAAGTAGAACGAATATTTGTGTTTTTACATACCAGAAATACTGAAGGTTTCGCCAGGAACAAAAGGCTACAGTACAAATGTCGTTTCATTCAGAATTTTAATAAAATGTTCCTTATCAATACATAATTTTACGCGTCGACGATAATATTATTATAACATAATACAGCGGCAATGCTCTAACGACATAACAGGTAATGAACATATCTATTATAGTAATCATCGCGTTATCATAATCTCTGATAACAATTAGCCGTAACAACGAGAAGGAGAATAATGATAATTCGCATAATTATATGTGTACTGTACAACGCTCGGTTGCGCCAACTACTAGCGCAACACGATAAGTCTCTCCGTGTCTCTTGCGCCCCGGACGCACGTGCAAAATCAAAGACGCACCTTTATTGCTTCAGAATGTGCCGGCGCAATCGACTTTTCGAGCGCTAGACTCCTTCAAAGATGATCTCTCTGATAACGCAATGGTACTGTGCACCAAATTAATATCAATCGTAAATATATACAATCTTAAGGTCAAAGGAAGTTCAGGTTTGAGAGGAGACTTGAACGTTCGTTACGTTCTATGCTATTAGCATTTCGAATGTATGCACGCGTAATTTCATATGTACGTGCTACTAAACAGTTATGCCTACAGTAGATAGCTAATTGTATATATATGTCTTTGATCGGCACAACGTGATAAGAGAATATCTCGCTGATGCTTGGACATCGTTGACTATACGCTACCGTGTTCAACTTTCTATTACGTGTCTATAGGCTACTTTGCTGAATTTCTCACGTATATATAATATGTATTATCTAAGCATAAGTAAACTCGCACTACTTAAAATTACATTCGTGGGACAGTTTTTTCGCTAGCGGAATAAAAACGGGTGTAGATCAAACGCACACACTCTATACTTGAGATTGCGAGTCCACGAACTGAATATGTCGCATATAATAAAACAACACCGCGCGCATACGATTGCCCTATCCCCGACGAAGCTAATTACATTTTGTAAAAATCTTTCGGATTGGTGTCAATTTAGACTCTGAATGATAACTAAGTGACACTGTCGATTAGGAGCAATCGTTAGGAACGCATCTATCAGCAGTCGGTAGAAAATGACGAATTGACCGGTAGAACGGGTTTCACTTGTTTCTCCGCGTAGAAGAGAAGTCGCAATGAAAATACAGCGGTGGCGACAGCGGAACAATAAAATAACAGAGACGACAAAGAAGCAGCGACTGTCGTTACCCGTCTCGTGTATAAATAGAGAGAACCCTGGGAGTCGAGAGCCTGTAGGGACAGGATTCTCATGAATTACTTGTCCAGCTTCTTGCAAGTAGTCCCGTAAATAACGCCGAGGGGAAAAGTGGTTGAACGCCAGAGGTCCTTCATCGAAGGATGAGTTTCTTCATAAAAATAATGGCATCCTGGACGTATCAGTTGAACAAATTGGATATTTGTATTCTAATATTTAGACCCTGATTAGCGTTATGACAAACTGATGTGACGTTCTCGAAGCGGGGATGAAGAAAGTGTGAAAATACTTTGCTGCGATCGATTGCAATTTTCATCCAAGTTATGCGCGCGATGCGAGAGGATAGTTAAACGAGAATGACGCGATTATGAATATTCTGCGTGTGCGGAGTTGAACGGAAGCGTCGTTTGAATTGTTAGACACGCGGGACAGGTGCGCGTTCACTGCCAGGAAAGGTCGACACTTGAACTCGCCGTCGGGGTCGAGTGGCCGGCCGGTCAGAGTCGTCTAATTCTTCACTTGTCTTCTTCTTGGAGCATGCCTGCTGCGCCACTGCCAGAAGAATATTTTACTTCGTAGCTTCCTCGTTGATTGGAAGAAATTCATGATGGATCGTGAAACGAAGAGATATAGTACGTCCTCTGTATCACGACACTTCCCGTGCACCTTCAACTAACTGTTACGGAATACGCCGCCACTTCATCGTGGAGGGCAATAGAATTCGCTTAATTCAGAGCGATGCATTGACAGTTCAGAGAATCTACGAGCACCGAAGGCACTGCCCTCGACGAAGACGATGATTCGTGTGTCCTCAAGGAGCATCGATAACTGCCTGCGCTTCGGGGAGCGCCGCAGGGAACCCAGAGACCGACAGAACGACGCAGAATCTCAATGAGAAGACGTTCAATGAGAAAAACGGAAATATAGGATCGTTGCTGCGATGACAGAAGAAACGGTGTGTCGATGAACCGCCAAAGGGGGAAGAATTTTTCTGCTTCTGATCCTGAGGCCGTTCGATCGGTACTAAGAGTTTGCAATTGAATGAGGAATCGAAGGTATTGATTGAGCCGCTCCGTACTCGATGTATCTGCTTGTTGCATCCTTCCTCACAAATGTGTAACGATAATGTCGTCATCGAGATCATCCTTTTCGTCATCGGTTTCCTCCGGTTGATTGGTCTCGGCCGCAGCCTGCGCGGCCTTCGGATCTTCGGCAATAGCCTTGAGCCTCCTCTGTTTGCGCCTGTGTAATACCTCGACAACAGCATATCCCGTCGTACCCAGTATTAATACCGTCAGCATCACGTAGAGCTTCATGCGGGCGCACAGGTGCGTGCTGTATGCGTAGGCGATCACGAACCCGGCGCTCTCCCATAGCCGGTAGTTAGAGAATGCAGCCTCCTTATGGCGCCTGAATAATGTCCCGTATAAACCTGCCAACCGATAACACCATTCTTATTTTTACATTTTTCCAACTTTCACGTGAAATAATTGCCAGATGGATAGATGGATTCAATAATTATTATTTCGGAGTTGTAAAAAGATAATTGTATTTCGTGTGGCAGTCAATAGTGTAACTTCACACTATGGATGTCTATCCACAATCACACCGTGTCCCTGTAGCGCAGAGGATAGCGCGTTGGACTTCTAATCCAAAGGTCGTGGGTTCGATTCCCACCAGGGATGAAAAATTGGAAAGGTGGTGAAGAGGGAGAAAAGTTTTAAACAAGAGCGGAAGGGAGGAAGTTGTACTGAAACAAAACAAATAACCAACAACCAACCCCCAACCCCAGGCTTAACCTACCTACACCTATACCACCCAACCCCTTACGTATCCTACCCACCGACAACAACCCACAACAACACACTGTGCCAGATTCGCAGCCACATATTTCCCCGCCCTCTCCATACCATAATAAATATATTATATATTATGGGTGGTGTTGGCTGTTCTTTGAATAGTTTTTTTTTTATTCATTTAGATTTACTATTAATGGATATGTCGGCTGCTGAGGAGACAAATCGTACAGCATGCGGAAAGCATCCTTGACCCATCGTCTCTCGTTAGAGCATGAACGCATAATTGCAATAATGATCGCGAACAAACGACTCAAGATCTCCCAACGACGCGCGATTCAGTCGGCGACTTCGAAGAGGAAGAACCGACGGGTAAATATGGGAAAGAAGGTGAGGCACGAGAGGATGCGTCAAGCTATTATAACGATAAGAATCTCCGTAAACACGCAACGAGAAATAACATGTCACTATGTTTTTGTCAACGCTTATGTCGAATTGTAAAACAGATAGCCGCAGTCTGCATAAAGCGCGTATCTGTTTTCTGCTATGTCCAGTTCGATAGTCCACTTCGATCTTTAACTGAATCCAGCAGAAGAAGTCTGATCAGAAGACGTCGATCGTCGCCGATTTGCATTACACTTCTGTTCTTAATTAATATAGCAACTTTCCAAAAATACGATTTTGTGCCAATAACAACTCTCAGCAATAATCAGTGGTAGCGTTCGCAATTAAGCAGGCTAATTATTTGAAGTAACGGCGCAACCTTGAAAGACTCTGTGATAATCAGTAAGTTGGAGCGGGAACGTGCTGAAAAATTGCAGGCGTTCAAAATATTGATACAAGTGTGCTCGTGCGAAAGATTAGTAATTCAAGCAGTCGTTTTCGGATAATAATGAAGAGGTAGCGATCGAAGCGAAATTTATCGTGTATTCCCTTCTATGACGCAAATCTGGAGAGTGCAACGTGTCCTCGTGCAATGCTTTTTTGAGACTCAACATCCGTATACTCGGAGGCCTCTCGAAGAGCTCGCTCGGCTTGTCGGCGACGTCATAAGAATCTTTGGCAAGTAAAACGCGCTTCACTATCCGTCCTTAACCTGCGTTTGATCGGTCACTGACCCTGACCGAACCCACCGAGAGACTCGTTTGAAACGTCAGTGCGCCCCATGGCTGAGGCAACTTACGTATTCGTAAGTCTCGGAAATTTTTTGCAATGCCGATCGGTGGATCAAGGATAATCTCAGCGAATTCTGCGCGAGAACCTGTCTGTATTCCACGCTCCGTTGACATCCGCTTCAGTGGACGGATAAATAAACGTCGTACAATTTCAGGTGTGCCTCCGGGCGTGAACGAGCTATCAGAATTCATAGATCCGGTTCCCACAACCACCAAAAAAACAATAAGAATCTGACTACGTATGTAAAAATCTGCCGACATCGGCGCCAGGCGCTGCCCTTGTCTCATCGTCAATAGCATATTCTCTGCGTACCCTAACTCAAGCGTTCAGACTTACCGTTTACTTGCGTCTGCCAGACGGCATCTCCGACACCCCACATGCCGGAAACGGTATAGAAGACATAAGGGTTATCAGGATGCGGCTTCCAGATGAGAAGGATCACGACTAAGCTGCCGTGAACCAAGGCTCCGAGTACCATCAATGGTTGTCTGCCGACAAATTTCATCAAGGAACCGAAGAGCAACGAGCAGCCGGCATTGACGACCCCAAAGCAGATCATCACGTAGCCTACACGGTGCACGCCCAGTGCGCACGAGATGTATGCCTGAAAAAGAATAACACAGTATTAATCGATGATAAATTAATCCCCGATAGGGCACCGTATCTCATTTTACTCTGGCAGAGTTCGAAGAATTCGATGGCCAGCGATATACGCGGAAGGCAGCGGTCAATTGAAACCGATATAATAAGGACTCGTCATTGATGCAAGACATACGACATTCGCAGTGTGCGCAGCTGTAAATAGAATCCTGAGAGATAATAGTGACCAAGAGCGTGAGACGATCGGAGAACCTTCCGCGCGTGGCCATCGGAAGTGATTTCTCAACACTGACAATAATAGGAGTACTGAGTAAAGAGAGGAAACGAGCCCATTCGAATCACGATCCGAGCCATTGTAATGACACGTTACGTTAGATATATATCTGCCACGGAAGAAGATTGTGATTTTCCGTGATGAAAAATAGGAGGTTGCGTTCGACGACAGAGAAACTTCATTGCTGACACAAATGGATACACCGCGCTGATTTTTCACAAAGTCCGAATCCTTTCTGACTTTCTCCAGGAAAGGATGTACGATATACCGTTATATGCGGAACGCTTTCAGAATATTTACACAATTCGGCCCCGCCCGAACGGTAGGATACTACGAGATTAAATTCTTTTCCGTGGCGACCATCGATCAATGTATTATCAAACGCCCTTATGCCCTTGTCCCAAATGAAACGACTGTAATTGAACGGTCAGTTTTCAAGAAGCAGGGTAAATGCTTTTTTTTGTTTTTGTATAACCAATTTCATACATGCTGGGACAGAGATGACGACGATTGAGCTTGTGACGTAAGTATCGATCACATCTTTCTTTCAGTCGGACAAACTGCAAACCGGTATCTTCCTGGCGAAGAAACGCTTGACCCCGAATCGGGACGAAGTAGCAAAATATTCCCTTTCAATTGATTTGTTATTACCGACAATCACTACTATCTGTGTGATTCTCCGCTGACTGCATTCAGTGGAAGTACAAATTTCATAGTCGTAGGGCAAATGTGCATTGACCCGTTCCAACGCGTGCTAAATATCGAAGAAACTTCGGAAGAGAAGTAAAGCATTTGCATATTCGAAAAATACGTTCGCACTCAACGTTTAACACAGAAACACGTAGAAACTCGGTTCGTCCACTCTGATCTTGCACGTCTCTGTTGGAGATAGTGCGATGTGCGTGTTAAAATTGACATTTTGCTGAATGAGCCGACTCATAGTCGTCGATAAGTTTCCGTACGATTCAACGCTCTTTCTAATATCGCTTGCTTTAGCGTACGCGTGCAGGTCGAATAAATCTGATTGTGCCATCTTGGCAGTTGAAGGCGATCAACTGGCGAACAAATTAAAGGGGGCTACGTCGACGTGATAACTCAATTAATGGCTGGGGATCAATCATAATCGATCGACGTAACGAGTCAACGAATGCGGTAAGCCGTTGATTTATGTTGCTCCAGCCGAGACACGACGTTGCCTGGAGCAAGACGATTCATCTGAAGCGCAATCATTTTACAGGTGCTCCTTAGCTGCATGAATGGTAAGTTTGGAAATAAATAAGTTGGAGGTGATAACGCGAGTCGAAAAAGTAGCTGTAAAGGAGTGAAAATAAGTTTGAGGAAAGTTGAGTCGACCTGTTGAGTTGGCCTGTAGAGGCGCCTGAATGCCCGAAGGCGCGCTCACGTGCATTCGCCTAAGAGACGCGTGTACGGGCACGCACCGGTATACGTGAAGAAGAAGTACTGGTACATAACATTCCACGTATGGAAGCGGTATCGCAAGATCGCCGCGAGAATAAGATCGTGAGCTATTTATAACTCGAGTCGAGCCAGCTGACTCAACAGGAGGTTGCCGAGGAGGTTATTGAGGAGGCTGTTCGAGATGTTGCTCGAGATGTTGCTCGAGATGCTGCTCATTCCTCTCTTTCTCTCTCCCTTTTTTTATCGCGTCCCTTTTCCTCTCGCGTTTAACTGCTCGATTAACCATCTATATATCTTTCCAACGAAGAACTTGTCCTACCATTGTCGGACCAGTTTCAAATCAGTCGGAATACGCGGGCATCATTTCGAGCGGGCGCTTAATACCAGCTTCTTAATTCCGCACGCCGATGAAAAGCAGATACTTCACCGAGATTTATGTCCAGCCAAATGAAATGGATCTTAATCCGGTGAGTCACCGCAGTCAGGTCTCCCAATAATTGCAAACTACTCGCTCGTCACACCGGTGAGCGTTGATCAATGCAAATTATCAGTTATTCTTCTCGAATTTTTCGCTCTGCCCTTTTATTGTGCCGCAAAACTACGTTTGCTCAGGAATTTATTATTTTAACGTTCTTTTCTTTCTTAACTCGATGATAAGACGAAACCCGTACCCACGTCTGGTGATTATTTCGACGTTTGACCCTTACTTAAGAGCCGGTAATCGTCGGAACGACCGACTGCCTTCGCTTGAGGACTCGCGCGTGATAGATCGAATAAAGGACGATTCCACGAAGAGCGCCCGAACCGGAAAAGGAAAGAAACGAGCACACATATTTGTTCTATTTTTCTACTTGCAAAAATCGAAATAAAGAAAAAGTTGGACACGATTTTACACGATTTATGAGCGGTATTCACCTTCCAACGCTGTGCTCCTTAAGGAGACTGCATGTTTTTGCACGATCTCCTGCGGGATCCGGTAGATGGGAAAAAGTTGTCCGTATTTATGAGAAAAGGATGAACTAGAAAAAGGTAGTGGTCGACCATGGCGAACACCCTTTCGAACGCAACTGGCGGCCTTCACCTTCTCGGTGCTCACGGGATATATCACTTTCGACGGTAGCCAGAGAGGTGGGAGTTTAATGGCGTCAGTAGAGACCTCGAAAGGCGCTTAAAGGTACATCCGCTCAGAGACGACCGGTGTGTCTCTGTCTATTTCAACGAATTTCTATAACATCTGCTCTCTTCAATTAAATCCGTGTTAATAAACCTCGAAGTGACTACTAACTGGGACCCTTTTATGCATGCAACAAAAGTATTCTAACAAGAAGAACCTACTAAATTTTGACGAGATCGTTTTACCGGATTGTTAGATGCAGCTGCAAAAAATATTTTAATGACTATTGTCATTCAACAACCGTTACATACCGAATCGAATTGTTACGTCGCATCTGGCTATTTCTGCAACGTCTAGCAAGGACCTCGTAGACGTATTGACATCTTATGCAATTGGCAGATAATTACATGCTTGCGCGAAGAAATTTGCTTAAATCGACGCGGGTGACCGCCAGAGATCGTATACCATAGTACGCCCGCGTGTCATAGATTATATTCATCGGGGATCGTTAGCCTCCCGGGTACAGATTGTCCGTCAAGGACTAAATCTAAAAGAGCTTTCAAGTTATAGCGAAAATATAGACAGTCAATGGTAGCATAAGATCGGCACCGTGTAAAGTCGTCACTACGCCACTGCTTCTCTGGCGCCAGCGAGAAGAACGGAAAAAGAGAAAATCCGTGGAGAGACCGGTCGGTTATAGCTTGGCTACCGAGCAAAAGCTTTGATTACGTCGCCTCGTAGCCTCGCTCTTCGTCGGAAGTAGGTTATCCGCGAGGAGTTCTTCCAATGAAGCAGCCCTGAATAAGGGTGGAGTTATTATTAAATTTGCGTTTTTAAACAAATCTGCCCAATCATACGCACTTTAAATGTAATCAAAAGCGAACCAAGAATTTACTTCGACACAGAGGGGCTAATAGTGGGAAATGTTAGAATTTGCACCGACTACTCAAGTGAATTCTATGTATAACGAATCTTGCAAAACCAATTTTTCCGTTCTTTATTTTAATTATTCGGAACGGGATAATTAAAATAATTGTCCTGAAGTGTCACCCTCCACATAACTGTATATGCAGATAACCGCGATAAATATTTATGGTAGCACGCCCTGCCACACTATAAATTTATTAAGGACGCACCGATGATGCATTTTTGGAAGCAGATAGACTTATGCGAAGATCTTGATACGACTTACTGACGTAAAATAGACACGTTTGAATGGGTAACTCCTGCCTATATTGAACTCAGAAGTGAATAAATTTGATTGATCCTTGCGGAAAAAATCTAAAATTCGTGCGGGTAGAAAATATTCCTGAAGAGCAGACGGCACTGATAACGTATGAGAGCGTGGAATGTCATTGTCCATGAACGAGCAGACACCGTATGTAAAATGGAGCGACCGGTTTAGAGAGATCCGTGATAAACGATAGGCAGACGAGGATGAGGAGAGTCTTTTTGCGGTAGAAGGTACCACGGTCTGATTTTCGAACGCGTCAGCCTACAACGGAAGCCTCGACTTAAGAATAACACAGACAGAAGAAATTCTTTGCGAGGGTGCAGACGGCTTACCTGTGTGAAGTCGGCACCGATGAACGCTTGCTCCATGCCAATCCATACTGTGATCGGTATGAGAAGTTGTTGGTACGGCTTCTTGAGCTGGTAGGCGGTCGCAGAAAGCAATTGAATGCCACTCAGTTCTTGACTGTCAGCGCGTCTTTGCTTCTCGCCGTACCTGCACAAAGAAAAGTAAGAAACCTTTAAGTACTCGAGTCTTGTCGAAACAGAATCCATTGAATGGACGATTTATGGCGTCAATTAAGAATGATTAACGATACTTGGAGGTCTTGCGATAAAATCAACGCCGTTATTATGCAAGAAAAATCGCCTGGTCTCGCGGTAATCGCGTTAAAGAATGGTATTTGTGTGTTTACGTGGAACGCTGCTTAAATACCGTCACGCATGGTGGCATCAACAGATTTGACATTATCCCAGGAAATCTAGTGCTGTCCGTGGATAGAATCAGTGTGCCTACAATGAACATGAATGACTCGGTCGCTCGGTAGAATCTAGACTAGATGGGAGAAGCATATTTTTGCTCGAAAGATGTTGTTTAAATCGTTAAGATGAATTGTCTACTTATTGAATTGTTATCATTGACTTTTTTGCGTCACCCCGGAGTGTCGCGTCACTGGTCACGGCACGTGCCTGACATCACTGTAACCTGTAGGCACTACTTTACTCGACGGTGTGCAAAAGGAGTCAAAAAGATTTCGCGGCATCAGAGAAATTTTGAAGACCGGACGTAGAATGAGAACCGCAGTTGCAACATCGAAGAGAACAGGAGGAATTATGTCGTTCTAAATTTGGCCGTGAAGCACATGATTGCAAAGGAGCCCAAGGTCTAAAGCGGACGGGTTCAGAGCCGAGGGCTCAGAATCCAGAACCAGACCGAGGGGGCTGACTGACCGGTCCACCCCCTAACAACTTGTCCAAGAGTCTCGCGAGCGCTTAGAGTAAATTGGCAAAATATATGCTTGCAGCACTGTGATATGCTTAACGCGCCCAACGATACCGCCCAACGATACCGCCCAACAAATATTTCGATCCGGACGGCATTCCAGAGAACACGTTTGCTGTTTGCGTTTCTGGGCTCAGCTGGAGCTGCAAATGACTGAGGTGAATGAGCGTGTGTGTTGGCATTTCGGCTCCGTTCAAACACACCTGGAAGATGATACCGGTCGTTTATTGCGTAAAAGTCCCTTCTACAGATCGGGTAGCTCAACGCGGAAGTAAAGGCGAAAAAACAGAACGACGGCGTTTAGAAGGTAAAGCGCCACGGATCCTCCGACAATCATTATTTTCAATCACACACTTCACTAATCGCACGCAAGATAATCAAGATTATCATCGATTACGATCGTTCTTCTGAAGAAACACGGCAGTGTAATTTGGTCAAGCTGGAATTACTGGGTGTAACTATCTATTATTAGATGGGAAACATACGATTTCCGCGTTGGCCCCAGTTTTCCTTAGTAACGCCACTTGCTTCGTTCCCCGTTCTTGAATGTTCATTTTTCACTTTAACTCTGCCTAATCAAAGTAGTACGAAAGTGAGTGGCTATTTTTAACCTCTTACTAAAGGTACCGAATAACACTCCTAGAAAGGAATTTAGCTGTGCGCATATTCCCGCGTCTATGCACCTGTACACCATTGCAAACGATTTGCGTATGTAGTCGCACACATTGGCGCGCATACAGATCTCAGCACCCATCCAGTCAATCTAAATACATAATTCAATAACCGGTGACTCATTGGCCGGCGCAACCCAGTCTCGACATTTCCACTTATCGGAGTGAACGAGAAAAAGGAAGAAAGTCTTGCGGTTCGTGAATTTACAATTGCTTGTACAAATACTTGTTAATCTCGGTCCGTTAATCAATTTCTGGTCGACTACTTACTAGCTACCGCGTGTAAGTTATGGGAGCTTACAAGCTCGAGCGGCCGTCGAGCAGCTTCATATCTGCTGCGCAACAATGAAAAGCGAAAAGCGGTTTTCCTGAGAAAATTTCAAGCAAATCTACTGATCGTTTATCGACATCGAGCTTCCCGCACGAGGGTTCTCGTATGTGTAGCAACGCTGCGCGCTTAGAAACGTGCAAACTTGCATGAACCGTTACCGGGCGCAGCCTTGAAAGAACGGCGAGTGGAAGATGTAGACAACAACATCGCGAAAGGAGAACGCGCACCGATCTAACGCGTATCTGTGTCTTACGTAATGACGCCTATAGTATGCAGATATTGCGAAGGATAGTGTCGTCCTTTAGCCTCGGACAGAAAACGAAAAACGAGAGAGAGAGAGCATGACATCTATTGCTTTCAGAGTCGTTACAGCTGCCAATTTCTTTACCTCCCGGAGCGATATCCTCTTGCTGTCGCGATTCATGATAGTGTTTTAAATAATCATACAAAATAAAGCGTTAAAACCGCGCAATTCTTTACTTCATTAGTGTCATTTCAAAGAAGCCGATAACTAAAATATCAAGGTGCGTTTTGCTGGTCAATCATAAAATTCCACCGTCCATCGACAGATTCTCCCGAAAACAAGGAATCACGTCAATGTATTTGACAAATTTAATCCCAGAAATCGAAAGTAATAAGAAGAGTATTATAAATAACAGATTTGAAAGACTTCGAAATACGCTTTAATCCTTTTCCCTGCTGCTTCATCCCGTGCTCCGCCCCGTAAATGCATACGCGCTAGTAGTAGTGGTTAGAGACTGTGCTCATTCGGCGCGAACCGACGGAAGATTGTATATCCATTGTCAACGAGGAAACATTAGCATTTCCTAACTGCACTCGTATAGCACGCTATGGACATACACTTGACAAGGGTGACTATACAGCGAAAAGATCGCGTATATTCAGCTGATAGCATGAATGAAACGCGTCAGTGCCAATAGCATGATCCAACGCATTATGCTTATGTAACTGAAAAAAAAGAGTCACGAGAGTCACGAGAGTCACGAGAGTCACAAGAATTACGAGAATCACGGGAATCAGAACAAACGTATTCAGCGGAAAAATGTTTCAAAAGGTTGAAATGCACGCACATCTAGTGATTTAAGAAAAAATCGTTTTTTTCCAAATGATAAATGCGTCCTGTAAGTTTTTAAAGATACTCGAGAAACAAGAAACGTAAATGAGGGAAAAGCAAATAGCTCTTGGTCTAACAACGGGTACAGTTTTGATTCTGAAAAGGAAAAAAGAAGAGAGCATAAATAGCCTTGTTCCCATATTTTACTGTAGGCCGCACTGATATGCGGATAGAATAGTTTGAAAAGCGTGGTAAGATACACACGCGCAGCGGAAGATTTCAAAAATTGAGACCGCGAGGAAATAAATGAAGTGAGCGGGAAATCTACCATTTGAACTGGCATCTTACGCCGGTGTCATACTCGTGAGCTCCTCGTTTGAATATTCAGTGGTAGTAGCTTATGCGACCGTCAACGATAAGGCTTTCATTGCCAGAGGAAATGAAGTAACGGATGATTATATCACTAATTTCAGTTTAATTGTGAGTGTGTACCGACATTGGCTTATTAGCGTGGCATACATGTACCGCGGTGTATACACAGTTTCTCGAATTGCGAGTGGCACGAGTGACTCAACAGATTGACAGAGTTACAAACAATAACTTGTCGTTGCTCTATATGCCTGCCATGTGCTTAGCTGTTCGTTGAAGTGTTTTCGGTTTTGTTGGAGCAGCTGTGGCTGTTCGTGCCAGATAGGATCGATAATAGCTTCAGCAATAAGTAAGTAGATGTGTCGTTAGTGTTTCGCGTCTCTTTGTTAACGATATCTCTCTATCAGCGAAATAGAATGGCTAATAGAAGGCCAAGTGTATTAATTACGGATGCAGGAGCAAATGAGTACCTGGGTACTCGCCTACCTGGTAAGCGATGGAAAATGAGCCCGGAAAGCGCGCATTTTGTAAGACTTTGCAACACAAAACGATCAACTTCCTTGAACGTACTAATAATTTGGTGAACGATGTGCCATTAAGTGTTGCATACATCCTGACGGTGGTTCCCTTGGCTTTGAGAAACTGCCGCGTAATATAACGAACTCAGCAATAAAGCGTATAAAATAACCTGATCCGTTGATTCAACGGTTGCCCTGCCGATTTTAGCTAACATTAGATTAACGAGGGGACTCTCAATTAAATCTTTTTTCTCGTACGATCGACTATTGGTTTTTCTGCTGTGTTCGGTTACTGTGATCGAGCAAATTGTTCATCTAACGAGTGTATCTAGAATGCCGGAAGGTACCGATATTCATAAAGCGTGCTAAGATTTATCATTCAGTGAAGAAACGCATGCGTGTTTCGTCGTATCGTCAGAATTTGTAAGCTTTGCCGATTTTAATAAGTATACGTCACGGTGCAAAGACGCATTACGCAATTGTAACCAAGTGTGCATCGACGCATTCACGTCGGATATGCGCTATTTTGCAATCATAATCGGAGCAATGTTTATGGCCGTGGAAACAGAGAATTCGGAGAGACATTGAAATTCATTATTCATTATTTCGAACTATTCTACTTACGTGCTTTAAAATCCTTACATCTAACATTATTTCCACTCATTGTTCACAAAAAATGCGCAACCGACAGTGTATAATCAGACGTAGTCCAGACAGTCGGTAATATGTTAAGATACGTTTCGTAACATCTCTGGAAAAAGCAAGGCTCTCTGTTGCACAGGCAAAATTTTTAAGAAACATCCGTATCGGAAGAAAATTACCACAGTAGTGGGACCAATAAATTCTGTTATTAACTGGCTAAGGTCCATAAATCGGCTTGTGCGATGTTGCTATTTTCGGCAAATATAAAAATATGAATTAAGACAATCTTGACCGACAACAAAACTGTACTCTTACGACCTATGTCCCGTCGCCAATATCTGCACCTATCAACGTCGATATTAGGAGTACAAACATAACGAGCTCCGAGAACTCGGGGACACGGCTTTGCGAGGTAAAGTATTAAATGAAGCAGATATCCATAAAATTCGCTCTGTTCTTCCTAATGATTTCTAATTCAAGGTTCACGAAAACGTTACCATGCATTTGCGGTAAGCAGCAGCGGTTGAGATGGGGAGCGGTAACTTAATAACTTAACGCTTAATATCGAATGGTGACGCTCACTACGGCAAATCAATTTGTCTGCCTTGCTTATACGAATGCGAATATGTAAATATCCGGCGAATTTGCATACGGAACGTGGCGTGAGAAACAGAAGTTCGTGGCGTGCCAAAAAGTAGGCAACTAGGCGCGTCAGCTGTTTCTGCCACGCTCTACCAGTTTCACGGCTCGATCTCGTAGGTAGAAAGAGTATTTCGTAACCCGTTCCTCTTTATACGTTATACACGCGTCAAACTTCTACAGACTACCCGGGGATTCACAGGTACGGTAAAAAAATGTCCATTAAAAAGATTCGAAAGGATAGGTAAAATAAAATCGACATGTCATTTACGGCACTAACCTGGACAGAGGATCTACGAAAAGAGCGACGATTATCACTGCGACGATGACGCAGGTTAGATAAATGGATGAAATTTCATAGATCTCGGACTCCGGCGGCCTCTCGAGATTTTCATGGCCTCCGTTCCCGACGACACAGAATTCCGCACCGCATAGTTTAATTTTGTCCGAGTTCGTAGTACTGTTGCTGCCTGGCTTATTGGCAAACTCGCCCTCGCTCAGAACTGAAACGAAATAAAAGCAATGTTAAACGAAGTGTTTAATCTTACTCGAGCTTTCGATAGATATGTAAGTAACATTTCGTGGCGACAACGGATGCCCAATGGGACAGTCAGAAGTTACTATAAGTTAGATATGTTAATGAAAGCGGATGGGAAGTATCGGTGTCACGGTTGAACAATCCCTGTGAAAAGTCGTCGGCGGTTTATTATTCTATACGGACTAAGACGATCCCCGAGATCATTGTGCGAGTGGAATAATTATTAACGACAAAGCTCGGGCAGTGTTTCGACGTCGTGGCAAAGGTTGTTCGTAAGACGCATCGCTATGTGTTAGTTACCGGAATAAACATAGAGCTCTGGAACCGGCGCGTCCGTTAGTCCGAAACTGAGTGTTTTTCGGCAACAACAGTAAAGAGAAGGCGCTGAGCTCAGTCTGCAACTGTGTAAACGGTGTAAACTGGTCGGCGCATCGTTTTGCCAATGAGGAAACGATCGTCGTGCGTACGTGCCAGCGACCAACTAGTATTTGAAGATCGTTGTTGCCTGCGCGTCACCTTCTTGGAGAGATCGTTCGACCGGTATTCAGTGTTCGTGAAGAGAAAAGTGGAATTGCAAGTGCCACGTCTGTACGTGAACAATTTATTGAACGTGCACTGCAATATCTTGAATAGTTGCATCATGAGCCGATTCCGGCTAGATCTTTACCAAACAAATGAGCGCGCAAACGAATACGCCGCTAATTGATCGATCTAGGAGAGAAATACGAGTTGCGCCCTTAGATGTATAGGCGCGAGTAATTCGTCGTTGATCACGCCATGGGTTCATCTTGAAATATAGGCTTATTCGCAAGTTCTACCGGTCTGGAAACGATTATACGACGCAATTCCGCAATTTATTTCGTGCAAACCTTACCGGTATTCCGGAATCTGTGTTAACCAATCCTCGTGTGTTCACGATCGCCTACCGCAGAAGGAGGAGAGAACTTTCACCGTGTGGCGGCGCTTATAATGTTAAGCCGCATTTACACTGTTCTCCTCCTATCGCTGTGTTCGCGATTGTTCGCAAAATTTATCTAAGAGCGTTGCCAGCGAAAACATCGGCTACAACATCAACGTATAGGGCAAAATGAAACTCAGGATATTAATCGTTCGCCGAACTTCTGCGAAACACTAACTGGTAACAGCCTACGCGTCGCAACGTTCGCTCATTCCGTGGCCATTCATCGTCATCATCGTCTTGTATCCCGTTGACTCGTTGACCTCGACAAGGACTCAAAACAATCTTGACCTTTGTCACGTATTTGCGAATGCGAAACATCACTGTCGCCCCGATTTTTCCATCAGGCGCATTCATCGTCACGCTCGAATTGCATTTGTCAACTTGTCGTACCTCTGTTGCAGATTGTCTATTTATTGTTAGCGCGAAACGATACAGACGACTCAAGCAAAAAGTGAAGCTTTATTATGCAAACGGGTATGAATTATTAATAACCCACGGTCAACGATTCTGGTTAATTGGACAAACAGACGCAAGGTTTCCCTGGCAATCGTTGTACAAGGAGAAAGCAGCTACGTAGAGAGGCGTGTGTCTTGCGCTTTTGAGTTCTGGCATCTCCGAAACGGACGAATGTGATTTTGCGAGAAATAACGTCGTCAGAATCTATTGTGGGCTATGACGGTTGTTGCGCCACAGCGTAGTAGAATGGTGCATCGGATAAGGCTGGACCGAGGGAACGATAAAGTCAATGTATGAGCTAAACTTGGACACGCGGAATCGAGATATACAGGCTGCGATCGAGAAAATGAATAGGCATAAGCGACGTTCAATACAATGACACTTTGTGGAACGCATGTTATTAACATGCGGTACGGGCGAATGTGTACAAGGTGGTACGGGAACTGACTATCGCGGGTTTATACCGGATAAATCTTGTTTCTTCCCGCGTACGAGGCTCTCTGTGCCGTGTTCTGTGCCGCGCTCACTCGCTCTCGACGAGTCTCGGCGGTGCTGTCACTCACACGCTGGAAACTCGCCGACAGACGCCGGTGAATGTGCCGCCGTACTCGCCATCGTCGTCGCCGTCGTCGTCGCCGTCGCAATTGCAATTGTCATTGTCACCCATGTAGTTGCAATTGCAGTCGCAGTCGCAGTCGCAGTAGCAGTCGCAGTCGCAGTCGCAATCGCAGTCGCAATCGCAGTGATAGTCGTAGGCGCAGTCGCAGTCGCGGGCGCTACTACGATCGCGAAGATACACACGCCAAGGAAAGAAACGAGTGTTTGGTCAGCCGGGCTGATCGCGCACCGCGCACAACCACTTGCGAGCGATATGCGCAAGGTCTGCTCGCAAGGTCCGCCGCCTCTCAAACGTTTATTACGACTAAACTTTCTTACTAAACGAAGTCGAGATTTTTCCTACACCGTACGGGGACATTATCATTTTCTACGCAACAGCGGATAAGACCAGACGTGGAGATCGCACGTTAGATTACGACAAGGACGCGTGTATGTGCAGGGAATCGATGTAGAATAAACATGTTTTGAATATTGCTAGCCATTACGATTGCCGTTCGGTATATCGGTAATCGAATATGCGTTCTTTATGCAGGGCCATGAAATCACCGTACTTGGATGATTCTCTAAAGTGCAACACTTACCGAGCGATGAGATGAGGTTGCCCCAGAGTTCAGCGGTTTGCCACGCGAGGAAGAAGAATCCGAAGAATCTGACGACTATGGCGTCGACGGGTTGATCGGTGATCTTCGCATATACGCCTCCAACTTGCGTGAGATAAGTTGCCTTGGCAGCCCACATCGGTGCGGCGCCAAGACCAAGCAGCACACCGGCTGGGACTAGGGTGTAAAACTTGGGATAGAACTGGGCGCCGATATACGGTGCATAACAGAGCATCGAGGCACAAAGCGTCCACTTTACGGTAAGCCTCTTGATAACGAACGTCGGTACGAATATACAAGAGAGTACGAGGGCTGCGTAAATCGCGGATAATGAAACTGTCCCGAGACCGTCGCTCGCGTTTATGGATGACTGAAGATTTGCCGTGCCCTGAAACGCGGTGAACTGCACCATGAACGCGATTGACACGGTCCCGATGTTCTTGAGGATTCTCCATTTCTCGCCTCGCGAGAGCTTGAATTTTCGAGACTGCGTGTCGTCGTCCGCAGGCGGCAGCTGGGGTGGCTTTTGAGGTTCCGGTGGAATACCATCGGTCCCGTCGTCTTTGTACCCTTCGTTCCTATATCCGACACCGCTTACGGTCACGGTGTATACCGTTTCATCGCAGTCACCTCCGCCTCCTCCACCACCGCCGCCTCCGCCGCCGCCGCCACCCCCACCTCCCACACTTCTGCCACCGTCGTTCTCTGAAGCCACCATTTTGCCTCTTGACTACCTGTGGAACCGAGATCAATCGTCGATCAAACATTCATTATTTCTCTGACAACGATCTTTGCGTATATCAACCCGCGATCCTTCTTGCGCAATTCGTCAACCTGATTAGTGGTTGTTCCGCACATCCGTGCCTGCCACTATACATATGCATTTATGCACCGTGCAATTCTCCTCAGACTCTGAACAACCACTTAACGTTATCCGCAACGATATACTCTATTCCTCTTCGATTCTAGTAAGGTAGACGTCTCTGCAGGATGTCGTACCGCGTGTCTTCGATCAGTTTAACTTAAGTTCTAACCCTTTTATACGAAGACAAGGTTATCATGCGTCCTATTCCTGATATACGCGAGCGAATAACAAAATCATACTATTATGCGATTCTATTTTATATTTCATCGAAACAAAGTATTGAGTAACGGAGCAATTATCTGTCGTTCCGATATTATAGTATACCAGAAGTATTTGCACACACGCGCGCGCGTGACCTGATAATGTTTTATCGGGCGGAATGACTAACAATAAGTAATGTCAAGGGAAAATTTGTATGGCGTCTCTGATTGATGATACGGCGCCATCATATTGTTTCTAGGAGCATTGATCAATATTAGAATTGCATTCTTATTCCGTTGGTGGACGGTGGAAGGTAGAGAGTGGGTCAGTTGCCAGAGAGTGAGTAGTGATTGCGGAAAATCTTATTCGACCAACAATTCCACGGAGAAAATATTATTGTCGCGGCTGTACAAATAGCGCGATTACGATTTCACAAAAAGGGAAATATTCTTTGCGAGTAGAGATAAAAATGTAATAATGAACATAGGAGTATCATAATTATGTTAACGCTTTTACGACGTAACTTGACGTGAATATTTTTATATAAGGATCTGTGTCACTGTTTTAGTGCACGCGTCAACGTGAACTTCGCTAAATTGTATAAAAGAAATGATGTAATGAATGCCGTCCGACTAAAGTTTTTGTTCAAATTGCCGCGATTACAAATAACTGATTATTTGAGGTGTCGCAAATCGAGCAGCTAGAGGGTTGCGTCATAGGCGAAGAAAATTATGTACGCTTGAGAAAGACACGCCTCACTCTTGCTGGACGTCAAAATAATCCGTATGGCACTCTTACGTGCCGCGGTAAAACATTGTACGCCAGGAATGATCTCTCGCTCGCGACAGTCATTGAACGGGCAGGAAACAAAGGAGCGATAATTTTGACATTAAACACGCAATAACACTCGCGCTCTTTCCACGGCAGTGGCAAGAAAAAAAGAAAAAATACAGCAGATTTTTCTGACAGGGCACTCCGTTGAAGCAACAGTTGGGAAGGAAATGAAGCGCGAGATGTTGTTTGTATATGAAGTACGCACAGGTGATAAAAGTGCACCGGCAACGTGGCAATCACGAAAATGAACCGGTCCGTTGGTCCGAAAGCGAGGGAATTATTAACGGCGATTCGTTGACGTTTCCAGCCGGTGAAAGCCGGTTTGAATCGGTTAGAACCGAAATCCGTACGCCTACGGCAAATGAATGCTTTTTTCCGCTCGGCTCATTCGTCGCAAATCACGGAGTAGCGTGTGACAAGAGTGAGGATGTATCTCGTAGGTTGGACTTAAGGGCAAGAACGATGTCAGAAGCAAGGCGAAGCGGCGGAAGATCTATGAGTGTGCGTTCATTCAGGAACAGTCGCATTAATATGCGACCGTCGAATGGAAAATTTAGGTTTTGAGATGATATGAAGAACTGCGCGCGGGCGACCTTTCGAGCTCGATTGCATCATATTGCATTAGTTCGATCGTTAAATCTTCTATTTAACGAATATCCCCATACGAATTTATTTTACGGATAAACGGAGACGAATAACGCGTCTATTAAAGCAACGTGAATATAAGATAATATGGGCTCCCCATACGTTTTGAGGTAGCGTCATCGAACGGCTCAAGAAAGTAAAAGATACGGTCTACGTGGCGTAAGAAATAATGTTAGCTGTTGCTTAATGTCTGTTCGGTATGAAGATGATACCTTGCTTAATTAGGGTGACGGAGTGTCGAAACATTTAATTGCCTTGACATCTTTTCCTCATGAAAACGCAAAAGACTCGCACTGCATTTACCATTTTTTTCCCTTTATTCCGGGCAAGCCATAAAAGAATTAGGAATGACACCGATTGAAATGACATTTGAAGCGCATTTAGCATTTCTTCAGTCGTCTCTGTGCACGGTACCGGTAGCTATCATCCGTGCCAAGATTGAATGCAGCGATGAAAGGCTAATCGGGCCAATAACTGTAAAAGTCGGTCGCCGAAAAGTGAAAACAATGGTCGAGCGTACGTGAGCAAACGCATAAATACTGACGGCAACGACAATGGCTCGCGTGCAGAATAGCAGGAAACCGATACAGGCCTACTTCCTCACGATTCTTACCTAAAGTTTCACTAAAAATCGCTGCTAGCGACCGTTACTACGCATTAGAAGTGTTTTTACTTTTTACACGAGCATGCGACCGAACGAAAGGTGAAGTAGAAGAAGCAAATGGCGGGAGCGCGTTCGATTCGCTTCGGACTTTCGAATCGTGCGAGTAAATGATCGGTCGGACTTAGTTAAAACCGAGTGTGTGAGTTATGTGGGCGTCCTTGCGGATAACCTCAAAGCCGCGTTGCACCGGTTGCTGCCATCGCCAACCCTGTCAAATGGCGAGAACACTCGCATAATCGTGACTCGGAGCGCGCGTCTCAACGAATAACGCGCGTCATAATCGTAAGGAACAGATTATCCTTCTATACTACAGCGTTCGCAAGTTCGCGTCGCGTAATTGTAATATTCAATACTTGGACGACCTACGACTACCTAGTACGTACGTATACCAGTACGTTCAGCTCTAAGTCGTCCCTCGACTATCGTAAACTTTCCGAGAGAACGAATAATGATCGTCTGTCGTTGATGATTAATTTTACGCTCCGCCGAGTACACGCTTCGAGCTCGAGTGAAAATGCTGACTGAAAAGATAGGATACCGGCTCCTTATAGAAGTGCTCTGTTTTGGCGTGTGCGCGTAGGTGTGTATCCTTTTTCTTCCATCGCAGACACGAAAAACCTCTAATCCGCGTGCACCTGTACCGAGAAGCAACCATGCAGGTGCACGCTGATTTTTCGATCCGTACATTAGAATTCTTTGTTGCGCAACTTCATTACACAACTGCTAATAGCAGATTTAAGAAGCTGTGTACATACCATTTTCTGATATACATGTACATCTATGGAAGCGTCAGAATTTCAGAATGGCTTCTAGACAGGAAAGAAATGTTCCGCCGTCATTGATCTTCATTGTAGTGAAAATGAAAGGTGCTGCAGCGGCGATTATCACCGATACGCTTGCCAATTACGATTGACATTTGTGGAACTGAATGTCACACCGATCGCGTCGTCAACATATTATAGTTGCCCTGCGTAGTTACTTTCGCATTCCTTCCGTTCGTCGTCCAGACACCTCCTCGGAAATCGAGTTTCAGTTGTTTTCAAATTTCCGTAATAGAGCTAATAAGGGATTGCCCATGAAAAAGGTATTGCGAATTTTCTGCTCCGGTTCTCCTCATTCTCCTCTTTCTCCTCTTTCTCATGATGGGACGTAGGGCGTCGGGGCACGTACGAGAAGGACACTGTTGTAGAACCGTGTACCGTTGATGTAATCGATGCCAACGTCTGACCGCTCGTACCGCGCCGTGACACGTGTCATGCCGTGCATTGCAATTAAGTGGTACATTCGTATGTAATGGTACAAAGCGCATGAAGCACTCCCTTACGAGAACGCCTAAGTCGTCTATTTCGTGTATCACCTCGTCCTTTTTTCGGACGTTCACGTCTAATGGGCCAGCCGAGAGCTTAACGTCAAAAATGGCAACGTTATAATCAACGGGCTTGCCCGTAGTACGTAGATAGAACGTATCAAAGTTATTCTGCATAATTCATAAGGAAGTGCGGGTGTTTTTCAATGGTGAAACAGGTACCTGTGAGCTGATGACGGAAAGAGCGAACAACGGTTTCCTTCTACTCATACGACGGATGTTTGGCTAGTTTCAAAGTAACTACTCTCTGGCGAATGAGCTACGCAGTAGGATCAAACGATCGTCAACGTCCATCTTCCTGCGTTGCGCGGAAGATAAGAATGACGAGCCGGCAGAACGAGGCGAAAGAGGATAACTAATCTCTTCGTTGCATAACGAGAGCCCGGCTGTGCCAGGTAAGCGGGCGATACGAGCGTGATTCGTGCAAGGACAGAAGCACGAATGAGTATAAACGCTCACCGAAAGAGGAAAAACGTGCGTGAAGAGTGTCGCGGCGGCAAGGTCGATTTAACGAAAACGATCAGTGAGCGCGTGCATCTAAACAAACGACAAGTGTCCAAAGAAGCGAACAATAAAGATAACAAAGATAGGACAGTAGCTCTTCCGTCAGCTATGAATTTATTGATTGCGTAACACGTATATGACGTTGCGGCACCTTCGATCATCCAAACTTGACTTTCGGCGCGTCATCGGAAATGCGGTGTGCATCTGCAGTGTCGATAGTCGACTTAGCATCCTAGGCAAGCAGGTTCTTCCGTATGCTACGCGGCACACTGCTTGCCTGCATTCGTACAGAACTCCCGACATACAGGCTCCCGTAAACCACCGCCACGCACAGTCGCGGTGAGTCACAGCTCGGTTATCGATCGATTATTAACGAAAACCTGCCGGCAATCGCTCTACGTAAATCTGTCGCTAAGTATAATCGTCGACAAGTTCGCCATATCCTCGTTTAATCGTCCGCGTCTTTTCACCTATGCCGACCCCGAATCTACCTCCTTAATTCAACTTCTGCCGCATTCTGTATATTCGATCGTTGAATATGCAAGACATCTAACAGAGAAAATTATGGAGTTTTATCCGCGTTTTCCCTTCACATTTACATAATTACTTAGTTGACTTTTCTTATGTTTATAAACTCGTTTCTTGTAGCCGCAGATTTGTTTTTCAATATGTCTACGGAAAATGCTACACTGTTTTCTAGTAAGACGGGCATCAGATGTGCCAGAATGTTTTACGCTGCTGTCCGTTTTTCTTTATTTAATCTCATGCGTAACGATTTCTTTTTCAAACGCAAAAGTGCCCGCGCGAATGTTGCTTACAGAAGGGAAAAATTGCGTGACATATTTTAGCCCGGTCACATAGTCGCAGTTCTGCGACGTGTTACAGTTGAATATTATTGACGTACAGCGATGATAGTGCCGGTAGTAACCTGTCACGCGTTTACAAATAACGACCTGATAGCTCACGAATCATTAACTGTACGACCATTGAGTATGTCTTACATCAAGGCCTGCTCCGCTACTCCGTGTAAAAAAACGTCGCAAGCCAATAAAATAATTTTTTTTTTTTTTTTTTAATTAACTCCAACGCCTTGTCAACCGAACAATGTTGTACATCTTGCTATTTAAAAAAATAAGACTTCCAAGAAATATGCATTTTTGAAACTGAATTATGCGAATTATGATAAAATGAATATTCTGTCGGTGATTTTTGAATGAAGCCAACTACCAAAAAGCAAGATGTACCAGTCACATTTGACTGATGCGACAGTAGATGTAGTAACGCAATATAGTTATGTTATTAGAAGCTTGTGGAAATATTTTGGTCCGTTCAACGAATTGAAAGTGTAGAGTCCTATACTCGTGCGAGAAGAAGATAGTGTCACACGCGAACGATGAAAATAGTCCATGAATTTTCACGGTGAAAGCACAGAAGCGGAGTACAACGATGGGCCTTGACTCACTTGAATTTAATTTAGCAGCTAAAGCGTGGAACTGCGATCCATGCATCCCAACCAGTCTCCATGGACAATAGCCTTCAATTTGGCTTTTAACTGGCGAGAAATTGTTGGCGCCATCGACGATTCTGTCCGCAAAGATGAAATGCTTTGCGCGGAGCCAATGCTCGGCCGTGAACGGATCACAAGTCTGTGCCACTTTCGATATGCCACGTATGAGAAGTTCTATACCGTGGGCGTTAAGACAATTAGCTATTCAGTTTTATAGTAACATAAGAATTACACGCCGTCGGTGGAAATGACACGAGTCGGAAATACATGGACAGTCGTTCCTTACGGACTTCAAATGTTAACAATATTACCCACATTTTTTTAATAAACTTCTTCACGCTGTTGAATTCTCAACATTCTTTTCACCGAACCCTCAATTATTAAGTAGTGTTAGACTCGGGACGAAATGAAACCGCTTGCAATGCTAATTAGACGCATATTTCGGCACAACGATCATCCGACCGAGAATAACGGGATCTATTTGGTACCAGACAACGATGCGGGAATGCGAGGTTGAATTACACGTTTGAACGGAAAAAAATGTGACAGTCGAAAACATAAATCATACAGCACTGAGAGATAAGTCGTGTCATGAGGATGTTATTACATCGTTGCAAAGATGTATTGTCGGAAGTCCTATTAAAAATACATTAAAGGTGTCCAAATCGGTAACGCAGTGGGAAATGTGGTGAACCAATACCTATTTCGATTGAATTCCCTGCCTAACTTAAAGACTAAGCATATAATAAAATTCATTAGAAGCGACATGAAAATTCGTCGAACGAAAGAGCTACCTTTGTGAACGTCTAACTTGGAGCGCCGGTCAATGATGAGAAGGTCGTGTCGACAAATGAAGGCCACAAGGTGAGCGCGTCGTCGGGGAATCTACCTGACGAGTGCCGGTACTTACGTAGCGCACACATGCGGAAGGTCCTGACCATGTCCGGCGGCCTTTTCCAACGGCAGGACTAGCTCTTTTTTCTTCACCCTAATATCCAAACTCGCCGATTGCCTAACTTAGCGACCGACGCCTCACTTCCCTTTAAAAGAACCACACGAAAACGCAGAAAGTTACTTAAAACCCGTCAAACTGATTATTGTTCCTTCTTCTTCTTCTATCGTCAATTGTGCAAGACACCAAATTTCTGAGTAGAAGTGACAAAAAGGCGACCAAATTCCTAACTCATGACAAGCGGAAACGATAAAAAATATACATTTAGTATGTCGTACTCGAGCAAAAGAGTTATCCTACTGCAAATAATTTCCAGGCAATCTGAGTAAATCTACTAAACTCAACGTCGATGTCAGAACAGAGAATACTAATAAAGAAAGTCAAAAACGGTATACAAATTACACATGAAGCACACAAGAAATTCTCTAACGCTAGTCAACTTAGTACATTTTGTCATACCTATGCCGTCAACCTACGCTTCGAAATAAAAACAATGACTGTTATCTGCTTCTATCCGTATACTGACGATAGGTTTCCGCTTTGAAATGCACGGGCATGGAAATAAAGCCAGTTTTAACTGTTTAAGAAAAATGCAATGTCGATAACGAAGGTAGACCTATCATAGATGAAGATCGGATTGACGTTTGAACTGAGCTTAACTGAGAACTTAATGAAGAAATGTTGAAGAGCTCGATAAAGTAGCGGATAAAGCACGGGTAGTCTTCCGATTTTTTGCCATCTTTCTAGGGCCTGCGTCGACCTCGTGTCGTCGACGCTGTATGCACGATAACATGAAAGGTCCTTGCACAGGAAAAACTTGCCGCGACGTTACGCACATCGTTGACTGTTACTCACGGTCTGCAGTGCGTCAATCTTAACGCGCACACGTCGGGCAATGCTAATGTGCATAGGCGACACAGCTTGATGAACGTTCGAAAACCTTTATAATTATCCATAGGACTTATTGTCGCACCTGCTCGACGCATCAATTTCTCATCCACACGCTGATGGATTGCGATATAAGAAATATGACAACACTGTCCATAAACTCAAGTGCTAGTCATAATGCACAGGGCAGTAATTTAAGAGTGCTGGGATACATCTTGTGCGTTTTGCGCTCATACGCCCCTACCATATGCACGATATCCATGATGTATGCTGTGTAAAAATCAACTGCCACGTCAATGCATTGTTCTTCCGTTTTTTCAATTTGGTTAACGTCAATCACGAGAGATGATTATTAAATATATCTAATGTCGGCTCTTCAGGTGATACAGGTGTATTTAGTACTTCGCCTATTAAAAGAAAAACAAAACATCACAAATTGCCTTCTTCCATAGAATGACCTCGTAGCAAAATTAGTCGCAGTTGAATTTCACATCCGCAATTACGATCTTTATAGCCGCGTTATCTCTATGGCCGAAACTCTGTTATCCCAACCGAAATAGCCCTTATTGCGCTGAAAAGCACTTGTTATGATTTACATCCATGATGTGTAATCAATTATTCACGCTACATAAGCTTACGCAGCGTTATACTTACGCAGCTAAACCTGTTACGTTAGCAGATCATGGATATCCCTAGCTTTCCATGAGATTAATTTTCTACCTTTTGTCCAAGAATATATGAGCGGGCATGAAAAAATGAATTCCTTCCCGTCCGCAATAAAAACCTGACACACATAGAGCTAGGGTACGTTAAATTCAGCAGCGCCTATGCATTAGTAAATTAAGCGTGATGGCAAATGCCATTAATACAACAATGAGGTAAGATAATTTGCCGCTATACGCGTATTACAACGAATCGCGTAGCGATCGCAAACCGGCGCTCCACACAATCGTTTTGCAGGAAGTCGACATTTTGTATCAGCATTTATTGGTATGAAATTGTGCAATCTGGGTAGGCTTCACCGGTTTCTTCGTCGATAGAACAAACGAAACATTCATGCACGGTCGTACGATCAGTTCCATTAACATAATCGATTGCAATCACAAGGATCGCAATTTGAGTCAAACCACGCCATACCGCATAGCGATAGACATAGCTTTGCCTCGGTATCGTGAGAGACAATTAAATGTATACGCACATGGCCGTACCCTGAATACTCTGTGCTATGTATCCAATGTGGTTTAGAAAGTCTTCGAAAGGATCAGTCCGACGAGTGTTTCGACAATGAAATAAGGCAAAAAAGCAGTGTGTGCTCACGTTGTGGCAGCATGTTTACAGACGTTACCTTGAAGATGTTGACATGTCAGGAAGATAACAAAATCAAATTTGTTACAATGATACTATGATTAGACATTGTGCTTGTACTGGGACTAAAATCTATCGGACCCAACGAATTGAAGAAAATAACGATTGGTAGCCGCCATGCGCGTTTGGTAGCTACGTTGGCGCCTCTGCATTTTTCATGATCATTTATTTTCAAGACGATTTATTTTAGAGACGATTTATCGAGCAGTAGATCTACCGAATTTAATGGGATAAGAAAACTTTCCGTACGCACCGATACTGAATTCATTACACGGTGTGATGAACTTTTCTTAACAATACAGTTCTTATCGGTGGCGTTAAAAATGTAGGTGCAAACCACTGGCAAAGCCTTGCTGAAATTCTGGCTAATGGAATGCGGCCTGATATCACAGAAAACAGGTACAGACTTCCGATCCAATAAACGTTAGCTAGTCGTAACGAAGTGGTCGATGCCGACATGCGATATGTTCAGTGCAATACGATAACGGTCGGGCGGTTATTGTCATTTTTTTATCGTCATCAATTCTAGCCTCTGGCAATTATTTTTGCTTGAAAAATGCGCGCCAAAAGAGACACTATTGAATCTTCCTAATGATTTTTTTTGCACGTACACATGCTGCCTTATGAATACACTGCACGTTAGCCATTGATTTCAACAAAAGTGTTTACGTACAAAGGCCATTAATGTGGTCTTATCGTTCGAAATGTAGTCACGTACGATATTCGGGAAGGAAAGACAACGTTAGCAAAGAACAAGAAAGACATTGTGTTGGGCACGTTCTACGTTATAACAGTTTGTAAAGATTGAGCAGGAATACCGATCCCAACGAGTTTGCACATAACCCGCATTTCCGTTTAATTACGATTACGTACTTGTCAGAAGGTTAATGGAAATAGATGTAATACCACTATGAGCTCGAGGACGCGTAACCTGCATTTGAATATACGCGCTCAATCTTGGATACAAACCTGTTGCTACTGGGAGTTTCTTATAAGTTTCATCTCTGCGAAAGCCTTCTCCGCGATGGAAAATTATTCGCGTCCACCGCACAATGATGACAAAGAAAAATGCAATGCACCTGTTAGCGACTAGAGCGTACGATGAATTCCTATACGATGTATCACGTTGACATAACCGTATATTTCTTTCGAAAGGAGCGGCAATTTTTTCACCCAGTCACTTGTGCGAAAAATCTTAGAGTATCAAAGGTACGAGTTCACTCGAGACGATCTGTTGCAATTCAATTTTCTCAGTATTCTATCCGACTAATCGCGAAGGTCATATATGTCGTCAATGCGCAACTGTTCGTAAATAAATGTCTCCATCAAACCTGCTAACCTTTACATCTATTAAGTGATAAGTAGAACTGAGGATCGCAACGTTTCAAATAGCACTCTACGATATGCTTTGATCGGAAATATTCGACCGTTGCAGAATGGGATGATTTAGTAAGGAGCCGTCAGGTTTATCGGCAATATTACGTAACGAACGAGTCTACGCCCTGAAGAATCGCGGGTTGCGCGTAAATGTGAGACATCAGGCGCGTCACGTGTACGCTTCTCCCCTCGCTGCTGGGACACTCGAGTGAAAGCATTCAGAGATAAATCCAGAGATATCTGGAATTAACTGGATGTCATTTGATATTAATGAGGGGTGCAGTTACTTCCTAGTCAACCGGTACCGTCGCCTACTATTATCTAGTTGCATCTTAGCACGTTCCTTTCAATCGTTAATAACAATTATCGAAAGCCAGACCCAATCTGGGTTTGCAACAGAAAAGATGAGTCGATTTGAATTCAAGCTGTTCGTTTGAAGAACCAACGACTTTTGTTACTCCCATCAGCTTTATTGACGAACTGTTAAAGCATAAAGGGTTGCGCCGTATTATCAGTTGCTATGTCAGTCGTAGAAAGAAAAAAATTCGAAGTGGCAAACCTTCTTAATGACGCACAAAGGTTTTTTAATTGAATCGTCATATTATGTTCTCAATCTGTGTCGTTTTGCAGTGCCTCGCTTGGGAAGGAAAATGGCACGTGTAATAATATTGACAACTTCAGGTAAAACGATACTGGATACAGATATGCCAGAACGTCCACTAGGAATATAGAGCCCGATCATCGGATCGTCAAAGTTAGCAAAGTGTGTACGCGTAGTGAGGTATTTGGCTGTTGAAAGTGGGCATTTCAAGAAGCGGAGGGTTCAACTAATGGAGTAAGGATCCAATACTCACGTCTTAGCGAATATAAATATGATCGTCTTAGGAACAGACTCGTCTTGCCGCGCCGTGTTTTGTCGTGAGAAACTGTCCTAATCCGTTGTATTCGATGATCCGGTCACGACAAACGACATTCATGAAATTGCAGAGGGTGCAAAACTTGGCCTAAGTACAACTTGTTGTTTCTCCCTAAAGGAAGCGTAGGACGCTTAGCCGTTAACAGGGGAAGAAGACACTTTTGGAATTATTGCGGAGACGCGTGGGTCAGATAAAAAATGGTCGGAATCGTGTGTAGAGTTAGCAAGTGCCGTGACACCTCGATTAGAGATGAAAAGTGAGCCCGAGGTACGTCCGAACACTTCGGGGGTTCGGAGACAACTGAACCTGCTAGCGGACTTTGGAATCGGTGAGCGGTTCGGTTCGCCGACTCGACTTCGTCGAGTTCGTCGCGGTCGTCGTTTTCTCTCTGTACGACACTACACGCCGGTCTACGCCGGCATGTCTCTCCGATACCCTCCTCCATACACCTGTATATGCTTGCGAGCGAGTCCTGTCTCCGTATCTATCTTTCCAGCTCCTGCCTCACTCTTTCTCTCTTGTCCACTCTATGTCACTGGCCGTTGCTAGTAGAATCCCATGATCAGATGCCATCATCAGATGCCGACGCACGTGCGTGGAAATGTTGCACACGCGGCCAACTCCGCAATTTCCTAGACTATTCCATTGAGAGCATAAGTTTCACGGGCAAAGAAAAATTCCCTTTTATTTTCTACCGTGATAACGGCAAAAATGTTTGCGAAAGCAGAGCGAGCAACAGGTGAGCTCACCTCTGTGCCTGGCCGATGTCTATTACACGTTTCCACGATTAGAGTGGCAGCTCACGCAGACTGCGCTTTCGTGAACGGACGAATGAAAGTTTCTATCACGGAGAGGTGTCACAGTACAATGACTGTTCAGTAATGATGCTCCATGTATCACTAGGTCAGAGACATTTCGCTCAAGAGTTTCATTGTAACGTTAATCCCGGCAAGTTTAACGTACGTACGAAGAGATGTAACATAGGTAATGCGTGTGTAAGCGAAGACTCTGTACTCTAGCTTGCCCCCTGTCATACGGATCATACGCTAAAGTATCATCCTTAACGAGATATCTAAGATTAAGTAAAGATTCGAGGCAGTAATCAATGTTTCGGTCATACTTGTCCCTGTCGCCAGGCTTCCACTTCTTTGGCAAGAGGAGACGGATCCGTTGAGTAGACTTTTTCGAAGGAAATCGTTATCACGCCGGTAGAGTGTCACAAGAATGTCACAAATATATCGCGTTCGCAAAGATAAATTCCTTGTTGATCGTTCCGTCCGGCCGTAAGCGCACACACGTTTGGAATTACACTCCGGTCGGTTGCAGCGCGTTTCGTGGTCGCACGACGACTCGAAGAGTCCTGTCGCCAGCGACAGTACTTGAAGATACGTTGGCGCGTGACGTCAGAGCGAAGGCAAAGACATAAGCGAACGCTGATAGGATCTGATCCCCTCCTTCAAGTTCGCCACTTGCCCAGCAAAAGGAGATTCACGTGGCAGGAGCGGAACGCGCGCACCGCTATCATCATCATCATCATCATCATCATCATCTAGCCACTGCAATCTAGCTTCCACCGATGCCCGCGCCACATCTCACTGTGGCATAACACTACATTGTTTCGCCTCACGGGGCAAACTCACAAAAATCCTGTGCTCTGTTAATGTGATAGATAGGCGTTGTCACAAATTAGATAAACACCTTTAACATTTCGTCTTTCAGATATTTCCGGTCTGTTCTGCCTTATACCAGACTTATGTCGAGATACATAGATATCGTATGTGCGAAACCATTCTATTCAGCGCGCAAGTGACATGCGCACACATATTCCATTCTGTGGAAATGCATAAAGAGTACGAAAATTCATCTGCACGTTGTAACCGAACGATGGCAATACGGAGAAATAGAAAAGAAAAAGTATAATTATCAACTCGCCCGAATTGTTTCCACATTCCGTAGCTGTGGGAATAATGAACATATGTTGATCGTAAATGTTGAACTATTTGATTTATTTAAAAAACTCGCCTCCTCTCTGGCAGAAACTTTGAAACCGGATACACCTCCTAACATGACTACCGTTCGTACGAAATTTTGACACTCGTTAATATAGCTGGTATAAATGGTGTTCTTTAAGCAATGTTTTTACGCCGATATTTCAATTTTCATGATGGTAATATTTATTTGTGTCTCGCACTATTTATGGAATAACGTCAGCTGAATCGTTATCACAGGTACTTGTTATTGGAAGTATCTGCATAAAATGACGAATTTTATATAGCCGAAAAGCTTTGGAAGATTCGTCGAATTTGCGTTATACGGGCGATCCTTCACACGTGCCATTGGTGTTTTTCCATACTAGCTAGAACTGATCGGCATCAATTCGACGTTCTTAAAGGCAAGGTAAAAGAACTGCCCTCTTAAGATGCAGGATGCGTGCGGACATTGCTTGCCCTGGACTGGCGCCTCTTCATCTTTTCTATTAGCAACTATTGCAACATTCCACCACGGCTGTAACTTACTTTTCAAGTAAACCCTTTAAATTTAATACGCATCAGAGCGGTACATTTTTCCATTGATTCAATTTCTTTGCATTATTTTAATGCGTAGTTATGCGTATCAGGCTACAACTTTCTATTTTATCCGCATAAGTATGTTTCGCCGTTCCTTTTTTTTGTACTGTCATCGAAATGTTTACTCGTTTTATCAGTGAACAAATGCAAATCATCGTTATCATTTTGCCTTCCCGACTCATTACTCTCACCCGAAAAATGTCGTCATATAGCGTTAACTCGACGTCACCGCTCAAGTCATCAAACAAGTAAGACATTATTTCACGCATTAGAGAGAGAGAGAGAGAATTGCCTTTTCAAATATGTCTGCGATTCGCAGAATCTTCCCGATAAACTGAGAGAAACGAGTGTCAACGGCGAGTGTGTGCGATTGTTAATCCACGAGGGGACAACAATGAGTAAAGTTGAGCGATGAGTCACCCGGTCGATGATGGGGCAAATTATTTGGTTGGCTTATTAATTCGCACATTTCTTTCGAAGGATCACCTCAATTTGGACTTGTTTCGAGGTCGCGTCCACCATGGGTTACGGATACGGCTACCCAATTCGGACAGGGATTTTCACGCAGATCTTCGCGTTGAACTTTCCAATACGGAAAGCACATTGCTCATTGTAGCCGACGCTGTATTTGCAATTGACAGTTCGGTTAAGGCTCGTTGCCTTCGATGAGTCAGTGCGAGTCTGCTTCATTTGGTCGGTCGCAATTTATCGTGCCGCATAATCGAAAGAAAATAACAAACAGAGTGCGAAGACGCACATACAGGATCGACGAGCATTATTGGAAGGTACATTCGTCTTGCGGAAGTGTAGGTATGCTACTCGACCGTGTCGAGGATCGTAAAGACGAAGGTCAGCTGATGATTTATTTGTCATTTCGCGTCTTCGTTTTCCCGAACGGCTATTGTTGCGTTCGCGCGAAATAGTACTTGCCATTCATAAAAGTGGCAAGAGAGCACCGTTCGAGATGGGTCCGTTTGACAGTGGACGCGTGCACGCAACAAAGAGTTCCTAGGCGGATGCAGTTAGCCACCGTACGCATAATTGCCGGCACACCTGGCTAAACATATCAACTCGCTCAATTGCGTGACTCCGTTAACGTACAATCTTCGCTTTTCTAGTCTTGCTGAGCATTTACTAAGAGCGAATTACTCACCGCAAATTCACTTTCGCATCTTTCTTTGTCACTTTTTTCCTAGTTTCATTTATAAGAATTTCTTACAACCCCCAAAATTATCGACATCAATGTACCTATCGTCTGATCAATTGTGTCGAGTATCACTGACAGTGTAAGTGCCAACCAAACTAAACTCCAAATTCCGCAAATAATACCGACAACTTCTTGGTCATGAACTGATTGGATAAGTTGCATAGTTGATCGGGAAACGTGTAACGCCAAGTGGTCAATGATGTAGTTCAGCATGCAGGAAATACGTATAAGTTAATTCAAACATCATCAGTCGACGTCGAACGTCAGTTGATATGAACCATTGAATTGGCGGCCCGATGCGTTCTGTAAACATTTCGTTGCGCCAGGTTTGTATGATCAGCTCGTACTTTTGAAAGTCTCTAGATCGAGGAATCATTATCGGTTATGTTAATGTTAATGTCAAAACGGTTATGTTAAGAAATTATAATTAAATATGGTATCCCAAAGAAAACGATTTACAATTAGCGCATAGTATTGTCTCCTAAGTTATGTGCGTGCGCAGCAAAGAAAAATATAAAACTTTTGACTAATTCTGAATAGTTATTTATATAATGCTTTTGTAATAAAAACTAAATTTATGCATCGACCGAGTCAAAACGGAACGTTTGAGAATATCCAATCAAATGGTAATTAGGATCCGTGCGTAGACAAATATAAAATTCCACTATTATAATTGTCACTTTATCAAATGATTATTATTTCAGATTTTAATAGAAACGTTTGCCAAGATCACTCGTGAATAAGTTCGCGTTGGCATGCCTTCTGCGGGTAAACCTCGCTTATGATTTATTATCACGTAGTAAGCGTACTATGACATACTTTAAAATGTTTCCTAAGCACACATATTAAAAGATACGAGAAGTTGCTCTTTAAATATTTTCACGACGGAACCTGTTGAGAGTGGTATGAACCGAATTTATGTTTTTTAATTAAAATCATGGCACTTTATTCTGTCTCAGCTGATGCCTTGTAAGAGAAGCGGAATTATTATTGCACCGAATCAACGTAATATAATTTAACAGAACTTTCAATAAACTGATTTTTTCTCTCTCGAAAACGTCAGTATTAGGCACATATGCGAGCAATAAGAGAATAGTTATCTGTTCACAATCCAATCCCTGTGTCCAGTTGCACATAGAACGACAGTAGACTTCCGTTAGAAATGATATTACAGAAAATATACTAAAGAGCATGTTAAGCTGCTCGTCGCGGTAATAAAGTGCCAGAAGTAAATGTTATATCTGCGGTTGCTTGTAGATTCAAGAGAATTTAGTTAATATTATCCAGTGAATAAATGAAGCGAATTAAGTTAGTATCACTGCGTGAGATAGTGGGTGGCTCGAGGCGAAACAAGTGGTCTCTCGTAAGAGGAAATTTTTCACTCGATTGTAGGTGATTGTAGGTGATTGTAGAGCGGTGTTGCGGCGCGCAAACAGAGTTGACGTTGCGCGAGTGTGCGATTGACGAGTGATGAAAATTTTTCAGAAAATTTCGATCACTTCCGTGAGTCGGGAGGTACACAATGGAAAGGCGACTAGTATCAGGCGATTGGCGAAAACTTCCGATACGGCACGGTTGTATAATATCGATTTGAATGTCCTCTTCCGGGTCCGCCTGGACGTTCTCTGCGCCAAACGATCGGCAGAAACGGACGGCTGGCAGATCTTGTCACATTCGCTAACAGCGATGCAATTTGCCTTTAATATCGCGGAATCGACGATGCGCCCGGAAGTGTTACGAGGCGTATCGAAACCTCGTTACTGTAAAGCTCGTGTTGCGAGTGAACAGATGCCTACCACCGACTGCGATGGGAAGGAGAAATTGCAACGAGATTCATTCGAGTTAATCATCGTACGACGTGAAATTGATGTATACCGAGGATCGAACGTGACACGCTCTACGACGGAAAATTTGGTGAAGTAAGGTTTTCTCAATAAATATTTAGCCAGTAACGAAGAGTTTTCGCCGAACGCCGTTAATCTTCATAAAAGTCGTTCAGCCTCTGGTTATCGTATTGCTAAATGCCGTTAACGATACATTCAACGAACGACACGCGAAGCGACAAGATGTATATGTAGAAAGATCTCGGGCTTTACGCGGCGTTATTACGCGAATCAGTATCCGCTGTGCAGACGGCGTTACGTGGAAAACGGCCACCTCCGCATCAATAGGATGCGATGACTCACAGAGGCGCAAATGGGTATTATTGTCAGGAGGTGAGCCAACGTACTTCCTTTATCTGAAAGGCAAAATGCCCTGCTTGCCATCGGCTCAAACGATCCTAGCTAGTGGCGGCAGGTAATTTTCCCAGGCCAGTCGAGTAATTTTCCGCTCGGTGTCTGACCGCATCGGCGCCGATTTCACCACTTTTTCGATAGATTCCGCTCTTCCGAATGGAACTACCTCAACTAATGAGAACGCGACGCCACGAGATAGCACCCGATGCCTGGCTCATTAATACGTATGAAACTCCGGGAAGAATACTCTTTAAGAATCACTTCTTCTCCGAGCTAAGGACGTATTTACCGGAAAAACAAAACGGAGCGCAGTCGATGATAAAAAAAAAGATGAAGCGCAAAATGGCGTGAAATCACCTTTTGAATGGCCCTGTGTGAATCGCTTTTCTCCTTGAGATTGCAAAAAGTGACAAAAGGAACGTGTCAACAACGTATAAATCTGTATATATTAACGTACACTATCACGTTCACACACGCGCATCCATCGCATAATAAAGAGCACCTGGTGTATTCTTCGCCCTGAGGCAATGTAACGAATTCTCTGCAGATACCTTGACCTTGGCCGACATCAGTCGCCAATAATATATCGTTGAGTGATTTCGGTGACTGTTCCTCTATGTCCACTACTAACGATGAAGAATTTTCTTTCTGTTACATCGTTCCGACTTTTGCGTGCGGTGTCTAAGAATGATAAGAGGAAAGAATAGAAAAATCGGATATTTGAAGTATGAACTAACAGGCAGGATCATTTTCTAAATCGGACTTTGACATGGTATACTACAGGTGCAGTTAACATAGAATGCACTGCTTGCAAAAGAGGGATAACGCTAAGTTAGAAAAACCTCTTACACGACTAACTGCGAGGGCCGCATATTATAAGGAACGTCAACATCTATGACAGCTCAAGATCTATCTGAGTAACCGTTAACTTGAATGTACTTCACCGACTACTCCATTTACGTAGCCTCTTCAGGTATGCTGAGATACTTTATGCCTTCTTGTAGACATCTTTGAAGAATAACTGACAGTTATCATTTTTATTAGTCATAGATATTAGTCACATCCGAGCAGACGGCGACGATTACAGGAATGCGCTTTAAGTCACGCGAAAGCTTCGACGGTTTGCCAATTTAGACTTCGCAATGCCAACAGAATAGAATCCTTGGTTACTACCCGCCATTTTAACTCTTGTAGCATTATTTGGACGCAAGGTGCGCTATATAAAACGACTAAGTATTTTCCATAGACGCGATTATGACATCGATGCCGTTAAGCTCGCGGGTACCATTTATATCGTAAAATATAGTTTAAAGTTTATTTTATACATTATTTCATGAATCTTGGTTGGCCTCGGGAGTTACTTTTGTAAATGATACGTATACAGAAAGACTCTCAACATCCAACAACAGCATATCGATATGCATGGAACCAGTACTATCGTATCTCAGCAAATTAGTTACATTAGAAAGAACGAACAACGCTACGCCTATCAGTTTAATCATAACCTTTACATTTGCGGCATCACATAGAAATGTCAATGACTCCGTCAGCACGTAATCGGTCAGAATAATCAATTCGGGGGTGCACACAGAATAATGAACCATGTTAGGTATTTATCGGTCGTCTCATATTGCGTAAGATAATCGGTGTCCTTATAATATACGACATGGTACGTGAAACCATGGCCTACTTGGTTAAATTCGACATACGTCTCAAAGTGCGCGAATGTAATACTAATAATCGAAAGATAGTATAGTAATTACGATTGAAAAAAATGGTATAACATAATAACCTAAATAATTCGAGTTAGAATCGAAAGAGTACTTATTCGGGTTATATGTTCCTGTAGACGAAACAATCGGATTGCTATAAGTATTTCTTCACTTTTCACGATTTTTTGTAGCAAAAACGTTCTCTATTCATTTGACTGCAGCAACGTACCAGACAATACTATATTGGTCAAACTCTATATTAACTGAAGAAACAAAACCAATCACGGTGTTGCCCTCTCGGAGGAAAACGTATAACTACCGATAAACAACAGAATAAATTGATCAGCTAATACATTTCTTGTTCGACTAAAAAAATTCCAGAATATTTCGAGCCACTAGAACGCTGCTATTACAAACGAGATACAAACATAAACGAATCGCTATATGGAAATTGTGTTTCAAAACGAAATACCGACAGCGAGGAAAATCCAATGCATCCAAGCGCTCTCTACATCTGCGAACGGTAGGAAAAAAACCGTCAATTTATCGTACACTAATTATACCATAATAACATTACACAAATGAACATGTATTGATCTATAATTCAATATATATAATATAATATCAGTTTCCGAGATACGACAATTTTAAGAAAGCGCAAAAAATTTTTTTCAAGATTGCTGACCGCGATTAGTCCCCCGTAAAAGTATGTCCAAAGAGCTTTAAGAAAATCTATATTAGTTATAGGTTTGGTTCACTAGTTTAGACGGGACCGGGCCTTGAAGAAATCGAGAAAATCTTATGATGGGTCACCGATTTGATCGCCCTTTTAACATATCAAAGTGGGTCCAAAATGACTAGGAAAATGCAAGGCGCACCCCGAAATTCGCAATAGTTCCGGAGATATCGTCAAAAATGTGTGAAAAAATCGTGAAAAACGAGCCTGAAAATGGGATCAAAAATTAAATCTTTACCGATCGACTTGCAATTGTACCAGATGAAAGGGGGTACAAAGAGACTTGGAAAAATCGCAACCACTGTATAAAATCCAATATACTTTCCGAGATAGAATTAAAAATAACGAGAAAGTTTATGAAAAATACATATGAAACAAGTGCGACTAAGCAAATTAAGTAGCCTGGGGTAGAATCAACACATGAACTATCGCTTCCTCGATTTACCTTCAATTTGACGAAGAAACTAACTGAACTAAGTTTCGTATCTTTCCATTGGTGTCTACTTGCGAAGGCAAATTACTATTAATATGTTTATAGTTTATGTATTAATACATTATGGTAAAAATTACTATGCCTATGTTTAACCGAAATTCCCAATTAGATCCACAATTAGTACACCGATTATTCAATAAACTAGTGTAGCTATTTCTGCTTATAAAGGCAGAATAACATTAAATTGAACACTTGACTATTCCAACTTCTTACTATTACAGGTATTTAAAACAGCGGTTACATGGGATTACATTGCTACATGCAGCGGGATTATTACGTAAAATCTTATTTTTGCAATAATCAAGTGAATCCCAGGTGACGATATAACACTCGAACGTCGAATGCCTCCCCGCGAGAGAATAAGTGATATCCTCACGCTGGTCCTACCTACTTACCAGGTGTGTCGGTAAGTCCCTTCCGGTTTTTTCGCTAAAGAAAACACGCTACGTACAATGGACAATTAAAATTTATTTATTCAAAGTATTGGCCATTTGATTCTATACATTTTGTCCATCTCTCAGGCAATTTATGGATGCCATTCCAAGAGAACAGTTTCTCCTTTGAGCTAAACCATTCATCGAGCCATTTTTTAACTTCTTCGAAATCGGCGAAGTGCTGCTCTGCAAGCGCGTGCCCCATCGATGCGAAAAGGTGGTAGTCGGATGGAGCCAGGTCTGGAGAGTACGGCGGGTGCGATAAAACTTCCCATCCAAGTGATTTCAACACTTCTTTGACTGGTTTTGTTGTATGAGACGGCGCGTTGTCATGCTGCAAAATCACCTTATCATGTCTTTGAGCGTATTGTGGACGTTTTTCGATCAATGCACAGTTCAAATTGATTATTTGTTGTCGGTAGCGATCAGTATTAACTGTTTCTCTAGGTTTCAACAATTCATAATATACGACACCAACCTGGTCCCACCAGACACAGAGCATGGTCTTGCGACCAAAGCGATTTGGCCTTGCAGTCGATGGGCCGGCTTCGCCACGTGATAACCATGATTTTTTTCGCTTGGGATTTTCGAAATAAATCCATTTTTCATCACCCGTTACTATTCGATGCAGAAATTACTTCCTTTCATACCTTTGAAGCAGCATTTCACTGACGATTTTTCGGTTTTCCAATTGCCTGTCATTCAATTCATGTGGCACCCATTTTCCTATCTTTTGGATCTTTCCCATCGCTTGTAATCGTTCACAAATTGCTACTCGGCTCACATGTAACTTTTCTGCCAATTGTTTTTGAGTTTGTGTTGGGTCATCATCCAATAACTCCTGCAATTCCGCATCTTCAAACATTTTCGGCCTACCAGGACGTTCTTTGTCTTGAACGTTGAAATCACCACATTTGAATTGTCGAAACCACGTTTCACATGTTCTTATGATTGGAGCATGCTCACCGTAAGTCTCTACCAGCAAACGATGACTTTCAGCGGCTTTTTTCTTTTGATGAAACAAAAAAAGTAATGCGTGCCGCAAATGCACGTTTCCAGGCACAAAACTCGACATTTTCAAAAAATTATAAATCCATAAAACTGTTACTTTGGCGGAATGTAATTTGTGCAGTTTTGAGGATAATGTTAGTAGAAACAAATGACATATGTATAAAATCATAACATTTCATACTTATGGCTAGTGACATCTGTTACAAAAACCAGAAAGGAATTACCGACACACCTGGTAAAATCTACCGTTCACACAGAAGTATGCTACCTGCCTGCCTGATACCTATATTTCAAAATGCAAACCAATCACACCAACACACTCACTCGATTCTCACACATTTGGCCAGGGTGCAAAAAACCTATTTCTAGAAAGTACATCCGGAACGTTTCTGACATTCGAACTCAGCGCACATCATCATTCATTCTCTATTGTATGCACGAATTCCTGAAATCGACTGTCAAACGATAGGATCCATGCACATTAGTCGCAACCGTGATGACTACTGCACAAATGATGAATGATATTGAATTTAACTGTGATCATCCACTTGTTGAAAAAAATATGTACCAATTACAGTGATTTCTTTAGAAACTGTTAAACACTGAGTCAAAATAAAAAATACATGTTTATCTATCCAATGTGCAATTCACTACAAAGAATGGAAGCCACACTGGTAGACACCAAACGCAATGACAGTCGCTAATATATGCATTATGAATATTACAGTGAAATCCATGTTGATCGACCTAATCCACACATATAGCACCTGGGCACATGAATGGTTGCAGATCTTAAATAATGACCATGGTCAATGAAAAGTATACCAACCTTCTTGCTGAAAACATCCTAAGCTAAGATTAGTAATTTATATATAAGAGTATTGTCAACAAACGGGCTAATATATCCTTGTATCCATTTCACATACAAGTCTTATGTAAGTAAAGAACATTTGCTTTCAATTTTTCTCAATTCAAAGGCAAATCTGGACATGCAAGAAAATTTATTCACTTAAAAATTATAAATGTACTCAAAATATATATCATAATCAATTGAAAAATAGAAAGTAAAATGAATAAACATATATTAACCTCGAGCGACCTGTTTGCAGAGAGAATACTCTGAATAAATAATCAAACATTTTGTTATCTCTCTGAATCCAAGCACTACCCGTCGCAAAGTGTCTTCCTGCTCTTTAAATTCTCTAATTGTAAACATAGAAACGCTTCTGATTAAACTAGAAACATAACCGCAAGCATTGATATTTACAAAATATTACTCTAATGTAGGAACTCGATTATAATTATATGCATATATCGATAATATATAAGCATGAAAACTATAAACTTGTACTAGGTTTTCGTTGTAGAACAATACTTATTACTATCGCTAATCGCATAGCTGGCATAATACCAGAAAAGAACGAGGAAGACCTATCAGAGTCCATTTACGGCCACTATCCCCGTATAAGCATTTTGAAGGATAATTACAACCAACCATCCGTGTCGATTTGGACCATTCGCCCTACGACATGATTGGATAGCCGGAGGTACTGATATATTCTACTCATCGGTGTTGGCTTGTCTGCATACCACAGGAACACGCTGCTTTGATGAATCCTGGACCCTCGGATTTCTGCAGCCTCTGGATTCAGCATGCAGGATGCAGTCTTTTGTCGAGCGTCAGATAGGCAAAAAACTGAAATTTCCTTTAAGTATTAACTCTGCAAAGCAATGCGATATTATTGCAATTTTCTTTACTAATAGAAACAATTGTATGGATAAGTAATTCTATGTGCCAAAGTAAATACTTACACTATGTAGTAATTTTTTGAAAAATTGAAATCCATGTTTGGCATGAAAAGACACTGACTCTAATATGTGATGACAAACTGTTTATTATTCTGACGAAATAATTGTAGTGACCAATATTACTGCATCTCATTAATGACGTAAGTTACTGTAACTTATTGTTCTGTTCAAATAATTGATTTAACAAACGACATTGGCTTCAATTACCGATCAAAGCAACTGTAATGAAAAGGTAGCAAGCAAACACTGACTCTAGCTCGTATGAGTATATACTATTAATTCCCGATGATAGAAGTTATACAAGTAGCCTATGCGGCTACAAAGGTAATTACAAAATGTATCCAAACTGACTCTAAACCGCATTGCACGTGGCAACAGAACTCTGAAAGAATTTGTAATTAGACATGAATCAAAGTTTCATGTGGAATCGAAATTTTAAAAATAATGAGTATTTGTTTAAGCCGAAAATAACGCTAGATTCAATAAAGAAGCAAAAAATGTAAATATTTATATAAGATAAAAACAAAGAGGAATGAATGAAAAAGGCGAAATTTTGAAAATATGTAAATATTAATAGAAGTGAAAAAATGAACTCTTTATGAGAGAAACCCGCGATACGCAGCCGTTAGCCCGGCATAATCACTAATTCAGGCTAAAGATCCGATAGGATAATGCCGGTTTCCAGATCACACCTCGAGGAGGTCGCTACGCCTGGTGATCCGACCCAATAACATAACCCTCGTATAAAATTTCTATCAAAACTGTAGCTACATAAAATGACTAAACCTTCTTTTAAACAGGCGGTTAATGAATGTAATCAAAAGATCGTCCTAGCATCTAACTGACATCGTTAAGCTGTAACCGACAACTGAGAATGCCTGTGCCGACTATACACTATTGCTGCGGCAAAGTACACACGGGCGCTAAACTGGATACATGAATATAGCCGTACTCACCGAAAATCATGTAGAAGCTGCAAAATATGATATTTCCTTACCACGGTGTCCACAGTTTTCCTCAATCACAAGGCCATCGAAAATCATAGTCAAATACCTCAGTTAATTCATCGTTGCAAGCAATGCTGCATCGAAATACGTGGTGATTTTTTTCGCTTGGGATTTTCGAAATAAATCCATTTTTCATCACCCATTACTATTCGATGCAGAAATGACTTCCTTTCATACCTTTGAAGCAGCATTTCACTGACGATTTTTCGTTTTTCCATTGCCTCTCATTCAATTCATGTGGCATATTTTCCCATCTTTTGGCATCCATCGACGTAATCGTTCTGTGCTGCTCGAGAACTTTTCTGCCAATTGTTTTTGAGTTTGTGTTGGGTCTATACGCGGCATTCAAACATTTTCGGCCTAGCAGGACGTTCTTTGTCTTGAATGTTGAAATCACAAGTGCCATTTATAGTCGATGGCAACATTTTTTCTTTTGATGAAACGTTATCGGCAGAGCATTTTCCGTTGATTTTATTTTGCTTATATTATAACATTTCATACTTTGTTGAAACCACATCCACAACGTATTATACGCAATAAACGCGCGCTACAAACATCAGAGCGATCGTTTACTGTTTTATACCGAATATTCTATCAATTAAATTATAAATAATATATAATTATAAATTCTTCATATAATAATATAAATTATAAATTCTCCATATAATAATATAAATTATAAATTCTATCAATTATATTCTATCAATATAAAAAATCCATTCGGCAGTAAACAATTTTACACATTTGGTTTTTACAAGAATTAGGAATAGATCCAGTTTTCATAATGTATAATTTTTAACTCTTAAAAATTAGACTTTTCAGGTTCAGCAAAAAGATTTTTTATTTTGCATTTTAAAAATTTTTCGGAAGTGCATTTTCATATTAAAAATGTAAATATACTTATTACATTTCAGAGCAATGATTGTTTTATTCAGCACAGTTCCTATTTAGCACTTAAAACAACACATAAAAACATTACATGCAGAAACCACGCGCATAATCTGTGCATATATATATCCGGCGCGAGTTAATCCGTTCAGTGACATCCATGTCTAAATTTAATACGACCGCAAAGGGTTAATTCATCGTTGCAAGCAATGCTGCATCGAAAGGGTTAAATTCGCATCATTTCAATAAATCTGAGAGTCGCACAGTAAAACTTTAACCGTTAAATAGCTTAAATGTGGCAGCTCACCTTTCACGTTCTGTACCGCATCACTGCCAGGCTGAGACTATGGCGGTTACACAGAGCTGTCCACTCATTGGCTAACTTCGACCAATCGCTACGTTCGAATCAACCTAATTCGAATTGCCGCCAAAAAGCGTCTACGTGCCTAACCCAACAATTGTACTAACAAGTCGGTGGACAGAGTTTTCAGATTTGACCCTATTTCCAGGCTCATTTTTCACGATTTTTCCACACATTTTTGGCTATATCACCGGAACTATTGCGAATTTCGAGGTGCGCCTTGCATTTTTCCGAGTTATTTTGGACCCCCTTTGATATACTAAAAGGGCAATTAAATTGGTGACCCATCATTTTTTCATGAAAATGGCAAGGGGTATATAAGTAATACAGGTTTTCTTAAAGCTCTTTCGACGCACTTTGACGTGGGACTAATCACAATCAGCAATTTTGAAAAAAATTTTTTTGCACTTTCTTAAAATCGTCATATCTCTGAAAGTATGAAGAGTTCAGCGCGCGGAAAGTGGTCTATCTTCAGGGCAAATTGCCCGCTATCGAATGGTATCGGTCCGAAACGAAAAAAAAATTTGACATTTTTCGACTATTTTCGTGTATTTTTCGTAATTTTTCATAATTTTTCCATTTATTTTTTCTCGTATCTCGGAAACTATTGCGAATTTTGCGCCGTTATTTGCCTATTTCTATTGCTGTTTGAACCCACTTTCAGTTACCAAGAAGGCAAGAATTACATATTCATAATTTGTGGAAATCAAGACATTTTTATTTTGCTCCTTTTTTTCATGATTTTGTGGCCACAACTCGATAACGTGGATGTGTTATTTTCAGTCACTTCAAAAATCTGTTCGGTTCTCCAAGGTCTAGAGAGAATATATTTATTTATTTTAGAATATTAGGATAGGATGGTAAATGTAAATATTAATTAATAAACACTGTACCGGTAGAAGAGACCTGATAATACGTGCATTTGTTATGGCCATGAACAATTAAATGTACGAATTGTTTCGATAATATATAAGCATTATATGTGCCCATAATTATGAAAGTGGTCTAAGTCATATATTTCTTGTTTCGAGATATTTAATGAATTGCATTTGAATAAATCAAAAAATATTTTTACATTATGCGACATTTTAATTTATAATTTTATTAGTCTTAATTAATGGAAATTTACTATGAATATGAAATTTTGTGTGAATTTTATACGATAATATTATTTTTAAAGATTGAATTGACTTAGACCATTTTCAAAATTAACTGAATGTCCTATAAATGACTTAAAGCAATAAAGAACTTTGAGTTTTATTTGAAACAATAATTTGATTGAAATAATTCGTGAACATTTATTACATTTATTAATTATTTTTAAACAGTAATCCATTTTTATCATTATTTCGAGTATTTAAGATTCTTAAAATGTTCCTGAAAAACTGGAGGGATGTACGGTAGTAAACTCATAATATCTTTATGTTTTTCTTCCGATACTGGTCTAATGGTGGTGTATGATGGAAGTAATTTAATATTTCCGTATATTTTTGGTCTTCCTTTTTTAGGTGAAAGATCCAAAACGTGAAATTTAGAATCATCTAAAGATGTTTTATAGAACACTTTATAAGGTTCATTTTTCAAGAATCTCATCCATTGCATTTGTAGCCAAGAGACAGATTCACCCGCGGTATTTTTTACTCTTCTTGTTATTGATTCTTCGTTGTCGTTATTATTAAAATTTGATTGTCATTTATTTTATTATGTAGTTCAGAAACGCGTCAAAGAAGGCCACGTGCCATTTTCAAGTTGTTTATATAATTTATTTAAATTTTTGACTTAGACCACTTTCATAATTAAAACTAAATGAATTCCATATAATGTTGAAATTACAACCACTATCTAATGGTTCATTTTTGACAATTTCGTAAAAATTACATTGAATAAATTTAGTTAAAAATAATGTGGTATGAAATAACTGATAAACTCATTTTTTTTAAATTTTGACTTAGACCACTTTCATAATTATGGGCACATATAACGACATACCAGGTGAGGAATGATTTTGTTATTCTTAAAACCAATTGTTGAATAAATTTCATGTTGTTAATGATATATGTAGCCCGAAAATGTAACCGAGCCTTACCCCACCAAACGAACGAATAAAAATATTGATTGGATACACTTCTAACATGCTCTTGGAAACACTAGATTTCGAGCATCGTCGGTATTTAACTTCGAACCATGTTTCTTGTCGGTGGTTAAACTTTGAGCATAATTGTGTCCATCTTTATTTCGAAGAGTTCATGACTTTGTATGAAGCACCATCTATTAGAGTGTTGCTCTAAAACGTCGGGCAATGGAGAAAGATCGATAACTTTTGAGAGGGCGCTGTGTTTCTTTACGCTTCCGCGGTGTAACGTCTGCTGGTCGTGGTTTGTAGAAGGCATATTTGCAAGTGAAAAATGGCAGGTTGGAGACAAGCAGGTTTAAAGTGAGTGACACATAATAAATATATTTGTTAGGCTACTTAACATGTAACTTATTTTGTGACATGCTCTTCAGAAAATGTTGCGTTCAGAATTTGTAGAAAAGTTACGTAACCTCGCATAGCAATATCTGTTTGCATAAACGTATTTTACCGAATCTGTTTTATTAAATATTAATGTAAAGAATTCTAATTTAATATAGCTACATCAATTACTCACAAATTGCTGCCAGACTTGTCAGGCAAGCACTGAAATCAGAGTTCAAAGCAGAAGCAGTCAAACGAGATGACGCTAATGTAAAATTTACGCAATGGAAGGATGGAAAGGCTATAAGTACGAATCGTTTTTAAATACCTTTAACTTTTTCGTTTTATTCAATTGTCTTTATGTCAACATCTCAATTATGCTCCATTTTATTATGAATATTGCATATACAATATAAGCCTCTATTTTGTTACAGCTGAAAAATACTAGATGTAGGTTCTGTAAGTTTATTAATTGTCACGGTGTGTTTAATTTTTGCAAGCTCGTTCCTGCGTGACAAATTTGAAACATAATCTCTTCTATACTATAACTTACAAATTTGCGCTTATGTTTAATTTTAAAGACTTAAGGTGATCTAACTGCTAATTAACATATTACTGTCTGACATTCACAGTACACACTGGAAGACAATTACTTGATAACAGTTTAGAATAAGTGTTGTTTGAGTGCCATTTAACAAAACATGAATGATTTTTTGTATCGCTAACGTTACAAGAATATTTTTGAAATGCATAGAAATTATTGTATGTTAAAAACATACGTCTCTCTGTTTCAGGAAACTAGGTCTTTGTATCACAGATGGATTCAAGAACTCATCCATTATATATACAATGCTAGATGTAATTTATGATGATCGTTATCTTCATGTAAAGTAAAAACATATTTCACTCCGTCGCTAGTGTTCACTGATTTAACCTGCCCCCAGTTAATTTTTAAAACGTCATCTTACAACTGGACAGTGAGCTTTACAGTGTACTGGAATCATAATTTTATACAATTTTAATAGAAGGCCTGCAAGGTAAATATTATTTTTCAGACTTACCAATAAATTCGGAAACAAGATCATTATCGCTATCCCCACGCATAGTACCAGTTATTTCTTCGTCTTCCACCATGGGCAAAAATAACTGAACAAATTCCGTAGTATATGGAGGTGCTATAGCTTCTAATACCTATATTCGTAGAAATGCTTTGTTACTACATGTGAATAGACACTGAAATATATGCATAAATCTATTGGATGTACCTCAGTAACAAAGTATCTAATTAACGATACGTCTGTGTCTCCTCTCTGCCAACATTGCTTAATATAACAAACAACCGGAACTACACAACCTCGGCTTAACAAATTAACCATTCTATCGATTAACATTTTCTTCATCTCCAACTATGTAAACGAAAAGGTATATTAGAAATGACCTAAATAATGAACGCGTTTATCTGATTTTTTTACCTGCACAAGTATTTCCAACTCATCCTGTTTACTTTCAAATAGCTGTACAAGAAGCTGCAGCACTTTTGGATGCAATAAAGAATGACAACCGACAACTTCGTCAAGTAATGCAAGATGCACAGGACAATGTTCCGTACACAGTTTGAAATACGATGGCTCTGTCACTGTGCATTCGACCCACCGAATTATCCCAACACTTACAACAGGAAATCTATGCATGAAAGGCAGTGAGAGTCTCCTTCCAACTTCCAAACGGAGTCATATGTATTTTTATCGTACCGTATACACTGATATAAAGTGTGCAACTCTGCTATCAACTCAGTCGACCCCTTATTAATATTGCATATATTGTGAACTTTTTCAATTGCCTGAATAGTTGTTTTCAATTCATCTTTATTCACCTTGCGCGGATTGTTTTTCTTAGACGGTGTTTCGCACACACTCGCTGCATATGCCAACAGGTATATGTACTTTGACTTATGCTCAGGATTGACTTTCACACCGGGCTTGAATAGCGCATCAACTAAAAGTTCTGTGAAAGGAAAGGTCAAATACACTCCGCTAGTTGCTGTACGTTTGCATTTTCCTATGGTAACATACGTGGCAATAGTGATATATATGACAAATGACGTACCCAAAAATTGTGGGTTACGAAGTAATTCGATCGCAGGCGGTTCGGGTGCGGAATAATTTCGAAATAATACTGTGATATCGGCTGGATTTAGGGTATTCCGCGATAGCATTGAAGCTAGGGCCTGACACGCAGCAGGACTACTTGCAGCACCATTCAAAGCCATTGTTATTGGTGTTACATCGTGCCGGCTGTCATTTTTGTTAAACGTCATTTTTAGCGAATCAAGTGAATTGTCAACTTTTTATTGTTACCTTTGTTGGGCACACTTTGTGATTTCTTGAGAAAGTCTTTTCATCATGAATCCTCCTTTTGTTTCTTGAGCAAGAATTTGTAACAGTACTTGACTGTAAACATATGTGTGTTGCCCATGACAGACCATTTTCTGGGAAAGAGATGAAAGACCCTCAATTAATGTTATATGTGGCTATGATCTATGAAACATGTTCTGTATACTGACTGCACACTCCTGGATACTTGATTGCCAGTTTTCTGTGTTTTGAAGGAATCCGGCAATTGCAGTTTTCAGTACTCTGGAAAATACTTCTATTTGCTGTGCTGCCGTTGATATACTAGTAATTTCACCTTGGAATCCAGCGTCAGATATCAACTGTAATATACGATGACCGAGGTTTGTATGGACATATCTAAAGAGTATGCTAACACTTCTGAATATGTACCTTTATAGTAAAATTTAACATTAAGCAATCAGGATATTCTTCGGCGAGCCTGTATATAAGGGACCTCCAAGTAGGATGTTGTATCATCTCTGTTAACCATGCTGGAGTCTGAACAAGAAAAATTACGTATATTCTTCGATGTTACGTTTTAAAATTAACAAATCACAGAGTCAAATGTATACGACATACTTCACCCTCCTCTGTGAAAATCTTGTCAGCTTTCTTGGGATCAAAAGTTTTCAAAATCATATCTTTCAAATTATTTTCGACCATAGCTTGCACATCGGTTACTTTTACACCAGCCAAAATAAGCCATTCAGCTAAAAGGTTAGCCATCTGAGCGCACGCAGTATAATTTTTTGATAACAACTCTATCACTTGCTCAGGGTTCCCCCCTGCTTGAAAATATCTAGAAGCAAGAGGTAAGTCAATATATTATGATATAAAAAGAAAAGAAAAAATTATATGAAACGTAATGTTATTAATATACCTTTTTAATTGCGTAAAAATTCCAGGTTCCATGATATAATCCGGTGTTTTAAATTTATCTAAACACTCATTTAGTACTTCCTGAGGATTCTCAAAAGCATCTTCTCCTCCACAGTCATCTGCTGCTCGTCCCATATCCTCTCCCCAAGCACTACGATCTTCATCATAATCTGATTCCATCTATTTGTATGTCATATTAAATATTGCCATTATCCGTTATATCGTATTATATACATATATCTTTACATTTAACTTAAATAAAAATGATAATGCACTGGCACCGATCTAGTTGTTATATCAAGAAGGATGAAAAAAGATAAATTCAAAATTTGAGAGTTTGGAGCAACGAATATGCAAAGTACGTAACGATAAATTTTCTAGAAACATTCCGTAAAATGATATATAAGCTAGAAAACTTAACAAAAACATTCGTTGACATGTTTTAGGTTAGACTCTGTAGCAACATATGATCATAGATAGAGCTTGAAACACACTCTCGATTCATTGAGGGAGACCCATGCATATACAAGACCTATTGTGCCATTGTCATCTTTGTAATTTCTCAATTGCTTACGTTTCTTTCAAATACGAGACCCGTTTGCGTACTTCATAAACAATACGGTCCCGGTGAAGAGGCAATCAGTTCACGAACTAGCAAAGTCGAATGAAGTTAGAATGAGCGTGACGCTAACGCGACAGCCAACCAGTGGCGCTACCACTGCAAAACATAAGATTAATCTAACGAATCAACAAGTGCGTAATTTCCATCAGAACGTTTATTTCTAGATATCGCACTTTAATCGAGCCGCCGACTGAATAAATGAATCTTTCAATAGGTTTTGCAGGCCAGAAATACATATTTCCTGTAATGCCGATAAACGAATTGACGGAAGAGAGCGCCTCCTTTCGATGAGAGTTCAAGTCGTTCGCCCCGGAATTACAAAAGAAAATACAGATAGAAGTATAGATAGGACTAGGCAGAACGGCGGCAACGTGAAAGGGGCTTAATTAGGAGCATTCGCTCACAGTGCCAGGCACTTAGCGGCGTTCGAGAGAGAAACAGATGTGGAAGTGTGTTGTACGGTAAAGGTTCGGCGCGCGCAAACCAGGTATATGGGGTATACGCATATGCGAGGTGCAAGTTCTCTGGCTTCTTGAGCTCTTGTTGTCATCGTGATCGACACTGTCGCCCCGCGTTTAGTGTGGCCCAGTGTACGGAACGGAGAGGTGGCCAGCGCTGGCTCTCTGCTCTTGTATTCGCCAAAGGACGGTGTGACCGAGTGTGTTGGAACCCGACGACCCGTCGAAGCTTCCCATTACACTGCCGAACCTGCTCAAGCCCCTTACTTCACGAGTACGGCTTGCGAAGAAACCTCTGTGGATCGGAGCAACGTTCTGCGTTTACGCGTATCAGACAAACTTCATCTCTGCGAGATCCTGCAAAGGGGCCTAACATCTGCCGTCTACCGTCTCTACTCTTTTCTCAGTAAGTATTTCGAGGCTAGCCTCACAACGGTATACGTAAGTTCGCACCAGCGTGTGCTCTATTATTAGGGTGTAAGTGTGACTTTTTTGGCCCACTTGCGTGGGAAAAATGCGAGCAGGAGGTGCGGCTGCACACCCTCGTGTCCAGCCAATCGGGACACGAGTTTCACTTCTTCGACTTTGCCGTGCCTTCACTTAAATTCCGGTTGCTCACGTGTGAGAATGTCGCCGGAATGGAAAACGCTCTTTGCCATCGTATGCTGGCGAACGGAAGGTTACGGGATTAACTCCACCTTCTCGCCTACCGACGCTCTAATAACAATAAACGCTTCTACCTTTCGTAAGCAGACGCTAGGAAACATAGCTTTTAGATATGGAATGCTTTTCTCGGATTAGAGCAACACATTTCGCAAGGCCTTCGCGCACGTGCTTCTTCAAATTTACAGCTTCTAGAGATAGAATGTGCCGCTCGCCTGACTGTGAGTATTTTTCGCTTTCATTACGCGAAACGATCACTCCAGATCGCTTTCGAGTAATTCGTAAATCTTGACATTGTGGCTTGATGACGCGAAAGTGGAGCATGTAGGGAAGATAATACAATAGTTGGGCTGACCTTGTACGATGCCCTTTCGTAATGCGCAAGAGATCGCAGATTTATCTATGAACGTATCCACAATGTAGATCGCTGCAGAAACGTGTATGAATAATTATTGCTACGCCGTGGCACGAATAATCGAGACACGGGGCTCATTTTTCAGAGGTTCAATGTCACCGGAAATAAGATGATGATTTCGTTCGCGAGTCAGCAAGGTGTTCGGGATGAGGTGTGCGTACGTTTAAATTACATGGCGCGTTAAATTGCTATAAGATGTTACTATAAGTTACTACAATTGTATTGAGAAATATCAGTTATACGCGACTCCATCCGGTGGGCCGTGTAAAAGTGAGTAAAACAAATGATTTTTTAAAATGAAATTCTGTACACCTACGTGTCCGCTTCGAAAACTCGTCTATTGAGCGCGTACATTATTGTCATTTTTCGAGAGTCTCCCGGATTCATATTATTATTTGCTGACGTGTTTTTTTTAATCTACGTAGTTGCACCCTTTTTTGCATACGTATATGACGAATGTTTTTGACTTGCATTCGCTAGTACTCTTCGCGACGCCGACGTACTGTCTGCGTGAAAAAAATCTTCAGTTAGCTCGTCATGAGCTAATTGAAGCTAGCGAGACCTTCTTCATCGAATTTAATCTTCGACGCATACTGGCCGACAGTGACGGGCGTCTTTTTTCACGGTTGCTTCAAGTACGCGATAAATATCGTATTGTATAGTAATATGTGCCATCATACCGCACTGGGGAAAGTTTGCACACGAACTGTAATAACTTCTTCGACCGTAAATTTGATAACTACAGCAAGAACACCAATGTGTTCGTATCACCGAACATGTACCTTTACGTAACGAACATTTTCGTTTGACATTCTTACATAAATTATATCAAAAGAATATAATGGCAAATAGAAAAACGTCAAAAAAACATATTCTAACAGATAGTAAATATTTGAATATGGGTAATTGTTAGAAGGTTATTCAGAGTGACATATTTGCCTAATTCACTGCTTGCGATTGGAAGTACACAGGCGGACATAGTGAGAAATAACGGTAAACGCAATATCGTTCCCAAATCGGTGAATTCTTTCTTAATACTTGGGAGTAAAAGCTTGCTTGCTATCGTATCGAGAAGTACAATGATTGCAAAGTGTAAAGCGATACGTGATCAGTTTTCATGTTTACATCCTGTTGAACTTTGATCCATAATTAAAACTGTTTAATATACATCGTGCATAAATGCAGTGACGTCGTTATCTTTGCTTATTTACGCTGATTCCTCGTGTACTCCGTCGATATGAAACGATTTAATCGCTCTCTCGTAAGAGATTTATAATATACCCTGTAAACTATCGCGAGTTTCGAAGCGTACGTCCATGACATATATGTAGTTAACGACACGCTAATATTTATTCGAGCAAAGTCTGGCCCACCGCCAGGATTGCAGCGGGCTGACTTTTTCCGACGATATCACTCACTTAATGTTAACTGGCCGACAATTTGAGATTATAATCAGATCAATTGTAAACGATTGCTCGGCGATGTAAATAACTTATCGCTTCACGGTAGCGGAACTTTTGACCTCATCGACACTTCTGACTTCCTGATATATGCAATCCCAGTTTGCAATACGACGCATAAGCTATACGCAGCCGGCGGTGCATAATGATAGATTGCGAGAGACTTGCAAGACCGACTGAGATGTAGAAGCTGCGTCAAGCTATTGCAACATTAGTGATGATTAGAATGTCGGATAAACGTGTGCGAGGACGAAAAAAAAAGAGGAAAAAAGAGGAAAAAAGATGGGCGAGGTAGACGCAACAAGTGTTTGATAGACGTACGCCTCGAAGATCTATCCATGCTCATCGTCACGGCTAGCATACTACCGTTCGCGCTAGATCATCGGATTCATTATTTATCGGATCAATGAACTACGTTGGCCTTACGTTATGCTGCGTGCAAAGTGATTGCGGATACGCGACGATCGAGTCAATTCTAACATTCCTCGGTTCCATTCTGTTCGGGCTAGACATGCGATTAGCATTACGTGAATACGATACTTTTATTCCAGTTGCATAACTGCATGATTTCAGACACGCGCGTCTACATCCTCGTGCGAAGAGTCATCTGCAAAATTAGAGTCGCAAATTTCCGAATGAGACTGCTGAGTGCCACTGATAACATTTTAACAATATATTATGAATCTTTCAAGAGAATTCAAAAGTGTAAGAGTATATAAAGTAAATCAGAGGATGACTACCTTCCCGGGGGTACTTGCGAAAAATTCATAGTGCAAAAACATACGGTACACACATACAACGGCCTCCCATCTGACTCTGACTCATAGCTCATTTCCTTACAAACGACCAATCTCATCCTTTATCACCGGCGCAATTTCGGTGGGAAAGCGTTAAATGGCGGATTTACTTTTAACCGTTAATCCGACTGCGGCAAGAAATGAAGAGGACATTTTGAATAATGTCAATTGTGTGCGTCCCATGCCCGGTAAAATCATTTATTATTGCCAGGAAAACGCTAACAGACCGTTGAGAAGTTTCTTACCGCTGCGGTCGTTTGTTCCCAGTGAAACTTTGTAAAACCTTGGTAATCGCGCAACGGAGTCAACGCAGCGGACTTTACCGTTACGAAGCGATCCAATTAATTTTTCCGCTTTCTGACTTTTTGCTGGTAGCCACGATTGCGTTTGAAGTTAGGCATGGCTGTTTGACTGCGTCAATATTAAATGTTGTGTCGGTATCAAAGGACAAAGTAAAAAGACCTTGCACTCCATCGCGCGCGCTGATCGCGAGGTAACGAGAGACCGAGCTTCACTTCTGGCGGCCAGTCATTTCGAAAGTCGGATTCCACACTCGAGAGTGTGTAGACGGCAACGAATAAGAAAACGCGGTGTCCTATTCCCGTCGTTAGTACGCTCTCTCGAGAAAGGGAGAAACGACGGTCTGCTTCTAAAATTATCTCTGCTGGACGTCTCTGCCTTCTTGAACATGCTCGCTCTATGAGTATATGGACAGAAGATCTATCTACTTCGAAAGAATATAATTAATAAATATAAAACGCATGCACGGCGTTAACGTTATTCCCTGCTGCCACTCATACGCTTCAGAATCCTCGATTACATTATGCAAGGCAATGTCATTGACAGTTTTCCTGCCCATGGAAAATGTTTCTTTTTCCGCACAATGAAAATACTCACTTTCCTGCAGATTCAAAATCCTTCTTTTCCTCTACATTGAAAGTGCTAACGGTAGCTAGCAAGGTCCGACGCGGTGGTTACAATTCTCAAAAGACGTTCATTTCGTTTTGTGAAATTCGCACATGACATCGCACACGACATTGCGTATGCTCGTAATGACATCATCGAATGTGGATGTTCCACGCACAAATAATTATAATTAGTTAGTAGTTAGACTCGGTCACCGATGTCCATACAATGATCATGAGTCTTACGTCAAAGATAAGGCCTTAAGGAGAAAATAAGGTTACTTATCTTTGAAGCAACTATCAGTTTTTACATAAGTGGATGCGGTATAACAACAGCCTATCCTTCTTATGTTAACTAAGTTCGGCTTATTGTTATCGGACGATCGCATTCAATGCGTAGCGTTGCCTCTGAGCGCGTATTCTTATTCGGCGAGTGAGATTTAACCTAATTAATCTGATCTAGCAATTTATAATCGAAGCCAGAGCATATTATTGGAAGTTGTCAGAAATTGTTACAAATTAGATAATGTGTTTCATGTCGATCTTATTGTAATTTATTGGAGTACGGAACTTTATTAGTCTAATTCTGAAGACGTTGCGGGCCCGCTGGTGCCCCTCTACAGGAGTCTAAAAAAATGTTCAAAATTAGAGTAACAAAGTTTTACGGAGAAAAATATTTTCCGCCGAAAAATCTTCCTTATTTCTTAATTATTTCAATAAATCGAGAAGGTGCAAGGTTCACTGAAGTGACTTTTTCGATTCGCACGAGACATGGCCTCGATTAAACCCATGAATGCATACGCGGTCCAATCGGATCTTTCCTTAACAAAGTGTGCGTGTAGCGGCTATGCGTACGAGATGATCAAAGTCCAACGAATCAGTGGATCGTGTATCCTTGTTCCGTCAATGGTATTTGTCCTTGACAAGGCAGGTGTCGTGCGTTTTCTTTCAGCGATCACGCCGTCCGTGATTATATCACGTATTTAACCCGAAAGAAAGGTTGTCAAAAGAGAGAAGACCTTATCTGCGCGAATGGTCGTTAGTCGCGATCGAAACTCTTATGCGACTTCGCGACGTTATATCGCAAATCCGTCCAGACGACAGGCAATCGGGGACAGACAGACAGAAGAAAGAAGATAAAAGGAGGCAGCGAGATAGAGAAAAGAGAAGAAGGAGGAATAACGATTGAATCGAAACGTGGCAAATACGATGTATCGGGTGCAAAGGGTTCCCCGTTATCACAATGAAAAGTGCTTGCGTTACGTCAATGGCAAAGAGTAGTTAGTGCTGAGTCAGTATACGTTTGATACACATTTCTATTGTACACGTTTCTATCGTAGAATTGATGCTTTCCATGGTAGGTCTCTTCTAAACTCTGCGTATGCTGTTTACGTACTTTTTAAGATCTCGTAAGGTGCTTTATTTAAACCTGTTGCTTTATGCTTTGTAGCTCATGAGCTTACACCTCAGGAGCAGCATGGATTTCTGACAAGTTACTCCCGGAAAATGGACATCCTCCCATTTACTTTGTATACCTTCACGTTATGACACTTACACTTACACTTTATGTACGGTATACAGTCAAATAGATTGATCTTCCAATCACTTTCTTTCCGTTTTTACAAAACTCCTGCACTTCCTCCCTCTCTGCGTCTTGTACGTTTGTCGCATAGACGAGAGAAAAAAAGGACTCGGGAAGCCGGCAGCAGGTTCGTCGTCGATCTTGGGGATCGTTTTAGTGATTAAATTTCCGCTTCGCGACAATGGCGGACGCACCGCCGGAAATTGCGTCACGCGTAGCGTGAAACGCCGCATAGGTAACTCTCCTTCGACCTTAGTCGCGGCCAAATGTGATTGCACGCTGCTTCGTACTTTGCGTCCAACGATTCCGACTTGCTGCATATTTCCCCTGCGTCTCATCTTGACACGTGCCACTGTGTATTCGCATAGTGTCATGGTGTCGAGATAATGTCATATCCGGCGGGAGACAAGTTAGTCGCCTTTGATGCTCTCATTTCTCATCTGCCAACGAAACGGGAATACATCGTTCTGCCCTAATAAAACGTTGCGCTCTTTCTTGTCTTCTATGTCACGGTCCGCCAAACTTCTTCTTATCCTCTTAAAAATTGACTGAAAATGCTTAGCCTGTTTCCGTCTGTGTCTTATTTTCGATTTTTCGGTCTCTGTGTGTTTCGGGGCAGAACGGGAGTGGTTGGATGATTTCCATTTTGATTTCCAACGAAAAAGGGCCTTTTATCTCATTAGCCACCGTTATTAATAAGGTTGAAAATAACACACCACTCAACATGTGACACGTGTGATCTGCTTGAACCCGATCTTCGGCAGCAGAGCATTATGTGCGTCACGAAGAGCCAGAAGATAACGACACTTGCACAACAAATTAGCGTCTAAGATTTAGTGACGACAGATTCGACCAAAGGTCGTACACAGGTCTAAGCCGCGCACAGTTCGCTCAAACAGAAGTAACTTTTAGGCGGACTTATGGAGTGTCTTCTGCCGCCAATGTGAAAGTTGCAATCAAGTTAACGAAAGTCGAAAGTCACGAGTATCGTAAAGTAATTACATTGGATAGGCTACTACCACTATACATAGTAGCTGACATTTAACAGGCTCTGTTCAAGATGAATGTCATCGATCCCGTTCTGCACCGATAATCGATGCCCTTCTCTGGGAATATTGAGGAGCTACATTATATGTTACGTACCCAGAAGAAACGGAAAATATTTTTTTAACGAACCAGACTAACCTGTGCATTACTTTGCTTGTATCATGTTACGAAATAGGACCGAAATCCTCGGAATGTAAAGTCGCGTGGGTGATGATGCTTTTCGATTTGTTTAGTTCAATACCGCTAAGACGTCTTATCGGCTTCTGATTATGTCTACAGAGCGCGTCTGCTGATTTGCGCGAATCCAACATCACTAGACAGAGGTCCGCCTCATCATTTATCAACGCTGGGTTACTTCATTACCTTATCACAGGGATATTTGTAATGTCTGCACACACCCAAATTGACTTCCCAATCGAAAACCTGCTTGGCTGGAGATGATAATTTGTTATCAACTCCTGTTATACTCTGATAGAAGCCTATTTCGCAGGAACATCCAACCTATATTCGTCCATAATACACACGCTTATGCGATATAATTACACCAGCGTTATCATGACAACTTCGACCGTATGTATAATTAATGGGAATGGAGTGCTTTTTCATTTTTTTTTTAGTTTTCCATGTATTCGCTTCCATGTCATCGCAGTAACTTGGTAGGTTTTTTTGAACATTTCAAATCGGTGGAAGTTGCTGTAAACTCTGTTTTAACCAAGAAAAGTATTTTCAGGCAGTCCCTATCTAAATGGAAAATCTATTGTCTATCAAGTGTCTCTGGCGAGCATATCTTATCAGTGTTCTCGGTGGGTGAGCACTGTCATCGTTCATTCCATCGACGATAGACGATCATTTATCTTTTCACGGCACGTGATTTCTACGGAGAAGCACTGAATTGAACGCAATGATAAAGACCGTTTCATAGGTTACCAGTTCCCCTACGAATTCATTTATCCAGAGTCAACGTCAATAACTCTCTCGTCCACTCTTGACACGTTTTAGCTCACCCTGAACTCTACCGATGCAGAAATTAACAATTTCCACGATGTCGCTTGGATAAACTTTTGATCATTGATTTTTTTTCCTCGCTCCTTCAGAACGCTCTTATCAGGTGGTTCATGGTCCAAGATTATTACCATTTTCGATTTAAGGTGATGCAATGTCAGAGAAACCAGCAAGCGATCAATTGTGCATATCGTTTAGACAACGCGCATAGTTATTCGAAGGCTTGAATTTCTAAGTTGATTCCTTGTTAATAGTGTGGAATACAAATTGTTTTATGTGTAGTAATTCAGCTATACCTTACGTAGTACGGCGGCATGTTGCATTCTTTACCATATGTCACAGCCTCATTACGCGCTTTAACTCTGCCGTAAAGACATTTTGTTCGTTTAGCATATCGTTAATGACCGTATACAAAGTAGTAATGAGTGATTTTTCGCATAACGTTGTCGAACTGCAATAATCGAAAGTATATGAGTGAAAAGGGGAACTTTGGCACAGTGTGGAGAAAATCTAGAAAAATGTTAATGTTGCGTGAGTAGCGAGTCTTCGTTCCAGTACAAATTTCAGTGAAAGAGAAGTAAATTTGAAAATGTGATAGCGTATGTTACCTTTAAGAGGACAGTAATACAGTTCCTGTTTTTTCTGATTACGGCAGAGTTTGCTGTCACCTACATATTACATTGTTAAGCTCTGAATCTTGACTTGGCTGTGCTGCCTGCCTACACTTGCAAGGCTGCCCAGAAAAATGTCGACTGCCCGCTTTCTCCCACTACAAATGTACATTGCGTTCTGTCGTAGCATTGACAACAGAGTCAATTTGACTTGCCACCGGACTTGTAACTTTATGCGCGACTCTGATCCTCTAGTGTTCGGTTGTCGGTAGTCTGTCATTCCAAGTTGCGATAAGTACAAGTGATATGTTGCTTTACTGCGATACATTACGCTGCAATCTATGAAAAAGCCCGCAGGAATAATACTTCGGAATGAAGCGATTTGTTTCATTTCAACGTTATTTTCGTTTATATATACTTTTTTCGAGCACAAAGTCAACTCGAAAAATAAAATGTGAAAGTGAACATCGTAAACCGTTGGAATGTGGAATTATCGGAAAGATTGATCGGAAAGTCGGAGAAAATTGGATGGATTAACGCTCGTGGCGTCTCCAATCGATGCTGTCGTGCAGAGACAACGATGACGATAACATCTGAATGCGAGAGATCGCGTAATTATTTGCTAAAAGTATCACAGTCTCATCCAGTCGGTTCTGTCGTGGTACAAAAGTCCAAGGTTATCGAATATACGTCGGACCTCGTTGTCACTGACTAGAACCTGCGAAATCTCAATTACGAAGCGAGAGTGGCCGCATTGTTCATTATCTTATCCGGGGTATCATCAGTTCGATCACGAATACCGGCTGTATTTACAACCGGTTAGATCTCATCGTGGGAGGAACCTTCGGGATACCTCGATTTCCGCGTATCGCGCTCAGGAGGCATCTATACACACCTAGCAACATTGAAGATAATCTACCTCTTCTTCGTCAACGATAAAAGTGCGCGCGTCTACGTACTGGACTTCACACTTTCTTTAATTGCTTTATGATAATTTGGTAAATCAGTAATGCATTGTCAATTATTTTCCGCGCAACTACTCCCTGTCATTGAACGTTGCACTTTGGAAAACCGATCGCGATGATGCATGTGCGCAGTGCGCATCCTAGAAGGAAGTCTGCAGAGATTTCTTTTGCCCGGCCGCGCTTGCGATGGGATTGAGAAGAAGTACACGTTATAGTAGCGCCTATTGAACCAGTAGATCCTATCGCGACTTAGCAGCGACTTGCAACCAGTGGAAATCGAGTGAAACCGTGGCAGGAAACTTTCTACCTCACATGCACTGTGGGTCATATCGCCTCGCTTCTACCAAATAAACCGTCCGCAATACCAAATAATGGTATGGCGAATCTGCTCATTGCTGGCGTCTTTCGCGTTTGACGTTGTCTTTCTACCTTTCCTTGCGGCGCTGAGTGGCGAATATATCATTGAAGCGTATTGACGCATTGCAAGTTGCACGATTAAAACAGTTGACACCGGTTAATTACCTCCTAGGTACTTGACGTCTTTCGTTACGCGCTACCACCCCGCCCTTATCTTTACTCACTTTCGCCGCTTTCAATTTTTAATTTGAACAAGTTAAAGTTGGAATCTGCTCAACTCTGTAGAAACCATCGTCGAATATGTCTTGCTATGATGGTGAAATATAAGAAAGTGACCGCGTCCTTATTGAATTCTTTATGCCACTATTGGCGCCTAGAAGCGCATAACACTTTATCTATCCGTTCCATATGATCATGTTTACCAGCTTGCGCAATTCATCAGCGAATTCACGCACACGCGCGTGCGCACGACAATTACGCCTTTAAGTAAGGTCAACTAGCTCATCGCCGTCTGCCCTGCATCCTATCTAATGCATTCTGGCACATGCACATCATGAACGGAACTATATTTTCAATGAGTGTCGTTTCGAAAAATGATTTTATTTTAAAGAAGATTTTATGTTAAAGAAAAAGCTATGTAGGTCACTCACTCGTTCTGTTTTTCAACTTTTCTCATTTCAGATTCGAACTGAGACAGAAGTAGGATGGCGGAAGCCCATTCGGCTGTAGCATTTAGTTTTTCGATCACTCACGAAGGATGGGATGTTAACTTCGACAGAGAAGTACTCCACCTTGTCTGGCTGTCAGGCGTACGCTCGTGGAAAAAGAGATTTTTCAGATTCCAGGTGCAAAGATGCAATTTTACCTTCAAATCATATTGTGTCCGATGCCGACTGACATTGACTGACGTTTCCATTCATGTGATTTCAGAATAATCTAAAGAGCGGCGTTTATCCCGCCTCTTTGGGCAGTTTATGGCTCACGATAGCTTTAGTGACCGCCGTGCATTTTGCTGGTTACAAAGTTCCTTACGACCTCGTTGGAAAGGTAGCACCGTATCTTTCTGGGTGAGTGAACGTTAGGTTTCATACCGGGGCTTCACTCTTTCTAATCTCCTTATCAGCGGCTTGCCAAAAGACCAATGACTACTCTCTCGATCTATAGCACGCTAAATCACGCAAAAACGTATAAAGAATATAGTTTACTTAAGACTGTTGGTCAACACTCCTTTATATTCTGATTTACTTTGTATGGTCGTATGAAGTAATACACGAACTTGAAGTAGCATCTATAGCACACGTCCTTTTTTTCTCAACACTAGATCTTCTATACCAGCTCATCTCGCCGGATCGATCGTCGTTGGACTTCTTCTATGGTTGACAGTGATATATGCGATTCGTTACACATTGAAATTATTGCTGTTGTACAAGGGATGGATGTACGAGGCAAGAGGTAGACGGACAAAGGTCTCACATCTGACGCGGTTGTGGCTGCTTCTAGTTAAAATATTCTCCGGTTGGCATAAGCCGATGCTTTACAGTTTCCAAGGATCACTGCCGCGTTTGCCGTTGCCTTCGGTGGAAGACACCATGAAGAGGGTAAGAATTAGACTTTTTATTAATACCGCTTGATATCCTGTCTAGCCTGCTCATAGCACAATTTCTCTCTTCATTCGATTTTGCTATCATAGTGGAAAATGATCGAAAGTGTGCGCATTTAAAACAGTATCTAAGGAGCGTACGGCCACTGGTTGAAGACGAAGACTACGCGCGTATGGAAAAGTTGGCATTGGAATTCGAAAAAGGCATTGGTGTGAAACTTCAGCGCTATTTAATCCTTAAGTCCTGGTGGTCCACGAATTATGTGTCTGATTGGTGGGAAGAGTACGTTTACCTTCGTGGCCGATCTCCCCTCATGGTGAATTCAAACTTTTACGGAATCGATGCAATTCTGATGACCTATACCAGTGTGCAGGCTGCGCGGGCTGCGAGTACCATTCATTCGTGCCTCCAATATAGACGTCTCATTGAACGGCAAGAGTTGGAACCGGTTAGAAACATTTTTTCGTCTTAAGCGAACGGCAACGAGACGGTTCGTCAACAATTCATTTGCTGATCTGACTAAATTTTACACGATGACATGATTTTACAGATCTTGATTCAAGGGTTAGTGCCTTTATGCTCGTGGCAATATGAGAGATTATTTAATACCACTAGAATCCCAGGGATCGAAACCGACAAAATAGTACATTATCAAGACTCGAAACACATAGTCGTATACCATAAGGGTAGATACTACAAGGTGCTTATCTACTATAAGAACAGAATTCTACAACCTTGTGAAATCGAAGTGTAAGTTCGCTGTACGTACGTACTGAAAATCTTTGATGGAACTGCTATGACTACATTCTACGATTGATCATGAATATTCAGGCAGCTTCAACGCATTCTGGATGATAAGTCAATTCCATCGGAAGGAGAAGAAAAACTGGCTGCACTTACAGCCGGGGAGAGAACAGCTTGGGCGAAAGCCAGAGAGGAGCACTTTTCCAAAGGAGTGAATAGAGCGTCGTTAGATATAATTGAGAAAGCTGCATTTGTAGTGGCTTTAGACGATATACCTTACGAATTTGATCCAGTATGTGTAGTAACGCATGTAGCCTATCATAATGACCCTATTGCAGACAGGAGGAATGTCCACATAGAAGGGATATTTTCATTTGCAGGCACACCCAGAGCTGCTGGATAATTACGGTCGAGTTTTACTCCACGGTAAAGGATACGACAGGTGGTTTGACAAGTCTTTCACTTTATGCGTTGGAAATAATGGCAGGGTTAGTACCATCCGTAATAGAGCATAATCTAGCGACGCTCTTAGCTTAGTAATACTTATCGTTGTTCGTACGTTTTCAGATTGGTTTTAATGCAGAACATTCATGGTGAGTATTTAATATAACTGTCCGATATATGTGTAGTAAATTATAGATCTAGTTAGAGATGAGTTCGTACAATTGCAATGCTGTTTTTTGTTTTTTAAACATACGTGTACATTAATCCGTATTGCAACGTGTAATACGCGGATATAATGAAATTTCGCCTATAACGATAAGTAATGAGCAGGGCAGATGCTGCTGTGATGTCACATATGTGGGAGTTCGTGATATTCGAGGAGATCCACGAAAGAGAGTAAGAATTTGAATATGCATCAGCTGCACTGCAAAATTTACTCTACCTTCTTCTCTGTCTTGTCTATTTTTCTGAAGGCTTAATTTGTTGCAGAGCTAATATTCTGCTCTATGAGAAGAGCTTCAAAGATTGAATGTTGAAGGGCGATGAATGTTATGTGACTGTTAACGGTACGATTACGTCTAACCGGGTTAAAAGTCTTTGAAGGTCTCTGTAAATACTGCTCTCTCTATGTTCCAGTCATTTATGTCCCTATTACTACTGGAAACTACACTAATTGCTACTATAGACAAACTTTTTCTACACTGATTCAAATGACATTTTATATTATGCTTGGTAGGGCTGATGCTCCTGTCATGGGGACTCTATGGGAATATGTTATCAGTACTGATCTGGAGATTGGGTAATTTCTGTTTTGCACTCCCGTTTTGTCTTGCATAAGATTATATAAACATCGCTTCGTTATTAATGTACTTACTGCTACGCAAAGTGATAGAATCAAAATATCTGTAGATAAAGCTTGACAATGGCTTACTTACCGCTCGATGTAAGCTCACATAGTTGTTACACAAACACATCCCGCTGAATTTTTTCCACAAGTTCCTGTACAACAGCTCACCCCATATGTATATATTTTCTTCTATCATCATCACTGCTTGTGTTATAACAAAATCATTTTCGCTGACATTATGCTTCGAGAATGACTATTTCTTTATTTAGAATAACGCGATCAATGTTTCCAATGAGTAAATTATCAGCTTGATACGCAATAAGTTTGGCTGCACAGATTGCGTAAGTTAATAAATACATAATGTTTAGATATAACAAAGATGGACATACTGTAGGCACACCTGAACTTTCTCCTCCGGGACCTATCAGACTTCAGTGGGATCTGAATGAAAAATGCATCGACGCTATTGAACAATCTAATGAGGTATCATTCACAGCAGGTCGATGCGCGAATGCTCTGAATCTCTTAAGATACAATCGAATTAACTTTTATCGCTCTTTCCAGGTAACTCAAAAATTATTAAATGACGTTGAACTACGTATTTATGTACACGACGCGTACGGTAAAGGGTTCATGAAATGCAACTCGATATCGCCGGATGCGTACATACAAATGGCACTACAGCTAGCATATTATCGTGATGCTGGAAAGTTCAGTCTGACGTACGAAGCATCCATGACCAGACTGTTTAGAGAAGGTAGAACAGAAACAGTCAGGCCTTGCACGATTGAATCGGCAGCATGGGTGAAATCTATGGAAGATAAAACGGCAACGGTAAATATGGACAACGGGTCAGGGGTCGAATTTCTTAGCTAAATTATAAAAAAAAAATTTAATATTAACTATATTACCGCTAATATTACCCAACTTACAGGCGGAGAAAAGGCATAAGCTGTTAATGGCAGCAGCGGTTCAGCATCAAAAGGGATACCAAGACGCCATGTGCGGAAAAGGTATAGACAGGCATCTCTTCTGTCTCTACGTAGTGTCAAAATATCTAGAAGTTGACTCTCCGTTCTTAAAGGTATGTATGATGCGCGACATAATGTTGTCTTCTTTGCTTAAGAAAATAATATTTTACTTGGAAAATAGGCGATTGTATAAAGCCCTCTTATGTTTGAAAATGCTTGATTTTGAAACTTGATTATTAAACTTCTCGACAGATTTCGGATCTACTGGTGCCCCTTTCTCAGGAGTAGTTATAATTGTGCTAATCACTTTAGTTAACTTCGAAAGTAATTAAAATTCGAAAGTAATTAATTTTCCAAGTAAAATACAATAAGATTGAAATAATAATTTCATTATAATTTAATAGAAAGGAACATTGTTAAAATACTGTCGGCTTTTAGGAGGTGCTTAGCGAGCCATGGAGGCTATCTACGTCGCAAACACCACACGGTCAGACCAACAGATTGGACTTGAGGAAATATCCAAACTGTATTTCTGCAGGCGGTGGTTTCGGACCCGTTGCCGACGACGGTTACGGTGTTTCTTATATTATTGCAGGGGAGGATCTGCTATTTTTCCATATTTCTAGTAAGCGAAGCTCTCCAAAAACGGTAGGTATCAACCGCCATACAGTTTAACACTTATCTTGGTATTTAATGACGATAAATATACATAAAAAGTATAATGATCGTATCGTTGCAGGATGCTGCCAGATTTGCAAAGCAAATAGAAAAAGCGCTTGCTGATATAAAGAATCTGTTCCTAGAAGTAAAGAAGTCTCAGCACCAAAAGAATGGATCTACATAACACATTGTCACGAGTGCGCTTATGGATACGATGCTCACACAGCGTACACACACATCAAATAGCACTTTTACAGCAGTCGCAACTATTTGACTCCGAAACGGAGAGAACACAATCATGTAAATATAATTTAATGCAATATTTCTAACGACTTGTTGTCATAAGTAATTAATAAGTAGAAAATTACATGAAGGGAGAAACTGGAAATTTTGTCATGCAATAATAGAGTGTTGTACAAATAGGTGTCATGTAATCATTTTTGTGTTTGCCACTGTTGTTGTTCAAAAAGGTCATTGTCATAAATGAATATTCATATCAAAAGCAACAGTGCGTATTTTCACTGTCACTAGTACTGCTAATTGTATTTAAAGTTGTACACAAAGTATAAACTTCTATATGATCTTACTGGTGTTTGAACAGAAGCGTGCTGGATGAATGGAATTGGAATACTAGTTATATGTACACTACTATTTTATCATATAGATTTGTTATATATAAAAGCGAACACGCGACAACAACTTCTAAAATTTATTTTAGCAGATCAATATACAACATTGAAAGATTTTACTGTATCATGTCATAGTTTTTCTATTTTTTTTGTGAGATTTTACCAAAATTCTCTTTTTATACCAGTCATTATACACAAAAGTTAGTAGAAATAAGAAGTGAAATTTTAATTATTATTAAAATACACACGCAGTTACAATTGTCAGTTATTGCTCCAAGATCACGCAATGGACACAGAATTGACCATTTATTCGTTTTTGGCGTATCATGCACATGAGTATTCAAGAATACACTGACACCAAAGGATAATGAATAAACAACGATCGTATCTTAATATGCATCAGGACTCGTTTCTCACTTGGCGGTCGTTTGAATTATAATATCGTGAAAAATACGACTCCAGATAAAATGTGATTATGCAAATTTCTAGTATAAGCGAACGTTAAACATGCCATAAACAAACATGTGCAACCTATCAATGCAAAATATTTTAATATTATAAATGATTTTATACTTGAAAGTCAGTGTGACTAAAACCTGTACTATGTATTTGTTAAAAAATATACATATATATGTATATTCATAGTATATATATACGTATAGATGCACATAGCGGTATCGGTGCTTTTAAATTTGTTAATGTTTGCTGGGTGGTGTTAAGACAATTTTTCTTTATCCTTGACTTAGCTATGAAATAATATGACAAGATGGGAGATACAGGGAGGGAAAGGGAATTATATATGAAATTCTTCTAGATTGTATATACTTTATCTTGCTACTGAACTTTCAATAGAAAATTTTATTTCTTTGCACCTACAGTGGAGTATGACTTGCATGAGCAAAAGTAATTTTATAATATTGTCTGTAAACCAGTGAAGATCTTGATTGAAAAATGAATGTCTGGCATCTACAGGTTGCCATAACGATCAAGAAAAACTTATTTTTCATTTAAGATCTTCAACCGACAATTTACTATACAAAAGTTATTTGTACATTTAAAACTAAGACACTGACAAGTGTATCGATTAGAACATTTAGAAGAAAGTATTTTTGTACGTGGTACATTTTCACGATGTCAACAACATGTTTTATCCTTTCCATTGATACATTTATGTATAAATCTCCTTCACATTTGTACAAATATAGATAAAAGTTAAATATATCCATTGTAACTCTAAGTCAAAGAATAAATCTAATATGCATAAGTTCCGCTGTAGTTTCCTATTACCAAATAGGAAAGTAAAAGATAAATATGCCCTTATACTTCACAATGTGAAACTCCTTACTTCTTTTTGTTACTACTTTTTTCCACATATGACTGAGACTCCAATAGTTTCTGCTTCTTTGAAGTCCGTTGTTTATTCGATAGCACAACATTCCGCAGAGTTGAATGAAGAAAACGCTTGTTAACAGTTTCTTTAGGTTTAACCCATCCACTGGGTCCCATTATTTCTGCTCTTCTTGCACCGAGTTTTGCTTCTTCCAGTAATGCCTCAGCTGCCAGTCTAAGAAAAATGATTGCATATAGTCTCTTCCAATTGCAGTTAAAAAAAGCTTATGATCCATAATGATGCATAATTGATATACGATGCAATCTATTCTGATGTTCGGTGTTACTTAATATGCCTATTTATTTTTTCATGTCACTTATGCTTATCTGCATGTTAAAAGAAGTCACAGGACTGTCAACGCAATTACGATAAACAATGGAAACCTGTTTAATGTCTCGTCATCCATCGCCTCAGTATCATGTGTTGACACGATTTTCCTAATTTTCTGCGCGACCGATAAAGACAAACGTAACACCTACAATCTGTAATAATAAACATGTTTTGAAGGTTAACGGTTATGACGAAAATCAAATGAATATATACAGTTCCGATAGTGATATCGTAGAAGCTGTTCTCATAAAAAATCAAGCAGATTGATTTTTCATCTAATAATTGCGGCCATAACCGAAGTTTATTACGATGATACGAATGAAATATAACCCACAATCATGGGTGGCGCATATATCTGAATAACATTTGAGATATTATTTATGAAATTCTAATGAAACGCGACGATTGAATGGGCATCAAACTGTTCGATGAGAGAGAAAAAACGTGGAGGCGAGTCGCGATTATATGCAAAGGCATAAATGACGCATAAAACTTGCTGACCGATATAAATGAAAGGGAGAAGAATTAGAGCGTCATGAAAATGCTCCCGAAGGGACGTCGAACGATAACCATCCATGGTATAGAAGTTTCTACCGAGAACGCAATATATCACATATCCCTCCCTTACCCTGTTAATTAATACATTAAAGACAGGTTCTCCGTTATAACATATTTTTGTGCAGCCAAAGGGCAAAGCTGTTTTCATTCGGACGTATGTAGCATGGTGCGTTAAGAGCTTTAAAGATTCCACTGTGACGTACCCGTCCTAACGCATGAATTTATTATCAGTAGAACCAACGTCTTAACGTATAAGCTTGGCCGGTATGCACGACTCACTCAGAGTGAAGAGGTCTGGCATCCGGATAAACGATTATCAAGTGGTTGTCGCGGTGGTTCGGTGCCGGTCAAAGTGTCATCTTTCAGCGTCAGCTTGAAGAAAAATGAAACCGCGAGCTGAACAAATCGCTGAACTTCGAGACAAATTTTTCAAGAAATTGGAGGATAATGGACCACCTGATCCCAGTGTGTACACATCACTTTTTCTTCGTTTCACGGCTAATATTTCACTTCCTTAATTTAACATTTATCATATTTTAACGCGGTCGACGTCAAGTTGAAACTACGCTCGAGTTCAAAGGTCGATGTCCATAGGTATATTACGACGTATGCTATCAAAAAAGTTCCTTTCAATTTCCAATGCTTTGCATTTTGATACTTGCCACTGTTATTTATAGACCCTAATAACCTATTTTAATGCAAATCGAGACTTTTGCGCTCCGATAAATCACTTTTCTCTAATCACCCATGGTACATTAGATGGTATAGATTTATGTGCGAATCGTACAACCGTCATTTCAGGAGGATTTCATCCAACTGACATTGCCAGAATAAAAAAAGATGATGACTGGCTGAAACGCTTTTTAGAACACAATGAGAACAATGTGCAAGAATCGCTTGACATGCTTTGGGAGTCATGTACATGGAGAAGAACCTTTGGCGTGAACGGTAATAATATATGCGTGCGCGTAATAAAAGATTTTGAATGATTTATTTATTATATTTAATCTATATTCTCGATTCTAGATATTACAGAAGAAACTGTAAGAAGAGACTATTTGGAGGAGGGTGCATTTTTTAGCCATGGGAAAGATAAAAATGGTAAAGCATTATTCATAGTCAAATCAAAACTGCACACTAAAGGCTCAAAGGATTTTGTCGAACTTCAAAGATGCATCGTCTATTGGTTCGAAAGATTGGAGAGGTAACGCAGCTGCAATTGTTTACTTTCACCGCATTATAACGATAATTGAGAGAACGAGTGACATACGGTCCGTCTCACTTTGTTCACTCTGCCATTTGGTTCTAGGGAAGGAGGTGGAAATCAAATAACACTGTTCTTTGATATGGCAGATGCCGGTCTGTCAAATTTGGATATGGAGTTTACAAAATATTTGATTGGACTATTCAAAACGTACTATCCAAACTTCTTAAATTACATTATAATTTTTGAAATGGCATGGGTTTTAAATGCCGCCTTCAAGATAATAAAATCGCTGCTGCCAGCTAAGGCAATCCCGAAAATAAAACTTGTTAATAAAATTACGCTAAAGGAATTTGTTGATCCAAGCAACGCACTGGAATGTTGGGGAGGTACCGACGCGTACACATTTAAGTTTGTGCCGGAAGCGCAAGCAAACACGGAAACTGCAATGAACGGCAAAATCGAGTCACATAAAAAAGTATGTACTTCATATATGTTCAATCATTTGGGATTTGGGCATATATGAACTGAGCAACGATAAGTTAGTATGTGAGAAAAGTCTGAGGAGTGTATCGGGCCGTCACGCTATTTTTATTCACGATTCATTTGTTATCGGTTTCCTTTGTTTCTCGCCACGTTTTCTCGTACACGTATTTTAACATGGACGGCAATAATGAGGTGGAGGGCAAAGTTATAACCTTTTTTTCTACGAAAAATGGGGTAACAGATATTCTTTTGAATAATTACGTGTTTTGTGTACTGAATTCGATTACAGTTGTGTTTTTAGATACACTTTGCCGAAGGTTCGCCGATAACCGAGCAATCACCAGGTGGATTGGGTGATCAATCAAGTGATGAAGAACAATGCAAGTACCATTCACGGAAGTTTTCCGTTGCTATTATTATTGACGCGATATACATAGTTATGTGAAAATATTTATAAAATATTTTTGATATTTTGTCTCGCAGATTTTGATTTTTCTCTAACATCTGATTTACAGTACTTTCCGTCATGTCCGAGACAATTACATTCAATAAACAAGGAAATGAAACAATGGGAACAATTATCCTTAAGAATGTGACCTCTAGTAAACTTTTAACGTACAAGGTACGGTGCATATGAAAATGTTCATTATTTCATCCGCTGCTGCAAGACGAAATACATAAATATACATGTTTTCAGATTAAAACAACATCTCCTCAGAAGTTCAGAGTAAGGCCTTGTTCAGGTATTCTGTCTCCATCCGATGAGCGTACAATAACAGTTGTACTTCAGCCTGGATTCAATTTGCAAAAATCTTTACGCAACGACAGATTTCTGGTTATGTGTTTTCCATTAATAAATGCAAACGTAACATCCGAGGAATTAGCTCTTCTTTGGAAGGTAAGCATATTCTTGGAAAGACATTTGAAATAATTACATAATGTCGGTATTATTTTTATTTTCCTTTCCTGAAACGTATTCCTTGAAACGAATTGTAGTCCTGCGAACCGACAGAAGCGCATAGATTAACATGCACGCATGGCGACGATGGAAACGATGAAACGCTAAAAGGTCACGTTGCTTTATCATCAGGAGATCCTGAAAACGGTCGTGCTTTCGATATGTTACTTTCGAAGGTAAACTAACTGCACATGTGACAAGGTGCTTTTTTTCTCTACCATTAATACGGTGAAACTAATTGTACGAAATATTTCAGATCACCGGTGTAGAAGAAAACTACAAGAAATTACACAAGGAAGTTACGTCGTTGAAATATCTTCTTTTGTATAATGTTATCGTGTTAACGATCCTCACCGGGATAGTACTCGTTTATATTATGAACAATGACACTACTGACTCTACTGATCAGGACAACTGCCATATCAGCGACGAATTGTAGTCTGTACGAAGTTTGAATTCGGTTCAAGCGCATAGGATTAATATAGTATAAACGTATAATTTTTGCACCTCGACTTTTTTTCTCTCGAAGATAAAGATTTTTTTAGGAGGTGAAGGTGACGAGGATTACTCTTCACTCGTCTTGCACACGATATCGTATATTTGTGTTATTCTCCATTCAACATTCCTAACTCCAGTGTATCGTGAATTCATTTGTACGTTATACGGCGAAACTAACAGTGCAAGAATAATTTTCCGTTATACTTTGTATTTAAACATCGGCTGCTAACAATTCCAAAATGTTCACCGTATTCAACACTATTTATAATTTAGAGGAAAGATGTATCATGACACGTCGTAATATTGCTCTAAAGCTATTTTTATAAGCTTTTATACATATTCTGTAATGTAAAAATACTAAAAGCACATTTGGAGTGTGTTTCCTCCTCTAGTTGTCTGTTATGTCACACCCCGATCTTTTTGTTACCTAATTCACGTAATTATTCGTTAATTCGTACTGTTACAGTGCCTAATAAAAACAATCAACAACAAACGTTATTACAGAAATACTATATCTATTGATTCACGCGATCACTTGGAATGTTACTCCGGCGTAACTTTGCTCGGAAAACACAATTTAATTGTTGAAATAATTCGATTAATTGTGGAAGCGTGTTTCGTGAAGTTTTGAGCGAGAGTGAATGAGAGGAAAGAAAAAACTGTATATAAATAGTTTGTTGACGCGGCTATTCGTTAATAATATGCATTAATTCACGCGATCATCTCGAATCTTACTCCGGCGTAGCTGCGCTATCTTATTGTCAGAGAGCTCCGTCGTTCGGGAAATACAATTCAATTGATCAAATGGTTCGGTTGATCAGCGAACTTGTTTTTCGAACGTCTTCGCGAAATGACGTGACATAATAAACGTTAATTCCAACATAACGGTGTCAAATCTTATCGGCAGTATCTAATTGAGTTACTCGTTGAAGCTTTTTCTTAAACGATAGAAAAGAAAAAAAAATAGGGATTCGTCGATGGGTGAGGAAGCGATAATGCGAAGTGCTGTATGAATGGGTGTCGGTCTCCCCTCCACGGGCGCGCTTATCCCTTAACTTCCTCGGGCTAAGTTTGCCGCCCTTTCGGCGTTTTCTCGGGCAGCCCACATGGCGTCACACCGTCGTCTCGAATCCCGCGTCGCGTCGGTTCTCATTCCACGGCGCACCTTACGCGCCTCGAGCCATTCAATGGCGTCGTCGTTGTAAACTGAAATCGCCGAAGTTAAGACGATGAGAAGAGGCCGGTGAGAAGAGGCCGATGAGAAGAGGCAGGATGACGACACATCCGCATGTTCGAGAGAAACGGCGAGATCGGCCGTAGAAGTTGCTCCATCGCAGCAACTGTTCTCGGGCCGCATGAGATAGGCGCTATGTGCCCGGAAGTAGCTGAAACCGTGATCGCCCGGTGTAAACACGGAGTGTAGTGTCGAGCATCGGTGCGCAGCTGCCACGGCGCAGCATTTGAACCTCCGCAGTTCGATCAGCCATATTGGCCTCCGGGTCTTACACAACGCCCTCACACGAACGATCGCGAGTTTACGAGAGGTAAGTGAATAAATTTGGACGTTTCGTATCGCACGTGAGCCGTATGGCAGGTAAGAATTTCGAGCCGGCGACAGGATGGCGGAATTTACGTGACACTGAGTCGACACTGCGGGCCCCGGTGACAGATCGAAGGCGTCAGACTGCTCGGTCGCTCGCGGCACGTAGCAGAACGGACGGCATTCCCTTCGCTCGCGTCCTCCATATTGATGACAGCGCCGACGGTGATAATTTTCTGAAATTTTTGTCGTTAATGCCCCCTGTGTCCTGAAATCGAAAGCACCCGCGTTGTCTTAAAAGCTTCCCGACAGAATGCGCGACTTCGGGGCCCCCGACGTTCAACGGGAGTCTGCGATTACGGTGCCCCCCAGGTCCTTAAAGCGTTTCCACGCGCTCGACGCTTCTTCCATCCGCCCGTTCCATCCAACCGCGCTAACGGCCGATACGGGCCCCGCGAGCATTTCGCCCATGGCGACGCTCTCACGCCCGTATCGTCCTGCACCGATTCCCAGCCCTCGCCTCTATCGCACACTTGTTGTGTCGCACCTAGTGCGCGTCCTCGCACTTGGCCACGCAACGCGCGCGGTGCCTTTCCCACCTGGACGGTGCCTTTCCCACCGAACGGTCCAGCCACCACCGGAGAGAGAGTTGCCTTCGAACTTTCCCCTTCTCAATATTGATTTTCACCGAATTTCCTATAACCGCGCTCGCGTGCGGCCTTTCCTTCGCGTCTCTCCTCTGCGATGATTATTGTCTCGCGACGCTATTTCCTGTTTGTTTGTGCAGTGCGCGATCTAGCGTTTCAAACGATAGTAACAGAGCCGCAGCGGCAGCCACGTTGTTGCCCTGTGCCTTCGGCAGCGACATCGATGATACGTTAGATTGCAGTTTGCTCGATTAAAGCTTTTTCACTTTCTTTCCCGATTCCCTGCCTCCTCCTCGTCCTTCTCCTCCTCCTCCACCTCCTCCACCTCTTCTTCCTTCTCTTCCTCCTCTCCTTACTCACTCAGTTTATCTACATCTTTCCCTTTCCCCCCTTTTTCTTTACGTAGTCACCGATTTTTTCCAAGAGTGCTCCTGCCGTTGTAAGCATTTGCGGATGCCTTTTATGCGAATGCCGATATGTCTGAATACATGTTGGTTTCTGCGACTTCACAGGCCCTTTGGCCTTTCTAATACTGAAGCGACCAATCTTATGTTTCATGTTTTCCCAGACTAATGTACAAAAGTGGAGCTGTATGAACTGAGAATCCAAACATGACAACTAACGTAGCGACAATTAAGCTCGAAGAGGGACAGGAATCTGTCACTGAAATACAAACTTATTTAGAGACGTTTAATAAGGAAATTGAAGGCGGTCAAGGAGAACAATTACAACATGTGCAATGTAAAGTTTTTTATCTTATGACGCGTACATAAATAACTGACGCAACGGAGGAGAGTAAAGTTTCTTTCGATACAGTGCAACAAGTGGAGGGCCTCTCGGGTGGGGAAGAAGGAGGAACATACTTCGTCGATCAATCTGGACAATATTACTACCAGGCCAACAGCGATGAAACGCCCGTTATGACTCAGGTCCAGATCCAAGAAGTCGAAGAAAGTGATATACAAGCGGAAGGTGAAGGTGCTCAAGAGGAACAATATCATGAAATTGAGGAATTAGAGAATGTGGAAGGTGACGAAGATGTGGGTAGCGATACTTATGATCAAGGATCGCTTTAACAGTGATGTGCAGGGTGATCATGCGGTACATGTATAATTTTAGGGTCATGTGTCTGCCAGTACAAATAATCAAGTTGTAATTAATTCTGGTGATGCATATCAGACAGTTACGATTGTACCATCTGATACGAATCCTGGTGAAGTAAGCTATGTATTGATAGTGCAACAGCCAGAGTCTGATGACAAGGAGAGTAAACCTTTGGCAGGCGAGGGAGGCGACGGAGATGAAGGAGAGGGCGAACAGGACCTTACAGTTTACGACTTTGAGGACAATGAAGATAACGAAGCACCAGTTGAGTCTGAGGCAGAGGATGACAAAACAAAAATTATCAAGTTTCTACCAAAAAAGTCTCAAACGGTGACACAAGCTCACATGTGTAATTATTGCAATTACACCAGTCCAAAGAGGTATGTCATTCAGTAAATGAATATTGTAAAATAGAATAAGGATCGATCGGTTTAAAGTTTACTTTCGAATTAGGTACCTGTTGTCCCGACATATGAAGTCTCATTCAGAAGAAAGGCCACATAAGTGTAGTGTTTGTGAGAGAGGTTTCAAAACATTGGCTTCTTTACAAAACCATGTAAACACTCACACTGGGACCAAACCACATCATTGTAAATTTTGTGACAGTGCTTTCACAACATCTGGCAAGTATTACATCTTTATGTTCTTTCGTCTATGTCATTTCGTTCTTTCGTCTGCAAATTGCATTTATCATGTAAAACCTTCTGCTGCAGGAGAACTCGTAAGACACGTTCGATACAGACATACGCATGAAAAGCCGCACAAATGTCATGAGTGCGATTACGCATCGGTTGAACTGTCCAAACTTAAACGGCATATTAGGTGTCATACAGGAGAGCGCCCATATCAGGTACATTACATTTTTTTGTCCTGTTTTTTTTTTCTGGATCAGTTACTGCGGACATGTCGAAAATTTCCCTGAACTTTGAGAATTTAGTCATGTACAACCATAAAAATTAACGCATTCTTTCATGTAGAAAACTATTTAATCTGTTCACATGTCTTACTCATCCCTAGTGTCCACATTGTACATATGCAAGTCCTGATACCTTCAAGTTGAAGCGTCATCTACGTATACATACCGGTGAAAAACCGTATGAATGTGATTTTTGTCAAGCAAGGTTTACTCAGTCAAATAGTTTAAAGGCACATAAATTGATTCACAACGGTAAGTTCATGTGGTTCATGGTTTTATATGTACTTCTACATTGGATTTCGAAATTGCACAACACATTTTCCTTATGCACGTGATGTTATGTATGCTGCAGTGGGTGATAAACCAGTGTTTCAATGCGAATTGTGTCCGACAACTTGCGGTAGGAAAACTGATCTCAGAATCCATGTGCAAAAGCTTCATACCTCTGATAAACCATTAAAGTGCAAACGTTGTGGAAAGACATTCCCTGATAGGTAAGTCCAGCATCAAAAACAGAGCGTATGTAAGAGGACGAGATACCTTTCAAAGGAAACATTATTATATGTTTCGTTTGTTTGCTATTACAGGTATAGCTATAAGTTGCACAGTAAAACTCACGAGGGAGAAAAATGTTATAAATGTGATCTGTGTCCTTATGCATCGATATCTGCACGTCATTTAGAAAGTCATATGCTTATCCATACGGATCAGAAGCCATATCAGTGTGATCATTGCTTTCAATCGTTTAGGCAAAAACAGTTGCTCAAACGACATTGCAATCTTTACCACAATCCTTCTTATGTTCCGCCACCACCGCAAGAAAAAACGCACCAATGTCCCGAATGCGAAAGACCGTTTAGGTAAGTATTTGATGTTCTGTTACTCTTACTGCGGTGCGAATTTTGTCATTAATCTCCCCTCTCGCATTTCGCGGTTTTTCTATTATAGACATAAAGGGAATCTTATTCGGCACATGGCTGTGCACGATCCTGAATCATCTCTCCAAGAAAAACAACAGGCCCTTAAAATTGGCCGGCAGAAAAAGATTCAGATCATCGATGGCCAGAGAGTTGAAGTCATGACAGGTACGTCTCGAATTCCCTTCAACATTGTTGAACATTTGCACAATGTGTCGCTCTTATTGTAGAGGCTAAATTAAAATCGATTTTGAAAGCAACGGCTGAGAAAACTGCAATATTACGTATATGTTCGCATTCACAAGGGCACTTACGATATGATCTGTACAGATCATTGACTAATATCCATTGTGTTATGTCGTGGCAACAGGTGACTTAGCTTCTAAACTTAAAGGTTACGAAGACGAAGAAGAAGAAGATGAAGACGATATGATGGCGGTCGAAGGAAGTGACGGCCAACAGTATGTTGTCTTAGAAGTGATTCAGTTAGCCGACAATCAAGGAACTGATCAGGTAAGCACGTCGACATGCACCCAGACGCTGAGTGCATTGATCGTAAATAATGGTCGATTACTTTACAACACCGTTTTACACTTTATCATATTGTTGCAGCAAATGGCAGTTGTGGCGAGTGAAGACGGAGATCTGGTGATGCAGGATCCGTTGAGTCAAGAAAGTGGTATCGTAACAGGTACAGGAGAAGAGGGTGACGAAGGAGAGGAAGAAGAGGTAGAGATGCATGATCTGAAAATCGAGTCAGTGACATCGTGTGCCACGTCAAAATCGTCATCCCAGAATACACAGAGCGATCCAAAGTTGCAGAAGGAAATGGAAACTTGTTTCGGCTTCGACGAGGTGGGCTTGTCGCTTATTCCTTAGCGAAAGTGCAATAGGGAGTATGATGTTATGATGGGTCAATAAAAAACGATAATGTTTGTTCTCAGGAGGAAGAGGAAGAGGAAGAGGACGGTAGCAATATAAACATTCTTCAAACGATTTCGTAATGACGTGAACAAGCATGGTTGGCAGAGCATACCTACGTAATAGTCAAATATTTCTCTTTTCACACAGTGTCGGTGTATGTACTGGGTAAAGGAAATGTGGATTCAGTGTACTATCGTTTTAAAACAATTTGCGTAGCTCGGATGGAGCTAACCTTCAAAGTTACTGTGGTCCACGCATATGGTACAAGAACTTTTTTTGCCACTAGTGCATTAGACATATGTAATAATTTATGAAAATAATGTAGTTTTGTAGTTTAGGAGAATGTCAAGCAAATTGTACAATTATAGTAATGTAAAATATTAGTTTATTTTATCGTCAGTGAGACTTACTAACTCCTTTGAAATGACATTAACGACTAAAATGGCGTATGTTGATACACAGGAGAAATATATTGATAACATAGCTTGGCGTAATATTTTTAAACAAGTTATTTAAGACATGAAAATGAGTGTATCGCGTCTGAAAACGAAAGGATGGAAAGGATGGTTTTATCAGTTACTGTCGAGGAATATAGCAGACGATGCAGATACAATAAAGAGTAACTGATGTTACAATGTAAATAAATGCTTACTACCATAATTTGTTTTATAGACACATAAAAGAATCTACTGAAAGTAGAGAATTTTAAGGGTGATGAACTAACTCCGCCGATGTATGGTTAGAAATTATGCGGTTTGAATGAAGATCGTTTTGTCTGCGCATGGAATGTGTAAATTTTGAGAATGAGTATGATTATAAAAATTACAAATCGTGATTAATTAATTATTGTTGACCTGGAGGATACTGCTTTCGCATACATTGTATATGTACTTCGTCATTAATCGCTTCTCATCTCAGCGACAACCAGCCATGATTTAATAACAAAAATCCTGTAAATAGGCTTAACGATTTTGGCTACAGCAAATCAACTTTATAAGAATATTAGCATTCAGGAGAATAAGTTACGATAAACCATTTATTTACAAAAAGAAAAGATAATCTTGAAGTCTCACATAATCTTCAACGACGAAGTACCGTTGAGGGACTTAGAGCTATCACCGATGTTCAGTAACATTCTTTGGCAAGCGTGGCCTGCAATACTTCCAGGTTAATTGTGTAAAATTACATGGTGGAATGACGAAGTGATTAGTTTTAATGACGGAAGGTTGATTAAATGTACATTTCCCTAATGGAAACATGAACTTTAATTTTGAGTCTTTAATATACTACGTATTGTTTTTACCTTATCACGCGACACAGTATTTTTTTTTGTAATGGGCTCATTTTGTAGTTTTATGCCACATACAAACTGTACTCTTTCAGTGATGTTGATAGATCCGTGTTTATCTTATGCAAAAAATTTAGTATGACGTAGCTGTATCTATATGTCAGAACATACAGTGTTCTCCTTCATTGCTCGTACGCTATTGCTCATAAGTTATGTTGCTACCCTTATGTGTGGGTAAGCAAAATAGATAATGTATAAAATATGTACAATTTTTTTTACACTCGAATTGTACAATTGTAATTTAGTGATTGATCACCATTGTATGCTGTTTAAAATTATGCACTTTCTTACATTATCCCAAAGAAAAGCAGTGTAGCATTTTCTCTATAATAAACGTTATGTCGTCGACAATACTCGCCTTTGCCCATTCCCGTACTTTTATCTGCATATGAACGTTAGAAAGAACTGCTTGATGGATCTGAGGAGTCCCCAGAAAAAGTGAACTGTACTGCAGGCTTTTTAACAATTCGGAGATATAATGAATGATATGTGGAAAATATTGAATGCGTTCACGATAAACTGAATACAGTCCCACCGATATGTATGTGGCGAGGACCGAGGAGAAACTCTATCGATACCCCGACTTCCGATCTATGATTGTAGGCGCTTAAGTTGAGTCGGGAATAATTTTATGAAATGAAGAGAAATGCATATGACTTTCCAGTCTATTCTTACGCTATTGACATCGTTTGAGTGAACCTTTGTTTGATATGAATTCGTAAACAAGCGACTGTGTCTGTCGGTTTGCCCTCGTCATTAGCGTTATTGCAAAGAGCCACACCCAAGAACACCCCTGGTCATCAACCCCTGAGTATATCCTGTCGTCTCGTTCATCGGGATACATTTACACGGCACGCGATAGTTTGTGAATCGAGAAATGCGCATATCCTATTCGCATTAACGTAAGCTACTTTAGGCTCAGAAGAATTTATTGTTTTAAGTTGCTGCTTTTTTGCGCTTAATGGAACACTATGTCGGGTAATCATCTACCGGGATTCGTTTTTTTTTTATATATAGTATAAACTGCTATAGGATAAGCATAGGGTTACATTTTGCAATGCCTTCAGCGTGATCCACAAATTGTGTCTTTTACTGTAGAGGTATACGCATTGAATTGTTATATGTTTGTTACGGTAGAAGCTTTAGACCCATTCCTGGTTTATGGAAAGGAAATGCGATGCTTTCGCTCAAACGACTGAGTTATTCATGCTTCCCACTAATATATTTCTCGGATGCCCATAGAGCATACATAATAATTACTCTCCTACCCTCTCCCTGGAATGTTGCACGAGATCAGATGCAATATCATCCGAATAAACTTCGACGTAATGTTTATCCCGCTGTAACTCGATAAACCTTAATATTTAGTATTGCGACCTAATTGATTTTCCTAAACTAGATTGTAATGAGTTTGCGCACTTTACAACTGCAAGCTGTGAATATTTTCTGTGTTTGCACATAATTTATTTATCGTCCATCTACCAACTAGTGGGGTATATGTCTATACACATTCCTATAAACCGGATGTTAGTACCACCTTTTGCTTCGTTAGCGACAAAAATCAGTTTCAAGAGTCTATCCCTTCTCAAGAGTCTACAATATTTAGAATTGTGGCGGTGTATAAATATTAGAGACACCTGAGCCAGGAGCCGAAACGTGTTGAGTTAACAAATAAAGTGCAGGTTTCAAGGATAAAATAGCGTATCACTTCAAATACTTGAAAATGATTGAAAAACTGGACGAAAATAATGAGTTTACATTTGGCTATGTCGACCGAAGGAAAAATCTGTGAGAGCGCCGGAGGTTTATCTTTAATTAGAAAGAGTGAAAGTGCTCTTCTGTTCGGTCCCTTCGTGCGAACCGGTCGAAGTAGCGTAACGTTACGTAGGATTTACGGTGACTCCCTTTCGACAAAAAGATAATGTTGACTCGGCAGCGCATACATACTACGGTCGACAAACGAAACGAACACGGGGACAAATGGACGTGGCACAGGATACAGGCCCACGCGAGTGCGCTCTCCTCGCCTCCCACGGTTCTTCTTCTACGCGCGGGACATGTATACCGCCAGTGTGTACGTAGGAGAAGAGGTCGCCAAATCAGCTGGAGATCCGTGTCAGCGAAGCGATTTTAACGCGCCTTCCCGTCCGATATTTATCATGCGTCTTACCGAATTGCGTAATACCGAGCATTGGCGTATTATTGCATTACCACGTATTTATAATACATTTTAAAATTGTCTTTAGACTCTACTTACATTGGCATATTACAATGTTACGTATCCGCTCCAGCTATAGCACGGCCAGCACTAATAACCCCAATGTGCTTGTGTCGCGACACATTCCATTTGCGCAATTTCAACGTGCGTGCTGGCAGACTTTGAATCGCCTTCACGTAAGTGGACAGCCAGATAACTGTGCGCAATAGGCTAATAGGCGAGGCGCGAAAATGCGAGTAGATGCCAAAGGAGGGTGCCGCGATAAATGAAGTCATTCCTATAGATCTAATCTGGCCTTAAGGGGCGGAAAAAACAAGGTACAGCGAACAAGTCGACCGTTGGTCTCTGACCGCTAGCTCCGTGTATAATCTTAAAGGTCTAAGAACGCGGGGACCGTAGAGAGCGAACGTCTCAACGTAGAGGATAAACACTCTCGTGTCGGTGAACCCCGACTTCGCAAGGGGTTAGTCGTTCGAGTCGGCCATTCGAGTACACCGATTCATGCATGCGTCTACGAGCCGCAATAAAACGTACGAGCATATATTACGTACTTTTCTTTTCAAGAGGACCACCTAGACGGTCCACGGCCGTGGACGACAATGATCTAACCGGATTCGATGATGGCGAGGATCTGCGTGCTTTTACGCACACGTATGGCTCATACCAGGCTGCAGTTAGAAGACACCGCGAAGAAGCGAGACCGAAGTCTTCTCGTAAATGTGTATTGCATAGTCTTTTGAGGTTCCTTTACGAGCGTCTCAGTCGCGAGCGACTAAGGAAAATTTTCGTTCTCGTTCCCGACACGTTGCACATGAACGGCATTAAGTGGAAGGTCCCCGACACGAGTGATCGATGGAACACTCGAGTCTGGTTATGCGCAATGTCGCGCTGGAATGTACTTTGCATTGTTTCTCTCATCAAGTACCACAGACATCTCCTGCCGCAACGTCAGCGAAAAATCTACGCATGCAAGTACTTTTTTACAATGCTAGATGTCTTGCTTCCATTTGTACTGGAATGGAACGCTTTCTAGTAGTAGTAGTAGTTGAAGAAACGTACACCGAATGCACGTACTTTCTGTTCTTTAGGCTCAATCGAAGTATGAGAAGTACGATAAATTGAGACTATAGTTCCACGTGGCAATAATCTGACGCACGGTCGTTACTTCTTGCGTAGGATAGTCCAATGAGTGAAGATAAGCGAAGAAGATCAATCACGGAAGGTTTTCGATAGATCAAACTTTCCAGTTCGTTGTCTGACAACTTCTTAGATACAGTACGTTTACTATACTGATAATGTGCGATTCTAATGCATATCATTTTTCCACAGCCCTTTTTTCCCACCTTTATCCCAATTTCTTGTTTCAGGCAATGGTCGCAATGACTTTATAAAGGCGCTGGACTGGTATGAATGTGAAAGAAGATTCCATGGTTACAATTGTTTCGCCGAATAATACGGCACTTTGGCAGATGAACCGCACACCCGACTATTCGTTGCGTCAAACTTAATCATAGTCGATGAGTTAATTGTTAACGCCCGCCCGGTAATAATTTGAGACACAATCAGGGTTCCCACTCAATTAAATCCCGGGCGTGTACTGTTATTACTCACTCACAGTGAAGAAGTCTTCGCGCAATACCAAGTTTGTTTCCCTGACATAAGTTCCTTCACGCACGCGCTTGGCATCACGCCTGGAATTACAAAAAATTAAAATGCGGCGAAATTGTGTCTGTCACAACATGAAACATTTTTTTTTTGTCGCAGTTGTCACCGTTCGCCAAATATTCTGGCAGTTGAAATATATCAGGCGCAACTATTGTACGTAGTTCTATCTTTTAATACCGCACAACGTTTGATTTGTGGCAGTGTTCACGATTAACACTATCCGAAGGAAATAAACAAACTAATGCTCTCGGAATGTGAAAATGATGAGATCATTATCATCATCATCATCATCATCACGGGCTCTGTTGCATTGCCGATTTCTCCGTTTACATCTGGAGGTACTTCTTGCTCTAGATATTTCGAAGGTTCATTAGTGCCTATACTTTAATTGCAGGATGTCGTTAGTCAGTGCGGCGGCCGATCACGTGAATTACTTCATCTGCAACGTGCTGAATCGGCAGAGACGCGTGCGAGATGAACAAACGTCAAATATGGGGATGCATTTCTAAGCTTACTGCCCGAACGCTAATGTGCTAACGGCAAACATTGCTTTCCACATTCACGCGCAAGACTACCGTCGCTCCGAGTCTATCAGTTATATGTTTTTTTTTACAAACGAGTCGTGGAAATTTGTGCGATGTTTCGATAAAAAATTTGCACACAAAGGGGCGAGCGCTTCCGCAAGCGTCTATTTGAATTGAATAAAGCACCGTACGTAGGTGCGCGCGTTCGTATCACGCTGTCTTCGCAAATGCGAATGCTCCCGAGTTGCGCAATATACTGGCAATGTAGTTTAACGCAGCCATATGTCGCTCAGTCTTTCCACGAGTAGAGCGCGAAGCTAGCGGAAAATCGCGCGTAACGAGGTTCGAGTGATAATGAGTGTGTAAACGAGACAGTGATCGATATTTTGCCGGCAATGTATTGGCGCGGCACAATGTCCGCGATACCGCGATTTACAGCTCGTCAGTTACATCTACCGCATGTCTTAATCATTGGGTAACGCGTGCACTTCGTAAGGCGGATGCGCCAGATTTAATTTTCCGTCGATTATGGTTCTCTCTCGAAATAGATTTCCTTTTCCATATTGGCACCCGCGCGGCGAACAGCTTGTTCCCATGTCGAATGGAATTGGCCTCATTTGGCAAAGGCGTGAAGGATGTCGTTGGCCACGCACTTTTACAATGTCATTCTTGCGAGTTATACACTAATTATTTTTGAAACAGTGTCTAGACGGAAATGGGGGGCCCGAAGAGGAGCCATTGTACATTCGAAGGTGTATATGGTTCGTTATCGCTCGGAGGAATGCCAGAATATTTTAGCACGCTCTCGGTGTCAATGAGCGTGGTAGTTGTGCCTATTGTCTGGCTACTACTGTGACCTGGCGAATATCCGGTCTGAGGCCGCCAGGCCTTTATATTCGTTGCGATTAATGTACCATAATTATTGATGGCAACTGTTGTCTTTTGACAATTTCACTAGGCGGCAACGAGATAAAGCTCTTTTTTTTATTAAAATGAGAATTCGATTGGGAAGTTTCGTTAAAATTGCTGTGCATGTTTCGGGGCGGCGGGCAGTGCCTCATCAAGAGTAAATCACATATCGCTTTCACCAACTTTTAACAAATTCGTGTGACACAGCTCGAACAACTATTTCTGATGAGAGGGCATTGGCTGTCACGAATTGTTACCAATCGAATTCGAAATTCAACGAAAAAGGGCTCTATCTCATTATCCACTATTATTAGCCATTTCGTCACTAGCTTGCGTGCAGGCTGTATTGATGCAATACCTCGGGATATTGTTCCTGGCGTAAGTCGAATCACCAGCGCCGACTCTCGATTGAATCGTTGAGGATCGATTGGGCTTTAGTTTAAACATTTACCACCAGCCGAACTGCTTGGCTTTTTACGCCGTTGCCGTGCGGTCCTCTTCGACACTCCGGTCCTTATAAGAACGAACGTCTGGTGGTTTGTTGGTACGCACCTTCATTCTTGTATTCTCGTGGTGAAATGAATTCGTGGTCGTCGCGGCCGCCTGCTAGCTTGTTTGCCTGTGTGCCTGCTTGCTTGACTGCAGAGAGCGTAATCGCACCCACGAGCAATACCATAATCGGTCGCAGTGTTATGTCTTTATCTGCCTGCATGTAGCGGTGTCGTCACTCTCCTCAACTTTGTCGTCGTCGTTTTCGTCATCGTCACCATTGTAATCATCATTGCAAAAAGAGCTGCACGCCAATTTGCGACAAAGGTGTGGCGTTGTTTATTCGGCCAATTTCGGCAAGGACAGAGACATTAAACTCGCTTTCGCGCGCAACGTTCCGTATTTATTTCCAATACGTAACTTCATGCTTTCGCCTCACGCATGCCAACGCGTTTGTCGCTCCCTCGGAGAGAATGACTGATTTCGAAGCATTTCTTTTTGCTCTCGCGATTCACAAACCAGAAATTGAAAGCAGTAACGTATGTGTCGTTTTTCTTTCATTTTTCGCTTTAATATTGCAGTATCGAATAACTATTCTTTCTGTACCATTGTCGAAATGTTAGAGATTACTATGTTAAATTAGGTTCAGTTATCGCGTTTTCTTTTATCATCCGTATATCGATAGGTCCACTTTCAAAGTACCTGAGTACGAAGAGTTCGTTTCATTCAACTACCGTGGTGAAAGACGGTATATGTTGTGCAACTTTAATAATAATCAGACGATGCAGCAGCCTTGCATCTTGTAGGACTTTCGAGACGCATGTTTACCGTTTTCTTTGGCTGGTCCAGAAGTAGCCAGCCAATAAATTTTAGCTGAGCCACAATGCACCGTGGCCTTGGCGGAGCTAGACGCTCGTACAAGAAGAAAATGTGGAAGCGTGATGTGCAGAATTCCATCAACATTTAAATTTAAATCGTCGATTATCGGGACTTCTGATTGCAAAATTGCAGCAGTCGATCGCGCAGATGGACTCTGCATGCGTCAGCAACTGCGAGAGCACGTCGGGAGAGCGCTATTCATCGTAGAGTGGATTTTTCGTCTTCCGCCTAAGCTTGTCTAGTCGCAATGCGAAACATTCCCGAGAAAGACAGCAGGTGAAACGGTATATGTCTCGAGCAAAAAGCGGCAGAAAATCCTCGGGCACGATCATTCGAATCGGGGTAGTCGACCACCGGCGACTCTCTTCTTTTTACGATGACTCATCGTTCGTGGGTATTTTCTGCTCGTTCTTCTTCTTCGTCTTCTTTCCTCTTCTCCTGTCTCCTTCTTCGGTACCGGCAACTTCTCGTTTCTATCCTTCGCTTCCCCCCCGTCCTTGGCTCCTTCCACTTGGTGCCGTTCTGCACCTTCGAACGCACGTCTACTTCTTCACCCCGGGAACACGTAGCGAAAGAAAGTCCAGAGAAAGAAGCTTGGTTTCGCGAAGGACAAAGGCTCCCGAGGTTTTTTTCAGGCGAACGCACAACACTTATTGCGTATGCTTACGTACGCAGTTCACAGGCAGACTCACCGTGAAACGAGAAAAAGTGCTGTGCCATAAATGTTACCTCGCCGCAGAGAAGGATGACTAAAGAGAGTAGACAGGAGGACTCTTATGTCTTCTCTCCCCTCTTCGTTGCTTCTTTGACTTGTGACTTGATGTATAGCCAATCGCCTTCGAAATGTCGATGATTTCTTGTCGTACGCCCCGTGCCAGTGGAGGTCGACGTGTCAGTAACATCATGGTAAAAACTGATTTGAGACATAAGACTGAGGACCTTTTTCAGAGCACGGCCAAAAGTGTGTAGATATATCAAGGAATTTAGCTCACCAGGACAAATTCGTCTTCGATCTGGCAGAAGACATTCTTTCTCGATCAAGCACACGTTGCTTTCCTCCATAAATATCGGCAGTTGGACGACTTTTCAGGGATATTTAACTGAACGATCCAACGAAGAACGGTACACCCTAATTGTCAGGCCTTACGTAGGTCGGCAAATGTTTCGTTACCTTTGGTGTAACCTTACACTGACCATGTAAGTATTTGAGCAGAAGGCGCGCACTCGGGATATAAAGTGTAACGCGCGCAAAACCTGTCCGTTATATACCCACCGTGTGCGGTACGACGAGTTTGCAAATGCGGCAAGGGGTACGATGTGTCATAACTCAGACCTCGGGGCGAGAATCGTAAATCCGCGGAATCTCACATTTTTACACGTATTCCGCGGTACAGCGCCGTTTGTCGTCGGCCATTGCGATCTTCTCATTGTGCCCACATGTAAGTGTTATTCGTGCTGAGCCGCGCGAAGAGACGCCTCGCCGACAAAAAGCTAAGTGCGAAGAAACTGTGAAGTTCCTTTCCTCGTCGCTGCGATCGTTAAGTGGCGCAGAGTAGAAAATGAAGGTACCCGTCGATCGTCGGTATTATAAAATGATCCCTGCAGTCAGACTTTGCAAGATCGATATATAGGCGAATTTGGCCGGATCGAATGATAATCGCCATACTTATGCTGGTTGGTTCTACGATTAACCTGGATAACCCCGTTGGTCTTCGAGGATCGTGATAATACGATCGCGCATTATCTATTGTCAATTCGTGGAGCGGTGTTCGTGGCGCGGTGCTCGTGGCGAGCACTCCCTCTTCTTCAACGACCAGCCAATGATTCACGATTCGTGTTGCACGTTACGATTTCAGTTCAATACATATAGATACGTACGCGGGAACAGAAAGATCTGAGGGAGCACAAAATTACACGTGATCAATACAGGTACAACTTGCGACTGCTACACGGTAATCTACTCTCTAATTACCCTTGCTTCCTTCCATATGCTACAGGTATGGATGCAACGATGTATGTTAATCATCCTTTTCGATCGCGCTTTTCGTCGTTGACAGCCTGTCGGTATGCGCGATACTTAGTACACACGTTGCCGGAAGTTACTGTCATGCTCGCACTGATTCGGTTGCTCATTTCGCGCTTACAAAACTGTGTTCTTCGCGGACCGTTTACATTTACATGGATCTCGAACGGCTCCGACCAATTTCGGACAATTGTTGGCAATTGTCCACTTATCGTTAACTTACATTTTGGTTACTGCTTCGAGTCCGTTCACTAGTACCTTCGACGACCCGTTACCGTAAGAGTATGGTGTAACCTGCAACGTGTGACGCAAATCGTGCACAAGGAGTTAAGACTATAAAGGTACCGCGAGGCAGCAATTCATTGCACAGAAATTGCTATTTGCTAATTGGAGCACGTCTTATACATAGAAATAGGTGCTTTATTACGAAATGATTGGCATCGCTTCCTTTACACGCTGCAACCACGAGAACTCGCATTATGAATTAAAACTACACCTATGGCAAATATTCAGGGAAACATTGACATCTTTTCATCGATAGATCCCAAAATCTGGTTCGTCTTGACCCAATCAATCGATCTGACAGATAAATGTGCTTTTATCGGTAATCGTAGGGATTGTGAATCTTTGTGTGTACACGGCTATAGCTAAGTCCGGTCACGCTGATGCTGGAGACCGGAAACGGCACGCGATAGGTGCGACGAGTGTACGCTAGATATAAATTTCTTCATCATCGGAACGATGTATGAATTGTAATATCCTACTTTACGAACAAAGTAACTGTACAAGCAAGGATCGCAATCGTAGTCTACGGAACTTCGATGCAAGTTTTCTAATATGGGTGTTTGAAACTCCTCACAGGAGAAGCTATCGTCAAATGTGACATATACTGTACGTACCGTAGATGATTGTACGTCGTTTAATGCGCGGATAGTCTATTGAACGTAATGGTTTCTTTGTATTGTTTGATCAGTGTGCAGTTCAAAACGGCGTCCAACCTAGTGCGAACTATTTGTTGTATCCGGTATGCGTTTAAGTGGTGCTGCCATAACTTTTCCAATGACGGACGTGCTTCGCTTGTTTATGCATCATTTATTTTTCATATACCGCAGTGTACATATGTCGCCTGAGTGGTACAGGCGCCATTCCTAGGTATATCAAGGTACCGTTAAATTCATTTGCGCACAATCTCGCGTACAAACAACACTTCGTCGATAGCAACTGAGCCACTTACTTATTCCGGCACTTTTTTCACGATTACCTCCGACGCTTCTCCTCTTCTTGTAGATCGATTTCTGAGTGGTGCGACGGATCGAGAGGGTCATCGTCGGTCACCATACAAGCGAGTCGGTTTGAATGAACGACAGTGCAATATCGAGGGGCCTTTTTCGAGGGTGCTCACGTGCCTGTCACGTGAGGTAGGCACGCCCATTGTCTTGTGGAGAATGTGGTTGCGTATGCGCATCAATGGCACACAGCTTCCACATCACCATCCAACGATTTGTCGGCTGTTTGTAGTGGACTTTCGCTCACATATGATACGAACGTCGCGCGGGTGAGACAATCAGCACTGACCCCCTATGCCTGCCCTCCGATGTACCGTATGTATGTGTGTACAAGTTGGTTAGCATACGAGACGTGGCTTACACGCTATACGGATGCGACGAACGCACACTGTCGGTGAAACTCCACTATGCGTAGATGTCGTCGTTGATAGTATTAGCTACGAGAACGGAGAGTGCATATAAAGAAGGCAAGGTGGTAAAAGGCGATAGGATGCGGCGTGGAACGTACGACAGGAGCGGAAGTCTCGCGACACACCGCTGCTAATCGTGAAAGGAGACTGCTATTTTATACCGTGAACTTTTCTTCTTTTCTTCCTTTGCGCCATCGCCTTCCCTCTCTCATGTCTGTGCGAATACTGGCCACACCGTCAATCACGTCTGACGAAAAGACGGACTCTGTTGCTTCGGACGATGTTGGGAACGCCGAAGAGCGAAAATTCACCGCACGTAGAGGGTGTGATGGCGTATCAAAGATTCAATAGGCGGCGGCGCCGTCCTGCTCGCTGCTCCTCGTATATTTCCTATTCGGCGATCTCCATCGTACCAAGAACATCTCTTTGCCGCAGTTTCTGGATAGTACGTTGCCACCGTTCGATCGCAATTTGAGCATTGATTCCTCGAGAAGATTTAAAGAGGGTCATCAATAGTAATACTTACGTTGCAGACGGTGGTATGATCGAGATAATTATTTTAACATCTTCGGTTACAACAGTCTAATTCCACTGAAATTAAACTTTGTTCCTGCGCGACTACACGATTTAAAGTAAGTAGATGCCTCGGCTGATCCCGTGAAAACTGACAAAATTGCATTTTCATCGATACTCTATATATTGCATTCGCTTTTGTAAGTCTGTAACATGTTAAACGTAAGATGTGGTGGGGCATGATATGAGCAGTACCATATTACGGTAGCGAAACGGGTGTTGCAAGCCTACTGGTGGAAGGAAAACAAACAAATGTAAACAAGTCAGTACGCTTGTACTGCTGGATGGAGCCTTCCACCCGTTTGTAGCTGTTTGTTTTGGCTGGAGAGTTGACGTGCGACGGTCTGCTCCGCTGCTGCATTAGATCTCGCAGTTATTATTGCTGTAAAAACGATGAAACACCCTGGTTGCTTCGTTTATCACCGTCTTACGATTTTCCCAATGCGCTATACTAATCGACTTATATAATAGTTCGATATTTGATCGTTGCTCTACTGATCGACATATATGAAATTACTTGTCTCCATTAACATGCTGACCACCGATCACATTTTGCCATATTAGAGTCGCAACGTGATGAAATACCGCAAAATGTGAATATACGGCAGAAAATGAAAATAATGCAGAGCTATTTGGAGAGTAGCGGATTGAATCACTCTTCTAATATTTTTCATGTTTCTGCGAGATCTTTTGCCCCGGTCATCAGCGACCACCGCGGCAATCAGCGTGTTAGTGATATACCGCCGCGTTCCATTTTCATCGACTCCAAAGTCGAGAAAATCGCAATATCCCTCTCACTTTCCTGCCAACCTATTACACTCATTGTTAAACGCTGAAATGCTACGACAACTCGCTCCGCCGATTTACATTAATTTCCAGGCTTCTTCCCTTATCGCGCGAGTTTCTTGCGTGACGGGAAACTTTTAAGTCGCGCCTCCAGACCGTCCGTTATCTATACCTGGCGATATCGGAAGGTGCAGGGTCTTACTCTCGCAATGCATTCGCGACACCCACGCGTTTGCCTTTCGTTAAGGGCCGTGAACGGACACCGACGATCGATAGAAAAATTTACCGCGCTCCGACGTGCTTTCTTTAGACAAGTCATAGATGACCGGGAGGAGACAGACATCGTCAGGCGACTGCTCGATTATTAACCATTTCGAGACGAAGTAAATGTTCTGTTAAGTTGCGTCTGCGGAGTGAAGAGAGTTCCGTGACACACCTAAACCGCGGTAAAACGTGATCCAGGTTGGTAGGTAGGTGGGTATAAGGTATACACGTATGTATCGTTCCGGCGTTCCGAAGTGCTGCGCCGCCCCGTGTTCCGTTGTTCCGCTGCTCGAGCGCGAGAGCGGACGGTTGCGTGTGTCGTGTCAGTTATATCTCGGCAGCGAGTGCCGGCAGCCGCACGGACTTGTCGCGAAGTGCGTTGCGAAACGCGTTGTGTAGCGCTCTTCAAACTTTTCTTCTTCCCATTTTCACGGGTAACGCGCATTTCAAATAACTCCTAATCTTCCGTGCCCCCATCTTCACGGGAACGTTTGCCTTCGTGTGGCCGTAGCTTGCCGGATCGGTAACGCCTTAAGCCGACGTGCAGAGAATAATTGTGAGCGAAGAATCGTCGTGTTTGGCGCCAATCGGCGTTTCAGCAAAGTATGCTCACCGTTGCGAAGTCGCGAAGGTCCGCATTTCAGATGTGTTCGTCACTTTGAACACTTTGTTCTGCAAGTGTTTTCGACGAATTTTGATAGACGGCTTGCAATCGGAGGGCAGGATACTTGCCGCTTTTTACTGTTTAAATTCGCGTCTTGGGAAAGCGAGCGACATCTCCCTGGGGTTCCTCTAAATTTCAGACGGTTCGGTCTCCCACCTATCATCGCCGTGAAAATGGATTTCCTCGTATGGTACATGCGACGATCACGATACAATTTCGACTTCTCGCAGGTGGCTGTGGGAACGACGGAGCACTTATATTAAATTAGTCGTGAATTAGTTTCCCTCGTCTTGAAAATATCCTCTTGATTATTCGCTCCGGCTCGTATTAAATCCTAAATCGGTAGTTTACGAATTATTCGGTATGCTCGCTCGTTTAAAATTATTGCAAATAAAGCATACCTCTTTTCTCAGTTACGAAGAGCGTAACCTCTAAATAAATTCTTTCATACTTGCGGCCCGACAAAGAACTTCTTCAATGAGCTGAGGCGCAGGAGATATTGGGAGACTAAGGAAGTGGATCGCGTTGACGCTGAAAAACGATCAAATTCTGTAGGTTATGTTGTTCGGTTCAGACGGTGCAACGTTAATTGGGCATTACACCTGTGCGCGTTTTTGATAACAAAGTCGATTGAACTATTTTGTGGCGACGTTGGTTTCTCTTTGCGTTCATACATGCAGGCTACGCTGCCGGAAAACACGAACTATAGAGAATAATAATTGCGGCCTCCACCGACGATGTAATGGATTACGCAAGAAACAGGATCGTTCGAGGATCGCGCAGGTTTTCGATTGTGCTTCTTTCGTCCACAATATTCTTCGTTTGTTGCGTCCGCTAGACGTTGACTGACAGCAGCCACCAGTGGTTTATGCACAAACTTAACGTGCGATATAAGACGAAACCTGTCGCCGGTGGGACATGTATTACAATGATTGAAAGACTCGATCAGACGTATTTTCATTTACCTCGGCAATGAGAGACCTTTGAGCAACTAATTGACCCGCTGAGTGTGAGGCGTTGCATATACTTGCAATATACGGCGAGGCATCGCGAAAAGAAGTGTTTTCCCGTGCTGCACTCGATTCCGGTTGGGCAATTGACAGAACACCGTGAAGTTCGTTACTGTGGTTTGTGCGCGTCGCCCATTCGATAGGGCGCGTGCGCATCGACATTCAGTATGTAGAAAATTCGCGCATCGTTCACTTGTCCAAAACGGCGAGTCGTTATTTTCGGTCGGTGTCGCCGAAATATCGTTAGCAGCCGGAGAAAGAGAAGTTCGGATATCGGTAAAAGTGATCGCGGTCCGGTACGTAGTATTCGACATACGGTGGAATCGCGAGGATCGTCACGTACTCGCAACGGAAATGATCTGCTAGACGAAAGCGTGAATTTCGGTTAGTGCGGACGCAGGTGAAGGTGTGCGCAGACGATGCACACGTTTTATCGATCGATCGATATGTCGCGCAGTCTCGATATTCGAAAAAGTGTCGCGCCATCGCCGAAGTTCGCGATTAGTGAGACTTACGCTGTGCGCGAGGACGTTATGGAATAAAAAGTTTCGTGTTCGGGCCGGAACAAAGGGAGAGAGAATCTTTCAGCCACGACGACGGAAGAACGCAGGACGATTATTTGGCAGAGCTGGGGCGTCGGTATAATCGTCGTCATGGCTTACGTGCTTTGGCGAGTGTTCATGAAAAAGTACTCGAAGGTGCGCTTGGGCATCAGAAACCTACCGTCGGTGAGTCTCATTTTTTCTCAGCTCTCAGTTTTTGCTTACCAAATTTCCGTACTTGCTGCGTTCGTCTTCATAGACTAGGAACCGCGAACGAACAGCGTTGAACGATGCGAATGAACAGTGTTGAAAGAGTAGTAGGCGAATGAGCTTCCAATGGGTGGTTGGGATAACCTGCAAAACGCATGGAGTTACATCGCGTAAGAGCGAAGGTCGGTCTTTTACGAGCAAGCTTTGCCACGACCAATGGGCACGACAATTGTGCTGGCAATTGAATAGATTATGCAATGAGATGATCGAACGTCTAGGCGTACGTGCTCGTCAGTTCGGTAGAAGAGACTTGGGGGAGGGATTGCAGGAGTAGACGTGTGTGTCAGTACAAGGCTAATACCCTCGAACAATAGAGTGCGTTCGGCATGTGTCGCCTCCTGTATTTTCTTGGATTACATCAATTTCTACCACTCTTATTGAGAGTTTCGCTGCCAAAAATGACTATGGCCTTCGGTGGCAGTACTAAGTTGACGGTGCGCAGAAATTCGATTACTGCTTTGCGTCTTTTTCCAATTATATTAAATAAGCGATATCACTTCGCGTGACGCTATAGGAGAGCATTCTTAAAAAAAGCCCTGGCCGCAAAACGGTTAAGGAGGATGCAAATGTGCTTAGTAGGAAATGCAAGAGTTCGATAAGATAGATTTTTTCTTCACCGTTATTTATTAGTGACTGTTTATCCGTAGCAGCTATGCACTCATTGGTTTGCGGCCGAAGCTAATACGTGAAGCGTAATTGGATAATTACGGCGCTGCGCTCGTGTCGCTAACCAGACGCTTTTTGTTTTGGTCAATTTCTTTTTATCGGCCTGCAGCCTTACTAGCTAATTTAATTTAGCTCATTCTAATTTAGATCGAGTTATCACGGGCGTCGGAGTTGAAACACAGTTCAATGCCTTTCGAGAGAAACTTTTCTATGCCGACTCTTTTCTATGTTCGCTGGAACAATGTAACCTTGGCTGCGGATCGTATGTTCCTTCACCTGTTGCGCATAGCAACTTTTTGCTTGCTGTGCGTTTTTGTCGAGAGTCAAATCGTCCGCTTAATCCTCGGAGATCATCGATCATTACTGATGACCGGCGTTGCACGGTTAAACGCAGCGTCATGCCTGTCTGAGCGAATTGTTTAGAGCGAATTGTAAGAGCGTTGTTTATTAGTCGAGCGAACGTTCATGTCGACGAATATGCGATCGTTTGAATGGTATTCGGAAAGGCCGCAGGATCAATATCTGTAAAAGCAGAACTTTTAACTCGACGATTACGGAACAGACCGCTCCCTACTAATAAATATAACGCATCGCCCGCCCTCACGTCGAGTAAATACTAGAAGGGTCCGGTGTAGCTAGTTTCTTCTGTGTTACCTATATCAGGCGGAAGTGAGTCGAAGTTAGCGATCGATTCTCTGGCAATCGGGTTCTTTGAGTCATGCGGTATCAACGCGTAAATAGTAGATCGACAAATAGCTAGAATAAATCGAAGGAGAATATAAGTTGTTTCGGAACATTCTTTACGTACAAAGTACTTATACTACTATATGACTACACGTCTCTGTAAGACCTTACGTTCTTAACGTAGCTTAACGTCGCTTAAAAGCCACTTGTACGCAAATAGCTTCGGTATCAGGGCAAAAAAGGCTTGCCCAGAGGCGGTAACTCGTCCGTCAGCCATATGTGGGTGACGTGGCGTGCGGCGTGTTAATAAAGCCGACGCGGAGACTGCATAAAGGGAAGAAAGTAGGGTAGGGGTGAATGGTTGAGGATGGCGGGGGCGGCGGGCGGGAGGGGTGCAATTTAGTTTGCGGTCGCGGAGTCAGGTTACGTTAGGTTAGTCCGGCGGTCGGTCCCCGTGACCGTGAACCGCGGCTGACCTGCGACACAAACACAGCCTTCCCTCCTACCCTCCATAAATCTACCTGCACCGCGTCGCGTCTCGTTCCACGAGCGAACCACTCGGCTCTCGCCTCGCATTGTGCGCTCTTCGGCTTCGGGATCCACGAGTGATAAATACACGGCTGCCATTCCCGTAGCCCGCAGCAAGCATCGCTTTTTCCGGCACTGTGTCTGATCTCCGGCGGCCTCACTCCTTCCCGTAATTCCTCGACGAGACTCCTCGGCGAGACTCCTCACTGACTCACCAGCTCCTGCGTCCACTCATGTAAATTTCGCGTTCGCGGTTCACCCGGTTCATTCTCTGCTGCACGCACGCTCGTCTTACTGGCCTGGCTTAATGCTAGTTAATGAAACTCAGCTATTTTTCGCTTTAAGATGGACGCCGATTGAGAAGTTTGGGTCGTCTCTGGCTACTGGGGGCAGCAAATCATTCAATAGGGGCTTTCATTGAAAGCCGCTTCGGGAGTGGACAGTAACTGTGCTCATCACTCTTTCGTAATAGCACTTCCCAGATCATGGTCACTGATTCTGAAAATGACATGCTTAAAATATTTGCAAAACGCTGGGATGATATGTTTTAAATAAATGATAGAACATGTGATCGTCAGATTTAGTGAGAGGGATGTACGCAGGACATCCACTCCTGAGGAACGGACGCCAGTGGTCGCGAAACATTTAAAGCAGCCCAGTCACTTAGGACCACCGTGGTGGTGAACGTGTTAACACAATGTTAGGCATGAGTGTATTTTTCCGATTGAACCAATGTGAAAAGTTGGAGACATACAGCCCACACTGTCTATCTGCAGACAGTCGTCCCTGTCGACGATCGTTCGGTCTATGAAACTATCGTGTGATACTTTCACGGGGTGTTGAAATTTTCTTCATGCTCACCTATGTTGATGAAACAATTCGGTCCCCAGGGATAGTGCAGCCAATCGTATTTATTGGTCATACGCTGCATATAGAGCAGTGCCCGGTATTTCATCAAAACTGGTTTCGTTTGCATCTTGAGCGGCTCTCCTCACTCTTCCCGGGAAAGGACTCCTCGGGGAGCGAAATGGAGAAGGAATCTCTTTTATAAACGGACGTGGGTGGACAGTTTGATCGATTGATCGCTAATTGCCGTTGTACTGACGTTCATGGTCATTGCAAATTCTATTACTCGGGCGGATGAGTCGTGCGAGGCGAAAAGAACGAATCTCGCGGTGTGCAACGTGCCTTCGTGCTTTCTCAGGCAGCCTTTTGCACTCGGTGTTAAGCCGCGTTTGTGCCGGCGTTTGTACCGGCGTCGTCACGCCGCTTATAGATAACTCAAGCTGGCGGTACACTGACTATTATTATTCTTCGACAAACTTACAGCGCGTAAAGCTTTCCCGACAATGCTTATAATCTAGACGTTAATTGTTTCATAATTCGCACTGGGGGTGCAGACGGATATTTGTTCACTCCGTGTGATGAGGGCGATATTACATACACCATTTTCAACTAATATCGTTTTTGCCCTGATTTTTGCCTCTATTTTGGTGTTATATCGTGTTATATGGTGCTATACGCACTTTGCGCCTAATGCCTTTTGCAACGCCTTCACACCGATAAACGTGCAGATACAATCTGGACCGCTCTCTTAATACGGTATACTCCGAACGAATGGGAGGTTTTAAGTTGTTTCGCGTGTCATGTACCCTGTCGCATTCCATTTCGCGCTGGATTTCTGCTCCCACACAGGTTCGTGCCATCCAATATATTAAAGGGATGATTACCTTTTATAGATACGATTGCTTCGCAAAACGTGATATTCATTTTTCATCGAATAGGGAATGAGGCTACAATGAGGCCAAAAGATCTGTTGGTTCGTTCGTTAATTATAAAGCGGCGTACGGCTTATGATTTCCTGATACCACGATACCATGATTGATCATGAGGCCTATGAAGGTGGTCTTCTTACAACAGGCAGGTTCTATCAAGCAGGTAGGAAAGGCTAAGAGTCCCTGTCGGCCGCATAACACATTTGTGCAAGGCAGCTTTTGTTGCTTTCACGGCTTTTCACCTCTCAAATAATTCTGTTTTCGTGAGCGGTATGTTAATTGACGATGACCAAGAGTGGGCTGTATAGCGGAACGAAATGATAAGGCATTTAAGAACAGAATAAATGATCGATGCATTTAGAAGAATGAGACAAAAGGTAGCGGGAAGCGTTATTTATGAAGTCGTCTTCTAACAGCGTAACTGCATTGCAATTAATATCATCCGCCAGAAAAACATTTGCGGCGGTAGACATATGGTATGCGCGTAGCATTAGTACGGCAGCAGGTGCATTACTAGGTCTATAGCCGTCATTTTTCGATTATTCTAGTTTCTGGGTGTCTCAATTGCGCGTGATTTATTTTCTCCCGTTCACTTTAATAGAACCATTTGAGTTACGGACTTAGCTGACAATTTTTTAATCAATTCTTTCGCAAATGTTCTCAAGTTTCATTATTTAGTGTCAGAAATAATTCTATACGTAAATAATCTCGGCGGAAAATTTAGTTTTGAATTATAATAATAATACCATAAACATAATCCAATTAAATGGCACGGAAATATTACCCCGATGTGGTTAAAGTAAATGATTAAAGTATTGCGCTACTACACAATCGTGATTTGTACATCGTCGACCGTGGCAATGCAAAATAAATCAACGAGAAAGAGTAATCATTAAGTTACTTTTTTATTGGTTGTGTGCCTTTAGAAACGGCATATCGAAAAAATCGTCTGTTTCGTCTATCAGTGAGCATTAGGTTATTTTTTAACGGTCGCGTGCTTCTAGAAACGACGCATCGAAAAAAAAGTCTAGGTCGTCCATCAGTAAAGATTCAGTTCTTTTTTTTAACAGTCGTGTGTTTTTAGAAAGGACGCAGGGGCGTCTTTACGTAGGTTGAAATCCGAGACTTACTCCTCTTACGCGATTTTCGCAGCACGAAGATGCATCGGTTACAATGCGCTGCGTGCAATTTCACTCACTTTCGCCTCTAATTAATTGAGTGTATTTCCAGACGACGGCCTTCTCACTCCTCCGCCCGCCGTTTTATTCTGTTACATCTTGACTTCACCTCTAGAAGTGTGTAGTATCGTTGATAGGTAACAGTGGATAATCAGGTGAACGGCCTTATTTGGTGGAAAATGGAAGTCGATTGAGAACTTTTACTTGAACGTCTTTACATGTTTCCCGGCAGCTAGTGTCCTCTCATCGGAAGTCTGCAATAGTAAGATATGTGTTAGTGTTAGAAACACGTAGAGACATTCAAATAAAAGTTCTCAATCGATTTCCATTTTTAACAAGAAACGGGCTTTTATCTTATTGTTCACTATTCTTAATGAGGTATTATCCATTCTTATTAATAGAAAATGCGGCTTAGTTAGCGTGTATAAAATAGGCAGAAAATCCAGTCGAAACAATATATAAAGTAAATTTGACGAAAAAACGCACAGTAGAATTTGCGAAATATCCATAGTCTAAGGAGAATCTAACCACTGCTTCTGCAAGGCTTCTGAACAGGTGTATAGCCCCTAAAGATTGGATTGCAATGAAGTTAAGCCCAATTATTAGTAAGTTTGAAAATAACTCACCGCTCAACGTTAATAGGTAAATTTATCGGAAAATGCAAGCCACATCTTTCTGCTTTCGACGCTTTCGCTCTCGTTCGTTAATAACTCGCGACGTTGAGCGGAGAATTACGTCAATGAGATATCGTTATTGTGTCGTTGCAAGATGTTTCCGCGGCTTGAGTTAAGCGACAACCAGCTCCGATCGACGAGACGATTTGCGGGAAGAGAAAGCCAATGTTCCGGCTTGTGTGTAAAACTTTGTCACCGTTTTTGAGTACCTTCCTTATTTCGTTACACCTTTCCCTCGAGTAACGTCAGGCCACTGGGAAAATTGGACTTGCCATTCATGAAGGTGCAGCTTTTCATACCGCTTGTTCAATATCATTTGCATGAAACAAAACACAGCTGGAGTGTTGATTTAGAGGAGAGATTTTTACTTCCGACTGAAAGACTGAAGGAGGTTCGGCATGAACATTAGATCGCATTAGCAAAATTGTCTGTAATTGTCTAGCAACTTTCGCTGACCTTTATTAATTGTATGATTCGAATATATATGTAAATTCATTTCCTCCTTAGATCGCCAACTTTTTAACTCCGTATGTTGCATATTTATGTATTTTTTCGGATAGTGCCGGGTACCTACATATTTATCCTTAAATCTAACTAATAAGAATTTATAAGATGAAACGTCCGTTGCGTACATAATGTTCGTTAAATAGAACATTTACTTCCGACCAATTGCAGATTCCATGTCAACGTGGTCGTGAGATTAAGATATAAGGTCACGTTTCACTCGCTGAAAATACGAATTCAGATTTGTTGCGCTTTTCTGCTGCCCGTTTAGTCACACTTGTGGTACCGCTGAGAGAGAAATCCTAACCTGCGACCGGATATTCCGGCATGCTACTGACGGAATTCTGCGCAAAAACTTTAATCACAATTAAGACAATTTCACACTGAGAATGGGCATTGTTTCGAATACATATCATTATGCGGGAGAGAATACCGGTCTCCGTTTTGACGCCGTGTTTGGCTGCGCGTTTACTGATTTTGTACTTTCCTGCGCGCTAATTGACTGTGAGAAAAAAAGAGTAGCCCAAAAACAGAATAATCGTGACGTTTAAATAATTCACTTGGTACGGCACCAAAAAAATGGTAGGGTCTGGTTAGGACGAAAAAAATAATCCGTAACCAGCGACATTTTCCACGGTGGATAATGAGATAAAGGCCCTTTTGGTTCAATGTAGAAATCTGTTGAGAACTTTTATTACAACTTGCGAGTAAAGAATCACGAGTACATGTTCAGTAGTCAAGTGTTCAGAGTCTTCTCAATTTATACGTCACTTTCACTAATTTTTGGCAAGATAGAAAACGGTGCTCTAATACTCTAGCCAATTCCTTGGGGTGACATATCGTTGCATGAGCACAGAACTGGTTATCTGCGTACAACGTGCAAGAGCCAACGATCGTGTTGATTAATATTAATTTTTTGTCACAATAGACATCGGCGAGAGAGGAGAGCGTGAGACGGTTCCTGTTTGTTTTCTGTACTAGCGTGACACTGGGTAGAAACCCGTGGGATTCGCGGAGACTTTTTGTACAATCTCCGTTTACTACATTCTGTCGATTAAGATCTCGCTCAGGCCTTCCTGTATCGCAAATCGGTTTGCAACGCGTTTGATTAATCTCTCGTCACGCTTAACCAATTAGTCATTTTTTACGAGTACACAGCAATGTGTAAAAAAGTAGTTGCAAGTTGCTGTTAAAATAGGAATTTTAATAAAAACAAAAATATATATTTGTCAATTTTAAGCCGCTTCAAATATTTGGAGGCCAAATGAAGTAAAACGAATAAATGAAGAAACAAAAATAGTTATTACGAAAACAAACTGTACATAGTGCCGGGATTGGAGTAGATAGATCGACTAGGACAATTACCCCCCCCCCCATTGATTACAATAAGGTCCTTTAACAAACTTTGACAATCAAATTCTCTTTTCTCGCACAGTCATCACTTGAGGACAGCTACAGTTGTCAGTACTACAATGAAAAGATAGAGTCACTTAATTCTATACCGTGGCACCCACACCTACCCTCCGTTTGACGAGTATACTCACGATCGCTTACTATTTGCGGCACAGTTTAGGCGCACACTTTTCACAGAACCCGCAAAAGCAAACTGCTTAAGAAACATTTCTCCCATTTCATTTTCGGAGCGTATCTCTTGCATTAAAGGCAACTTTCCTTACCGGCCGACGCCCCCCGCATAGCAGATCTGCCTTGTAACGAAAGTGAAAAACGATTAATCTGCTCCCGGCCACGGCTAAGATATGATAAATAACAATAGTCATTGTGGTACGTCCGAGCAGGAAGATTGAACGTACGATAGACTCGCTGTGCAATGAATAATCCAATGTACAGGTGTAGGTTGGAATAGCTTGTAACTCACTTAGCCGGCAGCCGGTATACCATCGCGTTATTCAATAACGTTTCGTTTGCGGACAGTCGAGGTTTGTACAGGAGTACTCGTACATGAGTACCCGTACATAGGCGCCCGCGCACATGTCGTTGCCGTCCGCGCACATTTGCTCGTGCAAGCGAGACCGATCTCGCATGTAATCGTTGCCGGATACCATTTTTCCCGCTGCAACGAAGAAAACCGATCAATTGCGTAATAGCTAACGCGAGAGGCCTTTTATTTTGCAATCACGAAATTCGCCAACAGATAACGTTGGTCGCAGCGGCGAACGGCGCTGAAGTAATGAGGAAAGGAACGTCTAACTGCATTATTTACTGCTATCGTTCAGGAAGTTGTTAAAGAGAGCTGTGAAGCATTACGTTCGCGACTAGCGCTTCTACCGCAAGTCGTCGGGCGCTTGTGTCTTTTATAAAATAAGCGATTTTACGCGTTCCGCGGATGCCGATCGAGCGTCTTCGATATGTCGCTTTGTAGAATATAGAATAGCGCTCGGTACGCTGTGAGACCTTTGCGAGGCGGATTTTCTCGTCCGACGCCCTACTTTTCGTCCGACTGGGAACCGACGTGCCACAAAAATCTTCCTACCTTTCGTCAATGTCTTCGGCGAGGCTGCCTAGAATGATCGAAATAAGGCCGAGACCGGGGAAGTTAGCAGCTCTATCATAATGAAGTACGCTTTATAAGCACTTTAGAAGACTCTCGATAGTTGCCGGAGTATATAACGTTCAAGGGTATGAGTCAGGAGATGAGACTCGGTTGCTGATAATCACACCGTGCGATGCGTACGAGTTTTACCCTCTTCAAACTTAAGATAAAAAAATAGGGCTAGCTTATTAAACTGGTTCTTCTTATTGCAGTATTTAATTGTTATTAAATCATCGAGATGATAGTTATTGTGCTTCGCGTCCTTCGATTAGAGACGTTGCTTTGAAATATTGTCTCTACCGTTGATTGCAGATGACAGAATTCTCAATGGAAGCATATCGATTGTAAATCCATAAAAAATGTATAGACTACACGATTATTTGTCTACCCTGATAGCAGTGCGTATCGACGTCAACATGTTTCTCTCTGTTCGAATGATATTAGCGTCCGATCTTTCCTAGTTACACGATTAACGGCAATTAGTATTACGTGCATCATTGTATGCCTAATTATCCAGCGATTAAGGTTCGCAGGTGAACAATGTGCCCCTGGGTAGGCGTATAATCCAAACGTGAGGATAACAGTTTTCTACGCAGATACCAGAGTATGTTAGACACGCGATACTTGTTGGGCTACGAAATTTAGATAAAATCTGGGTTGTTTGGCTTTAAACAGACGTTTACTCCTTCACGCAACTTTCTACGTACCGTGTAGTTTCGAAAGCGACGTACGTTCTCTCGGCAGTACAATTAAAGAGTTACACGCTATCTAAGCTCTAGAAAACAATTTTTAGATTCGTCAGTCACCGTCATTTTTACACGTCTTCAACTCGCAGTGATAGACTACATTGTGATTTTACAGTGCATCGCGCACTCCCTGTCGCCGTTATCTAACGAATGAATGGGAAATTCGTATGCGAATTGTTACTGGCACGAGTGCGCGTTAACTACCGTCGGTCATTTTAATTGAAGACGTTATGTTGCTTGCTTTCAACTAAAGAATGGAATGTTACACTTGATGGATTTTATAATCTTACGCTGATGTAAAAGCGCAAGTATGGGTATGCGCCGGAGCTTAACTAGGATCGTAATTATCTGTTATATTAATTCGGTAGCTGTTCGGGTTAGTCAGCTAGTTCCCCTACCTGAGGCATATAATAAATTTCCAGGTTCTAATATGAATTTTGATCATAACTATAGTGCTTTGTGCATTAAAAAGAAAAAGTTAAAACAACTTCAACGTGTCTCATAACGCAGGCGACGCCAACTTTGTAGCATGCTGAGCCCACCACTCGCTTGGCAATTTAGTAAAAGCGCTTAGCTTATACCTTTAAAGGAGATTCTTGGATAATTCCAACTTGCAACCCGCATGAGACTGTTCATCTTGAATAATATGCACTAGTTGCACGCATGTGTCAAGATATACTGCGGTGCAATTTAATTACCTACCGCAGGGCAAGATAAATAACTTATACAAATCATGCGAGTGACGTTGATGGAAAAGTTCGGTATGGCAAAATTAGTTGTATGCGCGGTGCTCCCGATTTGGTCAGGGTAAGCTCTCACGTTATGCTTGATCCTTATTTGACGCACTACAGGTGAGAGCTAGGAAATAAATGGTTTCAACCCAGAGACACGCGGGTCTGGGGAGGCCACCAACAGAGTTTTATATCCTTCCAGGACACACGCCATGCGCGCATAACGTATTGAAGGCATTGCGCCTTTGGTAAATGACATGGCGCCCTTATAATTATACACTCGAAAGGTTGGGCGATTGGTTATCTGAGAAACCATTTATTTCTTGGAGAACGGAACGCGAGTGGGCAGTCCTCACTAAAAACGGCACATCGAATTTCATTGCGGGCACTTTTCAAATTTTTCCTTCGTCCGGCTCAGCTGTGATTAAGGAGAGCGCGCGTAATGAACGTGTTTAAAGTATCGCGAAGTGGGATTCGCACTTAGACCATCTGACAGCGTCGGATTGCTATCCAGCAGCGGTATCGCCGCATCGTCGAACCGGAGCAGTCCGTATACGAACGATTTATCTTGATTTACACGTGATCGTGATGTCGGTTACGCTGTAATTGAATCATAGTGCCTTCTCGATCTACGTACTCTTTCAATTGCTCCTCGACTCACGAGTATCTCAGATGCAATGAGTCGTATACCCATCTTCCTCCTGCGATTTTTCATCTTAGTAGCAAGATGGACAATTCGACTGATTTTCCGACTTTTTTCTACCTCGTCGTACACGTTATTAGATGTGTAATTTAATGACACCGTATACATTACGGTATGTTTATTTCAATAGCAATCGAGGCATGCCGAAGACACTTAATATTACGAATGACTGGCATTTTAGTGTAATGTCTACAAATTTTCTTCTTCATTACTTTCTGTTCTGCATTGCTGATACAACACAGAAACCAGTGGAGTGTAGCTGTTCGCCGAGAGATGGCGCCAGGTGACTTAAGAATGTACATACTTGGCATAGGTGCGGTAGATTATATGATATTAATTAATAGGCAGTAATAAATTGCGTGTAACGATCGTAGAAATATTTGTACCGGCGATTACTTGAAACGGATGTCTTATTGCAATCGGCAAATCGCAAAGACACAAAAGTAGAAGCAACGTAATGAAAGAACCTGTGTAACCGGTGACAAGGGTTGGTGACAGGGTGACTCGATCTTTCGTGAAAGGACCGTTCATTTAACATGAAATCATTCACCGTGACAAGCCGCAAAATTTCTACCCGAACAACTGACCCCTCAACGAAACACGAGCCGTGCTCTTTTTATTTCTTCCGATTCACGCAATATCGCAATCGTGATTGTGTGCTCACAAGCCGATAACAAGTCGCCTTTCATTTCACCGATACCTCACTCCATTTTTGCTGAAAGAACTACCACTGCCCGTCACCATCTGTCACATTCTCAAGCTTACGCCGCGTTATTTCCATCATCTTTCACTAATTACGCAAACCAAACGCAGCCTCCCGTAAAATAATTTCGTCAGACGCCGCATAACTAAATTCGCCGCACGCCAACATCTACTGCCTGAAAGCACAGTTCAAAGCAAAGCTAAATTATTCGACGATGCCGACTTCCCCGTTTCACCTCCCTCACATACGTCGATCAGCCAGAGCTATCTTTGCCACCCACTATTCTAATAAACCCGGGATCAGTTGACGTAGAAGAGCGAGCAATCCGGCAGAACCCTGTCAGTCGGCGGGTCGACCAATAGCGTACACAGCGCTCTCATTCAAGTCGTTTCTCAGCGAGCGCGCGCGCGCGATACAGAAAGCGAGAGAGAGAAGGAGAGAGAGAGAGTCGACGGTGGCAGTTCGATTATATCCCCGCGTCGACGTCGGCTACGTAAGAGAGAGCGTTATCACGCATGCTCGTGTCACGGCACCCACGGTCGACTCCCGGCACATCCCGTTGCCTGCGTGGAATCGGCGGATATTTTGACAGTACACCGCCCTGCATCCACCGGGTCGATGCCACCCGCGTCGACGCTCGTACATAAGCGGCGTCGATTCTTCTTCCGCGTCTAAGAGCGACCCGCGACGCCGACGCTCGCGACGTCGACCCTCGCCATGTCCCGAGACGGCGCGCGACGTCGCTAAGGTCGATATAAATGCTGAAACGCGTACCCTTCAGAACGGGGTCAGTCGATAGAACGAGCCCGAGTTAACTAAAGTGTGTTTGTGCGCGACGTGCTTGAGGCTGGCTCCCTTCTGCACTGCCGAAGGCTATGGAAAGGGTGGCACGTAAACGGAAGAAGTGCCCGGCGTTCTCTCTGGGGTTGGCGGAATTGAGTTGCGCCCGCTCGACGAAGATTCTCAGCGCGATTTCTAGGTTTTGTCGCGGATTCTAGCCTCACGGTGCGAATTTTCTCGCTGCGCGGCAGTGCGGATTGGATACGAAAACGGAGGTGCTAGTGGATTGGGGGTGCCGGAGATGTCCTGGAAGTGCGAGCGTTGCGGAGATGTCCTGAGATGAACACCTCATCGGGAGGGTCCCTGAAGGGGCCGGGGCGCGTCAGGGATCGAGGCGTCGTGAAAACGCTTTTATGGGGGAAACCAAGACGGGATGCAGTGACGACGTAGCTTAACCTCAAACGCATCGCAAACTGGGAGCATCCCTCCTATTTACCAGCTCGCGCGGCATGTGGAATTTAAAGTAGGATGTGAGTTCGGCCTGAAGAATGCGGACTGACGCAGTTGCCCTTCGAAGTATCCTGGTTGCAACGCGAACTCGTCGGCACATTTAAGGTGGGCGGATGCCACTGTCCGTGCCAAGGACACGTGTCCACGGGCACCAAAGCTGACAATGACGGCTCTAACGTACCATACAGCGTGCCGAGAATGCAAACTCCATAGGGTCTGCCTCTGAAACGAAACGTCGTGAGGAATCGCGACAGGAAGGCATAACGTGGGAATAAATCGGCTGAGGGAGGGTGGCCACGAAAACCGAATCTTCTTTCTCAATTCTCTCTGTCTCGCTCTCCGACGAGGTCGAACAAGAAGACGATAGCTCTTGACTGCGTGGCAGGGAGTCCGGGGTGAAGGAGCAAGAGGATAAAGAGAGGCTAACGAGCCGAACAGGATGAGTCACTTCGACTGGAAGCTGTTACGCCGGAAGAAGGTATGCCCGGTGCATCGGAGGCGAGCGCGCCAACTTTTCCTGCACCGTTCGGCTAACTTTTCACCTCCCGAGAGGTGGTGGCTAGCTTCTATCGATTTGCGAGGGAGAAAATTAACGCAATGAATCGGTGCACGTGGGTCGCTGACACGTGACGAGTAACGCGGGCGTAGGTAAATGAGAAATGCCGAATAATACGGCCGTGTAGTCGTCGCGACTGTCATTTGTCAAGGCTTGCGCGGAAGTGACTGGCTGAAGAGTTGATGCTTTTCAGAGACGATTATTGAGACGTATAGCGAGTCACGTTGCGGGAGTTCAAATGTAATATCCGTTTGGTACGATGGGATATCGATCGTTCACCCTGTACATGACGTTTCGGCCTCAAATAATCTGCCGGTTTGTGGAGGCGTGGATGGAAAATATCTTCTGTCGCATTACGAAGCTTTTACGCGGTTGTTTCCACCGTTATGCGCACATATCCCCAGTGGATTTGTGGTGCGAATTATTCTGCGTTGCAACATGTTCTCGAAAAGTTGTTTCAACTTGAACAATTTCTCGTGCACTGTTAGTAAATGTGGGCACCGCCCGCTCTAATGGGAATTTCGAGTTTTCATGGCTTGTATTTAAAGTGGAAGAATTTAGATACGCGGAGGCGTATGTATCTCATCTGAATAGGCTTTCTCTGTGGATGAACAGTTCAGGGTGTAGCGGCAGGAGTAGCAGCAACAATGGCACCAGCGTACGAAAGCTATGATAATATAATCAAAATGCCTCGAGAAATTTGAATTACTTTGCCGAGGCTTTCGCTTCATTAACATATTGACTGTCGTGTTGATCATCTGTGACTGGAAATTATATCTTCGATGGGGCGATGGTGGTCAATGGTGACCAAAGCACCACAAATCTTTGAAACAATTCAAATGAAAAGAATATCGTAAACTAAACAATTTTAAACATGATAGCTGACTAGACAACAGTATAAAATAAAAAATGCACCTATCAACCGTTTACGATTTTATTAAAACATTATATATTTTATTACAAACATTAAGTACGGTATATTGCGTTAAAGCATCTTAAGGTTGAATGAGGCTAGTCAATGCAATTTCTGTAGTAAGTGGTGACTTTCTTTATCCAATTCTTACCATTTTTCGAATCACGATTTGCAACACTTTCTTAGTAACATCGTCTGCGAAACTTTCGCACCAGACATTCTGAGTCTTCGTTCATTTGCATTTCATGCCGCAATCTTCCTAAGATAGTCAGATAGTAATTTTCTTATACTCGTCGTGAGTAAGTGAGTCGCAATGAGACAAACATGTCATAGGCAAGGACATGATCTCATACAAACATATGCTTAACGTATAATGTGTGTGGGACATAAATCTGGCGTGACAGTGAACGTGTCAAGAACCGAATTTACAAGTCCTCCATGAAATGTGGATTTCCATCTTTTTTGCGCTTTGCGATAGACCAGACGCATAATGCAGACACGAGTGCAGTGCGGTGGCGGCTACGGCGTTGTGCAAAGCGTATATCAGAGCGAATTCCAATTAACGATCGCTTAAAGTTAGCTAACTGCTGTGGCGTATGATCGACGGAACGCGAATAGGATTACGGCTGTCGGCGATACAGCCCAGCGTCTCGCCTCCCTGTCGGAATGGTGGGTACAGTTTTTACTTGCAGTATGCGGTATCTGCCCCATCATCCGCCATGCACGGGGATAATGCCAGCAATCGTGCGCGCGAGAACATACAGTAGGGATTTGCATAACACAGAGAAGGCGTTGCTGGCGATATTAAATTTCAGGGATCAATGCGCTCGACTTTTTTCTACATTAATTGTCGAGCGCGATTTGTAATTATCGTGCCGCCGGTAATCGATATTCTGACGAAAATGTACGTCGACGAATGCTGCATTGTATAACGCACGCTGCGCACTCTCTCTCTCTCTTGATCCGCGTTTGTTCTCTCTGTGGGGTCCCCATCTGAATATCCCATTGATGTCTTTTATTATAGCAGTGCCCGGCCCGGAGCTATTATTTTCTCTCGAATAGCTTGCACAGACGAGATTCAGCAACTGGTTAATGTGACATTTACGTGCACGGCGTTTAATATTTTATCGCGAGCTTCTAAGTTGATCTCCGGTAAAACTCATTAATGGAGACGGTGTACTTTACCTGGCACGAGTCGACGACTGCGCGGATGATTTATTCTCTGTCGTAGCATTGAACGTTGCTGCGAACAGCGTCGTGAGAGATCTTTTGTCTGTGACATAATTCACTTTTCCACAAAACTCAGACCGTTTGACAATAATTCACGTGGGAAGAGCGAAGTTCGAGTCGCTTCTTCTATTCTTTTCATCGTTACTGCCTCACATCGATTCGTTCGCGACCGGTTGTGGGGAATGTACAAACGTTCGTGCGATGGGTGGAAATGGTATACGTTGTATAACGAGTATCCGAAAAACGATAGCGTGGCTGTCGAGCGTAGATTTATTACACGCACGCGCGCAATAACATGCACATTGTACACTGCGATTGGAACTAATTTTCATCATACGATGCGTGTACAAACAGCGGATGTAATTAACCAGTCTGTACGATTGTGATCAACAGCTACTGGCTTTTCACTTATACTTCAATATTTCAACTGGATTCGTGTTAGCAAATAATCACGAACGCTCCGTTTCAATCAGAATAGACTATGAGAATTTAAATACACGCGAATGTGTTGCATGCGTTGTTTGCGTCGGTAGAAACGTCCAGAAAAACGGTTCCCTAATTTGTTTTCATCTAATTGATCCTACCAGGAAGTATTTAATCGCGAATCATTTTGGAATAAATGAAAGCAACTCGATCGACGCAGCGCAACATTTTACCGTTTATAACCGGGAACAGTTTATGATATGCGTCGTTAGCAACGGTAACCACAATGACTATTTTTCATGTGGTTACCTACGTTAACCACCGTATTATAAGGAATTAAGTGCCCTGTCCATTACTGTACTTGTGCACTACGGGCTGCGGCGGGACGTAAATAAAACGTGTTTCATGGTACTCCTTTGCCGTGCATCTCGGGACATTGATCTTTACGTTCCTTGATATGGAAAGGGCTTATATAGACGATCTCCTGCATTCAAATCGTGGCAGGAAACTGGAAACTGTGCTCAATGAGGACGCGACAGTACTGGTTCTTACGTGCATTCGGCGAAGTACAAGAGTGCGCGAGATCTAGTCTGAGATCTTCGCAAGGAACCAGATTGTCAGCTTTTTGGTTCTCTCACAGGATGCATACATATTCGATCAGACCCTAGTTTTCCTATTCACCGATTACGTATACACAGATAATGACAGCGTTGTATAGAGGTGAAATGTGTGCACTTGCGTGGACTTAAAGTAGGCCAACGGAAGCGTACATTGCCCACCAACAGCAGGGTAGCTAAAAGAGGGTCGGTGTAGTTCTAAAATCAATAATCGCGTCTGCAGTAAGCTATTTAAGTTCCATCTGATGTACTTATTTCAGGCATAACTGCGATGTCATGAATCCACATTCACACTGCCGCTCTTTCAAATTATACGTGGAATATGATAATACTCGGACATTCTATTGACGAGTTCTCTCATATCGGAAACATTTTACTTTAAGGTTGACAAACCGACGTAATTCTAAAATCAATAATCGCGTCTGCAGGAAGCTATTTAAGTCCCATCAAATGTACTTACTGCAGGTATAACTGCGATATCACGAATCCATGTTTACACCCCCGCTCTTTTGAATAATACATGGAATCTGATAACACTCTGACAGTCGCCTGACGTGACCTCAAACATCGAGAATATTTTACTTTAACTTCGACATTCCATCTGTATGCAAATAACATTATAATAGCAAGGGGGTTGTTAAAATAATTTCAATGAGGTTAGATATTTCTAATTTCTTTCGTGCACAAGGAGGCATTCCCCGCCGTGTCGCTGACTTCGTACAATACATACATAGATCGGGGGACCAATGCCCGCGCTCCCGGCCTAATGGTATTGTCAACAGTTTTTTTTTCCCCGATGAACACCCACGTTTGCTTTTACGCGTTCAAATACATAACGCTGGTGTACACGAGCTGCCTACGATCGAGCGGTGTAAATCTCCGCAGCCTCTCGTCGCTCACGCGTGCATCCGCCTTCGTTCTCTTCCCTCCGCATCACCGTCGCATGACATTTCAAAATTCCCGATCCTTGCAGAACCGCAAACTTGCAATCAGTAGTAATGACGTTTTCCGTAGATCCGTTTTCTCCTGACGGCGGTTTCCTTTATGGGTGCTGATCATAAGCCTTAAGCTGCTAGGTGGTTCAGATATAGGGGACCGATCGTACCTCATCATGTCGGATGCCGGCGTAGAGACGAATCGTGTATCTCTGAAGAGTCGTGAGCGATGCGCGGTTCTTTGCAGGCGTCGAAAGGCATCAATAATGTCTCCGCTCGTTACCGTCGTTTGGGATCGTGTACCCCAGGGCTTAAAGGCTCAAAGCCTGGCGCCGATACGTCTACGGATGCCAAAGAATCGAGGGCAGTGCCTCCGTTTCTCGTCTGTTGCGTCGGGGTGGGGCTACGAATCGATCGCCTCCTCTGAATAGCCATCTTTCCTTCCAACCACCCTCCGCATTTTCCCTCTGCGTTTACTCTTGTTTTAGCAAACGCGCACTACCCTCGGAGAATCTAATGTCGGCAAATTTCGCCTTGTCCTTGATTTCTCAAGCGATCTTCCGTGACGACGTCATTTTTGAAAAAAAAGACACGGTGCCGATATTAGAATTGCCTTTGAGTTCCCAAATTATGCGACTAAGGAGCAAAAGAGAACTGATACATGGACGAATAATGCTGTTGCAATTGTTCTTAATAGACACGGTGCTGATTCAATTGCGCGTGGTTCGAAATCGTTCAAGTGCACGCAGTGGAATTGGTTTAATGCGCAACCAACTTTATCACACGCAGTTCCCTCAGAAAATGTAGCCTCGGGAAATTTTGCTCTGCCCTTGATTTCTCAAGTGATGTTACGTGGCGGTAGAGCGAGTCGCTGTTGCTTCCTCCTGTTTTGCAAGAATCGAATAGAGGAGAGGAAGAGAATTGACCTACGACGAATAATGCTGTTGCAACTAATCTTAATAGACACGGTGCTGATTCAATTACGCGTGGCTCGATATCGTTGAAGTGCCGCTTGTTCGAAGTGAATGCGGTGGAATTGTTTAATACGCAACCAACTTCATCGGTTATCGCACTCATGTACACTCGCTGCTGCTTCTGTAACGTGTAGGAATACGCGGCCTGTGAATGAAATTCTATCCCGACGGTGCCGAGTTATAATGGAGTCTTTATCGATCGCAATGTTGGGTGAACGCAAGGCTAGACTTTAATATCGGTGGACGCATGGTGACATTCGCGTTTTCTTCATCGTGAAAAAAACAGAGTTAACCGGGAGTGTCACTTCGAGAATTCATTAAGTTATTGCTGGTCTATGGAAAATTTGAGAAAATTATTCCTACTACCAAAGAGATCCTTCACTGATCAGCAGTCGCTATAAAAATACGTTAATTACATGTTTGTTTAAATTTTTTTATTATACATTATATTATATTGCTTTAAGATGCCAATATCGATATTGAACGTGATTGTTTTTTTGTTGAGAATGTGGCATGAGGCCCATGGCTCGTCTATCAGTTCATATCATTGGCTCTGGGATGTTTGTCTCGTCTTTTCTCGGTATTTGGCTCAGGCATTTGTATCGAAGCACGCCCTGTCCTGATGATGCAGACTGTAACGTCTGCGAAACTTTGGCAAAATGCTGAGAGAAGACGCGGCAATCATCTGGAAGCCAATAATATGAATAATCGTGGCCGCGAAAAGCTCAAATTGAAAAGTTGTCTATAAGTTTCTATTCAGTCAAATTAATCCGACTTGCTTCGTATATGAAGAATACTTGAAGAATATACCCGATCCACATAGTTTATATTTAATCGATTCAATTACTAGTACTGTTACCGGTAAATCTCAAGTCTTTAGGCAAAAATCAGTATCGGCTGGACATTCGATAATGTGACCGTGAATACAGACGTCTAAGCGTATTTTGTGACGATGGGCTTTTCACTAGTCTTTCACTAGTCTTCATGCCCGACTTGGTGCTGACATACGAAAGAGTTACGATACCGTCTAACTCTAGAATTATCAGTAATCTCATTTTGCATGCGAGCAGGAATTATTTAATATCTACCGTGATTGGCTCAGTCCGTTAAAAGGTGACTGTATAAACAGGAAGAGTTCGGCTGGACCTGAGTGGTCGCACAGTCTAGAAAGTCGATGATTAAACTAATTGTAACAGTGGAAAGAAAGTGGTTAGGCCTCGCGGGGCTAAAGATCGGAGAGCGTGAAATTGAGAAACGACGTTGCGGACAGTTCGATGATGAATCAGCGGACGGTATCTTACTTTTGGTAACGTTTGCGCGCAAAGTTGCATCGCGCACACAGACGTGAGTGTCGTATGTTGAACATCAATGTGTATTAAAGTGCACGGATACACGAGATATCTAAGTTATTAGTTTTCTAAGTGACGCGAATCTGTGCTCTATAAATCCGCCGCTTGTCGCCGTAATAAAGTGGATGCTATCGTCGAGACACGCTTCGCTGACTAAAACACTATAGAAGCGTCGCTTGCCCGTCGACTAACTAGCTTCTCAGCGATCGTAAAATATCGCGCTTCGTGTAAAATCGATTCGCTCAGATAACCCAAGATTAATACTTAATTTGCATTTAACACGATAAGCGGTTTAGCGTTACACTGAAATCAATGCTAGGGTTGACTTTTCACCTCGCTTTGGGCATGTGATAAATGGCATGACCGAGAATTATTTTTTACTCGCGAGGTAGCTGTCGCGTTTGTGTCTTCAACATACGTCGTTTCGCTGCTACTTCGCTACAATTAAAATTTGCGACCGGGGTTATAAGTAGTCTCAAGTTTGCTTCATCAACATAGACGATTTCTTACGCGCACGCTCTATCGCTGGCGCAACAATACAAATATTAATTTACGCACACGTTGCCGTGTCACATTCGCTAATTTTGCAGCGGCGGATATTTAGTTACCCGCCAAATATCTGCCGACGATGATACGTATTATCATGTGCTGATGTTACCTTTCTGTCACGATCGCAACCTTGGACGGCGAATAGCGTTACACTTAGGGACGATTAAATCAAAGTGCTTAGTTAAGCATGAAGTATGGCGCCGTAGTTTTTTCCTCTCCGAAAAATAGTAGATGCGCCAAAATATTTTGCATAGACATTCCTGTGCCCAGACTTGTACTTTTCTTTGATGGAGGAGTTTGAAAACGTTGTGCCGTGCGGTCCTCGAGGCGCAGAATCGTGGAGAAACTGTTAACTGTTAAATTTCGCAAAGCACCGCTAACGCCGTTCGATGCTTGTCACGCTCGCAACGAAGTTAATAAAGCATGTTCAGTGGATCTTTACGCTCGTACGTATGGTGGTCTTAACAAAGTGGGTGCTACGCCGTGGTATGCTTCGTTGGCCGGTAACACCGTCAAAGAAGATCGTCCAGTTTGTGCCGGTTGTCTACAGACGCAGTCGCACACACACAGCCACCGTACTTCATTCAATATTTAATCGGCGACGCTTTCGAGCGAGACGACTTGTCTCGGTTTCACCATTCGTTGCACCTCGTTCGTGATTTACGTGCGACTCGCATGTGCTCTCCTCAGTTTTCCTAATGTAATTCACTCGGCTTCGGGAGCTTCGCGGGGCAGACGGGGAGCGCAGATATATAAATTATCCGAAGACTAATTAACATTGTCGCTGAACCGGCTGATATCGCAGAGACGTTGCTAAGGGGATATAAGCGGTACATAGATTAATTGAGTCCTTTCTGCTACGGTACAGTGGCGTCTGTTAATGGCAACCTCGCGGTTGTATCTCATTGGCCTTTCATTTATTCACTGTCCTGTGGGGCAAATTGCTGACGATTGTGCTGTAGTGACATTTTTATTAGCAACCTCCATTATTGCGCGCACGAAAGCGATCGTCCTACCGGTTATTTTACTTTTCCGTTCACTATCGGCATATAATAATTCCGGGACGTGGCTGGCGTATCTACACGAGATTCATGCGTCCAGTGCACATAGTAGAGCTGATTAAAAAAGCGGCCGTTAGAGCCGTTATTTGTAAATGTCCGCTTGTATACATAGTAGGTGGCCGTAATGTATGGTTATGCATCCGCGCGTTATTCCGGAAAAACGTTCTTACGCGTACCGTAATATCCCCTGTGCGCGCCTTCTCTAACGTACACGAGATGACATGTGATTTCATTGTCTTCTCAAGGAACGTTGCGTAATTATCCATTCCGTTGGTGGTACACCCTTACAGTGAGAGTCGTTGTGCAATACTGTACATACGTAGTACCGTACCCATTTATAAAGCTTCATGCAGCCGCATTGACGATCAGTAACTCCTCGTTACTACGACTACCGTGGGCTACAAACGGCCATTTCTTAACGGGTTTCCTTCTGCACACGAGACTGCGCGCGATGCACATATTCGTATGATACAGGATGATTCAGTCGTGACGTATACTGAAACTTTTCCGAAAGTGGTGGAAAAGTTCCAATACGCTAAAACGACTTGTTATCAGTTTTTTTTTTTTAGCGAGAAGGCGAGCAATTTTTCTTTATGTGTCGGATAAAAATCATTTTCTTCGGCGCAGACTAGCTGTGGACATATTATCCATACGGAACAGCACATAAAAATACAATGTCATGTACAAAAATACATGCGTCTTTATCACCGGCATGATAAGCTACAGGTGCTAGAGCTAATTACCAGAATTGCAACTCTTTCAACTAAGAGTATTAGCAAGTGTTAATATGTGGCATACGTCCTGAGTGAATCATCCTGTATCTACACGCATCTCTAACCCACCGTCCTGGCTTTATGGAGGTTTAGCGCGATCAGGACAAAGTCGCATAATTTAGCGTGGAGGACGTGCCGACTTCAGGAATCGTCGAGTATATTATCGGTTTAGGTAGAAAGACGAGGTTAAATAATTCCTATACACATCGCACCATTGTTTCGATCCTGTAAACGTTTATTCACGGGAACGCTTTGGTTTTATAGGGATCGAAAAGGAGGAGATGTCATTCTGAAAGCCAATGGATACGGTTAAATCGTTAAAAAGTTTGACCTTCCGGAAAGATCTAGATATAGAGATTGAGTGTACAGTTCGTGAAAGTCATTGAAAGAACATGTGCGACGCCGGTAATAAGCAAACATCTTGACTACTAGTTTATCCTCATACAGCCGCGGGACTTTATCATTGACCCTCTGTCAATTTCACTAAACGGTAACGATATCTCTCGGGTCAAGCGTAATGGTCACTGTACGTTTTATGTCGATGATTTGCAGGTCTACTCGTGTGACTCAATCGTTGGCCTAAATTGACTTAGTCGATACATTTGGTTCTTCGCGATGGGACCTTTCATCGCTCCTTGATTATAGTTCACTTCGCATTAAAGTAAAAGCGTTCGTAATTTGTAGTTTACCGACGAACGTTGACCTGAATGTTCGGTTAAATTTCGGTTTTCCGGCTCACCGCTCGACGAAATGCCAATGTTGCACTTTAAGCGGATCCCGAGCGATGAGTAGGAGAATGCGTCTAAGCGAACTTTCCCTCTTCACCGCTGAAGAGCATAGAAAACAAACGGACAAGAGACACGCGCTTTGAATGAGCCGCTCGCTACGAAAGATTAGCCTCGACTCGCTCCCACGCCTCATCTCGCTATCTCAGCCATCGCGAGATTCAATCTCGCCGCCTTAAGACCCCTCGAACGATAAAACGAGATAAAGCTGATCGCCTCCTCGGTTGATCCGCTCCTACGAATGTACGTTGCAAAAACATGCGAAGTCTGTTAGGCAAACTTATTAACGACGTAGATATTCGTTCACCATTTCCGTGTGTATCGAAACCTTCGTGCCTAATGAATGGCCGATGTACCCTGGGATAAGCAGCTCGGTAGTTGGTAGGCAGAAGACGCTGAAATTCGTAAAAAGCGTGAAAGTTGCTGATTTTCTGGGTCGTGCGAGTACGCTCTACCTTTTTGCAAGTGTACGCCGACGGGGCGGCAGCCTTAACGCTTAGTCAACCGAATGGGGAGATCTCCCACTTTTTCCTTAACAATGCGTTGCCTTTTATCGTATTCACTTTTTCTTCTGTTACTCACTCAGTCCTGAACTGGAGTTGTGTGCAAATCATCAGATCTTTTATGCTCTTGTAAAGTATAATTTGTAATCAAACTTGTTACATGAATTCAGTTAAAGTTTATGGGAACATTGACAGCTCGCGATAGAAAATTATTCTTTCCCAATGTTATTACACTTAAAAAAAAAAAAGATACTAAAGTACGTCACATATTTTTTATTTTATGTTTAAGTGATGTCATTTATCATTCATTTTAGGTCTTGCATAAACTATAAAAAATACTTTATCACGTCATTTATATTGAATTTCATGTTTTTTCACCAACTGCACGCATTACAGGATCATTATCAGCAAATATAATATAATCATTAAAATAATACTTATAGCTTCTTCCTGTCTTTCAAGTATTTAAGATCAACCTGCGCGAATTGCGAAGAATGCGTGTTGGGAAGCACAGAGTTCAAAGTGACGTGCGCGGTTGGCTAAGTGTTAACATCGATAGAATATCGCGTGCATCGTTCGGGAGGATCGAAATATCACTTGTCGGGGTTAGACGCGCACTACCCGCTTTGCGTCCTAGAGTCCTCGAGCCGGGAGAATCGTTTTGTCTCCGAACTCAGAAAACCAGGAAGTCGGGTGGCATTATGAAATCGGAGATATTGCGCGCGGAAGTTGTATTCACGGTGACCTTATGAGTGCGGGTCTAAAGGGATCCGCTAAAGCGTGGCGTAAAACGTCATCGTTATGCGTTGCCGGAGGTTAATATTGGACGACCGGCGCCGTCGTCGTCGATATTTACTATAAGCCCATTGTTTTATGCGGCGCTGGCGCTTGTCAGACAGCCGCTGATACAGTTGCGCGTACGCTGCATGTACGCTGCATCTACGCTACATCTACGCTACATCTAGGCTGCACCGTAGGTGCACGTATGCTCAATATAGAGTGCACATACGCTGCACATACGCTACACATACGCTGCACTTTCGCGCCTTCGCGTCTGCCGCACGCCACTGGACTATTGCGAAATTGAATTGAATGACCGCTCGCACTATATCGTTCAGCCACCCTGCTCTGTTTGTCCGTTGCTCGCCCGTATGCTCGCTCGCAAACCTTCTTTTTCATTGTCACCGGGCGCTATTTTCTCACGATCGATTATGCAAATTGAACTGGTCACAGTTTGCGAAACAAACTGTCGTGTAGGGAGTGTCTATTGTAGTGTGTTCAAACGACTTTATCGTAGGTATTGATCGACGCGCAGTACCGTGTGATATCCTTCTGATCGACTCGTGCAGAGTAGTACGTTCAATAAATGATTGATCGAGTCGGTCATTGCTGTTTCAGGTGATACCGGCAGATCGCCGTTTGCCCGAAAAAGAAGAGACGTGGTCGTTGGCAGCAGATCCGCAGGATCCTTGTCTCTGCTTCGAGGAGGTCGGAGATGCGAAGCTTAAGGGATCGGAAAAGGAGGCCGTTGAATCGAGTAAAGCAAACGCCAGGTTGTCCGAGGAGACATGTTCCACGCTCGAGGATGCTGGCGACATTGACAGCACTTTGCCTAGAAGCCAGGAGACAAGGAAAAGCAAGACGAAGAAAGTGAAAAGTTATTTGCGAAAGTGTAAAGGTGCTCTTTCGAAGAACGATGAGTGCTCTGCAGACAAGAAACGCCAAGAGAACTCTACTTCTTGGTATTTGGACGACCCTCAAACTGTTTCCGGTCGCTCCGAGGACAACGACGGTGTCTTCGAAAAATACACGGAAGTGTCGGCAGAAGGGAAATGCACTACGGACGAGGTTCAGGACTCGGTGTGTAAAACAGTGGTTGACTCAAAGGAACGTGTCAGTGAAAATCTATCTGGAGAGATCCTCGAGAGATTGTCGTTGGAAAAGCAAACGGTGGACCCGGGATGTAGTAGCGCAACGTTATCGTACGAAGATGGCGGTCATTTATATACCGAGCAGTGCGAGTCTGTTGAGAAGCTCAGCTCTGGTAGAGAGTCCGAGGAGCTTTGTGGCAAAACGAAAACCGGCGCTGTCTCGCTCGAGACCCTAACTACCGAAGACACGAACTTAAACAAGTGTGATTCGAGCGACACTTTGATAGCGGAAGTCGCTGAAGTGACGGAGTGCATTGTCCACCCTGAATCCGAGTTACTCTCGAGTACGTTAGAGGAGACGGAGGTGAAGGATGAAAGCATCGAGAACGAGCCCACGGCGCCAACCCGATCGTTGTCTATGGTGAGTCCCATTCCCATATTACGTATGCAAAAATCCATATTTGCATCTAAGTATATATATACTGTTTACTGACGTAACGACGCCGTTCCGTGAGACGCGCAGATACGAAGCATGTATGTATAGTGCCCGTTTAAATACGAACCTCAAACGGTTACCGCGTACCATGCCGGTAAAACAAATTGCAACATATATTCCGACCACTGGTAGAGACAGGTTCGCCCGTTGATGATTTACGATCTCGGGCTTAATGCACTTGCACCGATGATTAAAATGTAATTTCCGCGGATAGAAAGAAAACGGTGGGGGTATGTCGTTTTTCTTCATCCGTGATGTATGAGAATCGTTACGAAATTATACAATGATACGTTCTCACATTCGAAACGCGTGGGAGATCAAGTCGAGCATGAACACGATTCACTTCCGATCACGACGGGTTCTGCTGTTCGCGAATCTATCGCTTTTACCTTAAATATCTGTCGACGTTCGGGGTCTCGGAATTTCAGCGTCACGCACAGAGACATTGCGTGAAAGTTGCGTTACGTGACGCGTGCGGAATGGGATTCGCAAAGTTTGAAAGTGAATCGCGAAGTAAAAGTGTTGTAGAGAGAAGGAACGTTGTTATCAGTAAATTTATACCTGTCGCACCGCCCAAGTATCCCGGATTCCGCTGTACACTGATGATCGTTGTCTACCGACGAATTTCGTGTGGGCGGGACATGTCCGCGATCGTCGCGTGACTGTGTCTCTCGTATCGATCGGCTCTTATCAACGACAGGTACGCGAGGGAACGTGACTCGTGGGATTTGTCCTTACGCACACGCCAAACTACGTGTCGAAACGGCCGCGAGGCGGACGAGCAGTTGGCCTTACCACTTATGACACTTTCGTTGAAGCACCGTTATCTTACCTCTCCGGCCCACGAGATGAAGTGCGTCGACTTGTCACACGGCCTCGTGTCCGCTTTCGTTTGCCAAATCCTTAAGAGATTTTCAATCCATAATGCACTGCCGCAAATGACGCACCGCGCGAGGTAAAGGTGTAAACACTGTGCGCCGAAGCAGCCCAGTTAGATCCAATCGGCATCTGAAACTCGGCTTCTACAGCTATTTGTGCGGAATGATAAGTGTGGATAGAAGCAAACAAAACTGCAAGTGATTGCCGGGCGAGTTGCAGCCGAGATTAATTCAACGGTTGAGGGTTAAATCGTGGATACCGCTTTCGGGTCTTCGCTCGAAGAGACCTGTAAGTTTCTACTTTTCATGGGGAAACGTGTACGTAGGAAGATCTGTTTGAAGAACGATACTACCGACGTGGTCTGGACGCTATTATAGGGCACAGCACGTGGTTACCGGGTATCGGCATACGCTCGTCTCGATCGTAATTGGTGATTTTTGCGGTGTCTCAGCTGCGGAGCCTATGGCCCGAGGGGAAAAGCATGGCCTCTCTCACCCAGATACCTACATAATGCCTCCCCACGAACGGACAGGATAGTTCCGTTGTTGGCACGGCTCGCTCGTCGGGTTATCCTGGGTTAGGCTGGGTCTGTCGAGGTACTTGTTAGGGCGGACCCGCGGAGTCGGAGGTGTGTATGGGAATTGCGGATCGTGCTCATTAATTATATCGGACGTGATCTATCTGGACCACGGTGTGGTGTGCGGTCGCGCACGAGAGTCACCACGTGCAGTCGACGGGCGTCGTGCAGTCGACCACCTTCCCTGGCTACCTTCCGAAGCACTTCCACCGATTCAGTTCTTCCTTATCCTTTCTCTCGGACTGCCGCTGTCCCTTTTAATTCACCACTGCAGTCTACATACGCTTAACACCGAGTATGACTTTCTTTACAGATTCCGCGGAATCCTATCTTCGCACGTTTTCCCTAGAGAGTCTAAGAGGCAATAGAGTCGTATGTGGGTCGAATCGCCTCGTATCCGTTATTTCACTTGTCGATCAATAAATTGAACAAACATTCCGACTGAGCTAAGGTACAAAGTAGAATCGTACTCCATATCGTGCACCGCTTTCACGGATGCGTGTCAATTACCGAGACAATTAATCGCGTGCCTGTGTGCCTATGCGTTAAGTAGGCCATTTTTTGGAACGTATACAGACGCCGAAGGGTGCGCGTTTTGCATTGGACGTTTATGAAAGCGTAGCTGTGTCGCGAGGCTGGCGCAAAGCGAGTAAAGAGGCAGGTAGAGGGCAGGTAGGAGGTAGAAGGTGGGTGCGTTTACACTGGCATTAGAGTACGCGTCGGTGTGACCGTACCCACGAGCGTCTAACGCATGTGCGCGCGGGGTGGCGTAAATCTGACTGGTCGACAGTGCCGATCGCCGCTGAAACGCTACCCGATCATCAGTCGTGAAAGTGTAGCCACGGAAAATGATTGCACACGCCTGCGCCTCTCTCTTGCGCTCCCACTCTCCCCGTCTTCCTTGTCGCCCCTCTAGAACGTAGGAGCACTCTGCCCTCGCTCCTTCCTCTTTCTCTTCCTCGAGTCTCTTTTAAAGCACGCACGTATACCTACGCCCCGTTACCTTCGCAGCGGATTATAGATTAAGCCGCACCTCCGGTGTACGCGCGGAAAACGATAAGCGGAATACGGCACGGGATTTATTGTAATTGGCGGTAATGACGGTTTTACGCCGCCGCAGCCGATGCAGCCGATGCAGCCGATGCAGTCGATGCACCCGAGCTAGCCGGCACGGTCCCCGTCGTGCTACCAACCACTTACGTATAGGATACACGATTCTACGATGCGCTTCGTCAGTACCTAGGATCGTAAGTCACCGGCAGAGCCAGGAACTCAGGGCTGTATGCGTAGATGCCGCATGCCGCACGCCGCATGCCGCACGCCGCATGCCGCATCCACGCACGCTTCGAGAACGCATTTACTCGCCTGCTGTCCGCCTCTCTTTGCTGCTGGCTAGGAGGAAGGCTGCCTTTGTTTTTCCTCGGCGAATCGATGGGCGTGAAAGGACTCCTGCGGTGGTCCTCAAAATATTTCCTTTTCGATTATTGAATCTGCCGTCGGTCTCGATGCGTTACGGGCGAACGTAAATTGTCGGACGCACGCACATCGCCATGTAAATGTATTTAAATGAACGCTCGCGCTAGTGCAACCTGTAACGCGCATCATAATTATTTACCGGACGGCCGGAGTCTTCACGTGGCACGTAATTGCTTAATATTTTACGTCCGGACGTGGGATGAGCAATAAAGATCGCACGCCGTTATATGCGACGCTGGCTGGTTCGATGGATGGTCAATAGGCTTTTTTTTGATCAGAGCAAAGAATTACTATTGCGTGTCATCGTAATTGCAACGGATGCCTTTGTTCGTAGGTGACCAATATTCACTGGTCGTTCGTCGGTTCTTGTCATTACTCGAGGAGATACGTTAATTGTTCCCCGGTTCGACAGTTGACGCGACGGATGGCGATCGTTCCGTCTCTTGTCTGTAGAAAGTTGAATTTCCGAGTTTGTCTAACCTTCGCGGTGGCGTGGGGTGCATGATTGTTCCTTTTAGGAAAGCACATCGATTCTGTTTGGCGAAGGCCATTAACTCTCGTAACCAGACGTCCGTATAACGAAAGAGAAACTCGTGATTTTTTTACGACTCGCATATTTGTTTCTTCGTTTACGTGACATTGATAGGGAAGGAATTATAAGGAAACGTTGCCAACCGTGGAGTATAACGTGGGGTATAACGTAGATCGCGCTGCAGTCCGCAGAATACTTTGATGCGGCGTATAACTCGGGTCGTGAGGTTTACGCAGGGCCGGTTGCGCGAGGTTAATTACTGCCATGTCCCGACACTAGATTATATTATGCCGAAACTACGAGCCATCGCAGATGCACATGAGAATAGCTCATGGAAGGCGAAAATTATTTTGTTACCGCGCATGATTAATAGATGCGATCTTTTCCACTAATTAATTCCGGATGGCAAGAGGTTTGTAACGGCTTCTATGTGCGTGCGTGTGATTTCGTCATTCGATTTGCGTGCGGGTGTAATACGATATTGCCGAGGGTAACGTATGTTCGCTCTTCACGTCCTCCTCCTACCTTTCCGCTCTCTTCAACATTCCGGGATTGCGACAGTCCGCCATTGAAACAGCATTACACTCTCAATAGAACACCACTTGGCGTCTTTCCCTCTCCAATCTTTCCGCTAACGGTGTATAGGTGCCATTGTGATCGATCGGAAAAATCACTCCGGTATCGGTAAAAATATCTTACCGCAAAGATCGCGCGTAAGCTCAATAAGGCAGAACCTTTCCCGGATACTTTCTCAAGAAATTTATTATCGGAATAGCTTTGGTTCGTTGACAGTCTGTTAGGAAATATATCGCGCGCCGCTCTAATTTCGTTAAACGTGCGAGCGTTTTCCAGCGGCTACCGCTGTGGTTTCTTGGCCATTCGTTGTGTCGGCCATTAGCGAATAATGCACGGCGCGGTCTCATGGAATGAAGGCGGTCGTTGCTTTCCAGGATCCTCGTTATCGTCCGGCATTGCGGGCCCGTACCATTTCAATATCGTACAAATTGAATAAGCTGGTTATGCGCGGCGTCTCGACAGTGTCGAATAAAAGATAGTTTCTTCATTGAACCGTGGCGGGCTCGATGGTTGCCGTTCTTAGCTCGTGCGATTCGCTCGAGAGAAAGAGACACGCCAGGGCAGGATTATTCCGCGTGACTTCCGATCGGCATATAGTTTAACGGGCCACTCTTTTCTTCCCGTGACTTTCGCCGTGGCGCAGAGAGTGCAGAGAGCAATTTCTTCCCAATGATCGCAGCCCGAGGCTGAACGATAATAAGGTGTCAACGTTCGCGGACCCCGGCATAATATCGGCTCGATGTCGAATGATTTCCGGGTCATGATGCTCGTGCGGCCCCAAAGGGCTTCAGGAATATTCGCTCGCGAGTAATTGCAAAGCAACCGCCAGTGCCGTAATGCAACGTCAAACGGGCCTAAGCGGTGTCGTAGAAAGTGGATAAACGTTTTCGAAAATTCAATTGTCTGTGCAGCTACGTCTCGACACGTAGCCGACATGAAATTCGAGCGTACGTCTAATTAGATGTAAGTAGCGAAAAAGTTTGAACTTGCCGCTAATATTCGCCAGTATCGATACGGTCGAGTATCCGATTTCCACGCTACTTTGAGGGTGTCCGATTACAATCCACCGGCTCGGTGCCTGACTACTGTCAAATACATCTTTTAGCGTTGTATCGCGATTCGAATTCTGCTGTAAATGGAGAAATTTGCATTGTTATCTGTTAATGCGTTGCCAGCCTCCTGATGTTCTTTAACTACAAATTGTTGTACGTCAAATTGCTCGATTCAACGGGAAGGCTGTGCCGATAACGACTGTGACCTGATAACCAATTATATTTCGCGGTTTACGAGACACATGCTGCGGATGTCGTTTTACACGTGTTACGCGCATTGCGGTTTACCGCACGCGGTGTAGGGCAATCGTGGCCAATGTTCATTATAATTGATCCCTCCCGTTCGCGGCTTAGAAGGCCTCCTCCTTTGAAAGCTGCCTTCTCTTTCAATTAGACAGCGCGCGAGCTAAATTGCCCAGTGATCCTCTTCCTCGTCTTCTTTTTCCTCTCGCATCTCTCGTTGCCTCTCCGTACCTCCCGCGCTTCGAAATTACTCGCTCGTGAATCATGACACCGACTCCACCTACTTGCAGTTAGTAACCTTTCCGCAGATGTGCGCGTTCGTTGTTTTACCATCGGCTTGTCTTCATTCCCGTTCGTGGAAAAGGATCTTACGCCATTGCATGGAAATGGTAATTAGCCGCAGCTGTGCGGACTAATGCCTCGAGGTTACATTCCCGGAAAACAATTAAACACACTGCGAGAAGAGGATTAGAAGATCAACGAAGGGTTATCGCTTGATCGCTCTTATCGATCGGTGCGCGTATCGAAAAGAGTTTTACGTCAATATCCACCTCGACGGCACCGAACGATTAGATTGACAGTCAGAAATTTTTTTGCGATGGTTTATATGAGACGGCGATAGTAGATGAATTTTAATAACCATTGTCGATCTAATGTGTTTTTTTCATACGGTTAGTCTGTTCTACCCGAGCAGATGACGATAGTTAGTACACGTTCGCGGAGAGAAAGTGATTGGATTGTGAGATGTTCGGACATCCACTCGTCATTGTTAGAGACATAGCGTGCAGCTATTTCCTGGGATATTCCAAAAGTGGAGTTGATGAATTACGTTGGGGGATGTTCTCCTGTATGAAGAGAACTGCGACAAACTCTGGTGATGAACGTGCATAGAGAACACTGTGCTAGCGAGTGTTGTTGCCATAGCTTGAAATAACGCGAGATAACAAGGAGAGTGCAGTTACATCGGTAGATTCGGTAAACGTGAATATAATCGTATGATGCCGTGTCAGCGAGATCGCATGGGGCAACGGAGTGTCTGCTCACTCGGATGAAGATCACTTTCGGATTATTTATCGGGAGAAAGTTAATGGAGCAGATGCCCTTTCGCGATTATTATGAATTTTGAATGCGCGAGACAGTATTAACTTTGACTTCTTTGTAGTCATACCGATCCTGTACGTTTCTTCAATTACAATGCATTTAGTCAGTTTTCTCTGTGAGTGAGTTTTGAGGCGCGATGGTCGGTAGGCCGCTTTCAATCCCGTCCGGTCTAGACGGTCCTTCTCTACTCTCGACGAAAACACAGCGCGTTACAGAAAGCGCCACCCCATCTGTCAGAACGCAAATTCACGAGAAGGAGTTTGCGTTCTGACAGATGAGGATCGCTTCGACGTATTTACCGAGAGAAAGTGATTGGCTAGAAAGACACCGAGACGCTCTCAATGTCGGCATTCTGCGATACTTCTCGTGATGTTCGTGATACGACGATATCTTCTTGCTGCCCCTGATGAACATGCGCCGTGCCGAGCGTGTCATCGGTGAGCGGGTCACGTTTCCGATAATTAATGGCTCACGTCACTACCGAGGTCGAGGCAACGGTTACATCTGTCGATCGTTTGTTCTGTCGAGACGCGAAGCTCTCTTGTGAATGCGCTTCTATGTCTTAAATCGCGCGAGCATAATAACTTTTAAGAAGGCTAGACGATTGACAATTGGGTGGAAGCTCAACGTGCGCAACAATATATGAGTGAATATTTGTAAGAGGAGCAGAAACGAAAGAAGTGTTGCAGGGTGTAAGGAAAGACATTATTTAATATGTATATAAGCGATACATTAGAAATTGCGAATATAATTGCCCTCTCTCCCGAAAGCTCTGACGGAAGATATAAAACGAATGGGAACGTTCGACAAAAAAAACATGAAAATCATTCTTATGTCGTTGCGTAGGTAGTTGCAATGGCTGAAAGTGTGCGTTGGCAACTTCCTCACGCCCGCGTAGACGTTCGTGGATGAGTTTATACTGAAGTAACGATCCATTGAGACGTTGATTCTCGTCCTGCGTATTCGTAGAAAATTCCCTTTGTTTGTCAATCGCTAAGTGCTTTCGTTGTCGTCATCATCATCGTGCGACTTCGTGATTTGCTGTTCGAGTAACGTTCCTCTTTTCCATTGGCTTGCTTTGGCGGATAAATAATCGCCCTGAGTATGGGTTGTACGGTAAGAAAGTAGGTGCTTGCGTTTTATCTAACCTCCTATCTACGTAAGGTATGCCATCCTCGGGCCACTCGTGAAATGCCGCTATGCTAGGGGTTATATTTTAGAACTTCCTTAGGTTAACGCTATCCTTCGAGGTTTTCAAAAGTGACGGAGGGAAGCTTAACAATGTGTTACATTTGAAGCGTCAAATTTGAAATCGTGCATGTCACCGAGCGACTAAAGCGCATGATCGATTAACGGACGACCAAGATATTCGCCATTTTATCTGGCACGGCTGGCTTCGACTTTCGTGCGCTTCGCAATGAAGAATGGCGCGCTCGGAATATAGGACGGGGGTTGCGTGATTCTATTTTCACAGTTCGAGCGGTGTACAAGCATGTCGGTGTAACCCTATTTCCCCAATCGCGAATGCGGATTAATCGTGGCAATCGATCATGGGCAGAATTGCGCAGTATCATAGATAAACGATTCCGCTCTCTCAGCCGGTCAATCAGATCTCTGGGGAGAACTTATAAGACACCATCGGTTCGATAAGCAGTTACGAATTACATGAGTTTCTTAGTTTCTACAAGCAGAAAAATACGTTAAGTATTGTCCAATAAACTTGGTTCAAGAGTGTAAAAAAACGTAAAGTTCACGATCATTTCGAAGATATCCTACAAAATAGGTAGAAAACTTCGGGATACCGACGAAAGGATTTTAACGAAATTTCAAATTACCAATGAGCGAGTTGTGGAGTAGTTTAAGTAAGGAAGATGATAGGAAGATGACAAGAGGATTCTCCTGGCCCGAAAGAATGAAAGGAAAAAATTCATTAAATAGGCGTAGTCGATCCGTACCGACAGCAACTCGACGCCCGTGTTGCACGTCCGTGCTGCACACCCGAACACGCCTGAAAATCACGGACTCTCCCCTGCACGGGTATTAGGTAATAGGCGGTCATTATTGCCGTGACGTGAGTGTCCCTCGGGGTCGTGGCTCCCAGCCGGTAACATTAGAGACGCGCATCGATGCTTTTATTTTTCCGCACCGATCACACCCAGCAGGCCCTGTGACCCACATCCCACGCTTTGAGCAAGAACACAGAGACTCCTCTTCCGCCACGAGGATGACATTTTCCACATCGTCTCGCTCTTCTTCGTCGTTGTCGGCTCTGATTGTCTCCGTTCCTGTCATCTTCACTGTCTTAGCACGCGCGTCTTTGTTTGCACCGGTGCTGTGGGCACGACGCAAACGTGCCTGTGCTTCATATAGCCTGTGCTACACTATCCACGGTATTATGATAAATTTATAGAGTCTGTTCTGTCGTTGCGATTCAAGTCGCTAGGGCAGCGTCTTACGGCCGCTATAGCCGCTTGTCTCCGCGGCAAGAATCTCGATGTTTCTCCGAGAAAAGTGGGCCGGCGCATTTATTTTCACATCAAAGGCTTATCTCGGATACCGACTCAAATTATAGCTACTTTTGCCGAGAGCAGCGACTATGTTGGCCAGGAGAAATTTTCTCGAGGTATCGAGAATATTAATATTAGAATAAAGCGGATGAATGCACGGCGGAACTCGGATTAACTCATCACGTGAGTGGTCTCCGATGGTTATGTAGTGACAGATCGAGCGGGTATTCGTGCGTGCCTTATTGAAATCGCCCGCGGTGGTCGACGTGTGAGGTCACAAGCGTAACGCTTCACTCGGTTGGACGTTAAATTTTGTTTTCATTTTTACTTGACAATACATTCTTCGCTGCAAACGTCAGGTGACGTTCGTCGTGATCGGTAGAAAGTCCGTGGCAGCCCGTTGATCGCACTTCACCGCTTTCGTCGGCAAGGAAAGCCAAATGAAGGGCGGCCGGCGTATAAGACGCAGAGTGATAGAGAAAGAGGCGGTGGTGGGGACCACGATGGGTCGACGATGGGGTCGAAGAGGAACGGCGTAGGGTCGCGCTGGAAAGTCTGCGAAAGAGCAGAAGACGAAGTTGAAGTAAGAGGAGGAATCGCTGCCGCGTTAGCAACGCTTCGAGTCCGTCAGGCACCACGACACTGGATGTCTCTCTTCATTAAAGGCCGTCCAGGTGGATGTCCCGATGTGTCGGAACGTCCACCTGGACGGCTCAATCGAGTCATACACTCTGCGCGCTCGGCACTTGATGCGCAGGGCTCCTCTTCGAAGGCGCGAAACATCCCAATGGTTCACGGTCTTCAGGGTCACAGCAGGATCTGGCACCGCAATTAAAGGTCACCCCAGTCCCGTGGGTAACTGCCGCTCACGAAGAAACTGTGTTCGCTCGCTAGACATTGTCCAACGTGGGCGGATTATAGCTGGTATAACGGATCCGTGCTTCGCAGGTCCCGGTTACGCGTCGTTTACTTCGTTCGGCACGTTCCGCGAGCAAACGCTAAGAGCGAGAGTGAGAATCTCCCGAAGGAAAAATGTGCGTGCACAAGACCTTAGACCGAGACCGTGATCGGTGATCAATGGACGCTCGTGGCTGTAAGCGCGCTCAACCACCAAGGGTTACGAGGTTGACGACCGGGTAGACGACATAGACGACACAGACTGCGTCGTTTATGCGTCCTTCCAGGCTTTCCTACTTGCGTTGCATGCCGCATGCGCGCTTCTTCGCTCGCTATTCATTACTCGCGCGGTCGTTGCGCGCGACGTGCGTACGAGTCGTTTATCCCAGCGCCATTTAGACACGATGCCGTAGCGCATTAAATAATTGCTCGTTTAACCGTGCATAATAGCCGAGCGGAGTTTCCTCGGGCCCGGCCGTACGCGGCGAAAGAGGCTTTTAGAGTCTCGGGCAGTAAAGTTTGCCGATATCACACTTGAGCGTATAGATCCTAGGTGACCGCGGTGGCGCGATGTCGAGCAGGTTGACGAGTCGACGATCGAAGCGGAGCGAACTGGCGCGGCATAAGTAGGCAGTAGGCAGGAGGCAGTTGGCAGTAGTCAGTAGGCAGAGACGGTACCGGGCGCGCGAGTCGTTAAACGGCCAACACGGGGAAGATAATCGTTACGACGTAGCCCACGCGTCCTCTCCGCTCTCTTTCGCTGGCGGTTGCATGCCGATGCACGGCTCTTTGCTCGATATTTATTATTCCCTTAGCCGTCTAGGTGCTTCCAGCGCACGGTACGTACAGGCTGATTATCTTTCCACCTCACGAGCAACGCTGGCAATAACCGCTGCGAATCGATCGAGTGTGTCCCGAGTAGAAATGCCAGGACGCGTACGTGCGTCGTCCGCCTTGCCTCTGTCCAGTCTCCTCGTCCTCGGAAGAATTCTACTTAACGCTCCTGCTCCGAAGACAGATATGACGCGTGAGTCTAGTCGGCGTTACGATAAGCTTCAGCGGGGGTGAATGGTATACACGCAGTCGCAAGGGACGCAGGCGAAACCAATTCCGAAATTTCCTCTCTTCAACACGCTTTGCTTCGTTAAGATCGCAAGTTTAGTTTTTTCCTAGTTTCTTTAAATCTTTAAATTACTTCAAACAATACGCTTTTCTATAGTTGAAATGTGGACTTTATTTGTTTTATGGTAAATGTTTGCCGCAGTTTTACTATTTATTAATTGGCAAACATATAGGAAATAGTAAAAGTATAATAAATACTATAATGGTACATTGTAATAGTAAAACTAAATACTATTTGCTGTAGCAGATATATGGCAAACACTAACACTATGGGCGCACGATAGAACGCGCTCTGGGGAAAACCTTTGCCACAAAGTCTAAACCAGAATACTCCTGACGAAGGAACCCATCAGGTCCCGAAGTAAAGTCAACAAATATAATCCACATTCCGACCATAAAGAGGCGTATAATTTGAACACAGAACTAACGTGCTCCCCGATGTACCAGGGCGCGAGAGGTTTTTCGTTCGCTTCTGACTCGTTTTCCTACACATACGTGCAAACGCTGTCTTATCGCGCGCAACATTAAGCGAGCAACGAAACATGTATGCCTTCAATTTTTCTTGCCAATAAAAATAGGAAAGCGGAAGTAATTTCCGTAAGAGACCGTGTTTCTCGATGATCGATGCTCCGCGATCGCAGTTGTTCGCGAGATTGTTCGTCTAGGAAAGGAGAGGTTACAGGCTTTCGCTTCGTGTTCTGGCGTCAGTGTTCTTGGGCTGATACTGTTCCATCGGCGAAAAGATTCGTTGCATGACTTTACACACTCGTGGTCCGGCACAGCGCCGATCGCGACGAAAAAATGAAAATGAAAGTCTCGGAAATGATGGAAGAAGCGTACGCTTACGACGTCCGACGTCCGTACATGGACGCGCTTGTTCACGTGCACCGTGTTCATGCGCGCGTCTACGTGCGTGTACGTCTGACAAGTGTATTCGTAGCCGTCGACAGGTACCTACCTGATCGTCAGTCCGCACTTTAATGCTCCCCATGACCTGGAAGCGGATAACCTTACGACGCACACGTACGCTACGTTTTGCATCGAACTGTGGCCCATCAGCGTCTGGCCGTCGATTACATTTCCGTCGTGTGTCAGAGAGGATGATCGCGCCGATGATCATTTCGTGGTCCTTGTCGCCACGAAAGAAGCACAACTTCTCTTTGCGCACCGTGCACGGAGTGACTTGATCGGTCTGTCAATTTCATCTCACGCCTCGAGTACCTCTTCCTTCGGTTGGCGCAGCAATCGGATCAGAGAGATCGTAGAAAAACAGTCCATCATTAAATCGTCTCGATCGCATGGGCGCGTAGGTAGTGGAGGAAAGACGAAACGGTGAAAGAAATCATTTCCACGGCCTCGTTCCATTTGCATGTAGTTGCCCCCTGAATGGGCATCCGAATAAGAAGAAAGAGACGAGTCGGTGATGTATCCACCCACGCCTCTGGCGATACGCAGGCCATTTGCCGATCTCGTTTGCAAAAGGCACCGCGCGCACAGACAGTACTCCTAAACGCCCGCAAATGACAGAATGCGCTTACTGTGCTGTCCGGTGGCGGCGCGACACGGACAATAACTGCAGTCTGATGTTTTCGAAGCTTTATCACTCTAAAGTATGCTCGGGGACGTGTGCGCCGGTGCTCATATGCCTGCGTCTACGCGTTCCGCAAGGCTTTACGAGCAGCGGACCGCCAGAATAATGCCGAGCTATCAAGCGGCGCGGATTGGATTCCGCTGCGGCCTGCGTTTACCTTTATTAAACGTCCCGTTAGAAGCTCACTTCCGGCTGCTCCCGCTGAGAAACCTCGGGGATAACGCAGGCAACGGTGTTACACACCCGTGCCTGATAAATCCCCGACAAATTTGCATCTTGCTGCTGCGTGCGCAGTCCCCTTTGCACCTTACGGTATCGACGACATTGTTTTTCTCACTATTGGTTCCGTGCGCTCTGACCAGCGTTTGTGGGCGACGCGTGTTAAGCGCTCTTTGTATAGCCTTTCATTAGCGCGAACTGAAGCAGGGAGGCTTCATGGTAGTAGTCGTTATTGATGTTTCTTGCGCAATCGAGTTGGCGACTGTAACGAAAACATGACCCGACTTTTATCTTTTCGTATCCGTTGATTAATTACAAAATAGATATTTCGCATCGGCTACCGAGGCAATCGAGGCAGCTGAGTACGTTTGTGAAAGCGTACATGGCACTAACGAAATTAATCCCGTGGCGTCTTAATGACGGCAGTAAATTTCAGCCGGTAATTACGTACTAATCGATGCATCGTAAGATGATCGGGACTAAGATGTACTTTCACACGAGAGGGAGATTCGTACTTAACGATTTCTTCCGATGGAATGCCAGGCGAGTTCCTACGTTGGCTTGTCGAATTTAAGTAATCTCATTAGTGGCAGTGCATTGGGAGGCTTTGAGAGTGCGGCTGGCGCAAACCCACGTAGAGAAATCGCGTTCGTGTAATTAAGCCACGGATATGTATTTAGTCTAAAGAACCTGTTTTAATCTATAACAGTTATAGCTCGGTAACACCCCAATTGATTTTTTCAACCATTACAATATCAAGCAATGACCGCAGTTAGGATCAGTATACAAAAATAATTCTGTTACATTTTATTTGTCTTTTTTTCTCATTTTTATCCTAAGTTTCATAAGTCATTTGAAAGTTTCTTGTTCCTTGACTATCTAAGATTTAAGCATGCTTACCCATAATCTCAACTAAAAGCTCCGGCAGGCCTTATTAGCTGTACTACAAACCTGAGATACGCTGCCTGGGTGGTGGCCTCACTTAATTATTCGTGCAAATGGGTACTCTACCTACGTCGTTACCAGGATTAATGTACTGCAACCAGCTACACGTGGCAATTAGATAGGTGACATACTTGCGTTGCTGTCCGAACTGTACCAAACAGCAGCGCCTCGCAATTCAGTCAGTTCATCGCGCGTGCTCTATGTTTTTCCACGAGCGGACGTTAACAAAAGATCGTAAAGAAAGGTTTCCGTCGACAAGTTCACAGACGTCTCGGAGACCGATGCCGTGCGATTATCGAACAGTCATCGGAAAGCATGGATCCATTGTCGGCGGTGCCTTTCTTACGTCCTAGCGGCGCACACCAAGCGACAGAGTCGTTTGGCTTCGAGCGTCTCGGCGGTTTGTGGCTTAATGGTGCCTTTAACTCGAATCGCGGAATACTGTCAAGGAGGAAGATGAGGGAGAGATGGAGGACGGGGGTAGAGGCAAGATCACCGTGGATATTACGCGAGCAATTTAACTCAACGTCGCGGGCAACAGTGCCTGATGGGCTTTTGCGGCGGATTCTCGTTAATCTGGTCGCTACCGGAGCATCAGGAAAGGCTGGCCAGCGCTACAAAGTAGTCGGTTACCCCGTCCCGATTCTCGCCCGAAGGAGACGCGCCGAGGAACTGACGACGGCTCCCGCATATTTTGAGGAACTCGGAGTGCTCGTTATGTCGCCATTTCGAGCAACTCTGAGAGACACCACCGCGAGGGCTCTCGCAGATTTCGAGAAACTCTAAGCGTTCGTCGCATCGCCATTTTGAACGGCTGGCGAGGACAGCTCCTCCGCGACCGTCACGGTTGCCAACATTTCAAGAGGGGCAGCGACCTCACTCTCATCCTTCCATCTTCTCCCAGCCGCTTTTCACGGACGTAGGATCGTCGAGCAAATATTTGCGGCATCGCCGCTGTTAGAGAGGACGTGCGCTTCTTGGCGCGGAGATTAATAAAAGCACCTGGAGCGAGTGAAAAACGAGCGAGGGAGGGAAGAAGGTGCGCGCGTGCGCCGGGGAAAGGGAGAGAGGGGTGTAGGTGAGTGTGCACAGAGACACAGACGTGTACGTGGGGAGAGAGTACGAGCGTGGCACTCGAGCCACTCGAGCCATTCGAGCCATTCGAGCCACTCGAGAGGTGGTTGCTCCTACGATACCACAGACGATCTTAACGCGATCGCGCGTCTATGAGTCCGCCGTGCGACGAGGAGCGATCCCAAGACGGCCCGGTGAAAGAGACGGCGAGAGCGTAGTTTCCACCCACAAGTCGCCAGGGGGGACATTTCCGCGCTTCAGAGGAAGAAGAAGCGTTCCATTCCGCGTGCGATTTCGTTTAGAGGCACTGCTGCCCGTTGCAATCCAGCATCTCCAGGCGTCTCTCGGCACTTTTATGCGCCCAAGTCGATCCCCTCGTGATCGTCGTGCCAAGCACGAGGCCGTGGTCGAGGAGAAAGTCGCCCTCTCTTTTCTCCTCCTCGCTCCTCTTCGTTCTCTTCCAGTCCTCCTACGGCCCTCCTCCGCTCTTTCTCCGATCTTCCTCTGGACCTCCACTGATTCAACTTCTCTTCTTCTCTGAGCACCAGAGATACGGGGGACGTCCTCGCGGAAAATCCGGATGCCGTCGCGGAACGGTGATCCTCAATGAAATTCAGTCCTCGATGAACGCTCATTGAGCATAGACAAGCTTGGGAAGCATCGGCGCATATCTCTGCACTCCCTTACCGAATAATCTACCTTTCCGGACTAATCTTCATATAGAGTGCACATCCTTTCCCCTAGCTTACGATCATCCGCACTTGCAAAGCCAAAAATAAAAAAATAGAACTAGCAGATAAACAAAGATAACTGAATAGGTAGATTTAAAAAATTACGTGACTTCATTTCAACGCGTGTTTTTTGTTTAACGAGCAATAGACTACATATTATGCACATTTCGCATTGTGTGCCATTTTTTATGTACAAATTTTATAGTCCGTTTGAATGAAAATAGTATTGAAATATATCCGATTTATCACCAGTTTAACTTACGACCTCTTAGTCGGAACGGAACTCGGTCGTAAGTCATGGAGACTATATACCGACAGGATCTTTGCGCGTACTTAATGTCGATGGGTCAATTTTGAAAAGAATGTTTTATTAATTATGTGTAGCACAAGCATTTATTCGATAGTGGTACGATCATGCGATTTGTCGTGGGAAAATATTATATATGGGTACCCTGAAACATATCGCAGCGTCAGATGTAGAATGCCTGGCCGGTCCTCAACTTCTGGTCGTGACTGTCTTAATGGCGATTCAAGTTGACGAGCTAGAATTACTTTTTACGTAATTGCTTTGGTACTATTTTCAACTAATTAATATGATTCACTGTACATCGTAATAGAAGAAAATTGGAGCGTTACGGAATATCCGTCAAGTGAATTAATGAGTCTGTCGCACACAGGTGGTTTGTCACGAAACTTTAATATGAGTTTGCCGTAGCCAATCATGTTCGCAGAAGCAATTAATCGAGTCGGCTGTATCTGGGAACTATCACGCAACTGCTGCTAAAATGCATGCAATATAGTAATGATAATATCGCGATTCCTTCAATGAGACAGTGGTTACTCAGTTTCCCGCGACACTTGATATATACGTGTGGTTCAAGAGAATTTGTCATTTAATTCGTTAGTCAATTCTATAACCTCTTCTACCGGTGTGAGAAAATCTGTCGGTTAATTCGTTAGAAAATTCTACAAACACTGTTACTACTCTCCGAAAATACAATTCCGTTTCTAGCTAGACGCATAGTTTGATCGGCTACGCCTTCGGCTTCCCGCAAGGTATGTAATAATCTTATGAAAATCATGCACCGACTAATTTTCGTGCGAACTGAACTTGAAGTGGATAATTGGCACTATCTTCGATATCGCAAAACGCATCGTTAAAATGACTGTCATTAACATAGTGAGGGCATTTCTTTCCGGGCGCGTTTTCTACGGGAGATTGTCAATTTGACGCATGTGCTCGGCATGCGCGATTTTTCAACCAGCGAAGAGAAAGACAGCTCGCCTGTTCGAGAGTAAATAAGCCTTCTCCGCGATCTGTCACATCTCCATTATTACTCGCTGCGCTATCGATGGGTTATTTGACTTTCCCCTATTTATTTCAAACTATGCATCTACGTGCAACTAAATGAGTCCGATTGGATCCACTTGAACCGTTAGATGTATAGAAATGAAGAAAACACATTTTCTGTTGTACACGCGTGGTCGCTTGAGCTAAGGATGATGCATTGATTAATAAGTTAAAATGACATTAGCGACGCTTTGTCGCCTCGTTATCGTCAGTAATGCTATTATTAGTAGCAGAAACAATTACTATTTCGCGCGTCATGCGACGTTTATGACCGAACGGAGTAATGAGATTGTAATTGGCGACCCCTGATGACACCGGTCTCTAATTTTCCAACGAGAATTGTGCGTCGTTCGTGTAGCATAATCATATAACGCTGTGTCGGAATAAGGCGGTGTATTAAGTTATTACGACTGTAGAAAAATTCATGGCAATGAGAGCAACAGGTGCAACGTGTAGTCAGTACGTTTAATAGAGAGTCTTTTACGGTTCGCGCGTTGAAAGAAAAAATGCGGAAAATTGCGGAAGTCGCGCTCTTAGACGGCGTGAACTGCGATCTGCGCATCCACATTCGCCAACGTCACGCGACATAGCGTGTTAATTAGGCAAATTAGACGTGTACTTGTTCGAGTATCGGCCGTGTTTAGCTCTTCTGCGTACACACCAATATCAATCGCTGCGCATAACTTTCATCGATCTTCGGGCACCGCCTGGAGCCTGGCAAGATTTTAGTAGTACAACGCATTTCGGTCGGGCGAAAGAGTTTCAAGTACCAGGATTGAAACTCGAGCTGAAATCAGAGTCGCAAGTGCACTCTGCGCGCTGGGTATCGGGTAATTGTCAAAGGAGAAAATTTCCTCCCTGCCTATTCGCGACGATATCATCGTCCGCCAAGATAAATATACGCGCTTCAACGTACTTTCGACGTGCCGTCTACGCTAATTATCCGCGACTTTCATGATTATTGCACGTTCCGCGATAAACCTCTTCACATTTCGGACGTTTTGTAACGGCCCGCACCGTTTACGCGGACGGTCCGGCCGGGATAGAAAAGTAGCGATAACGTCGGTGAAAGTAAGTGCACGCGACACCATCGTTATATTCATTCAAAGCCACGCCGTTCGATCGCACCTCGCGTTTGCACGCACAGTGTAGAGTCACAAAGAAATCTAATTGGTCAGAGTTCAAGTGGTGCGTCTCATCATTGGTATTTTCGGTGGTGCTGTACTGTTCACCGACGCGGTCATGCACACACATTCGATTCCGTGACGAAAAGAATAGATGAATGGCGGCGTAAAATGTTAGCGTCCTTGGCATAGCTTACACAAAAATCATAATCCACAATTCCACTGATCTTAAACACGAAAATATCAATAAGCGTTTAAAGAAAATAGCGAAAATCGCTAAGAAAAAAGTCAGCAGGCATTTAGACCGATCAACCGGTTGTCCAGACTTTTTATATCATTATCAATATTAATATCGGAGTCCCAGCACTTCCGCTTGCGACAATGTAGAGCCATTTATTAATATCACGTGTCCTTAGAAAAATAGATTCACGATACATGACGGTGCCCACATTGATGAACATAGCCTCGATACCCCATAGAACGCGTCCCCTGTAAACACGAACATGTTACTAGTATGTGAGTGAGAAGGGAAGCGCCAATGTTTCGTTGGAAAGAAGCTAAAGAAGAAAGAACGGCGCAATCCCAGCGGCATTGCAACATCAATCGTGGCGCGCTGCATTGTCTAGCCGCGCGCGACTTCGCTACGACGCGCCGTCCTCGTTTTCTAACGATAGGCCAGCATTTTGTCTCCCCGCGAGAGATTTAAAAGTGACAAAACGGGACCCGGTCGGCCGGCACACGATTACCTTCTCTTTCGTGTGCGGCCGCTTACGTCGCGGCTAAACACCAGCGTTTATAATAGCGGCCTCGTCGCTCCTAGCGCCAGTCGGAGTCACAAAGGGTATGGGAGCGACACACCCACCGGATGCATTTTATACACTCTGCACTCGTAGGTAACGCGCGATGGGTGACGTCATCGTTCTATATACAGGGTGCCGCAGCCGTGACCCGTCGCTGCGACCTGCGAACGACTAATTCTTTGCCTCGCGGAAAAGTTGCCACATACTAACGTGGATTCTTGATCCGACCGATAAGCTCCGAGCCATTCGAGAACGTGCAGCGGGTGACGTCACCGGCTGACTCCTAGGCGCCCGGTGCTTTTGCGAAATTAATTGCGCTGCTTCTTCAATCTCGTTGCGTCGCCACGCGGGCGAACCTTGAGTCGCGAGGGCTTCAGTTTGTATCAGGAGTATTACTGAGATGTAACAGTTATTTCGGTATCTTAGTATTATGTATTGAAAATGTTTTATTAGCTTTTAATTTAAGAACGGATAGAGCTTCCTGCTAGACCTAATGTATATCTGTTTGGTCCATCGCGTAGTAACAGCGAGACCGCTGGGCACATCGGAAAACTCGTACACACGGGAGAGCAGAATTCCTCCCCATAAGACTCACTCCCCCACATAGAAATTGTTGGCATTCGAATGATAGCCAATAATTTGCCACTCCGCACTCCCGTAATGCAACTGCCTCTGGCCGCGTTTTCCACGGCGCGCGTTCTACCAGCGATTGTTATTTGGACTAAGTAAACGTATTCGGCGGTGGGCCAACTAAACGCATTCATATATTTTTTCGTGCGATTCGAAGGATAGTTGCACGTTGGATGATCGTCGGACATTGTTACATAGCTGCTTGGCATTTGCACAAGTGCGATATGCGTGATTGAACGCACACGCGTACAATAGACGATCGCAGCGATGCAGGGAGGCATAAGTGCAGTGTTCGATGGTATAGGCGCCATGGAACTTGGCGAATTAACGGCACCCAATGGTGGTCGTTCCCAACATGAAATATCGGTTGCTTGTCGCCGATATCTACTGTTGTAATCTGAGTGGAAACAAATCCCTGGAATGCATCGCGGGCGGATTGAGTCGTCGTTGCACGATTGCAATTGCGCTGCTCCGGTCGTTGGAGATCGGTCGGCAACGCCTGTTCGTGTGAACCTGCGAACGTCTGCGGTTCGCAAACGGAAATCCGCCAATTTCTCTGCTCGGCTTATTTTTCGACAATGCGAATGGTGCACGTGCGAGGAAATATTAATTAGTGCAAAATGTCCGCAGGCGACGCGCCACGCGAGCAACAATTGAATTGCGAGGTACCTTAAGCTCGATCCTAGGCTTTCCACGTGCAGTGGTTGATTAATGTGCGTTTCCATGGTGTTCCTTCCCCCGACTCCTCTCGCAGCGCGTTTTGTCGTCCCGTTCTCTTTCGAGAAACTCTCTCTTCCAGCTCGCAACGGTGGTCTGTTGCATTATCGTGAGATCCTAAACGGCACAACATTGATGGATATCGCAAATGCTTCTGGTGTATTGTGCAACGGCACACGCATTTCGCTTCCGATAGGTTTTCCCGATCTGGCGGCAATTTAATTAACGACGCTGATTTCTTCGTGCATTTTTCGATAATTACGCGTACAGTACGATTAACCGGTTGCCGTTACACGAATAAAAATACTGCCGGTTACTTAGTTTAATGGAACCGAGATAGGGAACGTACGTTAACGAAATCCGAAGTATTAGCACTATTTCACAATGCCAGTTGTATTCGGTTAGACGTCAGTATCAAGTCGTTCATGTCTATCTCTCCTACTCTTAAATCAGTTCAGTAGAACCGAGATGGGGAACCTACGTTAACGACATCCGAAGTATTAACGATATTTTACAATGTCAGTTATATTTGGTCAGACGCCAATATCAAGTTGTTAATGTACGTACGCTTGACGATTGACTTATATCCTTGAGATCTATACTACTCGAACGAAAGTTTGACACTGAATAGACGTTGTTAGAGGCAGTCAGCGTGGCTGAGAAACAGATTCTCCGCTGTTCATTTTCATAGAGCACAGGTTAAGCAAGCCACGAAAGTGCCAGTAACGGCCGCGAAACTACTAGAACCTCGTGAATAAGGAACGTGCAAACTACGTCAGAAATGCCAGAGAGAGTGATATCCTGTCAGTTACATAAATATATTAAATTATATTTCGCAGCACACGGACACGCATCGCGGAGAACAGGCCGGACGTCTGGCTGATTGGTTCAGGCAAATCGTGCAACAAACATTTTCGCTAACTACTTTTATTAGACTGTTACATCGAAGAATAGCGATTCTCTTTCCATCTACTGACTCGTTCGTTCTCTCCCAGGCCGCTTTTATTGCTTCCGGTACATGGAGCGAACTTTTGCGCGATAAGATTGCGTCGCTATCGGTGCCAGCGGAAAAACATATTTTTTACCAATTTATTATATCTGCTTCTTCGCTGAATTCAATAAACCTCCAATGCAAATCTTACCGCTTACCGATGCGGGAATGTGTTCGATCGTCCATCCGAATATTTGTACGGTGAAAGTTGCATGACGGAGGGTTGGACGAGAGTGGATAGTCAGGGGATGAGAAGTACGTAAACTCGGGGCTGAACAAACGCGTGCGTGATACGAATTAATCGACTGCATTGGCTGACTTGAAATTCGGGAGACGCGCCGGGACGAGACGTTGAGTGTTTTTAAACGATGTGTCGGTGGAATGGGTTGTGAGATTACGTGTTAGTGAAGAGAAGGGTGGACACGTTTGGCAGTAATCAAATTGATCAATGAATCAAATCATGATATCGTAAAATTTCGTCGCAGTGATAAAAATCTGCCAGACGTTGAACCGAATTTCTCATGATGTCTCGTTAGAATGTGATTACGCCAAATTCGTTTTTTTATATTCCCGAAATTACTCTATGTTGCTATTCCGAATTTTCTACGCGTCTTGTGCAAAAATAGACGTTCCTTACGCTGTCAATTTCAATTAAATTTCTGACATGGGTTCTGGAAAGCTATTCGCCTGAGATAAATTGGTAATTTTGCCGGGCATAAATGGCCTCTGTTACGTACGCGGAGGCTGCGATCAAATAAAGCGACTGACTAAACAAAGGGGCTAATCAGAACCACTCTCACACTTGGCTGGGTTTTGGTTTGCCAGGCGGTACACTGTGCAAGTGCTGTCGAATTCTGTCAAGTGCGTAAAAAGAGTGAGGGTGAAGATACTATTATATATACCTTATGTCACCCCTGTATCCAAAGACGATCCTCCGTGTACCCTTGTTCCTCCAATGTTCATTTTCGTAGTGCTTTTTCCACAATTCCACCGTTAACTTGAACATGATTATAGTAATCATTTGTGGGTTAAACATCATTTTATTGCGATATTATTAGGTCAGCTATTATTTTATTACTATATAATATTTTTTAGCACCGGTATTTCAGCAGACTCGTCAACAATGTATTTTATTACTAGATAATATTTCTCAACATCGTTAGTTCAACTGGCCTCGTAATTATGTACTTTATTACTATATAATCTTTTTTAACACCCTCAGCTCGACAGACCCGACAATTATGCATTCTCCAGCAGTTTCTTTCAGCACCTTAGTACGTAAAACATTTCCCGTTGAGTACGCTGTAGATGATATCAATGGTATTGAACATAGTAGAGCGCGCCAAGTACAGGCTTCCGATAATACACGGGCGAACCGGCTCGTGACTATTGTATTTTTCCCGTTTACGTAACGCACAGCCTGCTTCATACCCCTCGAGCAGGCTTTGAAGTATCATCTCCCTCTTCTCGAATAAATCACTCCGCGTTAACACTCGGGACCATAAATTTGTACATGACGCTAAAGCAAGGCCCGCCTGTTTGTGCGGATAAATGCATTAATAAACAACGCGAGCCCATAAGGCATAGGCGATTAAAACGGGCGACATATGAATTGCGGTTAATTTATGTGTGGACCCAAGCGTACGTTCTCATTTCGATCCGTCCGGTCCCTTTGGGTCTCTGGGGCGAGACGAAGGGCGAGTCTGGTTCCCACCCTAACGAGCCCATTATGCGCCACCGACTTACCCTTTTCCCATAAATTCGTGCTGGCCAAATATTGGTACTGACGAGCGGCCAAGCTGCCTTGTTAGCGTGGTCTGCCCGCGCAGGGTGTCCTGCCGCATTTAAGGAAACGCTCGTTGTTGGAACATCTCGAAATAATAGGGCGCAATTTGTACCCCTTGTCAGTTAATTTGATTCTTTCGGTCTTCACCGGTACTACCGTGAGTACCGCTGCGAATATTTCAATTAGCACTTTGACGGCTGCACATTTCGCTGAATTACACACAAATCGTCGCAGACGTATTATTCTAGGCAAATTGAAATTACGTTTACGTGACAGCGATCGGCAAAGTGTTGAATGTTAGACACCGATATGTATTATACACTTTCAGATGCGATCGTTAGTTATATATTATCGCATGCAGACTATTCTGGGTAAAGTGAAGTCGCATCTATGTTACAGCGACCAACAAGGTATTAAACTATTGAATTACTTTTACTGAAATCGAAAAATAACCGAGATGCGAATACTCGACCCATAGGCTTCGTGTCCATTTTCAACCTTTGATAGAATTTTTACTGTAGCGATTTAAATATATATGACATCTTATTTTCTAATTCAAACCAACTTGAGCATAATAGATTTCAAGTACAGGAGCAATATCCGCACTAGGACCGAAACGTTCTGATTGAGGTTACCGCATATGTGGTGAAGGAAACAATAGTATCCTTTTTACCGAAATTTGCATTGGCACCTCTTCAATATCACTTCCTTGGAGCGTCCGCCAAAAAACATCCGTCTTCATTGTTAATTACTTTCTAGAAACTGGCAGTAAAGTGTCACTCAATTGGAAAGACGAGTTCGGACGTGGTTATACTCTCTTGTATCATGGCTAACCGTATAAGCGTGAGCATGAGGGCGGAAACGCGTGGGCGCGCGGGTGCATGTATAATGGTTACATCGCGATGTCCCTCTTCTGCGTGTCCCCACTAAATCACGATGTTTATGCACTGCGGTACAACGAAGCGGTTCGATACAATGCACCCATATCGCTTGTGAGAGGACATGGGACAAGCACTTGTTCACTCGAGTATTTGAAGCTCGGTGGGAATACGGTGCTTCGAGGTGGCTTCGCTCTGACCTCTTCTCTCTTCCGTTATATCGGTCCATCGTAGTAGCATTCGTCTAATTTGAACTGTGTTTGAAATTTGTTTGATGTACTCTAGTTTCTGCATTGCAACCGCATAAAACATCTACTTCACAGCACCCCTTTAGCCCTTTGACGAATCAAATCGTTTCTGATCTCAGATTTACAAACTTTTGTCTTCATTTACGCCAAATTAAATAATTCAGAAAATTATCGATAAAGAACGTGTATTCATCTTGTACATCAATATTGAAATATAAGAAATTAAGCATATATGCGCCCATAGTAACAGCGATATATGCGTCCATAGCACTCAAAGGGTTAGGGACGAATCAAATCGTTTCTGATCTCAGATTTACAAACTTTTGTCTAATATATGTCGTTATAAATTTTTATAATATTACAAAACGGAATATATAAACGGAATATATAATATTACAGAACGGAATATGTTAATAATAGTCAGGGGATGTAACAGTCAATGTGAGAGGAGATTATTATATTCCGATTCGTAATATTATAGAAATATATTTTGGTCGAAACGTATCCGAAAACATTTCTTTCTCTCTGGTCTTTAGCATCACCATTATTGCCCTTAAACATTAGTCTCTAGCCTTACGTCGTCACGGGTGACTGATAGTGAAACGTGATAGACTATTGATTGAAGGGATGCTACTGGAGAAGCACTGCCGTCTCCCTTGGGTCAACGTTCTATCGAGCGCAATCGTATTTCTGGCAGCTACTGTCATAAAATCAAATTCGTTTCCCCTTGTTTACTCGAGTGCCGAGGGGAACGCAGCCGGTAACAGATTCTCTTGTCAAAGCCGTGATTCCGCAACGGTGTAGAAGGAGCCAGAACCGTTAAGCTACGAGGCCCCTTACCTTGAGTGTTTCCGGTTTCCGGACTCATGCTTGCAGTACAAGATAGAAGCACGTGGCTCCCCACGTTGCGTCAGAGTACTCTAACACAGAGTTCGTTACGCGAGTAAAGAACGGTCTTGCCTCACGTCACCTCATTTACGCAATCAATTTCCAGCAGCATGGAAACTTCATTTTCACCTTGCCCGTCGCAGAAATTGAATTTTCATTATCCGCTGACAATGAGTTTTTGTTGCAGGGACGCGGAGACGTTGCCTCCCTTGTTCGGAACTTACTGGGGCCAATTTATGGCACCGGCGTCATCAGCCTCCTGATAAGGCAAGCACGAGACATCCTGGTTTGCGCTTATCACGGCAACTTGGAGAACTTCGTGAAGTCTTATCTCTCGCCAGCCGCGACTCTGCTCGCCGAGGTGAAATGCATCGCTTCCGAAACGGTGAGTTCGTTTCTCCTATTATTTTTGCGTGCTATCCGTCACACCTGTCACATGGCTACGCTCAGGGGCGTTCGTAAAACCGGTCCTGGGCTACGTAGAAAAAGGTGAGAAGAGGAAGAAAACGCACTCGTATGGGCAGATTATTCTACGAAGTGATTAAGGCGATCAGTCACGTGTGCGCGTTCGCCTTATACGGGTGTGCATCTTAGATCTGGTTGGCGGAGGAGCGATTGCGAAATCGGAATTATCGCTGTCGCCCGCGTGGCATAAGGATCCACGTGCAACCATTGACCGACTTCGCCGCGGCTAATCTAGGCGTCCACACGGCGGCCACTTTAAGCGTTTTAAAGAAAGCGACGGCTAATTGATTCGAACATTTTCTCGGGCGCACCGAAGCATATTTCTTGCCCGCGCAGACGTGAGCGCTTCCGAGAGACGCAATCTATCGCGGACGCACCCCTTTCGGGCGGCCTTTAATTAACGCTCACAATTCACGGACCGCCACGAAATTTGAGGCATCGTTAAGTCGGCTTTTCGTAAATGCCCTTTCGGGACACTCGTCTCGCACCCTCGGCTCACGCCGCATTCAGATTCCTACTTCAACCCCAACGAAGTAGCTCGCAAACGGAATTAACCCTCCATGAGCCACGTGCGTCAGCGAAGGCGAGCGAAGGGTTGACGGCAAGAAATGATGGTTAGCCGCAAGAACAGAGGTTATTAGGGGTAAGCAAAGCGGGCCAGGGTTGCTTCTCTCATCCCCAACGGTCCTTGTCAGAGCGTCACCTCACATCTTGACGTTCGTTTACGGAGGCTTTAATTGAATCATCGTCACGTGGATCACATTCTGACGTCGCGCGATAAGACCGGCTCTGCCAGCGTGCAAATGAAGCTGCCCGCATTTACATAATAATAGCGTCGTACTTCCGGTGCGGAGTGATGACGAAGTCGTCGGATTTCCGGCGACGCGCGTCCCGCGGTTGATGCGTCGATTGACATCAACGGTACGCGGTAAGAACTATTCTGTTCTCTCGTCGACACGCGATAGCGTACTGTAATCGTTTCGGTTTTTCTCCGTACGGCGTGTCCGTGCGTCTGTGCACGCGTGTGGGAGAGAAAGATTGCATGATGATCGTGCTCTTGAATGCGGACGAACACGAGTGCTCGGTAGAATCTCGAGCGTGCAATGAAATTTATGGATAATGGAACCGTGGGCCGTTTAATAAATTCCGCGGAGAAGGGCAATAAAGAAGAAGAAGACGCGTGAGTTCGCGACAATTTGGCAGATATGGGGCAGCGACATCCGACGCTAGAAAGCGGAGCGACGTGAGTCCGCTCTTCGCTCGTTAGTGCAGAATTTCTGAAAGCAGGTAGGTCGGTAGAACCCGCCGTGTTCTACCTAATATAGTCGACCTACGGGCTTTGTCAGCCCGACGAGATAGCCGCCAGATGAGATGAGATCCGGCACTCTCCTCTTGAAAATTAGTCCCTTGCCGTAACTATGGCGCGTTCTTCGTGCCCACGAGGGAATTTTCCGTCCGACCATGCCCATTAAGAAAGCTCTCGCCATCTCTCTTTTGCCCTCGTACTTTAAGAAAATCTTCCCGCTCGAGCTTTCCGCTCATTGCGATTCTTCGCAGGGATGCTTCTTTCCGAGGAGTTAAAGGTAACGAGAGAACATTGAATGTAAATTAATAATGGTAGCCGCGAGTGAAGCCAATTGCGGGTCGCAAAAATGGCCTGTTCAACTTTGCCGGCGGTACCTTGCACAGTCGCTGACTTTCCTTATCTGTGCACGTTTTTCCGGAGCATGTTTTTTCTTATATCGCCGCTTGTACCCTTTTTTCCGCGAGCGCTCATCGAGGCCTGTCAGCTCAGCACCTTACGGCGTGGACAGCCTAGGTGGCTAATAAATCTTCGATTCCGTTCTGCGCAGAATTACGAGCCAATCATACAATGGGCCGCGAACAATTTTTTTCTTTTCCAGTACAACGTTGTGCCCGTTCTCCGGTAAAAGTACGACGGGTTAGAAAAGGGCACCGGCGGTGTTCAACTGCTCGTAAAGTACAACGACGTAAATTGTAAACAAACGTTGCGCTTTGAGTTAACGACTTATCAACGTCTCAGTCGACCGAGCGCTTTCCTAATCGGTCTGCCATGTTGCGGAAAATCGTGGGGCATGAATATCGTAACTCGACCACGTGATCCAGCTTGCGCCAGCAACCGGTAGAAACAAATCTCGCGAAGCTTTCAGAGGTCGCCTGTATATGGAGCTAGTGTCCGTATCCCATTCTGCAAAGTTCACGTGGTCCGGATGCTGGAGGCAAATGAGTGTGTAACGTCAGGGTTAGCAATTCTGATTTATTTACACTATTTACGCTCTGACGCTGGTGTTGATCATTCTCGATTACTCGTGAAGCAATGAGAAGGTAGTCACGGTGTAATAAAGGCACGGAGCGTGAAGGATATTAAAGGATCAGTATTTATCCTGCCTGTAACTGGACGACGAATGTCTAATCATTCGGCCTGTACCTACTAGAAGAATTTCAATACGCTATTTTTTGGTCCGCTGTGCAAACATTTGACTTGCGTGCAAACCAAACAGCGACAGGTGCCAGCACGCGCTCAATTCGTGATTTGCCGAAATATCAAGAAAGTACTTGGCGGGATACCTTTCGTTAGAGAGCCCGTCAGGTGGTGAAGCCGATGATGTCACGGTCGTGTATCCACACGTTGGGCGCGCTCGAATAATCCACGTGGAAAACGGGACTGTGCAGTATAGTCGGAATGCCGCCAAAGAATGGTTAGTAGGTGTATCCAGGGAGTATTGGACGGCGAGAGAGCATGACCGTCCAAGACACTGTAACGGTGCCTCGTCCAAGAACTGATTGACAATGATTGAAGGCTGCTGCGAGGTTCGACTCCGGACTGCGTCGAGGTCCCAACCTCCCTGTAAAGCACCGATATTTATTTCTATCTCGCTATCCATCGATCTCCTTCTTCCTTAATCTCGGGCGGCACTAGTTTTACGCTGCAAGCACAGCGCAGCCAGCCAGCCCACGCGGCCGTATCACCCAGCAACGAGTTTCTGATGATCTTGATCAGGTTATTACCTCCCATGGACCGCGACGATTTATACGCCGACGCTTTTATAGACTTCGATCGGGTAAGCATCCGTTATAACTCACCCGGTCCATCGCCGCGTATCCGGTTAACACCCTGTTAATCGCGGTTCCCATGATTGTCGCGCATGGCAGCTCACCCGGGAGCTCACACGGCAACCACCGTTTACAGAGACACGCGAAGAAATCGTTTTCACACCAAAGTGAACACCCGACCCACCGACGACGCCGATCGTTTAGCATTTGTCCTAATAACGCCAACAGCGATGCACGGTTTAATGGCCACCTAATAGGGTCATCGCGGACCCCTTATGCACACATACTGCGATCGACGATAACGCGACACCAACAACGTACCGTCCGTCGCGTTGTTTCACACGCTGGCTACCATAATGGAGGATTTTCCCGTGTATATCGGAGCGGAGGAGTTCATGAAATCAACCGCGACATCGTCGAGCAGGAGGCCAACCAGGAGGCCAGCCAGGAGGCCAACCAGGAGGCCAACTGGGAGGCCGAGGATGACACGTTCTAAGCGGCTGGACCCGTCAGTGCATGATATATCGAGCCCGCGAAGACAGTGTATCCGCGATGCTGGATACAGGCTACTTAAACTCGAGCCCAATCGGTATATATACTCGCTCTACGTTCAAGATACCTACCTGGCTGCCTTACTTACCTGCTCGCTTGTGAGAGCCATGCAGCAGCACAAACGAGCCTCGACCTCCATGGAAGAGACAATAAGGCTACGAGTGAGCTTGAGGCATCTTCATTTCGAATGGAAGTGGGCAAGAATGCCCTGTCCACGGCTATCCGTGTGTCTGTGAAGGTACCACTGATCGATGTCAGACGATTTGAGCGGGATTGCGCGGGGACTCCTTAACGGGTCTTTTCCCCGTAAGTTCATCTGTAAACGCAAGCTGTCAGCGTTCATTTGCCCCGGGACCGTTTCTAATAAACGTGGAAATGTGCAATTTCCCATAGAGAAATCCCGTGCCGTTGGAATTGTGCAATCGGATGTGTTATCGCGGAGCCCGAGAATTATTTCTTGCGATCCCTACCCTCTGCGTCCGTAAAAAGCGAGACCAATTTCTAATGGCAGACTGGGAAGAGCGACGGGACCCGATTCAGCGTTGCTGCGGGTAAACGTGGTAGTGATGCAGCGCATAACAGAGTGTACCGGAGACAGTGTCTTTGGTATAAAACACTTAACTACGCGTTGCCCCGATGGTAGATCGCGATAAGATAGACTCCACGGGTTGTCATCGTGTGGCGAGAAGCTAGCGACGAAGGTAGAGACGAAGGCAGAGACGGAGGCAGCGAGTTAGCTAGCGTCCGCGCTGCGGAAGATACACTTGACTCGTTTCCGCCAACCTCACTCCATCCATTTTACCTTCTCGCCATTTCCATTCGATGATTCACTTCGAGTCTGTTCGCCTCGATCGTCATCAATATAACCAGCAGAAAATATCATTAACGCGTATGCTCCCTGCAGCTGCGGACATCAATAATCCTTTTAAACCGGTCACTTGACGCCGTAATGTCTTTTCTGTCTAAGATTGTATCTCAATCGTCGTTATTGCCGATGGAACATCGGTTCGCGTTTAGAATGAAATTTCTCCTGGCACACGGCGAAACGCTTTGTCGCAGCGTCGGTACAAAGCGAAAAGCGACGAAGACGGTAGAGTTCAGGTACGAGATGTCGAGGGTTCAAGTTGAATCGGTTAAGAAAATAATTGCGTTACGCAGGCTGAGACGTTACGCGGGATGAAGTCAGCGAAGCCATTGATACGACAGTTTCGACAGGAAGAAAATGACGCGAAGAAGCGCAAAGCTTCGAAGCCATTGGTTCTTTAGACTGATTAGACGGAAGATCGAATCGACGTTTCTTGCTTTCGCCCCGATGCACGGTATAAAGGTTGTCGACCGAACGGTTTCGTGATGCCCGCCCCGGCAGTTAATAAATTAGTCTCATAACGTCAGAGTAGGCGCAAAAAGCGGCGCTACTTCATACACTCGTGTTCGTTCTACTCGCGGCACCAGCCACGATGCCATCGTATCGCCCATCGGCGTGAGAAAGGCAACGAGGAAGGCAGAAATCTTGAACCGGGCGGGGGAGAGTTGCATTCAGGTGCGTGCCTTAAACAACATGCACGCAATTTATTCGTAACAACTGTTTTCTTGAAGGATACAGGATTTAATTGGAAGCCGAGTCTCCTCGCCTTTCACCTCCGAACCGCAATCCTTCACGTGGCTCGCTACTCCAGAATTCGTGCCATGCGCACTCGCAATCGTGCAGTAACCGTGACATATTCAATCTATTTCCAGGACAGAGTTTCGCCGTCGCGACAAGTGAAGAGGTACTCGGCATGCCTACGTTCCTGCAGGCTTACTGCACACACCCTCGCTTCCTGCTTGCTCTCGGTCTCGTAAAATCGTTTCCCGCGCTCGTCGATGTTCTATATTACGCGTATCCACGAGTACCGTGTAATAAATGCGCATAAAATGTCGCTCGATCGTAATACGAGGATGTAAAAGATGGGGCTACTATTTGCGATGCGGGTCTCTATAATATTGAGCCTCGATGGCGTCAGTTCGTTCTAAGTAGACAGCCCATGACGTAAGGCTGTAATCTAGACGCGTGGACACTGAAAGGATATAGCGCAAGCCTGGCTCTGTGACAGTACGGTTTTATCGCGGACACGTGTGAGAGCAGGCTTCTATTACGCGTGCACGTCTAAACATGCAGCAGCTTCCCCCGCAACACATGCAATTAACCGCTACGACGCAACTTTTACGACAAAGAAAACATTCACTCATTGTCCGTACAATGTACCGCTGGCAAGAAATTGTTAAACGGCGCAAGGACTTCTATGCTGCACGCACCGTGTTCGCGACATACGTAATACTAGCCGCGGTCTATCATGCTTACGGGCTACAAGTTTGTTGTATCACACGTGCACACTCGCAAAGTTTAGGATGCCTGACATCACGATGTTTTATCAAGACGACAGTTGTCTGAGGCTGATAAGTTTTGAATATGATATATTGAAATAATACTGGAATAACATTAAACAATTAACTATGGGGATGTGTACTGGAAAATGTAAACTGATCAGCCCGAAATTGGGAATAGCCAATGACAAGTAAAGCGTAGGTTTCACAAAGGGACACGCGGGGGTGTAAACAGATTTCGGCCTCTAAAGCTCGTACGTTCTTTCACTCCGACAGTTTTTTTTTCTAAAATATCATAAATGATTTCTCTATGCTCATTCTTCCTTGAACCACTAGCCTACAGCAGGCGGCAACTTAGGTCACCAACTTGCTCCAACCTTATTTTTGCCGAAGAACATTTTTCCAGCACCTGTATCTTTGCGGTAAATTTGGTTTTATCTGCGCTTCGTCCATAACGTTAGATGAGCGCAATTGGTCGTAAACGGGCAAGCTCATAGAGGAATTTTGAAAGTATCGGAAAGGTTATGACGCCCTTGCAAACGGTGAACGTAGATGCGAGGAGGGAGCAGCTTTCCAGGCGAGCGGTCTTACTGGGTGCTCGTAGCGGGTCCGCTGTTAATTGAATGATCGCACCGTCGGCTATTCATTATACGCACTTTAATTCGCTCGACGCCGGTACCGATGTGGGCGCGCTCCTATTCCTCGGTCGTCTTCTTTCGTGCCCACTCTCGTAGGCTCTCCTGTCCGTTCGCTGCAATGTGCCGCACACGAGTCGGGCAAAGCCTAGTACGGGACTCGCGCGCGGAAGCCCATTATACGCCTTGTAATAAGCACTTCGGCGCGCCGTTCAGGAAGAACTTTCGTGCCGCCATCGTGCGCCGGCATCTTTCTATCGCGCCTCCGCCACGTATTACTGCCTACTTGGCGCTTCTCGCACGATTTACGTACGTGCGCGCTTACGTCGTTCGGATAGGAGTACGGTCTGAGACTGCTGCTTGTCGGCGGGCTTTTTTCGACGTTCGCCTTCCTTCCTCTCTCCTTTGCATTTCTCGAAACGCGGAGGGTGTCAACGTGTGCCGCGGAGTTCTGCACTGTCCCGTTCAACGTTTCTCTTGCAGCGCACCAGTGTAAATCAGGCGATCTCGTTGGAAAAGGCTCGAGCGTTCGTTTGCGCGCGGCTTTACGAGCGTTTTACGATTGTCGAACGTTTAGAAGCTGTAGTGTTCGCGCAGCTGGTGTTTAACGATACGTGCGATGATTAACGCAGATTTCATCTGGCGTTTAGATGTCGCAGGTTGCGTACGGTCGGAGAGTCGTATGTCGCGTGTTAACGCGTGCGGACGGGCATGCATTTTTTCGCGAGGGACGTCTGGGATTTTGCTGCGCGGTTGATCCTTTTGCCTTTAATGTTGCGGTCGTTCGACGTTTAACGGTCTGTTGTGCTGAGGGCTTACTCAAGAGGCACTGGCGGTATTAATGGAAAAGCCAGTTTGTTTCAAGGCGAGTCCGATCACGGGTAAAAGTTAAAAAGAAGGCTCGCGGCGAAACCGCAGAAGTTTATGAAGGAAATGGAATAATTAGTGGCCGTAATTGATCTGTCGATTCGATCGGCCGGATCGGAAGGGAGGCACGAATGCATGGAATACGATAGGCTGCTGGACACCAACGAAGCACGTTGCTCGCAGTGAAAGTGAGCAGTAGTTTTCGTCGTGATTGATTGTCAAGGTGATCGAGTATCTCAGATTTATCTTATACGTGCGCGAATGCCTCGGCATAATAACGGGTGTGCGGGACCATTTGTATCGCAAATATCATTATGGTCTAACGCGCGAGACTCAGCTTCATCACGAGCTGTAAAATTTCTTGCTAATTCATTCGACTCAATGGCTTGTCAACGAAAACCCATCGGATCTCATTAAAATTACAGTAAGTTCGCACCTCATCAAGCCGCTTGTAGGTGTCAGGAATTGTAGCCGAAGAAAAGGCGACCTAATTGTGGAGCGGTCGAGGAATCTATAATATTCAGTGGAGAAAGTGTAACGCACATGTCCCGGCAATGCGATCAATGCTTTGGTATCTTCGAACAGAGCAAAGCGCTGTTCGTCGCCAAGACATATCATGATTACGTTTTCACGGACAACCACTGAATGTTTCCCGCGTTAGAAACGTTGGCCCTGACTATGACTAGCATCGTGATGACGTTTCTACATGCAAATTTCTGTTTTCCCCTGACTGCTTATTCGAGTTAGAGTTACGATGATTTTAATTAGCATCCGTGTCTGTGGCATTCTCTCTTTTCATCAGCTACGAAAAAAATACGTCTGATATGGTTATGGTTATATTTTAAAATAGTAACAAATAAACGTCTAACATGGTTATATTTTAAAATAGTAAAACCTATTTTAATTATTACAAGTTGCTCTTATATGTCCAGTAATAGAAAATAATGAGGCGTTTAAGTCAGTAGTTATAATATTCGACTGGGCTTAAAGAGCCTGACGTTTCAACAAAGTACACATTTTCGATTGTTTTCCGCTTGTTCAGGAAGTGTTGATTATCAGCGCGCGCCCGTTACGTGTATCTTACACCTTTCACTATTATGAAATAGAATGCAACAGCCACAAAAGACTTCAATTATCAGTTAGAAATCCTGATGGAAGTGATCTGCAGGAGTTTGCCAACATAGTGTCGGGATTACTTCGCGTCATAAGAAGTAGATGGCAGCTGTAGTGTTTCTGTACGGCAGAATTCTCGCAATCAAAGTTAATAGTGAGGTTACTACATTTACCATCATCAACCTTGAACTATCAAATTTTGCAACTATTACAAATACCTCAAGTTCTTTTAAGAAAAATCTTGATTCTTTATAGTTTCATTGATTCTCGACGGGTTTGTTCTTTTACTTTTCTGTAATTAATATGGAGACCCACAACAGTTACTGGTAGAAAGATTTTTGCCCGCTTGGTCTTTCCCGGTTGTTTCTTTTTCACGTAGATTAATATACGAGCGTGATGAATGATCTGAAATAGAAATAATATACTTTTAATGGGTTTCATTGTTGATTAGAGAGTTGCCGCCAGTTGTACATTACGCCGCTACTTGTAACGTGAGTGTAGTAGCACGTTCTCGATTAAGATCCGCATGTGTCGAGAGCAATGGATCCATAATGCTTGGCAGACGTGCGGCCACCTGCGCATCGTCGCCACTCTTCGTTATATTTGGCGACGGACTAAGCGCCTGAGAGTAGAGTATTTTTAATTTATCACCGCCTGTCACCGTTTAATCCGGTTCGTTGACTTCGGTACATGGCGATTTAAATCCTTGATAGGATATCGACGCGTCTATTGTCGGCACTATATCGCATTGTGCGAGTTGCCATTAGGGTCGTCTCGTCGTGACGGTCAGTTTATGCAGGCGAGTAAATCTCATGCCCTTCGCGCACCGTGGCCGCACGATGTACGCATATGGTGCGCACTCGCGTACCTGTGTTCGGCCCATAATGGGTCGGGGTCGATGTTTAGGGTCCATCGACCATGCGATTTCCGTCGAATGGGCATCGTGAATGGGATGTTTGTGCAATGGCTAGCAGACTCCGCTCGGCTAGAAACACTGCTTCGAGGACGATAGTTGCACGATTAACCTATTTATCTATTGATCGCTCGAGGTCTTCCGCCGACCTTGTTTTTCTCGAAATCGATGTAAAATGTTTGACCAACGAGCCGCATGCGTTCATTGACGCTTTCCCACTTATAGCGACACAGATTGTCGAGTCGTCATTGTATCGTTGAGGAATTACGCACTGTGCGTTTCATAGTTTACCGCGATGATAAATGCATACCGTGACCACTCCGCGTCTTCGTGCCTCCATTGTATAACCGAATGACATTGTGGGAGTGGGAAAGTACTGGCCTGTATACGGTTCATTACACCACTGCGTCAATGAAGTATTCCAAGGATACCGAAGTTGCGAAGTTTCCTTTTGACTAACTATCGGCACGAGAATGGAGGAAGGATGTGACGTGGGGATAAAGGATGACGCAAAAGTGCAGTAACTTGGAGCTTCCGCCCTTCGATACGCATACGTTTCGTACGCATGTACCAAACAGAAATACATTGCGAAACAACTTCTTGTCGATGCATATATGCGGCCATCGCCCGCCAAGGGTAAAACCGAAGGGGTTAAAATTCGATTCGTTCATGGTTCTGCGACCACACATCGAATGGATATTTAACGGGCAGGATAACGAGTAAGACATAGGCATCGACACACGCCTCGACCCAGCACAGAAGTCGTTTGTCTGTAAGATACGATGACGGGGGAAAGAAGTATTCGCAGGACTTTTAATTGCATAATTTGCGGCATAACTTAGCGCCGCGGCCACAGCCGTATCGTCAGGTCCGTGCCGGCCGAGGAAGCTTATCTCCCGCTTCCACGTGCCACGAGACTTACCCCGAACGCGCCCCGAGAGTAATTAAAAGTCTGCGGTCGTCAATCAAGGCGTTCTCTTTCTCCGTTTTACTCCCTCACCACGTTTCTCCACCCTCTTCCTCTGCGTCTCCCAACTTGTGCCCTCCCAACCTATCCCCTGGCACCCCTGTCCCCGAAAGGCGAGATAGAAAGGCGCACCTCGGTTCTCGCATCGTGCAACGAAAGTTCAAAGTTTTCGCAGTTTCCAGCTCGTGAAAGTTTCGACGGGTGCGATGCACTTTAGGTGCAAGCACGGCGAAGCCCGTGCCGTTCTCGGAGTGTGCTATTACGGCTCATTCGAAAATGTAAGGACTTTCGAGTGACAGGGGGCAGTAATACTTTTAATGTATATATACATTTTTTAGTAATGTCTCGGCCTTTTTACTTCCTGTCACTCGCTGTTCCCTTGATTCCCTTGCCGCGCTACGCTGATACCATTTTCAATGTCACTTCTCCCATGAACTTAATCCGTGTCTGGAGTCATTGAATGGCTGTCTGGCGAAAACACCTGATAGAGCGAAAAGACAGAATTATGCGTTCAACGAAAACAAATGGTAGAGCCGGCAGGCGTATGTGCGCGTTGTTCAAATGCCAGGTGTTCGACGCGAGCTAGTATTTCGGGCAACTATCACCGGCTTCCAGCTGCTCCTACGCAAATTGCTAATATTCACGCGTAAATTGTTTAGCACGTTAGAAAAAGCACTGTTACCAGGCACGTGTCGTTCGTGTCGCCAGCATAGGTATACCGATATTCGCGGATCTTTGGTCTGGCCGTTTGGCGCGCCGCTTTCGACACATTGTCGTTAATTGAATCGCCGGCAGGCACACGGAAGACAAGAAGTAGCCGACATTGACGGTGCGTCGAGCGAGTTCCGCGAGGCTAAGTTGAGGCTTAAGAGCGGTGCGCTTGAAGACGCTTGTCAACGTTGCGCGTGAAGGTGCGCGACGGGTGTAGAGGCGATAATCTCCCGCGTCGCTTAGGCAGGATTTCGACGTAAAGCGATTCCCGACGTAAACTGCCCCACGCGCGCTATTTGTCTTCGTTTTGTCACGTTCACGCACTGATTCAGCGGCGCTATTAATCATATCGGGCGGACGTACGCGCGCAGAGTGTAGTTAACGTGCGCGCAGACGTACGATTTGCGTGCCACACGCGGACAGATCTGCGCGCGGCCGAGAGGCCTGCGGTGCCGATATGCATTATTATTTGCCGCAACGTAGGAGAGAGTGACGCGCGATGGATTAATTGCGTATCACGTCGTCACGGCGATTATAATATCTCGGCGGGTCCGCTCCTTTCCTCGGGCGATCTGGAAACGCGCCTGCGCTTGCGTGCCTGCGCGCGTTAAGCGAATAATAAATTAAATTCGCCGAGTTCTCGGAGAGGCGCGTGTGGGCGAACCTACCCTGCGCCGCACACGGTTTTCACTTCGGTGAGATCGGAAGCGGCCGATCAGCTACTCGTGACTCGGCGGAAATCTCAGCGCGTGGTTATACGCTGCTAGCTCGAGTTATGGAACTGGATGTATTTCCGTATCCCGTAATTATCTCTCCCGTTTCGTAGATTTCGCGCGCACACGCCGGCCCACCGAAGAAAGCGGCGTCCCGACGGAAAGTCGAGTCCGCCGCGACGCTTCACTTTTCCACCGATCGTCGGCTAATAAAATCGACGAATAAAATCGGCGCGACGACCCGCTGGAAGCAGGACATTATTTATGCCTTCCTCTCATTTTCCCGACCGGTAGTCGCACGTGCATCTCGAGGTGCGCGCGCGCTCCATGAGCGATCTTATTTACGGAGGTAGAATATCGTTTTACGGATGTGTCCAGAAAGTCGTATAAATTTACGAGCGGTAGCGCCGTGTCTGTTTACCGATGATCAGCCGTAAGTCAGACGTTGCGAGTGGTATGAACGCGGCGTAACGAGTACGCTCTCCAACGACGAAACCCTCGGCGCCCAGGATACGATCATTTCGAAATTGCCGGAGCCTTTGCAGTTCCATTTGCAATCGATATCGCGTACCGTTGCTAAAACAACGAGAGTGGAGGCCTCCTTCGGCACGGGTCACCGTACCTTCCGGTCTTGGGTTATTTACGCGGCAGCGCACACATTCGCAGCGATTTATAGCTATTTATAGCGCACACAGAGGCACGGAGGGCGAGAACCTAGACCCTTCTCCCTTTGCCTCCACACTCGTGTTCCGTGCAGCCGCGTGTTGGATAATGGATGAGACCGATATTTACATATTTTTCCATGTTCGTGCCGTGTGTCGGTTGGCGACGGGTAGGTCAGCAGGCAAGGTACGGCCTAGCACCGCATAGCTCCGAGTCGTAGTTATCGCGACCTCGCCGGTCGCCATGTTTCGACGAAAGTATGGCGGCGACGAGATATAATGTCGGGAGGAACTTTCGCGCAAAACTTCCCGTCAAACTTCAACGACCATTCGTCGTCGCACGATGATATCGGCTCGCGTAATTGCGGCGCAGCGCTGCTCGAGATTTTCCGTTCATCCTTCGGGACGATTTACAACTGCCAGCTGCGTCGATGGCCGCCATGAATTATTTCTGCCTTTCGACCTCCGACGGCGTGCGCTCCGCTCTCATTCTTAACTCCTTACGGACGAGGATTATATGGCCCCGCGCGCTTACAAAGAATCCCAACAAGGAGGAAAGGTTTACAGTTTAGCGTTCCTCGATGGCCATCTGATCGTTATCGTTAATGACAGTAAAACATTGCTCTTTTGACTTGCCGCGGCGACGCTTCGTCATTTATTGTCGCGCCGATAGGGTTCATCGTGGCTGTCTGTTCGATGAAACGGCTTAAGGACGAGCCGGGATTAACAAGGGAGCAAAAGTAATTTGCACGAGCCGAGGATTAGTATGCCGCTTGTACGACGTTCCGTATGCTTGAAAGACTGTCTGAAATTCCGACAGCTATCGTCGGTTATATTATGACTACGGGGGTTACCACACCCTGTCCGCAGACTCGGCACCAATTTTTCATTCCGACAGTTCTTTTATTCTGTCTCACGAGAGCGTTCGTCAGTCTGCCTGCCATTATAACGCTTTATTTCTTTGTCTTCTATATTCACTTACCATTCCACTATCTCTCACCATGCCAAATCTTCATTGCTCCAATGGCATATGATCTATAGAAAAATGTGTGCTTGCGAATAGGTAGAAAGTGAATTGACTCTTTTTTTAAGTAACTCGCCTAAGATAATTTCAAGTACATCCTGACATCCATCCGGAAGGCAAGATCTTATCGAACGAATCGTACATTTGGCCAGACGGCATTTTTTATTTTTATTTTTTGTTGTTGAAAATGGAATTTGTGTTGAAGAGACGGGTACGTGCACCCTGTGCGCGTAGTTTGTCGACTCGGTAGGGAACAACCGGTGTGTCGTCGAGGAAGGCGGCTGATGGTGGGGCTAGAGTTCAATGGTGGGGATCCGAGGCAGGGTTCCGGAGCGCGCGTCGGCGGCGCTTATGCCTTGGACGCGGGGGCATTGCCGTCGTGGCCGCAGTACGATTCGATTGACCGTCTCGCTCGTCTGCTTGCTCGTCTGCTCCCTCGTCTGCTCGCTCGTCCGTTCTCCACATCCTGCGAGAGCCGTAGCGGCTTCCACGGAGATTCAGTTTGGGACACGTGCAGTAAAGAGACAGGACGGGGGGAGCCATCGGCGACGACACGGGCACCCTCCGTGTCATTTCGTTCGTGTTCCGCTCGGTGAGCACGATTGCTAATTGGAGACGGAGCGGACAGGGTGCGATCGCGATGTGTACTCCTCGAGACACCTCGTCGCCCTCCTGATGAATGTGAATCGCGACATGCGCCGCTGCGGACGTTTGTTCTTCGAGTGCCGCGAGTGAAGTACGCACGTCTAAACATACGGACGACGCGTTTCGGCGTGTCGCGATTACCGTCGGCTTCCCGAGCAGGAGCGTCTTGGCTCTCTTATGCCCGAGGCCAAGGTTGAGTGCGTTACTCCAAGTCTCGCTGGTGGCAAGGATTAAGTACGGATATGCTTTATCCTCGTCCGCTGGATAGAGAGCGGCCGCACTGGGTTTACGGAGCGTAGTCCATTTTTTGTTTCCCCGAGCAGCGGACTGGCTCATTCAATGGCAGTTTGTGAATGAACGAGCTCCGTCGCGCGTTCGAGAACGATTCGCCGTGGGTCACGGTCGCCGAAAGAGGCTCAGGTAGCGCGTCGGTGCATATTGGATAGCTCGCCGATTTGGAAGAACGGTGCGACCGCACGTGTGGATTCCCTATCGAAGCATGTTTTCTCACGGAGTAAAGCAGCACACGCTTTTGTGGACGATGCCAGCGTCTTAACATCCTACAATTTTCTTCGCTATTTTTCTTTCACCTCGCCATTGCCCTGTTCCTACTTTCATCCCCGCACCGACTCTGCCGTATAATAATTCTGAGTGGAACGACATCGTCCGAGTTTTCGTGTGAAGTGGTGCCTAGAACTTCGCGCATGGAACCATAAGTGCCTTTTGGAGATATTACTGGAATTGCTCCGTGTGCCTTCTTTGCGGCCTTTATCGCGCGCAGTGTCTCAGGTGAGTGCCTCGATCACTTCTTTGTGGTAGATGAAACGCTTTTGACTGTCGTAGGTCTTTCGCACCTCGTCAGCCTCTTTTTTTCGGCGCCATTAAATATTAGCAGGAAATGGCATAGCGCTAGCATATATCGCTGCTTGCTATGACACCAACGTGCCGGCTCGTAATTTAGCTTCGCGACACGTATATTTGCAGGCGCCATTAATTAAAAGGCACGCTGCTTTCTGTCCGTTTCCCCACAACATTTCGCGGCCGCGGTGGGAGGAAAAGGCAAAATAATTACGCAAGAGAATAGACAGAGGCTGGGATGGGAGAGGAAGGTGGCTGAGGAAGATAAGAGAGAGAGAGACAGAGCGGCAGGGGAGAAGGAGGAGTCGTCCGAATCTTACTTCCATTCACGGATGTACGTACGACTGGCGCGAAAACAAGTTTGGCCGGTCGACCGGTTGCTCGCGGCCCGGGCGTAATCGCGTTTATCTCAGGAGAGCGACCGAGTATGGCTCAGGTCGGATGAAAAAAAAATGCGTAGCGCAAAGTATGAATGGTTCTCGCCCGAGTTAATTTCGCTCCCCTCTACTTGCCGCGTCGCGGCTCCGGCAGAAAAATGTGGCCCTTCTCCTTGCCCATATAATGCTTACGCCGGTGGTCGTGAAACGTGCTTGACACATTGACCACCGTACGCTAACAGAAAATTAGTACCCTCGACGGGATAACTCGAGCCCCCCTTCTGCCCGCTCTTAATCGGACATTTTCGTCGCGCGCATTCCCTTGCTTAATTTGACACGCACACTTGACCGACGCTTACTCGATGCAAGCCTGAATTACGTAGCCTAGCTTTATCGCGCGGTGCAGCCATCAAGTGCGACGCTTCCGCTTTACGCGCGCTGTGTTTACGAGTAATTTGTCACCGTAGACGAGCGCAAAATGGGAAGGGACAGGTTTCGAGTGTATTTAAAAGACCGACATTATCCGATTGTCGGTGTATCATGGGGCCGCGACACGTGTAGACGTAGTTACGCTCGGTACGTGACGTCGCATCGTTAAGCCACTCGCAGAATTTTGTAGTGGCATTTACGCTCGAAGTGGCTGTCTTCATTCGGGTATTTATCACGGGACGGGAGAAGCCGGCAGGAGACTCGTTGGGGCGATTACATGGGGATCCGACGTAGTTAATGACTGGGCTCTTTCCCCGTGGTCGACGCAATATTCCGCGTAACGACGTATCGCAGATTTGTCCAGTCGCTCTTTTCTCGCGCTCCGCAAATATCGACGAAACGGTCAGACCGACTTCCCGGGAATACGGCTTGGAATAGGTCCGGGCACTCCTAATCGGGCCGCGATCAGCATCGACTCGATGTTCGATCTCACGCTTCGTTGATCGTCGATTTGAAGGTACATTAAAATTCTCCGTTCTCGTTATCGCTGGCGGGCGTGTTATATCGTCCGGCCTTACAAGCTCGACGAAATCGAGTAACGCGGCCAGGCGGCGAGCTGCGCGACGCGAGGCTTTTGAAAGCGAGGCCGTTTCAGCCTGGAAGCGACACGTCTCGCACGTTGGCCGCACTCCGATCAATTCCGCTCCGGTCTTTTCGCTTCGAATTTCGGACGACTCTCCGTTTCCGCGTTGTCCTCCCGCGCGGCATTGCGCAATCACGCGAGCGTTATCTGGCGCAGCCCGGGGTGCGACAGAAGTTATCGGTCGCGGTGAAAACACGAGAGCGTATAAAGCCGCGGGTTACTTTCTACGGTGAGACGTCGGCACTCGCCTGAGCCCGCGTTTGTTTAGCGTAATCGCCGTTAAGTATCGCTGATGCAATTTATTACTCTATCATGTTGGCTCGTTGGTGCCGCTGAGAGTGGTGGGTACCGAGCGGAAAAGGGCTGTCGAGACGCGAGAGCGTATTTATGTATCGCTATCCATTTCGTTTTTGCTCGCCTTCGCCTCCACGCTGCACCGCTGCCTGCAGCGCATGCTAGCTTCACTGCCAAAACGCTTTATTTTTCGCGCCGCCCTTTTCATCGGAATGAGCACGTCAACCTCGAGCGAGGAATGGCGTAATGATTTCCGAAATTGCTTCTCCGGTGCGCGTCGCTTTCTTCCTTACCTGTGGACCGAGCCCTACGTACCGAGCCCTACGGACCGAGCCCCGAGGCCCACGCGGCCAGTTCGCTCTCATCAGGGAATCCGAAAAGCTTCTTTCGGTCGTAGTTTAGAGATCGTAAAGCTGGCCGGAACACTGGACGGTGCCCTGGAAAGTGAGAATGCGGTGTAGGCCGTGCGTTGTGCGTGAGGGCTTACTGATGCACAGCTGCACTGTCAATAACTATAATTACGCTGACGTTAAACTTGCCTCGAAAGTATCGGACGAATGTGCCGTGCCTCGCTAAAAAAGATGATTTACCGATTTTCGTTACTCACAGGGGGATTAAGGCGCTTTCTTCGTCGCGGTGGTTGAGACGCCGGTCAAATTGTGTGAGGGGCGCTGGGAATATTCCGAAATTTATGCTTTCTACTGCGCAAGGGGGAGCGTTGAGATATTCCAATATATTAGGAGACGATGTTGTGAATCGATAAAATACAATTTAATCGGATTAAAGCCCGTTAGATTGGAGACCCTAAGCGTACGTTCTAAACTACTGCTCATAGACAAGGGGCGGCCGCGTAAAACATCATATTTCTGTATATGCTGCAAAGATTACGTTATCTGGCTTGTCGGGGATTCAATAAGGCCAACGATGGAAGATTAACGATCGTACGATGATCATTCGCTGTCTGTCTCCTTTCCTGTTGCCTCGGAGCTAGATGAGGGTGTACGTAATTCTTTCGATGGGGTGCAATCTAACGTGTACGCCCGATTAACTTTCGCAGAACGATACGATCAACAATACAGTGAAAGGGAATTGCTCAGAGTACATCGAAGCAGCGGTGAACAAAGTGGCGCTGTATCGGCAACAATTAAGACGCTATTGGTGTAGTCGGACTAAATGCGCACGTTGCTTGCAGAACGGGTAAATAAAAGGGTGCACAGCTCAGTGGATATCTTTTTGCCGCGTCATCGAGAAATTGTAGCAAAGAAATTCGTGTTATTCGGCAGAGCGTAACAAGCACCGTGCCCGAAGACAGTGTCCACTCGTTTCCTCCGTCAATTTATTTACTTATTTGCTTCGCGCGCAGTTATTTTCTCCTTTTCCCCTCCTATCTTTCTCTCTATCGTACCACCTACCTTCGCATTATCAGATGAGAAGACTATATACTGCGAAGACGCAGGCAAACCTCCCTGTTCCACCGGCTGCTTCCACATCCCATATCTCAAGAGCGCGTCTTCGTCGAAGACTTATTAAGCACGCACCCGCCGCGACTCGTAATTATTTCAGCGATCTTCACCGAGAGGAATTACGATCGCTCGTCGCGACGACACGCGATGACGGTCGACCAATCGGCGACCTCATTGCCCATTCGCATATTATTGCATTCGAGCGTGAACGCTTTAAAAGCGCGTGCTCGGCGTTCAATGATATTTTAACGCAAACGAATTGCGACGGCACGCGTACTCATTTACCAGAGAATACTGGACATTTTTTTTTGCCAAAAGTGGCAACACATCGCCGTTCTCGAAAAAATAACAGTCAAAACCAAGCTTTCTCGACCGCGTACGATATTTTGTTTACGTTTTAGAAATGGAAAGTTAATGGAAATATACATAGTGAAGTACCTTAGAATATACGATATATATCGAAACTGGCAGCTGAACGAGTAAAGCGTTTGGAGGCACATTACACGATACAGTTGCTTTAGGAAAAAAATGGAAGCGTGTTGTCACTTTCGGGAAAAGAGCTGTTCGGTTGCTTCGGCTAAAGAAAGACGGTCTGGGGAAAATTTTGAGAAAAAATCGTTGAGCCACACTTCCGGCCCTCCCCTCGTCAGTCTCGTCCTGTAAAGGCGTGCAGCGCGGCGAGTGTTGGAAAATTTCTTGTGCCTCGGACGCTCCTAATGAGCGAGTCCGTTTCTGCGCTCGCGTTTCTTGCCGCGAGGATCGCGATCAAGGAACCCGCCCTGCAAGTCCGCCTTAACCGAAGATCTATGGAATACACGGAACCAGCGAGCTATCGACGTTGCTGTATCGTGACGTTCTATCGCGAGATGCCGATAATAATTGAGGCGTACGTGTATGTGCGGCATGCGATCCGGAGACAATTGCCTCGTGGTAATATGGAAAGCTGCACGTGTGCTATCGCCATAAACTCATTCATAGTGGCTCCTAATGATCACCGCCGCTCCGGCACGCAGGGAATGCGCTTAGCGCAGCGGCTTTTATTACTGCTATCTTTTTCTCTCGGTCGGACGCCCGGTGGCGGGGTGTAACAGGCGTAACCGCGGTATCTAAGCAGCCGCTGCAGCTATCTTCGCGGCCACACCGCAACAACGCGTGGCGATAACGACGTGTCCACGCTCGCGTACGATGCGATTTACGGCGTTCCTCCAACACGAATACGCGCGCGAATGCCGTAAACTATGCTCGCCCCTGCGCGATCGTACCTTTCACATTTTTACGTCCCTTGCAAAAGCATACCGCTCCCGTTCGTTTTACAAGCGGGAACGAATGTCGCGGGTATACGTTTACCTTGTTCCGTGCATACGTACGAGGACATTACACGTGCAGTGTCCAGCTTCGACGCGGTCTCCTGAGCCTCCTGCGCGGACGGCAGTCGTTATCGTTGCATCTTCGCCGGATTTGGAAGTCGACGAAAAGCTGTGAGCCGCGGTACGCACTTTACGTGGCTTCTTAATATAGACGTGGACGTCGAACTTCGAAGTACCGCGGGACAGGATTGCAGGGAAACTTGAGGGGCGAGGAGGTAGGACCAATAAGTCCAAACGGGACAACGTAATTGGCTGACGTGCGTGTCAGTGCACGCACAATGTATGTGCAGTAATACGCTGCTAAGTACACAGGGCAAATTTCATCAGTGACACCTCTGTAGTCACATAGTAATAATGATCTATCATTTTGACCTCTCATAATCTATGGTTTCACTTCTGCGGATACGTGTGCATGACCGCGTCAGCGAAAAGTAGAGCATCGCCGAAAATGCTAGCGACAAGAGCTTTCGCTTGAACTCTGATCAATTAGTCCAGCATTTGTTTGAGGAATCTTCTTCAGAGCTCAGCGCTGCACGCACTCTCCGTCGAAGATTGAATCTCGCGAGCCGATCTTTATGGCGAATGACGTAGCGGGCTGTCGGTGCATTGGCCGCGGGGCCTGGTAATATCAATGATATGAATTATCTAACGTCGTGGGCGTGCTTGTAGCCTACCGGTTCGAAGGTCCGCTGCACCAACGCGTACGAGCTTTTAATAAAGACTGCTCACCGCTTGGATTAGGACGATAATGCGTACCAGTGCGTCTGTGTCTGTGTCGTCGGTGTGCGGGGACACGTGGGCAAACGTTCGGTCATTCTCGCGTGCGAATAAACGACGGTGTGCACTGGGTGCATGTGCATTCCAGACTGCCCACAGCTTCGACAGGTAGCAGCGAACGCTGCCGATACGTTTCGGGACGCAAAGCAGAGACACTCGGGTTAATGGCGCGTAATCGGTCGATACGTGGGCGATGCACTGGCAAAAGTGCTCATTTCGAAAAGCATACCGTGAAGGGGACCCGCATTCTCAGGAACCGCGACGCAGCGACAGGTACGCGACACAAGGAAGGCGGTTCATGCGTTATAATTGCCGCCAGGTGCATGCGTGTAGGGGAAAGTCGTCGATGTCTCGTTTGCGCAACGCAGATTCTGCGGTAGGTGACACGGATGCAATCGAAGGACGGACGCGCCCTCCTTTTCATAGTGCATACTCCGACTGGATGTTGCTGCTCGCCATCGAAAGGTACCGCTCATGCGGATGTCTAGTAACTTGCCCCGCGCACTATCCTCGAGACAGCGCGCAATTTTAAACTAACGAATTCCTTGCAACGTGCATCAGGTTCGGTGTAGTATCTGTGCGCACCGTGTCCTGTTCATGTTCCTGTCTTGCTATAGGGTAGTATACCGTCACTTTACTATGTCTAATGAGAATAAACTGGGACAACGGTGTCTCACCTCGTAATCGTTGCAATTATGACGTCGCTGCTTTCGTAATTGACTTAGGTGAAATGGACGTCTGTCTTACTGTATGCGCCGCGAGGTATGGACCGATGGACGAGAAGGGGTATCTATTAAGATCGACGAACCGCAGATGCATTCTAATTTTGACTAAAGTGCTTTTCCGTAGCACCATCACCTTCCAGGCCTTACACCAGGCCATTCTAAAGGCAACAAAGACTGTTTTATGCCACCGACGAATACCGATTCTTCGACCAAGAGCAGCGTGCGTTATGACCCTTTTACACCCACCGAGTCAACTTGGCTTCTTTAAAGTGTAGCACATTGGCTAAGTGCACTGCAACGATCGGCATTATGTTTTTACGATTATATCATCGGGTATAAAATCAATGATATAGCACCGATCTTCTGGTTGCAACCTATTCTTCGCGCTTTTCAAGGGAAAATCAGCAATGCACGACAACTCGCACCTCCCTTCGACGCAACGAAAACGTGAGGTGTCCGGCAAAGCAGAAAAGTGGTTCTTCAGCACTTGCGAGGATACCCTGTTCTACCTTCTGCTGACGCCCACCATTTTCATCGTCGTTTCGTAAAGTGTATCGGGGGAGAGCGAAACGAGTCTCCAGCTTTTTCTGCGAGGCGTTACGCTCTCGACCACTGCGGTGATGCGTTCCAGAGGTAGCGAGCCTCGACGACAGTCCAGAATGATTGTCTGATTTATTGCCACGTGTATCAAACTACGGGTACAAATACAACCGCCCCAGGCGATTGCCGCACATGTCGATCGGCAGAAAGATTTCCTCCCACGTGCATGCACTAATGTTGACATAGCGAGAGAACGATGCAAATACGATCAACGAGATAGAAGACAATTAATTGGCACGTTTTTTTCGCTTTCAATCGTCGTTTTGCGAGCCGCCCCAAAATTCCTTGAGTTCTTTTTGACGCCAGGAATTCTAGAACTTGCACAGTCCGTCTCAGGTCGAGGGTATTAATAATTGTTGTTCTTGTCTTGGCTGAATTAAGTTAGAGATTTATATAATAGGCCCATGAAGAGGACGTCCCTTATGTGACTCGAATTATCTGCAGTTCCTATAGGATAACATAAAACAAGTAAACGAAAGGAGTGACAGCAACGATTAGCATTAACAAAAAGGTTTTGGTCTTCTAAATTGTGCCTGCAAACACAGCGTGCGACATTTGAGCACATCTCTGCGAAAGTTGCGACGAATGCGAGACCTCTACGGAATTCGACGAGTACTTCTGGGTAGTGACGCCGCTAATAACCGATAGAATTGCGTAGGCCGTTCTTTATTTAGATGCTCCAGACGGAATCGCGGCTATGCAGAACGTAGGAGTCGATTGAGTGGCGCGCACCTACGTACCTTTGCGTTCGCCGATATTCATTCCGTTAATTTCCCGACTCCTCTAATGCACCGCGACGACGATGTGTTCCTCGCGACTTGCTTTTATTATGACACGCTCATTGTGTTCTCGTAGCAGACGTCCGGACGGCCGGACCACCGTGCACGTATGTCCGCCATGCCACTCGTTCGATACGCTCTCGAGCACGTTCCACGCCATTGTTTGCCTTCCGTAATGGCGACTATTTCCGGTTCGGTAATCTCTCATTACTGCCATAACACGCTCGTCCGGATAATCGGTTGTCGGTGTACGCACAGTGTTGTACGCACGTCGATGTACTTCACGCAGCAGAAACGACAACATGGATTTGCCGAGGGAATTATGGCAGGTGCGCAAGTGGGAATTTTCAGCGATTAAGGAATTATCCTTTTTCGAAGGACCCCGCACGGAGCCGCACGCGGCGATAGAAGCGGGTTTGCAAAAAAGTTCGTTCGGTTTCTATGGAAAAGTTGGAGAGATATATTTTATTTTCATCGATATCTTGATTGGCCGAGTCAATCAAACTGAGATTGAACGTCTTGTCATTTTCCTTCGGCCAACTTCTAGGTGTCTTCATAATTCCATTCTCGTTAAAGAATGACTTTGTCAGGCGAATGACTTTTTTTGCCATGCCAATATTTTGACAAATGCACAGACATAGTTGAAGGTTCGTGGAGGGGCAGTGCGAGGCACGTTCGTAGAAGTGGGTAGTTACCGCGGCCGGCTTCCGTATGTTAAGTGCTTCTCGATAGAAGCGTCGAAAGGAAGTCGTCGACCTCCTGTGGGAACGCCGCGACTCCCATGTACTGGATTATAGTAATCGGTTATCAAACGTAGCTGGTTCGTTTTCTTTTATGTTCCAGTTGAAAAGAAATGCATGCATATACTTATGAGTCGGCGTCTGCCTGGGGCCGTGGATGCGGCTGTGGATGCGGCTGTGAATGCGACCGTTTCTAAGCGTCCGAAGAGGCGAACTTTCGCGCACACGGCTACGGGTGAGGTTTGCGCAGGCTGAGGGACTCGTGGAAACGCAGCCCGCGGAACTGCGCGCACGAGATATCGTAATAACGCGCTGCGAGAGAGAAGCGCGTCGGTTGATTACAGCCGTGTGTTACAGTTATGCATCGCGGCGTATCCACACGATGACTCGACGGACTCGCCTGACACTCGCGTGCGTCTAACGCGTTTTTCATGTGACCGCAATTAATGTTCGCGCTCCGAAGGATGCCAATGCCAACGGCCGTTGGTAATCGAGTCTTCATCGTTGGCATGGAAAAATTCTTTTCAATAACATTACGTGCGGCAAGTTGTACAAGACACGAGTCTGTCATTCATTTGTTCGTTCACTACCATTCTTGTGTGCCTGCTTTCTCAGCGTTTCTGAATTACGACCAGCCGATATTCGCTTATCGTCCCGGGAGTTCTTGGACGTCAGATCAGTGTTCTTCTATCCGACAATGAAGCACCAGTAATTATACAATAATGACCAGCGATTGTCATACCGCCTAATGATCGCTGAGCGACCGAGTACGTGGCTAAACACACTAATCGCAACGAAGCAAATTTTTATACCGTTCCATTGAACCGCAACATCGCGCGCATCCTCGCCGTCGTTCATTCTGGGAAACACTCGTAGCAAGTGGGTAAAAACGAAACGCCACCGTGTAGGCAATTATCTGGAAAAGGAAATGGCCGGCCGATTATTTTCCCTCGCCTCCCAATATCGCAATCGGCTTGCGTTAGTAAATAATTGCGCGCTTAACGTCACTGACCGCCTGCACACGCACGAGCGCACGCACTCTCTGACAAATTAACGGTGTTACTTCGTGTGGGCGCACAACATGAATCGTATCGACGTAGCCATATAACCGCCTCAATTAATAACGCTATCTCGCTTAACAAATATAATACGCTGTTGCGACCTAAACGTACCTCAATCGGACATATAAGCTCGCGGGGAGTCTCATTCGAAGAGCGGAAAGCGTGTTGGTTTCACGTTTTCTTTGCGGTGCGTTTTATTGCATGCAATCATTGATACTTTACTGTTGCATTGGCATTTTGCAATATGCGTCGCTGCGCACCGCGCGCACTCGCTTTTCATAAATGGCAGTAGGAGAAAAGAACTATGAATATCTGAGCCCGCTTACCATGAAAATTGGCTATTCGATTTTTTGCCTACCGTATTGACGGGACGCACGAATGTGTGACAAAGGAGGTGTGCGACCCCAAGTCTGCCTCAAGAGTCAGTTATTGACCGCATGCATGACAGGTTACCGCAGAATTGCCAGTTATTTCCTGGCCGTTCCAGTTTCTCTTCGCAATTCATTATTTCCCAACGTAGTTTTCCAGCATGATGCCACGAGTACGACTTATTGGAATCGTACGGCTATACATCTCGGCGGAATGAAATCAGCAGATTCATAACCGGTTTCAGTTGTATTAGCGTATTTTTATGCGCAACCTAATTAATCTCGTGTCGCGGAGCACGTTTTAAGCACCGTCCCTTCTTCCGAGATTTACTTGGTATTGAATTGTGTTCGTAAAACCAATAATCTTAAGGACATTGAAAATGTGAAAATGGAGAACATCCACGAGTTACTACATTTAACTAACGGTCGGCATCCGTGAGTTCGTGCAGTTTCACTGACGCTTGGAGCAATTATTATCTGACCTCATGCCGACGTCTGGTCATCGCCAAACAGAGGCTTCCTTTGTTTCGTCGCGTTATTGATTTTACATCGTCATGACAGTGTCTTCTCCAGTATCTCACGAACAACGTTGCAAAATGTTCACTGCACTGTTGATATTCGTTTCGCGAGACGTTTCGTAGTGAGGTTCAGTTTAATTTCAGCAAATTCATAAACACCTTGTCGCTTCCATAAGCGGTCCAACAGTACTTGCTATTACAAAAGACTAGCCAGAAATTCGACCTTTCTACTTGACGATTCGGTCCAGACGTCTCCGATCAGGTTATCTCGAAGTTAAAATGTCCGGTGCTGCGGTGCATGATTGAATACGTTATGCAACACGAATGAGTAATGCGCGAACGATATTGGTCGTATCGCGCGGGTCAACGGTCGTAGCTTTTCGCGCAGTGATCGCTTTGACCGTTTCAGATTTCGCAAGTGGATCGAACGTTAACACTCGGCCGTCGTTCCCAGGTATGCGATACCGTGGTATCCGACATTTGCATGTCACGTTGAAACTCTGTAAGTGCAGGCGAAGGGGAAGGGCGCCTCAGGCTGATCAGAGTATTAGTCTTCGCGCACGACGCGCGCTCCGAAAGTGATCGATGCAAACTATGAAGGCCACTCAAGGCGTTTCGCGTCCGCGGAACGTTTCTTACGTCGCCCATTTCGCATCTTTACATCGTGACGTGCAACGTGCCTGTCGAAATAACTGAGACTGAAAGCGCAAGTTCTGCGTTACACCGGTTTCCATGTTTCTGGATACGCTATCAGGGGGTGACATTTACTGACGTTTTCGAATGTTCGATTTTTCAGACACCGCCATTCTGCGTGAAAAAACTGGATATTGCAGGCGACAGTAATGCCCGCGTGCGCGCGTTAAACGTTGTCACGCGACCGGGGAACTCGTTCGCACACCTTTGCACTCGCATTAGCGCACCGCGCCGGCGTGCAACTCATAATGTACACATACAACATATAACAAGATAGAACTCATAACGGTCGGTTATCCTTGTCAATTCATTAGGGATCTCAATTACGTAAACGCGGCGGACCGAATTTATTCGCGTGTAACGTCCATGGTGGAAAAAGCGTAGGAGCCGCTGCGAGGAAGAAATTACGCGGGAAGTTAATGCGTTGTTCGGCGCGCGGCAGACTCGGCGAGCGTGGTGGCGCGATTAGGGAGCGAAGAAATTAATTCGAGACGGGAATCGCGTTAACGAGATACTTGCATTGCGCCTGAACACGAACGGTGATAGCGGTTAACATTTGCCCGGCGCTTAAACCGACTTGGAGTTTCGCACACGCACTTGACGGCGCGTAAAGTGCACAGTGCGCCAAGTGTTGCATCGCTGTGTCTCGCGCCGGACAGCGAGTGCGCACCTGTGTCTACACGATTGCGAACATGGCTTGCGTGAAACACGTCGCTGTTTCCTCGCACGACTCGCTCTACGCGCTCACGGGGATTCGAGGGATGGGCGAAGGGATGGGAGAAGGCATGGGCGAAGGGATGGGCGAATCAAACGAGGAGGGAGAGGATAAATGAGCGAAAAGAAGCGCGGCTTCTAGGCGAACCACACTGCGCGCTTGTCTATTCGATGATAGAACGCTGCGGGATGCCTTGCGGTTTTTCTTTCATTCGCGTACAACCGCTTTCGTCGCTGTTAATATTATTGAATCTTCATCCTCGTTTATTAGCAACTTGTGTCGCTGGCATATACTGCAGCGTCGTATTTAATAGGTTTTCAAGCTATGTCTTTCTTTTACTCTTTCCTCCATTCGTGTCCCAGAGACTGTAGCTGGGAGACATCGATGGCGCGCGTTTTGCTTCGACCCTAAATACTTTCTGCGGTTTTTCTTCCAACCGCCGCATAACAACTTTCGTCGCTGTTAATATTATTGAATCTTCGACCTCCTTTATTAGTAGTCTGCGTTGTTCGTTCACGAAGCATTTTGTTTAATAGGTTTTTCAGTTATGAGCTACGCCTCTTTCTTTCCTCCGCTTTTGTCGCACAGATTGTAGCTAGAAGACATGAATGGCATGCGTTTTGGCCGGACTCTAGATAATTGAGTGCTTGTGAATGAAGCAACGATTTAAAAGCGAGTCTCGACGGGCCCTGCCAACGATCATCGCTCACTAGATTTTCGTCGGTATTTAGGATGGACCGCGAAGCCTGATCAGCTTAGATTATTCTGCTGTTAGAGGTTCCTTCAATCGAAGGTCTTTTAGTTGAAGTATTACGTTTCAAAGAGAACATTAAAAAAATCTGATAGAATCTCTAACAGCAGAATAATCTAAGCTGATCGCGCTTTGTGGTGCATCGTGCATACGAGCGCCGAACAATGAAAATACAATCGAGCACACGTACTCGATGCGGCCATAGGACCGGCGCAACGAATCGTACTTCTTGGAACGGTCCGTAGAATGCGCGGGCTGATTAGGCAAAGCGGCCCCCGAGAAAATTAACGATCGATACTACAATCCATCTAATTGAATCCTGCTCTCCCGAAGAGAGGCTAACATATCCGACGGGAGAAAAGATTTTGCGGTTAATCAATGCCACGCGGACCAGCAGGCAGGCAAGCAGGCAGACAGTCGGTTGGTCCGTTCCACTTATGTTCTCGCGAGTCCGACATGAGGCCGTCACAATGACTGCGTCGCTCTTATCAACGCTGAGGACTGTTTGTCGAAGCGCAGACAGTGGTTCGGCGCAACCAGGGCACCTCAATGAAGCAATACTTGTTTCTTACGCGCACGCGTATGCGCGCGAAAAGGAGATCAAAGCATTCGACTCGTTGCTCGATTACATCTCTCTCGAACGTATCGCAATAATTTGTGCACGGCGTCGTATACACGGCATCGTATACACGGCGTCTAAAGAGGCGAATAATGTGAGCACACGTATAACCGTGCGAACCTCGGTGTTGCGCAGCCAGACAGCGTTTAGTCGATACGGAATATTTTTGACAAATCCTATTGTTGAGACCGTACGCGCAACGCGTTCCTTCCGTACGCGATCGGGGTTGAATAAGCGGAGTAAGAGATAAAGCCAATATAGTGCAGAGCGGAATTGGAGGGCGGAACGGAGAAACAATGCTTGTTATGCATTGTTCATAGTGGGCACCCTGCTACAGCGGGGCCATACGTCGAGTAGGAGGGAAAGAGAGGAAGATAGGGAGAGTGAATGAGACGGTGCGCGTTCGATGGCTTATTAGTATCCTGCGAACAATGAGCATTGCCATGCATTTGCAGAGGAAGCATCTCCAGCAAATTCATTTTCGTCAGATAAGAGCAATATCTTAGTAGGTGTTCCGACGCGCGTTGCTCGCAGTGATCGATCAATGAGTATAATTAGAAATGACTGCTAATCCACGACGCTTTCGAAGCACACGTATGCTCGGTTATTCGTAGAGTTTTGTTTGCGCCGCAATCACCGACGTACTTTTACTTTCGTCGTAGCGAAGTAGCACACGATCTCGCAGGAGCACTTTATGCGGCGAAAAGATACCTAGCCGGATTGTGTAGTGGCTCAGGTGTGTACCGTGCGTGCATTGCGAAGCGGGCATCGGCTCGGCAGATAGTTTCGTATTGCAAACTGGACTATTGCACGCGATGCATCCCGAGGACTTTTAGAACAATGCTCGCACTCCGGAAAAGCTGGAACGCGCAGCCTTGTCTTCACGTACTCACGGTCCACGACGGCCGACAACGTTGCACGTGTGCATTCCGCGCACTTATTACCTATGCGCTTACCTGCGTAGCACATAACGTGGGCGGATAACATCGCGGGCACGCACTCGAGATGCACTCGGAGCGTACGTCATGCCGTGACGCGACCGTTTTTGGGAAACGAGCCTCGCCTTTCAGCAGATGCAATGGCCTCTTCGTTTTCCGTCGCGATACGTAACCGAGTACACCCTTCAAATTGTAACAAAGCGCGTCGTGGGAAGCGGCTCAGGTTACATGCAGTGACGACTTAAGTTACACACGCCGTATCGGAGGCAGGCAAGTCAAGTTTATGCTATGCGTAATTTGTCTTGCCTCACAGGTCTCGGCGAAACGCAGTGCAATCGCAGATCGCGCTGCCTGTTGGGTTCAGGCCGTCGAGACCAGTTCAGCCGGCTGGCTCGATCTATCTAATTAAACGAATTCATTAAGCGACGCGATGATTATTACGACATCGGTGTTACTCAGATTCGACTGGGAAACGCCACCGTGGAATGCGGAGTGCAGTCTTCGAATCGACTGGCAATAAATCAGCCGCGAACCAATGGACGGCACGAGTCTTTTTAGTATGCACATATTAAACGCGCTACGACACACACATCGCACGCACAACGCGCCTATCTCTGTTATCGAAAATTTATTCCTCCGAGACTCTTCTTGGGCGTCATGCCGGCGTACATTAACAAATTGCATCTAATATCGCTGCGAGTGATTTCGAGTGCGACGCACGTACGACGTAAACATCGATACGGGTGACCGATGACAGGATTTTTACATGTCATAATATGTACTTTCGTATGTCGAGCTGTTCATTTTACGTCGAATGTTGTTCGGCAAGTGTGCATGCGCGAATCCGCGCGATCGTCGTCCTACGTAAACTTGCCAGCTAATTCGACTTCGCGCACGTTCACTCTTATGCGTTTCGAGGCACAAGCGTGTGTCATTTCGTAATATCTAATCTCACGGAGTATCGTGTCAAGTAATGAAAGAAGATGCCTCTCGGACGGTAACACGCCTTTTCTTGCAAATAGTCCATAAACATTTACAATCTAGTCTCAGTAGTCGTGCACCGTATTAAGCAGTTTACAAGACCGCAGCAGGATTGCGCGTCGTTATGTGCACATTTTGATTGCGACTATTGATTTCTTGCGATCATCTTTCATTTTAAGACCGCGCGCGCATTCCCATGCCGTGACTACGAAATCAATACCGTAACACGCTCATTCCCGATGTGCAAAATATCCGCGGTAATTTCGCCGACATAACAAGTCTTAATGTCGGTAACTATCCCCTCGAACGCGCAAAGCGTTAATCAGACTGTCATGTTACGCGTACCTGAGCGACACGGTACAACGTGCCAGAAGTATCTCGGAAAGATATGAGAAAATGGTATTTACGTTCGTTAATCGAATTAGACGATCGGAGTCTCGGGCAGGGAGAGATAAATGGTGCGCGTGATCGGCAGGACTCTGCGCCGTTTGTCTTTGTACAATTCGTGCGCGAATAACGTTCTTATCTAGCGTGCATTTCATTGTGCAATGGCCTTTACTGTGTCGTGTCACTGACCAGCGCAACGCTATTATTGTAAAGTCCGTATTTTCCCGTGCGTGCGTGGGACCGTTTATTTGCGGAACACACGCGCTACCGAAATGTCACGTGTCTCACCGCAAATGCATGCGAACTAACCCACAGTCTGCCGGCCCGTTTCTAGCGTGCGCGCGGATCGATGCATTCGATAGCGTGGCAATGTGACGAAAAATTCCTCGCCGCGACATGCCTGTCGCGCGAAATTACAACACGGCCGCCAGGTTCAGGAGGAGGGCTCGACGATTCCGCTCGCGAGTTAAAACCAACGGTATGTGAAAAAACCTGGCCGCGCCTGCGTGGCGCTTGCGTCCGCAGGCTAGTCTATTATTTCTGCCTCGCGCGACATCGAAGAAAAATGTCGGAGCGACGTCGAGTAGCGACTTTCTGACATTGACTCTATTATTGGACCTTAGGTGGCTTTAGTGGCTTTTGTATGGATTAGGTTCTACAAGAAGCGGCGACGTATGTGCGGCTTGCCGTCTGACAGCACAGGCCGGCAGACAGTCAGTGCCTTTTGAAGCGTTGGCGCCGATACCAAACCGGTAGAAGCAGGTAGTCCATCTAAGTCCGCACTGATCAGCATGACGACGACGACGACGACGACGACGAGGACTACGACTAGTGTACTGAACTACGTCCTGCGATTTTATAGTACTGATCGTTTCGCGGAATCGATTCCCAGTGCTGCACTATTCTTCGCTCCACGATTATCCACTTTCCAACAATTCCTTCGTTGCCCAGAACTTTTCGACGTACTATCAACATCAAAATGTAAACATCAACATGATCAACATCAACATGTAACACTGAGTATTTTGGGATAATATTGGCGTCGGAGGTTTGGACGACCAATGTTGCAATCCTGATAGCGACGTCGGCAAAAATTGCTTGTGAACCGTAGCCGAAGAGACCGGGTCGATATAAAGTCACTAACACCGGTCTGATAACGAAGTGCGAGGACTTGAAAATCAACGTCTCTTGACCCTTGCCTTATATTTTCTCACTTGCAGATGCACTTCACCTATTTTGGAACGTGCCTGGCGTACGATTAGGTCACTCGACTCTCTGCTCACTTTCGTCTCACTTATCTTTTAGTACTGGAATGTTTATTTTACACAGCATTTCTCACGCACCCACTCGTTCAATTGTTTCTACAGTTACTTATATAGTAACTATAATTTTTGCTGAAAAAAATGACTTCATTAGTTACTCCTAGTCTGCTAGAAACTGCGTACGTATCTGCATAACGGCAAGCATATCGTCGTCTATGTAACTTTGGTTACGTTTGGCGACAGTGCGTGCAGCGCTAGGGATTTTCAATGATTCGCGAAATCATCCTTTGTTCCGAATCCGCAGCGGTCTATGAGAGGATGAAGAGAAGTAGAAAGGGGTATTCGACACGCGGTATCCCGTACAGAGAAGGAGCACCAAAGAATTATGTCCGTATTGTATGTTAAATAGGATACCTTCGCGCGAGTCTCTCTTAAAAATAGCCTGCGAATCTTCGTCGTCCAGTGTTCCACCTTTCATCGACATTTTCTAGTTTCTGGAACTTGTACTTTAGATGAAAACTATCACCGGCTAAATGCTGCAGTAAACCGAAGTATCACAGAACGAACCGTCGCTCAATAAACTTAGGTGTGGGAAAATCGAGTTCACTCAGTAATCACTTGAGTCCGCGGGTATAAACTTTTTCAATACTCAGTGCAACGCACTGTAACTCATCGGAATGTGCCTTCGCACATAGATCGTTTCTTGCATTTATTTCGCCGTCACTCGCAAGTACTTCAAAGTGTCATCCGATCAGCAGGGTCAGTGAAAGAAAAATGCGCGAGCCGATAAACACGCTCCTGATTTCGGGCTACTGTCACAATTTTACGAGCGGCTCGTAAACGCAAGTCGCGGCATCGTTCTTCCTCGGTCCCAGGGTATCTTTGTCTTCGACGGATGCACATACGGCGCTTATACAGCGTATCTTGTTAACGTGCATCGTAACTTTATCGTTCGGTGCCTCCTGACGTAAGGTCTTGTTTATTGCGCACCGTCCCCCCGAAACAACATCGCTTTAAAGTTTCTCACCGATCGATGTCCGCTTAACGAGCGCAACTTCTTTGCGGTGCTCAAATTTGAGTAACGCTTGTAGTCCACGAAATTGTGTGCTGCGTAGGGTCGTAACTCAACTGGACTTACAATGTGCACTTTTGGCGTTAACCACGCCGCGGGCTATTATCTTCATTGGCAAGTCACTTTCAGGAACTTTTTGACTGAAGTACGCGCTGACGTAAAATCTGCATATGCAACGAAAATTGTGTGAATACATCGCAAACAGCGAAATAACATTTCATGACAGCCACTATCTTACAATCGGGGTGTGCAAGCAATGAGCTGCATCCGAAAAAATGTTAACGACGAAAAGTGAATACTTGAAAATATTGAGTAAAGAAGTACTGCCGTTTGAGAATTTTGAGCGGGTATTGCTCTGTGTGGCTTCGATATTTTGCCGTTAGCCCATGCTCGTAGCGTAAATCACAGCGGCAGCAGCAGCACTTAGGGTGCAGTGTCCCCAAGGCTAACCCGTACTTCATCTAACTTTAGCTTTAGCCAACTTTTCAACGGGACCCTACGTTATCCCCTAAGTGGCACTCTGCCAAGGATATGCGTTTACTCGCCGAGTTATTTAAGTATCCTAAACACGACACGTGAACAAACCTGTGCTTACCCATTGCTATTTTTTACTCACCTCTTTGTGCACACACGTCGGCCGGTCATATGCACCCCTTTCCACATAACGTAAAGATTATACGCAATAGCAGTGTAAAAGCTGGTGTCGTCGCGTACACTTGTCATATGATATCACTCGAAAATGAAGCGAATTTACGAGAGACGCGCATAGCCGATATTATTCGAATCGCACAAACTGACGTTATTCATCGTGTCCTATTCTTTCTGTTTCAGGTATGTATCGATGACGTTTCGTGAACGACACCGTTTTAAGTTCACGCGTAGCGCGTAAGTAGTCGCATAACTCTTTTTAGATTAATTAGAAATTGATCTTTGTAGTAACGCTGGTCAGCGTTGGCATTATGTAGTGTACAGCAACGAGGCATACATTTTTAAAACGTCCCCACGCGTCACGCCTTTAATATGACGTTTAATGACGCGACACAATTTTGTCTGCAACCGGGTCAGGTTCGAAAATTGCGGCTCGCCCGGTTACCGTTAGTGCTCCCTGACGTTCGCAATTTTTCAACGAGGTTGCAAGAGACCGATGCCGCGCGAGACTTAATTTGTAGCAGCGCACTTGGGTAGCCGCGTCGACAACCCTTAAGACAACGTTCAGTAACCCGTCGCAAGTACCTCGCCGACTATCCCGTGTGAACGGCCATTACGACCGTTAAATTGAACAATTGCCGACGACGGGCTCTCTTTTAAACACCTCCAATCTCACGCGCCTCTCTTCCCACGCGTAAATTGCAACCGACGAAGATCGGAGTTAAGCCAATCTCGGCCTTTCTCGCTGCCTGTCGAGCAGAATTTCTGCTCTGCGAAAGATGTCCATTAATATAGCTTGGTGTCACGGACTGTCCAACGAACTTCGCAAACCGGAACTACTCGTCGGTTTTCGTCCACGCATAGCGATGTCTGCGAAATAATAGGTCCGGTATTTGGCCGGTAATGTCGAGCGGAATTTCTGCTCCGCGAAAGCCGTCCATTTATATAAGTCGGCGTTATGCACGAACTTCACAAACCGGAACTACTCGTCGGTTTTCGTCCACGGATAGTGAAGACTTGGAAATAACAGGTCCGGCATTTGGGCGGTAATGTAGTCATGTGCGCGTGTTGGGGAAACAGGATATATAGACGACAGGGCGTATCTCAAATGAAAATTCCCTGCTCATGTTTTATTCCGAGAACGGATGGGCGGCCCCTTTTGAGATCAATTGGTAAGCGTGCGCTACATAGGTTGCATACGGGTCCTGCCCTACCCTCGTGTCACTCTTCGCTCTCTGCTGATTCTATGTGGAACCGTAATGAATAGAGGAGAGCAGGTCCGCGCGGGAACAGCCAACGCGAGAAAGAAGAAGGGAGTACGTCGGCCCGATGAGACGCTGCCCACTTTATGGTTCCCAGCAAATGAATTCACCCATGAATATGTATCGCTTGCTGGCATAACAGAATTCATACGGTATGGATCGCGCGCGGTCTATACAGTCTATTCATGACGAACGGAAGTCGGATACAAATTTTTCTTGGAACCTCTTAGAGAACGTCGATGACGGTTTCTGCTGCTGTCGAAACGAGTACGCGCGGCACAACCGCATACTATCCCGTGGTTATTAGCCTGGCGAGTCGACGATTACCGGAAATCCATCAACATCGTTATTATTAGTTGGCACAGTTCGGAATTATTCAGAATCTAACCCGATCACATCACGGTTTGCTTCGAAGCGCGAAAGGGGCAGGGCAGAAACACCTATGCAATACTTTTAGCATCAAGATGAGGCGACCGATTATTAAATGCAAGCACGGAAAAGCAAGTGTTTTCAATTTGGAGAGATTTAATAATAACGGTTGTTCTAAAAATGTATTAGAAACGTATAGAAAATGATTAGAAAATGCAAGTTTTCCTATCCTCCGCAATTGTAGTTGACCAAGCATTTTGCTTTGTAGAATTAAACTTAGGTGAGGGTTTCTAATAACGGTTATAATACCCGTTGCCGATCATTTTTCGACACGCAGACAATTAGCGGCCGAAAGTCGAAAGTTACGAGTGGAGTGGACGAGCCATGTACTTATATTTCTAGCACACACGTGGTTCATCATGGGCAGTTTTAACCCAGACCTACTGAAGGTTTCAGCGTGCGCTTGTGATGTCTGATCACCCCGGTGATCGCGCTAAACCGGTGTTTCTTCGAACACCGTCGTTTTGCTTCTCCTCTCCGTCTCTCACTCGAAATTTGGCTTGGTCGTTTCCACCTCCGCTCACTTTGGGCTCCGCTCTCGTCCTCCTGTTCCTCCTGGCACAACCGGTAGGCTCCGCTGGCTCAGCTAGCGTTCGAGTAGGGGTCGTAGGGTCGTCGATGTCGTGTCTCTGTTTTGCAACGCGTAATTACCAAGAACGGGCAGGCACGCCGGCCAGAGTGCACGGCTGCCAGAGCTCGAGTGCAGCGCGGCATTAGATGAATTTTTATGCGAACGCGTAACGAACGCCGTTTTGCATATTCTATGGTGAACAGCCGCTATAGCGCGTCCTGGGTTCGCGCGCGCGCACACACATCTCCCGCACACACGCGTCAACCCATGTCCCCGCAGCTATAAAGCTTGTGCAAGCGTGCGCATGTGTGTTACCCGGTGCGCTGCTCCGTCACGCGCGACGAGCTGGAAAGTGATAGTCCGCCGCTTTAAAGATGCCGATCGACGGTATCGATCGCGAGAACCGATTAAGAATCGATCCTCCCTTTATTACAAAGTCGTCGCGGTACGTGCACGTAACTCGCGCGTACGCGCATAATTCATCGAAAGTGGACACGGCGGCGGCTGATTTTATTCCGAGATAGAGGCGACGTCGGTCGAGACTCAGGCGAAGGCGTACGTAATTATCCGGCGCGCAGCGTTGCGTCTCTGTACGTCTAGGCGTTGGCAAACGAAGAAAGTCATTTCGCATATTACTTGTGTCTGGTGCAGGCACTCGCGCAGGCAGTGGCGCGTTCGCAGATGTTCGCCGTCGCCATTGACGGGATACCGCGGGTTCTTGATGCGACGTTCTCGGTGCTGCGCTCTCGTTGCTCGCCGTGCAGGTAGCCGTTATCGTTTCATTGAATCGCGTAAATCACGTACCGTTGTAAAACGTGGACCAGTTCTTGCGTGCGAGGGGGAACTGTCGGACGTGCATGCGCGCGTGTACGTGGCTCTTTTATGTACACGTATGGTCGTCGGCAGGTGGTGGAGAGCAGGCAGGCGGGCAGGCAAGCTAGCAGGCAGCGGGCAGAAATCGCTGCAACGTGAAAACAGGGATCGTAGCTAGTCTCGTTGTAAACGGCCCACGTGAGTTCGGATTGTTGCGGACTCCTCTCTGACATTCGTCGATCGTTATACGAGCGCGATAGGAATGTTTTAAACGTCGGTGACGGCCTTTATGTAAGTACCCCACGGTTCATTGTCCCGCGGCGCGCCTTGCAATCTATCCGCCGCGGGCTGCTTGACGTTCGACGAGTTCATTTCAGTTGCGCCGAAACGACGGCCACGATAAAACCGACACAGGTTCGACGCTGTCAGGCAACGTGAGACGTGGCATGTTATTTTTTTTCGCAAATGCGCGAAAGTCAGTTTACGAGTGGCTGTATCGGCGACTTTTCTCCCGCTCGGCGTGTAAACGTTTCTTGACGACGTCGTCGCTGTTGCCGCTGCCATGGTATCAGGGTCGTTGATGTAGGCTACGATGCATCGTGTCGTGAACGTGTTACCCTCGTAAAAGTGGGCATTACTCTCGGCACCGAGATGGTTTCGTGGTCGCTAGACAGTTCGATGTTAGCTCTTCAAAATATTTTCCCACGAGTATCTCTCTGCCGCGGGATAAATGCCGCTCTTTATCGAGCCGCAGATGTATGATAATAAGCGTCAGTTATCTCGGTGAGTTTACCGTGCTCAAGAGCTGACACCATTGAGATAACACTGTGTAACGATACGATAACGAGGTTTATTAAAGGTTAATGCATATTACGCGGCCAGCACAGATTATCTCGTGAATCTCGATTTCGTCCGAAGCGTTGCACCGCGATTTGAAAATGCAACGCGTCGTTCGGCACTTTAAGTTCTTGCAGTTAACAATATATTCCGTGGCAAGGAGAAGTTGCGCGGTGCTCAAGGCCCGTTGCTAACTCGTAATTAATTGTCAGCGAGTCGGCGCGAATAACGGCTAATTCGAATTTTTCTCGACCTTCCTGCGACGCTGAAAGCACAATGCGCCCGCCGTTCGAATAAGTTCGTGGCGATCAACGAGTGGAGCGGTGAGTGAACGTGGGTGTGCCTTGGCAGCGAGACTCAAGTCGGAGTCGTGGCACACTCGAACTTGTCCGCTACGTGATTCCAGTTAAGTTGCCTCGATCTTAAGTACGTGTTCACGCCGGGTATCTTCGCTTTTGCGCTCAATACCCGTGTAGCCTGTCACGATCGAATAGAATCGGCCAACCGGAGTCGGGGCTAAAGTTAGCCGGGGAGCGCTTCAACGTAGTGTCACTTCGGGGAAGACGTCGATAATGAAAGCAGCGATCGAGATTGGTCACGTTCCTGGGAGGATATCGAATTTGAGAAACAGCAGGATAATATCTCTCGAAAGTATCCGAGAGCGACGCGTTACCGGCGAGGTTTGTCGTCGCGTAAGCGGACCAACTTCGCGGCATCGACTGCAAGACGAAGCTGGCAAGTCTGACAGAGAGCGATCGCCTCGTGGGGCACGACGTGACCCGTCTCTTCCTCTCGCCGGGAACTTCGAAAGAGCGAGAAAAACGAACGCTGGCAAATACTACGGCGGATGGCGTGATCTTTTCGACGCTTCGCGAGTAATAATTACAATGACTGACAGTAGCCGTCACGGCACGGTATCCGCGAGGCAACGAGGCATTTAAATACCACAGGGTTAAAAGTGATCACTGCCGACCAAGTATGAAAACGCATCCGGCTTCGTCTGCTTCACGTAGCTCGTGCGTGGCAGAGTGGAGTCCAGGTGGCAGAAGTTTCGAGTCGGTCAGTGTGCACGCGGCCTTACGTCCCGTTTGGTCCCGCAGGGATCTTAGACCGTGACCGGTCGACGCGAGGCCCGTCACACGATCGCACGGTTCCCGATCTGCCGATCCCCTTCGTCGATCCTTGCCTCCTTTCTTCGCTGTGTAAACGGTCCTTGGACCTCGTATATATACGCGAGCCACGAGAGCGTGGAGACTATTATGGGATCGTCACGCCGATAGCGGAGAGCCGGGGAGTGCATCGTTGTCTTTCGTTGTCGTGGCCGTCGTCATGGCCGTCGTCGTCGTCGTCGTCCTCTCCTTCCTTCTCCCGGCACGCCATTTTGCTTCTTCGTCTTCGTGTCACTGTTCCGTCGCTCCGCTGCACTAGTTTCCCTGACCGATTTCGAGCGCCAATCCTTTTCCTCCCGCCGTCTTCGTGAGAACCGCGAGAAAACGGTATATGAGACGGTCGGGATACGATCTGCCATGAATATTTTCGTAGATCGTTAGAGGCTCCGTGGGTTTGGCTCTTCGGTTGCTCGGCTGCTCTCGTTGCAGGCCGCTTCCACCAACGGCTCTCTAATTAGGTGTAGACAATGGCTCGGTATTATGTATTGAATTGTGCCGACGTACCTTCGGCTAAGAGACAATTACGTAGAGAGCTCGGCAGAGCTCCCGGGCTTCCTCGTTTATTATCGATTTATTGCACGTGGAATTTAATGAATTCGATCAGGCGTACTTTCCACGATACGCCTGCTGCGGCGATTGCACGCGAGCCGTTTGTACTTGCACGGCCGACGTACGTGTGCATGCGGGGATGCATACGCGCACCCGTGAAATATGTAACAACGCCTATCGCTATCACGATCATCTCGGTCCCGCCTGCTCCTCCTTTTTTCTAATCCGATATTTACAAGCGGCGCTTTGTCGTTGCCAGAAGATTCCAGCCAATGAAAGCCGGATCCCGGACGCGTCGGCCGAGTTCTGCGCCCGGTATTTGTGGGTTAGAGGCAGGGAAATTCTTCCGTATCTTCCTTTTCCCTGCCGCGAGATCTTGAAAGAGCGCTCCCTTCCGATGTCCTTCCCTCATAAGACATTCATATATTCGAACTATCGCGGTGTTCCGTGGCGTTCCACGGCTTCTCGGAAGACTGGCATTAGAAACCGGCCGTGAGGACCCACCGAGAAATAGAGAGGGAGGGAGAGAGAGAGAGAGAGAGAGAACGCCTCTCGCACTCCTTAGCATCCCACTCGGTCTCTCGGAGGCTATAGTTATCTCACCCAGGATCCCACGGTGGTGCCTTTCGTCCTTTGACCCGTCCACTTCACGGCGAGGAAAGGAAGAACCGTCCCTTGGAGGACCGGTAGCCGGGGGCACATCGCACGATCGGAGTCTGAATGTGTAGGAGGCGTGAGATTTATCTCGATCGAATAACCGCTCGGTGCTAAGGTGTCGCGCGTCAGCGTTGGTCGGCGAAAAATGAGTGTGTCCGCTTTGCATAAGCACGCCCCGCGTGTCTGTGCATGTCAGGCGAGAGAGCGTCGACGCGCGAGGTGCGATCCGGCGCGTCGTGTTCATAATGTCACCGCGCGGCACCTGGACCCGATCTCCCAATAAAGATGCGATAGGAGAATCTCGGAGAAAGCTGCCCTGTGTCGGGCGAACGTGTGCCGCTACAGGGGGCCGCGGAGGAAGCAACTTCGATACGTGTGTATCGCCGCTCTCACGTGCTTCCATCCAAACTGCGCCCGTAGACGGGAAAATGAAGGAAGTGCGAGGATAACGACGAGCGGTAAATGGCCACCACTACTCCACGATGCTGTTCGCCTTTCATAAACACCCTCGTCGTCGCGAGCGAGAGGGAGAAAGAGAGATCGGACGAGATTCCGTCGATGCCGGAGCTCGTATTTCGCAGGTCGACGCGGAAAAGTGTCGCCGCCCACGTGAGATCCCGTAATTCAGGAACGCGCGTGAAAGTACACTGCGATCGTTGTGTCCCGATGTCATTGTGTGACTCGCACGAGAGCACATAGAAAATCGTTCGACGACGACGGCCACGAGAGATAAATTCCGAGCGGGACGACGGCGAGAGAGGCATGCTCCGCGGTCTTGCTTGTCGATTTCTCGGGCACCCTGGCCGCGCGCGAACGTTATTCAGGCTGGCAGGCAGGCGTCGTGAAAAGCCTGCCATCGGTCTAGATTGGATGTCTTTCATTGCGCGCGACAAAAATTTACAACCGTTTACTCCAGGGGCGTGGTTGCGCCGAGCAAACTTACACCTTCCGTCCTCTCCTCGCAACTTGTTGCTGGCAACTCTGCCGGCGAAACTCCACCATTTTTCCACTCCTCTTTGTCTTCGGACGAACTTCATTCCGCATACTTTCACGTAGCCAGGCAAATCTTTCGACGGACCAATATTCATCACGGCTGCCTGCTAGATCCCTTTCGGATACTCTGACACGATCAATTTGTTGATAAGCGACGACGGGTCAATATCGTTCGCTCGGAGCAAAAAGGTAGAATTGAAAGAGCCCGAGACGAGGGCAAAAAGTAGCTGCATTTCAACGGTTCATTATTTCACTCACCGATCCCAGTCTAGTCGAGGATGAGGAATCGATACATACATATTGCATGATCGATTCGATCTACGACCGACAGGAAGTATCGGTTCATGTCGGCACTTCGCCGCTTTTCCATTAAAGCGTCGAACTGCTCGTGAGTTAGACGGCTGATCTTTCAGATTTCCTCGAATTACCCCGACGCTGACGTTCTCAACCACCGGCATCTTTTTTCATCTTCCGAATGGCCGATGAGGAAGCTCGGCGTGCGCTTTACTAGAGAGAGACTTCCTCGGTGAAAGTTGGGTCACTAAAAATATTCGTCGCGTGACAATCTTTCCCACTTCAATCAATTTGCATCCCGCGTTATAGCGCTACAATGTAGACTCCAGGAAAGGCGATTGCGCGCGCGCGCGCGGATCGCATCATCTTATTTCCCGCCACGCTCTCTTTTCCTCTCTCCCTCTCCCTCCCTTTCTCGTCCGCTTCCTCGACACATTGCCGTTCCTAAACGATCTAAACGCGGGAGGTATCCAGTCGTTCCCCTTTCGGCGAAACAGACGCGTTGACGAGGGTCGCCTTTGATCGGAGTTTAATTGCGATCGACGAACCTGGTGATTTTCCTCGATCCTCCGATCCGCGTCGCCGCTGTTCTATGGCCTGCTGCAACATCGTAGAAAGTCTTTTTTCCTCTTTTCCTCGACGGCTCCGACTCCTCGAATCGAGATGCACGCATCATTCCGTGCACGTCGAAGGCCACGCGACCCGCTGCCTCGAGGACACGTCGATGCATCCAGTGGCCCTCTCTCTTCTTCTCTTCCTCGTTTGCCTCCTCGACCTGTAGTAGTAGTAGTCGGTGTCGTCGTCATCGACTTCTTCTTCTTCTTCTCCTTCCACCTTCTCCTCCTTCGCTTCTTCCTTCCCTCGTTCGCTGGACGACGCGTGTTCGAATTCCTGGAAAGCACATACACTCCGGATGTCGATATCCGACGATCTCGAACAATGCCCACCCCTGCACCCATTCAATCTTCTGCTCCAGTAAGAAGCGGCGAAAACAATATGTCGCTTATTAGGAATTGTAGAGGCCGGAATGGTGCATTTCCTTGGCTAAGATAGAGTGAATTACGCAAAGTGTTTTTCTGTCGACCGGCGGAGTGCACTTCTTGAAGATGACGCCGGTACTTTCATTGAACGAGGCAAAAATAACAGCGACAAGATTGCCTTTGTAGCAATTGCATAATAGCTTGGATAATTCCGCGAGGAGGACTGGTCTTCACTCTCGCCTCGTTACCGGTACGAGGATTCAAGACAAGCACGGATAGTCGAGGTCGACCTCGTCTCTTCTTTCTCCTTCTTCGCCGTCGCTTCCTTCTTCAGTCCCCATGAGCGCCGAGAAGAGCAAGAAGAACTGGAATCACGGTCTCCGCGTTCTTGTCCAGCGGCATCCACGACTTGAGCGATGATTATCGTGCTAACTGGAGACCGAAGCGCGCCGGCTTTTATTTTTCTGCGAGAGCAGGGCTTCCAAAAAATTGTTTCACGCGCAAAAAGCATGCGGACCACGCACGGTACTACCTCGGGAATGAGACGCGCACGTTGCTTTCGGCAAACGTGATTCTCGAGCGATCGGTTCCGGTGCTTTTATTATCGTTTAATGATAGGGCCGAGTCTTGCTGAGCAAACGAGAACGCGTAGCATCCGTGATGGACGGAGTGGACGCATGTGTCACGACGTACGCAATAGAAAATGAGCAGTTGTGATTCTCTCTCGCGTGTAAAGGAATTCGACGATGGAAGACAGGCGGGGGATAAGTTAAGTCGGGCTGGAGTCCATTAACACGTTAGGAAATGAACATAAGGGTCGTTGCAAGAAGATTCCAGTGTCACCTCTCTCAATGAGCTTGAGTCATCCGCGGGACTAGCCTATCTTCCAAGCGGAATAGACACGTTTATTCTGCACCAACTGGATCCATTAGTCATCGGCCGACTCATCGGTCAATGTATCACGGTATCCTCGGCCGTTTCTATTTCACTGGGTGGTCCGTCGGCAGAAATCCGTCGGGCGGGTTGGATTAAAGTAACTTATTTCCCTCGGCTTTGGTACGACCGTTTGCCGCTGATATCGACGTAGCTTTCGCCGATCATTTTAGACGATGCTCAACGTTGTAATGACGTTTTGCGAGCTTATATAGTTTAAATAAAACTGACAGTCGTTGATATATGATTATGTGTTAAAGATAATCTAGATTGGATTTGGATAAAAACATGTGGAAGATTTGGAATTATTCCGTCTAGCCAATCATCCCCGGTTAATGCGGTTTTGAAGGAAAACCGGGCGGTAAGGCTTATTGTTTTACTGCACACGGTTACATACTTAAGTCTCTTCCGAAGCAAGCAATTATCACACGGAGGACGGTACACATCGATTTCGTTTAATTTTGCGGGAGTGATTAACGATGGAAAGTGCGGTCGTACCTGAACATTTATATTTTTCCCGGTGTATACTGAGACCGCGTTCCTTTTATTAACCTTTCTGATGCTCACGTAGCGCAGTAATTGCACCTTAAAAAATAACAAGCTTCCGGACGGAAGGTGTACATAATGACGGATTACTGGAGGCTCGAGTGTGTACTGTAGTTCTTGGGATTCGTCCATTGAAACTAAAACGTGGCTCATTCCTTACCGCTGATTGTTTCCCTTCAATCGTCGTTCCTTAACGGTTAATCGACGAATTAAACTCGACAAGAATCGGGGCTATCTGATTAATCGTATGTTTTTTGCGATTAACCGATATACGTTTCGTCGAGAAACTTAATCGTCCCCGAAATTGGGTTGGCGTCGTTGAGGTTATCGGCACGGTTATTCCGATCGCGCCAGCCAAAAGAGGGTGATATGAGAGGATTTAAAAAAATCCCCTCTTTGCTTGTCTTTTAGAAAGCGGTATTAAATTTGGTGTTGCAGTTAAGAGCATGCCAAAATAAAGGCGAATAAAGGAGCGGCAACACTTTTGTCGACTGAGCAGGTTGATCGAATCGAGTAGTGCAGTGAGTGCGCAAAAGATCGTCACGAATTCTTAGTGACACCTGCATTCACGCTGAGATAGCTAGACCGTGATCTGGTTCAATCGTCCCTGGACAGGACACCGTCGATCCAGGACTATAATCGGATTAAGCGCAGGTGTGTCGTTTGCGACTATATAACCTGCGTCTCACTTGACACGCTACGTGGCGACCAGAATGATCCCCTGGCTTTTCTTCGCACTCTTCCGTGTCGTTGAGGGTGCGGATTTCAAACGAAGACTTTGCCACGATCGCGATCCCGTTAGTAAAAGTAACTTAACTCCTCTCTGATCGGAAGGAAGAAAACAGAGCTGCTCGTTGACCCGTGAGAAAGTTTAGTAAGGTTTCTCGCGCGTGTGTATATAGATACGTAGAGTGACGATCTTGTTGATACGCCTCGAGTATGTAATGTGCATAACGAACGAGACATCCGCCGGCATAATGCCTATTTAAAGCAAATTACGCGACACGTAACGTCACTCCTTGATATATCACGTGTGTGTCAAACATCGCTTAACAACGAGCGCGTGTAATATTTACCCAGGTATTTTTAATGACACGTCAAAAACACACTTCACGGAGCAGGTTTCGCAAAACGTTCGACATTCTTGGCGATTGATCGAGCGTAAATCATGGCTACGGCGAGCGTTCGTGCATGGGCTACGAAGTGGCAATTTGAAGAAGAAACGAGTCCGCAATTAAGTCGTAATTCGAAGTGCAGGCTAATTAGACGAAAGAGCGAGGGATACATGTGTATATATGCATGTTGTCTGCGTGAACGTGTGGAAGGAGAGGCCTGCGGATGCATACTAAGAGACGTAGAGACAAGTCCATGCCGATCGTGAAGGCGCAACAATCTCATTGATTTACATCAACGTGTAGTAACATTTTCTCTGTACCCTCTTCTTGCGAACTCCGACCATGTCCTTCGCTAGATTTGTGTGTTTTTTCACGTCTGCGAGTCGATTACGCACGGCCACCCTCTACCATCCGTTTTTTGCGCCTCGTCGACACGGCGGCATGCAATCGTGCGTAGGCGTATGCACATTATTCACGTGCGTGCGTCACTGCCAAGCGGAGAAAATCGTACATGAGAAAACTAAACATCGCTCTGTGTTCTTAGACCGCCATTGCGTCACACCGTTTGCTCAGGAGCCGCTTTTTCAAAAGCCTTCTCTATGCACATAATACAGCTGTAATGGTTGAATGGGGTACTTTGACCTTTATTACTGATATCGGATAATGAGAAAAATACCCTTTTCTGGGTGAAAATGGAAATCGACCAAAAAGAGTATTTTTCTCACGGTCCAATAATTGAGAATTTTTATTGGAACGTCAGCACACCGATCTCTCGATCAATTTCCATCTGGATTTCGAATTCAACCGAATTCCATCGAATTTCAACAAAAAAGCAGCTTTTCACAGAAGCTTTTTCAAACAGCCTCATCATTCAATAGCAGCGAATAATTGGTACCCTTACATTGCAGTATACATATAGATATATTCGTGCAACGCGACACGTTTAAAAGCCACTTTATGTGGCAGCCGGCGTCTTATAGGTCAACGAAAGATTTGAAGATCGAAGTACGTCATTGCGCGATGGCGTTAAAAGTGCTCGCCCAAGTTGGGGACGCAAGGCTGCAGGCGCGTCATGGGTGGCGCGCTTGTGAATCCAATAAATGTCTGCCATCTGCTTTGTTTCAAATATCGAACACCCCTCGAGAGTAGGAGAACGAGGGAAACGTGACGTAGCCGGCGTCGACTCTTCTTTGTTCCTCCGTGCGTTCGGTGTCTGGCGCGTACGATTTTTCTCGTCGCTGAAGAGCGCGGCCGAGAGACGGTCTGGGATCGGCAGAAAGACGATTCGCCTGCTTAGCATAACGGAGCAACGACGCAGCGCCGAGTACGTGGCACACCCACCTCGATCCTGGGTGGCAGGTCGTTGGTAATAACCCCATAGGTAGACCACCGCGAAAGCGCAATCTGGGCTTAATGGCGGCAGCCGCCGTGAGATATCGCGATACCAGTTCTCCTTGCATTCGAGGTGCACGACGGCGACGAAGAATTCGACGACGACGACGACGACGACGACGACGAAAGACGGTCAAGATGGCGAGTAGAGCGGTCGCGGACGACGACACGTCTACACGCACTCTGTTCGCAGACGAGACAGCACGGTTAACCCTGGTTTTATGCGCTGAATTCTACATGAGCTTTGTATTCGTTGTCCGCGAGTGAAAACGTTATTGTCGGATACAGGCTCTGCCCGTACTTACCAGACGGCGCGATGTCGCAAACGTAAATGTCGGCAGAAAGTACTCGCTGCGTGAATAGCTGTGAGGCGGGTGGCTTTCTAGATTGTCACCTAGTGTGCGCATTTCGTTGAAATCCCTTCGCGGCCTATCGCGTCTTTCGCGATAAGTGCAGCGTCGTACCGATTATTGAGACGTCGCAGAAGGTCGCGTTTGTGGGCGGTTCGCACCTTTCTAAGCTGCTGCCGCTCATTCTTTCGGTCTTTCAACGATTCAGAGGTTAATTCGAGGAAAGGTTCGTCTCACGACGCGTTTGACTCTTTGCGGTGATTCGACATAACTGTCGCTGGGAGGTATGCGCATGCGAAGCACGTGCCATAACCTTTACGCGTGTTCCGTGTGTAAGCTAAAAGAAATATCTCGGCGCTCGTCTCTTGGGGGAGAACCGAAAAGAATTTGTGCATTTGCGCACGTCTGCCGCGAGCAGGATGTCTCGACGGGCACGAGGAGAAGGAGGAGTAAAAAGGCAGGCGGGCGGAAAGAAACGCGCGTGTACGCGCTTCTCTCGGTAAAATGCAGTTGGACGCAATCTTGCCAACGTGACAGGGCGACACGGTCGAGCAGGAAGTCGCCCGGCCCCTTGCGGATAAGCGATATTCTTTCGTCGATAAGGATAACGAGGCAGGTCAGTGAGCATACAGACCACGAAGCTCTCTTAATAAATCACGTTTTCCCATGTCGAAGCGATAATCGACGTGATCGCTGATAAAGGTTGCTTCGATCGCAGATACAATGGGGCCGCAGCTTTCGGAAAAATTCGATCGACCGGTTAAACGAACGTATCAATACCAGAACAAAAAATTTCCCGACGCTCGTTAGAACGTGCTCCAGACCGACTCTCGGATACGCGAACGTAACTACCGCAATGACTCAATTCCACTGTACAGGGAAAATGTCTGCATGTCTCTTTGGCCCAAGATCTGAGGCTCCTCATTCTAGCCTGTGAAAAACGTGGCACCAGACAGTTGTCTCGCAGTACAGCAAGGAGATGCGCGCGAACGAATTATTGTGAGAGGATTGACAACCTAAATGCATTCGTTTCTCCGTACTGTTGCTATGCCAAAGCAAAAAACTGAAGATCAGAACCACGGAATGTGTTTATGACAGGGACAGGAAGGGAAGTGGTAAAGTACTCGGCGCAGACTATTATTACATCAATGGCAATAAAGAAAAGTTCATTCGTTAAATTATCGGAGCAACGATCCTGACCTTATCCGTCTCTCCGTAAATAATTTTCTCTCTCCGCCACAAGCGATACCCGCGCACAGTTGGCGTCACGATTTTCCGCCGCCCGCCACGGTGACATTTGCGAAACGGACAGCGACGACCAGGGCATCGCTTAATCGTCCGCCAGCAGTGGGAACGGCGAAGACCGCGATTGCCCGTGGAAATCAATGATCGTCATTAGGCTGAAGTTTGCAAAAGAACAGGCGGCTCGTTCGAGCGCGGCCGTGAGAGATTTTTGCGATGGTGAGCAGACTGGCGCGGGCGACCAGTTTCCACTGCGGCGATTAACATTTCACGAAGGTAACGGGCAAGTGATACGGTCATCGCGTCGAGGCGACGCTTACAAATCGTTTTCCAACTAGCAGCGCTCAAGACCTTTTCCCCTCCCGGCGCGGCAACCAGAGGCTCAGTACAAATGGTTGACGTATCGAATCGCGCATTTGCTCTTCTGCTGAATCTCGCGCCGGTTTATCAGGCGAATCGTTAGCCTTTCTCTGGGACCGATAGCAGAAGGCGCACGTTATTATTGTGACTGGTGCGCGCGCGCGCTCTCGTCGAACGGGTTTCGCGCGAAAATGCGGCTACTTAACCGGCGCAAAATTAACGAGCGCGATTTATTACGGCGCCACAATCGCTAAACTCGCAACGCGATACCTTATGGGGCTCCTTCGCTGGCTGCTTAATTGCGTCGGTGATTGCCGGCAGCAACGTTTACGTGCGAGTCTGCGGAGTAGCGCGCCGATATAAATTCCGTTGAGAGCGTCTTATTTATTTCCGTCATCGGCCGTTCCCTGCACGTGATACGACGACGGCGTACATCGTCGGGATTTCGATGATGTGGACGCGAGATAGGTCCCGAGACTCGTTCGAGACTAGTTCGAGCCATTGAATTTTTAGTAATAGGCGCTGTAAAGATTCTTGTCTCGACGGTCCCCGTTTGTTCGTGGCTCGCTGCAACGGGTGGGTGCAATCGATTTCCACTTGTGGCTCAAGTGCGCTTGTATCGAGAAGCACCGTTCGAGCACCGTAGGACAAAAGAATGAAAATTGTCTGATGACCTGTACAGTTACTTTGCCGTCGACGGAGCCTTTGCTGCGGTTCAAAGTTCGCGCCAGAGGACAAACCCGTGTGCGGAAGACATCGGGAAGGCCACCGCACTCACCGAAGCCGAGGCGTATCCAATTGGCGCGGATCGCTATTTTTAGAGGAACGATAGAATTTTATCCGTTCGGTTAAAACGCGATAGATTGAATTATCAACGGTGTGGACCGGACGAAGGAATTCCTTAGAGGATTTCTCGCCGCCAGTTTTCCACGCTTTGCCACTGGCCGCAGCGGATTTTCTCGAAACTGGTTCCGTGCAAGCTTGGCCCGTCTATCCGCACAACGAGCATTCCGAGAGACGCCTGACAATTTAAGCTGCTTACCGTAGTGTGGGAGACCTAATGCTACGAGTAACTGCCGATGGATTAACACGTTAACTGCCGTATAAGCCTCTTTTACGCTGCCGCTCTTCCTGTCGTCCTTCCTGCCGTTCTTCCTGCCGTTCTTCCTGCCATTCTTCCTCCCATTCTTCCTCCCATTCTTCCTGCCGCTCAGCACGTCCTGGCGGATTGAAAATTTCGCGCTTTTCACTCGTCGGCAGCCTTCTTCCGTCAACATCTGACACACATTCCCTCCGCAACGTTGCTTCGACTTTCCTACTACTCGCCGAATGATACTTCCTGATCGTTCGCGGCACCTGCAGTCGCGCCGTTAGTATCTTCGGACCGTTTGCTGACTTAATCGTCGTGCGAGCGGCTGCCTATCGGCGTGCGGAAGGCGTAATGCCGAGAATAATTGCTCGTGGATCGCGAGTTAAGAGGTAACAAACGATCGGCCGGGATTAACGAGAGACGAATAAGCTGGCAACGGCAATTGAATGCACGCTCACCCAGGAGTCCGTGGCTCGAGGCGATGATAAATCTGTGAGAAGCATCGAGGCGGCCCCTATCTTCCCTCGCCTACTCTCTTTCTCTTCGCCTCCTTCTTTTCTTACCGGCTTACCCACCACTTTCCCTCCCCGCGCCTTTCACCTTTGCCTCTCTTTCCACCGTCTCTTTCGGCGAAGACTCAGACTAATTGTCGCGCTGATGTCAATTAATTTCCTCTCCTTCCCCCGTCGGAAAGTTTGCGCTTCTCGGCTCACGGCCCTACCTTCGCGCGGTGTAAGGTTTCATTCACGAGGACGACCGCCCGTTTGAGGTTATTGCTCTTTCATCCCCCCTGTGCACTTTACAATGACGCCGTGGCAACTGAGCAAACATTGTCTTTGCCTCGGTGAACGGTCATCGATGTTACCAACGGGGAAAGGAAGTGGCGCGTAACCACTAACCTGCCTCCCGAATGGATTTCACGGAACGCGTCTTTATTAATTCAACGTACGCGCGTCATTTCTTCGTCGCTTCGCCGAGCCGACCGGCGTCCTCGTCTTCTCACGGGCTTTCCATATTCGACTGAGACGAGCAACGCGGGACCGTGATACCACGGAAGAGATAAGGCTGAGAAGGTCTCGTTCATTTTACCGAGTAATTAGCGGAGGTTGTACACTCTTGTCAGAGGAGTGGCGCTAGTCATTTGTTGCCTGAGAACCCAAGTGGTATATCGCGCGTGTCTTCCTTCCAGAAAACCGTACGACGGCGTTATACCACAGACGAATACCAGAGGTGAGCCGAGATACAGAAATAGTATAGATGGTGTCTCATGACTAAAAACACCGAATTCGGCGAAATATCGTTGCGTTGTGTGGTTAGATAGTGTTTTCCACGGTACAAGTACTGGCGGCGATCATCATGTGGACGATCGTCGGTGCTCCCAACGCGCCCGCAGGTCCCGCTGTTGCTATGCTATGAACTAAGTAGATAAATATAAATTTTTCCCTCCGTGCATTATATTATAATTGATAATTATATTATTATACAATTACATATACATTTATTATAATATAATTATATTATAATTGGTAGGCGGGTGTACATATTCTGCAGAAGCGAAAGGAAAAATGCCGGGAGTGTAAGATGCGAGATGCCCGCGTCGTGCTTTTGTTCGGTCGAATGTTGTTCCGGATGAGCGGTTCGTGTCTCGGAGCAGTAGATTTTAGACAAACCGCCGGCGTCGATTGAACGCGCGCGGATGAAAGTCCCCGGAACGAATAAACCTGTCATTCGGTGTCACGGGTGAAACGGCGCGAGACGCGTCCGCGGATGAAAGAAATGGCGAAAGAGAGGTCCGTAACGCAGCGCGATCTGCGCGCGGCTCGGAGAAGCGGTGGCTATGACCGCCGCGAGATTAATCGGAGAGATAATCGCCGCGCGTTCCTTCACGCAGAAAAGAAACGGAGGAACAAACGCGTAACTGCCGGCGCGTGATTTATACGAAGCTCGAGCGCCATTACGACGGCGGGAGGTTGTGGGTCGAAGGACAGGCGAGCTGCGCGTCATAATACTGCCACGGCATTAGACAACTTCCCTCCGCGGTGGCCGCGTCGTGACGATCCGTTTGAGTAAGAGATAGCTCGAGTGCGCCGATCCTTCGTGACTCCGATGGCCCCCATCCGTCAACGTTCCGCTTTGTCCCGTTTCCTTTCCTTTCGCGCTGCCCCGTTAATATTTGCGCCCGCGTCTTTTTCGAATCGCGCCAACGTCGATGCTCGACAAACAAGCGCGGTCCCGCTCATTGTATTACCGACTTCATTCTTTCGCCGGAGATAGCGTCGTCCGCCCGGGTCATTCACGAGCGCCAGTCAAGCTGCGAAATCACGAACGATCTATAACCTTGTCGCCTTTGCAGGATAGTCGGTGCTCTTTCTTTCAGCGAGGCGGAGGTACCGCTACGAGAACATAATGCTCTTGCGCCGGGTTACATTCTGCCCCTTTGAGCAGGCGAGGGAAGAGTTCGTAGAAAAGAAGTGGCGTCTTTAGAAGCGGCTCTGCTGCATGCGCGCCGCTTCGCGCCTCAGTGACGTCCGAATTCGGATCACACGAGCGGGCGAAAGTGCGTGTGCGTGTCTGGCGATTCACGCGGCAGACGTGAAACAATTAAGAAATTGTTTCGGCCGTTAACCCCTGAGGTCGTGACGTGATTCATTGCCAGTGACGCCCCGTCCTCCGGCTCCTTCCGCAACTTCGGCTCTCAGTCTGGCTCGTCTAATGCGATTCTAATAGTACCGTGTCGCGGCAAATATACACGAGAGCGTACTCGCTGCCAGTCCGTCGTGACGCATCTCCCTTCCGTCTGCTCGAACGTTTCCTTCTACGTTCTAACGTTCGAACCTTGTAATAGTTGCACCGCGTGACACGCGCGCAGGAAAAGTCGTTGGCCGCTCTTCGTTAGAAATCTTCGCCGACCGGTATCTTCGCGTTAGGCCAATGGGGCTTAGGGATACCCCGTCAGTATCTTCCCTCGTTTGGTATCTCGTAACAGAGCGCGCGGCTTCGCGTAATTTTCAACGATGTGCTATAGGCGTCGGCGATTTTCCTTTCTACGCGGTTGACACTCGGGATGTGACACGTACTCCGAAATTTTAATGTGTCGTAAAACACTATTGCTGTTGTTCGCGTGCACGCTACCCTACCGATATCAATTTAATAATACACTGTGGTTTTCTGACAAATTTCCTCCGAAAACTACTCATCTTCCGATTTATCTTGTCTATCGTTACGCTTTCTGGCTACTTAAATTTTTCGTTAAAGGAAGGCTTGACAATACTTTTAACATTACCAGAAAATCTTGACTCTGCACGCAAGTTACTCCAATAAATAGCAATTCAATCTCTGATCCGATCGCTCTCGTCCGGCATCGTCACTTTCTAAGGAAATTTCTCAGCTGCTCGGAGAACGAGTTGGCCTGACGAGCGGAAAGGAGTCTAGAGCTTCCTCGCGCACGTACGTCAATGCGGAACCACGCGTGCGCGCGTGTTACCGGTGCAAGGTCGGAGGTCGAACCGCGTGTGACAGACTCCGAGCCACACACGCGTGTCTAGTTGGCGTTACATACAAGTACGCTCGTCGTCGGCAACGGCAGTGACATTCTTCCGAGTTGCGCTCGGTATTCAATTAGAAGCGTAATGCGCCTTCGTCCCACGTATGAATATGCATGCGGATCCGTGCATGCATGCATGCACGGCGAAGTACGTCGCGCGTCGCTCCCTCTCGTTCCGAAGCACGCGAGGAGGTGCGCGGATAATAAATTTACGCGCGCACGAAAGGTAGGTGGAAAGGCAGGACAGGCAGGAGAGGTAGGAGAGGTATGTCGCGGAAGAGGCGACGCGGCTTTCAGATATTCATCTGAGCTTCGACACCCGCGAAAGAGGAAGCCTTCCGCGACTGTTGACTTTCGGTTCTCTCGCTCGGGCGCTCCTACAGGCAGAAACGAGACGGGACGACGCAAAAGAGTCGGCATTGCTTATAATGCCCCGTACGTTCCCGTACCCGCGAGTTTTAGGCCATTAAGGTGAATTATCGCGGACGCAGAAAATTCGCTCCGCACGAAATCTACTACACACATTTTCTTTTCCGCCGCTCTCGCGAAACGTGTATCGTTCTATTGAGCGATCAAAATGACGATGCATCGACATCGAGCGGAGCGGTTATTATGGGGATCGCGTGTGAGATGATGCGCGTGCATACAATGTACACCCGAAGGGAGTTGCAGTTTGAAATATTGTCGGAAAGTAGTTGCGCGCGAATGCACCGTGCCGAGAGCTTTTTGGCACACTCCGTTCGAAATGAAGCGAAGCGGCACGAGCGCGGGAGTCGCATTTCTCCGGCCGTGCCCACGTCTCGTAGCGACCGTTCGGCGGATGCTTTAGGAGTCTCGTCGACAGGGCGACCGTTAATGTATTTATCGTCTACCGCGCACCGTTTGTTAATCGACTGTTCGCCCGCGACGGTTACAAGAAACTCGAGTAAATGTCAGCCGCCTGCGCCTCGCTCGCCGATTGGTCGGCCGCGAACGGGCTTTGGAACCGTCGGAACCTTTCGGTCGGGTTCAAAGCTCGTATCAGCCACACCGGCGCGATTTGCATAACAATTCGTCGTAGTGTCGTACGGCGCGTAATCGACGCTCCCAATTTTGTCCGACGTTATCTCGTGCCTCGTGCGACTTGCGCCGCTCTTGAAATCTGAGCCAGTCGTCTGAGATTGTTCGGCGGTCAAATGTGAAAAGGCTTTATCGTAGCGGACGATTTGCCGGATGCGCCTCTGCAGACGGACGTCGAGGCTCCTCGAAGCCTTACACCCGCCTGGGATCCTTCCGGCCTCTCATCTTCGTCGCACCACCCACGTGGCTGGACGTCGAGCCACCGATCCTTTTCATCCTAAACGAGCGATTCAAAGCCCGACGTAAGGTAAATCCCTCGGCATAGTCACGGCGCAGTCGTATATATTTCGCCTGTTCCACACGCTCGTACGGTCCTCAGCTCTGCCCGCTCTCCCTGCGCCGTGTGTGGTCCTTTTATATAATTTGTTCCCGGCCATCTCTCTGTCCCGTCGCAGCCAGACGCAGTCGTATTCACCGACGACCACGGCGATCCGGGCATTTTCTCGGTACCGCAAACGTCATTCCTCTGTGAAATCAGGACACGCTAATAACGTTTTTTTCCCATTTGACTGCGTTGCGAAAGAAAGAATGCGAAAGAAAGAATGCGAAAGAAAGAATGCTAACGATGTCGGCCGATGCATGGGGGTATCGGTGATTCGAGATTCACAATGGTTGCCGGTTCTCAGTGGTGATGCTGGTTATCTGGAATAATTATGGAAGGCAAGTACCGTGTAACAGAAGTTCAGAAAGTGGCCGACTATAGTGTCTGCGCAGTGAGCCTGACAGAACGCTGAATATGCAGGATGCTGAACCTCCCGCCTTCGGGTTTGGACGGAAAAAGGCGGCAATGGCGTATCGTTCATTCGAAATAGTGGTGGGATGGAGAATGCGGTGGTGTTTGAAGGGCCTTGCTTCTGGCGATTTGCCTAAAATGGTCTAACGAAGCGAGTAATTGGTCGAGTTCGACGGTAAGTCAATTTACGGACGTTCGGGCAAATCGCATAGAATTCTATCGAAGCGACCGGATCTTTCTATTCGATAGATACAATAGTCCATTAGCGACACTTTGTGGCTGCGTGATTCAATTCGTTTTATGAAGGCAAATTGCGAATTATTATTCACACGTAGAATTTTATGTCTGACACAATAATCGCACGACGTTTCCTGCAATGAAGTTTCTTGTCTTCCCACATTACTCGCGCGGGTCCTTTCATTGTACTTTCTATCGGAGGCGACGGCTCCTACCGAAGGAATCGGGCAAGTGAGAAATATACGATTCACCTTGTATCATTAACTCGGTAATACCTATCATACAGGAGAATAGTAATTAGAAATGAACGGTCACGGGTTAATGGGATAGACTATTGCCCTCGCATACTTCTCTGCCAACAGAAGACGATAGCTTTCTCTGGATCTTCATCGTGTGACTTTACGGACCAGGAAATATTTGTCGACGCTTCGTGAAAATACTTTTATCAACTCGGTTGAGTATCGGGCAACGGCACGACAAACGACTTTCACAAAATCCTGGAGAATCTGGTGTGCTTGAATTTCTTTCCGAGGTGTAATGATCACAGTGAATCGTGCGGTAGCGTTTCTGAGTACGCGTGCCACTTAAAGGATCATTAAAGGAAACATTAAGTGGATACTGTCATGAGGAGCGTGCAATTTTTCTTTCTCACGCAACCCGGGTAAGTGCGAGGCGCCATTTATTGTCATAAAGTCTACAATTACCGACTACTTTCTCAGAATAATCTTATGAATAATCATACACTTTAAGTATTTCATAATCTGCAAGTCATGACGTCAGCCCCAACTATTGTGCGCTATCGTAAAACTGTAATAATCATTCCGCGCTCGGCAATCAATTGCATCAAGTGATGAGTTGAAAAGAAAGCAACGAAAGTAACCGTTGAGCAGAGTCAGTGATTAATGGGATTGCGGAACATCGCGTGTTACTTCGGCAAATCAGAATCTCGATCGGAACATTTGACTGTCTGTCACTGTCAAGACAAGCGGAATAGGATAAATCGTTTACGATACACCGACGATTATAATATAAAATAGCGTGTACGTTACTTAAAGCAGGCCTGGTCCTCTGACCGCTAGTTATCGATGCACTTATCGACGGTATTTCACCGTTCGAGTACGAAAGAGTGTAAGCGAACGAACGAACGAACGAACGGGTGATCGGCTGGCTCACTTTAACGATCGCCTATATCCATCCGTCGTACCATTCAATTTTCCAAGAGGAAAAGAAGGGCGGGAGAGCGAGCAAGGAGTTCCCACGCGACCGTTCATGGCCCATGGGACCGACCGCGGCTTCTCACGTTCTTCCGAAGCTAAAGATCAAACGTCAATTTCCGTCTTTTGACACATCGGCGATAGACGTGCGAGATCGAAGCGGGCTGAGTTGCGGTCGTTTGCGACTAACGTTAACCCCCATGCAGACGATTGACGCACCTGCACCATCAGCGTAACCGGTAGACTCGTAAATGCGTCCACCGAACGCAATCGATTCGAACGGAATATTAAATGACTCTAAGTATGTATATATCCCACATGTCGTACAAACACCTTCTGGGAGGTTACTGCACATTGATAAATGGTACTTGAAACGAATGACTTACTAATGGTACCACAACAGTTATTATTGTGCTGTATTAATGTAGTAGAAGGAATAATTTTTTATCACACTCTGAGATAGTGAAAATTATAGAAAAAAAATTTCATATTTTCGACGTATTTTCAAAAATTCATAATAGTTCACAAGTTATAAAAAAATTAAACGGAAAATTCACCGAAAAATAAGCCGAAATTACGCGAAATTAGGCGAAAAATGTCAAATTTTTTGTTTTGTTTCGGACCGATACCGTTCGATCGAAGGTAATTTGCCCTGAAGATAGACCACTTGCCGCGCACTGAACTCTTCATAGTTTCCGAGATATGACGATTTTAAGAAAGTGCAAAAAAATTTTTTTCAAAATTGCTGGTCGCGATTAATTCCACGTGAAAGTGCGTGTATAGAGCTTTAAGAAAACCTATATTAGTTATAGGTTTCGATCGCTAGTTTAGACGGGACAGGGCCTTGAAGAAATCGCGAAAATCTTAAGTCTCAAATCGGTGACCCTTGCCATTTTTGCGAAAAAATGATGGGTCACCGATTTTACTGCCCTTTTAACATATCAAAGTGGGTCCAAAATGACTCGGAAAAATGTAAGGCGCACGCCGAAATTCGCAATAGTTCCGGAGTTATCGGCAAAAAAGTGTGGGAAAATCGTGAAAAACGAGCCTCAAAGTGGGGTCAAAAATTAAAACCCTATCCACCGACTTGTAATTGTGCCAAATGAAAAGAGTTACCAACGGAATTAGAAAAATCATAGCCGCGCTGAAAAATTCGGAATAGTTCACGAGTTATGAGTAAAAATAAACGGAAAATGGTGAAAAATAAGCTGAAAATGGGCTAAAAGAGGTAAAAAATGTCCATTTTTTTTTTCATTTTTTCGGAAGAACATGCTGCAGTGTCGAAACAATGTCCGTCATCAAACACAGGAAAATTTAACAGTTTGACGGACATGCATTTCACTGAGTGGTACCCAGCTAACGTATTATTCTTGCTAAATGGAAACCACGCGCATGTGACTGTGGACGGTAAAATGTTGATTTTTCAATACCCAACTATTACAATTTTTCGGATGTGATCGTTAGTCGTCGATTGATTTAACCATTTGGTAAACGCCGGTATATATTAGGTGTACAACTTTGCTTCCGCCGTTTTGCAATAGATGGCTGTAGCGGTAAGTGGTAGTCGAAATAAATAGATCGTAGATGTCATACAATAAGCTTAGGCATTTGTAAACATAACGCCATCGAAATATTAGTCGATTTGTGTCTGCATCATAAAGTCATTCTCGATTAAACATGTCAGCTTACGAGCCAAATTCTCGTCATTTGCGGGAGGTTTTAATTTTCTGCTTTAATATGAAGAAATCTGCGGCTGAGGCTCATCGAATGCTCTCAAATACCTATGGTGAGGCCGCTATTAGTGAAAGAACGTGCCGAGAGTGGTTTCAACGCTTCAAGAACGGTGATTTTTACGTCGAAGACCGGCAAGGCGGTGGAAGAGAGAAGGTTTTCGAAGATGCAGAATTGGAGGCATTACTTGATCAAGACTCGTGTCAAACGCAACAAGAATTGGCAGTATCATTGGGAGTGACGCAACAAGCCATTTCAAAACGCCTGAAAATCATGGGAATGATTCAGAAACAAGGAAATTGGGTGCCGTACGAGTTGAAGCCGAGAGATTTTGTTTGCTTACACATGCTTGCAAGGCAAAGACGGAAAGGATTTCTGCATCGCATTGTGACTGGGGACGAAAAATGGGTTCATTACGATAATCCCAAGCGCAGAAAATCATGGGGATATCCCGGCCATGCTTCCACGTCGACGGCCAAACCGAATATTCACGGTTCCAAGGTCATGCTCTGTATTTGGTGGGACCATCTCGGCGTAGTGCATTATGAGTTGTTAAAACCGACTGAAACAATCACAGGCGATCGTTATCGAACGCAATTAATGCGTTTGAGCCGAGCATTAAAAGACAAACGGCCGCAATACAACGAGAGACATGATAAAGTGATTTTACAGCACGACAATGCTCGACCCCATGTTGCGAAAGTGGTCAAGACATACTTGGAAACGTTGAAATGGGAAGTCCTACCCCACCCGCCGTATTCTCCAGACGTTGCTCCCTCGGACTATCACTTGTTTCGATCAATGGCACACGGCCTGGCTGACCAGCACTTCCGGTCTTATGAAGAAGTAAAAAATTGGATCGATTCGTGGATCGCTTCAAAAGATGACCAGTTTTTTCAACGCGGGATTCGTACGCTGCCCGAAAGATGGGAGAAAGTAGTGGCCAGCGATGGACAATACTTTGAATCATAAACGTATAACCAGTTTTTTACAATAAAGCCTCGAATTTCAGAAAAAAACGGCGGAAGCAAAGTTGTACACCTAATAGTATCGCATGTATGTAGACTATTCCTGAAAACGTGAAATCTGTGCTGGCGCATAACTGCTGAACAGCAACCTCGCGTTTATGTGACGGCGGCCGTCGAACTATTAAAATGCGCGTCTACTGTCGGTATGCAAAGTGGTGATATTTTACACGTTGAGTTGGCACTTATGAGCACCCCCCCCCCCCCCCCCGGCGTCGCTTTTATGTGTGCGGTGCTGGAACAATGAAAATGGCTCTTCTGAAATATTGTAATGGTTCATCGTGATGCATCGACGTCGGTGCCCTGTGTTCTCGCCCATGCCAACCGGAGGATTGCGTTCCCTTTTTGCGTGTCTCGCCACGCTGCTGCCAGTGCTGGTAGCAAACGACTAACGGAAATGTCAGCAGGGCGCGGACGTTCGCCGGAGTCTTGCCGTAATTGCCACGAATCATTGCTAAATGCTCGATCGACGCGATAGGCCGCAATTTATGCCGTCTTTGATCTGTGCCCTACCGCGTTTCTCGCGGAATCGGACGGTGACTTCAGGAGATTTGTACTAAACTTCGTCGTTTGTTATGCCGTGATTGTTTAATGAAGACGTTCGGGCTTTGTAATTCTCACAAGTGGCGTGCCGACGTTTAAAACTGTTTCGAAAGACCAGCCAAATGTGGGGAACCTGTGAAAGTGTCGACTAAGATTTCTATCTTCTCTAGTTTATTTGGCTGTTCGTTTAAGACTAATTGTTTAGTTTCAATTTTGACCCCTGTACTCCTCTGGTTTGCACTAATTCACAGATACCTGCGTAAAAAAACTAAATTCTATTCGGTTGATTCATCGGTCAACGGATCGTTACAGACGAATGTTCTTCAGCTTTCAAGAGTGTGAGATACAAATTACTCAGAACGGTATTGTCCCACGCTAGAGTGGAAATTAACACATGCGACAATCAATTAAATTTCGAGCTAAAAAATGGATCCTCGGACCGTCATGCGGAAGTGTCACCATTGTTAACGACGGAACTTGAAAGCGCCCACACCTGAGAAAGTTAACTTATTCGAGCAACCTGTCTTTTTATAATTGCTCAATACGCAGCGAGCAATTTTTCTGGCACGGGACGACGTATCGCTGTGCTGAATTTCGTCTCGCGCTCCCAGCCCTCATTGCACTGTATGTTACGTAACGAATGCAAGACGCAGACACGCGCAACGCCCTCATCGTCGCGCGAATTTCTTTCTGCGCGCCGAACGCCGCGAGAGATTCGAGCCATCTCGATTATGCAAAAACAATTATCTTCGCTCACGTATAAGGAGCGCAATTATTAAGCCAGTTAACCGGCAGACAACGTTGCGAAAGTCGCGTACAACTGCGTTGCGCCAGTATCCTCTCGGCATCGTTCCCATTTCTTTCCCGACTTTTCCACGGCCAAAAAAATATTCGAAAGGTAGAGCGTGCGCGCCGCGGAGAGCGGCATTTAAAAATGTTCAAGGTAAAGTTATGATAACGACAACGGTGTCGGGGCTCCGAGTGTCGCGTTGACGAGGAACTACTTGTTGGTGAAATGCGGCATGAAACGTTCCTTGAATTGTGCCTGTTTGTCGAATGCCGTTGTATAGTGTTGGTAGTCAGACGCGTTGAGCAAACGGAGATGTCCAGGAAGTCTTTAGTTGAATGTAAATTTATCGTCACGCTCCCGGGCATAAGCAAAGTTTGAAATAGCGGCCGAACATCTGTGTGTCCGCGACTTAATAATGCTGCGGAATGGCGGTCGTTCGCCTGACAGGCACGTAAAAACGCGGACGTCTATTCGTGAGACGCACTGCACTCATCGACGACACTGCGTCGCAGCTCGCGCGGCGAGTCGTAAAAGGGCAGATCGATTATCATCCGCTAATACCTTTATAAATCAATTGCACGACTTTGTCGTGACACGGTGGGAGAGTAATTATTCATTGCTGCATTCGTCGCGGTCTCTCATCTTACCTTCTTCGCAGGATTAACTGACGGTTTGCATTTAAATATGTGATTAACGTGCACGGAAGGTGTCCGCCAATTTCGCAGGACCGGTCTGCTGTAAAAAAGCTACAAACGCTACCGTCTTCAGCTACGACGACAGTTTGTCCCTTTAAACCGTTCGACAGTTCTAATTGGCTCCATCTATTTTGCCGATCTTCTTTCCATTTTCTTTCGCGTGTTGTTCGGAGTGACAGACTCGGAGCCTGCACTTACGTCGAGGGGCAGGCGTTTGAGCAGACGCCGTAAGCATTCCTCTCGCCGGTAAAAACTTGTCCGCTTTCCGATTTCCATTGCTTCTCTCTGTTGGGATGCTCGAGCGGCTGCGACTGAGTAATAAATAGGTCGTTGAACCCGTCCCGGGGCGTGGAAATCCGCTTTGCACAGGCGGCAATCCTCTTTCAGCGTTGTACGGATTTAATGAAAAAAAAAAAAAAAATTATTTCCGTAACACGTTAAAGACGCGCAATTGTCGCCTGAACGAGGAACATCTTGTCGGCTGTGAGCGCTGCTTAAGACGATGGCTGCCGCACTTGTGTACTCGGTACTTTGCTTTTCTCGGTCGAACCGATGAATAACGAAGTTCCTTTCATCGCCGTGACGAGCCGTTGAGAGATCGCCACCCTGAAGGACGCTTTTTGCCCGCGGTCCGCGGAGATGACATACGTAATAACAAATTGCACGCAACGGACGGGAAGAATTGCACTGAGGAGGGACAACACGAGTAGTGGTCCGGTCTGCCGTCCGCATCTACTGTCCACAGCCACTGTCCACTTCTACTGGCTGCCTCCGCTGACCGTTTCCACTAGTCGGCACGAAGCGGTGTGTAGATTGCTGAAAGTGATTTTCTCTTGCTGTCGCGGTTACGGTACCCCCCTATCTCGTCCACGATGCTCGTCTCGTTTATCCTCGTTAAATAAGAATACGGAGTTGTTTGTTTGAGAAAACACACGCGGCCGGAGAATGTACGTACTGCTTCTTCCGTTCTCTCGGTGGCGATTAAACGGCCTTTTCGGGTGAGTGCGCTCGATAAGAAATAATCAGAGGCAAGTAAAGGGGTTCGCGAAGAAACAGTCGAGGAGCCGGTCTTGTATTATGGAGATCAGTTCCCACGCCTCGCTACGCTTCGCGAAGGTTTCATTAGAAGCGGCAAAGACGCGTGGTGTCGAGGAAGGGTTGGATGTCTGTCAGATGTGCCGATGCTCGATTGCCCTGGAGTAGACGGACAATCAAGTCTAGAATCCGGGGCGCTCGGACAACTCGAGAGAGTTGCGGGCTTGCATAATAATCGTCGGACGCCTACAGACTCCTCTCGCGTAGTCGCAAGGCAAAGGCAAAGTTTGCACGCGATAGACAAACAAGTGTTCGTAATGACTGCATGGGAGGTACGGGAGAGTGCATGCGTCCACCTGGGGAACATACCCCGGGGTACTGTCAGGCTTTTGCAGAAGAGGATTCCCACTCGGCGGCATAGTACGGTGGGATCGTATGGTGGCATCGTTCGATGCCATCGGCCAGCGGACGTCTTCCGAACGACGACGTTAACTCGACTCAACCCTACCGGTACGTACAGTGCGTGCCATAAAGGGCGTAAGTGATGTACGCGCGAGTATCCCTCGTCCTGAGTCTGTTGAATTGATGTCGAGCTTGGGATACTTACTGGGTACGCTTACTTGCACTATTGGTGCTCAGAGTCACGTGCGAGTTACGCTCAACGCGTATATGGTTGCGGTGTGCGACGAATTAATGGTCGTTCATGTCTACGAGCTGAGGTACACGGCGTGTCCGGTACGTGGAAAGTCAGCGATAACTCCTATAGATTCAGATGGTATCTCGGATTATTCGAGAAAGACGATCATAGCGATTGACTCTTTCGGCACCAATTTTAACTATACTGTGCGACTTAACGGACGGACGGTCTCCGGAGGCATGATTCTGCGTCTTTCGTATCCCCAGAGATATACACAGTGCGCACCGTAAACGGCTAGATAATATGCGCTCCCGTACGTTTGTTCCTGTTAGAACTACGATGTGGCTTCGTGGGAAGCTTGAAATAATTTACCATTGCAATCAGTTACAAAGCAGGCTCGTGAACGGTGCTCGCGACGAAGAGTGTGTACGGCAGTGCCAGTGTTTGAGAAAATGAAATGGGGAATTAAAGTGAATAGCTAGGAAGCTCCGTTTTACGAGTGCGGCTTCTAACTCCGGCAAGTCACACCGTCGGGGAAAACATCTGCGTTTTGTGAAACGGCACTCAACGGCCGCAAAAATCACTCGATGTGCAGTTGCCCGAGAATGACTCTAATTCGGTTAACAACAGGCATCGTTAAGAACGCTCGCATCGTTACTCAGACGAGCCGGTAATCTGATCCAATCGTTCTGTCGAATAACCGCGTATCAATTGTTGTAAATTGACACGGAAGACCCGTCTGCCGCCGTTACTAATTACGTCGGGTATACTCGCAATCGCCCGCTACAACTATTATCATAATTACTATTCGGACGTGCATGCACCTGAAAGATACCGCAGACTGATATGCCGTCGGTATTTCTAATTCGCCGCCAGCTTATACAAGAGCCGATGGAGAAGTACTCTCAGCGAAAGATATTCATTGTTTAACGTCTACGTGCCAATTAAGCTATTTACATAGCTGAAGTTAATTGTCGCGGACACGATAGCATTGCTTCACTCCCGTTTTAACGAGACATCGCAATTTTACACAACTACAAACATCATTTCCGTCGATGAAAACGCGCAATTTTTATCATCGACTCGGTGTGACTCGACAACATTTTTCATTGAGGTTAAAGGTACGATGCCGTGAACTTGCAACTATTAAGAGGATGTGAGGGGCTTTGACAATCAGAAACAGGATGTGTCTGTCTAAGGGGAGACTTGCCCCATGCCTAAGCTAACAAAGAATGTCGATAATGACATGATTGGCAGTTAGCTAATTGATCGATGCACTTTATCGACGCACACTACATTTCACTGACCTGATCTTCATTTTACAGTCTGTCCACATGTCTCGCGGCAGTTCTGCTCGTTGTACCACTTTGAACGTTTTACGTTGTACCACTTTGAAATCTAACAGCACCGGTCCCTTAACTTCGTAGCACGCACACGCTAGACTCTGTGCGTAAGTTCGCGCTGCACCGGGATTCCAATTGTTTTGAGGAAGATGACAGTGGTGCTTTCGAAAGTAACGTTACTATGATTAATAGCCATTTTGCTTCCCTGTGAATCGCAGTGGACGCGAGGATAAGCGGGGGAAGAAGCAGGACCTCTCTCGAACTCCGTAAACTCCGTATAGCTCCTCTTAGTTCTGACCTCCTTGGCCTCGCCCTAAGACCGGATAACAATCGCGATAATTATACCGTGAGAACGATAATTACCTACCGGCACGACGCCGGAGATAGGCTACGTAATAACAAACGGCCGCCGTAATATTTTCATGAAATGTCACATCAGATAATGGCAGGTTGCGAGAGACTGAAAAGGACCCGCGGCTCATCCTGCCGCGCGCCAACACTGATCGGGGTAAAACGACGATGAACCGTTCGGTGCACTTGGTTAGAGATAAACGATCGCCTGGACCGCCTCTCGATCGAAGATCGAACCGATTCAGTCAGTGCAGGAGGACGATCTAATCTTTCTGCGATAACGATCTTGAAATCAAAAGTTCAAGGCGACGCGAGACCTTCGCCGAAGATAATGCTCGAGGACATTTCAATTTTCGACCTTTTCATTTTTCGCCCCAGCGACGGCAATTTTGTACCGAGGATTTTTTCGTCAGACTTGACGCTGACTCTCGGTCGCGAGGAGTCGTAAACAAATGCGCGATAGTATCGAAGACGCACCGACCACCGCGTCGCGAGCGGGTGAAGACGGTAGATCGCTTCATTATACGAGATCCTCTCAACTTCCTTGGTTTGACGTCGTCCCACCCATAGCGCTTCCCTTATACCGCCAGTGGAGCCCACTTAAATGCGCCAAGGACGCGCTCTTTAATCGTGCGCCCGACGTCTTCATTAAATCATCCCGGGCTAGTTTGTCGTCCGCCGGTAGGGCAATCAATGAAAAAGGAACATCGCAGTTCGAAGCGACGGGGACACCCGCTGCATGCCTCCGAGCGATCTAATAAGTGAGAAGCCGTTGGCGCAGAGCAACATTTTACTTATCTTCTTGTAGCGTATCGTATGACACAGCGCTCGAATAAATCTCAGATCCATCTTCCACGGGTGCAACTTTACTAATGGATTAATTCAGCGGTTTCTGCGATTTCCGAAAATGGTCTTCTGTATACGTGTTTTATTCTTACAAATGAAAGTAAATTACGATTTGCCTTTGTGCAGCTCAGTCTAACGTTATGTCGTGCTCGTACGCTGCACCAATTTCGATACAAGAAGTCCAATCGGATGCCGTAGACGCGAGTAAACAAGGATCGTTATCTCGATTATCCTCTAGATGGAGATCAGGCTTCGGAGACTATTTGTGAACAACCTTGCGTTCGTTGACACCCGAGACTCTTTAGACACATCTAAGTTGCGCAACGAGTCTCGTCTACGCCGTGAGACAGGTGTATGGAGCTCGTTACAACTATTACACGTTCCGTTACTAGACTTCATTCTCTGTCGGAGTGACATCTGAAACGAAGGCGGTGGAGTGTATTCGAGCGATTAAAAGAGTATCGTTTAGCCGACGAGATAATCGTTGGATGATACCGCACATTGACGTTTAAACGGCACTTCTCACTGGCGCCCACGCTTAAATCTTTACACAGTCTTTTGATGTTTCTGACCACATTGCCAGTTAAAAGCCTCTCCCTTTCTCTTGCTCTCTCGCTCTTTACAAGCATATCCGACACTTCGTATTGTTGTTAAGCAGGTGCCAGTCTCACGAGAATGACATCCTTGTCTTTGTGCCCATCGTCTGTAACATCTTGCATATTAGAGCTGTGGGAACCATCGAAAGAGAGCTTTCGTACGGAAAGATTCAGTAGTCGACAATTATTGGTCGCATTACACGTAACTTACAAAATAGTATGTAAGATAATGCTTGGGAAACACTCGTATGTTCCACGAAGATGAGAACCGTTTTCCTCGCGGAAACCTGTGAGCAATCAGGCCTTACATAGTTCGCGTAAATCAGGAGGGTGCGGATGAGGCGTTAAATTATCTAATTCCGCGAGCTGCGGCATTTATAATCGTAGACTATTACCCCGAGGGTATAATTTCCCTTGATCCGCGAAAAAAGAAATGTTGCGTTCCTCTCTCGAGACCTGCATTAATAAGTTGTGTGCAGAGCAAGAGTTGCACGGATTCCGTACCCTCGCAAGTTGAACGCTCAATGCATCTTAATGAGAAATTAACACTCTAACGTTGTTGCGGCATAACGTTTTAATGAGATTTCAAAGCTTTTCGCAGGAACGGCCGACTGAGGTCGTTTGTTAAAATTTTCGTAGAACTGGCCTTCCCGCGTCGTCGCAGGACGAGGAGAGGCCGAAACAAAACGCAGATACGCTCGGTTGCGCGTCTCCAAATAGGGTTTTGCATGCCGCAAATGGCCGTCTATTGTGAAATCGTCTGAAAAGCCAGAGCGTGGTTTCCATGGCGCGTCGTCGACTCTCCTGCTTCTCTTCTGTAGTCGTCTAGCGTAGGCCTCTCTGAGATGCGGCGTCGTCCCTGGACGGTAACGGCCTGCTTGGCGGCTTTGGCGGCTTGGCGGCGGGCCGCGCGTTTAAAAGCCGACCTAAGGTCTAATCTGCATTTTAAACGAGCCGTGCTTTTGCAGCCGGTCTCTCTCTTCTTCACTTCCGCGCAAGCCGAATCGACCTGTGCACACGCCTGTGTTCATAGCGCGTTACCGGTGTAGCCAGCAACAGACGGATCTTCTTATCTTCCGTGTACCCCGTTTTGTCCCCTTTCCGTCTCGTCATTATCGTGCTGCTTCGACCGATTCCTTCCGCCCTTCTGCGAAAACATCCGTTTTGCGGCTCGAGTGTTGACACAATTCAATCGTACGTACCGTGCGTGTCGCTAAACGTGGGCTCGAAAGATAAGAGACTGCATCGGACGGTGCATTTTACTAAATCTACGATCCAAGATTAGGCAGCATCGTGCTGGGTCGATCCCGCTTCCTTCGGATCTTCAGGCTAGCGTCTAACTTACTGTGCCACCGATGCGTTAACTTCTTAATTGCCTTGTCTCTGCTTATAATCGCCATTATTCTCTTATCATTCTCCTCTCTCTTCCTGTGTTCGTTTTAGGGGGCACCGACCCCCATATATGTATACGTTATACAACCCCTACACATACGAGCTGCAGGCCATTCTGCATTTATCAAAGTGCAATTATGTTCAATTTCCGCAAATTGGTAGGTATACAAGCTCCTCCGTTACGCCAGGAAAATATTGTACTTGACACACGTTGAGTAGTGCCAGGCAATTACAAGGTTCAACGTGTTCTCGTTAATCCTGCGAATTTCGAGCTGGATACAAGTAATCGCGCTGTACGCAGACGCACATAAATTGAAATCTCGCTACAAGCTGCCAGACAGATAGAGACAGTCTTGAACGTTCTCTGTATGCGTCGCTCTCTTCTTTTTGGGCCTTCGCACTCCTACCAGTGGAACCGTTATATCTTTTCGCCGGCGCGCACGCCGCAGACGCGCCACTGGCAGACTTATTTCCCTCCCTTGCATCGAGAGCGCTCTACCGAGCAAACAACGTCCGCGTCCGAGAAAAGTAACTATGTCATGCCGATTAATTTGATCGCGAAGCGTACACGGCCGCGATCGAGAGCACGCGTGCGTTTTTCACCGAAGCGCCGAACAAGCGTATGCGCGAATCGCTTTTCGCTCGCTTCCTCTCTGCGATCGAGATCATCCTGGCTGATCGGTGTCCGCCACGTACTTTCATCAGATCGGGCCTCCTCGGCCGTCACGCATTTCGATCCTACCTCTCGACTGCGTTACACGCGTACACGCGTAAAGGAACGTGCTCGTGACGCACGATTAATGAGCCTTCATCAATCGCGTACGTGGCCCTGCCAGTCGAACAGCATCCGGTACAAGCCACCCTCAGTTCCGAGCTTAATAACCGTCGGTTATCTACGCGGTTCTTCGTTCTTTTCGAGCGCGCCTTTAACGAAAAGTGACTCGTCTGACAGAATACGCATAACACTGCGGATGAAGAATCGCGCACGACGATTGACGCGTACATAGGCAACGGGTACAAAACGATGTGGGATCGAATGAAGGAGCGGGCTCAGATAAACTATAACAATCCATTTTTTAATCAATAAATTGCTAATAACTACTATCTTGTAACCAGTAAACTGTTACACACACGCACGCATATTTCATCATTTGTTTATCGAATCTCCTCCCATGAACCTTCGTAGGACACCGCGATTACTCGAGACCCCACATTAATGAGACTTCGTCAATGACGTGCACGCGCTGACACGCGGCATGCTTGTCACTCTGACAGCATCCGGTGCACACCACCCTCCTTTCCCATTTAATCGTTTATTACCGCGTTCTTTTCGCGGAATCGCAACATACACCTCGAAACGTGTGGTTTGCGCGCTCCCGCTTATCCTAAGAATGCTCGCGGGGCTATCATTATGCAGCGTCGTTTTTTACCCGCCACGCACTCGCGCGCAGGATATTAAATGTTCAGTTGGATGTATGCGGAGCGAATGACCGCGGCGCAGAAACGAGAACGACGTCATTGGTCTGTGACATAGGCGAAATGGGCGCTTTTATCGGATACCTTGCCGCAGAAAACTAAAAGGCATGGCATGCATTTTGCCCCCGTGTTGTATACCCGTACACGTATATGAGAGTACGTAATATCAAACCGTTTTTTCCTAATGATGCTAAACACCGCGGACGAGGATATCATTCCTTTTACGTGGGTGCTTTTCCATTCGCAACGACACTGCACTTTTGGCGTACAGGTGCGAAGGCGTAGACTGTCAGTTTATCGTCGTTTCGATTCCACCGTCGGCAGCTTGAACGGTACTTAAGACTCGAATTAAGCGGCAGTCGGAGACAAAGTCGCAGGCGTGCCCGCTCGCTTGTCAGGGTTCGTTCGTTAGGATTACGCGCGCCTTCACGAGCGGGCGCAGTTCATTTCCTTGAAACCGCAAAAACACGAGGTTAGTCGCGCGCCCCGAGGTGCGACGTAAATTGAAGGGCGAGAGCGCAGACGCTGTTACGTCGGTAAATCACGGCGCAGTGAAAGCCAGTTAGTTTCGGCGCGGTAGATACGTCTTTCCGCGAGAGCGTTTACCGCTAATGAGACAAGCCGTTGACAGACACCGGGCCCCGCATTTCTTATCGTGTACATCATAAATGTCGAGGCGCCGTCGTCCGACACGGCGTTTCTGTCCTCGTTGTCGCATTCGCGCAGATTGCTCGCCGACAATGCCTCGCCGCTCGATGAAATTTCACGATACTGCCGCAACCCTCCTCTCACTCCGTTCCTTCAGCGCGCCGTTGTCGTCGTCTTCGTTGTTGCGGCTCTGTCCAGGCTCACTTTTCTTTATCGCCCTGATACGGAGTGCTGTATCGAATCCACGTCGCTGTCGACGGACCTGCTACATTTTCAAGCTGTCGCTTGTTTCCCGCTGATACACGTTTCTCCGCTGACATTTCCACGTCCGCGGATTTCTCTTTAGCTTTCCTTTTCGGTGCCGTTCCTGCGCACCGCAGGATCGTCCCATTCTTTCGCTATTTTCATTCCAACAGTTTTCGCTTTGATTCAGTGTTCTTCCTCGGCGTTGTTAGCCGTCCTCGGCCTCTTTTCCGTGGCTCGTTCTTTGACTAACCGTCACTCTCGACGCGCCGAAGAATCTGGGCCAGTTCCTGCTGCGTTCCGTTCCTCCGCAAGGTGTTCGACGAACATGCGATGAGACGCTGCGAGACGCGACACGCGACACGTGGCACGAGACACGAGACACATACCCCCTACTGTGCATGACTTCTCTCATTAATGCAGGCGGGTATAAGGTACGCGAACTTCTTCGCTGATGCCTTTGCGCTTACGAAAATTGTGTACGTTCTTGTGTCAGCCGCGGATTGCCACATGAGCGCGGTTTGTCATTTTCTTCTGACAGTCTGCAGGCAAGGTATCTACAGTGTGGCTGTTAAAAGTGTTACTAGGAAATGTAACACGGGCGTCGAATCGTGCGTCGAGAATTTCCGGGAGTCCGCTGAAAAATTTTGCACAACGCAGGCGATACTTTCTCTCGTATGTCATACGGGGGGCATTATAGATCGCGCGCACTCTCTGGGTGACTAAAATCGGATACTGGTCCTGGAGACAGGATCTCACTTGCGACGATGAATATTGCGAACGATCGGTTGTATCATATAAGGCATTATAGATTGCGCGCTCTGTCTAAGATTTTCATATAGGGGACTTGGGGACGGGATCTCACTGGTGACGATGAATATTGCGAATGATCTAGTATGTCTTACGCAGAATTAGAGATTGCACGCACTCTCTGAGTAGCTAAAATCGGATACTGGTTCTGGGGACGGGATCTCTTAGTTGCGATGAATATTGCGAACGATCGACTTCGGTCTTGCCCTATCCAGGAGTTTGCTAATTAGCAACGCGTGGTATGTAGGCGAGGTGCGCGCCCGCTCGCTTTTATCCGCGTATTGCACCGACTAATTGCTTACGTGCCGTGCCCCGAGGCGTAAGAAACGCACACGAACTCGGAATGTACACGTACGATAGCATAGACGTGGGCGAGGTAGAATCTAGCCATGCTGCACCTTTACCGCGCGGTATCTCGACACCCTTACACCGTGTACTTGGGTACCTGGATGGCGGTGCACCTGCTCAGGTAACTGGCTCGTCAGCGCATTCCGACCTGGATGTCTCTTCGCACGCAAAGCACAATTTGGATCCGATTAAATTCCAGCCGCATTCCCGCGCTCGTCAGAGAGCGTGCCCTTTCTCCTTCTTTTTCCACCTTTCTCCTTTACCATTCTAAGAGCCGGTACGCAAAGACTCTGCGGGAACGGCCGACGCGCACGTTCTCTCAATTTTGGGTGTTTCCGCGGGAGTTGATTATTCGCGAATCAGTGTAATTAACGCGCCCTCTTTCGGGGAGCACCGGGTCGTAATCGTTTTATCTCGCCCTCTCTCGCCTGCCCGACGCTCGACGTTCCCTGACGCGGAATTTGTTTGAGGAAGTTTAATTAACCTCTTAACGAGTATTCTCGCGGCGGACGAAAAGTGTCAATTATAGTTTGTTTCGTGCGAGCACGGGCGACGTGTGGCGGCGCGTGGTATTTCTCGGTAGTGAAATTCTAGTTGCGCGCGAGACGAAGGATCGACGATAACAATTTTCCTTGTTACTGATTTCAGGGAAACGAATCTGTGGTTCCGAAGGGGTGGCCCTTGACACTAGGTGACTGCGGCCTCGTCTTGCAGCTAGGAGAGCTTGAGGCCTCCGCCCTACGTCTTGGGGAATGTTACCTCTGCATACGCAGCAGCAGCATCAGCGGCAGCGGCAAGAGTGCAGTTGCAGCGGGAAACAGCCCGGCCGGGGCTGTTGATAGCGTCGAGCGGAATATCGTCGAGCGGAATACCGTCGAGGTGAGTCACGCGCCGCTGTCTCTCTTTTCTCCCCCTCGCGAATTCCCGAGCTACGTGTCTCGGCGTCGTTGCCGCCGGTGACACCTCCGTTTAATAGTCACGGGCGTAACGACAAAGAGGCATGCGCGGAGCTTGGAGGCAAAGCTCGTTGCGGAGGAGAGCGCGCTCGCTCGCGACAATAAATTTCGATGTTGGCCAGTAAATTCCGTCTTTGACGCAGATAGCCGTAGTGTGGCGCGCGACGTCGATGAGGGCCCCGGGGATCCTCGGCTGGGACCGCGAGGAAGAGTTGATGGACTGGCGGGAGCTATCGCAGAAGGGCCAGGCGCCAACCTCGAGTGCGACAAGCGGCAGAACAAGTGGCAAGACAGGCGGTAGGGGCCTGGCTGGTCAGCACTCCGCGGGTGAGAAGGTAAGCCGACTGCGTCGGAGGTCGCGCGAGGAAGCGCGCGCGAAGAATCGCGAGCACAGCGCGGAATCGACGGAACGTCGACGAGAGGAGGTCAGGTCGATCGACAGGCTTGAACAGCGGCAGCCGGCTCAGTTGGACGAGCAGCAGCAGCAGCGGTTTGGGGATGGCGAGCGCAATTCCTCCTCCTCCGCGGTGATGAAGTCGAAGTCAGCGTCGAGCGTCGACACCTGGAAGGTGGATCTGGACGAGGAGCTGGCCAGGAACTGCGGGCGCACCAATTCGAAGAACTCTAGTCTTTCCGGCGACGAGGGTCGCGCCAAGGTAAAAAGGTGCGCGAAGGTGGTCTCGTCGTCGACGATGGAAAAGTGGAAGGAGACGACGAGGTGCGAGACGAGAAGCAAAATTCTCCTACCGGGCGACCTCAAGACAGCCTTGCGTCTGGAAGAGGCTGTCGTCGCGAGGCGGCAGCAGCAACAGCAGCAGGACATATTGTGTGACGAACAGAGAGACAGGGTAGCGGAGGACCGGTTGCAAACGCGACACCCTGATGAAGTGACGGACGACGAGTTGCCGAGCTTTATCTCGAATCTCCTCGTCACGGTGGAGAGGAAGATCGAGAGGGTTTCGTTGGACGACCTCACCTTCCCGTGTCCAGCGTGTAGGAACATCGACACGGATGATCCTTTGCTGGGCTGCAGGTGCGCCGGCGACGAGTGCAGCTGTGAGGGCGGTGAAGATAGTTGCGACTGTCCGTCATCTTCCGCGTCCTCGAGAAAAGAGGAGATGAGGACGTTCGAGGTGGCCGGCATCAAACACATCGACAGCGACGACGAGGAGGAAGTACGCATGGGATTCGGTGAGTATATCGATAACTGATATACGATTCTTCTTAGGGCAATTATAGTTTTCGTGCGCGTGAAGATAATGATTTCCGCTGAAGAGGCAAGCAGCCCCGATATGGCACATTCCTCGGGAATTCCGGCGCGTTATCCTCAGGTTTCTGAATTAATTCGCGCGTCGCTGCGGGGCATCGTTAACGAACGATGACTTTCGCACCGGACGAGGGCGTAATTGTAACGAACCGGTATGCAAATAGTCGGCGAGCTCGCTTGTGACTCGATCTTTCACCGTGGAAGCCCAAACGAGTCACTCTCGACGCGGGTTTAAGAGGTCTGAAATTTCGTGACTCGGCTGATCTCTTCCCGTGTCCTCCCACGCTCGTCTCGACTCGTCGAGATCCTTTGGCACAACCGCAGAACAGGTCCGTCGAGCTGGGGCGCTTTATTCGAAACGTCAGCGGGTCAGCGAAATAATGCGCCCCTCTTTACGTTCCTGTCACGAGCACAATGGCACTCCTCGGCGTGAAAGAATTTTCGCAACGTTTTGACGCTCCGCTTTTTAACGTCCCGCAGCTTTAGACGGCGCGAACATTCGCGATACTGTCGCCGGGCGAGTGCGCGTGTAGATCGCTGATAAATTGCAAATAAGGTGCGATCGAGAAGCGAAAGTATCATTAGTTCTGAAAGAGACATTCAGTTACGCGTAACGACGTATCTCTCGGCGTTGGACCGAGTCCGAGGAAAGTACTCTCGCATTGATAGCCGGCGATAGGAGGCGCGGGAGGAAGCGAGAGGGAAGGACTGCGCAGCGATTGCTGTAACGATTTTTTAGAAGACCGTCTTTTAAGAGCAGGATCGACCGACCGCAGATACCGCGGACCGTTGCTAACTATTACGAGCGACCCGAGCGACCACTGCGGCTTGGCAATTGGCCTGCGCGTTGTGCCGAAGGTTCCTTGACTTTTCTGTCTGGCAACTCTGTGTATCGACGGCGTTAGCGATCGCAAGCTTCGAGCGGGGCGAGCGACCTGTGACGAGAATGTCGACGGCGTTAGCTCTCCGAGACTGGACAGGTGCTAATGGAATACACACACACATAAAAGCGCTCCGTGCGATTGTGAAAGATTCGCTTACGCAACTGATTAGCGACTAGAATAATTCGTTTGATCGCTTGAGATAGTGCGCAACGAAGGTCGATAGATGCGGAAGAAAGAGGGGCCGACGTTTGGGAATGTGAGATCAAGTGTACGTTCATTGCGATGTCATGGCTCTGTAACCTGCATCGCGCGGTTCGCAAGCTTGTAAGAGCACGCGATCGGACATGACTTTGCGCCGGTTGTCGCGTTTCATTAGCACGCGGGTCTCATTGACGCCGGGCACACTCTCGGTAAGGCTTCACAGTCGGCTCATTCACACACGGGCCCGACGACGACCGCTGCCTACACGTTTTCGAGCGATTCGTCGTCCGAGAACATAACCCTCCGGCATAAACTCGCTGCCCACGCGCGGCAAAAAGCGAACTGCGAAATGAGTTATGCCAAGTTACCGGCGTGAAACGCGCGAGACGTTCGAATATTTCGTTCCGTTTTCCTCGCGGCGAGATCAAGAATGAGCGGACGGAGACTGCTCGCAGAGAATTTCAGCAATGCGCGCGTACTTTCAGAGAGTGTCTGGATGGGACGAGCGCCACGCTTGAAAAAGCTTCTTCGTAGACTTATGGCAGTCGGTGAATAGTTACTTTTGTCATGACTTACGGCATTTCTGCCTGCCCGCTCTTCTCTTCTTACCGGTGGTACCGGTCACTTCACCATCGTCTTCTGTCTTTTACACCGGTGAGCTGCATAAGACGCAAGTACGACATGGTCCTGTGAATCTCACCGCGAGATCAACGACCTTCCTTCAGTTACCCTCGAGCTGGCCTCTAACGAATGAAGTATGTCAAAAATGATCTCTCTGGTATACCGTCTTGTGGAAATTCCGACGACCGAAGTCCCTGTTTCCAGACGGCTTCTCGGCGGCGAAGAAAAATGCGCACAACGTCCTCGGTCGCCGAGGTCTAACCGGAGAAAATGATCAACCGCGAGTTTAACCGTCGGACGCAACCGCGACTTACATCTAGTGCGCGGCCAGAAAGAAAGAGCAGTATGAACGGCCTGCAGGTGCAGACATCAGCCTCGGAGACGCCGGCTTTCTTTGTTCCGCTTAATTCGGACCGACCTTTTTTCGCGACGTCTGCGACCGATCGTCGGCTTGAAAATTTCAAAGGGTACACGACGAACGATCCGTGCTATCTGGCTGGCGCCGTTATTATCGCAGGCCAATCGTCTTTTCGCATGGTTTGCTGAAGCGTGACGTTTGCCCAGAGCTTCTGGATATCGCTACTATGCACCTCCAGGTTCGATCGAATTAAAGTGTTTCGGTATACGAGCTGATCCGAAGCAGTGCGGGTTGATTGAACGTTTGCTTCGTGGGCTGGGTATACTTAGTAGCTCATTGATCGTCCCTACGGCGGCCCTCAATCATATCTACTTAAGCGAGAATCAAGCGGCTTCCACAATAGAGGCTGTTCACCTCTACAGTCCGCTTCAGCCGCAACCACGCTGGCTGCCATTAAAAAAACACGCCGGCAAACTTTTCCGTTTTAACCCGGACAGGCAACTGTACACCGAGGTTTCTGAAATACATTTACATCGCGTACTACTTTCAATCACCTTCCAAAGTTGTGCGGAATGTGCGTTGGCGTTGAAATTTCTGCGTACGCGGCGTTTCTTTTCTGCCATGCGATATCTGACCCTTCGGCTACGGTAGCTATTGATTTTTCATTTCTCTTCAATTCGATTACACGGAAGACAATTGGATTAATTCAGAGCTTTAATTCCCTTGTCTACGACAATTGAGTTAGATGAGCCTGTTTCTACATCGGTCGATCAAGACGCCGAACATGTCGTTACATTATGGCCTGGGAGTTTCGTTCATTGCTCTTTCTCGGCATATGGGATGATATAGCAGGCAATTTATGCACCCCATAAGTCTACATAATTAAAGGAATTCGCATATTAAACGAATTAGTTATTCGTGACGTCCTCCATGCACGACTTATATTTTTCAACAGGAAGAAGGGTGGCTGCCAGACATTATGTCGGCAAAGCCAAACTTCTCGTGGCGATAGTGGATTCGGCAAAAGCGCCTGACGGGTCTTTTAATTTGGCCGTGTATAAAATGGTCAGACCGATCTTCAACGAGCCGAATAAATGCGGCAAAATTACACGGGTCATTACGCCATGACTTTATTTACAAAGCGTGCGCCGCAGACTCGATCGAAATAATGAAGAACGAAACGGAAGGCCATTAGGCGCTTCCTCTTAGTAATGCACGGACCCCGTGCGGAATCAGATTACAATCAGATAGTCAGGTATATCGTCGCCTCTCACAAAAACTCAAAGGCAAAATAGATCTTATTTCAACCAGAAACGCATGTGGAAGTATCGGTAAAATTCTCTGTCGACATGCCGGTTATTGAAGATGTTTCACTTGTGCCACTTTGAAAAAGTCACATACGTACGTGATGTCAAATATACGTACGTTCGCGACGCCTTCGTGTCGCGGCTCTCGCCGCGAAAAATCGTTGGAAAGTGTCGGGAGGTCGTGTGCATGCGGAAACGTGTCGATGGAAACGTTTAAATTGCAAAGACCGCGTCGTAAAGCGAGAAGATCCAATCAACCTTCGGTTACGAGTCAATCGAAGTACGGACTTGTGACACCCTTCGCGGTATGCTAATAGATCGGTCGAAAGCGATGACGGTATCGGTAAAAGGAAACGACAGTTCCCATGACTCCCAGCCGATCGCACGAGCGAATTTCAACGGCAGCGTTCTCCTACGCAAATTTACGCGAGGAAGTTTTCTTTCGTTCCTCACGATCTACGAGCGTACATCAAAGAGTAACCCGACTGATCAAATGAAACACGCGATAGAAATGTAGCATCGAGGTAAGATAAATTAAATAAAGTTTATTCGATAAAAACTACGTATTAAAAAATCGCTACAAAAATAAAAATGTGACTAGTCTTTTGTCACACCTCTGAATTCACACACATATGCATATGACTGTTAATCTTAAAACGTGACTAAAAAAACACAATACCACAGAAATTGTTAAAATATTACTTTTCAACATATTGTTCTTCCGTATCAAGACACTTTTGCATTGGGTGGTGCCACCTCTCCATACCACACAAATTTTATACCTTGACTGCCGCACCGCTACAATACGAATGTCGGTAGCAGCCCGAGTACTCTTTGATGTACCCCCGTATTTCAGGATTAGAAGCGTTCCCTTGAATTTTGCTTTTCTGCCGCGTTTTCATTTTTTTATTGCGGAGGATCAACGATCAATCGCAGAAGGGAACCGGTTTCATGTTCGATGCATTAACGTGCATTAACCCAAATCCAAATGTATTCACCGGAGGCGGAGAGACTTCTCTCGACTCGATCGAACGAGATCTTCCGTTCGGTTGGGCCTTGGGCTAGTCTTGGCCCTGATTGACCCGTCAGAAGTAATACGTCGGTGATATTACCGGGAAGAAAAGAGTAGCGTAAAGTACGAGCGATTAGGGACAGACGCAGGAAACGAATATCGAAAGAGATGAGCGTTACACTTTCGCGCTTCTAAGCCATTCCACCCGCGAATTTTGTACCGTATCTCTCAATGTCCATTGGTAATTGCAGCGCGTCGGGATGAGCGCGATGAGGGCGATAATGATTCGTGGAAAGTGCGCGATCGATGCGTTGAAAGAATATGGCGGTGATAAATCGCGCTTTCGACTCATCAATCGCGTCGTTTCAATCCGCAGAGACACGATATCGGATGATCGAGAATATTGAATCCCCGTAATTGACACGATTATATCCGCGTAGACGGACAACTTTCGAGAAGGTGACTACGCGTACCGTGACAGATAAGTGCATTTCGCAGACGCCTTTAAATTCCATTTTCCGCCTACAAAAGCGGCATGGAGTGAAGATCTCTAACGCATTTGTGGAAGCGACCGATTTCACGGGATGGAGACCGTCAGGAAAATTTTAATCCCCGCTCTTCATTTTTGCTATGCAGGATGATGCCGAGAATGCGAGCATAATTTTAGGGATGCAGTACGTTAAAATACGAAAAAGGTTCATACGACATATGCCCGATTTTATCCTGTGTCCCATATGTATTTGCTATTCGACTCAGGTTATCGATCGCGCCGTTGCTATGCTTTCTGCTTATATATTTGCTATTCGATGCGTCTCCATTCTCACTTGGACAATCCTCGCATCTTTTAACATGCATATATCTCATCCAGTTTTTCCCTACGCAATCAGAACAAGCGAAATAAATTTCGCTCTTATAATTTTTCTTCAATTGGTCCCGACGGATACAATATCCTGCGAAGATCCACGGTCCTGAGGATATCCAGCAGTCGACGATCGAAAGATTGCGCAAATCCAACCATAACGTTCTCTGTCGCTTCTGCGTCAGAATGCCTGAAGCCGTTGCGTTTACGACAGCGTGTGTAACAGCATCCGATTGCGTATCAGCGACCTCGATCGTCTCTCCCCATGCGTCTCATCCTTCTCTCTCCCTTTCCCTCTCCCCCTCACCCATTCAGATCATTATGTCAATGATCCCACGGAGATTCGAGAGGAGGAAGCTGCCGCGCATCAGCGTGAAACTCATCCGCGCGCGTAGAGCGTAAACTTCCTGATTCGTAGCCGCTGGATCGTAGGATCGTTCGGTGAGCGAATGGAGAGCACGTGATGAACAGACGGCACAGACTCTAAGCTGTGTTCAGGCACTTTCGTAAATTCAACATGTCCCTGATGGGAAAGCGCCACTTACGCAATGCTCGCATTATAATAACGATTGTCGGGAACACGCGACTCTCGACGACGACGAAAGTCGAGGGAAGGAAGAAGTGGCGCATTAGCATAGATAGATCTCTGCGCGGTAGATTGACCATTTGCATGTTTCGTTCGGTGAGTTTCGTGAAAAAGAGACAACGTCGCTTGCGGTTCACTTGAAGTCCGGAAGCTGGCACCTTATCAAACTACTCGAGAGGCCAGAATGTCAGGTGTCGGGAGATAAATGCGAAGGATCTTTATAGACGAGGACGAGAGAGACGGAAGTCAGCTGTTTTTGTCGCGTGGTTCAGTCATCGAGTGATGAGCTGACTAGTGCCACATGCAAGTTTGCACGCTTATTTAGACGGGTCGCGTATAGATTACGAGGTTATGGCGCACTATCGCATTGCAGCCGGAATCGGCTGTTAGTCATGCGGAAGCTCGAAATTTGCATAAGCAACGTCATCCGATTCGCGTCAACGTTTGTTTCGCACCCATTACCGTAACGGTCACAGTCATTATTTTGAATTATTGGCGTGCACTGTTCGCAATTACTTAGATCGACGCGTATCGTGGTGCAACGAGCGCAAATTGATTCGACGAGCTAGCTAAATATCCGTTTAATTAAGTTAAGTGCTGGCGATTATCCGTGATGTCAGCCAGGAGTATCCTCGATGCTACCGATGCAGACTCTGCTTTCGGAGAATCTATGGCGAGCGGAGAAGAGAAAATAATTATGATAAGCGTTCAGACGTTACAATTTATTGCGTTGTTCAACGTAATCGCGAGGCGTTTTATTGTACCGCAGCTGTCGAAAGAAACGGAGATCGCTGGCAATGCAAGTTTCATGACTCCCGGTTCAACGATTAACATTATCGTCGCGATGCATACTTATCGTTAATATTCCGCTTCGTCTTCCACGACTCGACCCTGATATCGCGTAAGAAACAACGAAACCGAGAGTCACTTCACGAAGATTAATCGACGAACGCTTTATGAACGTTGGTAGTTATCACTGTACGTTCGTCCGTCAAATTCCTTGGAACAGTCGTCGATAAATCAACGATACCAAATTAAAACTAACAGCATTACGTGGCCGCTATCGATTCACAATTCGAACACAACTGTTTCCTCCGTTCGCTCAAGCCGCACAATCGCGAATAATATTCGCTCTCGCATTGAGGCTAAAATAAAATTGCATTAAGTCCGTCCGCGCACGAAGAGTTTGGACGTCAATTCGGAGATGTGAATAAGCGATTGAACATGATGCGCCTATTGGCAGCCCTATCCACGAGCCGCGCTCGAAAATTAGCTCAATCAGCAGGATATTTATCATTCGATCTTTCACCCGCCTTATCGATCCATCGGCGAAATCGCGTGTAGGAAAAAGAGGACAGAAGAACTTTCGCGGCTTCATCGCTACGTCTGGATGATCGACGAGTGTCTTGCAACCGGCGTCGATAAATCATCGATAATCGCGCTTTTTCCGACAACACATCGGTAGCCTTTGTTTTCGCACGCCGACAATGGCGTCGCTCTCAGGTTTCTGATGGCGTTAATACATTAGAACCCATTGTCCCGTGAGACGAACGCACCAGACGGTTCGGCGGTGCCGGCTAATTAACGCCCCCTTCTAATGAGTTTGAGTGTTGAAATTTGCATACGAACCATTCCCGCGCCTCGTTGACGCGTTCTCTTGCCACAATATCCGCGATGGTGGTCAAACGTGTGCAACAGCATGCGTGTGCGTTCGGTGTTGCTTATGGTACTTAAAGGAGATACTTGTTTTTATAATGTTCCGTGATTACAGTGTTTTCACTTAAGGTTGCGCGTTATTGGATTTACGCAGTATGTACGTCCAAGTAGTTCAGCCAGTCAACTGTCTCTCTAAGCCAATTGCGGATAAGTTATATTAACAATTAGTCACGCCTGCTGCCCCAGCGGGCAAGGAAAATTGACGAACGTAGACGACACAATGCATATCTTAACAGAGTGACTTTACTTATGCAATGTATCAAGTCGGAAAATGTCTTCTCGTTCGCTGTTGGTTCGTTTCGCGATCGTTTCTGCGTTATGAAAGAGAACTATTTCGTTGACGATTATTAACCGCGGCTACATTCCATTCAGTCGCGAATTGATTCCGTAACAAGCGGAGAAACCGCGATAAACCAAACTAGTCGGGAGTTAGTAGCAAGAATCCGCAATTAGCGTCTGAGATGGAATGTCTTATAATCGCTTCAAAGCGTCCGCAAGCAAATGGCCAATGCTAATCTACTAAACGGAGGCGTTACACACGGTGTCACGGACGAGAAATGAACCGGTACCAATCTTGCAATTGCCACGGCGAACGACAAGAACATTTTCGAAGCGATTCTCGCGTTATTAAAAAATCCACTTATCCGCAGCAGTACACGCATTACATGCACGGACTACGTGCGATATCGATTTGAGTAATTGCGGCACACTTCCGTGTACGTTTGTAGCTCCTGTGCCGCGAGTGTACCTCGCTGTTCCAGTCGACCAAAACGACAGACCGAGACACTCTCAGCCTCGCCCTATCTGATTTACAACAAACATACTCGCGCCTCACAAAACGCATCCGCTTCCGCTCAGAACGTTAAGGCGGCAGAAAGAATCGTTGACGTTCAACAAGACGCGAACTCTCGCGACGCTATAATCTCGTAGAGCTTTTGGCCCATTGGATCGCAGCAGCGGCAGCTGCGATAGAAAGTGGTCAAGTAGCGATGGGGGAACAGTACGGTGCATCGCGATGGAAACTGCTCAAGAGGATACTCCGGTGTGCGTATTTTGCCGTTCACATTCGTCTCGAGCGGAAGGTGACGAGGGTTAAAAGGTGGAATTAGAGGGGGCCTTTTGACCGGGGGGTCAAGCTAGAGTACCCTCACGGTTCGAAGCTCGTTTCTACATGCACGTGCGCACGCAGACTCTCCTCGCCGTTGTGCGGTCTGCGTTGCACGCACGTGCGTCCTCACTACCGGACTCCCGCAGCTTCCATCGTCGATCGCGATCGATGACTGCGAGAGCACCGATCCGCCGGTGAACTCGCGCCTCCGCGCCCGCAACATTAACACCTTGCTGTGCAACCGTGCATCCGTGCAATCGTGCATCCGTGCAACCGGGTAAACCGATGCGGGTAATTGTGCGGGCGTCCTCGTCGGATCCTCACTTAGACACAGCGCAACGTTTTAATCGAAGAGACGAGGGATATTGAGGTTGAGCTGATGTGAGAGATCTCTTGCGTGTGCGCTACTCGTATGTTATTAATGAAAGTCGGTCAAGGGTGATTAAAAAATCCAATAAATCCTTATAGCGGAATGCAGGAATTCGATAGGCTAATCAACCGGGGAACTCGGAGTGGAAGTTTGGTCAATGCCAGTTGCGAAGGAGTGCTTTCCCTGCCCCTGTGAACGAACCCCTCTGCTGTCGCGGCTTAATGTACGGGGGGCGGTCGAAAGGCGGGTTCGAAAGAAGGCATCGCGTGCGTGACGACTTCAGTCAATATGCTTGTGACGTGGACGTCGGCGCAGTCGGAGAAACGCTGATAAAAGTGCTGCGGCTACCTTGGCCGAGGCCTGATTGCGCGGGAGAAAACGCACGTCTCGTTGGCGCTGTCTCCACGTTTCACGCCGGGGCGAAAGAAAACGTACATATGAAAATGAGGAACGAATCGTATAAAATCAGGTTGCCACGGGGCCCCTGGAAAGGTCGCTCTCCCGATTCTCACGATCGCAGCAAATTATACGGGTAACGAAGCACGTGGCGATCATCCACGAACCATCGCGCTCTCGTGTATAATCCTGCTAAAAGCTCGAGAGATAGCGATCTTCGCCTCTCTTTCTCTTTCTCGCCGCGTTTTTTTTCTTCTTTCCCCCTGCCCAGAAATTGAACCACGATCGCTAGTTGCGCTGCAGACAGCGAGGGTGGAGCTTTTAATGCAAACTTGTTAGGGAGTGAAATTTAATCGGGCGCGATAAGGGTTCGAAAATTATTTGACGTGCCTCGGCGATGCATCGCCGTGAAATTTGTACAGCTGCTTTTTAACGTGCGTCCCATATGGTAAACGATCGAATTACGCGATTCTGCTGGTACTTGAATTCGAGTACGACGTGATGAAATCGCTGGCGATAGAAGGACAGAAGACGAAGCTTCGTCCGCGAATGATGGCAAGTAACAAGATCCTATGTTGTTTTTTGTTTCAGGCTCGAAAAAACGGATCGACGAAATTATTCCACCGAGAAGCATCCACGATATACCGGAGCACGTACTGACTTGCGGATTAGCGCTTCCTGGTGAGTCGAAACCAACGTATAATAAGAAGTCGAATGGTCATCACCGCATCATGCCTCATGTGCCGCAGCCTTCAAAAGAAATTTAGGCAGCTGCGCAAACGATCGTTCGACCCATTTCACTCGCTTTCAGAGTAATTCGTGTACCCATTAACTTGTACGTAAAGCCAATCATGCAGGCCAATTTCAGTTTCGACTCTAACGCGGCCTCTGCACGCACGACTCGAGAGAGTTCCTGGCAAATAATTAGCTTCTGGTCAGCTTAATGAAAATAGTACCGGTCACTTACGTACTGTAGCTGCAAGGGCGAACTTTTGAACGTGCCGCTCCGTTATTTCATGTTGCCTGTTACGAGTTGAAATGAAGCGACCGCCCGACGCAAGTACGCATGGCGAGCAAGATGTGCCAGTCTCGTCGTGCGCGACACTCTTGGCTTAGCGTGCTCTTGTGAAAGATAAGAGGAGGTGACCGCGGAGGAGTATGCGGAAGCTGGGACACACCCACCACCATGTGGAGCTCTTAAGCGCGGTTCACACGCCCCCGCATCCTTGCTTGCCTCTTTTTATCCTATTTACGCAGTTCGCGGTCCTCGCCATGAACTCCTTGACGGGCCGTTTCTCGCTGTTCCGATGCGCGCCGTTCTTTCCACTCACTCCTCCCTTCTGCCAGCATCCTACTTCTCCCGCGGTACTCGTCCCTTTCTCCAGCTTTCCTAGAGGCTCAGCTGGCCGGATCTACGGATATCTAACTGTAATCCCATAGTTGGCGAAGTTGCCGCTTTGTCATCGCTCGAGCCTACTCGGAAGGAGTTCCTTCGGCGAGGGGCAGGAGTCGCGGCACGGGATCGTATTTAGACTTGAACGGGTCGCGGCGAATTCAGCGGAAAAAGTGGAGTGACGAGCGACGCAATTTGATCGACGCGAGCAATAAGTGCTATCGCCGCCCTCCGCTCGTCCGCTACCAGTCAATTCCCAGAGGTCGTTTTGCGCATGTGTTCATTGATGCGGCAGTCGTATTTCCTGGAAAGATCTTTCTATGAGCCGTCCATTCAGCTCTTTATCTCCGCATCGGCAGACTGTTACAAGTCTTAGTTCCTTCGAAGACCGTGATATATGTATACCTGTTTCGCGAGCCGCAACGGTGTAGAAACGGGAAGAACAAGACGCAACAATGCAACGCGAGCAACAAGGTGGAAGAAAACGTGGACTTTAATTGCAACAAAGTGTGGGACCTGGAGGACCTTTTTGCGGTGCTCGGCCGAAGAGACATTTTTTCTACTCTTTTTGACGCTAACTTTCTGCTTACGTCGTCGCAAAAACGTAAGCTCACCGCACTACCGTATCCTGTGTCTTCGTCCATTTAAGTTGCCCCTTTCCTGCCAGGACGATCTTCGCGTATCTCTTGTTGGACTCCGTCGTGGGCGGTTCCTCTTTCTTCTGCCGCAATTCCAGTCTCCAGATGTTCCGTTCTCCGCTTCTTCTTTGCCTTCTCTTCGTTTCTCTCCGTCCCTTCGCTCGCCTAGCCGAATCCACGGATATCTAACTGTACTCCCCTAGTTGGCGGAGTCGCTGCTTTGCCGCAAATTAGTTAGCCTGGAAGAGTGCGTTCGTGGAGGAACAGGAAGCAAAACGTTTGAAGCACGCTATGCTTGTTGAGTCGCCAAGAATTTGCGAAGATAAGGCAGAGGCGGCTTACCGTGCATGTTCTTGCGTTTAATCGTTCCAAGATACACCTTCGGGCTATCTCCCCCGCTGAAAGAGATCGTTCAATGTACCGTTGAACTTCAATTTTGCCCTGACAATATCCGACACCGTGCGCAGATCGACGTTCGTTGATTATTCCTCTGCCTTTCTGGCCCTTCCACCAATTTCATTTTGGTCTGCCCGCACTCGCCGCTTCAGCACATTTGCAACAAAATGGAGCATGCCAGATTTTTTGCGCTCCGACTCGTGATGAGTTTCCCGAAGTAGTTACGGCCAATGCAGTTTCACCTCCTTCGCACTCTGCTCATTCTTATTTTCACGTCCAAGGCTGCTGTGCTTCTCGGCCTTTTTTGTACCTCGAACTGTTCCAAAGAGATCTCTCTTTCTCGCCGACTCCCCGACTCGCCGACTCCCGGACTCCTCGTCCTTCCACTCAGTCGATTTCTCTCCCTTTTCTCCGGCTCTCGGTCGGCGGTCAGACCCTCCGAGTACCTAACTGTAATCCCGTAGTTGGCAAGGCTGCCGCTTTGTCGCCGATTAGCTAGTTGAAACGACCGCCGCGACCGCTTGTACTAACAGGCGGGACGGCTGGGAACGAATGGAAGGGAAAGAGGAAAGACAAGGCTGTGCCGGTGTCGGCCGTGTTTGCGCACAGCAAAAAGGGCCAATGCGGACGTCGCAGCGGAAGAGTAGCGAGAGCCCGGCATTGCTTTTAAGCTCCAGCACTCTAGCCACTCGGCGAACTGCGTTCGTACGTCATCGTCGACAAACGGCAATATCGCTAATTAAAGGCTCGGGTGCCAAGATCACCGCACCGCCCAGAGATCATGCTTTTCACCGAGGCCTCAACTCTGTAATTGACGGTTCCTCGCAAATCACAGCCGCAGCTAAATCTCGTTCCAGCCAACTTCCACCCTTTGCGTTTGGGGGCAGCTGAGGTTCGTGCGTCGCGGAGAGCTGAGATTAAATAGGACCAACCGAGCGGGCACGTTAACGAGTTAATAGCAATGCTCGTACCGGCGACGGACCGCGGAGCATCGATTAGCGACGCGTACATAAATCATCGGGAGAAATCTGCTGCTCCCGGTGGATATGCGCCGCCTGATTATCAGCCAGTGGACCGCGGCACGGAGGACCGCGGCGTGTGGAGCAACGTGTAAAGCAACGTGTAGAGCAACGTGTAGTCCACGGACACGCGCAGCCTGAGGAAGACGAGAAACGAAGATTGCGAAACGACGACGAACTCCTCCGAGGCTGCGGAAAAATGGCGAGCCGCATAATGGCGTGACGAAACAGAAGGAAAGTCGTGAGGAGGCGAGAGAGGGCTGCCGCTAAATTGGCAGAGCGGACGACGAGGCCGTCACGACAGGCGGTATAAACAACGAGACGCAGCACAGTAAAAACCTTCTGATTTACGATTTATGCCGGCCGCGGGAGGGTGGAAGACGCGCGGGGTGCCGTTTGATCGCTCCTTTTTACCGCAACGTCGGCTTACCTGGCTTAATATACAGATCAAGCCCGGCCTCATCTACGTAGCAGCTCGTGCGCCGTCCGACGAGCCGCGTAACTTAGCCTAAGGAGCTGGCTCGTGAAAGCGGTCGAGTCTTTACGACCGCCCTGCCAGACGATAAAGTCGTTCGCTAGCGAGCCGTCCGACATGTCTGCTATAAGGCGCTTTGGAGCTGCTCTCGAAGATACAGGATTTCATCCACGTGGATCGGACGCGATGATGAGTCGACTTTGACGACTGCTGCGGCATGTGCAACCTTCCGATTAATAAAGTCGAGCGGAGGGACGGGAGCGAGCAGTTTACGTGGAAACCTGTGTGCGCGCCTGTTCTTTAGCGACACAGGATGGACTGCTGCGGTTAAGTCGGCAGTGAACGCGCGCCGGTTCGTACGTTCACACGAATCAATCGAACGAATCGAAGATTCGCTCGTAACTGTCCGGAGAAATTTACGGGATGTGGGGACGGCGATCGGTTGCTGCGAGCAGATCTTTTTGCGCTCGTCTGCGCGACTGTAAGATCGTCACCGCGGCGCTGAGCATCTGCATTAAGTCGCCCCGTAACTCTGAACTGTCGCCGGGAGGCAACCGCGGTTTCGAGACACGGAATGTATGTACATTGTTGCGACAAACGTCAAAGCCGTAGCGAGCAGTACCGACAGTACTCCCACATACGTGCGAGCACAGAGATTCGTCTCTGCACACGTGCACCGCTATGCGGGTAAGCACACGGCTACGTCCATTTATATGTATATGTACATATTGAGTACCATCATTTCCGGCACTTGGTGGCGATCGATAGATCGCGTCTGCGCTCTTAGCCCAACGCTACATCGGGGTACTCTCGCGGGGCTAATTACATGGGAGGATTTTATTATCGTGACACTAAGCGCTGCCCGCGATGAATCAATGGCCATTTATACCGTACAGTAACACGCCTTTCGTAGCTCTTAGCCGGCACGGGCTCCGTTGGCCTTTACGTGGGTGGAACGGACCTCACGGAGTAGTCCCACGTAGTCAGGGAAAAATTTGCCGTCCATGCGCACACACTCGATCGTGCCAACCGTACACGCTTCACCGTACAAGTTCGAACGGACACGCTGGAACGTACACGCGCGCGGCGCCGCGAGGATAATTTATCACGCGTTGAAAACGGCGAAAATTTACGTCCCTTCTTCCGCGCCGCCTTTCCACAAGCGGCCAGATACGGGCGAGTTATGATAATGGACGTATTTATGCAAAGGAGACTCTCGGGCGACGGGATCGTGTCCGACGTATAGTAGTGTAATTACTTCTTCGTAAGGTCCGCTATTATATAGTACACATATATAGTAGCATTTTCACGGGACGCACGATCCGGAAAAATGCCAGGCGCGTTACGATATCGGCTTGCATTACGCCAAAGATTACCCTACTCGCGATAATGTGTGAACATGGATGGGATCACACGGCCGGATTGATTCGATCGAGAAATCGTCGGGAGGGAGGCGTGTGCGGATTGAAAAGGTATCGGGTGCACGGTATGCAAACTGCCGCAAAAAGTGCAGACTGCGGTGAAGAAGTAGCCTCGCTCTCTACCCATTTCCCGAGAGCTCTTTACGACGCAGAGTTGTTCCGCACGCATACGTAACAGGGAGAGGTAAAAGTTTCGTTTCGTTAAGCGCTCGGGCGCAAAACACCGCGCGATAAACGTTTGTTTCTCCGGGTGCGCGTTGCCCTGGTGCAACTGCTCTGTGTTCGACGAGCACAGAGGCACGTATTGCCGTTTCTCAAATCTACTGCCTTTGCGCAATATACTTAATAACCTTCCTTAATAACCGGTAGAATCTACTCATCCTTGTTCGCCTTGTAATTAGAGGATTAGAAAATTGTTACCTCGAGTATATCGAAGCGTATTTAGTGTGAGATACGTGCTTCTGCGCGTGGAAAGAAAGAGCCCCACGTTCCGTTACATTCGACATGCGATAAACCATTGGCAGTTCTCCGTCGCGCTATTTTCCGCAGCTTGAACGATGCGCGCGTACGTTGGCGCAAGCATTGGCGTCTCGTTATTTCCGTCGTTCCGCAAAGAAGCTCATTGTACTCCTCGCTCTGCTGACACCCTACAGTTAGCTAACAGCCGTACAACGATATAGCTTACATAGCGATTAGTGTATCAGTCCTTCGAGGCAGCGCAGAACGAATGTACGAATTTTTAGTCGAAAAAATATTGAACGGTTCGCAGCAGAGTTAAACAATGGCGACGATCTTTGGAGGTGGCTCTCGTTTTCGGTACCAGCTCAGATTGCGATTCAACTACTTACGCGGGCAATTACGGGACGCGCACGGATGTATACATACAGGCTGAATTCAGGGTACGACCCAGATCTCAAGAAGCTGTCTGGCGTGCGGTAAGGTTTCGCCGAGGCCAATCGATAATTCCTTCCGTGGATGCGGGTGATCGATGCCTCGGTCGATTATCGCCGCCGCACCGACCGGCCGCAGCGCTTTATTAACCGCGGTACGGATTTTCTGTGGCATTAATGGCGCTATGCCAATCGGTGGAATCGACGATTTGTACGACGTTTCAACGTTACGACACGAGCGCCGAGACCAGCGGGAACAGCGGAATTGGCGAATGAGCGAGAAAGTAGTGTGGCGGCATACTCTCCTCTTGACGCCGTGCGATCGTTCGCATTGCAATCATTTGCATTGCTATCGTTTGCAGTACTGTCGTTGGCGCAACACTATCGTCCGCGGCGTTAGAACGTGCCGGCAATTGGTGGCTCGCTCGTTTATCAGCCGGCGCGAATTTTCGAGCACGCCGTACAATCGCACATACGGTGCGCTTTCAAAACTGCCGGTAGAGATAGACGTAAGAGAAGGTAAAAAATTGAAATCGTACTGCTGCTAGGCGAAACTCCGCTCGCTAATTGGGGTTCGTCGAATGAACATGGGAAAGCGTTGTTCTTTTTCGCGCTGCTTGATCGTGCCGGGTCGACGAAAAATATTCACGCTAGTGCCTGCTCCCACAGATCCGTACGTTGACGGCTGCGGAATGTAAGTGGCGTTAACGTCGTACTTTCTCAGCTTTGCGGCGAGTAGAGTGCGACGGCAGATAAGATGCGCTCTTAAACGACACCGAATGAGTCCCGAGCAACTTTTCGAGCTTCTCGATCGGGCAAGTTTATGGAAGTGTACTAAATACTTCGAAAGTAACTTCGATGTTAGCGGTAACGGGAGGAATGCAAATGATAGACCGCTTGGCCGTTGGAGACTAATACCGAAGAAGATGGGGAATGTTCGCGAACGCGTTTGACGGCAGTCATTCGATGCATTCGATCGTAAATAACGGAGAAAATCTTTGCACATCGAGGACGATTGCGAATCGATCAATAATCAATCGCGAAATCGATATTCCCACGCGGTCTTTTCCGCATTGGCAGAGTAGAAGCTTCCGGACCGAGGCTTCCGAGCCTGCACGGACGCGCCGCTTCCACATTCGTATCTTAGGAAGCAGCGTGCGGTGAACTTACATGTCATTAAGGTCCGGTTGTATCGCCTTCCGCGTAACTTATGCAGCGGATAATTTTAGCAGATCGGCTACAACCAGTTTTCGTGGGAAAGGCTTGTTCGGCTCGCTCATCACCCCCGACCGGCTCGTAACTTGACGAAAAGACGGCACCGGTCTCGACCGGTCTCTCGCCGGCGATCAGAAATAATAGGCAGGCAGCGGCGAAAAATATCAATCGCACCGCTATATCCGCGTAGATTACTTCGCGGCCATCCACCCACGCGGTCGTACGCGTACGACATACCAGACGCGCGCGATTTGCATCTGAAAATAAGGCCCGCTCTTGTCCGCGTACGATCTGACTCGCGTAGAAACAATCCACCGTGGCGGTGGAGTATCCCTGGCATCAAACGATACCCTATCGCATAACCGGAAGGTGGTCTTCGATCGGGCAGCTTCGATCGCTTCTGCAAACCTAAGTACGCCCACCCGCGGAAGACCCGTTATCGGTTGCTCTTATCACTCTGATCATCTCTGCTTGGCGGTTGTTCGCCAGTGACGCTGGTGATGGTGGTGGCGGTAATGGTGGTGGTAGTGGCGGCGGCGGCGGTGGCAAGGCTGTGGAAGCAATGTTGTACGTTCGGCGAAACCAGCGAATGCGGAGCGGCGATCTCGTTTCGTAGAAAAAGCCGATCACGAGAAAGAGCGCGCGTAGTAGTCAAGGAGGTGGGGGTGGAGCGGGTATATCTCCGTCTTACGACCGGTCTTACGAGGAGCACTGATAGTCTCTGGTATGGTAACGCGCGCGCACTCGGCCTCGCTTCGTTCTGAATACGCGGGTGATTAATAAACCTCGCGTATGCGGACGCAGAGGTGGTGGCCGATGGTGTGTTTCCACTCGTAAATAGTAATGGGCATCCGTTGGCGCGGGGGCGTGAGACTCACGACGGGGGCCCCACTAGTACTTCGACGGTACCAGCGCCGTCGACCTAGACGGTACACCACTTCCATGATACCTCGGCAGGCGAGTTGGCGCGCCGGGACGGAACAAGAGCGAGCCGTGTCTCGGACCCATAACGATACTCATTCTCGAATAAATCCCGCGCGAACAATTACAAAGACTCGCATGCGGGCGATAATATATCAGAAAGTAAACATGAAAACTGCACGGAGGCCTGGTAATGGAAGATAACGGTTACGCCAACGACAGAAACGAAGAGAAATGGAGTACTTAGCGCGGTAAGGTTTGCGCTGCATTAGCGCGATTCGACGAAAATGATGTCGAAGTAAAAGCGACGGACAAGAGCGAAGAGCGAAACGGAGAAAGGCATGAGTGCACGGTGGTCCGTCGCGTTCTGGGTACCGATACCGCAACCGCAACGCGGTTCTACCGTCGTTGCCTCCGTAGCTGGCATTGCCAGAGCAACCGCGTCTCGCGATCACGCGCCTACGCAAGCCTACACACGCTCTTTGCCCCCGTTCCACCCCGAACGTGATTATGGTTATCACGCGGACGATTGGATCAAGTGTATTAGCCACGCACGAAGGCTGCGCGTCCCGATCTCTGGACACACACGTACGCCACCGAGGCTGTGTACATCGGGACGATAGGCGACAGGGCGGTGGGAGAGGACTAGGCTGGATGCCGCACACTGTCATTCACGCTGAATTATGTCGAGTCTGAAACCGCAAAGTCGCCGGTGGAGTCTCCTTCTCGGATCGAACCTTATTTGCGTGCGATTCGCGGCGGTGGCATTCGCGGCGGTGGCATTCGCGGCACTGGCATTCGCGGCTGCGGTCTTCGTTGCGATGGCATTCGCGGTTGCGTTATTGGGTTATGGCTAACTGCGCGGATTATTCGATGCGTGCGTAGAAGAACCGTGGGGAGCTGTACTAGATGAGTATCGATTGAATTATCGGCCCGGCAGGTGCGAATTCTTTGCTCGCGCTGCAGCGCGATCGTTGCCGATCGGTTCAACTGATGCCAGGCTACATCGCGCTGCTGCGTATGAACGCCGGTATTGTTCTCGAAAGTTTTTCCCACGGGGCGCGCACCGCTCTCGAATTTTATATTAATTTCTACGATAAAGGATCGGCAACGAATTCGAGCCGCGGCTAATGGTCCGTTCGGTAGCGCAGTTCTAACGGATATCCATCTCGCCGCCTACTAATTGGCTCCACGATCTCTCTCCCATAGATTCTCAATAACGGCCACGATAGAAAGATAAAGCCGGGGCGTGGCTAACGTCATTTTAGCGTCGCAATATGCGTAGATCGAGCGGGCACGGGCAAGTTGCGAGGGGTTCGGGTCAAGGTTCGGCGTATACCTACGCCTATGCAGCCTCGACGAAGACGGGAAGAACACCTGGAACATATATCGCGTATGATCGACGAGCGGTATGCAGAAGTCGATAGCCTGTCGAAAGGTGAAAGATTCAAGGTTAATAGAGGTGAAACTTTTTCCCACATTACCGGGCGGGCGTTCGCCGTTGCGAGCGGACAACGTGTGTCGTTTGCCTTTGTACCGAGAGCGCGAGTACGAGGAAGTCGTTGCTGCGCGTACGTGCCGTTTTCACGATGCGTCACTGTCGCGCGCGAACACCCGACGCCTATTTAATTGCCGAGCTGCAAAGGTGATGAGACGAAAGACTCGCAACGTACTCTTCACGGACAGTGTTGCAAGCTGAGCGTGCGAAGAAGGCCCTGCGCAGCCGGGAAGCGGCGAGTGAAAAACTCACGACGTCAATCGCAAATCTTTCTGAGTGATTATCGTTGAGAGCTGAGACGCGAAAAGGAAGCGTTGCCCGATGCGCCGATGCGCGCGTGCGCACGTCTCGAGGAACATGGTCGCGCAACGTGGCGACTAATTAAGCGATTATGGTGTCTGGAACGAGCTAACGAGTGTTAATCCAGAGCCAAGTCGTGCTCATCGATGGAAGGAAGGTCAAGTGAGCTCACACTCGTGGCCGAGGACGATGATATTTTCCGTCCTAACGAGAGACCCTCGATCGCGATGTCGTCGGGAAGCGAGCGGCGAGAATCCAGATTTCTTTCAAAAGGCGAACGTGCCGATCGAGATAATTGGGTCTTGATTGCGCGGCAACGCAATAAACCTTAATAATTCACATCGATGATCCGGCGGCGACATTGTCCGTGCTATTCTCTCGGTGGCGCGTCATGTCGATCCGTCGAAGCGACTAATTAAGCGATTAGCGGTTTAGCTGAGCGCGAGAGCATTAATCCGGCACTAAGTCGTGGGCACGGATCTTACAAAGTCCAGCCTCGTTGTACGTGGCGCGGTAAACTCAGCTGCGATAATTCACCGGCTGTCGGTGAATTACACCTATTGCACAGCTTGACTCTCAATCTTCCGTGTTCTCTGTTCGTTTCTGCCGGTGTCCCTGTTTCTCCGCTTTGCCGCTTTCATTTTAATAGAAATCGATCTGCGCTCGACAGCTAGCTGGGCGAGATTAAGTAGGAGGTCGAGTCTAGAGGCGGCGCAGGGGGAGAGAAGGTGGGGGACGTGCGGGCATACGCGGTCGTGTAATTAGAAATCACGGATTTACGGTGCACCGCGCAATAAATCCAAAAAGTAACGGCTAATGGCACGCATATTGACGTATCCATCTGACTATCGTTCATCTTTCTCACGAGTTCCACGATGCACGCCCCGCACACGCTCGGCGTTCGCTCGCGGCTACTCGGACTCGCGACCAACTCCGACCCCATCTTCCACTTCCACTCCGTCCTCGCCTCGAACAACTGCAGAGCTTTCTTATTCTCAGGGAAGGAACCCTGTGACGTTCTTGCCCGTAAGTACGCTTGATTTACGTTAAAAGCCAACCTGGACCCGCTTAAGCCGTGTTCAATCTCGCCGTGTTCAATCTCGCCGAGACGCGGAACGGCAGAAGCGGAGGTGCGGGAACTGCAAAGATGATATACGATCGAAGATTCGTTGACTCGATGCTGGCGCACGCGGGAGACAGGCATTTCCATCTGAGTCTCGCAGGGGTTCTTGGCGGACGCCGAAAGATCGATCGGCGAGGTAACGAGTTTACGTTGAAAAGGAATAGAAATGGGAATGTCAAATTGACAATGGTGCCGGATGCCAACGCGCAATGTCGATCTCGTCAAACGTTTCGACGGGAGAACGAAGACGTTTAGCGATGGCGATACAGATGAACAGATGGAACGTCAAGATATCCCATGGACTCGAAGACGTCCTGCGGACATCATACGCGTTATGGGAAGGGACGTTGCCGTCTATACGCCGCAGCAGACCGGATCGACGTCTTCATCCCGAGGAGAACCACACGCGCGGTCCCAGTAATCGATCGGTTATGGTAATCCGAGCGCTGACTGGGATCGTTAAAAAAGCTCTGCGCCCACCATGCGGTTACACCATGGCCCGCCGCCCGCATCGTGGATCCGCACCATAGCCTTTGTGCGGATGCTCGTCGATAAGCTGCCGATGCGCGCTCTTCCATTAGCGCACTGAAAGCCGCTTGCCTGAGACATCTCTGTCACCACTTATTACATCGACAGGACCTAATTGGTCTCGTGAAAAGATCGGCTAAGAGTCATTGTCGATATATGCGGTTCGTCGTCGGCGGCGGCGACGTTCTTCTGGAGAAGTCAACGCGCTTACGTAATAACGGGCACGTGAGTGTGTATGAAAAAGCAGCAGCCTGTCGCCCCTGGACGCCCACGCAGCGACGAGAGCAGGAATTACGGTGTCACCGAACAATCGACACGTATAATCCGCGGTTCACGTCTCTTTTTCGAAGGATTCGCTAACGGACAATTTATCAGGCTTACAGTTTAATCCTACGGAGCTGAGCGTACGCACGTTTTACAAGATCAACGATTGTGACGGACGATTAACAAATTAATCGCCTGCGGGACGATGAAAAATGTGCACAGTTTAAGCGACTCATAGACGCGTAGGTATGCGCAAGTTCCGAGCGCAGCGCCTCGCGGCATCGGACATTACTATCGCGTTATCGTGCAATCGCTCAGATAACTTAACGTCAGGATGAATTATCATTAGCGCCCTAAGAAAGATGCTTCGGGAAAGGTTTGAGGTGTTACGCGGATATTTACGACCACCAACGGTGCGTTAAGTATAATGATACGTGTCACGAGTGCGCGGTATCGTCGTTATCGTTACATCTCTGCTACGAACACGGCGCATCGATTAACAGAATCTAACTGATTTTCGATCGTGCGCGAACGTCTGCCTTTTCTTACGATTCACGCAGAGAGAAGCTGACACGAGCGATAACTCACTCCTCGTCGTTATAAGCGGTGCGCATTTTACATCGGCCCAGCACAGAGGTTCAATTAAAGAAGTGAGTGATGAAATGGGCGGCGATACCGGCGTCAAGCAGATTCTTATTGTTACTTGTCAGATATGTCGGAGAGAATATTTCTGACTAATTATTTTCATCTTGTGTTTCAGGATACGTGGATACGGAGGGAAGGCCCGTCCTCCTATTTGACGATAGCGGATGCAATAGGGATAATGTATCCGCGAGGAACATCTCACCCTTTCTACTCTACCTCGCTCGCTTACCTAGGTACTCGTTTCGTTTGACAATTCTTCCCGGGGTGAGATATCTAATTGACGAGGCTTTTGGGACGGAACTAGTACACGCTTTCTACCGAACATGCTCGATGCGAACGAGTATCTGTAACAATTATCATTTTTCGTCGCCGCTATGACGTCTCTGTCACGCCCACTATAATCGCGGATGAGGAGCAAAGTCGTAGCTTATCGTTTTCCTGTCGGCGCACAGTCACTTACAAATTGTCTAACAAAGCTTCTACAGTTGAAAGCCATTCAATTAGTGCGCCCGTACCAGCATCTAAGAGTACTTAAATACTGGCGGACGTAAACGCGGTAAATGATCGTCATGCGATATATTGCCTCTGAGCAAAAAAAAAAAGGAAAGTTTGAATCGTTGCACTCCCCGGGGAAATTACGCGTTGCGCCTACATAACAATTATGGCAATAAGTACAACGGGTGTAGCAAGACATACGGCCGACGTCGGCAAGCTCAACGAAGTGAGTAAACGAAATACATGATTTCAGGCAAGCGCATCGATATCGTCGCTCTTCTGACTGGACGCGAGTTATTACATCCGTTAAGCGTCCATTCGACAATTTATGAATACCGACCGTCATTTAAATTCTAATGACCCTTGTGTTCGACCAAACGACCTCTATAGCCACGCGAAATATGATCGTAAAGCGTGTGAACCCGTTGCCTAAGTGTCGACAATCAGAGCAAATCGTCTGCGCTACTGATCAATAAGCAGTAGTCATCTTTTCAATATCTCGCTGAATCATGCAGTGAAGCTTTCGCACTCACACAAGCACGTCGTTCCGCCCACAAGTTGGAAGCCGCAGGTGTGCTACGCTAGAACTTGTGCAATCCGACACTTCGGACGACACTAAACCCGCGACATGCGCAATTGAAATTCCTTTCTGGACCCTCGAATCGGCTGAAGCGTTTGAGAGTACAAACGACTGCCATAAACCTCATGAAATTGTCAGGTTCGATCGGTCGTTTTTTCTACAGCGAAGTCGTTTGAATAACGATCGGTGCAACGAGGTCGGAGTGCGGATCAGTCAGCGTGCTGAACTACGCCGGAGTCTCGACTCAGGGACAGTTTCGAGACTTCGATGGACCCTCCAAAGTCAAAAGGCGATCGTAAAGTTGCGAAGCGTCAACTCGCGCGTATCGGGACGGTCGCGTATGGTTGTCGTGTTCTCTTGCGTCTCCGTCATCGGTCTTCGTCATCGGTCTTCGTCATCGCGCCAACTCGAACGCTCGCTCAACCGCATTCGCATACTCTCCAGCTCATAAAACATATCACGTGCGATAGCCGCGACGGCAGCCTATTGCGGTATCGTTCATCGCGTGGCTTTATGGTTCCCCGTGCAACGATGCCACGGTCCCATGCCTCCTTCTCTTTTTCCTACTCTTGACGGAGTGAATGAGCGAGAGAAGCAGGGAATGAAACGCGTTGTTTCGCTTGGGGCGACTTCGAGGAACGCCGATCTATCTTTCGGCATCTTTGGCGCGAAGCCGTTTCCGCGTCGACGACTCTTCGACGCTGAAGATCGCGGAGTGTAAAAATTCGGCGGGAAAATGTTACGAGATCCCATCGGAACTCTACCTTCCATGCCTCCATTTCCCGCGCCCGGTTAATCTGACTGACACCCTTTCTGGCTAACCGGATAAATGGATTTCGAGTCACGACGCGTATTTTTCTAGTGACCGTTTGCGGGCGGATCTGTGCGAAATTGAACGGTCTGTCCGAACGCATCGTGGATATGAATATATATTATAGAAACGTTCTTATGTTCTTTATCTGCAGCTTCAGAACCAAGGAATTCGTTATTTTTCCATGTATTTTAGTTCATATGTCCGAAAGTCTTTCGAATTTCTAAGGGCGGATTGCATTTTTCCAAGCCTATTTTCGCCCTGTTCAAATTCCAAATGGCACAGTTGATTGAAAAACATTCCTTTTTTTACTGCATTTTGGAGATCGTTTTTCACGATTTTTCCATACATTTTTGGCTATATCCCCGGAACTATTGCGAATTTCGGGGTGCGCCTTGCATTTTTCCGAGTCATTTTTAACCCCCTTTGATATACTAAAAGGGCAATTAAATCGGTGACCCATCATTTTTTGGCAAAAATGGCAAGGGGTATACCTTAAGATTTTCTCGATTTTTTCAAGGCTCTATCACGACTAAACTAGTGATCGAAACCTACAAGTAATACAGGTTTTTTTAAAGCTCTTTGGACACACTTTCACGTGGGACTATTCGCGATAGTCAATTTTGAAAAAAATTTTTTTGCACTTTCTTAAAATCGTCATATCTCGGAAACTGTGAAGAGTTCAGCGGGCGGAAAGTGGTCTATCTTCAGGGCAAATTACCCTCTATAGACTGGTATCGGTCCGAAACAAAAAAAAAATTTGAAATTTTTCGCCTATTTTCGACAATTTTACTTTAGAATTTCACGATTTCTTTATGCTACGCGTAAACAAATGGTCTAAGACCATAAGGGTTCATGTTTTTTAATTATGATCATGACAGCATGCTTTGGTGGCGAAAGCACGCCTTGTGGAAACGACATCAAACAGAGGTGCAAGGTACAAATTAGAATGTACAATGTTTCATCGGTCACGTATCGTTTGTCAAGTCTCACACGAGCAGTCGTCGACAGCATGTCAGATCTCTATGCACTATTGTGAGAGACATACGACCAGCAGCGTACATAATTAAAACAGGATGTAATTATCTCTTGACGGAGAGGAAGTTTAATTGCACCGTTAAAGGGGCACGAACCAGATGGTTCAACTTGTCAAACTGCCGCAAAAGAAATTTTACGATATCCTTCCGTCGCACAAACAACGTTCATATATTTTGATCAAAACACTATATGCGTAGTCGCGCACGGTTCCTACGAACGTTGACGAGCACGGTCCAGAGGAATCCACCAACGAAAGCCGTCAGCGCCGTAATGATTCTCTGTGCGAAAGACGATCGCCATAAATGAGTATGCCGCTTAGATCGAGTCGCACGGCGGCATTCATTAGCATTTTTTTCCGGCGACCTTCGCGGGAAAGTGTCAATGACATAGCGGCAAGGCCGGCTTATCGGAGTGAGATTATTCGCGGATCGTACTGGCCGAGCGATGCGAATTATTTATTTAGCCGTGCGCACGTAACAAAACGCCTCGGCCGACTTCTGGGAACCGCCGCGACGTGAAACTTCTGCCCGCGGAATTTTCACACACCGCGAGCCGACCTCTCGCTGCCCGTCGCGCATTTTCTTCTTTCTTCTCCTCCGTTAAATTCACCTTCACCCGACGATATCCGCGGTTCGCCGAAGAACGAGAGGCCGATTCGCACTGGCTGGCAAGTCAGTCCCGACGTCAAGTTGTGAGAATTTCCGTAGGTTTGATCGCGCGGCAAGATCTTCGTGTCTAATTGCCGCCTGTCGACGCTCGCTCTCCCAAGGTCGATGATTTTCATTTCCACCCAGCGGCTTCCTGGAGTCCGTCGCGGAGAAAGGAAAAAATGGATTTCGTGGCCGGCGATAGAAGAAGTCGACGCGGGGAAAGTGTGCAGCGCTGCCGCTCGTTATCGTGCGTGAAAGATATTCATGCATCGCATAGTTACGAGCGCGGTGCGGCCTATATAGGTTAAGGAGAGGAGATAAGATGGCGGTAAAAAGGAAAAAAATTGGCACTTGGGCAAACGCAATGTCGCCGGGCAATAATAGCCTTCGCTCCGCATTAGAAGCTGTCTTCGGGAAGAAGGTCCGCCGCACACGCCTCGCCATTAACATAACTTCTCGCTCGCGAAAGCTCCTTTAAGCCGTGGCGTATCCGCGCACAATGTATGCTAGGCAGCATCCCTCCTAATTGACCGGCCCGATCACGGCGCAATAATTAATAGGTAACTATGGGGCTGGGACGGTAAACTTCATATCCTTCGAGCAGCTGGCACCTCGCCGTCTATATCGTCTATATCCTCTATATTCTCTATATCGCGTATATCGCGTATATCGTCTCTATCGTGTATATCGTGTATCACGTGTATCACGTGTATCACGTGAGACACGGAGTCACGACTTAGATCGTAAGGATGATATGATCGCGGGTGATCTCTCGGTGATCCAGTTGTGCACCTGACCGCATTTCTGCATGAGTTATGGACATGCATCAATCCTTTTATCCTGCCCCCACCGCATCATTCGCCCGTTTCACCGCCCTTCTCTCCGCGAGCCACCCTCGTTTCCGTGTGATAGTAACGGTAACGGCTTTGGCGAAACGTCCCTCCTCGCTATCTCGCTTTTCCCTCCGGGACGCTAAAGATCTCGAGCTGCAGTTTGCCGACCCACTTCCGAGATCTTATCGGCTGCTGAGGCGGTCACTTTTTTATGCCTTCATTTTTTATGCCTCACCTTCAATCGCCCCCGCCAAAATGAAACGGAGCGGCTTCCCTGGCGATTCGCATCCCACCGATGCACTCTTCGTCTAATCACGCTAATTAACCCTTTGTGTGCGACGGACGCATATATGCCCAATAAAAGTTATCGGCATAGTTTAATTCGGGTAAAGTGAACAATTGAAATTATTAGTTACATGGGCCTTGTGTAACCAAACAACAGAGTTCGCACTAGCGGAAATGTATTCTGTCCCGGGAGAGTGCTTCGGTCGCGAGTTCTTAGCACCAAAGGGTTAATGGCAACACGCCCGACAGACTTAAGATTCGCGTCTCGTCGATGATGCAACCACCTCCCGACGCTATTCGGTAGGAATGGAGTTTCTTTTCTCTTTCATGCGGGTACTTCTTTCATGTCCATGGCTTTTGTGCGGTGGCTGAGTGTTAACAGACTGACATGCCATGTAGGCACTTGGTTGCAGTGTTTCCTGTCAGATCATTTTTGTCGCAATACATCCTCGGCAAGGTGAACGATTAACGCGGCCTATTAAAGCGGCGTGTAACGCTAATATATCACCGGTCTTTACGCGCTCGTTAGACCACTATTAGCGCTATTAGAACATTATTAAGAATATAGGTCTTCCCGTTTTTAGTGTCGGTTCGCACGACTCACCGTCCCGTAAAGGCGCTCCACTTACACCGCGTCGACTTTTCAACTTTCTACGCGCACCGGACGAGATACCTTTATGGTTTCGAAATTCAACAATTTAAGGTATTAATCCGCGCGCACCTGTCGCGTAAAACCCTCCACGTCCGAGGCATTGACGAAAACTCGTGACCCACATCCGCTCCAAAGGAGTCGGTTTTATTAGACAGACGGAGCGTCTAATTACACTGCTTCCATAGGAAGCGAAGGTTGATCATCGCAACGTCCCACTTGAACGTTATCACGTCTGGCTACTCCGAATCTGAAACGGTCCAAAACGATCATTATCGACTTCCATCGGCGTCAATTGCGGGCAACGCTCGCTCGTGACACGCGGCCTTTGTTCGACAACCTTTGCCCACCCAGGACGTGGCCGTGGTTTTAGACTCCCCGAGCAAAGCAGCGACAGACATCGAGAGAACCGCACCAGCGGTACACACGATCAGCTGTCGCGATACTGAATGCACACACTTCCACGTTCCTCTGGTTTTACAATGATGCTAATGCATGGACTTCCAAGAGTGTGGCTTGTGCCGTGGCGATGCTGGTGGTTTTGCGAGGCGGTAGTTACGACGAAACTGTTAAAAATACTTTGGGGAATGGTATGCGTCGATCGAAGAGATGTTCAGCACGTGTGAGGAACCTAAGTTTTTCTTTCGGTTTTTGGATTTCGATTGTTGTTTCAATAGCTCCCGCTTCTATCGAAAGCTCGGTGAGCGTCTGTATTTTTGTGGACTTGTGTCGGACAATACCTGCGGACGTGATTACCGCGATTTGCAAAAGAATCGGACCGTATATCTAAATGCGAACAATAAGCCTTACGTTGTTGGCTTACGGATTGTAAACCATGGGCCGTTCATCAATTTTTCGATCGCCGAACGCGCAAGGAAGCGCAGGACCAAGTACCGAACTGCACGGGTGCAAGTAGTGGAAAGGAACATTGACGATGCCGCGCCGACGCAGTTCGCTTGTTGCGGGGTCGAGAGAAAATTGTACGTTCGATGGGAAAAGCTCACTCACGACTGTGTCCCGAACGACGGGAAACATTAGCGGCAATCTTAAGCGGCATCTCCGCTCGCGACAAAATCTAGGCGGCACCTTTTCATTAGGGCCGACCCGCGTGGCGTATAATTTAAGGAACGCGTTCTAACGGCGACGATCGATGCGTCGACACGGACAGTTTGCCCTCTTATCGATCTGTTTCGGCCCGTTACGAACGAATTGCGTCGTAAAGTGACGAGCGCGACGCGTGACGTCCCGCAAGACTATATTTATTGTACGCCGAACGCGTAACATCGCGTCTTGATGAACCTAACGCGGAGTAAAATTGACGTGGGTGTCACGGTTACTCATCCTCTTCTCGACTGTCGTTGTCTCCTCCTCTCTCATTCCGTTCTCGCGTCGTGTCTTCTCGGTCAACGTTAACTCCGGGGAAATCAAAGTGATTTACTTATCGGCATATCGATCGCGCGGGTGTCGGAAAATCGGTATATCTAACTGTTCTGCGCCATTGAATTGCGGCTAGCGTATCATTATAGTACATACAGAGGGATGTACCGAAACGTTTCAATGATAAACATCCGACTAGGAAATCGAGGATCCTACAAATTTATCATCCAAGCTCAGGGGAAACCAGCCATAAATTCGAGCGACTACACCGTGGAGCGTTGATGATACCTTCCTATCGATTATATTGATTATTGATTGCACCTTTCCGACGAACGCCTTCGGTGTCTTTTCTTTTGCTCTACGGTCAATATAACGTTAACAAAGATCGGCGAGGTTCATGTTGGCACGATACTGACCGATTGCCGTTTCCAATGAAAGGAGTCCACAAACTGGACTCGCTTCGGTGCCAGTCCGTGCCGTTGAGCTAGACTTACGTGTCGATTTGCAAAAGTGTCGCTGCAACGAATGACTCGCTTCACTTATATCCGCGGCTGGAAGGAGAAATCGTACTGACACGCGGATACACGTGGGAGATCTTGTCAGCCATCGGACTACTGTATCACGCTGACTCACATATGCACGGAATTTCCTCGATAGTTTATCTCCGGCAATTCTGCGGTCAGAGCAAATATTTAGTTAGACAGCAGGTCGCTTATAAATGGAGTCTGCTGTGGTAGCGCTCGATCCCGTTAACGCTTCTTCTATAAGCCACTCGAGTAAAAGTAACATCTACATGCAAGTTTATTTAGTCTCAAACTAATTCTGACCGGAAGAAATATTAATGCTTTTGATCAATTATGGCCGCTGAAGCAGAGTCACGCGAACCGATTTTATTACTATTGATTAACGCACATCTAATTCTATGAATGAACATCTAATTCTATGAAATGTTGTAAAAAAACGCGTCGTATATGAATACATGCTGATGACAATTTCCCCTTTCTAGCTCTGACAGTACGAAAAGCGGATTTACTTTCCTCATTCGCAGTGAATCCGTGGAATGCTTGGAGCTTATCGACAGTACTCTTACCCTTCTACAGGTAAAGCGCACAATCAATATTGATCAACTGCCTGTTCGATCGTGACTGAAGAACGTGATAAATTATATCTTTATCCGTGTTACAGGGTAGAATCAATGTGGCGCACGTCCTTGTTCTAAGGAACACGGCTGCAGAAGACCAGAATGAACCTTTGTTACGCCTCAATCGTATTAAGGTAAGCACTTCCGGTTATTACCAATGCGCAATTAAATTCTCAAGTGTCCTGCAACGGATGCTTTTCTTGGTCGCGGCGCAACAAGGTACTCGACATCGAATCGACCCTTCAAACCATGTTTCGAGTGCTTAGTTGCCCCAAATTCCATAACAGAGATGCTGTGTGACTCAACGAACGCATTAAATACTTCGGTTTCATTGCTGCTGTAAGCTTTGTTCCCGTAAGAGCGGGGCACGCAATTGTGTCAGCAATAAATAGCTGCTGTGTGTTTGACCCCGATATAAACCTCTATCGATCTTTGTTCGTTGGTAAGGCACTGCCACGTAAATTCAATAATGACTTTGTCAAAGCCATAGTAACATTCTTTACAGTGAGTTAAGTAAAATTGTTTGACAGTAAGTGAGTATCGGTGATTTTTGGACGGCATACCAATTACGTTGAATGTGTTAATGTTTAATTACGGGTAGACCATTATCGGAGCGTTGCGTCGTGTCTAGACGCCAGTTTCTTTTGTATTTAGCGTAATGGCCGTTTTAAATTGTCTCATTCAGGTGTGTCTACACGCAACTCTCGTACCGCAAATAAAACCTCTCATAGCCTTTTCTGTCTCTCTAACACGTAATCAGAATCCCTCGGCAAACGGTAACGGTGATTTGTTCTTATGGCTGGCTGTTAATTGTTAATAGTCTATTCATATTTACGCCGAAACGTTTTCAAATCATGAAAATGTTTCTTTTCAGACGACTGTAGTGAATGACGAGATTCTCAACGCGTATATTCATAGGCGAGAAGGAAATCACGACCAAGCGCTATGGATTGCTTTCTACAAGGTAATTACGGATTTACATGAAATCGTAGTGTTAATCGAGGCAATTGTGAACATTGAAATATTGTAGGTAGGGTGATGAATACCTGTGTATGTGCGTGTGTGTGTGTATGAGTGCGATAGCCGCGATTTCGGCAACGCTGCGATGCGTCACGCGTCTCCAGGGCGATAGTGCGGAGAAAAAGAAAGACGATCGCACGTGCTAAGGCGACAGTGTAAAAAGGGCATTCGAGGAGTGTCGATCGAGTCGTAAGCGAGAACACTGGTGATAGCGTATAGCGTTTGAGATTGCGTATTGCGTATTTGTGTAGAGTCGAGTCGAGTCGAGATTGTGCCGCACTGTTATATTTAGACTACCTATTTAACTTCAATAAACTTCTTTTACTTTCCTCATTCTTCAAATCAATTTCCTACAAATTGGGGGCTCGTCCGGGATTGAAGTAGCCACTCAGTCCAAAATATAATCAAACAAAGTGTAGCAGTGTCGGACATAGTGAACAATTGACAATAAAGTTGTTTGGTGATTTAATTGAGATTCGTGCAACGGTGACATGAGTTCCGAAGCATCGGCAGCATCCGACTTCAAAATACCGCAACTAAAGAAAATTTTGAAAGACAAAGGCCTTGCAGTATCGGGCACGAAAGCGGAATTATTTCAGCGTCTGAACGCGGCAGACCCAGCAGGAGATTGGAGGAAAATGGCCGCAGAGGAGGGTCCAGGCGACGAAATAAGTGAGTGCGACGACGCAAACGTTGTTGCTATGGACGATCCGGAAGCGGTAAGACGTGAGCTTGTCTTGGCTCAACGCGAGAAAGCGTTGGCTATGAAAGAGCTTGAATTAGCGAGAGAGCAGCTAGCATTATTGAGGCAAAGACAAGAAATAAGCACAATGAGATCCACATCAGGACAATCAGAAGATAATGTTCCAAGACTAGAAAACAAGCATGTAGATATTGCTGCGGTCGCGGATCTTTTAAATTATTTTGAAGGCGACAGCGGTAGTTACGCATTGTGGGAACAGCAAGTTAAGGCATTGAGAGTGACCTACGAGTTATCGGACGGTCATACAAAATTGTTGATTGGAAGGAGAATAAAGGGCAGCGCGCTGGCGTGGTGGCATGCACGGGCTGAGCACATTTTCATGTCTGCGGATGAGATTCTGGGTGAGTTGAGGGACGCATTTTATAGTCCAGAAGATGTATTGGTGGCGAGACGGAATTTTGAGGCCCGCAAATGGAAGAGGGAAGAGTCGTTTGGGGAATACGTTCGGCAGAAAATGATTTTAGGAAGTAAAGTTCCGGTAAATAAGCGCGAAACCATACCGTACATAATTGACGGAATACCAGACGTCGCATTACGTGACCTTGCACGAGCACAGAGAGCGAAAACAACCAAAGATCTATTAGAGGCGTTCCAAGGAATATCATTGCACGGAAGGGTACCGACGAGCGTCGCATCCAGCAGGACTAGCCGTCCCGAACAACGTTGGACGAGAACGGAAAATCCTTCGAAGAGAGATACGGGAAAGGTGCAGCGGTGCTCAAATTGCGGCGGTTTTGACCATCATATCGTGGACTGCCCGTGGAAGGACAAAGGGCCTAAATGCTTCGCGTGCAGGCAATTTGGTCATAGAGCAGCTGAGTGTGGTAAGAGTGTACGGGACAAACGCGTAAACATGTGCGAGGCGACAATAGTAAAAGACAATAAGATCCATAAACCCGTTGTCTTAGGAACCGAAAAATTAATAGCTTTCTTAGACGTAGGCAGCGACTTGCATTTAATTCGAGCAAAACGATACGTTTCTTTAGGTTCTCCTCTGTTGACCGGCAAACGAATTCTGTGTAAAGGCTTAGGGTCGGAAGCATTGTCCACTTTGGGTAGCTTTGAGATTAATGTGGAGATAGACGGTGATACCTATTTTTTGATCTTTCATGTAGTGCCAGACTCGTATCTTCAATATGACGTCTTAATTGGAAATGGCTTGCTTGAGGACGCAAAACTTCTGATTGATGGAAAAACTGTGCGAGTGGTTAGACGGGATAAAGGGATAGACGCTCATACACCAGAAATATTTAGCATAGACATTTTTGACGCAACAGATGACACTGAACTGACCTCTGACACTCGATGCGAACTTAGTTACATTGATAATGTTAAATTCAGGCAAGAGGTAAAGGAATTGATGAACCATTATGAACCGCGCAAAATTAAAGAGACAAATATTAGAACTGAAATAATTTTAAAAGACGATGTACCAGTGTATCAACCACCGCGGAGATTAGCGCAGGTACAAAGAGATATCGTGAACAAGCAGATAAAAGAATGGATTAGCGAAGGTATTGTGAGAGAAAGCACGTCCGAGTATGCTAGTCCGGTTGTGTTGGTGGCCAAAAAGAATGGTAAATCGCGACTGTGTGTAGATTATCGGCGTTTGAATGAAAAAATTTACAGGGATCGCTACCCGCTTCCCCTTATAGGTGATCAGCTGGATCGGCTACAGGGCTCGACGATTTTTAGTGTGCTAGATCTGAAAGACGGATTCTTTCATGTGCCTTTGCATGAAAATAGTTGCAAGTATACTGCGTTTATTGTGCCGGATGGACACTATGAATTTTTGAAAACGCCGTTTGGTTTATGTAATTCGCCCGCGATTTTCCAGAGATTCATCAATGCCGTTTTTCGCAATTTAATTAGTGCTGGTGAGGTTTTAACATATCTAGATGACTTGATTATCCCCTCGTGTAGCGAAAGCGACGGTGTGAATAGACTGAGGAAGGTATTGTCCACAGCATCTGAATACGGTTTGAGAATAAATTGGGATAAATGTCGATTTCTTCAACGCCGTATCGAATATCTTGGCCACGTGATCGAGGAAGGTTTTGTATACCCATCTAAATTAAAAACTAGTGCTGTCATGAATTTTCCACCTCTAAAAAATGTTCGCGACGTGCAAAGATTTTTAGGTCTAACAGGATATTTTCGAAAGTTTATACCGCAATATTCCACTATAGCTCGACCTCTATCCCATTTATTGAAACAGGATGTAAAATTCGAATTTGGCGATGAACAAAAATTAGCGGTAGACCGACTGAAGTTAGCCTTGAGTAGCGAACCGGTATTAAAACTGTATCGTGTTGGTGCTGAGACAGAGCTGCATACCGATGCCTCAAGCGTTGGCCTAGGGGCTATACTTTTACAAAAGGATGATGTCGATTGTCATTTCCATCCTATTTACTACGCGAGTTGGAAAACTACCGATGCTGAGTCGAAGTATACCAGCTATGAGTTAGAGGTTTTGGCAATTATCAAAGCATTGAACAAATTTCGAGTATATGTCTTAGGGATTCCATTTAAAATTGTAACGGATTGTCACGCGTTTACTCGAACAATGGGAAAAAGGGATTTGTGTGTGCGAGTTGCGAGGTGGGCACTGCTTTTGCAAGAATTTGACGTGAAAATTGAACACCGATCAGGAAATAGTATGCGCCACGCGGATGCGCTAAGCAGGAGCCCGATACCGTTGTGTATGATAATATGTGAGAGCGAAACGAGTGTACTGGAGAGGCTGCGTAAGACACAATTGGAGGATGACGACTTGCGACCTGCGATTAAAGTGGCGAGTGGTGGTGAAGATACTGCGTTTGTGATCAAGAATAAACTATTACATCGCATTGTTGGTGATGACGTGCGCATTGTTGTACCGCGAGCCATGCAGACCCAGATCATACGAGGGTTGCATGAAAATGGACACTTTTCGAGCAGTAAGACCGAAGCTCTTGTTAAGCGGGACTATTGGTTCCAAGACCTTAAACGAAAAGTAGATAAGGTTGTGCGCAATTGTGTTGCATGTATTTTGGCAGAGCGTAAATCTGGGAAACTGGATGGTGAATTGCATCCCATAGACAAAGGCGAATTGCCATTAGATACCTATCATATTGATCATTTGGGTCCCCTTGCAAGCACAAAGAAAAATTATAAACATATTTTTGCTGTTGTGGATGCGTTTACCAAGTTTGTGTGGTTGTACGCAACAAAAACTACCTCGGCTGCCGAAGTAATCACATGTCTGAGTAAGCAGGCTGTTATCTTTGGAAATCCGCGAAAAATTATTTCCGACCGCGGAGCTGCGTTTACGTCGGCCGAATTTCGTGAATATTGTAAAACGGAAAATATTGAGCATGGTCTAATTACAACAGGTGTACCTAGGGGTAATGGACAAGTAGAGCGCGTAAACAGAACTGTGATTCCGTTAATCACCAAATTAGCTGCGCCGAATCCAGGTGATTGGCATAAGTATTTAGAAATATCTCAGCGATATTTGAATGCGACACCTCATCGGAGCCTTGACGCAACTCCATTCAAAATCTTGTTTGGTGTGGAAATGAAATTAAAAGATGACCCGTGTATACGCGACATTATAGCGAAAGAGTGGAGCCTGATGTTTGAAGAAAGTCGCAACGACTTGAGAGCGCGAGCAAAACAAAATATCTTAAAAGTACAGCAAGAGAATAGGCGAAGTTTTAATAAAAATCGGAGAAGAGCGCGGAATTATAAAGTAGGTGATTTGGTCGCGATAAAGAGAACGCAATTCGGTCCAGGGTTAAAGTTTGCCCATAAGTATTTAGGACCATATCGGATAGCCAGCGTATTGCGTAACGACAGATATATTGTTGAAAAGGTAGGAGAGAACGAAGGTCCACGTCATACCTCAACGGCGGCCGAAAATATAAAATTATGGGTTGACGACTCGGATGCATCGTCAGATGAGTGTGAAGGGCCAGACGCCTGAGGGCAGGCATCTATTTAGGATGGCCGAGTTGTAGGTAGGGTGATGAATACCTGTGTATGTGCGTGTGTGTGTGTATGAGTGCGATAGCCGCGATTTCGGCAACGCTGCGATGCGTCACGCGTCTCCAGGGCGATAGTGCGGAGAAAAAGAAAGACGATCGCACGTGCTAAGGCGACAGTGTAAAAAGGGCATTCGAGGAGTGTCGATCGAGTCGTAAGCGAGAACACTGGTGATAGCGTATAGCGTTTGAGATTGCGTATTGCGTATTTGTGTAGAGTCGAGTCGAGTCGAGATTGTGCCGCACTGTTATATTTAGACTACCTATTTAACTTCAATAAACTTCTTTTACTTTCCTCATTCTTCAAATCAATTTCCTACAATATTACATGGATGAAGATGCTATATTGGTTGGTAGAGTATTTAAAGGTGTAGACGTGTCATCCGTGCTCTCGAATACTTTGAATACCGCAGTGACAGTTGACTGTTGGCAAAGGGATAAAAAAGATTTTTTTGACGGAGCAAGTATTACGGGGGCAAACAGGTGCAGACAGTTCATCTTGATAATTCGAAAGTAGCGGCAAATTGCTATCGAAAATAATCGCTTCCGTCGGGCGATGACACAATAAGAGGGAAAGAGATGGAGTTTTGGATGCGGAGCGATGAGAGGGAGAAGAAGAGAGTGAGGGCGAAAGCGAGGGCGAGGGAAAGAGAACATTTTGTACGTCGGTTGATTCAATGTGATGACGGTGATTCGGCAGGTTCTCGGGCGAATAAATACGCGGCGGGCCGGATTCGTCTGAGCGAAATAATTGTGTCGGTCTGGCACTCGACTGGCGGTCCAAACCGTACCGTAATTATTGTCGCGGAATTTATCGTGCGACGGTGGCACTGACCGACGTTACCGATTTGACAGTGGCTCTCAAATGATAAAAAAAATAGGCCTTCCGCGACGAGCGTTCGACGGTCTCAGTGTGCTCGAGCCGAATGTGTTACAAGGAGAAGAAGGAGGTGCATGCGACGGCGTTCGTGCGCTTCGGAAATGTTTATAAATAACGGCCGGTGGTGATATCGCGCAAGAGCATTAGCATACTGCACCGGAGCCGTGCGCGCACGAGCGCCTCAGATTCTTTAGCAGAAAGTAAGGACGCTTCTTCTAGCGTGCCCCCAAGTATTCCAGGAACGAGAATTTACTACGCTCACGCGGAAAATAAACTATATAACCCCGGGTTACGGGAAATCTGCATGTACCGCGCGATATACCGTTTCGAGGTTTACCGTTTTCGAGATAAAGACGACTCGCTCGGTCGTTAAGAAGCGCGGTTTACGTGTCGCCCGGGCGATATCATTTTTCACCGGCAATCGTCCAGTCAGGATGGCACGCACGGACCCGTTCCGGCTACCTAACTCGCAATTGAATGTTCCACCCGTGTTTTAATTAAATATTCACCGTTAATATGTCTGACATGCGTCTAACCCGTTAGATCCTATTAGGCGCGTTTATTCGATATTCGAGAAAAATGTGTCAAGGTCGACGAAACTGCTCAGGACGGCGACTTCTCGCTGTTCGCGTTCGCTCGGGAATCATTATAAACGATCGCAACTCATCGGCTCGTGTCTCGAATGATCGGAGTTCACCTTCCGCGATTATCGGACCGCTTTACGACAGCGATACGAGAAGCTAATCAAGCCGGTGGTAGGCCCCGGGCGCCGATCGATCTTTCGTTCAATCAATCCGCCCGATGATTTCACGAAATGAAGACGTCAAACGATATCAAACGTGCTTGTAAACTCGCTGCCGGGCACATCCGCCGGGGGTTGCGTCCGTCTGGTGTAAGAACCTCTTGACGGATCTGTGTCAAAGCGGCCTCGTTAGATCTACGTCAGCAGAACGGTGCAGCAGGCCGCGGTGATGGCCGAGTGTCCGGTTTCCTTCTCGCGCTCCGCATGCATGTCCCTTTCGATCGTTACCCTTCCGGCGAGTTAACGCGACGTTCGACTGCCACTTGCGACACTCGACATCGTCTATCGGGAGAACGTAGCCAAGGTGAGCTCAATGAGGAAGTGAGCCAGGTGTGTAGACGCCGCGTTCCAGTAACGTGCGTCGACAATTACATACCTCGCTGAACAATTTGTCCGCCGTAAAGTTGAGTCACGCGCGCTCGACAGACTACTCGGTACTTTGTATCGCTCAGTCGTGCCTTTCGAACCCGTACCTTCCGCGCCTCTTATGCGCCTAGGTTACGACCGCGCGTAAAATGAACCTTCAAAATAACTGTAATCAATTTCACGCACGTCCCCGATCGTCCAATCTCAGCCGCCGTCAAACGTCCCTTGCTTTTTCGATCCGAGCACGCTTTACTTTCGACGCCGACGCCGGCTGATCCGAACGTCTCTCACGCGTTTCTCGTATTTATCGCCAGGAATACGACGGCCTCATGTCGGAATGGCAGGCAGCCGGGCGCAGATTGGCCCTCGAGATGTCAGAGTTGAAGGAATGTACGAGCCTCGCCGGCACCCTGACGCCTCTCGGTCGGCTCCTCACGGACCCCACATTGAGAAGGACGTCGAGGGACGCGGAGGAAGCTATGGCCGTTCTCGAAGAACGCGCTGCGCCCTTCTTGGACGTTGAGTACGTGAGGTGAGTCGACGCTTCCCAGTTTGCCGTCGCTAGTGACATTTGCACGAGGCCGCCACTGCAAGGGAAAAACTAATTTCAGATTATCGGTGGGACGCGCACGGAGATTAGTGGAGGAGGTCGGCAACGCGGCGAGCAGATTGGAATCTTCGTTCGAGTCGCGCCGCGCGACCATTCGCAACCTCGCCGTTCTGCGTAGTATCGAGGATCAGGCGCACGAGGTAAGTTCTCGCCACGTCTCGTTCTTCCGCAGTTCCATCGAAATCTCCCACCGGTCCATCTCCCCGAGCTCTCTCTTCGTCAGATTTCCTCATTGCACCCTGCCGCGATTCCTCTCTCATACGAGCGATTACCTCGACGTTATTACACGCGAGTTCGTCGCGTGCGCGCAATGGCTTCTTTCCTGGTACGATCAGACGAATCGAACCGGTCCTCCGTACTCGAGAGAAAGAGGACGGACAAAGGACTCGCTATTATTGCGGCGGACATTCGCTTCCACGAATGGACTTTCACTTCGAAAATCGCACGGCCGGCTGCCCCTCGCTCGAGAAGCCACCCGATGTTTCGATGTTCGATCCGATCTTCGTATCGATCCTCACGACAGGAGATCAATCGGCGACGAGGCGGTAGGGAAAGCAGTAGGGTCTCCTTGCTGAGCGCTCCCTCACTCAGCCGTAGCGACAAACTTTTCCACGACACGTAGGTGCGCGAGTGAGACCGGTAACCTCATTTCTGACATCCTTGACGACCTCGAGGTGATGTTCGACCTCCTTTGCACCGCGTCGGGCGTCGGTGAGACTGCGCCTTTTTCTCCCTTCCCGACGCGGGTGGTTGCTCTCGCGTTTGATCTTTCGCTCGTTCGTACGTACGTACGTACGTTTGGTCCGGTCCGCACAAAGGGAGTGCACGAGGCGAGGAGGAGGCAGGGCGAGCGCAGCAGAGCCTAAAGCAAATACGCGTTAATGCATTTCCCCCGTATTAGGCGTATGGAAATGGCGAATGTACGGCAATTACCTCGCCGTGGCATTATCGTCGCCAATTTCCATAATGGCCTTTACACCCGGTGCGCTGCCCGTTCCTGACGTTCCCTCCGCGCCTGCCGAGTATAATCGATAATACGACATCGGGCAACGACGCGGTCCCGGTAAACGGGCAGAAACCGGCGGTGTGCATTGTGGGAATCGTTTGATCCTGAGACTGTCTTAGGATCGCGGAAGGAGGATCGGGTTTCGTCCTTACGTCTGCGCCTCCGGACTCGTTGTCGAATGCGCGGGGTAAGCGTATGGTTACGACGAGGGTGAACGGTTACTCTATAAAGGCGATAATCTTCTACTAAACGGGCATCGTGAGAACGCGCGCGCGTTGAATTAGCGAGCGAGCCAGCGGAAGGGCTAAGGAAGAATGCACCGCATGAGAACGTGCGAGGGAGTTAATCTTTCTCGCGCGATGCCAGAACGTGTCGGCTTCTTTTTTTCGGCAATCGCTTCCCAGCGCTCCCCTGCTTTCTTATTAGACTTCGAGAGGGTGGAGTGAACATTACGGTGATTACCCCGGATCAAATTATTAACCGCGCAATGGCGATCCAACGAGGATCTTTCGCAGCGGTCAGACTGTGTGCGTCGTCACCGTGACACGCAGGATGCCTAGTACATCGCCCCCTTTCAGTCGAAGGAACAGACACTCGTACTGCGACGCTCTTATCTAGTTCTGCGAGCAGCGTTTCCATAAGGAAATTCAAATCGACAGTACGCTCTTTTGTGCAACTAAGTGGCTAAGGTAGAAAAGTACTCGGCGCTCGAGCATACGTCATTCCGTGGATAATGGGTACCGGTGCGTGCGTCTTATGCGTCGATGATGCGCAAGACAGGCCATCGTCCAAAGGCATCTTTACGCGTGAGAGTCCGGCTTTAACGAGGCCTCCGGGTAAAACATAGAATTAAGTTCGCTGAGAGATGCCTCTTGCTCGTGCGAGCACGAATCAGAAATTGCCGCGACGCCGCACCGTCGGTACACACGCTGCTCCCTTCCCGCTGATCGCTTTATAATTATTAATTATCCGTCCCGTGCACGCGAAGAATCGCGCTTCTACGCCCCTCAAGGACTCAAGTGCGAATGAATGACTTGTACGCTTTTCTGTTTGCCAGTATATAATTTTCAACATGCGCTTCTTTCCCATTTCCATTTGTAAGATGCGGGTAGAGTAGAAAACGATGGAGGAAATTTGTAAGTCTTGAGAATGCTGGAATCTTCTAGTACCAGCATATAGACAGGCGGAATATCGACGTAAATGTCAGCTAAAACTTTCCGCGTACTTAAAATTAATGCGTTTTCACGTCTACGTGAGAACAAACTTGAGATTCCAATGTCTCGATTCTTTGTCATCCGTACTATTTCATTACACCAAACAGCATTCCCAGGCTTTGTTCCCTGACCGATCAAATCTCGTTAACTTAAGACAGTTATTACTATCAATTACGTAAATTATTACGTCAGTTGATTCCGTCACGATTGAATCATAATCGCTAACTATCTGTCCACGCTTTCAAGAAAGTGAAATTAATTGTAAGCTGTCAATAATTTATCATCGTCCGTCGGTGGCCGCTACCTGACTTATTGCTTCGATATGAGTTATCGTGTGATACGCACCATGATTCTACTTAATACTTCTGCATATCCGACTTCCAGACGTGTAACACGTTAATTATCGCGTGGCACCGACTTCTATCTCAATCATTCGGATTGAATGCATCCGAGTTTTACGGGCGCGTCATGTTACGTGCACTCGCTCCGATTCGTTGCAGCGGCAAGGTGTGTGCGTTACATATTAATGGAAATATTTGGGGAGAGGCAAGATCGAGCGCCTAGCCATTGTCAGCGGCACTCGACTCTGAGTCGAATCTCCTATTGGAAGGCACACGCGCGCACCGTTCAATCTCGCGCCGGTATGGCACTCGATTCTTTTCTTGCGCGAAGTCGTTAACTCCGAACGGCAGCGCGGCTTCCTATGCGCACAAAGCATTCCTCGATAATTAGATACGAGATGTGCTCCACGTGCTGTGTCCGACGTGTGTACGTGCGAACTCATATACCCGGTGTGCGTTGTCGAACAGTCTAACCGTCGACTTTCACCGACGAAACCAGCACTTACTGTCACGAACGTAATCACGATTGACCGATAACGGGGACCTTCGGGATTTTCATCGTAAAAGGGCATGGAGAACCACACTTCCGGTATTCATTCCACGTTGCGACACTGCAGTTCATTCTTTCGTCAGCATCTCGGCGCGGTCCCGTGAGAAAGTTCCAAACCGACGTTCATCCTGTCCAACGATATGCCTCCGATATTCTTGCCGGCAAATCATCCTTTAGTACAAAAAAAGTAAGAGTAGCTGTAAAAGAGCTGAGGTCGTAGGTGAAACTATGCCCGCCATCCATTTTGTGGTGATGCGGCATTTTATTGCATTGAGTACGCATGCCGGATGAGAATCCTCTCGTGTAGACGAACGCGCTCGATCGATGTTTGCATTAAATCGCGCGACAGGCATCCATGCCGATAGTGAGGATTCCTCCCGCAGCGAGATAAAGGCTTGCCAAATAAGTCGGCGATCGATTTCAATCTCGCCGAAGAACGTGTGGCTGGTACGAAGCGTACATCGAAAGTGGCGCGGTATCGTCAAAGAAGGCACGCCGAACAGGCGAGCGCGTTGTTTTCGACAGCGCAAGGAAGGACGTCGGTGTCCTAGGCAGCAGGAAGTGGGTCGGCTTCGACAATTGTTTAATTGTTCCTTCAGAGCACTGCGGGCATATTACGCTTTCACGCGTGGCGATAGTCACCGCCGCCATCGCCGCCACCATCACCGCCACCATCACCGCCGTAGACGACAACGATGATGGATAAAAGAAATGCTTCTAGCGGACGTAGAGTCCAGAATTCCTCGCTGAGATCGATGGTTCGGCCCAAAAAGGAAGTAGCAAGAAATCGGCAGAAGAGCGTCGGTGCCTAGCTGAGCGACGGGACGGAGTCGATAAATGAGTGACCGGGAGACAGCCGGAGCGACGCTGGAGAGGCAATAAAAAATGTTACACGCATGACAATAATCACAGAACGCCCCGGAGCGAATCTCTTCATTGTGCATTCCGTTATTACGCGTTCCACTTTGATCGACCGTGAGAGGCTCGTGCGAAACTACTATCTCTCTCTTTCTTCATTCTTTTCGACCCGCCTTCCGCTTATCCATTTCTTCCTAAGGCTTATCTTCGTCGCCACCTTCGTCAGCCTCCCACGTCCCGTTCGTAATTATCGATATTCCTTGTCCCTCCTCTTTCATGACCCGTCATATTACGTGTACGGAAATTGCGCTCGTGTGCTTCGACTTGCTGCAAGTGGGGAGAGCCAGAGAAAAGGAAGAAGAAAAAGGAAAAGGATGAAAAAAGGTTTAGAGGCGGATCGATCGAGCTCGCATTAATCGCCATAACGTCGACTCCTCCCTCTTGACAAGAGCGGACGCCGTACTGAATTACGGACATGCGTGGGAAAGTGTATTAAATTGTCCAGGTTGTCTTTCATTTTGTGTACATTGTGCCGAATGAATATAAAAAATACAACCGCAATTTAATTAGAAAAAATTTCAGCTCGTTATACCTGCGGCTAACCGCTTAGAGAATTTATTCCGGATTTTTCTGCGCTGTATGCAAAAATTTGTTCTGCAGCGATTTGTTCTTTGCACAATAATTACCGGACGTATGATGATAACCGTGGCCCCGTCACGGCGAAAAAGCGTTTCCGTGAACAATGCCCTTTTAATCAACCCCGCAGAATTTCACCTCACATCGGCGAACGCAAATAACAACGTCGTCTGCGCGCACGTCCCAACATCAAAAGCCCGCGTTCATTCCGCGGGCTTAATAAAAAAACCGTACGCCGACGAAATATACATCACGCCGCGATAATTAAATTTGTCCCCCCCCTCCAGCCAGTCTTCTTGACGTTATCCGCTTGAACCCCTCAGAATTCACCTGCGGTTCATATTTTTTTCCCCGAAGTTGCATGTTCTCCCGATTGTCAGCGGTGGTCGCTGAAGGCCCCCCGTTTCCGACATTCGGCGAGCCTCGTGTACTTTCGAGATGAACGACACGACATTCTCTTTTGTCTCTCCCCTTCTGCTTTTTCTCCCGTTCGCACTCGGTCTCGTTGTCTCTGAGTCGCGGGGCCGACTTTTACACCCAATTACGCGCGATGGCTTGAAACCACATCACGTTTTACATTTACCTCCACTTTCCACTAACCATCGCCTTCCGACAGACTGCCGGCCCGTATTAGAGGGCTCCTCCCCGACTGACGATTACGCCGCATTAGGCTCACCTTGCCCGCGATTCGAGCGGTTAGACTTGCCGTTCTCGCAACGAGAGACGCAAGGGCGGAAGTAGTTCGCGGCCGAACGATGGATCGCGAATGAAAGTAGGGGCGCATTCCGCAGCGGCGATATCGATGACGAGGGAACGCGTGTGCCGTGACTTTCGGGACCTGCGGGTTCTCCCTCCGGTCGTCACGGTCGTCACGCACGGCCTTCCAATTTCTGCGGAAACAGATTGCGGAAGGTAACTTCCATTGCAGAAATAACGCACGAGAGCGTGAAAAGATAGGAACTTTCACGGTAGGATTGGCGCATTGAGCAAATAACGATAATGCCGCGAGGAGGGCCCGGTCCGGCCGATCGAGAGGTGCGCGCCTGTGTATGCTTTCCAGTAATAGAGATAATGCTTCCTACGGTACATTGTGAGTAATTGGTAATTTCACGTGTCTCGTTGTGAACGTTCTCGCCCACTACAAAAGGAGCACCGACTTTCTTCTGCACCGATCTCGCCCGGTTAAGTAATCGTCTTCCGACTTTCCGCCTGCCAGGGACGAAGGAAAAAAGCGGGTGGCGCGGATCATTTGTCTTGATTGACAGCGAATATTAGAGCGTTCCCCACGATTTCGCCTAACGCATCGAACGCGCGTTTCAATGAAAGTCGAAATTGACAATCAAAATCACGCTTCGTACGCGATTTGCGCTGTAATCCCAAGCTCGGACTTTCTATTTCGCCATTCGTAAGCAGCGAGAAGTTGAGCGCGCGAGGCCCCCCTCGCAACGTTACACATCGGAGACGGAACGAAACAGACGCGCTCGTCAATCTGCGCTCGCGCACCTAAGATAATGAGGCTGCCGGGGAACTCGGGAGGAAGAGCTCTACTCGTGAATCGCGTCGTAATGATGGGAAATACACCGATTTCGCGGACTATTAGAGAGATCGTTAGAGCGAACGGCCTACTTCACGGTCAGACGCCCGTGTTCAGGATAATAAGTGTTCGCGACGAATCCACGACGTCTGGCCAAGTCTGCGCTCGGATATCTCGAGGCCTCGACCTTGTCCGCGAAACAATAGCGTTACTTTAGGAACGGGTGCGTTCGCCTGCCACCAGACGACAGAGGCTTTTCGGGGAACGGCTCCGTCTTAATCGGAGGAAGTCAACGATCAGCTCCCGACTGCATTTGCGGCGGCACGATCACGGTAACCGTTTCATTCTCCGAGTGTGTAACGTCGACTCGCTACGAGTTGAAAATTAATGTCCGATCCGTCGGATAAATCGCTCAACGAGAGGCAGACATGCGTTCCGCGAGAGCATTAAGCGACAATTTATAGAGAACATCGAGTCTTTTGAGAGATCATTTAGAACTGACGCGTCTTCGTCTGCCCGCTCATTCGCTCCCGGGAGGAGGAAGCCTTGTCCTCGTACTGTTCCCTCCAAGATTGATGCGCATTTAAATACTGTTACGTGGGAGAAAGACGAGAAGGCTGGCTCGTTAATTACACGTTCCGTGTCATTGTGCAACGTCACCGAATTGCTTCTCGCACGACCTTCGATAGAGGCCATCAGTGAGCATCGCTGCGAAGCGTCTTGCCCATTGACGTCCAGCGGAGAAAAAAATTACCGTAATGCCTGTAAGGCGGCGATTCATGCGTCTTCGAGGCACTGGGCCCGACTCCGATTGTCAATAGTAATGGATCGCGGCCTGCGAGACGCGGGCTTCAGAATGAACAAGAAGAAGGATGACGGAGGGCTCGCTCTGACGAGACGCAAATTTAAAAATCTTCCCGCGACCGCGCCGCGTCGATGATTTGCATGTTTTTCGGACGTTGCGACCACCCCGAGATCCGCTCGTCACAACCTATCAATGGCGGATGACTTCTCGGTGCGTCCCCTGTGGAAAGTAAGCGTAGGAATAAGAAGAGGAGACGGTGGTTGAGGCAAGAAGAAGAAGATTCGCAATTCTCCATGACCGTTTCGCTCGGCGGTGACTCACGGGAAGTCTGAGACGCGATCTCACACACGAGGGCAAAAGAGGCGGCTTCTTTTCATCAGATAAAACAACGAGCCAGGCCATAGCCAATGAAGGAGAACACTTTTCCTCTTACGTGAAACGGCGCGTGCATATCACTGCACAAGAGAGTCTAGGCGTACCTCTTTGTAATCCGCACCGTCAACCCCGCTGAGCCCACGTTCCGTTCGTAACTGCCTCTCGGCCGGTTCATTGTTAAACGTCACTCGCTCTTCCTCGGAACATTACACTTTTTGCGCCGGTGGCGTCGACGTGTTTACACGTCCCATTGCGTAACGAGTCCGCCATCACTTTTGCACGGCAACGCAGCGGCACGCTTCCGCTGGCAGGAAAAGTACGATGCGCGAGAAAGATCCATGTGTTTTCTATTGCACTTGCCGTCTCGTTCGGTTATCGAATTGGAAAGTGTTAAGATTAAATCTGTTATGTCAGAACGCGGTTGTTCTTAGGGGCTCCGTAACAGGCGATAATAAAACGACAGTATCTGTATCCGCGGCGTCGGCAACGCGATTCAATTAAGGCGCCGCTGCAATTACGCCCGTAATTGCAGTCTTGAGCTAAACCTACGTTTGATCGGTAATTCACAATCGCGCGAAACTCGTAATTTTTCGGAGCGAGTCTCGGGCTATTAGAAACAGTCTTAGCGCCAGTTGGTAAAAGGCAAAGCTACTGTGTGCCGCATAGAACGAGGCGCACACCACTACTATTACACAGGAGTGCTGCTGCTTGGAAGCGGCGACGACTGACCGCGACAACGACTGCGGCGACGATCACGACGGCGAACGAGAAGGCTTGGCTAGGACTCGTGTAGGCCCCGTACTGATACCATTGTTGTACCAAAGCGCATGCAAATAAGCAAGCGGAGACCTCTTTGGCGTGTCATAACGCCTTATAGGTATAAAGGCAACGTTTCCTGCCGCGGTGGCAACGAGTCTGTTGTCGTTCCCTCGCTCTCCTACTCCTTCCCTTTCTCGCCCTATCTCCTCTCGGCTCGCTATATCTCGTCCCTTCTGTACGGCGCTCGGTTTATAGTTTCCACGAAGGACCCTACAAAGGACAGGATGTCCACGGGTCATTGAGTCTCCTTTCCGTGGATCCTATTCCCTGCAGTGGCTCGCCATGCCATCCACAATCTTCCCACCCGAGTCCTCGTGCGTCAAAGCTGACCCGGTGAAGTATACCGTTTCGGCCGGCCGCGAAAAAGGAGCTGACAAATCTGCCATTATCCTTCGAGCGCGTCGCATCGACTCATTCATCACGCGTTTCTAAATGTGTGAAAGGATCGTTTTGGTCTTTCGTGAATAATGAGTAAGAATGCCCTTTCCCGGTTGAAAATTCTCAGCTGAATTACAATGTTCAATTAAAAAGGGCCTTTTTATACTGATTATTTACGATTAGCAATAAGATAGAAAACTACGCACCGCTCGATATTCTGCATCTTGCTCCTACATTGCTTGCGAGCTGTCCTGCCCATTTGGAGTAAGTAAATTGTAATTGAACGGCGTGAGAGCAATCATAGCGGTGGGATAGCAAGCACTCTTTGACTAAACGCGTCGAATACCGCAGGCCGCGCGCTGCACGCCGCGAATACGGGTCAGCGATTCTGCCCATCGAGTTACGCTTTAATCTTTCCATAAATTTCATCGCATTGACAGTGAACGCTTTCCTGGCGCAGTGCATGCAAGCCTTGTGGAAAAAGTGCACACCCATGGGTGCGATTCCCACGTTCGACATATCCTCCGCGTGTACGACGCGAATGAGGGAGTGGTGCGGCGATCCGCCGATTTTGTCCTCCTCGTCTCGCGACACTTGTCTTTAATCTATAAATGACCAGCCTAATATTCCACTGTGGGCTTATTTTACAAAACGTTTGCACAAGTGGAGACTGCTTGCGTTTGCTTTGGCGTCGCAGGCCGATAGTTTGGGCCCGATAGTCATTGAGGACCTGGCAGCATCCGAGGCGAACATTGTAACTGAATGGTGTCGGTGTATAAGGAAAGTATGGAATTGCGTGACTGGTGGGTTTTGAGTGCAAGCCGGTGGGATCTGCGCGCTATTAGACCTACCAGTCGCACACCGACATCATTCAAAACTCTGCGAGGACGCAGAAGCAACTTCCACCTCGTCCGGGACGTTGCGGCTTCTAAGCGAAGGAAGTAAAATAACAAACATTCGACCGGTGCAATTAGAGACACACAATCAGCTGGCATTAGCATGATGTATAGACGAGTTCTTGGCTCAGTGCGAAAATCCTTCTTTCGATGTATTTATCAATCGGATGCATTGTCTGTCGGAACGTAACCTTTGGTTATACAACTTTATCACTTAACTTTAATCACTAATCTAACTTGGCATTGCGTAACGCCCCTCTTCCTCCTTTTCGCTTCATGCCGTTGACTACTGCATCTCCGCGTGGCTTTTTATCACCGTGTAATCGTCCGGCCGGCGACTGTGCCGTAATAGCAGAGGCCAAGAGGACCGAGCGTAAAAGTACGGTTCGCTTGTAAAACTCGTACTATTCGAACGAAACGGTATATTCAGGGCGCATTACGCCGCGCCGAGGGTGCAATTTGCCAATTATCGCTAATTGAATCGCTTAAAGAGGCCGCGATGTGTTTAATTGTGAGTGCACGTGCCCGTGCTCTCGCTATTTCATCGCTATTTCCCACGTTATTGGATCGCACGGGGCCGCAAAAATTTATCTCCGCTCAGCCGTAATCCACCTTTAGCACCTATAATGCGGCACAGCTGATTTAAGTCGCATTTATCATTGGCGCGGGAGTGCGAGCGAGAGAGCCTCTGTTACGGAGGAGTTACGAGTGTAGGCTGGCGTTGAGGCGCGGTGATAGAGCGAGATACAGAAAGAGAAAAAGAGGGGCAGGGGCAGAAGGAGAAAGCACGCCGTGGAAAAGATGCACTACCGTTACGGGAGATTGAGAGATGCTCGCTCGGAGTCGGATGGATCGGGAGAAAACGAAACGGGAGGGAAGAGGAGATGGGGAGTGAGAACGAAAGATAAACCTAATCGTTTGTTAATTGTGATAATCGTGCGTTGGCTCCGTGAACGGCGGCCGCGAAATCATAAACGCAAGTACACGTACCGTACGCGGCTCTCGCGTCGGCAATTAACTCAGTAATTAGGCGTAAAGGTGATAACTCCGTACGCGCATCGCACCGAGTACGTCGGGCCGCTCGATTCGATTAGCGCCTCTCTCGGTCTCTTTATAGAATCTCTATCGTAATTTCATCGGCTACGTCTCGACAGCGCCGATGTATTTACGCCGTCTGCCTTTCGAATAATAAATCGGCGCCAGCCATTTTCCCCCATCGACGAGTTTGCCGGGGCCAAGGCCAGGGCCGCTGTCATTCTGCCCGAACAAATTTGCCGCCTGGATTTGGAGCGAGCCCTTTCATCGGTTAAGTTCAGATAACCGCGTCAACTTGTGCACTTGAGCGATCATTTTGAGTGCTACTCAATGCACAATTGTGGGAGCACGAATCTAGATGTAGACAGAGCGTACGGAATAGAGACGTAAAGGAGCTGATACAGTATCGAAATTCGGGACTACTTCTAAGAGATGCCGTACAACTCGCATTAGATCTTAGCACGAGAGCGTGTACGCGTTCTATAGAAAACACACGAACCTCATGGATCACGTTTGCTACCTATGCCTCGGCATAACCTCACGGAGCCGCCGCTATATCGCACGTGTACGCGCCGTGTAAATATTTGTATGATGCACGGCCTGCACCTCTCGTATCTTAACACCATCTTTGCTGCGGCGTGTACACGTATAATCTGTGTCTGATATCAGCCCGAGCAAAACGTTACCGCGCGCCAGAATAAGATCGTTTTCCGACGTCCCGAAGGATGAAGTATCGAGCTGGTCGTGGCCTCGCCCAGTTTCATGAGAACTCGCCCGCTTTTATCTATGTGCGCCCATAGAAAAACGCAATTTTATATATTATTTGCACGTGAGTCGCGCGTACAATGTTCCACAGACTTCCACTGCAATTACGAAATTCCGAAGAACGGGCAGGCTCCGGCGTAATTAATGAACTGGTATGAATGCATTCGGTTACTTACTCTCATGTACGTGTCATGATATCTCCGATAACTCTGCTCCGGTTCAAAGCGGCACATGCCTACGGCTGCAATACATTGATGCAGTTCAGCTGCCGACTCGCGTCGTAACACTGTCAACGATCCGTTCCCCCAGGGGCTGTGGGTCACTTTAGACCCACAATCCGGGAGTGGTGGACCCCGGGGTACTCGAGCTAAACACCTTCCCAAGGTGTGTGAAAAGGCATTTTGGCATTCGAGGTGAGAAAAGCCTCTGGAATGGGGAGTGAAAGCACTGGTTTCCGGGATGGTAAGCAGGCCAAAACGTAAACGAGCTATTTCTACTTGCCGTCCCGTTGTTGGATCGCATAGTATACCAAAAATAGTATGCCTCGGTCTGCACTCAACAGACGAGACTTAACATTTTTTAATGTTCGCTTGAATGTTTGAACATATAGTGCAATGACATATGAGCAGGAAACACAGACTTAAACATTTTGACATGTACGCTCCGGCGGTACAAAAGAGAATTAACGTAGCATTGAGGTATACGGCCACCTCCTGTCATTCTCCAAACCCGACATCCACTACTTTCTGGCTGTTGCTGAGGTTCGCCCGTGAGCGGTCGAGATTTCTTGTTGTCTCAAACAGTCTATTCGCTTAAGCATTACTAACACGTGGTTTGTGATGACTTGCAGGCATCAAAGGATTTTTCCAAGGTGTACCAAACTTGAACATAGTCCAAAAAGTAACTTGGTAAGGTGATATAGGGGAAACCCTCAGGTGCACCGCCTTCCTTCAGGGGTAGAGTCGGGGATACAATTCAGACACTAAACATCAGCGATCCGTTTGATTGCACGTCAGGCGATCGCGGATGAGGGGTGTATTTTTGTATCCATCAGCGAAAATAATAGTGAAACGTCATCGGAACTTTAATTATCTACCCGTGTACGCTCTCATAAATAATTCAGGAGAATTTTGTACAAATTGTACGGATCGGCCGGATCCTGCATCCGAGATCGGAGCTTCGTAGAAGGCGACAGCTGAACTACTTGTCCTCTCTCACGTCCTGAAACAGGTTGCTTACAGACGACACCTGCTCCCAGAGCCAAAAATTCTTTCGCAAGGCCCAGGGGGCCTTATCGAGTTTGCTCATCTCCAATCAAGTCCACCGAGGGCCAATGAATAATCGTGCCGATATTTCGCCGATATTAACCGAACGTTCGCCCGGCTGCATGTTTGTCGTTACTACTTATCATCGTCACACACCTTCCAACGATGGTTCGTTTTTTTAATTATCCTCGCGAGCAATTGTGGCGATCGGTGTATTAACGAGGCGTGCCTGTTGCAGAAGTTTGCGAGGCAGCGCGTAATTTCATGCGGCATTAGAGGTAGGGCCCTCTCTGAAATCGGATGTGTTGCCAGGCAAGTTATTCGCACCGACAATTTGCCGAGCGTTTCAACATTCCCGAAGAATTTATAGATTCCATTATGGTAGAACGAAAGCGTTATGCCGATGGTTTAGACGCTTTATTTGATACCCTTGAACGTGAAAGGAAACGAGAGTATGCCTCTGCGGTCGCCTCTCATTTCTCCGTATCTCTTCTCGACTTCTTTTTGAGAGGCTCCCCTCGCCGTTCTCTATTTGTGAAGATATCTCACGGCTTCCGCCTGCGCGAGAGATTGATTTAAAAAATGTCGAAAGTACCTCCTCTGTGGTTTCCTCGATAAATATGAGACCCTCTCCGCGTAATGACTATTTCTCTTACGGGTGTGGTTACGCGAATCAACATTAAGGCTTATTCTTCCGAGAAAATAACTCGGTATTTGCACGTAATGGCGAGATCGATCTGCGTTGATTCGCTGCACGGGACGATTCAAATTTCGGTGAATTCGTCGATTCAAATAAGTAGTTAAGACGTTCGCGTCTCTCTTTACGCTGGGCTGTAGTCGAGGGGATAGCAGCGTCGCAGACACGTGACGCCGGACGACATAATGGCCGTGTTACGAAGTTAGCGTGACGCGAGTAATTAAAATAAAATCTGCTCGAGGGAGCTTCGACTTTTCGCCAGACAGGAAGATCGCGTCGATTAATCAAAGGCGGCGCAATTAACGTTATGACGTCTGCGCGTCCGCTCATACGGACCTTGAAGACGTGGCGCTACAATCGACCCTTCCGATGGCGAAACTTTCTCCGCGAGCGCACTTACGTGATCTCGTTCGGGCGTCGTTCGTCGATCTTGAAATCTTATCGAGCGTTGTCACGAGACTTATGTAACGATCGCAGCCAATACAATCGTGCGTCGTGATCATAGCGCCAGGAGTCTGCTTCACGGTCCCCGATCGGTCCTTTGTCGATCCTTTGTCTCGTCGAAAGTGAAGCAGATAGACGGAGAGGGCGGCAGACGGCGCGACGGTACGGACGACGACGGTACAGGCGACGGCATAAGAGACGACATAAGAGACGGCCGACGTTGCTTTCGCGACGATAAGGCACGTCGAATCACGAGGCGCCGCCGTCTGCAGTGCTGGCGATTCTTGTGCAATCCTTTAAGCCGAGTATAAATTATATAGCCCCGTTCCTGTATCCCTCGTTATTGCGAAACCCCGTTCCGCCCTACTCCTCTCCTTCCGTCACCCACTCTCGTATCCCACCTCTCGTCTCCCTTCTCGCGTCCCTCCTCTCCCGAAGAGACACACTGCCGCGAACGACTTTTATTACCCGCCGGAGAAGTCTCTGTCCTTTCTATACGCGATGTATATAGATGTACGTTGTCGCCGGTATGTTTGACACATTTGCGACACTCCTGGCGGCGGTGCGGGATCACGACGCCTCGAGTCTCGGCCGCCACGCCAGAAAGCCAGACCAGAAAGCCAGACCAGGATGCCAGGCCAGGACGCAATCGCAACGACGGCAGAGGCGACGTAATTTACGCGCGTCCCTTCCATCCTCATTATCGTATGCCGAGCGCCTTTTTTTCGCACCGCGCTTTTCCTCTCACGCCCATTTATCCGCGTGCGACACACGACCGGTAATCTGGCCGCCCCGAGCAAATCTAACTTTCAAACCTCCGCAGCGCTGTCCGGCAGGAAGTCTGCGTGATCGGGAAACTTGAGATTGCCCGTTCCGACCGATTTCGAGTTAAAGATCGAGATTCGCAGCAATGAAACCGCTCGTGGCCGCGCAGCGTACGATCGCTCTCAAATAAAACGCACGACGATTCTCAAATTGACACGGCGCAAAATTCATGACGAACTAATCCGCGGCGAGTCTCGGATAAGTTAAATTAACGAGCGGCGAGGGCCGAGCGAAAATTCATGAGTGAGTCACTTGAGCTCCAGCTTCCCGGGATCGGCGAGAAGCAGAATGACTTGCCGGTTCCTGGAACGCTCTGGTATGCTAATTGCGAAGCTCGTGCGTACGCGGGTATGCGCGCGGCCATTGTTGCCTGTATGCGTGAACATACAGGAATGGGGTGCGTGTACACGCATGGCCGTGCACGCACGGCGATCCACCTGGACACAGGTACGACGACTTGTAAAGCATGGCACACACAATCTGAGAAGCCGGCTCCTTGTCCCTTCTCCCCCACCGCCACCCCCTCCGCCTCATACTCTGCCTCTTCGTCATCTTCTTCTTCTTCCTCGGGCCGCAGCGCGGTCAAAGAACACGTAGGAAGCCGGGAACTCGTTGTAAGGGTGCGGTTACGACATCGAAGCCTGTCCGCGACAGACTCCTGCAAGCTCAGGAGGAACTCGGGGTCGTGTGTCGGCGGCAGACGCCGGATGACGTTCTCTCGACATTCCAAAAAGGTTCGCGTCGTTCATTAATTCACCGCGCTAATTATCGGCACAAAACGCCCGTCGAACGAGCCAAGCGTAAATTCAACGAGGTGTCCGAGCGTGATAATTGATTTCGAGTCAACGAGCTTCTTGGGCGCTAATAGACACGGAAGTGGACATAGGCGAGTGACAGGCAGGAAATTGTGTGCACCTACGGCGCGTCACTTTTTTCGGCATTTCTTAGATAAACGTGACGGGTGTTTCCCGGTTATAATGTGTCAGGGGAAAACGGCAAGTGTTGAGAGAAGGCAACGAAGGCGCTGCTATTGTTGCCAAACCTCGGACAACCGATGAGATCAGGCGCATTGCGAATGATCATCGAAGCATGTAGATATTTAAATTACGCTATCGATGCGACATCTAAAACCCCGTGATCGTAGGACAATGTTACCGTACACGATCACTTTCTCGATGATCGCCATGGACGATCGTTGATCCGCTGCTTCAGATAGAGTATCACGAAGCTTCATCGTCACACGTTGCATAGAAGGAACTCTCAGCGTATACAGCTCATTGCTCTTCCACGCCTGCAACTTGCTTTATCTCCTTTGCTACATTGATTAAATTAGAGCGAGGAGGAGTGGTCGCATGATTCTGTGGTGTTATGAGTCTTTGGAACGGCAATTAGATTCGAATTTATTTTCGCCAAATTGGCTCGACGAAAAGAGAAGAAAATACAAGGCGCATTGAAAGAATTGCGAGGCATGAGTTTTCGGACACATCTCGCTTCTCACGCTTGTTCGGCGTGCGAACGGACCAACATCCTTATTACAGGAAATAGCTTTGCGAAAGGTTTAGCTCGCGTCATCAAGTATGCGAGTGCCGAGCACAGGCTTGGCTTTCTGCGTTCCGAAACATCCGTTCTGACTCAGTCTAATCTAGAGCCGATCTACCACCCTTTTGTCCCGTCTCCGTTCTCGCACCCGATCTCCATTTCTATCGGGAAAAGATACTGCGAGGCCGCTAAAGATGCCTCTTTTCGACGTTGGAATACATTTCATAGCGATCGCGTTAAATTTGCACACGATTCCGCTGAATGCGCTTCCACGAACTAACGCGAGTAGATTCCGTAAAGCTGCCGAACGAAACGTCTGACCAGCGGCGTTAAAAACTAGGTTGCCGGGAGTCCCTATGCTGTGAAAGTTAGGTCCGTATACCAATGTAAAAAGTACATAACAATTACACCGGCGATAAACGCAATATGAACTGCAGGCTATAATTAGCCACGTCTCGCTTGTCCGTCGCATCGCAGTCGCGGCGAGGTTCATCGATACTTTCGCATCGATGGCGTATTCCAATTAAAAGCGAGCATCGCTCTTCCTGAATATTAACTTTCCCCCAGCGCTGGCCAGTCGCAAAATGAGAAAGGCAAAAAGCGGCCGATAACGGAGCCGGCCGATATTGGCTGCTGGCGAAGGACTCGGGCGCGCGCGTGCCTTTTGAAAATCGAAGGTGCAGGAGAAGAAGAAACGCGAGGCGCTAAGGCGGAGAGCGCGCGAGGAGAGAAAACGGAGAAGGAAGACAGGGAAGGAAGACGCGGAGAGGACGGCGTGCCACCGAAGTCTCCTGTCCAGGTAGGAGGGGCGTCTGGCTCTCGGTGGTGTAGGCATGTCTTAACCCGAGATCAGACCGGGCATCAGTAACTCCTTCTCTGCCGCAGCATCCAAACGCAGCAAACGGCCTCGTGGTCGGTAGAGTGCACGGAAACACAAACGCGCGTCGCGTTAATTGTACGGCGTCGCGCAAGTCAGAGACAAGGACGCGCGGGTAATAATAACGTTCCTCGCGGTCGGCAACAGCAGTGATCTTGTCGGTGCGCGTCGATGTGTGAGCTCGTGGTGCTGCATCGCGCCTGGTGAACAACGAGTGTGTCGGAGCCAATTGGCGAAGAAACACGTGCCGCGCAGCCTTTCGTTGACGATTGCTCGCGTCTGCCGGCATGGGACTGACGGCGGACATCCGCGAATACTCCTCGCCGACGCATAGATAAGAGCGAGTCAAAGTGAGTGTCCGCGCTGATTTACGGCGACGTGCCGCGCGCGGGCTTCGATTGTCTTCGGCGGCGGTTCAGCGCGATGATTAATTCCCACCGCGGAGCCCCGATCTGTCCGTAATGTAGCCTGAGTTACAGCCTGTTCCGATGAAATTGCTCCTGAGGCCTACGCGCGACGCCGCGCTTACTTCAACGCCGGCCTGCGCATTGCATCATTCAATTTCCTTTGGATATTTGCATTTCAATATCACTGCGTCTAACCACCTCGTTCAGCCGGATTGAATGATCGTCTGAGAAGTCTGCCCTCTTAAGTCCGCGGTTAATAAGGACCGCCGTTCCTCAGACGTCTAATCGTGAAAAATAGCCGTCGGACCGGTGAGAAAGAGGCACAAAGAGATCTGAGGACAAACGCTGGCTGTCATCTTGATAGCGAGCGCGCCACTCTAGACTTCGAGTAACAGGTACAACGCTCGATGCCTTCGAGCTGGGTCCGTAAATAGTGAGGACCTGCGCGTCCAGCGGCGAATTCTCGGAGGATATAACGTGTCGTCTTGGTCGGAAGCTCGGTGTGTGGTCCGCTTAAAGAGGCCTCTTTGGGCAGGCGAGGGGACGGGAACGAAGAACGGTGCGGGAAGGTGGCGAACGTGACCCACGTGAGACACAGAGAAGGAGAGGCCCTTAGCGGTGCGCGGCTCGAGGGGTGGACTCGGCTCCTAAGGTGATTTACGCCTCGCCAATGGCGCCTTTTGTCTAGCCAACTGCCTGTCAGCCGTGTTTGATTTTCGCAATATATTATACGCTCGACGAATTATATTGCCCGGCCGGTCGGTCAGCGCCACGGTAATAATTCACGCAGCCGAAGTGGCCGCCGGGAGGACCCGCGCCGGCGAGATTTTCGCCTCCTTCTGCTCCAACCTCTCGACGTCCCCAACCTCTCGACGTCCTGCGCGCACCTAGGTAACTTTAGCGAATCTGGCGACGGATCTCGCGACGCATCGCGCCGGGACAAGGTTGAGCGGTTGACTGTCTACCGGTGGCAGCCGGAAACGTATCATCGACAGCCGCACGAGCCCGAGAGCCTGTATTCGATTTCACGATGGAGATCTTCGATAGGTTCTCACGGTTACGTATGAATAATCCGCCAGATACGAGATACCGCGCGCAGCTTTTTTTCCTCGGTTACATCACTAAGTAGCGGGTAATTCTATATTCGACGATCGTAGAAAGCGAAGTTTTGATCTACCTTTCGCGGCGAAATTATCTGCCGGTTCCATCGGCGTGGCGCGTACGCAAAAAATTCCCCCGCACTTCGCGCGCCAGAGATGTTCTCGTTTGTAGAAAGTATCGCTCGATTAACGAGCGCCCGCGGACGCTGACTGGCGTCGGTGTTATTGACCCTTTTACTCTCGAACCACTTTGGAGCGAGCGTGCGCGCTCGTGCAAGCGCGAGGTGTGGGCCGTAATCGACGAAACAATTTTGTGATAAGCGAATCGGGTGGCCCGCGAGGCTCTCCTCAAGAGCGGATGAAATTCGGAAATGAAGTAGTGCACGTCTCAACGGCATAATTAATCGCGCACGATACTGTGCATTCAGGTCAGCGATGTAAAGGTATCGCGCGAATGAACGGAGAGCATTCATGTAAGCCGGAGTAATTACTTGTCACGCCTCACTCGAGAGTATCCTAAAGCTTACCCTGTCACATAAGTAGCCCCATCATGGCCGAGCTTATCTTATCAGGCGGACGCGGTACTAAGAGCGATAACGACCTTTGCTTTGCGTCGAGTCCCTTGAAATTGCTTCTTTAACCCGGACCTCCCTCCGTAAACGTTCGCCGTGCGAGGGGGAAGTCTCTCGAGACTTAATGGAGAGTCTCGAGAGCAAGCTTTTACGTTTCAGCCAAAGAAATGTGCGGGGTGTCACGTAATCTTAGATGGCGCCTAGTCGAGTATGTCACGTGTTATTTTAACGGTAATTAATTCAAGCTCGCGCTAATGTCAGTTCTGCGCTATCACTGCCAGCAGTTTAAAATTGAATGTCGGCGAGAAACGGGATCGTTGCTATCGCCGACGGGTTTTAGTCCGAACCGTATCAGAATCAGCAACAGAATTATGACGCGCCTAATCGCGCATCTAACGTCGCCGCTTAATTATTGACAAGACGCTTATAACCGTCTGTCCGCGGGAAAAAATGATAATTGCTCTTTGCTCAAGGCGAAGAGATATCGAGTATTCGCGCGTCGGCAAGCTTGTCGATACTAATAGAGAATACTGCATTGACGGGTCAAGAGAAACCGTTGATTTTTCTTCTGGATCATCGCTGTCTTTTTGTCGGCACGCGTGCGTAAAACTCTCCTGAATCGCAACATGAGTTTGCTTTTAGCACGGAGCGCAAGGTGAGAGCGGATTTTACAGACAATTAACGGCCGTTCCCACGGGATACACTTTATCGAAGAAACTTTGTTATGCCCACGTTGCATGTCCGCCGATAGAAGCCAATCGAATGAAGCCAATTAACAAGGGTTCCACCCAAGATAAGCCCGACGACCACTGTTCAGACAGCGTAGAAAAGTTCTGCGATTTCAACGAAGATCCACTGTGAATTCAAAGAGGGGGCCGACGGGGTACGTGAGCGAAGCGGAAGAATCAGTTTCGCTGATTGAAATTTTCTTACTCGCGAATTAGAAGCTGATAGTCTGCCAGTCAGCATCGTCATTTCGCTAACTCGCTGCCCGTTCGGTTTTTGCGAAATGCGAAAGTTCCCAAGGCGCGAAGGGCAACGAGAGCCTTCATCAGGCGGGTGTATTTTTTTCGTCTGCGCGATGCGATTGAATAAACCGTAGGGAGCAGCAGCGAGCGCTACGCCGAGAACCCTTTTCCTTCGCGTCAGAGTACAAACAAACCATGTATCTTTATTACGGTAATAACTATAATCTCTAGACCCAGTAGAGACCCCTCTCTTCCATATACGATGCCTACTTCGTACTGGCAGTATCCTTCTTCGAAGCTGCGTAATCAGTTGGCGTCTACTTCACTGAACGCAGTTCTCTCGTTTGAATCGCCTCGGCCGATAGACGGCGGTAACTCGGTAGTGCGGTACAGTCGGAACTGCTGTTCGCCGCCATTAGAGTAGAAAATGCGATTAGGTCCTTGATGGATTCGCGGATACCGAAAGTTTCCTCTAACGGCCGCGGATAATGCCTTCTGTAAATCTCTTCCGCCGATTCGGAAAATAACGTCATTTTCGTTTCCCATGGTTCCACTACTCCCTGCTCCGACCCACGTTACCGCCGCATCTAAACGACGGAATCTAATCTCTTCGATTCTGTCTTTCAACTGCGCTGTCAACGAAAACGAGGACGCGTGCAATTTCCTCAAAATCCATCGCGTCACTGTGTATCACTTCTATATGCCTCATGGGTCTAACTAACGATGTACACGGTGAATGTGCAAGAACGCGGGCCAAGGACGAGCAAGATAATACTCATCCGCTATTACGACATCGCTGCATAGATGCAACTTCCGAATACATTTTCACACTATACTCGCAGCTATTTCACGCTCTTAAAACGCTAAACTACTTCTTTCTGTAACTGAACTGTTTCTCCTTCTTTTTACTTGTTATAAGGTACTGGCTTCCAGGCGAATGCCACGTTTGGATTCAGCATTATCCCGACGTTTCTCTTTTCGAACTTCAGCTTTTTTCTATACCACGGAACGATTAAGACATTCCCGAAAGTAGGAGTTTCATTATCTTGACGCGACATGGGGATATTTTAAGGATTACGTTGTCCTTAAGGTCTTTCTCGTTAAAACGTTCGCGCCTCTTAATGGTCAGGACTGTACGAGTGCAACGGGTTTATGCGAAGGGGCGCCATACATGGTGCGGAAGCGAAGGGTACGCTCGTAAAATACGATGCGTATCTTCTTATTAGAAGTAAATTGTATCCTCATTACCTGCATGATGCACCTCGCGTATGACCGCCACCATTGCCGCCACTGCCGTCGTCATCGCCATCGGTGTCGTGCACTTGCGTTCGCGCCGATTTTCATTTTCTTTCCGTTTTGCTCGATCTTGAAGCGACCGGGTGGCGTGGCCAATCAGTCGCCACACCGGCAAAGCGTTAGATTTGTGAACGGCGTTCCGATAACCGGCGTCTCGCCACACGGCCATCATACGCTATGTAAATCTAAATCGAAATAGGATTCGTCATGAGACATGTCCTCCCGGTGTTAAATAGGCCGCTCGACATCCTGCATAGTCGACTCGTTCTCCGACGGTAATATCGTTAATGTAATTAAAAGTACGCCCCGCACGATATAACTACGCTAGAACGTTGACATAATTATAGTCATTGCGGGGAACTTGTTTAGAAATCGCCCGAGAAGCGTGCGTCTATCCGCTTTTTCATACGCCGTGGGTATTACTCTTTTTACCGGCTATCGCGCCTGCATACTCCGCTTGCCACATCGTAAATACCTCTGCAGAATGTTAACCGCCGATGCCGTCTCTGTTCTGCGATAACTGATATCTAATTGCACAGTTACGCTGACACCCTAAGATAGAAATTCTTGGCTTATCTACAATTATGGTGGGGAAAATAATGCAGCGAAAGGAACGGAGATAAGATGGGACAAAGGATGTAAGGCACGCTCCAAATGATCTCGGTGTAGCGCGTCTGGTGCATCGCATTGAGCGTGGCACCGAACATCGCACACTTGTAATTCGGCGTTGGCGGTGATGCGCTCGTTGGGCGAAAATAATTACGAGAGCGGAGAAACTCGATCAACGTCGTACCGTTTGGGGCATCGAAAGCGCGTTGAGTCGATCCTTGTCTCGGGGGATAATTGTCTCATGGACTGGGCGGTCTCTTTCGCGGACGGATTCTCGTACAGCGACTTCCTTTCCTCCGGTCAGTGCCGCGTCGTCGACGAACGAGGAAGAAAATGGAAGAAAAGAACGGGGGAGAAGAAGTACGGGAGAGGAGTACGGTAGAGGAGGCCGCTCGTGCAAGGACAGCCTTTGGCGATGCGATTACTCATTGAGACGTTGATTGCATGCATGGCATACATACCGATCCGTGCCGGCGATGCCTAAAGTCGCCGTCACCCCGAAATCAAATCTCGATCAAAGAGAGTCTCGATCGGCGTGCCGCGAAAGTGAGCGAAACGCACCTCGCCGTATGAGCGGACGTTCCATTAACCGCTTAAGGTATCAAATGCACCTTCTCACACCACCTGCTTTATCTCTGCCCACTCATTCTACTAAAATCCTTTGCCTCTAAAGATCAACAGCGCGTCGATGGCCCGTCGATGGCATGGCGAGCAACATTTTCGTACGGTTCTTCGATTTTATCGGCCACAAAAAAGCTGTCGATCATAAATCCTTCGTTGTTGCTCGAGGCTTGCGGTATTCCGTGACATTCCGCGATTCACTGGGAGGCGGCCGCTTGACCGATAGCGGCCTGTCATTTTCGCGTGTAACAAGACTCGCGCTCGGCCATACGTCATCGATGGCACGACTTTGCGATTCGATCTTCCGAGTTCTTCGACGGCTGAGTCACCGGACGGACCTGCTCGTCACGGGAGATCGATTAACAGTTGTCGTCGTTCATTGATACACGTCATATATGTGCAGGTACGTGATCGGACTCGCGGGATGAGTCGCTACAGAGACGAACATGCTTCGTTTCAGAACCCGTCTCTGACGGATTATCGATGTTACGTTCCAACTTCTTCTCCGCCCGTCATGACATTTGCGCTTGTCGATCCAAGGCCCCGAGCCTCTTGAAAAATTGGCTACTTTATTGCTGCGTCGATATCGATTGAACGTTCAAGTCCTACTGGCAGCCACACCAACACTCCGTCTCGTACGCCCGAAAATGTGGAACTACGGCCTTTTATCGAGAGAATCTCAGGAATTTCTGCGAACAGAGGGAATCTTCATTCCCTTCGAGCCGAAGTTCCGAGTTGCGCCAGTCGGTGGCCGATAGGGAATCACGAATTCTCGCGTGGGCGACTCGCGCGAGCCATTAATCCTAGCTGGACTGGCAGACGTGAGTGAAACAAACCCCATGTCCGCGATCCCTAGCCGTTGATACCGATCCTCGAAAGCGTTAAAAATTCTTCTCAGCCATTCCGTCGCCTACTCTCTACCGGTCCATCACCGTTGTATCCCGAGTTTTTCGACACGTCCCGCCCGAGATCGGGATCTGTGCTATCCGTTAATTAAAACGTCCGTACGTTAACAAAACGAAAGAGTCCCGCCCACGATTTATTGCGGCTATTTGAAATGCCTTTAACGGCTCGGCGATCGCAAGCATGCTCGAGCAGATCGTGCGCCAAGGATCAGGTGCTTCACGATCCACGACACGTCGTAAGTGTGACGCGAAAGGGAGATTCACGGCGACGATTCCCGGCGTTTCGCGAGCAAGAAAATTCGGGTCTCGAAGGCCCTCGGAGCTAAGCGATCGTGTTCCTGGTTCGACGTCCTTTCGTTCTCGTCCGTGGCGCGCAAATGTGGGACGATAAAACGAGGCTCGTCCCGAAAGGCAAACGAGGCGGCATCGTAAAACGCCGTGTTTCTGGGAAGACGCGTCGTTAACACCAATAAAGGTCCTCGTAATAAAGGTCTTTCGACTCTTTATCGGGCGATGTCGGAGGATCAACGAAACCGAGCGACGGCCCGCTCCTGGTAGCGACTCGCTCGATGCCTTTCACAACCCTCACACTCGCAGATCACTTTGATAAGGCACTGGCTTCCGGACGGATCACGCGTTTCAATGAAGCTTCGTGCCAATGCGAATGTGCCAATGCGAATGTGCCAATGTCGTCAATTCGACGTGTTACTGTGCAAAACTTTAAAGACACCAACACATTCGACTACCCTTGTAAAGTACATTTGGTAGTGACCTTCCGTCAGTACGCCTTTTTTCGCCCGCAACAGTTCACAATGCTGAATCCAAACGCGCCATCCGACCGGAAGCTAATATCTTATCAATGAAAGCCTGGCCGCGTAAGCCTTAACGAGAATGTCGCGGATCCTTCGATTTTCGCTTGATCAGCGATTCGGGATGTCGCCGCGGCAGATCGAAGGGTTCGCGTTTATGGCATCAGCGTGCAGCATCGGCGTGCACCGTCGGCGTGCACCGTCGGCGTTCAGCATTGGCATTAAGCAGCAGCGTCAAGCACCGGCTCGGTCAACATCGTGAGAAGATGCGCCAGGCGGAAGCGAGTTAGAGAGCCTCGTGCCACGAAGGAACCTAAATACCTTTCGTCCGTTAGGCGGTGCAGCCAACACGCAGCGCGTGTTTACACGCTTTAACACGCACGCGTGCAGGTGAGATAAAACGCACGGTCCGGCGTGCCGAGGTCGTCGTGCCTCCTCGTGAGATCCTATGCACGCCGAGGAGGACGGCTGCTGGAAGGAGGAAGAGGTCGGCGCGGGCGTTCGTTTGCACGCCAGCACCTGTGTACTCGTCTCTCCTATGCTCCGGCTATTTAAGCTTTGATAGCACAGGCACACCGACGCCACACGTACTTACGGTATTCGATCGTCGTTGGCTTAGCACGGCCCAGTGACCCGCATAACCTACGGTTTGCTTATGATCGAGGAGCTTTCCGTGTATCTCTCCCTTAACGGGTCGATGCACGGCAAAGCCGTGTCTATGGGATTCGAGGCTATCTCAGAGGTTACGTGACAGTGCGCTGCTGGGCTCTGTGTATTAAATATATATATGTATAACGGTGTTGCACGACACGAGGCCGTGGGTATGCATTGTACAATGCGTATTGGTGAGCACACGCGCTGCGTTGCATTGCTGTGGATCAACTGCGAAATGCTGGAAATACGGTAAAGCGACTTGCGATCCCGTCACGATCTCGTTTTCATCGTTGGGAACCGGTGAGTGACGCGATAAGCGAGTACCCCCCCACCATTAGGCGGGATTACACTTCACAGTCGTGTCAAGAGGGACTTGAACGAGTCGTATAGTTGGACCGACACGCCGACATCATGCCGGGAAGATTAAGTGCACGTTTTGGCGCAGCCGCGTTCCAACGGCTTCACTGAATGAATTCTCTGCGAGAGTTCATTTACTCGGCAGCCGCTCTTTGCGCAGTCGTTCGACTGGAGACAAATTGCACGATTCGACGAGCGAGTTGAGCGAGTTGAGCGTTCGAGGATGGGCACCTCCTGCGTGTGGGATACTCGATCGTTGTTCGCTTAATGCGGCCCAGTGACCCGAATAACCAGTGCTTTGCTTATGATCGAAGTCGGTTTCCATCTCTTCCCGGTCAGTTCGTCAGTTCCGCGGCTAAGGAGGCGGGTTAAGAAAAGAGGGAGGCACACACTCTCTCCTCTCCTTCTTTCAGTCTCATCGAACTGCTCTCGTTAATTATCCGCGCTCTCCGACGCATCTTGCGCCAAAGCCCAATCATTAATCACCCGCACGACGACTCAGGCGATCTAATTACTGGCAAAGGAAATACCCAAACGTTCGTTGTCGGCTTATTTCTGCTTATCGCGACCCTGTAAAGTCACGGACGAGGTATACGGTAAGCCAATCCGTTAAAGAATTTTTTGTCCCATTACACATGCTACCGTATGAGATCACAACGTTGCTGCTGGTCAAAATTGAAATCAAATTGATTGACTGCAATTTATCCTTCAATCTGGAGAATAGTGGGGTGGCGTAGAACATGTTTTCCCCTTTTATAAATTGAAGATCGATACGGGACACGATGACATATCATTATTCATCATAGATTAGTTGTTCTCTATATTTTTGCTTATAACTCGTGAACTATTGCAAATTTTGGGGTCCAGTTTCCGTTTTTCTAAGTCTCACGCGATACTTATTTAATTAACATAGGGGGACAAACTATATGATACACTTCCAGTCGGTAGCGGTAAAGAAAAGCATTTTTTTCCTGTTTTTCCCCGATTTTTTCATTTGTTTTCAGTCATATCTCGGAAACGATTTTGAATTTTTCAACACTGTTCCGATTTTTCTGAGTCTCTTTGTACTCCCTTTCACTTGGCACAATAACAAACCGGTGGATAGAGTTTTCAGATTTTACCCTATTTCCAGGCTCATTTTTCACGATTTTTCTGCACATTATTGGCTATATCTCCGGAACTATTGCGAATTTCGGGGTGCGCCTTGCATTTTTCCGAGTTATTTTGGACCCCTTTGATATACTGAAAGGGCAATTAAATCGGTGACCCATCATTTTTTGGCAAAAATGGCAAGGGGTACCTTAAGATTTTCGCGATTTCTTCAAGGCCCTGTCACGATCAAACTAGTGATCGAAATCTATAAGTAATACAGGTTTTCTTAAAGCTCTTTGGATGCACTTTCACACGGGATTAATCGCAATCACCAATTTTGAAAAAAAATTTTTTGCACTTTCTTAAAATCGTCATATCTCGAAATCTATAAAGAGTTCAGAGCGCGGAAAGTGGTCTATCTTCAGGGCAAATTATCCTCTATCGAATGGTATGGGTCCGAAAAAAAAAAAAAAATTTGACATTTTTCGCCTATTTTTTACATATGCCAATTTGATGCAATCATTCATTTCGATGGATTTAATTGTATTATTGCACCTCACAAAACAACGTTTCGATATCTGTGTGTTTCAGTAATAAACCGTCAGTTATTATCGGAGGATGTGATGAGAATTATCTTCCTGTAGTGGCCAGCAAGGACACAATAGAGTGCCGCGTAATGGGGGATATTGCGTAATATGCGTGGGTAAACGCTGCGTTATCGATCATCGAACCCGTCATTGTCAGTTGCATTTACATGCAAATTAGCGTTCTAAGTGGAGTGATATACGCTGTGCACATTGGTCGGCCGGCACATGTGTCGTTAGAGGTAATCACGTGACTATCATAAATAACTGCCGTAGCTTTCGAGTCAGTGGTAACAACGACGAAGAGCCTTAATTATCTGGCGAATTCGTATGCGCCTCTTGATCACTCGCTCTCCGGCAGTTGAGTCACATACAGTAAGGAGAGATCCTTAGAATGTCGTAACTCGCATGAGTTGCCGTGTTGTGGCCCAGTGACGCTCGACATTGAACGGTTAGTGACAAAGCCTGTCGTTAATTAGTGCCTATAACACTGAATAACTATGTTGCAATTGTCGAGCAACGCTAACGAACGACGTAATCTTTCTGATTACAGGTTTTGTCGTGGCTTTGCAAAAAGGGCGAAGACGTACTGTCCAAGCACGCGCAACACGCTGCCACGAGTCTTACGGCTGCGCGACTTCACGAGCGAGAATTTGAAAAGTTTTACTTCACGTCGATGGTGAGTAGCGTTCCATAGAAGATGCTCGAAAGCAAATTGTGCCTCTCTCCTGAGTTATTCACTGTTCTCACATTTCGTTGAATCGACAGTCATCTATCGATGCAAAATAAATCTTGTGGATGGGACATGCGAATGTAGTAACCATTGGGTAAAAAAGCTTTCTATCGCAAACTCATTTGTGAGCTTCTATAAATGACCTCCCTCCTTCAACATTTGCGGAATAGGATATGTATACATCTTCGTTAAAGATTTATCAGAGTGTCTTTGTACTACTTATACGAAGTTTGTTGAAGCAGATTTTAACATAGAATTAGCAGGAAATATTTGATATATGTCAGCAAGAACAATCTGTAAAATGATTAAACGTGCGTAGTAAATGATTTGACGTTGCCATCAGGAGACAATGATCCATGCGCTCGCTGTTTTATCGACAAACCTGGATCACGCACTCAGTCGGCAATGCGCTTCTATTTTCAACTCTATAGATCGCATCCGAAACTACACTATGAAATACTATTGCAATTATTTGATATTCTACCCGTGTCTAACGTTGCTGTGAAAATAAAAAAAGTATTAAATACTTGTAAATAGAATCGGCCGTTTTGGCGGAATCGGTACATATCTTGTGGCGCCACCTCGCCAGCCGTAGTTGAAACCGAAGATGGGCTCCACCGACTTTGCGAGCTAGAGAGAGGCATGGCGCGGTGAAATTGAAGTTAGCCCGAAAGCGTGCCATACTAATGGTGGCAATTATTTCCCGTTTGCGACGCGCAGGAGCTAGTTAAGTCGTCGGAATCTCATCGACTCGCAGTAATGGCGGCGATGCGATCGCAACTATCAATTTGAAGACACACGCCGTCTCAGTAAGTTCCGCAATTAGAGTCGTACACGAGCCGAGGACGATTCGGCCGATCGGGAGTCGATTAAAGTGCATTTGCCGAGTGAAACTCGGTTCGGTACCACGCGACTAAGTGGATATCGCTGTCTTGTCTTATCAATCGACGGTACGTACCCGCCCCGCCCACGCTTCCGCTTCCTGATAACAAATAAACGACGTTGCAAAGACTTTCAGTGACAATGCGAAACGGACTTTCGAAGAAGAAGAAGATACCAGCGGGCGAGGTGCGTTATGCTTCCGCTATAACGAACTGATTCGCGTTACGTATGATACAAATTACCGCGAGACGTAACGGTGGGCCCTGATCACCGTGGAACAGCTGTTAATTAATCGGTCACGATCTCACTCCCCGCGACGTCCAGTTCGATGCAGGACATTAATTAATCACGTTGCACCCACTTCAATTATCGCTATCGTCGGGGATGTACGCGCGCAGCTCATTATCCGAGGCGGCGCTTTTTCCTTTTCTCCTTCCGCTTCTCTTTTCTTTGGCCCGTCCTTTCGCATCTTCTTTTACTCCGCGGCCCAATGACCCCCATTGCCAAACTACCCACACGCTGTCATAATTGTCACCGTTTATTGGCACGCTGAATCGGAGGGCAATTTATTTGGGCCATCTTGACGGAACTGGAACGGAGTTATCGCTGGTTCGTTATTAAGTGATACCGTGCGTTTCGTACGAACCGTCGCGTTATTTGGAGCGCGAGATAATTGTGCCGCCGCAGCGGTCACCTTCAGACGAACCGATCGAATTTCCCATAAATTAATACCCCTGACTATAACTTCATACCAAAGGCACCATCATCGGCATGCGAGTACCTGTCGATGTGGACAGTCGAAACTCGACGGTCGAAAGTACAAAGCAATCAAAGCTGGACCGAGGAAAATATGGAACAGACGAAACTGAATAGTCGAAAACACGAAACACTCGGAAATATAAAACAGCCGAAACTGCACTGTCCAATATATAAACCAGTCAAAACTGGACTGTAAAAAATGTAAAACAGCTGAAACAGGACTGTGAAAAATATAAAACGGTCGAAACTGGGTGGTCCTAAATACAAAATAGTCGAAAGTGGTCAATTGAAAATACAAAAGAGTCGAAACTGGACCATCGAAAGTAAATGCTCATAATTTCAAAAGGCAACTTTTATGTGAAGCAACTGTCGAAAGTTAGCCTTGTTGTAACAAGTGCCATGAAGAATGTCACGCGAGCTTCGTGCAATTCCGCGAAGGGCAGAAAATAAGAACCGTCATAAAGCAGCTACTTATCCATACACTCCGAGCATCAACAAGCTGTCAGGGTCCGGCAGACCGCTTGTGACAACGCGCATGGTTGTTCTGTTAACCCAATTACATGGTGGAAAAGGCAGGGAAGTCGCGCCACGAATAAGAACGAACTTAACGCATAGATTTGAGCATTCTCATTTATCTGTCTATCGCTTTACGCCGTATACTACGTTTGACAAGCGGAACTGCCCACGGAACTGTTGATACCCGCGGAGAGATTCCACTGCGTGAACAGATCGGAATGCGTCGACGCATTTGCAAACCGAATCGCGAACTACTGGTTCGCGGCAACTTTAATCGAGCCGATGGTCGCGCGTACCGCCGCATAATGGGTGTATCGTACGTGGTGGAATTTGGTAGTGCGGGATAATCGATCGTGAAAGTGGCAGACCCTCGTTTTTACGAAAGTCAAGGTAGTCTCGCTCTCGGCGTACTCGACACAACAGAGGCGTATCGCGGCAATATCCGTGATATCGGTCTACGCCGTCATTTCCGCGGGTGGTTCCACGCACGTGCCCACGATCGAGACACCGAGGATCGATTGAAGCGTCGCTCGGGTGAAAGATCCTGAGGATTGCGCATTCGCGTGACGCGCCGCATCTGACGGCACCGTGCTATTTCTGAATGTCGTGTTTTTCAAGCCAGGATGCAACAATGCCGCTCGTATAAACGGACGATACTATCGGCCACTTTCTATTTATATATCTAGGCGTTAATCGCGCATTAGTAGCCGCGCAGCCGAAGATTCCTTACGGGCAGGTTCGCGGTGTTACGATGGTACATCCGGCTGACGTGCTAGTCGGTCGCGTCCGGGCGCGTGTCGTGAATCGCGATCAGAGATCCGTTTCAAAATCAATTGCAAAACCACGAATCGGCACAAGGCGGTTATGCTCGTTAGCCCTCCACACGCCACACGCGCCTGCCTTCTGCGACGCAACTTTTCTTCATAACCGGCTGCGCGATCGTTCCTAGAACCCGGGATACGGCTTTAATCTTCTGCCAGAACAGGGTCGACCAATTCAATTGTTTGAGCATTCAGGTAAAATTGGGGAGGACGAACGAAACCTGCGAACCCTCGACGACATTACGTTACCCTCCTTTGTCGACGTGACTATCATGCGGCAGTGTCCACCCGCGTGAAAAAGCTTAATCGGCTAATCGTACGACACCCCACGCCTAACACCCACTTGGCCCATGATAAGCTTATCTGCCCAGAAGGAAGATGTCCACCCCAGTTGCGTGCTCAACTGTTGTGTAATTGGCTTGCCAATTTTTTTCTCCTCGCTGTCCGGGAAATAAGTTTCGTCGTTTGGGCGATGTAATGTTTTCACGAAGAACCTTCCGCGGTGCAATGAACGCATCGATGTTGTTAACACGTTAAGCGCTGAATAAGTCCTCAAGAACCGACGCTTAAATATCCGTTTAGCCGACTGTGTCAGCTTTGAAAGAGTGCTTTAATAATCGTACAATATTTAAATATTTATGTACACTTTTCCCAAATTGACTTTACTGAAACGTTTGAACGCGGAGAGAGATTTTCTGCTCATCTAAATCGAAAGAGAAACAAAATCGGCTCCGCGTTTAATATGTTAAAGGCAGCTGACACGAATGTAGTGTTAGAAAATTGCATTTTGTCGGTAACTTTGTTGCATTCTTTCGCGTCTCTTTTCATGCTCATTCTGCTAGTAAGTGGCATGCGACTTCCTCCTTGTCTTCCGAGGCTGATTATACGAGGTATGATCACTGCAGAATGCTCGTTCGTGCGCGTTCGCACGGCCTTCGACGCGTCATACGACAATTCCACACAGCCGTGTAAAAATGGCAGCTTAATGTCGTTCACGTGTCGACTTCTTTTTCTCTTATACTCCAATGGCAGTCTTACGAGAAGTCACACAGTACAGGCTTGACAATGCGTTACGCAATGGCTTCAGTCTGTTATCGCGTCCACGCTCACCGTGCTTCGCCGAAGAAATCGCAAAAGGTCCCACCCATTTCGTCAAAACGCACGATTCGGAATATCGCCCACATGGACTATTCGCGACGCAGTTAGCTCATCGCCCGTTGTCGAGTCGTGAATCACAACGAATTTGTCATTAAGTTGCGTGTAAACTTACATTTTCAATCAAGGTTGACGGGACGTTGATATCATGCGCGTCTGCAGATATTTCCACGTGCAGTTAAAACGCTAACAAATTGCCTAAGTACGCGTATACCTTGGAACAAATTGCGTATAAATCATCGCCTGCGTGAACATAGAACTGGCATCCCGCGTGTCTCGTATCGTACGGTAATATTCACGTTTGCAGTCACGCGACTCTCGCGTCAACTGATTTCTACGCTCTCCAAAGATGAGCAGGAATCTGAAACGAGCCGTGCGCAATAATTTACGCCATCGAGCGATGGCGCTCATTAACGATCGATGAGCTTGTTCGTCGAGGGGTTTTTAAACGGGCTACATGCCGCGCGGCACGGCCATGCATTATTCGGTGAATTTGATGGTCGTCACACGCGTGCCTCGTGCCGTGCAGATATATTGCTTTGTTGCTACTATAAAAGCTACGTGATACGGCGTCGCTCATTTTATGGCTTTGTTTTTAAGCGCGCGACGGTGAAGCTCCCTCGAATGTCTACTTACTTTGTCTTGTGCGGTCGAAACTTTCGAGCACTGAGACTCGTTCTCGGGCATGTCAAACATGAGCCTCAATGCCGAACGGAAGAGAAAGAGACCGCAAATAGCACGGTGACATCCGGCGAAGGTCGTCGTAGGTACCTACACGACCGAGCATTCTCAACTGTGCCTTCACCCAGCAATTCTTGTTCCACTTTGGGTATCGATTAACCCACATATATGACCACCGATGCGCACTCTTTATTTTTCTTCCTTTCCTTCACACCTACGACCGCGATCAACTATGCGTAACGCGCCCTCCTCGACTCCATTCTTTATCTCGTTCGCTCCTTCTCTTATTGCTTCGCCAGCGAACGGCAGAATCAGACATGAATTCGTGTACAGCCGATATTTATGTCAGTCTACATTTACGTGTGAACGTAACGATGAATGTGTTGACGAGGTAATGCGTGTCGTTGCACTGCATATTAATCAACAGATACAAGTCGACATAGTTCTGAAAGGCCCCGTTCTCCCAGTTCGGAATGTTAATTCGTGAGATAACAGTGTCTGGTGCATTTTTATGCGTCGTCGCGTGTCAAAGGTGTAATACTCGCCTTTTTTTCTTAAGGCCGCGTAGAGAAAAATTATGCGCACTGTCGACACTCTGGTGAGAATGAGACACGGAAGACCGAGCAAGGCGAAACGTGATTAACACAATTTTTTAATCAGTTTAACCCGATTCCGCGAATACCGGCGCTGGTTTGACAGTGTTCAATTAACTTTAATGGCGTTATACCTTTTGAGATGGCATTGAAAATGTCACCCGGTTATATTCGCGGTACGTAGAGAAGCAATCGGCAATCGCGTTAAAAATATTGGGCATCCGTCGACCCAGGGCCATGTTCGGTACGTGTTCTTCATGAAAAATCAAGTGGGTGACCCCATGTCCACGTTGTACGCTCGTACCCGCGCCGCGTAGGAATGAGTGGAAAATGTAACTGTACCTCAAAATCCTTCTGGCAAGTCGTCATCGTTTATAAATCGCCTTTCAGTCCGAGTGATATCATCAACGGATCCAGGGGTACATAAGAAAACACGCCACGCTGCAACATACAGAATAAATAATTAAAATATAACAAAACGATAACTTCGTATTTGGATGTAAGTAGAGACGTTCTCAGTGAAATTAAAACCGTCGCGGAAAGATTCGTGCGCGCACAATTGCAAAACCAATAAGCATACTCCATTTTCCACCCATTTCACTCGATTGAAAAGGACGACGCTACTCGCAACACCTACGGAGACATTAACTACGCCATGGCGATAAATGTGCCACTGGGTTACTACACTTTCAGGTGTATTTAAATCAGCGACAGAGCTCCGGTTGTAAATTAGTCAATTCCATGTTATCCACGTACACTACCGAAGGAAGCTCTTCGTTTTCCATTTTACACGTTCCGCGCAGCCTTCGCCCGCCAACGTTCAACCTCGATCTGTGCTTTATGCGCCAAGAGAAACCGGCGCGCGCTCAACACAAGCGCAAGAACATATATTTAATCGCTCCAATTAAATATTTTATTACGTTCATAGAGCTCTGCTTTTTCACCCGTGGTAATTGCATTCCGACTTGATTTACTGTCAGTAATTGTGTGTTTATGGAACGTTGCGAACGTACGGTCTATCACCGCTTCCTCTGACGTCCCTTGTATTCTCGTTCTCGAATTTCTGCGACGAACACGATTCCTTTTTAAAGTCAAACTGCTTCAGTCAGACTGTCACCTTTGCATCATACTTGGGACACTAAATTATTGCACCAGCGGAACTTGACTCTTAGACCCTTGCCGAATCCGTCAAGGGCGCCATGTATTTCGTCGATACGCGCTGGAGTTCATTAGCTCGAGAGAATAATGGGGATTCCCGCGTAACGAATATGTAATGCGATGCATACGCACAATAGCATATTTGCGATGAAAGTGGCACGTAATCCGGCCTGAACGTTGCGAGGGATTCATACTTACAGCCCTCGTTAATCGATTAAGGAGCGTCGCTCGTGTCGGTCGCAGCGACGTAGCTGCAAAAAGCACCATTAACACTGCGTGTCGGAACAACGCATTATTCATCCGTGCGAACAAGTGCCTGCTTGCGTACCACTCGCCAGTCGGGTGCCTTTTATGTCCTAGCGCGCCTTGAACTAACCGTGGAGACGTTTCACCCAACGAAAGTGAACAAAAGAACGCGCTCAATGCGGCGATGAATACGGCGATGAATACGGCCCGTAATCAGATCCACTAATTATTCAATTAAACGAGTCCGCTCTAAATAGGTCGACGTCGAGACGGACACGCATAATGTCAGTCCGCTTAATCTCTCAATCCGTAGCAACGTTTCAGGAGTGAAATTCTCGCGAATGAATCCACTCCCGGGGACCGAGAGTAATTTGCAGTCCGCCATTGATTACTTCATCGAAGGCAGCGGAGTGTTGACGAGGACTTTCCACGTTCGATCAAATTCGCTTGGCCGAACGTTTGCGCCGCGGAATTGCGCGAATTCCTTCAAGGAGCGACGTCCAATAGTGCAGAGATTGCGATTCCTTCGGTCGCCACGGTCGATTCTCCTTTCTCCCGCAATCGCCACGCTCGCTTTTCCGCGCGCGAAATTGGACGGCGGCGAGTTACGTAAGTTCACCGTGCAATATGCGCCCGCGAATCGTTCCTGACGACCAGACAAGTGTACATGAGAACAGACACGTTTCCCTCCCTGGCCGGTCAATGATAATCGACGATCGCGCGATGCCTTTCACGATAGGCGCGCGAATAATGTCACCGCATAATTTTTTTCAACGACTTGCATCCGTAACGAGTTGCGCGTGATAACGTTCGACCTTCATGCGCTACCGGAATCTCGTTCCAAACGTGGCACTCCCATGATCGGCTGGAGGGCAGGACGAGTTTCATACTTCTTACTCACGTCGATACGATCTTCGTGGCTTGAAGCGACCAGAGATTCGCTATTCGTTTTGGACAGTGGCCATTGATGCTTCCCCGCTGCAGGCAGCGCAATTCTCACGCTTGCGTAATCCAGCAGACATATCGAATCCCGCCGGTGTTTGCGCGAATTACAATTACGGGTGGCAGTACATACTGCAGGGAACGCGTGCTTGATCCCAAGAGGGACATCGACGGAATCACGTGTCGGAACAGGCGAGCGAGCTGCGTCGAGCAATTAATAAAATCCCGTCCGCACGTGCGTAAATGAATACGCCGATGAGGGCGGTCGAGAAAGAAGAGGAGCGAGGGTGAACCAGTGGGACAGAGGGAATGAGCCGGATAATGGCACGTGCGAGAACTAACTCGAGCGCACACCCGCTGATGAATTCTTTGTTCCAGCGGACTCTTACGACATTTTTTATCAGCCACGTGTAGCGCAGCGCAAAAAATCGCAGCTACACTTACGCCCTGTTCCGTCGACAAGATCAATACGGCCACGCTCTGATACTCCTACATTTACTTGCAGGAATACTGTCAACATTCTGTTCGATTTTTTCCGAGGCACGCGACACGGACACCATTGTCGATCGAAACAGTCGCGCTGAACAGCGCGAAGATAGAAACGGAAGGCTAGATAACAGGAGCGCTAATGCCGGCGGCAGGTAGATTCGAGAGAAACTCTACACCGGATGCAATCCGAGAAACGATGCCTACAATGGGAAATAATGTCCGGCGGGCTTTTATCGGAAGGCAGTTTGCGCAAAAGCAAGCCGGTTCCATTAACGAAGCATGCGGGATACTTTTCTCTGCGCTCTTTTTGGCCCCTGCGCGCGATCGATCGTGACCATCTGCTGTCGAGTGCTCGTAGCGTAGGTCGTCGTTGAAAAGCTCAATTTTCGCGAAAATGCAAATTAAATGATTACCGATCATTTGTCGCGCATCATTTTTTTTTAGTCCCAATTGACATATTCTTCGAGCGATAGTTCGCAATGCAGACACATTTGAGAAACTTGGATTGTTCTCGAATTTGTCTTCTCGGAGGACAAATGCGTTCTCTATAATTAGAGTATTTTAATCGTATTTTTGTTAATGTTAATTGACACGTTCTTCGAGCGGTGGCTGGCAATGCAGCGGTATTTGGAAAAGTTGGATTTTACTCGAATTTAGGTCCTCAGAAAAATGCGTCATCCGAACGGTACGGAGTGTGGGCGGTTCGAATAAGAAAACAATTCGGTGTCGAGCGGCGGTGCGAGAGCGTAAAGACACTATCGTCATGGAAGGATAAACCGCGGTCCTCCCAGGTTTCGCACGATCGATCGATCGATCCATCGGTTCCCAATAATTTCGCAGACCTTGCGTTCGCCGGTATTACGAGCGCAACTGGTCCGACGCCGAAGTGGGTTTCCGAAAGGAAAAGGCATTCCAGGCTATAAAGTGCCGGATCGTTCACCGATTGGACGGCGTAGACGGGGCGTAGAGTAAGCGCACACATAAACGCGCGCGAGTGCTCGGCGTGTACATAGACGTGATTGTATCGAATACAAAGTAAAGAGGTTCGAGTGTGGCATATGAGAGAGATTCGAAGTGGTGAGAGTTTAGACGCGAGCGTCGAGTAGCGCGCCTCGTCGAATGGAATGGAACGGAACGGAGCCTGCTGGGGTATTCGATGGTGTGCGTTGAGGCGATTGTATGTGTGAGTGAAGGTGTGTGGGTGCGTGTGTGCGGTGTGCGGTACCGTGTGCCTATGCCGTGGCGCGGGATTAGGAGCCGTCGCAGTAGGCCAACGGCGCTCGACGACGACGCCTGTGCGTTTCTCTTTTAAAGCGTGCGCGCGCGCATGTGTCCGACCTACCGTAAGCCGGTCCGCCGTCGATCTCGCGAGACAAATCGATCCATGCTTCGATCGTGCGCCGATCCTACCCTGATACTGCTCTGCAGCTGACAAATCTGACGGTGCGTCGAGATACCGTGTGCCGCGGTGATTGATCGTTCGCCAAGTGCCAAGTATCCCTGTGAAGCTAACGCGATTGATTATGTGTTGACCGGCGAGATTCAGAGGCATATTTTGCGTTCCAAGTACTCGACGGGTTTCCCTGGGCACCTGCCACCTTGCCGGTATCAGCGAGGTTGACGCCGACGAGCGACAGAACCAATGACATTTTCAGGAGAGAGTGACGCTTGAAATTGTGCTAACGCTCGATTGTACCAAAGACGTGCGGGCCGTGGGCAACGAGCAATTGCTGACGTGTGATTTTGCGAGATCAAACGTGACGTTCGCGCTGGAGGATCGATCGCGTGACGTGCGCGGAAACTTTCGCAAAGGCAAATTACCAGCGGTTGCCGTCGAAACTCTCACGTTACATTGTGCTAATCCGCGAGCCTATTCGCGATTACGTTAAGTGTATGCGCATGACCGATTTCCCTTACCCAGAGCGAGGGCGCACGTAACGCGGGTCATTAATAAAAATAAGAAACTGAGAAGTTTCCCGGGAATGCGTCGACCGATGCCGATCGGCAGAATATGTGCGCGCAGCTGGAACCTGCATTGAAAGTTCCCGCCGAAGGGTGGCATTAGCGTGCACATACACTGACAGCAGCAAAAAGATGACACGATGAAATTCGGAGTTCCGGATAGCTTTACAACGGCACGGTTTGGAGTATTCTACGACGAGGCGGGCATAACACCGCTTCGTGGAAGAGCGCCGTGACGACAATGACGCGCGACGCCTAGCTATTTCGGATGTACATCACGGAGGAGGATAGTGGGGACGACGGCGGCTGCCGTCTGATCTCCATCCGTCAGTGCGTCGACGTAGACGGAGCACGCGACATCCCGTGGCCTGCAAGGCAGAAGCGTCCCGACGTCATTCGCGACACCGGAAACGTCAGGTGTTTTCCGCGAGTCGTTAAGTCGTCCTCCGGTATTCTGAAGAAAGTCACCTCAGCCGATATCAGGAGCGATCGGGAGGGCGCCAAAGTTTTCTCGCCCGTCGCACCTCCGAGGCGCAGCAAGACGTGTCTCAGCTCAGCCTTGAACGTGCCCCGCCAAAATAGGAACCATCGTCGCGGCGACGTTGACAGATCGTCAGCGGATAGTCTCGAGGTGTCGGCTACTTTGTCGGATGTAACTGACTGCTGCGTTGGACCGTGCGAGCGTCGGCACACGACGATCGTGAGCCTTCAGTACAACGACACGCTGACGCGATCGTACGAGACATCGAGGGATAATAAGCGTCGTGCCCTCAGGAGGACCCTCTCCGCGCCAAGTTACGACGTGCGCGCGGAGGAAGACACCCTGTCAACGTCGTCCTCCACGTCGTCGAGCTCGTCGACGTCGTCAACGACTCTGACAGGTAGGTCGGTCGACGACGGGCCGAATCACTTGAGGAGTCACTCGAGGAGCTTCTATAGCCCTGATAGTAGGAGCCAGAAGGCAGCGAAAGTGCCAGCGAAGGCTGAGTCCCACGATGGACAGGTGACGAGGTATCGGTCGAGAGTGGAGCATCGGCCTAGTGCCAGGACGCAGATCGAGTTCTCGACGAAGACGGGGCAACTGCTCGCCAGAAGAGAGCCGAGTGGGCAGCGCGACATTGGCTGCCGTGGCAGAGCGTCGTCGTTCGTGATCGAGAGGAGAAAGCACCAGGTTCAGCAGGGTGTCTCGATCTCGAGGTCTACCGAGGACCTGTCCGGGTGTCAGGCGACGCGTGAAGCGACGGAGGCCGATGGAATGCGGAACTGCGCCAGTGCCGTGGCCGGCGTCGATGACGACGAGGGATGCATTCTCCTTGGGGTCCGGCCGCTCGAAGAGAACAGTCCCGTGTCGCTGGTGCCCCGTCAGGATGACAGGTGCACGAGGAGGGATCGCGAGCGCGCGAGGCTTTTGCGAAGACGAAGGATCAACGGGAGATCCGCGTCGGTGCCCAGACTGAACGTGAGTCGAATCGCCGATAGGCGTCGATCGATTTCTCTCTTCAATTCGTCAAACCTACATTCCGTTCCTCCGGCGCACGACGCACTTTTTTCGCTTGACTGGCTCGAGTTAGGCGGGGCCGTTTTCTTCCAATGACACGAGTTAATCGCTGTTGTGTGCCAGGCACCGTTGTAATTCGAGTATGGCCTTAAAGGAGGAACGATAACGATTTATCGCCACCATAGGCGATCCCCCGCACGCTTCCAGTCCTCGCTCGTTTCGACTACTGAGGGCATATATCGGCGTGGATAAATCGCGTCGGTCGGATCTTCAACCTGCTAAAATGCGCTGCTTTATGTACGCGGTGCGCTCGCGTGTAGGTGGCAGGGGGCCGAGGGCCGTGTACGCGGATGCGATTGTGTTGTCTTTAAGGTGCACCCACACGCGGGCGCAGTAAAACGCCAACGTGATATTTAGATGCGGGTCGATCGCCTCTTGCGAAAGCCTCTCTTCGGGTATTTGCGTTGGCGAGCGCCTCGACCCGACCAGGAATTTACCTGGTGCGGATCGGTGTGCGTTCACTACGTGTGCGTTCACTTCGGTCTGCGTCGCTCGTGTCCGACGATGCTTGTGTCCTATGCACTCTGTCGTGTTGTGCGTTTCTTCTACCCTCTGACTGCCTTTTGCCTTCGCGTCCGTTTGTGCGCTCAAAATGACGTACGTGGTTGAATGGAAATCGGCAAATGCGCAAATAGCGATGTTCACGAAAAAGACTCAAGTACATTGAGGCGTATACACTGCTTTGTTATCTCCGTTGGTATGCCGTTTATCTTGAGATGCTAATGTTGTTAATCAGTTCTCTTGTTATGAAACGCTGATTGCGTGTCATAAAGACGCGCGCTGTCGATTGGCCGATAATAACGTTTTTCGATCGTGTAGCGGATTTCGTTCGAATATTAAACGACGTCGTATGATTGCAAGTGCAAATTTCTTGAACAGAGTCCACCGTTCACATTTTGCATATTGATCCCTGAAAATTTATGCGAGTACTAGAATAACGCTGAAGTTACTATGCTGCGCTGATTTTGCGATCAATTGATTATATATTTTTCGGTTCTGCGAAGCCTGGTTTTCATTTGGATTCATGTTTGCAAACCGCTGTCAAAAGAACCGCATGACGTAAGTCTGATCGTTAAAGTGAAGTATGCAGCTTGAATTCTGCTGCGTCAATTCGTATTCATAAAATGCTTGCAAATTTTGCTAATTCTCTCGTTCTTGAAAGACTATTTTCAACGTCCTCTACACGGTCTGTGAACGCTGAAAAACAATCTTTATCCATGCAGGACAGTTAGCGAATTACGATTCGTCCGAAATTCAGCTTTCGGCGCATCATTATACATGCAGGAGATCTGTTGGTGTGACGTAAATTGAATTGACAACAAAGCACCCCTTCTGCCGGCAGCATATTAGCATGTATTGCATATTGACAATCGAAGATGCTGGCAATTATCACTTCTATACCCGCTAGTAGAAATATTACGTAAACCCAAGTTATCGGTTATACATCTATTGAATGTGTCCCAGACGACGATTTTCTTCTGACGTTTTTTACTTCTATCTAAAACGATACGTTTAACATTGTAACGGAATGTACGCAAGCGTCCTAGAAAACGTATCTCATTTAGCCCTCTATCAATATTTGTCTGATCTATCGCCCGCGATCATAGAAGCATGAAACAGACGTCTATCCACAGCTGCGTTTATTTAAAAAGAACGATGCGTGTATATCGTTCCATGCATAGTCAACATGCTGACATGTGCTGCACGTGCAGCCAGCGCATCGTACGACCGTCGTATGATCGTATATAATTCCTGTCTAAAGGTAAAGGACGTTTTGTCGATATTTCAAATTCACAGTGACTCAGGATGAGGACCGTCGTTACAAAGGGAAACAAAATCTGTGCGATATTCGGTCAACCCGGCTAATCCGAACGTGCAGTCGGGTTTCGGGTTTCCATACAAATAAAAGGGGGATGTGTTTGAATATAGTGCCGTTTATCCACCGTACATTATCCAGTTATAGCGTCAGTGGCCCGACAAAATTTATGCAAATATGCTCGTCCGAACCTACACGTCTTGGACTGCTGGTACTTTAATGGACGTATCCGATGCTTCGCCATATCAAAGAAAATAACTTCGGGGTTCCAAAATCGGTCTTTTCGGACCAGTTTTTTTATAGTTTTCGCTTTTTACCGTTTTTTATGAATAACATTTTTAACTTTGTGCGCTAATTCGGCATTTTGGTTTTAATTGCTTTAATTGAGTGGACAAATCCGGATTTGTTGAATTTCTCGTAGACGCTGAACGGCGAAGTACGGTTATTTGGCATTTTCCATATTTTACGATGTTCGATACTTGTCCCCGTTACCTTTTATCATAATTCATGAACTTCGAAACTTTAATGATCCGGTAGCCCTTTCTTACAACAGAAGCAATGATGAGCAATTAGCATGAACGGGACAAATCGGTGAACGGGTAATCATGCATGTACGTAAAATAATTTTCGATAAGATAGATGATCTTGTTTACACAGTAATGATATATCAGCTGAATTATCATGAGGTCGGCAAATGTGCGAATGGGTGAAAAAAGTCAAATGATGCGAATCTGACGGTGACTACGGGCTTCCGATATACACGCTCGTAATTTATCCGCAACGTTTTTCTTATCGCCCGTAAGACACGGTGAATTTGCAAAGATTTGACACAATTAACGGTAACGATCGCGTTTAGTGTACGCGAACGGCTTCTCGGTGCACTTGTACGACTTGTCTGACCTGAATAAGTTTTACTACTTTGCTGGCTCCCTAAGGAGGTGAATCGTGGGATAGGTGGGCGTGGTTTCTTCACTTGTTCAGATATTCACAAACCCTTTGAAAGTGTATTTCACAATCTGTAATGAATGTGGGTGGACAATGCATGTCGATAACCAGTAGCGAGTTGGATGAGTCTACAAGCGGAAAATCAATTTGACTAGCTGCGTGCAAGCATAATGATCATTTAGGGGGGAACGGAAACTGACTGATGCAATTGAGGAACTCGCAAATTATGATAGCGTAAAGAACAACCGTGTTACCCTTTTTCATACATTTCAAAAAGTATATTTAGTTGGAAAGTACGTGCAAATCGCTCAATGCTCTCTCGCGGAAGATGTTTTCTGAGTTACCGAACGGAAAGAACAAACATGCTACAAGGTTTCCTCCCGCTCCAAAAATAAGTTTACCTGTTTCAAATTCGAGCCGGCACCAATGGTAATTCGTACCGCAAAGTAGTCACCCGCCAACGTTGTTTCATAAAACTAGTTCGTTCGATATGTATCATGAATTTCATAATTATATTTTCTGCAGAGTTCCGGAGTGGGGTCGCGCGAGCGTGCAAATTCACTTTTGTTTAATCGTATACAATAGCATAGAAATTAAGGCCGGAGGTTCGAATAACTTTACGGTAGGAGTAGCCGTTTGGAAAGCGGAAAATCTCGGACTTCATTCCCGGTCCACTTAAGGTATCTCTTCTCTACTTAGTATCTTATGTCCCACATGGCATATTATCCCCGACAGTAGCTGGATAAGTTTCAGTTAGAACGTTAATACCAAACCAGGTTTGAGCAAACGGACGCTAGGTTAAGTTTCAAGCCGCTGAAGTGCTAGATACTACAAGTCCGTTAGGGACGTTTTCCGAGAAGATCGTCGTAACGCGAAGCGATAGAATAGCGCTGAATGATCGAAAACTGTAACTATTGAATCAGGTTCGTTTCGCATACCTGGCGCAATCTCGTCTACGGTTACAATTGCCCCGGAACTTCTGAGAATGCATCACGTACAAAACTCAACCATGTCTATCGAGCGAAGTAGTGTTAGCTCGACCAAGCATAACAAAGCGGAGCACGGGGGTCCAGTAGGAATACGATAACAGCTCTATTTCCGGACTAATTCCGTTGCAAGGGGTAAAGAAGAACTGGAGGCGATCGATCTCTTTCGCGGAACTCCCGTGATATCGGTGTTGGCTCTCCTTGGAGTTTCTTGAAAATCAAAAAATAGTAAAATATTTCTATGCGGCTTTGCCAGAAAAATTAGCTGAAATGTAGTGAAGCTTGATTTTTATGTGCTAGGATGGAGTCGATCGAGCGGGACAAATCGACATCGTAAAATGCGACAGAGAATTCGTAGAAACGATGGGAATTTTAACAAGCGTGCATTACTTTTTCACTAAGCTCTCGTGAAAAAGCGGATGAGCTTGTAGTGACGCATTTAACGCGACTTGCGTTGAACATATCTGAAGGGGCTGGGGTTTGAGCATCAAAGCCGACAATGTTTCTTGCATGTACCAATGTAGCTGGAAGAAAGATATCCTGAAGAGTGGATGTCAGATATAGGGATGCAATCGATCATGCTCCCAGAACCGAAGGAATTCCTGTCGGGGCTTCTCTTTAATGGAAAGATACTGCGTGTCGCGCATAATTAGGAGAGGAAGTTTCATAAAAACCGGCTCCGCGCACTGTTACTTTGTTGAAACAGTAGTCGAACGAAGAAAAGTCCGGAATTTACCGGATATCACAGACGAAGGAACGAATTTATTTTCTGTCGTTATTCGGTACGGTCATGACTCGACAAAACATAAAATAACCATTGACATTCCATTGAGAACCATCACCTCAGCGACGCAGACTATTTAAATGATCGTAGAAGAAATGCGGACATCACTGAACAATCGGTCGACATGCATGAGATAAATATAGTTCTCCAATCGCGTGAATTGAGTCCCATGGCGCAATTGGAATTGCCTTCTCTCCCAGACATCCAATTGATAATTACGAGGTAGAAACATTCGCCGCACTATTAATCGTCCAACGCACTATCAGTGGACGTCGAACAGTAATTCTTAAATTATCAGGTTCGCTATGGTATTATCAGCGAGCAATAAGCCCTTTACGTCAACGTTGGCGGCGCAAGAGAGCCGTAAGAGCAAGTGTATGATCCTTGGGAGTTTTCCGCGAAGAAAAAAGAGGCATGTTCGTTGGAAATGGTTATGCCCTGTCTGATCGCGATATACGCACGTCCGAGCGACCGCATTAATTGCAACTTACCTTAGCTCGCATTAATCAACGCGTAACGCCGAGCAACAGAGCGTTCTTTGTACGCGAGCAAAATATCTATATCCGTCGGTACGCCGACGGAACGAGTTTTCGCACGATCTCGTCCAATTTTTTTCCGCCGGACCTTTCCTGCCTCCTTATTCCAGGAAGCGCACGTTCAACGAGTATCGCGTCCATGCGTGCGTGCCCGTACTTACGTTCGGATTTACGTAACAGAAAGCACTGCGACGCCTTTATGAGATCTGCTCGGTAATCGCGGGACTCCTACTGAGTCAAAGTATATTTAGGAATGCGCGCTTCGGAGCATGATGCCCACGCTTCGCGGTGGACTTGCGTTCCCTCCCTTCCTATCGTTCCGTCATCTGCCGCCGCAGAGAAACGAATAATTTCGAGCGGGTGTTTAGGTTTGTCAGGTCGCTGGGCGAATAAATTCCCGTCGAATTGCTGATCACACAATTTGTCGAAGCGTTTCGCTGCATAACGGAATACTGGCGCGTCGTCATCTTCAACTCTCACATACTCCCTCTATCGTCCCATCTGCATTTGGGGATGACGCGAGACCGGAATTCTTGGCCAAGGTACGTGCTGTATTTTCGAGGATAAAAGCGAATTCAGCCGGTGGCAAGGAGTCATTGCCTTTCGGCTACGTATTTTTAGCGTTGCGGCTGGTCAACATTCTCCTCTTCTGCCTTTTCCCATTCTACTGCCTCCTTTTATGCTTCTCCCGGTTCCCTTCCATGCTTCTCCCTTGTATTTTCTTTGCCCGCCCCGTCTCTTTGTTCCTTGACACTCGCAGCTGCCGCGGAATTGCTCGTATTTCGAGCACATTTTAATTGCACAGATCAGCGAGCTATTTCAAGGTGACGCGAAGATTCGGTCGAAGAGTCGATTATGCTGGCGAATACGCGCCTCTGGCTTCGGCCTGCAGCGCGCACGTTGCGTCTAGCGCCGTATGATTAACGCGCGTCTCAAAACGGCGCCAACGTAATGCGACGCAACCTTTGGGATTCCACGGAACATCTTTCCCTTTTCCATCGCTGCGCGTTGTCGATGATATTTCCCTGAGGTATTTCAGCGTGGCTCATCACGCGACACCTTCAAATCATCCGCGCTCCACGATTATGCACGATTATCCACGATTACGCGGTCGGCATCCCACCGCACGCACGCCTTTACAGACGCCTGTACGATCGGAAATGTCTTACGTCGTCGGGCGGTGGAAGGCAGAATCGATGCCGCTCTTTCTACTCTGCGTCGTAACTGTACTTATCTGGTATGTATATTAGTAACGTCGTTACGCCTGGTATGTCGGCTCTTAAGACTTCTTCTGGGCATAATTGTATTACCGTGGACGGCCCTGAGATGGTATGGCGACGGGACTGCTCGTGGCAATTAGATCAGCGAGATGTTTTGCATAATGTTCCGCATTGTCTTTGGCGAAAAAGGTTGGATCACGTGGAGGTGCCGGCGAAGGAAAAGCGCTTACGACAGCGAAGAGGAAATAGAGCGATCGATGCCAACGCGTTCGGCGTGGATCTGGTTAGAATTCACGTTCAATTTGCACGTTTCACGTAATTGCATAATACGGCAACCTTATAGGTACCGCCTGAAACTCTGGTTATCCTTCGGAACAATCTCCCGCGTGCGTCGACTCAGCCTTTCGCTTTCATCCTCCTCGTCTGGGTTACGGGTACGCCAGAAGCGTGCTCGGTTTTCATTCTAATTAATCAGACGATTCGCGCGCCCATTATTTATTCGCGGTGCTCATTGCGTTCGATTTAGCGGACGCAGTTCCGCGCGTGCAGCGTGCTGGCATTCGCGCCAACATTCACAGCGACATTCGCGTCGACGTCCGCACGAGTGTGACACGTCCAGAGAATGGTTTACGAGGAAGATCCCGCGGTAATTGCTCGCAGATGCTCACACAACAAGCATATGTTCTCCCTGACACGACCAACGAGCGTATCTTCGTCTTCGCACATTAGCGCGCACGCATTTTTACTGGAGCTGCGCGACATTACGTTGCGCGACGTAGGGTGGAGGAGAGAAATGCGGAATTGTTTACTTTCGCGCTAAACTCTACGCAATGTCGTTTCGTCGCGATCTCCTCCCACTTAGGACGTAGGCGATTCTTTTGTTCGCCTTTATCAACAGGCTATATGCGCGATAATTAATGCACGCGCGGATCAGCCCACGGGCGCGCTTTATTCACGACGAGTGTCGAGCAGGATGTCTGACGTCGATAACATACTATGTGGGACAATAGCTCGGAGATTCCTATCGTCGAGAGGTGTATCGTCCTGAGATACCAGAGGAATTTCTCTGCACCTCCCGTGCACCATTGTCACACCCGAAAATACACAATTTCATAGGCTCGATTTTTGTGTGCCACGCATTTTACCGTGTGAATAAGTCGGCGCCGACGAGTGCTAGTCTTCAGTTATAGGATCGTTCGCCTAGGCGTGTACGATGCGCGAGAAGATACGTAAGTGTGCGGATTTGCGTGACAATGTGCGATACACAAATGGCTCTATGTGCGCGATATCTCCGACGTTAGGGTATTATTCATACCACTTAGAAAACGTCTATCATGCGAAAAGCACTTTGCGCGACGACGTTCTCCGAACCGAGAGACGGTATCGGTATTTCGTTGGCGCGCCCGAAAGCCTCCTGAGGGCCGCGTGACTTGTTTTCGAATATACCGTTAAAATCTCCTCACAATGCCAAATGTAAGGGAAACGCTGCGTGCACGGACCGCTTGTAATGCAGGACGATACATTTCTTCATAATTCGTTTCACGGAATGTTCGTTGACTGGACACGTCCCGTTTTACTAGCACGCGGGCTGGTGCCTGACTTTTCTCATTGGAACGGCCGCGCTTCTGCATATTAGTATGCATATCCTTGCCCTGGTAATCCTGCGACGGCACGAAGGCGTGCGAGGACACGAGTGTGAACAAGAGAATATTACCGATTCTCCGTCGGAATTCCACGGCGTAAAATATGGGCGCGGTCCCGGCAGGATTCTTTTTACGACTGCCTGTTGCGGCCCGATACTGTCACGGACGCTGATTACCGTTCTTTGCCGTGAGACAATTAAGCAAAACACGAACAAATCCCACGCTGCTGGCGTCCTCTCTCTCTCTCTCTCTCTCTCTCTGTTTCTTTAATCCCCCGAGCAACGGACGTTTAAGTCGCTCGGACTCGGATACGATGGAGTGACTGTGATCGCAAACCGCAAATCAACTGTTCGTTAATTCGCAGGCTGCCGTGGTTGATTTTGTACAACGTGTTACATAAATGTCTACGCACGATAGAGGGGAGCTAAGTGAATCGGCGCGTAAAGAATTTTGCAAAGCGAGATAATTGCACGTTACGCGCTAACCCTGACACGACGGCAATTTGAATGACAATAACCAACTACCGGGATAGTTAGCCACTGTGCGCAGAAAAGTGTTCGAATATTTCGAGTTGCCCGTATTCGCGGATAATCGTGTCATCTGTTAGGGATGCGCTGTTGCGTGGAAAATGGCACATTGTCGATCGAAATTCGCCATTTGCCCGCATTAACGACTATGTGGTTCAATATGACTGTTGAATGATTTTATGACATAGATTAGCAACTGATATTTTTGTCGCGTATCGCTATTTGCCCTGTTTCCGGTTGAGTTATCGAACGACTCCATAAAAACTTTATACATTTCTGCAACGTTTTATACGTAGCAGTATCATAGCGCGACGCGTTGGACGAGGAAATGTGGATACCGTGTAGCATTTACGCGATACAAGCGTGCATCGATGTCACGGAGTGCAGATTTTTCAGTTAAAGTAAATGCCTCGAAAATTCAGAATAACTAAGGCATGGAGGAGGATTTTAAGCAGAGAGCGCTACGAAAGACTACGAAATTACGAACACAGTTCTCCTGCTGTGTGTCACACGGCATTCATGCTGCATTAAATTTCGGCTAAATCTAGCCTATCATTACGAAGGAAATATGAAGGATACACATGGTGCAGTTGGCGCGCAGTTCATTGCCGTACCCTCTATTTACTCTAACATAATAGCAGCCCACTGACTTTGACGTAATTATGCACCCTCGAAAACATTCTGCAACGTTGCAAAAGCCCAATACAAACAAACGCGCATCAGGCACCGAAATCCATTTGAGTAAAAGAAATAAACGGTCAACGATCTAAGAATAAGCGCGCTGTGCACCAGCCTTTCAAGTCACGTGCGATCGAAATTGGAGCATAGAGAAAGGTATAGAACGACGACATATCATTGAGCACAGGCCACCGGAGTATATTGGGCCCGTTCTCCGTTCGTGCAATTAATAATATCTCCGGCGTTCTAAAGAAAAAGTTACCTATTAGTGTTTCGTTCAGTAAAGTCCCGGAAATAAGTAGAAACGTACAAATTGTACGGTATCGAAACCTAAATGTAGCCAATACAACCCCGTCGTTGTCTGACAATTCTGTGCCGTTGTGTAATAATTAGGTTGTTCGCGATTCTACGTGGCCAGCAGTGGAAAGTGCCTTTTCAGGCGATACAGCGGAATTCCAACAGCCGACATTCTTTCGAACGCTCCCTTATTGGCATTTGCGTCGTTATGACATCGATAGACTGTTTCATAAAGATATTCCGTGCGGCCACGCGTAGTTTCGGCATTATCGCAGTCTGTGTACACGCGTGCAAAGTGTGCTCGTCGTCGCTCGTAACATACCGCTGAGGTCACGTTTGCGATAAAAGCATAGCGTCGTATGCTAAAGATAAGTGTAACGTCTCGCAATATTCTTATGTCTGTTCACCGTGCCGTGAGTTTAGGAGTATTTTTTTTTCTTCACCGGCACATCGTAGAAAGTAGGAAACTATCCGTCGATCTCCCGCCCGCGGAAATTAGACACCGGTAATTAAATATGGCGAAGGCAGATCGGCACGCTCAACCTCGTAACAGGAGCGCAAGATCCAAATCAATTATTCCGTGGAAAGAGGAGCAGAGTGCTTTTTTAACGTCCCAATTAACATCGCGATAGCTTGTCGGGGAAACGTCGTTAATGTTAATGAGGGACGAAAGTGCTTTTCAGGCCACGACGATCAGACCGAAGACGATGAAAACACATCATTGAGCGCGCCATGAGAATGAGAGTGTCAAAAAAGCTGAGTTGTAGCGGTTGCGCGTGATACTTTTCTCTTTAAAATATTCTCCACTCTACGATCGCGATCGTATCGCGTCGCGCCTTTGATCCGAGTCCAGGTGCGACGACAATGCTTGAAACTTTTACGTCCATCAATTTGGAGTATGTGGCGGTGCCACTCGAGACTGATTTTACGCCTGTACTTTCTGACGAGTGAATTGAGGGTCTGGCCACTGTGCGTTTAATGCCTCTATAGTAGGGGGCAGAGGAAAATTAAACGTCTGCGTACGTTGCACCGTGAACGAAGAATGGGGTTCCTACAAATTCAAGCCTATTATTGCTCGGCATAATTACTCTGCACGCACGTTCTCACGAGAGTCTACGCCCATTGTCAATATAGTTCTGCGTTTACACTCCGCTGAATAGTTGTTCGCATGGTCCGTGCGCTGATTTAAACTACGTGATACGTTTTTCCACGCACACGCTCCTTTACGAAAGTTATTTACGGCGCGGGCAATAGTTCGAATTTGCACAAGAGCGATTGCGAACAGTGGATGAGGAAACGTGTAGATTACGGTCGTGAAAGCAACAAACACTAGCCGAAAGCGAAACCTGCGTCGATGCCGTGCTTCGCTGGTAAGAGCTCACTCGGAAAAATATCCGATTGATCTGTGCGAATGCCCTGTCCAGCAACGCGCCGAGCAACTATGTACCCGCTTCAACGGTCTCATCGTAAAAACCGTAACAAATTCCGTTCGCGAGTGAGCGCGTCTCGTTAAGCCGGCGGATCTTATTTTCTCGCCCGACGTAATCGTGTTAATCGACATCAGCGGCGAAAAGCAGGCCGGATCGCACTGTTTGACGCTCCGTTCCAACGGCAATGTATTTATCCATCGCACCCGCTCTCCTCTTTCTCTTCTTCACCTTTTCCGCGGCAGCTGTAAATTTTCACACTGAACGAAGAACGACGTTGGCATACGCAATACCTTTCCGAGCGGGGGACATTGAATCCCAAACGACGAGAACGACAGATGGGGAGTCCCTTTATGATACCCCTCCTCAGCAATGGGCATTGTGGTCATGCTTGTTTAGCTGTGGATGGTAGAAATTTCGAGGGCCATGAACCCACACCCTCATCCTGACATCGTCGTTCGACTACATGTTTCAAAGAGATACTTCGATTTTCTATCACAAAATGATTCGCGAAATATTGATTCAAGAATCAATGTATGGTATAAAATCGTCGTATCATATAACGTTTCATTGATTGCGTCAATTCGTTAATTCCAGGTACGCGATTTATTTTATAGCCCCACATACTATAGTAGTACGCGGTACGTTAACTGCGTGTTTCAAAGAGATATTTCGCGTTTATATCATACATTGATTCAGGAAATATTGATTATGGAATCAACGTATGACATAAAATCGAAGTATCTCCTCGAAACATGCAGCCGACGTACCGGATACAGTTACAACATGTGGGGCTATAATATAACTCGCGTACACGGAATTAAATAATTGAAGTAATTGACGGAGTATTATTGGACACGGTAATGGTTCGTCGCGGAAAGAAACTTCTGGCAATTTCGTGACGAGGTAACTGTGAATGCAAATGCAGAATTTTCTCCTTTTCTTCGCCTTAAGTTGCGTCGCCTGCTCGCTGCCTTCTGGCGCCAAACCGCAGGAGCGAGCATTAGAACAGTCTACTGCGGTTCGAAGGGCCATCGCGCAAGTTGCGCATAAAAAAAAGACGTAAACGGACAGAAAAGTGCGTGAGATGGGACACAATAAATAACGCGTCGGCAGTTTGGGCGTCGGGCATCGGGCGTCAAATACTTAACCACGAAGCTAGGAGAGAGAAACCAGCTTCCTTCGGCGCATCCGCTTTCGAGGCTCCGTGCCGATCGTAAATCACATTTTATACGCGTTTCACCGGATGATCGTGCTCTCGTAAAAAGATTTTTCCGACCCCCCACGATTCTGCAACGGAAAGAGAGAGGTGGAAGCGTGCACGCGGTCGAGTCTTCGAGCTCTCTCAAGATCGATGTTCCGATTCGCTGTCGCAGCCGCGTCTGAACAATTATCGGGTAATAAGTCGGGGAGCATAGAGGTGGACGATAAGAGAAAAGTTTAGGTGAACGTGCTCGCTATACTTTGTCCCGGCGAAGATTTTAGGTCACCCCAGTCAGGTTACATGCGGCGTACCAAGTGGAGCAGATAAGTGGAGATAAATGCACCCTGCGAAGCGGCGGACTGTGTGGCAATTCACTGGATCACGGGAACGATCCAGTTGCCACTGATTACACGGATAATCGCTGTTACGCGTACATGTGGCACGCGAATCTATTAGATGCGATTACTGCCGGATATATCTAAAAATCGTGCGGATGCGGTGCCGCGACTTAACTGTATACGCGATCAGACGTATCCGCATGCGTGAGCCTTCCGACTTTTTCTCACGCTGCATCTTTCTGCTGTCTGTCTTTCCACCGATTTAATGCTCATCTTAAAAGAGCAAGAATGCGGTCCAATAAAACGCACGAGAAGCGCCTTTGGCGGTCGTGACGAGGCCGGAATTGGTGTCGGCTCCGGCAATTAATCGACTGTCGGATTAATTCGTGCGGATCATAAATCTATCGTGAGAGTTTATGCTCGCTTCGATTAACGACGATTTAAATTAATTCTTTTACGGTACCGCGCGCGTTTTCCCCTATTCAAGCTGACGGTTAGTTGGCATGCGCTACATGATGCGCCCCGGCAATTATTTCCTAATAGCAATGGACGCTAAATACATGATTTAGAGGCGATTAAATCTACACGATTAGGTGAACTTGATAAGAACACTCGCTGTTCCTCGCTCGAACTTTAACTATCCCGTCGCCGCGTGACTCTGCTATCGAATCTATCAACTGCCTACACTGGGATGATTTACGATTGTGCCCGTTTCACATCTCTAGCTGCGGCTTCAGAAAACAAAAGTCCTTTCTAACACGATATTTTCCTTCTTACCAGGATTTCTGTCAGTTGTCACGACGAAATATTTTCGGAAGAGAAATCGCGAAGTTTTGCAATAAAGAACAAAGGCAGGGGAAGAGATAGGAAAAGTGGAATTACGCGAAGCAGAAAGAGAGAAAGACAGAGTTTGCGTCTATGTCTAAGAGACGATGGCAGCAACGAGCGGAGGGAAAGGTTTCGCGCGACCTTTGCGCTCTTGGAATGCAATACTTCGAGACACTTAGTTGCGCGTGCTTGCGAAGGATTATCGATTTCACGTGCCACTAGTACCAGTTTTCAATGCAAGCTGTTTACGATTGCTAATCGGCACGCCTGGTTAGAAAAATTGGGAAGAGGGAAAGTGAAAGTCGTCATTGGGAGCAACAGCGAAAGTAAGAAAAGTAATTGAACTCTGTCTGACCTTTTGAGATGAGGTTGCGGGTAACACGGGATGAAGGTGCAGAGTTTGCATTCGTACCGTAATGAAGAGAAAAGATTAAGTCAAGGTTCACTTCCAATTACAATAGCAACGAGGAAAGACGGTCAGATACCTATCGCTCTGCACTTTTTCATTTATGATTTGCGGCTCAAGTTCGTGATCTTGAGGGACAAGGCTGGTCTCAAACTAAACGACATTTCCGCGTGGGTAGACGCGTTTATATTGTATTTTCAATTAAGCAGCCTATTTGTCAAACCCGTTAAACCCCACCACGGCCTCCTTGGAACTGCGTGGGATTTAATGCATCACAACCATTCACTGAACCCGCGTACTTTGTATGTTCTGGCAACGATACGTACGCGCCTATCTACTCACGAACATGGCAATCTGTATCGTTCAAAGTATTAGAATCTCCCAACTCAACGCAACATTTCCTCTGTTTCGCACAATCGTTGACCCCGCATGCTTTAAAGGCAAATTATTTAATATGATCATATCAACGGCCGTTAAATTTCATTGCAATCGTGTTTTCTATGAAACGTGTATGCCAGTGTGGTTAGATAGGAAGCGTACATCTCCTTTACACCTGGTGACCATTACAGATAATCCTACATATCGAGACGGACACGCGATACAATTTATTCAGTTGTTTTGATTAATGCATAAACCATATTACATTTCTTTTCGCAGCATCCGACTTTTTTGTCGGCGTTACCATGCAGGAAACATTTCCCCGCCGGACTGAATATTCTCTTACCCCTTTTTATTTTTTTACGATTCCCTATCATTTTACCTGATTACATGTACATACAAAACGACACGACGTCAATTATTTCCGCCATTCGCCCGATCATGAATAAATAATCTAGTGACAGTGAATACTGGTCGCATAAAAATTACTCATGTCACGTTGCGCGGAAAAAATAAAGAGGTATCATTACACCTCCGTCATGAGATTCAGTCATTCGACTTCGCCGATTAGCTGATAAACCTTTGCATGGCACAGGTTCAGAATAAGACAGCCGTTGATGGTGGACGCATCGAGGCACATGCACTTGGCTAGATGCACATTCGCCTCACGGAATTCTACCATCCGTACGTTTCGGTAACTGTGCAATAGAACCGCGGTAAGAGAAAGTATCGTGACAGGTGATTTGTTGCTGGCGTACTCGCGGTGAATCTCTTGTGTCGAATACAAAGAACCGCTCGCCCGCCGTTTCATTCGGCTCGGCCCGTACGAATTTGTATCTTCGCGGCGACACGGAAAGGGAAGCGATCTTGACGGTTGTTAGACTATGAGATCCCTCGTCGCAGAGACGTGCTCGAAAAATTAAGGCCATTCTACTTTCTAATCGAATCTATCGGCTTGGGATCTTTCGTGCGGCCGGTGAAACAAGGGCCCATAGCCAATTTGCCGATCTTTGTAAGAATCTGACTTGCGAGGATCAATACATTGGTGCCCAGGTGTATTGCGATCTGTTTGGAGAACGTGCCTAACAATTCGTGCCTAGCGGGAATAATTATTTGATAAAAGGCAATGATCTTCTAACGCGATCGTCTCTATCGTTAAATAGGTTGAGCGGCATTATAGTTCATGGTTAAATGCATGCGATCGCATTGCAGAGATTAAGGTAACGCCAAAAGAGTTCACTCCCTGGGGGCAGGTATGTTGTTTATATAACTTTTTAAAGGCACGGTAGAAAATGAACGTTGTAATTGCCGGTCAGTCCGGACGGACAAGAAAAATCATTCAAGACTGACAAAGACACCTCGAACAGTTCGCTTTCTAACCGTACCGACGCACGCAGTAACCTATCCAAAGAATTTCACGGAGAAATGAGTGGCTACTGGGGACAAAAAAATAATAGAAGCCTCAGGTTGTTTATTACAAAAGAAAAATCGCAGAGTCAGGAGCGTGATCGAGAAATACGTAGTGTCCGCGGTCATAATGTAATGGGATTTTTGATTGCGTAAAACTGTATTGGGTATCGAGCAAGCCGTGTTATGAATAATAGAAAGCTGGTATTTCGATTTTACGCGAATGGCACGTGTGACGGAATAGATTTAGCGTGCACAATCAATAATATTCGATATTCGCACACACGTACGCGTACTTTTACGTTTTGTACTTTAACTCACGTTCGGTGAATACTAACAGTTTACGCGCGTCGTTCGAAATACGGCATGCCTCGCGAAAAGTTGCTGTTCCTGTAATCTTACCGATACTCTCCTAACGTTGTCTGCAACTTTCTTGCACGGCATTCCAAAGTGGTCAGCAACCTGTCGTCGTTGACATCGCCGTCGTTTGCGAGCAACGGCCAGGTGGTGTCTTGACTGGCAAGTGTGAAAGTCAACGGTCTGCTTCAACTTCTGCAAAGAATAATTATCGTAAAGTAACTAAAATTCATATGTGCAAAAACCACCCCAAAAGCTTAGACCATCTCTCAATGACGCAACGCTTGACCATCCTCCTATGCATTAATTTCGTGGGCACCGGACAAGATTACGGTTACTAACACGAAACGTAGAAATGTAGAAAAGTCAACGGAGCTTGTAGTCGATCTCTGGTCAATCCGGTCTGACAAGGGAAAACCGTTTGGAACCGGATCGACGTTCCACGCGTCTGCGTTCCGAGTAATCGCTTGTTCTAATGGCAACGTGTAACGCATAGGTCGCGCGATCCCCGTCTGACTGTAAACGACCATAACCACTGTACACGTGGCCGTCTTCTTTTCACTGCATTTTTCCCATACCACTGACGCTACAAGTTACATTTGAAATTTGAAAGAGAAATCTATGAAACGGAATGATAAAAGGTGTTGCCGTCTCGGATAAAGAACGATTCGATTAAAGATGTAATTAACGGCGCCGTAACGAGACGCGGCTGTTCTTTATGGAAATGCCTTCCTCCGCGATTCGACGCGCGTAGAATCTATTCCCGCCGCGTCTATCGCGAAGGATCGGGGAGGCCCAAGGCGGTGATGCTTATTCATGAAGCGCGATTAACTTTGTTGGTAAATAGCGTGTAGAACTTGTAACCGTTTAAATTATTAATGTCCCTCAGAATATGTGATTTATCGATGCTGCGCTGTCTATCGATCACGCGGCTAGATGTAAATGCACTTCTTCATCCTTAAGAGGGCATTGTGCGAACGGCGCGTGATTCATTTCGTCGGTTCCTCGCATCTTCCACATTGCTCGGCGGTAATTAATTACGCCGCGGGGAGCGATTCTTTGAGTAGCACTTTTATCCGCTGCACTTCTCTCCCCCGCTCCGTGTCCACCAGAAACGACGTCAGTTACATATGCTGACTCGCCGTGAATGAAAACGCCCACCCTTATCTTCTTATCTTCTTCCACCCACCGGCATAACATCGTATGCATACGTTATAGCGCGAAGTTGATTAAAAGCGAAGAGCCGTATTTCTTCGCACGTTACGACAGTAAGTAACTGGCGTACTACTAAATTCCGTATTTCATTGAAGCGTACGTTGAAGGTTGATTACTTGTCTTACCGCCTTATCACGATTAAACGCGCGTAATCTACTGTAACCGCCCGTATTCACATTACCATTGCGAAATGCGGCTCGCGACCGCACGATTCCTATGATGTTGTCACGCGTAAGTGTCGCGGTCTGATCAGCTGCAATTTCTGCGGGTAAGGTGACTTTCCCGCCTCATGAACCGCGTGTATACGAGCACGAGACAGCACAAGTATAATTAGAAAGTATAATTGCCATTATACCGTCAGTACCATGTACAATTTTATGTTAACACGTGAATGCTCGTGCGACGGCAACATGGCGGGTATTAATTGGCAATTTGGTATGTAAAACTAATGTACGCGTCAATTAATGAGCGTGTGCTCTTCGGGCAATGCGCTCGTTCCTTCGACTATTCGCAAGGTTGGTCACGTTTTACCTAATCTGATTTTACGCTTCAGTAATTGTGACTCTCTCTAGGCACCTCTCTGCATTTCCCCGTAATAACAAACAGCGACCTGACTTAATTAAATTTTTTTTCGCCGCGACTCTATTACACGTTGCCCGTAATCGCGATCTTCAAATTGAGTTCAGCGTACTGTCAACTGACGCAGTGGCGATAGTGTAGCATTTTTGCCTATTCGCATGCCTGTCTGAATTACGATGAGATTACGGTCGTAAGCTGTCGCACTAATGCAGGCTGGCGTTCGCTGAAAGATTCGCGTGGAAATGCGGAAAAAATTAATTCTTCGGCGCAGCCATAAACGTATCAAATTTCGTCACCACTCCAATCTCCGCGCGTGTGTTTATAGGCTTTCGCATTTACCGTAACCGAATTGTTCCTGAACCGAAACGGTCCCGATGATTAAGCGTAACGAAAAGAGATGCATCACGACCCCACCGGTAATATTTTACGCTCTCTGTGAGCCGCTCGTAATATGAGAGGGTGAGTCGGCTGGTAAATCGATACGCCTTTCAACGGAGATTGTTTCGTGTCCTCCCATTGATAGGTTGAAACAACATTCGTTAAAAAAAAAAAGAAACACGGTCGCGAGTTCAGTCCACGCTGATTTACGACTTTAATCAGCGAGCACTTCGCCTGGTCCATTTCGATATGAGGCGCAAAGGTACGTGGGACACTACGGGAGTGCGTCGAACGCGAAGTTAAAGTTAACTGCACGGCGAACGCGTTGCAAATGCTATTCGAATTTCATTATAGTCCGACTTTCACTGCGTTCAATGTAAATGCGAATTTAATAGCGTATTGTACGCAATCCGACTGCAATGAGAGGTTAGAAACACGTAATCCTTCTCATTGTACGCACCGCGTGCATAACTTACAGTAGAGTATTTCTATAATACGCGTACTTTCCGTAATCTCGCTTACGCTAGCGATTACGTCTGAATATTCATTGTTTAGGTTCCTCGTTAGGTCATCGGAAGCGTGCAGTGCGCAGAACGTGCCGTATTTATATGCCATTCCCGTGCTTTCCTCTCTATCAACGCTGACGAGAAAGAAAAGCGCAGCTTCCGGCGGCTTAAGATCGGTAGAGAATGAGCCACGTGCGCGGAGGGAAGGGAACACGCACCTTCAGCGAAGACCGTTTCCGCCCCCGGTGGGATAGTGCGATCAATCGAATCTGTCGTGGGAGACTAGGAGTGCGCACTTTTCTCCGAACTACTACATTCAGCCGTAATATTAAGTACATAGAGAGCGTCGTCCTGATGCGATCATAAAACAAATCCCTTTTATCGTACGCTACATAGACAAAGTTGCGTGCAGTTGAACTACGGGTCGTAAATGATGCAATGACAGAGGGGAATTAATCTCTGTCGGAAGAAGCATGTTTTCTGGATGAGACGACACGGATAATATTGTTGTACGTGTGTAAAGCTCGCTGAATATATAGGAAAAAAGACTCCTTATAGGCGACGAAGCGCAGGGGTACATTATGAGGCACTATTGGACTACATGAAGAGGCGTCTTTCGTCACGGTTACTCGTTCGGAGCGTCGTCCTTGTTCCAGGACGTTACTGAGCCGTGTCCAAGTGGATTTCACGCTTCCACGATTGTGACAGAGGAGATTACAAACGTAGAAAGGCGGAGGACGTATTTTCTGTAAGCGTGTCTCTTGACCGCCTCTCTCGTGCAAATTGACGACGTCGCGTAGGGCCACTGCTTATCGTTGCTTACATATCCCCATATGTCGATTTATGACTGCCCATTAGCGACGGTCTCTATTGTTCACCGCAGGGGTTGTACGATCTGTGAACGGTAGGCAGCCAGAGCATCGCTTCCAGCAGGAAGCGAGAGCAGCTATTATGATTTCGCCGATGAACAATCGCCGCCCCTATGATGCAATTATGTGACGACATGTGTGCACGCTCGTTTTCACTTTTCTTGCCTAATCGGGCAGTCAATATTCTAAAATGCCCTCGATGCGTATAGTGATACAAGTTATAGCGCGTTGAACGCTCGTTAATTACTGTTACAGAGACATCTTGATAAGGGGAGCGACCTTGCCGAGGCGGCAAGCGCGAGCGGACTTCGAGAGCTCGCGAGGTCCTTGAAACAGCATCTTCGAGGATTCGGTTCACGCCTCGAGGACAGGCGCGAATATCTTGAGGACACGTCAAGATGCTGTCTTCTTCAGGATCGCGCGTACGAGTGGGCGCAGGAGGCGCGCATTGCCGGCGAAAGGCGAGCCCAGCAGTTCCTGATGGCTCGACCGCCCTTACCGCCGGAACACTTTACCGAGATGATGGCCCTTGCAGAGAAACTCGGTAACGAGATTCTTCTTGAGCAATGTCGCATCGCAAGGAACAAGTGTGCGGAGGCTCTCGAGCTCGCAAGAACCACCTCCGCGCCTGGCAGTCCAGCCAGGAGAAGATCCTTCGCCGCCTCCGAGTCAGCCACTTCTTGGGATGATGCCTTGGCTAAGAGTACGTCCATGATCCTTAATCTTTTTCATCTGTAATCTATTCTCTCGAATCTATAAAGAGAGCTTCTAGAGCCCTGAGAAGAGGATGTCAGTGGCCCCGAAGAAGGGCTTTATATTTCTTAATCTTATACTCCGTCATGTTATATCAATTTTCATTTTCTCTTTTTCATGCTCTTCCGATTCTCTTCTTCGCAGGGACTTCTTGGGATGACAGTGATAGCAGTGCCTCTTACGCTTGCCCCATGGAAAGCGTTGGATCGGCAGGCAGCGGTGGTCGATCGGTACTCGATAATATTGCTGAGCTTCGAGAAAGCGCCGAGCAACTTTTGGACTGTTCACCACCGCGTACACCCCCTCGAAGTCCTGCTTCCCGAAGATTAGTTAAACCCCCAGTGAATTCACATCTCCATAGGTCGGCCAGTATCGCACCAGGAATGAAGGCAAAAAAGTACGGCACCGATGTTTAATGAATTCACTAATATTTACAACTAAGTAATTCTTTTCCAGAAGGAACAGGCCAGCTTGAATGTCTTTCTTAAAATTTTATTTTTGCAGAACGATACTGCTTATAATGAGGGAGATGATACAGACTGAGAGAGATTATGTAAAATCTCTTGAATATATTATAGAGGTAATTATTATTTTCATGTTTATCTCATCTCCACATCCAACAATGCTCTGATTTTATGTGTATAATGATTCTTCTCAAAGAACTACATCCCAGAACTCGTACGAGAGGACATTCCTCAAGCTCTTCGGGGGCAAAGGAATGTGATATTCGGCAATGTCGAGAAGATCTACGAATTTCATAGTCAGCACTTCCTGCGTGAATTGGAACAGTGCGAACAGTCGCCAATGTTAGTGGGACAATGCTTCCTCAGACATGTAAGCTTCTTGCAACTCTGTCATACGAACCCTCTCTTCGATTGGCAGAGGATCGCTTGAAAAGTGTATGTTATTTTTCAGGAGAAGAAATTTTACCTCTACGCATTGTACAATAAGAACAAGCCAAATTCGGACTCCCTGATGGCCGAGTACGGTACGAGCTTCTTCAAGCAGAAGCAACTTGAGTTGGGCGACAAAATGGATCTTGCGAGTTATCTACTGAAGCCGGTTCAAAGAATGGGAAAATACGCTTTACTCCTCCAACAGCTTGTGAAGGCAGGCGCGGATATCTCGGAGCAATCGTCAGGCAAGGAAGATAAAGATGAGAAGGAAGACGGTACAAAGCCAACGGTGGAGGGCGAGGCCGACTTGAGAGCTGCCGAGCAGATGGTTAGATTCCAGCTTCGACATGGAAATGATCTTCTGGCGATGGATTCTCTTCGCGACTGTGACGTACGTCCTTTTCTGTCACGACACGTCAATTTCTTCACGTTTAAGAGACCAGCGGATCGAACGACGTTTTATAATCTTCAGGTAAACGTGAAAGAGCAGGGCAGACTGTTACGTCAAAACGAGTTCCTGGTATGGCAGGGAAAGGGTAAAAAGTGTCTCCGTCAAGTTTTTCTCTTCGAGGATCTTATACTCTTCAGTAAAGCGAGAAGGTTTCCCGACAGGAAGGTGAGAGAGTGCCCATCCTATACGTTCAACTATAAGTTTTGTGGCAGCATACGCCAGAAATTGATCGTCATTTTACATTTTCGCAGAACCTTGATATTTACATCTACAAGCACAGCATAAAAACGACGGATATTGGTCTAACAGCCGTGATCGCCGATTCACCCACAAAATTCGAAATTTGGTTCCGCAAAAGAAAACCGGGCGACACGTATACGCTGCAGTGTGCGAGCGAGGATATCAAGAAAGCCTGGACTGAGGAACTGAGCAATCTTTTATGGAAGCAGGCGCTCCGAAACAGAGGTAGTCTACGCGTTCATAGATGCTCGCGATATTAACCTCCCGCATAGAAAGCGCTTATGTAGTGTCCACTAACTCGACTAATTTTGATTTCTTTAGAAGTGCGCCTGGCGGAGATGTCGAGTATGGGCATTGGGAATAAACCCTGCTTGGATATCAGGCCAAGCGCGGATCAAATAAACGATCGTTCCATCAGCGTAGCCCAGCTCTCGAAAAGTAAGTTTGTCGTCTATGTTCCTTTCGCTCTTCCGATTATCCCTTTCAAAATGTGCGGTTATACTGATGCTTTCTTGTTGGTATCAGCGCCGAGATTTAGGAATTCGATAGCAGTGTCGATGTCGGATGATTCGAGCCGTTGCAGTAGGAGACCGCATAGTGTAATCTCTGTCAGTTCATCTTCCAGCAGTGGCGGTAGCAGTGGTCCACCGACTACACTCAATCTTGGCTTGGACACAAGTCCTCGGCCTCATCATCGTAGTACCACGCTTAACAGCCAATGTAGTGTTGGTAAGTGAAGCGTTTCTCCGGCAAAGTGTCTATCTACAGTGTTCTTCGCAATATTCTCATGGTTGATTGACGATCGTAACTGTGCTTCGCAGAAAGTGGCATAATAGCTGATATATCGATAGTCTCCGATGATGGGGGCGACGGTACTGAAAGGAGTCACTGGAGCTCAACGTTAGAGAGTCCTACATCGCATCTACCTACAACGTCGACACCTTTACAATCGCCAACCAGTGCAACCGCAGCGACAGTTACCTCGGCCAACTCGACGGATACTACTAATATCGCATCTTACGACCAAGACATGTCTATTAACCTCTGAACTCTGCCCCGCTCGATCAAATCCGACATGATCGATGCTCAGGGGCACAGTCTAGTACTAAGGCAGGGAACTGTCGATTCACTTGCAAGTTGTCTTACGTTTAATACTACGCGGCACGTCAGTGTGGTGGCATGTCTTAGCTAGGTGCGAGAAGGTAATTATCATCACAAGCGTACCGTAGCATTAGAGTGCATATTTTCTTGAACGATAGATAGATTGATAATACAAAAGACAAAAATATGGAAAAAATCTCAATTGCATGCACAGTCCAACAGACCGCTGCATTACGCTTTATACGCGAATTTCACATTGACGTCATTGTTGCAACTAGGTGGATAACGGCTGCGTACCTACTGGCAGCATGCAAGCTCGTAACAATAAACCTTTGAGTTCAACTTTCAAGTGAATCCGTCTTTTGATACGCTTTTAATTCTATGGATCTGATGCGATATAGCGATTGTCGCGTTAAGTCTTTAAATCACTGGTTTCAGAAATAATGGCAACGTGTATTTTCTTATACAGTCTCCCTAATTCCATGCATACGTTCAAGTTTCTACTTGACGCACCTGTTCCAGCAGATACGTTGCATGTTCGAATGTGCTACAGAAAACTATAACTAACATGCACCGGTTGCCATTTTCATTTACATTGGCATTCCTGATAACAGTGACTGAAGATTCTACAAAATTTCCAGTGACTTTCAAATACTTTTGTACTTTTATTTATACCTACTAGTTCATATTCCAACTCCGCATTGTGTTCGCGCCCGTTCGTTTTAGAACATAATACAAAGTGTGTCACGTTTGAAGATTCTATTAATTACAGGACATGGAATCACGGACTCCTTTTTCTGCTCTATTAGTTAGCAGATACTTCTATATCTTGTCCCCAATAAACTTTCACTACCAATTACATGTCTTTTCAGGAATGTCAAATCAATGCGCACACATACATACCACTTTGTAATATAATGTAATATTAAAGGTTTATACAATGTAGCCGCAAGTAATATAACCGATAGTCTATATATTATTTCCAGATTATATATCAAATATACATAATATTATATTCTTTTTATGTCAGTCATTTGTAAAACCTCTTATCACCCATAGATATAAATTTAACTCTGGCCTGTACACAAAAGCCAAATTTATTTTAACAAAGTAACGCTACTTTAAGTTTAATAAGCATTTTATTTCTATGCGCGTGTGGAAAAATGTTTTGGGACAGCTTAGAAACGATTTTAACAGTAAGCTTGCCTTAAGACAGTCCACACCATTGTGTATTTAAATTCGTTGTTTGATCATTCATTTTCACTGTGCAAAACTGATTTCTGGTTGTTTTAATATTTCTCTGCGAAACTATATTAATACTTATAAATATGGTTATGCGTTAAAAGTTTATACGTTTCAAAATTTATGGAAGAACACTTTACGTATTTAATAGAACTGTATATACCAGTATCAGTTTTCACAGAAGTCATTCTATGTTATAGTTTGACAGAAAATTATATGTTGGTACATGTAACAATTAGCAGCATTGCGTTGTTACGCTGCTTCCAAGTAAGTCAGCTAATTAGTCATTCTTATTGCCAAGGTCTGCCAAGGTATTGTAAACATATCTTATTGAGCGTGACCAAATTCTTTTTTTTTTAATTTCTTGTTAAAAATGCTAAAGTATGTAGAGACGTAGACGTAGATCATAGAAGACCATACAAAGAGTTTTGGCACAGCCTGATGCACCCAAATAACAACCTCGTTTATAGGTTAACAGGTTTAACATTTTTTTCAGTGATCTTGAAATTATAACCAATCGAGTGCTTTTACCATTTTGTCAATATGCAATTTGTGACAGATAAAACTTATAAGTTTGGTGCGCCTGGCTGGGCATCCCACTCTTCGAAAGTAAGACTAAGCGAAGAAAGGCAAATGAGTTCTATTTTCTGCAAGTTTATGTTTGGTACTGTTTTTGAATAGGGGATGCTGTCATAATTGACGTCACTATGAATAATAACACAGTACCTTGTAAGATGATATGCCAATAGTCATTTAATATTACATGCCCTTGAATATTTATTAATATTTTTTTAAGTAGATTATTTTAGTCCCTAGATTAAGCAGTTGCATTACCGTAATGAATTGTATATACTACACTGATAACACAATTATTTCAGTATTGTACTGTGTCTAACATCGATGTATTTTATTACTTGCTAAATATACTGTATTGGGTGCCTTTTGTAGCGAACACGGATCTTTAATCATCTACGTCCATTCCCGTCATATTACGCGATAAATAGTAATATACTGCAAAATTACATTACCTCCGCCTTTCCGTTATGTTTCAAGACGCACTTACTACTGACTATCGATACATATCGATATTGCGAGATCAGTTTCGTTCAAACAGAGGAACCAATCAGCGAGCAGAGCATTCGCGCTAGTAACCGTTACAGTTTGGGCCATTACGTGTCGCTTTCGAAAAAGAGCTCCGCAATTTTTCCTTCGTATTTTCTACGATGTCGCCCATTTTACTCGCGAAATGTGTTAGTTTGACCGTTAACGTGATGTAGATTGTCGATAGTTACGGGGTAGATAAAAAGGCGCGTGTGAACAGTGCTTGGGTCGAATACCGATATCGGCTTGGTCAGTCGAGGAAACACTGCTGTGAATGAAGCGGATCTTGCACCTACGTAAGCACAAATTCCTTCAATCTTTTCTTCACTGCTACCCTTATGGTATATTTTATCTATCGTACGATCGGCGGGCCATTGAAATAGGTGCGTAAATATTGTATAAAACTAGTATCCTTTATTTTATTGGCAACATCACGGCGACACTACGTCAGAAATGCACACAGTCACAAGTGGGTGTGAGCGTATGTGTGAGCGTGTGTGTCAGTATGAAACGTAGAAATGGTCTATGTACATACTTTTTTCAGCATTTTCAAGCTAATAGTGCCTTTGTACAAACTTTTATAGAAGTATCATCACACCTGAGGGTGACTTCTTAACGCGTGTAAAAGCACAATATTTCAAACACTATTTTTGCGAAACCCTTCTTTGTCAAACAAGAGTTTACGATAAATATCAGATCACTTCGTTAAAACTGTTTCATAAGCATATTTCCTACTTTATGAATCTGTTGTCATAAGTACTTAAAAATAATAAATTAACAGTGAAACAAAACTTCATAATTTTTTAAGGTTACATAACAGAGCACACTCTGGTGCGTTTAGAAGCAGTATCACATTTTGGCGTTTGTCATAAACTTTTCTTACTTTCATTCGATACAACTAAATCAGTCTTACAATTTTTAGGATCTTGTTTAGCATACGATGCAGTCGATTTATCACTTGGACTGTCCATTTGTATTTTTTTCTTTCTCAATAATGAACCACCTGTGAATCCTGCGCAAATTTACCATAGGATTGCAATTGGATCGACTAAGTATAGACTAGTAGTATTTGATTTGAGAATTTACCTAAAAGTCCACCGCCGAGTGCAGTAAGGCCACCCATTTTTAAACCAGCTATCAGACCTATTGGCCCTCCTACGCATGAACCGATTAGTGCACCTGCCAGGGGATACACTGCCACTTTGTAGCTTACTGCCTTTTCAAGATATTTGTTCCCTTGATTCACATTTACTTCTGTCGTTTCCATATTGCTATCCACGTTATTTACTTGTTCCTTCTGAGCCTGTTACTCAAACAAAGAACTTTATAGATTTTTGCAACTACAACTGTAGAGTGTAGAAGAGTATAGACGTACCAAAACAATTTTATTGAAGTCGACGAACAATTCCTGTAATTGCTGCATCTCATTTTGCAGAGCATTCCAAGCATGCAGGCAAGCTTGCTGACGTTCCAGATCATGCTGTTCTGCGTACAGTTTGACATAGCGCTCATCAAGTGGGTGGTCTGCGGGCTGCTCTTCATCTACGGATGAAGTTGGTTCTGATACCGGCAAGTTCAGCTGCATCTCTGCAAATGTGAGTAAAATTAATTTATATTCCTTGCCGTTGTAAAGAGAAGTGTGCAAGTGCTGTGGCTTGCCTAAATATTCCTCTACTGCACGTAATATGCTAGATCTTGCATCGGCCGTAAGTTTATCAAATTTATTAATATCTGCATCTAAAACCTGTGCCCTGAGCGTATCCATCTGATACAGCACTTCCTTTAGTTGCTTAATTATCCTGGTCACATTAACATGTTCCTTGTGTACTTTCTCCCAATCGTTCTGTGCTTGATACTGAAAGAATGAGCGTAGTAGGTATGTTTAAAGAACAATGGCTGTGTACTGTCTTCTGCATATGTCAGTAGAGAAATAGCATACTCACCTTCTTAATATTACTCTTATGACGTTTGAGTAAGTCCACATGATGAGGGATAGCTACGTTAAAATTATTGATTTGAATTTCTAGTCGCCTAATCGGCTGCTTATTCGCATAATTTTCTGGTGAATGTGACATTTTTCTTGGTAAATAGTACGCTGAACAATTAAGGTTCTTTGTCAGTCTGAATAAAAAATTGACGTAAAAACGCAGAAAATTTCCAAACGTCACGTATGTACATTGGTTAAGATTACTTAGGCCACAGTTCCCATTATTACACGTTAATTACCAATTACAATTTTGCACGCCACAGCACTTCACACTGTAGCTAAATTCAGCAGCGTTTCGTAGCTTGTAAAAATAAATAATCAGCTGTTTACGTTGACATTACGCACAATATTCTTGACGTAGAACTTTTATCGCCATCTATGAAATGTAGGAAAAACAACGAACACCAGTACGTTGTTCCTTACAGCTTCGAGATGGCAGTAAGTGTACGGTTTCGACATATTTCCGGGGTAATTTTAACATAAATACGAGAAACGACGTGAATGAACAGCTCAAGTTCGATTCGAAAGTCAGCAGGAGTTTTAACTACCCATTGTTAACACGTTGACTGCCACCAAGTTTCATATGTTCTGCTCTTTGGATCCAAATCAAATTGAATAGAGTAGGCCGCTATTACCTACTATTTAATTTATCTAAACTATTATATTTCAACGTAGTGTTAAATTTTAGCACAGTGCACTTGCTTTTTTATGTTATTGCTTCGTCATTTGCGTTGTTCAAAGTTATCTCATGAATGACATTAATTTTACTTCAATCATTTACATTTTTCGTAACCCCGTTCAAAGTTGACCAACATGGCAGTCAACGTGTTGAACTTCTTTCGAATTGGCCAAGTTCGGCATTCCGCAGAATATGAAAAGCCCTAGCTGCAAAAATGAAAGCTATAACTCCGCGTGTTTTAATTGGCGCGTCACTAATAAAAATAGCATTTCAATATGGCGGTGCTCAGTCCAGAAGCTATCTCGCGTAGCGGTTGCTTCTATAGGTTAAACGTTTCTGGAGGAGAAGCAATCTTGATGGGTTTTACGTGGAACTGCCGAATGTACAATCTGGTGTAAAGCCGCTGGAGCTTTCGGTAATGAAAAACCGATTGCGACCGAATAGGCTCTGGGCTGCTGGTGACGTGTAATCGAGTCTTCTCTTCAGTCGCTTCAGCCGCTCCCTTCCTCTTTCCGCGGGCCACGATTTCTCTATACTGGAGCTTCTTCCTGCTCCCTCGACTTTCAGTCTCGATTAGCCGACGTACAACGCGGATATCGGGATCGTTTTGTTCGGCAATCGCGCGACCTTTTATTTTAAATAGAGTTTAAATTACCTCGACCCCTCGCTTCTTTGACCTTTCTCATCTGACCAGACGATTGCCGGGAGCGCTGAACTTTCCGTTTTTCTTTTTCGCAGCGATTTTTTTCGATCTGACGTTCAGGATTCTTCTTATTCCCTGTGCACTTCGGCGTACGCGCATTAACTTAATTGGCCGAATTAATTATTTCTCGCGAGGTGATCGAAAGGTTGTCTGAGAGTATTAACAAATCGTAATGCGTGCATATTTCACGAATTCAGTGAAAATAGATGGCGTCTAATATCTATACTTTATATTGACCCTGTCCTTATTGGTGATTCTTCATTCATTACTATCCTGGATCGCGGCCACTTGCCCCGTTAATTAGGGAACTCGAATCTCAAGTCGCTATAGCGGAGTTTAGGTATAAATTTGGAAGTGGCATTATCTTGTAACAAAGCCACGTGCTCGGCATACAGAATTCGCTTGTTCCGCCGGTAAGGTCTCTAACCTTGCTTCGTCTACTTATTCGAGTAAGCTCCACTTTCGGAGCATTTTATATGGAACACGCGTGAAGGCGCATTTGATTAAGATACCACCTGATAAACAAGCTTGAAATTGCGTTTCTTTTGTCTATACTGCCGGTCTAATTAAGATATTAAAATTACCGGGGCAGAATGAAATTTCGGAATTGAATACTTGTACTTGTTTTTTGCGGCTGCTATTTTCATTTTCATACTATCATTACTTGCTACTACTGTGCAATTTAGTTATCCGCCTGTACGTAGTGTTAACCGTGTCGTTAGAAATTACGGAGTATATTATAAATTGTAGACTTTGCTCAAAGTATCGATATACATGTGTGCACCGGTATATTGCACGTCAGCCGGCCGTATCGCGCGTAAAAGTTTCAACATACTCAACTCAATGTAGCTTGCTAAGTTGCGGGATGTTTCGTAATGTGTAAGATAATGGGAGTGTGTGCGAAGTATAATGTATAAGGTAATAATAGAGGTGCCCACTAGAGGCGAGATGCACGCTATGTTTCGAAACTTTAACTATTTCGAACTGTCCAGCGACAACTTCATGAATAATTGAGTATACGGAATAGCTACATTGTCACGCACTAATGACGTAGCATCCGTTTCAGCACTGCGGTTTGTTCCAATTAATTCGCGACGTTACTGTTGTCATTGAGCAAATATTAGCATATGGTACAGATTTAACCATGGCAAGTCTTTGGTGCAATATTTGTACATCCCTTTATAACGAACAATTGCTAGATGTCAATATTACGAAACAATTTCCCGTTCGCGAAGATTTTTCTGCGGAAAACCATTTTATCGGCAGCAGATTTGCAGCTGGCACTCGGTTAGAAATTTAGATGATCCATTGAATATCGGGCTTGCATCAGTCATTCACCTATAGTGCTATTTGCACTTCTCATCAATGGCATAATAAACCTAATAATACAGTGTCCTTCTTGCGTCATTGGCTCATATTTTAACTATCGAGCATCACAGTCTGCGTCAAATTTTAATCTTGGTGCTCTCTGATATAAGGGCGGAAGGGCGTAACTCAATTTTCACGGTAGCACTTGCAGTCTGCTAGTTCTTATACTGGAATTTAATATTAAGTCTACATTTCTTTGCTCTCGGTCGAGTTCACGCAAGATATTAAAAGGACGTAACTCTGAATATGCTGCTTTCTATACCTCGATTATTATCTAATTTCCGCGAGCGATGTATGAATCGCCAACGTGCTCTATGTGTGTTCTAACGGTGGCATGTGTCGATGCTCCAAAGCGTTTCTCTACGAGACAGAAAAACAGTTTCCCACCGCTAAAAAGTAATATTTGAGCCGTTTATTTTGAAAGTGGCCTAACTCCATTTATCTTCAAATCGAAATAAATAACATGATTTTGTACATTTAATCATGGTAACTGGAAAATATTGAAAAAACGGAGTTAGGCCACTTTCAAAATGAACGGCTCATTTGTTATTTCCTTCTTCACGTTACATACGATACACGTATCGTTGCAATTAAATTGAATTCTAAATATGGCGAAAATATTTGTTCGCATTTGTTTATCCTATTATCGGCAAGATATCGGTATAATCGGTTAAATTCTGCTGTCACGAATTGTTGTCTCGGTCCGGTGTATGTGTGTGTCAGGGGCAAAGGGGGCGAAGAAAGAGTTTGTAGTTCACATCCTCGCGGCAACTTGTTATCTACCCTTGATTAATGTACTTTCGAGCTGTACGTCGCCCGGGCTAAGAACCACACAAATGTGTACTGTATGTGTATTTATACACGGCGCATGTATATATATCCACCTGAGCGACTTGGTCTGCTTATCACGTCATTTAGCACTTTTCTTACGTTTTCCGCTGTCCTGTCTGAAACAAATGGACCGTTGAACCGTGCGACGGAAACGATTACGGTATGTCGTTGACGAATAACCTCGGTCGTGATTCTGCGGCCTTGATATAGATAGCACAGCACGTGCACCTGTCGTGCCAGGTTAAACAACTTGTTTCCTACCATTGAGCTTGACACATTTTCGCACCAGTGCTAAGTTACAACGAACAGAACGCGATATACGTGTGCAAGGGATCCACATATTTCTGGTTCAAGTCATTAGATTGGAACGCACCTGAAACCCCGGTGTTCTTTGTGGCGAATCCTAGACAGGTCCCTGAACAGTGACTGTCAGCGTAAATAATGGACTAGCTGTCCTAGAATCGTGTGGATCGGTGGCGGCGTATTAATTCATTCCAGGAGTGTCACGGTAACAATGCTCGTGCTTTGAATATTATTATATCGATGGCGACCGGTACGTGATGACGGCCAGACGGCAGTAGAGATATCGAAAATCGGTCAGCCGTTCGTAACGGTCCACTCCGTGCTGTGATCAGGCACTGTTAGTGAATACGTAACTTAATGCATGCGCCATCGATCGTACAAAGCCTAAACGAGGACTGCCGACTTAATATTCTTTAGCCACAGACGTTCCGGCCAGAAGTGTCCGAATCCGCTTTCGATAATAATATTTCCATTTTTCCGCGTTTCGCCAATTAAAGTCGATCAATTACGGCAAAGTCAGCGTCGGAACAGCCGTGCATCGTATCGGAATAACGAATCGTCCCCTGCAAGCGGCTCTTGGCCACGCCTGCCCTCGGTTATTTATCGCGCTTTAAAAAACGACTCGCGATCGGTGTATATTGAGTGCCCTGTCTATTGGTATAAAATTAAAATACATATTGAGGAACTGTCCGTGACAGCGACGTATGTGAAATCCTTGTCGGCGACGGATGGCAACGGGTGCAATTAACTGAACGAATCGATCGCACGTTAGATAAACGGAAAGGGAGAGATTGTCCGTGAAACGGGCTGATCCACGATTGAGTATGTCGTTTTATCATTTCCTTTGCTCGAATGAACGATTCGATGACTCGAGTACGTTCGTTTAGGATAACAGCGACGCATCACGCATCGATTTTGCGCGTCGGTTTAGCGCAACACGTGACAGCCCTGCTTTCCACTGTCGACACGATTAATTAATCCATTCACTGTCTCAAAGATTTCAGTCAAAGCGTGTATTCATCTTATATCACGATTGTAGTCTCATTAACAGTGACGTTCATGAACAATTGCATGTCTGTAGTTGTCGCTAATATGAGTACTTTCACTATTATTCACCTTATTTTTGGTGGCTATGTCTTCAAGATTATTGGCAATATGCACTTTTGCTCACCGTATACGTAGATGTTTTTAACCGGCTTAAGTATATTAACAGTTAGACGTATTATATCCTTAGGTAGTTAAACTCATAGACATATGCTCAGTAAATGTGACGGTTAAAATTCGGAAACTATTATTTGTTGCGGCAGTTAGGGAGGTAAATGCGGATGTCGGAAAACTTTTGAAATGAGTTGTAGCGCTCCTTAAAGAGAAACGTTTTCATGCCTCTTCGTCCGAATTCTTATTCCACCCTCCAATCGTTTCTCTCAACCCTCTATAAGTCAAGCCATTTGTTACAAATAACGACTTTATACTTTACACTTTAACAAAGGCATACATCATTATGCTTCTGTTTCAACTCCATTCTCCCTCTCGTCGATCGAGATTTGCGTTGCCTTATCAATGAGTCTGATTGTATAGAACGAATAGCGGGGTGTAGGTCAGAATTTACTGAGTCGACAGAACGCAAAAGGAGGAATGGAACGAGAGGTAGCAGAATCGAATTCCTCGTAGCTGCAAGATTCGATTACGTATCGTCTGTACCGAGACGCTGTACGACAGTCGTGTAATAAGGCGGATAAGAACCCCTACAAAAGTGGAGGCAGGTCTAACGTTGTTAGTTAGTGCTTTGCATGGATAGAGATACATATCACTTTATGCGCCATTCGTTAATACTTTTACGTTTCCGTATTGATTGTCGTCAATATCCGTAACTTCATTTTCACATACCGACGTATATTTCGATACGAAACGATTAGAAGGAAAATGATAACTTTCGCCGGTCCCTTGTTTGCAATTCCAACGAAGATTATCGAAACGTTTCTCGCTCTCGACGTGTACGGCACTGGTCAGGGGTAACTTCGACATTTCCGTAGGGCAGGAAACGCAGTCGAAGTGCCGCAGGACATGAATGTCGTCCTCAATGTGGATACTAATGATGTACCGATGCCAATAGAAGCACCGTACCGGTACGTGCCTAACGGTAAGTATTAATTATGTCTCCGGTGTAAACTGTTCACCCGTGTGTGCGTATGCACAGACCTTGTATCGACGTGTTACACCGCACACCGCGCGTCTGTATTACCATGGAAATTCCACGTTCAAGGGCTTGTCTATATCGTGCTACCAAGGGGCAAATTTCTGCTCCCTGAATCGGGCAATTAAAGGTGTTCCGGTACAATGCGTTGTAGTAATGGCATACGATAACAAACTGAAAGGTCGTTAAAAACCCGTGTGTCTCGGAGCATGCTGTTGTTCCAATACGATCGCGCCACCCCTGCGCTTACATTCTCCTCACGACGAAACTCTAGCAGCCCGTTGTTGGCGGCCGTCTCTTCTTCTTCTTTTTTTTTCGAGAGACAAACTTGGCGGCATCGTCGACGCCGACGCTGTCGTCGTTTGGCGCAGTGATACCTTCTTTGCCGTGTCCGCCTTCTTCGCTTTCTTCGCCTCTTAATCGCCGAAGGAAAGGGACGGAACGGAAAGGAAAGTTTTGCCGCTGCATCAGTAGCAGGAACGGGACTTTTCCATATATGTTAAGTACCAGGTGGCGTCGCCGCCCGTTTTGTCTACAAAGAAACACGACAAGTCGAGAAAATCCGAAAAGGGCGATGGTAAGTTTCTTTCGCGACACTGGCGTCGCATTGGAGAGACGCCGGGGGGTGTAAGGGTGCTAGGACGGTATGGAAGAGGGGGAAGGGGGCGAGAGAGAGGTAGCAGCCCTTGGCCGGCACGTGAAATTATTTTCTCCGCGAACCGAGAAACTTTTATCCAATATCCACGGCAGCATCTGGCATCAAACGGCTTCTGCGCTCTCGAGTGTCTCTATGGAGGGGTTTCGGAAAATGTTCCATCGGAGGGGTGGAACTTGCGGGTCGCGAGAGGACTGAAGGTGTCGGCAGTAAGCTGCATCCCCCATTGGCTTCTAATTGAATCTTAGGTCGTGCAAACGGCCGATCTTAGGCGCTTCTGTCGCTGCCGTCTCTGCCGAAAGTCTTCGTTCGAAAGTGGATTCGTGAATTCCATTAAGACTTGATAATTGGCCGAAAGACATTCTGCACTGAAAACTTGGAGTGAATGCGGCGTAATTTGCCGTGGAGCGACACGGGAAACCATTTCTTCGAATCAATTATATTATGAAATTCTATCCTCCGCGCGTTACGGTAAAATTCGGAATGCAGTGGAACACTGCAAAGTGTTCTTTAATTTCTGACAGTGCGCATACGACTCTTCGTATGGCAGAGACCCAGTTCAGCCGGCGAAATTGTTCGCTCACGAGGTAGTGAGCAATCGATTTATCGGTTGATTAAAAAAGTTACGCGAACTTTCTGAGAGCTTTGATGTGCCGAACAGTCGGTTTGCGCAATTTCGATAGAGAACGTACAAGGTGGATTGTTCGGGCAATATATTCGCTATCTTCTCTGCGATTCACGTTTTTCTAAAATATCACCGCGTAAAAGAAAAGTAAGTTAGAAAACATCTTGCCTTCGTTCGATTAATAATATTAATCAGGGAAACAAAACGTCCATGATTATTATCGAATCTATTCGTTTCGTCATCGCGTTGGCAAAAACCTGCCGTATTTGTCTCAGTTATATACACGGTTACATAAAAAAGAAACTTCCACAAGGAAAGCTCGTCCGAAGTTTATTAACTCGCCTTATTTTTGTATGTCACCTCTGTTCGTCACCGATCCCGGAAGATCGATGGACAGCATTTCTCTTTTACTTCATACGACGGCCTACAGTTCCCGTCCCGCATTCTCATTTAGCTGATCCCGCTATTCTGTGCGAGGAATTGCTGGCGACGTACGAGGATGATTTTTTTTTATACTTTTGCGGACGAACTCTTTTCCACATATGGAAAAGGGGTGCGCGGACGTAACCGGGTGCATGCGGAGGATTCAATCAGCCGAGTCGTTGCTTTTCTCGGCGCTATTACCATCAGGGATCAACTCGGTATATTTACCACCTGTCAAATTTCACGATCGTGACCGCAACGCGTACGCAATTACATCGTGGAAGCCGATTGGAAAGTGGTTTTGTGCGTCGTCGGCGGCGGCTTTGGTGTGTTACGTCGCTGTGCACGGTTCTCTGCGTTTCGACCCGCCTCACACCTGTGGCCTATCCGTTTCACAGGTTTCTCATGCCCCGAATATATGTCCGGCTAGGATTTCGAGTTCATGGCAATCTGTCCCTCCGTGCCGAGGCTTCGCAACTAATCACGTGCGCATTCGGTGTACGCACGAGATCAATGCATCTTCTCGTATTTCGCGCCACAGATTATCACGCTTCAAGCGGCCTAACGTTTTTGCTCATTATCCACTGTCGGTTTCGACGATAATCGATATGTCATGAGCGTCGTGTTACCTTCCCCTGAGCTTTTTTTTATGATACTCCTCTGTCTGCGCTGGTTTATAATCGCGAATCCTCGCAGGGCAATTTCTCCGGTAACGCGCGACTTATTTCTCCGCATAATTTCGGATTTGATACGACGGGATTGGCATTGCCGATCGTTTCGTGTATCTAGCACGGAAAAAGTTGCCGATAAAAATATGGATAAGTAAGGCAGCGGGAAACTCAAGACGCCATTATAAATCCTGTCGCGCGTAGGAAACCGTAAAGGGACGAAAAAGGGAGCAGGGAAACGGGGCGGAGGGGAGGAGAAAAGTAAAAGCGGGCGAAAGAGAAAGACGAGATAAACGCGGAAGTGAGTCCGCCGTAAAACTGGCCGAGAAATAAAAAGGTCGTTCCTCGGTTCGTGGCCCAGATCGTTTCGCAATGGGGATTACCTATGGCACGTCATATAAAATCGCCGAGGCTATCGCTCACGCGTTCTTCTATTTTGTACCGGTTTCGTTTTTGCCTGCTGTACTTTTGCGACAAGTTCCGTTTCATTAGAAAGGCATAGGTTCCGGTGAGTCGATGAGTAGGTTACAAGTAACGCAGAAGTTACACAGTGGTCTCTGCCATTCCACTTTGACGCATGTCTATTGTCTTCGCTATATCCTGTGCCGGTTAGACTATGGAATTTACCGCCATACAAGGTGCTTCGGAGAGTCCACAGGATCGAAGTTTGTCTCACTTCTATAGTAATTACCACCGGAGGCTATGTGAGGCAACCTTTGTCGTCTCCGTCTCCATTCCATATCTATCTAATGACACAGGCCAAATTCGCATACCCTTCGAAAGCTGTCACCGCGGCTACTAATTTAAAAGCGTTTCGATGTTTACGCTCTTTGATATCTTTGGGATGGGAGTGATATATGGCATCCATCGAAATGAAGAAATACCGAGCCGGCCGCGTTTATGCAAGCAGACTGATTGCGCCGAACGTACGCATTTATAAAGTATCTGGCCATGAAATCTTATCTAGGATCGTAACGAGTGACCTACCGTTATCGTATCTGTGCGTGAAGAATTTTTGTCGCGTACGCCGTCGGTTCGCATCAGCGCTTATCAGTAATTAATTTAACGGCTCGCAGCTTCGTATGACGTTATCCGGACTGTCATTATCTTCCCTCGCTCGCCAACATCGAATCTGATCAGCCGCAATTAGTTTTGCTGGCATTCCGTTGCGTTGCTTCAGCTGGCGCGTCGCTCCTCGCAGTAAAACGTCAACTGAAAGAAGTGTCCTACCTATCGTGGCCAATCGGGGCGCCGCTGCGAGTCACTAGCAATCTTTCCCTTAATCTCTGGCAGGTTGTTTCTCAGGGCACGTTGCCGCTACGAGCCATAAAACGTTAGGCGCAGTAGCAGCTAGCGTTGCGTTTCATGGCGCTACATTTAGCAGACTGTAAACTACAAGTTTATACTGAAGTTTTTATAGTTGCGGCCGGAGCGACTCACCATAAATAATGTTTTATTACGGGCACGAGCGTATTGCGCGCGAGTGGTACGTTGGTACGATTGCGCGAGAACCGATGGATCCGTCGTCTTTCCTTTCTATCGAGCGAATTGGCATTAATTTCTTTTATCAGCGGCGCTGGCACGTGCGTCGCCGTTATTCCTGCGATATCAATATTTCAGTAGTGGCCGGAAAAGGCCGTTATCTATGATTTTTCAGTCGGCACAAATCATAGTTCCTCTAGCGCAGCATTTGTTATTAGGCTTTACAGCCGTTCGTAAATTATTATTCGCTGTAAATATCGAGCGCGTACGCCATTCCGCGCGGAATGGTTGTAAATATTGTCCCACCCGGGCATGAATATGCATGACCCTCTTGAGCATAATCCGAATTACGGATTTCGGTAACGGCAACGCGTTGTCAAATCGACCGGTGTACAGGTAAAGCGCGGATAATGTAACTTTTGTTCGACCGCAACGATCCGCAACAGTGTATCGGTTCGTCGCAATGGACACGCGAACGCGACCGGTCACGTTGCCCCGAACACGCAGCTGCAAAGGAAATGGGAAAACGTAAGGACGCGCACGGCCGACCGTAATTCAATTGCAGGGACCCCGAGAATACGCGTCGACGAGGAAAAAATGAAAATTGCGAGGATTTGTGAGGGTCTGCCAGGACGTTTAATACTTTCTCGCGGGCACCGGCAGTACACCTAATGCGTTTTCGCATCGAGTGATACGATAAGAGCGGGTAAGTGGCGCTCTCCGTGGAAGCTTCGAAATTAATTCCAGGGAAGAACCCCTTCGCTCGTTGTGTGCCCTCCTCTCTCCGCAAACATACGTACACACCGAGCCGGCGACGCACATGTACGAGAAGCGGTCTGACGGATATAGCCCGACTAAACTAACCTAACCTAACCCAAAGCGCGCCCGGGTTGTCCCTCTCACCTCGTGCAAGGTGCAGCCTACGTCTATCTGGAGCTGCCACGAACTACCAGGAACGAGATATCAGCCAGGGAACAATTCCAATCAATTTGAGGCGGATGTATGCGTTCCTCCCTTTCGCCCCCGCCTCTCATCCTTCCACCCCTCGTCACTCCTCGCCACCCCTCGCCACCCCTCGACACCCTTCACCATCCCGCAACACCCTTCGCCACCCCCGTCGGTTTGGTCGCGAACCGGGCGATATGCCGGCAGAGTATACCCGGGAACCCCGAAGGTATACGTACACTATATAATCGACCACGAAGCGAGATACCATCGGAACAATCGGATTTGTCCTCGGTCGCAGGAGACTGTCGGCGGTCTCTCGGATAGGTAACCATTTGCGCGACCGCAGAAATGTCGGGCTAGTGTTCGTTGCGGAGAAAGACAGAGAAACAGAAGAAAGGAGTGAGCGGCGTGGAAAAGCCGATGAAAGTAGTGCTAGTATCAGACAAGAGGGGGGAAGAGGGTGCAGCGGTATCAGACTAATTTTGCCCAATTTACCGCGGTCGTTTCTTCTACGAGTGATAGCATCGTTGAAGATGAGCGAGTACGTAATCGGGGAAAGTGGGTGACATCGGATTACACAAAGGCAGTTGTAACGTTAGAGCTAAAGCAAATATCGCTCGAAGCGTTGTTTGCCTTTGGATTTGTACATGACGAGCCTGTCAATAACGGGCGTTGTTGCGCGTGGCTATAAATCGTAATATTTAACGTCCGTCTAGTTAGTCCTATTAAAGTAGTCGCTGCGCGAAGGCCGGTAAAATATTTACGTTCCCTGATGCGTGTTGGAACAGCGTCGGAATAGAGCGAGGGATGAACGGAACGGTGTGAAAAAGAGACGGAAGCTGCGAGAGGCCAAAGAGCCCGTGTTGGGATCGGTACCTTCATTCGATTCACCGCGATCCACGAAGAGTTACCGTCGTTTACGACCTATCGCGTATACACCTTCACACACTGTCAGCCGCGTTCGTCTCTTTCGTTGCTACGGTCTACGTACAAGTGTGCATCCACAGTTTGTACGTCACATGAGTGGGCGTGAGTGAGCGCACGCATCGACGAACACACAGAATGTTTACATCGGTTTCATCGGTTCACCGTTAAAGTTTTTATGCTCTTCGGGGAAAAACTGGCCGGGTAGCGAAACGTGTACGTTTTCGAACATTTGCAGCGTGTTACGTATTTATGTTTGATATATACGTGATCAATAGCGGGTACGTTTCATTCACAATGCCGCGTTTTGTCTGTAAAATCCTCGATCGTAACCTGCCATGCGGACAGACGAAAAAGAGTAGCCCGACGTTATGGAAGCTGAAGAACAAGCATTATCGAAATAATGACAAGTGCGCCGTTTTCGTTTTGCCCTCATCGATGCCACTCGATTTTTTAAGCGTCCCCTCAACTTTATCCTCTGCGGTCGCCGAGAGCGCAAGGGTAAATTTACAAATATACGAGTAGCGATGAGAAGAAAGGATTAGGGGTCAACGGTGAAAAGGAGAACGGTGGGATTGGAAGGAGGTGAAGTAGTAGAAAGAGAGAACGCGAGGCGACCGGTCTCGAGCATACAAGGTGAGAGGGCTTAAATAATCAATTGACTACGGGAGGTTGTTGGCCTTAGGTAAGAGTCCGTAAGGCTTAACCCAAACCCTCTGTGCAGCCAGTGTTTGCGAACCAAACGCTCTTCCCTTCCACTCTGTTTCTCGTTCGTTTTCTTCCGCACTGTCTCTCGCTCACTCTTCACATCTTTTCGCCCTTTTCACGTCTTACTGTCTCCCGAGGGGTGACCATCTCTGTCGCTCCTTAATCCTTTCCCTCCTATTTCTTCGCTTCTTCCCGTTTCCCATTCTTTCGTACCCCCGGTTGCTTTAATACCGACCCTTTTGCTCTATCTCTTCCCAGCTCCTTCTTCTCACATTTCCTCCTGTGTCTTTGTGTGTCTCCCGTAAGAGAGGAGACGCGATAGCGAGAGAGTGGGTAAGGCACACACAAAGAGACCTTCGAAGTTGAGTTTTATGGGCGACGAGGTCGACTTACTCGGTTTATGAGCGTGACCCTACCACCTACTACCCTTCGCGGACCCGAACGTTCTTCTCTGGCCGGCTAAGATCGTCGGAAGATGAGGTCCTGGCTCTTCAACGGTTGGTAGGTTTATTGAATTTCCTCAAAAACATCATTAGGCAAGCCGGTATTAGCTGAACGCATGGATTACGAATACATCAGTGCGTCTTTCAATAATCGACGTCACTCCTTCCACGATTTATCGAATCTTTGAACCGAAGATCAGGAAAGGTAACATTTTCGCATCTGCAGGCACGTGACATTTTCCGCTTTCTATTCGTCGCAATGCGTTGCAGATTACATCGGTCGCTGCAAGAGAGTGTGCCACAATAATCTAGGAACGTGAGGCGAATTTTTTGCAAGTTCGCGCAGGATCATGTTACTCCCCCGCGTATCTTAAGCACGTACCGCATTGTCAAACATATTTCGCTCTAAATCCGTTTTACGTTCGACCGTTCCGAGAGCCTTTCCTGGCTTGTTCCACGCGCGAGATTGGAGGCACTTGCGGTTATTTCACGGCACTAAATGCCATTTGCCTAACGCGAGTCGGACACGGTTCTGAAGCGACGATTAGAGATTTCAAATGGTGCGTTGCGCTCGCGTCGTTCGTTAAGGATGGAACTAACGCGCGACGGAACCGAGTTGGAAGAGGAGAACGGAGGAGCGAGAGAAAAGGGGTCGCATGTGTGGGCGGGTGCGTGATAGAGATAGCGGGAACGACGAGCAGAGGCAGCAGAAACGGGGAGGACACTCAGGAGTCCGGGTTAATTCTACATAGCGCGTGGGTTAATTTGGAAAACGTGCTTCCAGGATTGTTGCTATGGAAATGAGAACGTCCGTCCTTACGTTCCCTTATTCTCGGGGCACGACTTAATCTCGGAAAGGGCAAGAGGATTCATAGAACGCAGAGAAACGACCCGGCGGAGACGACGTAGGTGGAGGGAGGTGGGTAAAGGGAGGTGGGTAAAGATGCGAAGAGCCGAGGAGGAGGAAAGGGGAATGGGAACGGACGACAAAGCGGAAGATAGAAACGAACGGGGAAGTGCTAGGCTGGGCAACAGGGACGGTACGGACGACTGGGAGGTTTAGAGAAAGCGTTGAATCCACGAAGAAGGTTGATACGAAGAAGGAGCCAGCGCGAGAGAGAATAACGTCACGTACACCGCGCACTAAGGGCACGTTTCTCACTCGTGTCGGCAAGCGCCAGTGTATTAATCCTACGTGAGAAAAAGGAAAGCCACTTTCGTACTTCTCGCGGCGAAACTTTGCGGAACGGCGCCACGGTAATCTGACGGATTCGTTCGATGCTACCTCTCGTTACTCCCGCCGGAAGAGTAGAAAAAGAGAAGCGGCGTTATTTGTTGTCGAGAATACAGATACGTTCCGCCGGACGAACGTGCAATCGGTATTTCGATAGTGGCGCGAACGAAGATTAATCCGACGGCTCTTATCGGTCGCTTGTTCTTCTCCTATTCGTCGTATTGTTGCGTGGGTATCAAGTGGCCGATCATTGGACGCAGTCAGTTGTAAACTGCGGCATTTGGAGCCGTCGCGGGCGAACAGGCTAGTGTGCGTGAGGACTCGTTGAAAATCGCGCTACCTTATGTTTGCGCTGGGGATCAGACTGGGTACGCCGTATCGCAATGGACGCATTTGCGCAAAGTCTTATTTACCGCTCCGTCGCGACTCTCCCCCTTTTCCACTCTCGCTTTCTCATCGTATATACGCTCGTCCAGGGCCTATATATTTTTCTTGTGTACGGCGTGCCAAAAGGCTGCGTTTTCACGCATAACTCCTGCCGCTTAGAGTGACAAATGGGCGTCGCTCGTTGTGCGTGCACAAGCGGTGATAAGACGAAATTTAAGGCTCCTCAAGGGGTTCATTCCTTTGCGGTGCCCAGCTCCTTAAAAAAATTCAGGATTCATTGGATAAGTTCTACGTGGGATTTAGCTCTGTACCTTTTGGCACATTGAATATATATATTAAATTCGTTTCGATCGAAGAGAATATTTGTGGTAGACGAAAATGTGACAAATGTGTATTACCGTTGCCCACATTTAATCGTATACGTTTCGCGCGTACGTATCTGCAAAGTACACCGAGAATGCGCGAACGGGAGTCAAAAAGTATCTTTCCCTTTTTACGGCCGACCTGACGATATTCCGAAAGCGGACTTCTGAAATCGAGTGCGACGTAAACGCGTGACGGCTTTTCTATCTCGGAGCCAGAGCTCATCGCCGATATTATTGCTTTCCGAAACGCCGTAGAACTGTAAATATCGGTACGGCCACGGCAGAAAAATACTTTTCGACCGGCAATAAAGTCGAGCGCTCGTTGGCAAGCGGGTCGTAAATGCAATAGAACCGCAGAAACGGGTGGCCGCATTTGGCCGAGAGTGTCGTATTTGTTCATACCTATACGTTAGCGCGTCCCTCGTTCTTCTGCGCTTGTGTAGGCAACTATGCGTCTACATGCAGCGATTTTGATTGCTCTTCTTTGCAACGTGACCTTACACCAGCTGGCGTTCTGTCTGTTTTGCTTTCACAATACGACCGATGAGATATAAAAAATTGCTTTCCTTTAAATCTTGGTCGACACAGATTGTTTAATCTCGTTGCAGCTTCGCTACTTCGTTGCTCCGGTCGCACGACTTAATTGTCTGTTTTTCTTCTGCGACCCTTCTGTGATAATGACTGTCGAGGTTTATGACGATAATTGCAGGCATGTGAGAGAGCCTGCGAGTGGAGAAAAATCAAGAAATTTCGATGCAGCCAGTTGACAATTTACGATATTTAAGAGTCGTTCCGTTAATTGGCCCCGATTCAATGGTATTGAGCAAGGATGGCCAAGATGGTTTAAGCGGCTGGCAGTGGAAATTGAATCGTTCAATTATCGTCGAATGTGGCAATCCCGAAAGACTCGAGTCTTCCACGACGCTGTGACCACTTGGCGGTAGACGATTTCGATGGGATTTTCGGTGAACGACATACGGGCACTAACCGCGGAAGCAGTATTTCCTTTTCCGATCTTCATTCTCAATCGTTTCGCTCCCTTTCGCTGTCGCAACTTATTTATTTCCTCTTTCCAGTTACTATTTCAAGTATTACAGAACGAATATGCATCACCCCAAACTTTTGGAAACGTTTGAAGATACTTAACACCATGAAAAAGGATCTTTATGTTTTCGACGGATGGGGAAAAATAGATGAAAAATGTGAACATTGTTTTTTGTCCGAAATTGGACCATTCGATATAGGGCAATTTGTGCTGCAGTCAGACACCGATCCCGCGTGCTGAACTCTTCGTTGTTTCCAAGTTATGACGATTTAACAAAAGTGGCAACATTTTTATTTAAAAATACCTAATTGCGGTTAATCCCATGTGAAAGACACACCAGATTACTTGTGCTAGTTAATATCAGTGAAAACCGACTTCTTGTACTTCATCATATCGCCAAAATTAGGCGAAAAATCTCACATTTTTTTTTGTTTCGGACCGATACCATTTGATAGAGGGTAATTTGCCCTGAAGATAGACCACTTTCCGCCCGCTGAACTCTTCATAGTTTCCGAGATATGACGATTTTAAGAAAGCGAAAAAAAATTTTTTTCAAAATTGTTGATCGCGATTAATCCCACGTGAAAGTGTGTCCAAAGAGCTTTAAGAAAACCTGTATTACTTATAGGATTCGATCATTAGTTTAGTCGTGACAGAGCCTTGACGAAATCGAGAAAATCTTAAAGTATACCCCTTGCCATTTTTGCCAAAAAATGATGGGTCACCGATTTAATTGTCCTTTTAACATATCAAAAGGGGTTCAAAATAACTCGGAAAAATGCATGGCGCACCCCGAAATTCGCAATGGTTCCGGAGATATCGCCAAAAATGTGTGGGAAACCGTGAAAAATGAGCCTAAAAATGGGCTCAAGAATTAAAACTCAATCGGTCACCTTGTAATTGTTCCAAATGGCAAAGGGGGTAAACAGAATTAGAAAAATCGTAGCCGCGCTAAAAAATTCGGAATAGTTTCGGGGATATGGCCAAAAACAGATGAAAAATGGTAAACAATGGATCTGAGATGGGTTAAAAGAATAACGGTATTCTGATCTTCTGACTCTTTTGCAAAATGATAGATTGCCAGAAAAAGATACTGCAAATCTTGCCGCAATTCATTACTTTGATGTATTCACTAATTTTAATATGAAATTATTGCGGGTGAACGTAATATTCGGTTCTGAACGAAAGTAGAGTTGTGATTTCGAACCACGGTCGATCGGCAAGCACAGTATAAAATATGGAAATGGTAACGGAATCCTAGAGCCTCGAAATAACATGGGACAAAAAATTGCAGTAGATGACAGATCTATCATTTGGTTTCGCTTGTCGCGGAATGAATGGATGATATATTTATGGAAAGTTGTCCAGTATCGATCGGTATTTTTAAATATTCCACCGAAATTTCGTCGAAGCTATCCGAACGGTTCTTATGTTTTATCCATAAAATGTACCCGTTACATTTTCGTTTCGGTCGGCTGATCGATTGCGACCGCCGAGATAGAATTACAAGTGCAATCCGTCCGATCGCAGCGGTGGGGATATTTTTTTGTTCGATAAAATCGACGATGCGCGGCGAACGTTACAACATCTTGCACAATTTCATTTGGTGCGCGTAAAATCACGCGTACGTTACGCATTTAAGCGAGCGAGTAACGTGATTTGGTCGCACTCTCGCAACAGCGAGCACTTGGAACGAGCACTCGTTGCCTGATGCTGATGAACATAGATTACCGACTGAGCACACTCTCGTCGATTTCAGTTTGTACATACGAGCCATTGGAAAGCACTTTATGTCCCTCTACGTGTGGACCTATGTACACACGCTGGACGAGTCGAGTTTGGTGGCGGAATACCCTTGTGATCTATTCTAGTGTCGAACGTGCGCGAAAGGATAGTCCGAACAAACCTCGATCAAATTTCCTTACAATATTTGCAATTACGCTGTTTGCTTGATCGGAGGGTCGGCGGGACGGAGAGGAAAATGGAAAGATTCGTCGTGTTATTTCGGCGCGAAATGTATCCAGCAAGTGCAGAGAACGTGGGAGAGCGGGAACGATCAGTTGACGATGTGCAAACGACGTCGCTCGTCTCGTTCCCGCGGCTTCCTTCTCACTCGCACTCCCTTCTCGCGCAGCCAATTCAACGGCGCGCTGCTCTTGAAGCAATTCAAATCCGAGAAATAATTTCTCTCGTGCTAATTTAAAATAACGACGCGCTTTGTTTCACCGGCTCTGGGTTGAGGGGACTTCCGACGTGACGATAAATAATTATCGATCGCATGATCGTTGGAAATTATATGAGGTAATCATTAATGGGCTTGAAATAGCACGTTACTCGCAATCACGTTCGAATTTCATTGTTTACGGAGCACAATCGTCCCGCGGCATTAATTAATGCGTCGACGGCACATACACACGATTAGCATTATTAATGCACGATAGCCGCGCACGGTGTGCAATAAACGATTGTCTAGCTCGTAATGCAGGATTCCCGGTTTGCGCAAGCAAACTTTATTGTCGCGCATTATGCCCGCCGGTGTGTATGAAACGAAAGCTGCCGCTGCTGGCCCGCTCGAAATTCCGAGATTTACGCAAAACTCTGAAAACGGAGGCTGCCTCGGTCAGGCCCGCTTTCAAAAGCGCCGAAGAAGGTTAATTAATTACGTACCTTTATGCGGGCGTGAATGCATATTAACTGCATTGTACTGTATCATAAAATTCACTGGCGCCGCGTCGCTCGGGAGATTTTAACGTATCGTATTAGCTACTCGCAAAGCAAACCGTAAACGTCATATTTATGGGTTGCGGACGAACCGACTAAAAACTCCGTAGGATTAAAACAGCTCAATTTACATTTAGTGTCATGCGGACAAAGCGTTTGAAAATGAAAGTTTCATTTACGCCGCAGTCATCCCGCGATTCCGTGTCGAAGAACAGTTGCAGGAAAATTCGCGAATGCCTCGGTAAAGGCGATTACACGGAAAGTCAATTTTCCCGAAAAGCCGATTCAAGCCACTTAAGCGGTTGTAAGAAATCAATTTCTCATTTAACGCCTATAAAACAGTGCACGGTGACGTAACGTTCGAACATTATTTCCGACTGAATAAACTTCTCTATCTTTCCAATCGGTGCAATTGTCATTTCATTTTTTGTTCATCTTTCATTTACCGCGGTCGGAAAGCAAATGACACAGTGCAAAGGAGGAGCCTTTATTGCGAATGTGAGAAAGAGGGTGTGAAGGTCGGAATGGGGCGATTGCGGACAATTAATAAATCTGTGAGCGTTAATAATCGCCGACCATGCAGCCCCCGGTAGCGCATTGAAGATTTCTGGCCTCTGATAGGAAGTAGAACAATTTTTTCCCTACATCGCACCCGGTCCAATAATCTCATTAATTGCCATTACGGATATTGCGACGACCCGATGCTCCTAGTCCTCTTTTACCGATCCCTACTTTCGCCCTCCGTCAGACAACCCTTGTCGAATTAATTGTGAAAAAGGTATCTGCCCTCTCTCTTCCGTTCGCTACCTCTCCTTTTCACTCCGATTCTGCCCCTTTCCTCTTCAGCACCGTTTATCTGCCCCTCGCTTTCTCAGCACTGTCTGCATCTGCTCATTCCGTGAATAAGCGGAGAGACATAATGGGTAGGTGCAACGTTTTTTAATTTAATTAACGCCCCTCTGGCTCGTGTCATCCTCCAAGCCAGTTGACCGTCCGTGCAGCCGTGTGTACGTTACAAACGATTATTGTATCTCATGAAGGATTTAGTGCAGCTTTTTTTCTCACCCTCCTGCCGCGAGAATCCCCCGAGCTTTCAGACGCGGACGCGTATCCATATGTCCTCTCTGATTGCTTACTAACCGTTTAAATGACATCAAACGTACGTCCAGTTAGCGTGTCTAAACCGCGAAGCAAGCGATCATACCGTGTCGGTACTCAACACGTTGTTCATCGCTCAACGAAATATCCAAAGCGACCACTTGGTGGGCATCACGAATTGAACGTTGATTACGATAATTCGCATGCGGACCACTCTTCGCTGGCAACATATAAACGCGCGGCACAGATGTAAATGATAACCTCTCTACAGCAGCTTTCAGCAGCTATTGGCGCGGTTTGCCGAAGAAGAATGAAATTTAGCGCATCAGGCCAGCCCACTTTATTACTCGTTACATCGGCAGGGGATATGGGCCGGCTTGTCTGCATTCACGCAACTCGACGATGCGTGGACACGTTATGAACGCTTAGGCGCGTATGCGTCTATATGTATTTTCACCTACGTAGATGCAATGCGTGCACTGGTGGATACGTTTGCAAAAGGGGTCCCGACACCGAAAGAGGGTCGCTTGGCAATTGGCGTAACGACAGTAATGTTTAACTCTTTATGCAGCGAGGGTTGGGATTAAAAGGCAGGTTTGCCGCACGATTGACAGTAGGCCATTTCGACATTGTCGACGACAGCGACGCATATCATTTTCCTTCGTAAATCCTCGTATCACGGTGATAGAACGCTACGAGAGCAGCCGTTTTCTAGAAAGTATTTTCGCATGGCGCATCCTTCGCTCCAACGACTAATGACCAGCGACCGCTGTCGAAATAGAAATTTCATTTATCGATACCATGGGAATACCGCAGGATACTATATCTCCCCTCTCTAGGTTTAATTAAGGCACTCTCCACTGGTACCACAGGTACCACAGGCGTTCCTGGCAGGCGACCGATCGATCAAGCCCACCGCGTTGCCACCTCGAAGTCAATCAACATTCTACGAGCATTTTGCACTCGCTACTGCCTATGATTCAGCCTCGTCGACACCTCACTGCGTTATCCGTGAACGTCAGTTGGCCCGCTTTTATTTCGGACACAGCCATTTTGACCGAGCACCGTTGTAATCCTGTTGCTCGCGTCTATGCTCCCCGACGCCAGCAGAATCTCTTTGTACGCGCACGTGGGTAAAGAGAGCGTTGAGGAGACGAAACAACGTCGCCGGAGGTTCCCAACGAACCCGCAAATTCCTTGCTTTGGCTACGGCTTAAGGCTTTAAGGGTTTCCATGGTGAAGGAGAGGCACGTTGTTGCGGCACCCAGGACCGTGGCCCACGTTAGTCGCCATGGGTGCACGGGACTGTAGCGCCAGAAACATTATTATGACACATTGCCGTAACGGAGTGGGGCCGGAGAGGTTGCTGCGTTTCGTCCAGGCAGAAATTGCAGGGGATTTAGTTTTTCGTGCCCGGCTAAATTTAGATTTATCGCCCGCGGTACTGCGGGGCCGGCCGAAATGCACACGAGGACACGAGTTATCCTTGTTTTGCGGCAGCTTTTGTCCTCCCGTTGCCGCCTTCTGTTTAGCCCTTGACTCCCTGCACCTTCCTACTATGCGTTCTGCCCGCTCGCCCTCGGCTATCCTCTTCTCTCTTCAGCGGCGAATTTATTTTCGACGTTCCAATCTTTTTTTCCTATTTATCCGTGCCTGGCGCAGAGCTCCAGCTTTCACTCCCGCGCACTGATATGACGTTTTTCGTCGATAGACTGTCATTTTTGCCTCTAGCTTCGCGATCTTTCTGATTCCGCCTGTCAGCGTGCGTGTTGTTGCCGGGCGACCGGCCGAAGCGGACGCCGCGTAATATTCAAGGTATTGGCCGAGCAAAGTAGAGAAATGAAAAATTGTACCCGCAACCTGAGGCAGATCGATGCACGAGTATATCCCTTATCGAACTCGCGGCTTACGAATGAATTACCCAGTCGCCCCATAGTGTTATCTTGCTCATACGTCATCGGCGACATTGCTGGCTCACCCGGCAGCTTCCGCGACGCTCGTCTTTGCCACCGTTCTCTCATCATCCGCGACAATTTATCAGCCAGGTTTCTCGGAGCCCGATCCGCCGAGAAGTTCGTTAACTTTTTCCTTAGCGCATTACGCGCTTGCGGGCGAGGGTTTACTTAGGGACAAGGCATTAATAAAAACGTCTCGTGTTTGCATTCTGTCCCACCGAATGATTCGGTTCGGGGCGCCTTCCTTTAGTTACATTCTAGGCTGCATGTAGCCCGCATTCGCCCGTGTCTCTTTTCCATCCTCTCTCACCATGCCCCTGTATCGCTGTAGGGTGGCTCGAGATTGGGATCGAAGAAAAAATTCCGATACGCTAAGCGCGAGTATAAATTACTCGAGCGCTGGGTAATGAAATGTAAATAACTTATCGCCGATGCGACCAATTCGCCCCTGCACATTGTGTAATTGCCGTGGATCAACAAAATCAACATGAGCGAGCTGTCCCTGCTGCCCCTCATCCCCTCGCATCGATGACGTCATTTCAGTCCAGTTGAATAATGTAAAACAATTCGACGGGGAGAAACTGTGGAAAGCGAGCGGTGTCATTTTTGTTGGTACCTCACGTTTCGTGACGTTGTCGGAGACAATGGAACGGAGAGGGTAGAGTCGAGAGAACGGTCGATAAAAATACCTTAGCTAGGAAGATATCGGGAGCTGCTATCGGACGAGTAAAGCATAAATCGTTTAGCCCTCATTTTGTTGGCTAAAGCGTTAAGCTAAAAAGCACATCGTGTTCGAATAATTTGATAAAAGTTCGCTCGGGCGCCTCGCGATCGGCGACTGAACGGGGAACGTTAACGTTAATTATAAATCCCGGTGGTATAATGGTAACGAGGAGAGCGAGTGAGAGGATGAGAGGGTGAGACAGGAGATGGCGCGAATGAAAAAGAGCGACGGAGTGAGATGGCGGGAGAAGAGAGGGGAAGCCATAGAGAAAGGGGGACGAATGGAGGAGAGTGAGAGAAAAAAGGCCAAAGTCCGTGGGAATAGTTCCAAATGGGAGCCATTAATTTTACTCATCCGCCTCGCGGCAACTCGGCGCGTAATAACGAACGTGAAACGATATGAGAAAAGTTGAGATACCTGTCCGCCCGTGCCTCCACCGCCATCCAGCCTCCATCCCTTGAGTGGTTAATGCAAAATCGCGTTTACGGAGTTAGTTCCTTTTTTTTTACTGTAACCCACCGCCGTGACCACGAATTTATGATTTTCTAAGTGCCCCTCCTCCGCACATCCGCCTCGCTATCTCATCGTCGCTCGCGCAGTTCTGCTCTGCGTCCCTCGTTCGTCGTTCATTACGAGCCTTTTGATTAATTTGCCCGTCCCTCATCGCAACAGCAATAAGCCTACTCAAAACTCGCAACTTTCGCGCTAACTTCATGAATTTAGAACAAATTTTGTCAAACAAATGAGTTCGGCACGCCCTATATCGAGTCCGAAGACGCGACGAACGTAAACATCGAACGAAGATGGAACGAAGTGGCTGGGCAATTAGCGCGCGACATTTAGATGAAAAATGGACGCTTTTATCACCGATAGCGGGTCAGATGTTGCATTCAATTGAGCGAATAAACGCGTACATTCGCTTCGACAATCGCTTTTAATTCTCGCGTCCGATGTTATACCATCGTCAAAGACAGGAAAATACCTGATTTATGATCGCGCAAATATAAACGCGCGACGAGCGCCGCGTTTATTTTCCCTTTTACATTTATAACCATGATGCAGTAGTCATATCCGGAATGCGGATTTCAAATCGACACGTACGCGGATGAACAGTATTTGACAGCCGAAAAATAGAAAGGTTTTGAATGCGTCACTCTCGAGCGGACCGCACGAAAATCTTGTCTCATCGAATAAGTAACAGAGTCGAGTGGGGTCGAAGTTATGCGCATAAGTGGTGGTTTTCGACTTGAGGTAGTTGCGCCACTTAAACGACCAGTCAATTTGCGTAATGAAGCAGCGAGGCCAGGCACTCACCGTAGGCCAATTATGGACGAGGAGGTCCGAGCCGGACCTAGCTTTATCGAAAACCACAACTGAACCTCCGCGTCACGAGGAGAAGTCGGCGGCTTCGTTTTCTTCGTCTTCTTCGGCGTCTTCGTCGCGTTCGTCTTCGTCTTCGATCGACGACGTCGATGTCGACGTCGGTATAGCGTTGGTAATTGCGTCACTCGACGCGAGAATCGAGCGGAAAGCCGTCGATAGCTGGACACGCTCGAGAAGCTCGTTATAGACGAACGTCCGAGAGAATCGGCCGGGCAAAGAGCTACATCCAAGATGGACGTGCTCCTTCGATCTGAATGGAAGAACTTTCAAAGTCCTTCAGACGGGACTTGGTCTCCCTCTCGTCGACACGTGCCACACTCACGACGCGGCACGTGGGCACTTTTAGATTGACTGCCGCGATTGAATAGGGCCAAATTGAAAGTGCGGACCGAGGAAATGGGCTTGATATTTTCATTCCGCTCCTGGACGATACGCCGACGTTTTCTCACTTTTGATTAGACCCGTTATTGCCTGGCTACATTCTCCCCAATTTGTCTGCCCATTGCCGTGCGATCGTGAAAGACAAATTCCGTCGGTCCTGAAACAGTTACAGTCCGAGCAAACGATCGAATTATCGCGATAACGAAGGAGCCGCGACGCATCGAAATTCTTAATTTTCTCAGCAAGTCAGACCTTTTATTGTCTTTCTTCTGCCTCCGTGCCCGTCTAGCCCGTTTGCGGACTCTTTTCCAATGGTAGAGCAAGCACAGCGATGCCTAGCGGAGCGACGAAAATGTCGGCGCGGGAGGGGGTTGGAAAGCAACCCTTCTCTAACAGAGGGTCATTATCCCCGTGATTACAAATTTGTGGACCTGCCGAGGTAGCTCGTTTATGCTCAAACAGGAACGACGCGAAGGGAGTAGCAGGACGACTGGATACGGAAGCATTTGCACATGGTGAAGGTAGACGGAGAAGGAGAGAGATGAAGGGAGAGAGAGAGAGAGAATGGTTTTGAACGTGAGTATTGTGCGTTTTATCAATGGATTCCGGGATATATTGTCTAGCAGACGAGTGACGTTGCATTGTGCATCGTGCCAGCGGGGTGGTTGCTGATTGAAAATGCACGCAGCTACTCTCTACCCTCTCGCTTGTCTGTATTCCCTATCGTTCTTTCTTTCGTCGTTCCTTCGATGGATCCTTTCGACCGAAAGTGCGCGCGCGATCGATATTGAAAATGAGACCCTACCGCGATGCCGAGAAAATGTTGATCCGTAAAATTGATGCATCCTCGTTATAATCATTTTCATTCGCAGCGGTTTTATTTCCCCATCAACGTATTTTCACCCAGTCAAGTTCCGATACCGATATTTGACTTTGAAGAGTTCACAACAGAGAAGTATGCCATGTTTCAGTGATTAACAGCAAAGGCATCTGCCGCTGGCATTGGCATTTCAATTTCAATAAGCCACATCCATCTAGCTACACGCCCGCGTTCTATATTTAATACAACACGTGTAGTAGTACACCCCGGCGTGATGTACGGGCTGATTTTTGCATCTATGACATTCGCCCTTCACCTGCAGTTTTCCAATAAAAAATTGCGCGGCGCGAAAAAAAATCATAGCAGTTTCGAAAATTAGGCGATAACGAAGCGAAAACCGAGGGCACCGTAGTCGTGCAAAAATTACTGACGGCCGGTTGTTGAAATTTTCCTTTGCGCCGGAAAAAAAGGGTATATTAAATTAACTTAGGTTGTCGTGGAACGTTCCCGTCAGACGTCAAGAGATATTAAAAAGTCACCGAAAGACACGTTACCGTAGAATGAAGGGTGTCTCCCGGACCCTTAACTCTCAGGCATCCAGTAACAACCTCTTCTGCCTTAAACTCCACTTGTTCAGACTCTCAAGTGCCCTCTGGCTCCGAAGAGAGACAGAGAGGAAGGATAAGGAAAGGAAAGCGGACGGGTGCAGAGATAGGCGATGGCGAGTCCTCGACGATTAACTGTTGTTTCCCATTGGCAGTGTCGAGTAAGTTCACTTTATAGTTCATCCGTAACGAATGTTACGGTTGAGTGCTAATTAGTTATTAGCAGTCTTTTGACGAAAAGACTTCAACAACTCAAGTGAACGAATGATGAGACAATTTTCATAGCGCACCTGGCAAAGCAACGTTCTCTCGCAACAACGACATCCGTGTTTTGTGTCTTCCGACGGTAAAACCACTCGTAGAACACATTTTTCATGGCACCGCTGTGCCGTTAAAAAAACCGCCCTCCACGGCATTGTCGTCAGGGGCATTTTTCTCGCGACTTACTTTCCTATTTTTCGTAATTTCCCTCGCCAGGAGACTTTTCCCGCCAATATTCGTTCGCGGCGCAGAACAAACACGGCTAATGAGAAGGCGAGATTGGAACCGAACGTATCTCTATCGATCCCCGCACTATCGACGCGTGAATTTCGGATTCAGCTCAGAGGTGCCAAACGGGTTGGTATTCACACCGCGCCGTATTGGATAAGGGAGGAAGAGAAACAGGACGAGGCGGTGAATGGGAGTTTAGGGAGGGTTAGGGGCGGCAAAAGGATAGGAAGAGTGTGGCGAAATGGCGGTGTGCGAGAAAGAGGGACAGGAAGATGAAGCCTCTTGAGACGTAGACAAACACGATGTTTGCGTCGCAAATACTTCCGCCATCCGAACTCTTTGAACCCGTTACGCTGTTGGCATGGACCGATCGACGCGCAAAATTCGAACTCCAAGTTAACCTGCACATGTACGCGTGTTTTATTCGATTTGCGCCGCGGTCCGTCGCGGTAGCTTTGCACCACAAATATTCACACTTTTCCGCGATGTCGCCGGAGAAAATGTTATTGGCCAGTCGCGTGCGTAGAGAACGAACGAAATCTATGACCGCCATAAATCTTCTATTTAACGCTGCGTCATTCATGCATTCAGACGCCCAGCCTTCCCTGCCTAGAATCATTCCCATAAAGAAACCTAATGCGGTCTGTCTTGCGCACAGATTACGCGTTAGTTCAGCGTCTCAATGCGGTGCCATTCTTATAAATGTCCCGTAAAATAATATCGCTCTCTCTCTCCTTCTTCGTTTCTCCCTATTCCTTCTGCTCGGTCAATCTTATTCGTGCGCGTTACAAGCCGCTCGCAGCCACTTCTCCAGGCCGAGGTTCGCAAGAAATGAAATGGCGGTACCGTAAACGCGCGAGAATAGTAAGTACGAGTCGAAAAGGGGTTGACGAATGTATCCCCAGTGGCGACGATAGTCAGAGCGGTCAGAGACGGTGGTGGCGAGAGTCCGCGATGTCTGCTCAGGGCCGACAGCGTCCCTACTTTCCATTCTTCCCTTGTTGTTCCATTCCCCGGAAGGTCAGCGGCGGGCTTATTGCCTCATGAATATGTATAGGAGAGATCGCTCTCAGGGCCGTACGGAGGCCATGTGTTCGCCCGTTGGATGTGCCGGTGGAGGAGATAGGTTGGCCGCAAGGACGGCAAGGGAAGTAGCCTAGAAGCTTGGCAAATGACGCCGGCGGTGGGCGCGAACGACCCACGGAGAAATTAACGAATCCACCCGCGGTTGGCTTCAAATTATACGCGGCGATAAACAGAGGAGCACCCGGGGAAACAGGTGGACGTGCCACCGCGAATAATGCTCCTATCAAAAACCAACACCGTTGAGGTCCTCAGCGTCGACATCGTAGTCATCGTCGGACTTGTGGCCAATTTTTCCCCTTATTCTTTCCGCTTCCGTTGCAGAGACCGTTTTCAAGCCGTGTACGTCTTGCGGCGGAAATGATCACTAGCCGGCAGTTGACGGACACGACTGAGCGCGGTTTCTTTGTCCACGTGTCTAACGTTACTCGAGTAATTCAATGCGATCTCACGTGGGACGTGTCGGACAGAATCCGGAGCAAGCGGGTTTGATTCTCTGATCCTATCCTTGTTTGTCGTATTTTATATACGGCGTATCGGCGACCATTAATTTGAAGAGTCTACACTCACCGCCCCAGTTGCCCTACCTTTACCCTCTTAGCGCCTCTCTCGAAAAATGTGTCTGTAACGCATGAGAGTTATTCGAATAGGTATCACTGAGGAGACTGTGGCGCGAGGTCGCGTGTAAAGTCCGATCCACGGGCAGACGGCCGAAAAGAATTCCGATAACGCGGCTGTAACTCGTAACGCCGCTGCACCGCGCAGGAAAAAGACAGCAGAGGACGGGTCAGGTAGATGCCATAGCGCGACGCGTGTAATCACGGGAGCGTTGAGAAATGGCCAGCGTAGCGGGAGCATCTGGCGCCCCGGAGCCAGGAAACGGGTAGGATGTTTCCTCCCCGCTTTTCTTGTTGATTTCCTCGTCGACCCGCGTGAACGAGAATAATGTCCCCGGCCCAGTACCGGACCCAGCGGCAGCTGCCGGCTCACGAAGATCGATACGACGCCGTTGTTATTGCGTCTGGGAAGAGCCGAGTATCATTTATCCGTGAAGGAGGTGCCTGCTAGGTATCTCGAATCTCGAGATTCGAGATTGTCGGCGTAACGGATCCTGGAATAGCGCCGGCGTTCCGTCGGTGGAAAGAATAAATCCACTCACCGCCAATGGGATACGATGAAATTCGACGACTGCTCGTTGCACGTCCGCGAACTCGATGTTCGTCGGATCGATCCCCCGTCGATTCCGCAGACATTGCTGGAGCGTGTACGTCTTATATTCTAAATCGATGCGGGACCGTCGGTGCGGGACTCAGAAACCTCTGGAAACGACCGCGGTGTCTTCAGAATTTTTTACGTGGCGCGTGGCTTTGCAGAACTATGTTCGGGTGTATTCTTGCTGTCTGCTTGGCAGCTGAGGAGTTTTGCTTTGTCGTTAGTTGACGATATTTTTTCCCGAAACGCGTGTGTCTGTTCTGAGGGACAGCGCCATGGGTCTCCAGGAGTCGTCCTCCAGAATCTTCGGGATTTCGAAAGTATCCTCATATTCCGTCGGACGTCTTCGGAAGAGATTGGTATAGAGCCAGTGGTACGGAGGATACGGTGTCGTCGTAGCAAGGAGAATATAGCGTCGTGCAGGGATTGCGGCAGGTCACGTCGCGCTTCACTTAAAACAAGTAAAGTCTGTAGCAAAACCACGCGATGGAACCGGTAGATACGGATAAACATAAGCCAAAGGATTTCTGTTCTACCAGATGATGCGTCTGGCCTATACGTGCCTCCTTCAGACGTGCCTATGGCGCGAATTCCTCCTGGTCCTGTTGGTCCGAGTCTTCACGAAATTCGTCTGGTTGGACGTAACGCTTTACCCTTTAGACACTGGGCGCCATTCAAACAATCAAAATATGCGTCGCATTTCCAAGATAATGATCTTTATCGTGATAATGGATAATGGTTTTGATCAGACGTCGATTCCGATACCGCAGCTGTGTTGATAAATTACGACCGTAGAAAGTATACAGCATGAAAGTCCAACACTGACAGATATTGTTCTGTCGTCTGACATGACGTCTGCCGTGTGAAGAAGACATTATCGATGTGTGATAATGTAGAATTACACATTCACGTACCAGTATATAAGAACGCTCAACGAAAGATGACGTGGACGGAATATGTGGCATGTATGTGTAGAGCTCGTTGACCATATTACTGCAGCCACTGCGCCATTTGGGATACACATTGATAGTGAGCGATTGCATAATACCGGCTGAAACATTCGGAGTGTACGGTCGAAGTTACCGCCAGTGTTCGACAGCTTTCGAGCGTAGCAGCACGGTCGATCAGCCTTTATTTTGCACAGTGAGTTTCGTCCGGGAATAGTAGGTTGTTGATAGAATAATGTTAATCGCATGAGTCCCGGCTACGTGTGCAATGCAGTTGATTGCGCGGTTGCGCAATAACACGGCACGAAGACACGATAGGCTAAATCAGTTCTCGTTACACGTGTTTTGGATAAACAGCGGAAAATTTACCCGTCACTCAACAATCAGTCAATCTGTAAACAGCCGAACGACGTTACAGCATAAAGAAACGATTGTCCGCTGGATTCTCTAAGCAACAGGTAATTAGAGTTACGAACGGTAATGCGAGGACAAACAAGTTTTGACACTTGAGGCAAGCAGCGTTCGAGAAACATTTTGTGTTTTCATGTCAGTGAAGCTATAAACGTTTCGCACGGTCGAGGTGCACAACGTGATGAACTTTGATAGGCAGCTTATTCGAAGGTGCGTAAAAGTAAACTTTGAAGTACTTGTAGGTGGATGATTATGGATCGTTGGCGAGGTAAAACCGCGATCGTAACTGGAGCGGTGTCCGGAATTGGCGAAGCAATTACATATGCTCTACTGCGAAACGGCGTAAACGTTCTTGGCTTGGATATTCAAGACGAACGGATAGCAAAGATGAGGCATGAGGTGTGCAAGGAAAAAACAAGCGGAAACTTGCATCTCATGCACTGCGACGTTAGTCGCGAGGAAGACGTAGATAAAGCGTTTACGTGGCTTGAGGAAAATATGAATGGAGTGGATATTTTGGTTAATAACGCAGGTGTGACGAATTATACGAGAATTATCGGTAAGGAGCAAAAAATGGATTTGACGATATATGCATTAAAGTGTTTGACGTTTAATCGAGGAACGAGAAATCATGCTGGCATCGCCAATGATTTATTCTTCATCAGCGTAATTTCTCGCGGCGCGTATAAATACTTGATGGATGAAACTGGTTTATCCTCTCGTAATTCCATAATTTATACGTTCGTTTACTGACTGTGTTTTTGTGGGATCATGAACGGCTCGTCAAACATCGCTTGCGCGGTCATAGACTGTTGACACGCCTGACAGCACACGTCAAACGTGCGGTTGTTTGTTTACATCAAACTTTATGAAAGCTGTTTTGTTCCATCGAATATCTGTTGTTACGCCAGGTCAGTTGCGAGCATCGTGCCGCGACGTGGCAAACTTCGCGAATTCCGGAAGATTTATTTTCCACGGAAACGCATTCGAACCGTTTAATTGCAGAAGCGTAAGTGACGTGTCATTATTATGTTGACCGTTAACCGGCCGGCGAGATGATACTTTGTGTATATATTGCCAGACTATTTTACGCAGTACTATCAGCTCTTCTGCGCGGAATGATAAAGTAGGGTATACATAGGTAATATGACGGTGCATCTGCGCACACACCGGCATTGCCCTCTTACGTCCTCTTGACAGTGTCACATAGGGCTGATGGGAATCTCGTTTAAAAATCTACTTTAGATCGCGGAGAGCTATTAAGCCCGCTCAAAAACACACAGAGCTCTCCTGCAGGAGAATGTTATCGCTGGAAAAGAGTCTCTTACTTTTATGTAGCCCGCTACATTCGGTGCCGGTATGCGGGCCAGAGGGATGAACGGGGTGAGCGGGAGAAGTGAGCGGGAGAAGTGAGACGAGCGGGTCCCAGCAGTATTACCGTGAAGCTTCGTTCTAGTCGGCGTCGTTGGTGCATTTTAAAAAATTCCATAAATTACACTTGCAGAGAGCGACAGGAAGGCATTTGAAAGGCTGTTAAATATTAATGTCCTCGCAGTGGCTGTGTGCATCAACCGGGCGGTGCGTTCGATGCGCGCGCGAAACGTCGAAGGGCATGTTTTCAATGTCAACAGGTATTGTTATTTATGAACATCTTGTTTCGGCGCCATTGCGCGCCGCGTTCGCTCCTCGCAAACTCGTTACTTTGAATCTGTCGACCGCTGCGCACGTCATAATATGTTCCGTGAATCAAAATGAGCAACGCGCCGCATTGCAATATTTATGACCGCGGGAAAAACAGCTTCTCGGCCACAGCGGTAGCTGAAACGTAAGCAAAGAGTGCGAGAGCAGTTCTCTCCCGGTTCCTTTCGGGTTATTCTTCGTTTCATGCAGTATTCGCAGAAGTACATTGTTGACTGCAGTGTTTTGGGGCACTGCATTCCGGAGGGTGTTCTATCCGAAGTAGAGGGAGCCAATGGGTGGAATCTGTATCCGACCTGTAAGCACGGAACGGTTGCGTTGACACACACTGTGCGGCGAGAATTGACCGCAGTGAAGGCTCGCATTCGAATAACAGTGAGTCTGTCACGGTCAAGAACTTTTATACGTACCTTCGGATCGCAGACTCCCTCAAATTGGCTTCTACCTGTCTAGAGTATTAGCCCCGGCCTTGTTAAGACGGAAATAGCGAAGCACACCACGGCATTGAACAATTTCTTTGATAACATGCCAGCTCTTGAGCCAGCTGATGTGGCAGATGCCGTCATTTATGCTCTTGGAACGCGACCCGAAGTTCAGGTTTATATCATTAGCCGCTTCCGCTTCACGCGAAGTTAGCGGTGGAGCAATTATTTCATATATTATCGAATTTCAGATTACTGAACTCACCATCGAGCCAGTGGGAATTATATGAGCCGCCAGCCAACAGCTCTCTTCATTTCAGCCTGCTAGCTGGAATGGTAAATGACGTTTAATTTTACCTGATTATAGTGTAGCGTTTTGATATTCAGTTGTACGCACCGTTATATATACTTGTCAAATGGTAGCTTCAATAAAGATACGATCGATAGGCTTTACCGTCCAGAATGACCGAAAGTCTCTATCCATCAAACGCGCATGTCTCAAGTTTCCCTATTTATCTCAGCATCCCTTACGAACTGCGGTGTGTCGTGTACCTACCTTTCATTATCAGATCCTACTTTTTTACCCGCTTCTCTCGTAACACTGCACGGCAGGGTGGTCTCAGCTGTCGAGCGAGAAAATATCGGCAAACAGGGAAATGTCGATTGATGACGGCGCGATGTGCGAGTAACGCAGAAGTAGAATGTGAGCAAATAGAAATCCGTCTGCCTTAAAATATTCTGGATAGCAAGTTTGCGTTCCCATGCAACGTGTCTTCGAAGCGGCTCCTGTATGATTGCGTGTATAGAACGTGCGCGTGTACACGTCCGAGTACGAACTTCCGCCGATAACAGCGAAAGCTCGCATTGTACAGAGCTTTACTGTCACCAGAGGCATCCCGATGCGCGCGACAGTTAAGGTGTCAAGCAAGTTCCGTCGGACTTCGAGTAGTTCAGAGGTATGCATCGTGTTATGGGGTACCAGGGTGGAATCGATGCTTTCGATATATCTTGAGTGTCCCGTCAACACGTAAACATGTCGGACGTGGAATTCGAGATCTTGCGACGATTTACCCAAGAGGTAGCATCAGCGTCTTTTTCCTATGGAAAACACTATTTTCGGGCATAAATATACGTGTGTGCGAAATGTCAGATTAAACGTGAAAATAGTCATAGATGTTGCAAATAGACAATTATAAGTGTGTCTGCAACGAAAGTCGTTAAAGAAAATGGTTGGTAATGTTTCACCCAGTTCTTTTTTCCGTAGGAAACGCTCGATGTTTTTCACTTACTTTTACAGCATCTCGATTATTTTGAATGTGGCGATTCGATTTACATTTTTCTGGAGCTTGTTACACGCTCTTTCATTTTCTGAAAGGTTGCGTCAATCACGCTATTTACATTTTTCTGAGTTTCTTTGGATTCTTTCCTTTGCCTCAAAGTGCACATTTTCTTGGAAACTTGTGCTTTTGATCAAAGTGGCAAGAATTTAGACGCTCTCCACTTCTGTCAGTGGTTGGAATGTTCGAATCAGCGAGGCAAACGTATAACATATGTGGGATTTCTGAAAGCTACTGGAACATAGTTTGGCGTATGAATATATTTTCAACGATAATAGCCGATCTGCGAAGAATTATTTTTCGTCACCGAAAAACGTTATGTCTTCACATTGATAGTTCCAAAGGCTGGCTCGTAAGCTCCAACTTTGCTAGTTCGAAAGGAGACAATAACAAAGCGAATGTAGAAAATGTTAACCTACTTCGCTCATTGCCTGTTTCATTCTCCTGATAGTTTTAATTCGGTCAAAAAGAAAGCTTGACAAGTGTAATCCTATTATGGTCCCCGACGAGGCATTACGGAAGTTTGCGAGGCAGTTAATGTGTTAAATGAAAGATGCAGAGAAAAAGAGACAGAGCGCAGGGGCAAGAAGAAAAATGCAGAAGGACGATGGAGAGAGCAATGATCGATAAAGACGTCCTCGATGCTTCATAATCCTGGACCGCTCGGCCGGGCCGGCATTTAGGAATTTATATTAAAATATGTAAATTTATCGGCACGGGCATATTTGAAAACAGATAAATTATGCTGGCCGTGCATCGCGTTCCCGTGGTAAAATATCGGTGGCGCGACGGGAGAACGGACGGAACCGGAGTTCCTCGCATAACGGCACGTTCTGTCGACCGGCACAAATGCGATTTATGACTATCATTGTGTAACGATCATAAATTCTCTCATTATTTACGTAGAGCACGACCCAAACGACGCCCTTCTATCATCAGTTCTTTCCAGTAACTACTTCTTTAGCTGCTTCGTGCCTGTTGCAATCGTCACCCCAACTGACCATCGATATTTTTTATGACGACCATTATTGCCCGCTACTATCGCCCGCTGAACAGTTTGCGAATGTTCTGATTATTTCATTGGCAGTCGTAATTTGTAAATGTTCCTTCTAAGGGAATGGAAAATAATCAAATTGTCGTAGAGACTATGGATGGAGCGTTAAACGAATCTTTCGCGGCGCATTACCACTTGTCATGGGTTCATCCGCAGTAACAGTTTCCTGTTGAGTGGCATTCTATTTCCGATTTCGTTTAATCGCAGATTCCAAGTTTTAACGAGGATTACGCAAACGCTGAGCTTCGATACAGTTATCATAAATCGTATTCTCTAATACGTTCGATTCAATCGACGAGAATTAACGTTATTCCGGCGTTTACGATGTCAACGAGTTTATAAACTGAAATTCATTTCGCGCCTCGTTAAATCCGCGAATTTAAACTTATCGCAGTGCATATAATTCACAATTATGTCGTCGAAAGTTTCGCGAATTCCACAAATTCCTCAATTTGCAAGAGCCACCAGTCGTCGGAAGATAAACACTCCGGTTTAAGTTCCTTAAATGTGTTCGTAACTGTTTCTGACAGGAAACACTCACCCCTTCTTCTCCTCCTTTCCCCAGTCGTATGCTAACAATTGTCTGACCGTGTTTCAGCAGTTCCCGTATTTGAATAAGTCCCGAAGAGAATACCAAGATTGCTTTCTACAAGTCGCCGCAATTGACAAGTACGCGCCCGTCGGCTGAATCGGTGGTAAGTGTTTTTTAAAACATTCCAACTTTCGCGCGGCCTGTTATAAGAGCAGCGCGACAGTAACGATGCGTAGCGTGGTATCAACATCGGGCGAGCAGGGGTTACGTGCGCGGCTTTACAAGCAAGACTCGCTAAGGCCACAATAGCTTCGTTAGCCGAACACTGTTAGGTAAGCATGCTTACTTTAGCTAGAGGCGTACATCCGCCAATGGAGCTCATAGATTCGAAACTATTTCGCGGCAACGTCGAATCACGTGTCCCATAACTGCTTCGCTTCCTTCGTGCGGTACGAGCAAAAATGGCAACTTCTATTTTCAACCGTATGACCGTACCTTTCGAATCTCTGTTGACTTACTAATATCGAATTGAAAATCGAATAGAACGCGGGGCTAGGATAGAATAGAATTTTTTTTCGAGGCATTCGAGGTGCCTTTGCCCCTTTCAGCCGCATTCGCCTGTATCGTCGACCTCCGGCCCCCGAGTTTTTCATTTTTACCTGACCTCTTTCGGCGCGCGTGTCGCAGATCGGGATCTCTATGACCTCGCACGAAATTGGATCATCACGTGGAATTGTACTGCCCTTCAAAGCACGATTGGATTATTCAAAGTTTCATTATACACCGATTACGCTGCCAGCAGGGTTTTTTCCGCAGAAATTTCTGTATCACATTTGACAGCTTGCGTTTACCGTAAACATGCAAGTAGTTGACAGTACTAATTGTCAGAGAATTCGGTATCCGCGTCGCAGACTGATGTCGTAAATTGAAGATGCGCGTCCTTTTTATTGACGATCCGCACGCGACGCGCCCTTAATGCGCTATGCACATGCAGGAGCTAGTGGTACAGGTGCAGTTGGCCGCGACGTGTATTCTACTCAGCGCGCGGCTTAGCTAATACAGTTTAAACCAGGCGCGTTATCTTGCTTCCTGAAGTCGTCCTGTACCCCTTCCTGGTCGTCGTCTCTTCTCGCGTGCCTCTCTTCGGTAGCTCTCCTCGGTCCCTCTCCTCGGTCCCTCTCTTCGGTAGCTCTCTTCGGTCCCTATCACGCTCCACATCTCACCACCGACCCCCCTGCAGCTTAATCCGCAGTTGCGAAACTGCGAAGCGGCGAAGTTGCGGAGTAGTTTCCCTCCTGGCAAGGATGAATTTAATCGTACCGAAGCCTCTGACCCGCGCGATATAATATGTACATGCGCACGTAGATTTCCACATTTCGCCCTACGTGCGCGCGGACGAGCGTGTGCAGGTGTCTGTACTGAGAGTTCGACGCGATCGAGGTTGCATTGTGATGCCGCTCGAGGTTAAGACAAGACCTTGGGAAGATACCTCGAGTTACGTGCGCGAATTAAGTTGGATAGTGCACTTTCCGTGCCGCCGGCACGTCGAACGTAAACGTGAGAAGTATATGAATAACGGAGCGGCGAGTTGCCTCGGGTAATAAAGTTAAATGAAGTTTAATTGTCGCGGAGAGTAGTAATCGCGTTTGTGTCGCATTTGCCGTTGCGATATTGTTATTTTTATGTCCTGGCGTGCGACGAAAGAAGAAAGGAGCGACGTCGGTGCGTTAGGATTAAAGGGGAATCTTAGTATTAGTCGATCATTGCGTCCGATAATTCATTTTGTTTTGTATCTTGTTCGCGCAGTTTGTGTTTTACGATGGAGCGAGTTGGTTAAGTCAGGTGAAGAGGGTAGTCTCTTATCTGCTCTAACAGAAACCTAAACCCTTTTTCAACCTGACAGAGTTGTCGCATTCATCATGTACTCGCGCTGAAAAACTTTCGGGGCTACATTGTCTAAAGTTCGGTCGCGCGAGAAATACGCACGACAAATGTGTTTTCTGAATAATGTTAGAAATTATTCATCGGACCTGAATTGTAGGTGGCTCTCGAGGTATGTTTATGCGTCACTTATCAGCTGCCCCGCGATCACGAGTATTTAAGCGAGATTTCGGTGAAATCGTGATACATGGTAGGGTGGAACTCTGTACAGGTCAGTGTTTCCTGTGACCCTCTCGCAGCATACCAAGGTATGCGATATTTTCTAGCGCGCATATAATGAATTCACCGAGACGCTCTTTGGGGCGTAATTGTTTCCGCGCAAAACTGCACCGTAATCGATTCGGATTGATTTATCGTTATTCACGTGCCACTCTCTCGTTGGCTGTAAATTTATTTTGCGTTCACGCAGAACGCGGACCTATTGGCAAATTCATTGTGCGATTGACTGTAAATTAGTTTCGAAACGTCGCTTGTTCGGGCGCTCCGATTCGAGGTGCAATTTATTAGGCGCAATGTAACAAGATCTTCGCCACAATGCAGGTAGGACGGAACTTTCGAAAAACAACCGTTTACGCTGCCCTGCATGATTCATGAGTGTCGAAAGTGAGAAATATTCTCCATTCTTATCCGCTTGTTCGCTTCCGAGGTTACCCCCCTCGCTCTTTCCAAGTGTTACCCTCTTTTCACCCTCGCTCCGTCCCGCTTTAGTCTCGATTTACAGCCGGATCGCGATTCCTGTCGCGCTTTTCTGGCATTACTCCATGTCCCGACTGGCTCGCCAATTTCACTCCGACGGGAGCGAGCGTTATTATTTACTTTAGACGCTTTTAGCGGCACCTCTTTTTCGAACTGCGAGGTCTCGGCACCATGGTTTTATGACCTTCCGGTAATGGGATTATCGGATGATCCGGTAAGCTGTTTGGACCTGCCATCCTCTGGAATATTTCAGCCTGTTTCGGGAAAGGGTTTCGTCCGTTTCGTCCGTTCCGTTCGCCCCGAGCATTCCCTCCCTCTTTGTCTCTCCGTCACTCTATCTTCCCCCACTCGGCCTTCCTATATTTTCCTTCCAACCTTTTTCGGCCACTCGATACACCTATTTACAGTTTGTGCATGAACCCCTACTGTTGAACGTGTTTAACGTTTACCCGCCCCCAGAAGGCAAACTCTCGATTCCAACGAATGATCAACATTACGAAAATAAATTTGAAAGACGGGAGTAAGGCTGCTGCGTACTTGAGGCTTACGCACAAAACAGGAACTTACACCGAAGAGTTGCAGGCGCAAATAAAACTTTCGAAGCAAGAGTTGGAAATCAGCAGAATGCTAACGATCTGCAAGCGGGCTGTCCCCGCTGGAAACTTGTGTCGGTTGCATATAGGCAGGAGGATACACCGCATCATGCATCGGTTGCGGCATCGATAGGTATACGAGCCAAGCCGTATTTACAAGCAACATAAATAAATGGAAATTGCTAACCGTTGTAATGCTCGGGGAACGCGCGCGCCATTTCTGGCCAGTTTAATTATACTCGTGTGTCCAATCCATACATAGCCGACACAGAGGCGCGCGGCCGTACATAAGCGCGCACACGCGCATATTATATACGCGCGTACACCTACTCATAGTTATGTACATACGTACGTCTCGTAAAACCGTCGACGTATCTCGTTCGCCGAATCGGCGCGAAACGGTCGATAAATCGTGTACGAAAAAGTATTACTTCAAAATAAATGTCACGCGCTAATATCGCCCCCGGGGGCAAAACAAACGTAGCATCCGCAAAATTGAAAAGATATTACGAGGGATAGCCGGTGGACGGCGAGCGGGCCGGACGGAGAGGGAATTTGAAGCGGCGCGAGGCTTTCACAGCGCGGTACTTCAAATTGAAACGTCATGCTTTACTATCGGCATTCTGCAGCAATAATAAATATTATATGTACATGGCCGGTGATGTATCCTGGCGCGTTTTTACGGCAAAAATCCGCGAACGTTCGGTTAATCGGCTTACCGTCCATTCGTGATCGACGATCTATCCACGGCTCCATTCCATCGCATGCTTCCTGGCTGGCTCCTAGTTCCTCGCTGCCCGTTGCCTGCTGCTAGCTTCTGGCGTCGACGTTACCATGCAATACCCGCATCGACGAATTCCAAATTTCAACCTTTCCATCCCTTTCGCCTCCCCGTCCCTGCGTGCCCGCCACTTGACTTACGACGTTGCCTTCGTCAACGTCGCCTGCAACCAGTTTTACAACGTCGCTACGGGCAACGACGGACGCTTATCTGGAGAACACGGATACGGAGAAGTTCTCAAGCCACCTGAAAGTGGATCAACGACGACACGCTTGCGAGCGCCAAGTATTTCTAAGCATCTTCGAACATCTACTTATGAGCAAAGCGTCATGTTCGCTTACGCTTCTGCATTAATGCTTTTCGGCAGCAACGTCGCACGAACGATTCCGTAACGAAGTTGTTATTGTCGCCCAGGACTATCCGTAGACTATTGGGCTCTTCCACTTCATATGTAATCTACTTGTAGCCGGGTGACTACGACGACGACAACAACTGCGACTACTACGAGCGTAGGGGCAATGACGACGATGCTGGCGTCGAAATAGCATTGTTAACGACATCGTACGTGTTCTCCATCGGGTCCTGCTCGCTTCCCGACGCTTTCTCCTACGTCGGAAATCGTCGTTTGGAAGAGCGTCCACGGCGTAACGACATCAGTCGTGACTTAAACGATATCAACCGACGTGTCGGTCTTACTGCGCCGTGTGTGCATCTGCATTATCGTCGTCATTACCGCCATTACCGCGAAATGATACGATTCTCCCCTCTTTACCACTTGACATTTCCTTCGCGATTTCCTTCTCTCGTAACACTACCCTCTTGTCACACTTTCTGCCCCCTTTGTCGCCCCTGGCGTCAGGCATCGATCCGTCTCGACAAAAATTTACTGCAGCATTCTGCCTCACTGGCGAATGTTAATCATTTTTGTGCCTGTTCTGGTCACAAAAGAAATACGTAACATACGAATTCTAGTAGGGCCGAAACTAATGTCCGTCGAACTATTCAACTGGAAGAGGTACAAAAATGATGAGCATTATCGAAAAGGTCGAATTTGCAGTCAAGTTAGATCCAATTACCAGCGAATCGTAATGTAAACTGCGTCTGTGCAAACGAGCCGGACGCTCTTCCGTATAATCTACCGTACGACGACCATTTTTTCCGACGACTGATTTTACTGTTCATTAATTCCCCCCGTTACCGGTTGAAATGGTTTAACAATTAACGGTATCAATATAGATTCATGCAAAGGGTTTTTATTCTTACTACATTTCCGATCGAAATCCGTGAATATTTGGGGAAGGGAAAATTTCTCGGGTGGGATTAAACGATATTTGAATCTGGTTGCACGCAACGCGTGGTTGCGGCCACAGATGCGTAGAGGTTTCTTTGCGTGCAGCGTTGTTCGTTGCGAAGACTGCCGCCTTGGGAGATCGTTAATAACGTCTGGGAAAGTGTTTTCCCTTTGAGAACTTACCGTGGAGGAGTCCCGTATGCGTGGCTGAACGTCCGCGTCGTTATTTCCGTGCGCATTTCCTCATGCAAAAGTCGTCTTGGCAGGCTCGCTGGCGGAAAGAAAAGATTCGAGTGTCCCGGGGGGACTGAATGGGCTTGGCATGTTGGGTAGGGGACGTTGCTCTTTTTCGAGGTCGAGAAAAGGGACAAGTGCCCGATCTCCGGCGGCCTAACGAGACAACGGATCGGTCCGTCGCATGGCCTTTTGTGCGGGATATAAGCGTATTCGAAGGGTGACGGGTTCCTTTTTTCAATGAAATTCTTTCGAGAGCCGGGATGAAGCTGGACCCCACGACCGCAGGGAAACGTCCAAGTGACCACTCGGCTCTACAACGTGTCGTTGACGTTAATACATATTTTTTCAGCAAAATATGTTTTGCGGATCCTAAGAAATTTCATCAGTTGCTGAACAAGCGTTCAGCAAAGGTTTTCATCTTTTCCGGAAGATGCCGTATCCGGTGACGCGGAGTTGGGATAGGTTAGGGTTGGGATAGTGTTCTGAAGTATTGACACCCCTACACCGGTCTCATCAAACTTTTGTCATTTAAGTGCCTCGTCAACGTAAGACGCCTCAAAAGGAGCATCCCATCAGACAAATTTCCCCGCCAGTGTGACAGGTATCGATTGTTCGAGCTCCTTTGTAACGGAGAACGTAAGCTCGGGGGCATTCTAAAAGTCTCGAAGACGAATCATTTCCCTCTTCAGAAATGGCGGAGCTCTGAAAAATGCTTACCAATTAACGTGTCAAGGGTGAAAAACGACAGTTTACTTTACCGGGGAAATTTCGTCAAAGTTCTCCGCGAGCACGTCGAAGCGCCCGGCGGTATATCAGGAGCAGCACAGGTGAGTTTTCTCGATGCCGTGCGCGATAGAAATCAGTCGGTTTTAGCTGAGGGCCGCCTTTCGCGACTCGCCTCGGTCCGCTTAGGTGCTCGAGCCAAAAGTTTCCGTATACACGAGGCGTTCACGAGGAGGAGCTCACAGAAGCTTTCGCGGTTTGCCTGCTGACTCTGCCGCACACGTCTTATCCGCACGGCAATCCAAACTTTGCTAAGTCAATAGAGGCGGCCCTCCTCGGATGAGAGGCTTCCGCGTCGTGCTCTTCGATTAGTTTCGTTCCAGAGCCCCGCCGTCGGAACTTTCGAGTCGTCATGGCCGAGTGGTTTGTCTTCCCTCGACTCCCCCCTGACGCCTACCTCACCTTCTTTCGCCTTCTTTCGTCTCCATCCGCCTCCTCTCGCCTCGTTTTCTTTTACTCCCTGTCGTGGACGGAATTAAAGGATTCGCGTCGCGTTAAGCTTCAACGATCGGAGATCTCGTCGTTCGCGATTCGGCTAAGCGCTCGTAATACCCCTGTCCCACGTTCTTCCTATATCGGGAAAGAAAGAGAGAGTCGTACGACGTCGATTTCCACTGGAAATAATGGCTGTCTTAAACGGAAATCGCCGCTGCTTGTAGCTGTTGCTGATCGTTAAAGTTGAACGTTTATACGCCGAGCGGTGTAGAATTAAAAGCGGCCGTACGGCACGATATCATGTGCGGCAGAACTGTATATTTATTTGATTCGCGTGGAAGGTTTGTTATAAAGCAGCTAGATTGTGTCGCTGGGGATGAGAATGGATCTGGCTGAAAATGTTGCCTTGCTCACGCGTCTTCGTACGCTCGATGATTAAAGAGCGTATAACGGTTGACGTCGTGCGACAAGAAGCTGGGATAGAACAAAGGTGACGTGGGTTCTGCGGATAAAAGGACGCGAAGTCCGTCGAACGTGAAACGCCGTTATACGTCGAGTGAGATTCTTTTCTTACGGGATTTCGTATAGGGGTAAGATAAATGGAAAAAAGTTGGAAGACACGAGGGAGAACGGGCGCGGATAAAACCAGGCTTCTTCAAAGCTCCGCGCTCCGTTTAGACAAAGAGCGTCTGCATAATGTAGCATGCGGATACCGAAAATGTATTTCTCTTATCGTCATTAAATTCGCGCCCGCTCAATACGGATCGATAGCGGAACCGACTGAATAGCCGTCGTGGCACCAACGGATGTCAGCGAGTTTTGTTTACCGTCATTGACCGATAGTCCATGTGGGCTGACGCATATTTTTCATCTCATATGCGGTCGATCCGGCTGAAAGAAAATTTAACGTCAAATCGTTAGTACGTGAAATCGTTTTTGCACGCAGTCTGTTATCAGCCTGTACAAAACGGGCTTTAATTACGTACAATTAAGTCGCGTTTTATGTTCCTCGACGCAGCAGACCGTTCAGGCGTGCAGCGGCGTTCAATCTCATTACAGCGTTAAAAATGGTTCGTATTTTCCGTTCGACGAACGGCAATCAGCCTCCGGCTACATCAACTGCTCGTTCAAACCGCTCATTCGAGCAGCTCGTTCGAACGGTTGTCGATGATTTATCTGTTAATTCGCCCAATTCGTTCAGTAGCCGGTACCGTGTCTGTCACCGCGTTACGTTTGACGGTAAAAATTTGCCGCGACGTCTGCGCCGCTCTCTCGCAGAAATCGACGTTATTGAAAAGTGAGATGAGGCCGTGATGCGAACGCGGGCTTTTCTTGTTGGACGAAGACCATCTCGTTCGCTACGTGCCCATCTTGTATTCGAATAGGGGCAATAAGAAAACTTACGCCAGCGGGCCTTAGCGAGCACGCCGAGGGAACAAAAGCTATGCATAGATTTACATCGCGGGCATGGCACTTCGACGTACCCTATGGCCAGAAGCTTTATGGCCATCCCGGTACGCCCGAAGGCTCGACCGCACCGATTTGTCGAAACTCCGTCTCCGGAAAACCACCGAATCTTCTGGGAGGATGGATTATTATTCGGGCGAGCCGTCGATCGCCCCGTCGATCGCCCCGTCGATCGCTTCGACATTCGTCGCCTTGCCTTTCCTACTTCGCCTCCGTCTCCAGCTCAGATATAGAAAATCGACGCTTTCCTCTTCGAGGCGCTTCAAACGGACCGAAGGAAAGACTCGCAAATTCGAATAATCGAATATCGATTCTACAAATTGCGTTCCGATAGAACCTAAAGAGAATGGAACATCGTTACTACTGTCCACGTGTTATTGAGTCGGGTAATAACGTTGAGGACGATCAATGCAAAAAGAGGTAATTGAAGGATCGAGGAATAAAAGAGGATTTGTGTATTGAACGGCGATACAGAATCGTTGAATCGGAAGAGCGAATTGTTTCTGATAAAATGTATTTTTGCGCGACCGCGTGTACGACCTATACACGGGTCTTGTGACAGTTGGCGCTATGCCTTTCACCACCTAACAATTATTTCGGGTATCCGTCGTTGCACAGGATTTTCAAAGCGTGCTGCCGAAATGTATGGCCTAGCCTGCCTCGTCACTCGTATTTTTCCCTACCAAATCCCTCTCCGTCTATCTCTACGTCCCGCTGCTTTTCTCATTTTTTGCTGAGCCGCGCGCGCTTTTTAATTTTTCGCTGGTCACCGTCGCGTGGCTTTATGCGACGCGACTTTGTTAAGCGCAGTGTTATCCGATTGTCTCCAATTGGATTGCCATTCGTATGGGCCGGCAGATTTTTCGGAATGTCGTTATTATAGCACCCGTTTTCACCGACAATGCTCTGATTATAAGCATTTAGCGCGATATCCATTGACGCAGTGTGCGCAACGCGATAACGCCCTCGCATTTTTCTCAGGAACATTTTTCCCGGCATCACCGATAGCTCCGCTTCCATTTTCACTCTATCGGCCGTATGAAAATTGCAGATCCCATCGTCTCATTGAGGAGTCTTGTAATCCCGTCGGCTTATGTAGAATTACACTTGCATGTGAATTATCTTCCCGCCGCTATATTCAGCTTTAATTCTGATCCGCAGTGCACGCGGCGCTTTTGTGTACGCGTCGACGACACTTTTATTTGCTCGCTATCGCCAATATCGCGTACAAGTCCAATAACGCATTATTACAAAAACATGCCTGAACAGGTAACCGTGCTGTGTTCGTGGGGGTTGACTTTGATGAAACGTTCACGTGCTTGGAAGTACTGCAAATTACGCTCCGTGTCCCGTAGTCTCGCGTAGCCGCAAGTGCAGAATTCAGAAGCGGACGGAAACAAGCTCTCTCGGCGGATATTTTTCGCTAACACGAAAGCCGTTCGCAAAACATGCTTGCGACGATGGCGCGAACCTGCAAGAGAGCTGTCAGGACGCGGAAGGAGAGAGCGGAGGAAGGTGTATGGGGATGGAATAAAGAAGAGTGACGATCTCGCCGCGAGAGGAAGAGCGAGGGAGCGAGAAATAATTTATTCGAGCCCGAGAGCGAAGGCTCGTCTTCGACTTCGCCGCCGTCCCGGGCGTTGTCGTAGCCGATCTTAAATGAAAATGATTTCCCCCGGGAAGAAAAGCTGGAAGGGCCGCGTAACGCGGAGCAAACAGGGGTGGCTGAGGGTGGTGCTCGACGAACGTCTTAGGTTAACTCCCAGACCCCAAAAGGACCGCATCCACTTTTCCGTTCGCGCATCTCTTTGAAAATACGAGCGGAATATAAATTCTTACGAATTAATGCTATTCTCCTCGCGGGCGCCCCGCAAAAGGGGTGAACGGCTTCCCTCGTCGTGCTCTCCGCAGCTGACACTACACTCTAGCGTGTATCGAAGGAAATACTAAACAAGAAAATACTAGAAAGCGCTGCTCCGAAGTTTATTATCATCGACTTTGCGGTAGCGAGTTCAGCTTTGATTAACCGACTGTAACTGATTTCCTCCCGCCCGTTAGCACGTCGCGAGACTGCAGAAAGTGTGGCGCGCACCGTCGGCTGAGGAAGAGTTGTCAGTCACTTGAATGGAAACGGCAGAAGCAAATATGAGGACAAACATAGCCCCACTAGAATTTCGTTGAAATTCAGTGGGAAAGCGTGGCTGGGTGGAAAGCCGGGTGGATTAGTGGGAAAGTTTTCGTCCCTGGACGTAGTCGGCAGTGGCTCTCGAGACAGGAAGCGTTCTCCAGACGACGTACCGAAAATTCCAGGCTGATTCGTCTCTGCCAGACGGTAGAGAAGCGGGATGCATGGAGGGCGGATGACGAGGAAAGCGCGATGCCACGAGGACGTGGCGCGCAGAAGGACGGGAGAGCAAGGAGGATGAGAAGCTGCCTCTCGGGGCCTATTTGTAAATCAGTTCCCGGTTGCTGGATCCTGATAAACGTCCTCGTTACGCGAAAACGTGCCGGCGACGCGATTATTTAACATCGCGACGCCTGCAAGCAAGCAACCACCTCCCGAAACATTTGTCTCCCGTTGCCCTTTTGCGCCTCGTCCGTAAAGCCGTATATCCAGGATGCACCGGATGCCGCGCCGTTTCCATTGTACCCGTAGCTCCTATCTAAATTGCAAATATTCCCCACGAAATCTCGATCGTCGCCGAGGACACACAGGTGAGAGAGAACAATGCGAGAACGTTTCTGCCACGGCAAAGAGTCGACCGGTTAGGCGCAAGCTCTCTCAAAATCACGGAGGGTCGGCGAAAATCGGAACGAAATTGGCTCGGCGAATTAACGTCGATATTCTCGGTGCGCAATCGGTTAGCAGTCGGAAGGAAGGAATCAGGGCAGGTACTACTTCTAATAAAAGTACGCGCATAAAAGTCGGGTGCAGCTTTGCGCAATGTAAACGATCGACAAGTCGTTGATCGAGTATCGGAGGGTAAAAGCCACACTAACCGCCACGTTTCGTCAGAGTGACGCTCAATCGGCCTCGACATTTCCGTTGGCGCGGATTTATACTCCGCCGTGCAGCGCGGTCCGTTGCAAGCGGCTGCGGCTAGTTTCAGACAAATATAGAGGCTTAGTTTTCGTTTTTCGGCTCTACGTTTAACCTACATTTCTCACATGGCAGTTGCGGTCGCGACCGAGAATAAATACGTAACAATGCCGTATGATTACATTTCACTCGCAGGACTCGTTCTCATCCCGGGAATTCCAACACACGTTCCCGTCGGCGGAAGTGTAATTGCCGCCCGCAACATTGATCACGGAAAATGAAAGCCTGTGCTTGCGGTCACAGTTGAATTTCTTTCGTGTCACAGCTTCTGAACGCGTATCTATGAAACGGGACGGTCACGTTCAGAGAAGCTGTTCCGAAAGAGTTGAGAGTAAAGTGCGTGAACGTATTCCTCGGGCGCACTTGTATTTCCTCTCACTTGTCGAACAACCGTCTCACCCGACATAAATCGTATACGGCCATATTTGTGATTTTCAGGCTGAGTAGGTATTTCTCGACGGGGTCATTCTTCGAAGTTCGGAACGACCCGCACGAGTTCTTACTAGGTGCGCGCGACGTCACGTTTTCAGATTCTTCGAGCAAGCGGGTACGTATCTTCGCGCGTGTAAAACTCGAGTGTACGAGCGTTACTGCTCCGCCGTTAAGCAAACTTTTACCCGCTCGAGGGCCGTACGGCTTCTCGTAAAAAGCTGCGAAACGCCGCATTGCGCCTTTATCTGTCGTCTTACGTCCGAGCTGAGATTTGTCAGTGATACCGATATTTATCCGTCAGCGACTCGGAGTGGCACTAAAAGTGCGCAATTTTAGTGACGAGATCGATTTCAGAGGGTGGGCAATGTCGACGTTGTCCTAGTCAGCTTCGTAATGGAGTGTTGTTGACGCGACGTTGACGACGATGTTGAAGGATCGAGGAGAAATTTTCCGCCGACCCATACGACGTCTCTGTCGATCAACCAATTAGGCTTCGTAACTCCGTCTTCTTTCCTTTCCTCTCAAGTCGCTGGGCGTCGATCAAACGTGGCTCTTACATGTCGAGGGTATTTAAGCGGTAATTCTGAGCTAAGATCATTTTCAGCGGACAGGACGACGACAGGCTACAATTACCCACTTACTTTGACTTATGGAAACCTACTTCGATACCTACTTTGACGAAAATGCAAGTGACAGGGGGTGACGCCGACGGTGAGGGATTGGAGATGGGCGTGACGTAATTTTTTGCCGAAGAACATTAACGGCCACGATATTATATCATCGAAGGCCATCCTGTTTTGCTCTCGACATTCGAATAGGGGATGGGAGTGTCTCCTAGGAAATTTCGGCTCCTTACGTAATTGACGGAAGATGAACGAGATAAGTTAGATTTTTTGCCGTCGAGATTAGGCGAGCTCGGTAATATCGGGGCTGTTTGATTAATATCCCAACTACCTTTGTGTCAAGTTGTCCTCTCGAAAAACTCGCGGACCGCATGCGCGCGAAAAAATGTTCAAGCGCTTCTTTGATTAATATCTCCCACGTGCCATTTTTGTAAGCCTCCTCCCTCCTGTTATGTCGCCTGCTCGAAGAACAAACATATGCCAAGCCGAACATTGCAGTGTAGAGAATTAAGTTAAACTGTAAAGTATGCGTAAGTGAACAGCCCAGCGAATCGTGACGGAAGAAAATTAATTCGCTCATTGATCAAATGTTCAAAGCGCAAACGGCTGACATTTTCGATTAGCCAAAATAGCAAATAAAATTTGACGTGCAAATTGAAAACATGGCATGTGTGGCGCATATTGTCAGGTCGAATGACGGGACACATCGATACCCGTGCGTATCGATAATACCCGAAGTAATACGCTCAGCGGCTTAACAGGAGAAATCTGACATTTTCTGCGCTAAAATGTTATTTTCACGCGAAAATGCATTAGCAATGCCCGATGCTCATGCGTGTTTCAAAAGTAAACATCGCATCGTTTCAATTATTCTGCGCTGTTTAACCTGCGCACGATGTGAACGATTATTACTAATGCAAACGAAAAGTTTACACCATTTATGCGCCATTTCATTGCGGCCATCCACCCTTGTGCATAACGAATTAAAACGTTTTATTCGCATCATCATCCCTTTCACGAGTTGGAGCAACGTTCTGTGACAATCCGACTGAAGAAAAATCTCGCGTGCGGGGGACGCGTCGAAAATCTCGGGACCTTCGTCTGCCGTCGAGATTTTCGGCGGAGAAGCCTGGAAGGGTTATACTCGTAATAGCGAAAGGGTGGAAAGACGATGGCGGCGATGTCTGCGACAAGAGAGATTCACAAGTGCCTGAGAGCGTCCGTGCTTCGCGCAATTATTCAGTTCATTTAATTCGCGGAACGCCGGTTGAGTAATGCGCGTACTGCAGCTGCTACGACAACGGAGACTAGAACGGCGAGTAGGACGACGAGTACGACAAGGACGAAAGGGAGGTGTATCCGAAGTCTTGTAGGTAAATTCCAGAGAGAATGTCTAGAGCGCGGTGGCCAGCAGTTTGCGCCACTAGAAATAGGAGCATCCGATACCGTTTGAAAGCACGTAGGTAAGCATTTATTCTGGAATATCCTATTTATTTTGGCCCAGAGGAAGAAGATGGCCCGCTTCCTTATTTTGGCAATTCGGTCACGTCTGGCCAGTCCGGTGAGTTCGCTGAAAACCTGCAATTTCGATTTCTTCCTCAAGATTTCCACCGCTCCGTTTTCTTCTTCCCTCGCCTCCTCCTTCTTCTTCTCCTGGCTCATTGGCGTCGTTTTTTCTAATCCACGGGCCCTTCCGCTTTCTCATCCGACGCTTTTCTCTGTACGCTCGCCATTCCTCCATCCTCCCTTGTCGCTGCGCGCTGAATTTAAAAATTCACATACAGTGTATACACAGTCGGGGCGAGACGAATCGAGAGAATAAAAGTGCAAACTACGTGGGTGGGTGCATCGGCGGTGCATGCGGGAGCAAGCGGCGTACACGCAAATCGATTTAACCCTTGACGAGGACCGTTAGTCTTTGCCTTTCCCCTCGACATCCACAGAACGCGTTTCCCCTCGGTGCGCTCACCAAGACAAACGAGAAACCGGATGACGTTTACGTTTCGTTGATCGTAGGACGTTGCCGGTAAGAGGGACGGATGATATCGTTTGAACCAGGAAGCGAGTCGATTCCGTTGTACGTTTACGATTCGTTTGCGGTGGAAGTAGTGGCTCGTTTGTCATAAGATAACGAACATCAACTTCACAATTCACCGACGGAAATTACTTTTGTTAAACATTAACGTGTTGGCGTTGCGTTGAGCGTGTTCTTATATGTTTTGCTATGTAATATTAATGATTTGGGTTTCGCCGTATCCGTATCTGTAAGCGAAATGATTCAAGTACGATATTGCATAGCAGCCGATTTGTTAAAGAGGCGACGTGCGGGTCGCCTGCGTTTATGAGGCGCCACATGCACGAACAGTAAATGTAAATTTGAACCAGGATACGTGGATCGTAGGCAAAATAGGCTTGAGTGAAAGCAGGCAGAGTAATTCTGACAGTTCCATTCGCTTCTCACCCGCCGCATTTCAGCGCGTCATCGACCCTCTTCATCTAGCTAGCAGATTTTCATCGCGGTTGACCCTCGATCTGCAGCACGGAAGGATCCCGTAACGGACATGCCTCAAGGCACGTCAGGTCGGTTGATATCGCTAATTATATTGTAAATGACTGCGCTGACGCGCCAGTCCACGGACCCCTTCGATCCCTTTCAATCGTTTCCTCCGTGCCACGTTACCTTCCTCACAGTTTTTGCAGCTTCTAATATTGGCACGTCATCGGGTCACTACCCCATAATTTTATGAGTTTATACCGCCCCCGCTTACTTCCTGTATACACACGGTCCATTTTATTACTCATTTTTGGCCTACATATATGGATGAGCATGACCCCTCCTAAATCATAAGAGCCCCTACGACTCCCTTGCACCGTTGCTGTGTCAGAATTTACGGCACCGTCAATATCGTCAGGCAACGTCAGAATCAACGTCGCGACAAAGCTCGTGCGTTGGACAGATCGAGAAGGAAGACGCGTATATGAAGAAGTAGCCTATAAAGGAAGAAAAAGTGTCGTCGATGAGAACGGCCGCAAATTTGGGCGACGGAATGAACGGTGGCAATCAACGATACTGCCGATCAATCATCGAGCAGTGCGGAGGGTGCGGGTGTTGATGGTAGGATCGTGGGAGGCACTGGCTGGGGAGGGGCAGGATGGGAGCAGATAGTCATTAATTAAAAGCGGAATTCGCGCGGATGAACCGGCAATGAACACTTGACCGGTCGGGTAGTCCCGCAGTATACATCATCCCCTGGATCGGTTTGAAGTGGCCCTTCATTCCACTTCCTGCCTGAAAATAGGTGCATGTTGAGCAGGAGTCGTAGACCAGCGTAGGGTCGGTCGTTGGCACAGGGCTTCGTTGCGTAGACGCAACATTAGGTTGTAGAGCAACAGGATCGTGACGGGGGTCCGTGCGAGACTTGCCGGGTTCCAAGAGAGCAATTTGAAAACGCGGCACTGCGCAGAGGGCGGCTCCGCTGCAATTTCGAAGCCGGCTCGTGGCCTTGTAATTTGATCAATTAACGCGCTTGCCCCTGCTACGTGGGGCGCTACCTCGCTGAGCCATGAGCGCCGTGCAATGGAGAGTGCGTTGAGAGGGTGACAGAGGGGCCCGAAGGGTGGTGGGCCAACGCCAAATGGGAGCTCTCCGCAGTGCCGGCGAGCACGGTGGGCAACCCCTGCGATTACGATCGACGATCCTAATCCAGCCCGGTTCCCTGGATCCCACGAACCGCCCAGGCTCATCCCTCAGTCCCGACATTCACCGTAGAAATGGACTTTGGGGTTCGGTGAAGAAAGCCTTTGCCTATTTCGATGCCATTCGCGTCGAACTGTCGTTAAGAGTCCGTCGAGGACCGTGTCTCGCTGACCTGCTTCGTTAAGCAGGTTATAAAAGAGTAGGCGTGACATGAGTTTGTATCAGCGGCGGGACGCGGGGAGGAATTAAGGTTATACGGTAGTTGGGAAGCAGTACAGATCGTCGCTGCATCGCAAGATACGTGTACGCGCAGGTAAACAAACAGCTACCGAACGAACTTCTGAGGCTTCGTTCGGGAGCAATGAGGCAGGCACGGCGGACGGTGTTTAATTAAACTGTTCGTCGAATAGCGTGTCGCCTGACATAACTCGATCAGGGGGGGTATTGACGTGCCAATGTGTATCTCAACTGGCCCATACGTGCCCGCGGCCACCGGTTTGCGTATAATGTTACTCAATTTTCTCAAAATCGCGCGCACAAGCATATCGGTTTACTGGGCGACGTGACATTTTGATATGACAAAACTACATATCACGTACACCTACAGGTGGATCTGATAACAAACGTAGGTAATGCGAGCGCGACGTCGACTGGGACGACCACAAGCACGGGACAGACAGCGATAACGACGTATGATCTACAGAGCCAGCTCGTCCTTCAGAAAGCAGCTACTTTACGGATGCGCCGTGTCACATGAACTTAGCGGGATTCGAGGTAATGCAGGGGGCTTGCACTGTTTGGCCTTTCGAGCATTGCACACAGTATGCGCGCTTTACCCTTCCGTCGTTCGTGAGGCATATACGATGTCATTAGAACGAAGTGCTGCTTAACGGGTAGTTAACACATAATTACTATGTATGCCGACGGGAGCGTGTAGAGGTGCGTAGCCGTGCATTCGCGATACCGTCGCGTCCACGTTTCCGCTCAACCTCCACCCCCGCATGCTATTCGTAACGGTTTACTTATGACGTCGTGACGAATCGCCGGTTAGTGTGGGTGTGCGAGGCAAATACGCTCGCCCATTGGCGTATTTCGCACTGACCAATACCGACTCGCCGTAGCAGTTCTCGTAAATACACACTCAAAAGCCAGCTGCCCGTGACACGTCCGCGGGAGGGAAAAATTCATGGGCGGATTTTTTCAATATGTTGCTGCGAGTAAGGATCAGATAAAGTGAGCCGGATGAAATACGCGAGCGGAGATTTTTTGTATCCATTTTAAAATCATCCTATGACTCGACGGTCGGTAAATATCAGGTTGCGCGGTTAAATGGAATTTTAGCGTGCGGCGTCATATCGAAAGATCGTTGCGCGAGAGTAGCCCGGGGATGGCAACGTTCCGGAATCGCGTGCGTATTTTGTCACTTACTTGCCGTGTGAGAGGCAAAAGGAGCCCGATAAACGCGGAGAGGTTAAATTATCGTTCACGAATATTAGCCGCGGCATTATAGTACGCTATTTTTCGCGCCTCAACGCCCAGATCGAAAACCGATAACCGACATGTACATAAAGGTAAGAAGCCATTTAACGTTCCAACGACTTGCACCAGTCTCAGATTAAATCAGTTTTCGCCGTCGTATCTAAGCGCTTTCTAGACCCGTATAGATCTCTCTGACTCCCTCTAATCGAGTTCTTCTTACAATTTTGCGAAGTTTCTTGTTAAATCTATATATAACGGCAACGCGCCGACATCATTAAACCATTAACATCGCGGATAACAAGCTGTGGAAAAGGGGAGGCCATTGGATATTATCGTTCCTGCAGTACCTCTATGCGCTCGCCGGAGAATAGATCCCTGGATATTTACGCTACCAATATTTCTTCTCGATTTCTCGAATCTGATCTGAGTGAATACTGCAGACATTTACTGAACAGCTCGTTAGCACTGATAATACCGCGCAGTATTTCCAAAACGCGGAAACTCGTCACGTCAATTCTTATTCAATGCACCTTAGTATCTATCGATACCGTTTGCGACGCAACCATTTCCCATGTTGCCTCGTGGTTCAGCTGAATGCGGCCGTTGTTCGAGCCTGGAAAATATGTAGTGCGCAAATATATGACTGGAACGAAAAATACGGCAAAGTTTACCCGGACTCCCAACGGGCATCCAAATAAAACGTTTAATCGTTCATTCTATTTATTTTCCCACTCGTTCCATAATGGGCTTCAACGGGAAAAAAATCCGTTTGTCATTTCGCGGTAACCAAACTCCGGTAACCGAACGTTAAATTTCCATCATGCGGCTTCATGTTCAGTAAATAGAATGAAATTTTTCTACTCCGGCACATCGAACAAAGTTATTCCGCTCGAACAGCTCAGACATTATCGTTGAAAAACAAAACTGGAGCAAGTGGAACGGAAAAATCAGCCGAGCAAGGAAGAAGGCGAAATGCGAGGGTGGCTGGGAAGACGCAGGGGTTTTACTGGAATTAACCAAAAGAGAATTCACTCTTGTGCGACTGCTCGCGATCTGAGGAAATCTTTTCCGTGCGTTATATTCTGCGGAATGCACGGATTTGGCTACTATTTGAATTAAAAATGGATAAGCTTTCGTCGTATGCCACTGCAGGGATTTTTCTCTGTCAAGAGAGCGCCTTAATTATCAAACCGTTCGCGAGACGAAGAAAGGAGTCCGGAAAAAGAAGAATTACTCGGAAAAGAAAGCAATGCATGTAGTGAAAAGTAGTGAAACGGGCACATCCCTGGAGAAGACCTTTCTGTGACATGCAACCTTTACGGAATCTCGACAAACGAAGTAGCGCCGTACGCTGCTGCTACTCTTCGCATGTAACGAATCGCAAATCAGACAGTATCAGGTTCGGCACTTCTGATGCTAGGAAAACGAAAAAACTCTATTTATTGCGGGCGACGATCACAGCGACCAACGGCAGTGCACCGTATGTCGTTATAAGTGAACCATTAAACGCGACTTCCACCGCGTAAGCCAGAAGTACCAGACGGTCAGGGCACTATCTAAATTAAAAACACGCAGGCTTCTGCCGCATACCCAAGCAGAGACTTCTTTTCTTCCGCAAGAGCGTCTTAATTATTAACCCGTCGAAAAGACGGAGAAAGTAGGCGGGCGGAAAAGAGGCGAGGAGAATGATGACGAGAGAGATGAGCTCGAGAAGAGGAAAAGAGGAAGGGGCATAACTGGTGTTACGTCTGAGGTGGTCGCTCCGTGGAAGAGGGTCGTTGGCGGAGGGTAGCTATGTCGGCGGTAGCGGTAACGGTGTTCAGGAGGGAAAGCCGCTGCTGCCTGCGTCTGCCATTGCGGAGTGGCGAGAAGTGCGAGGGTAACGGGAGGTGTTAATTAACTGCTCGTCGCGCTCCCGTCAGAGACATTCGAGCAAGGAGCTCAACTTAACTTGGTCACTCCGCAGTCGCTTCCCCATCCTCGCTACGCCATGCTGATGATCCGCCGGCGAAGAGGACAACGGAATTTTTAAGGTGAAGCACCTTTCTCAGTAGCTCCGTCAAACCGCACGGCCGCACGTCCACACGTCTGGCCGCGTGCACGTAAAACTACCTCGACTTTTCGTCGCATTTCCCTGCGTATCACACGCGAGGGATCGCTCTCCCGTGTACCGTGCACTGAAAGCCTTCACGAGTCACCGGAGTGCTTCTTTTGTTCATGCTTGGGACCCGTATTTAGGCCGCGAACGGCATTTTGCACGCTCCGTTCGGGAGTGCGGCTTTTTCCCTTGAAACACTTGGAAACGGGCATTTGTCGGATTAGCGGACGGGAAATCGAGAAAAGTGAAAATTGTCCGTGAAGACTAGGGCTTTTGTAGGACCGACGGCGGTCGGGACCAATAGTAGCGACGAGAGGAATCCTCGCGTTCTGTTTGAGGAGCAATGGATGTCAAAATTGCTCTCCGAAATTACTGAAAACTTATCGTAATAACTAAGAGGAGATTGGGAGAGAATTACCGGATTACCGGGCTGGTACAACGAATCCGTGCATCTCCCGTATTTCATCCTCTGACCAAATCGATCGTACACCTACGAGCACGCCGAATAATTCCTGTCCCAGGCAGAATAGGTAAACCTGGAATTTATTACGCGTCCGTTGCACCGTAGCCGGAAGGGGGAGAGAAGTTGGAAATCGGCTCCAGACGCTCTTGTAATCGCTCCTATAATCGACCCGATTATTCGACTGTAAAACGACATTCTTCTCCATTTCCGCACGATGCCACTTACTCGGCACTAAATTCGAAGAAAAACGACGAGTTATCGCTGCAGATCGACTTTGACAAAAATTTCTAAAGTGTCTCTGGGTGGCTGTCTGACGTAAACGCCCTCCTCACGAGTATTGCCGCAGGGATAATCCTCGTCAGGCGGAAAATAGACCAGCTTCTAAACGGCGACATAATGAGCGTGTAATAATAATCGGATAAAATGACGGTTGTCGTTGTCTGCGCCGTAAGTTCTGCGTCGTCTCGTGAGATCCCAACACCTGTGCGCGTCATATGGAATGCGGAGTGGAATACTGAGCAAATCGAGAGTATCGCCTGGCACGTAATCGACGGTATTTGCACCAGGACTTACAGTTTCGTCTCCTTTTGCTAACGAACCGCCTCGAAGGAGCGTATCCCGGCCGCTACCGCAATCCCGCCGTTGGTCGTGAGATTACATGAGATTTCAGTGGAAATCTCGATGCAGCGGAGAGATCCTTTTGTTTCTCTTACTGATTAGTGATTTGCCGGATACCGCGCCACGAATACAATCGTCCGTTTACGCGTTTTACACGATAAATTCTGTAAACACCGTTGAATTTGCCGAATGGCAATGCCGAGCGGATAACTTTGCATACGCATTGGACGATCCAACGTAGCTTCGTAGGATGCGTGAATATAGGTAGATAAGGAAGGTGCACTTTGTTCTAGAGGTTCGGTAAAACGTGTGTGGGGGGTGTAGCATAAGACGAGCATAATAGACGTTAAGGGAATCATCGCCGAATAGAAGGTAAAGGGGAGGAAGAGGCGTTGTTAACGATCCAATACAAAGCCGTAACCTGAGTGGATATGGAGCCGTGGTGGGCGCAGCGGGCGTACCCTGGCCGGCTCGCACCCTTCGGTCCTTTCGTGAAAAGGGAAGGGAACGGGGTAGAGGAGTGCCTGGGAAGAGATGAGAGGGACACACGGCACCGCCACCCACATTTCCGCTTGCGGGCACTGTAATTTGCTGTATGCATGCATCCAGAGATGGATAGACACGGCCGGGCAGCCGAGCAGGCCCGAGAGATCTATGGATTTATGCAAATGCAGGCAGTTAGAGTCCCGAGCAGCCTCCGCCGTTGAATAATGCGTTGATAAGATAGGAGCCCAGCGCTCATATGCCGCTACCTACACTACCATTCGCCATTGATTTGTCACCCTTTGCCTCTCCTCTCAGACCCCTGGCATCTCGAGAGATCTCCGGAGCACTTTTCGTTTCTCGAAGAAACTCGCCCAGTCCGCCTGCCGGATATATTCGAGCCGATGTTCGGCGATCGGTAGGCTCCTCCATTGACACTCACTCATCTCATCGGGCTGATAAGTATTGTACACGTGCGGCACTGAGATAAACCCGGGAGCCGTACTAGGTCGCTTCCAGCATATACCTACATAATGCGAGTCCTCGCACGATGATAGAGCTGTTCTAATTATGGAACGATGGACTCGCGCCAACGTCCCATCCGTTGGGAGGCCGATAAGATCCGCTACCAAACGTGTTGTTTCCATTACAGAAGATGTAGGTTTTCGAATGCCATAGGATTTCGGGGGAGCAGATTCGAAAGGGGTTGCTCCGTTGTTCGTCGGCTCTTTTTTTTTATCGACAGAACGGCGCAAAAGTCTGTTCCGCTCTGCACAGGATTATGCCTCGGTCCGTCGGTTTTGAACACTGCATTTCCATTACACATCGGATTTCTGGCAGATAGAGGTGAGAGTGTTTCGAGCGAGATGGATCCGAAAAAACAATAACAACGATAAACAATCGGGGCATAGCTGCGCGTAGCGTTTCCACGCCATGCTGAAAACGTGTGCCGGTCCACTATCCCGTCACGGACGACAAACATTGCTATCGGATTACCCTCTCGGTCGCAACACGAATTACACCATATACGTACATGCAGAACGGTACATGATCACTGAATAACGTACTATGACGACGAATCCAGCGGACTCGAACTCTCCCGTTCGTTTGACCTTCTCCAACAAATAATCCGATACGACTGCGCGATAGAACGTTACGTCCGCATTTTTGAACAATCGCTCAGTTGTTCGCGCCTGATAAGCTCATTCCATAGGGCGGCCGCGAAAAATATTCCGATGCAAGCGTACCGGCGGCGTAATGGGTTTGCACGCTCGTAACTTCGCAAAGTCGCGCGCGCGCACGTCCCGAATCACGTAGTTCCGCTGAGTTTATAACGATCGAAATCACCGACACTCGTTGGCCCGTTCGTTTCTCGATACACACGTATCGGTAAGGGGAGCGTGTTGCAGCAACAAACGTTAAAACGACTCCCCCGAATTGCACTGACATCCGCGACGCTAAATCACGAGCAGTTTGGCAAAGAGGGTTTGTAACAGTTTGGAGGACTTACTGCGACGCTGCATGTCGCTGGATGTCGCTGGATGTCGCTGGGAGCTCGCCCGGGGGCGAAACGGGAGAAGACGTGACGTGAGCTAACATTGACCATGTCCTCCTTCCGCTAAAATTGCCGCGTTCCCTCTGAAAATGGTGTTATCCAGGCACACATACGCTCGCTTGTTTGTGCTATGTTACTTACGGCGTCACCCGCAGCTGCTCTGAACGTATGTTAAATACGAATATTTCACCGGGCGAATCCTGAGAAACTCTCACCAGCCACTGCGGAATGTCTAAGATTTATTCGGACGTACGAACGGCACCAACTACTTTCTCGAGCGTGTCGCAACGCGCAGATTTTCGGCTTGCCGGCTCGATAGCCACGCGCGACAAATTCACCGGGCGCAATCATGGCTTTTTCTCACGCACACGTCTGCGCGAGTTTGTAAACTCTCACAGGCGCCGTCTAGTGTTTCAGCCTGCGAGCGGGTGCGTTCGTTTCGGGCGAATAAAAGGGGTTAAGCTAAGAGGCAAATAAAGGGTAGGACGAAGTTCGAGCGGTGTCTCGTTTTTCTTTGTGCCCTCCCACTCGTCAGCGCGAAGCGGTCTCCTTTCCCTCGATAGCTTTTCGGAAATGGAGGGTCGTTGCCGAAGGGATACTTCACGCTGCCAAAACGTTTCCCGGCTAGGTCGAATGGACACAGTGGTTAAGGTCTGGAGGGTGCGGGGGTGATAGGTGAGAGGGACGGAACACTCGCGGAAGAAATAAAACGGGACTTCTCCGCAACCCGTTCGGTGCCTTCCGGAAATTTGGACTCTCGTTCGATTTCCGTCGCTGTTTACAGAGCACCGTTCGCGAAGCTGGTTATCTCCTGGCTTTTTTCCGAAAGACCACCTCGAAGCGTATCCTTTAATAAATCCCCGAACGTGCGTCTAGACTATCTTAGAACGCTCGTAAATTGTTTGAGGAACTCAGAGGTAGCTCCTTCGTCGTTCAGCCTGGACTTTGTTCCACTTTACGGAACGAACGTTAACCGCGCACACGCTCTGTCCGTTCCGGCTGAATGTTTAATTACTGGAATCGCCGAGCGTCTGTTTGGTGGCTTTGTCGAGACGGTCGTATCGCGGGTTACGCGAGTAAGGTTGAACCTGTGTCAATAACTAGACCCAGAGCTACTGATATTGGACCGTCTCCGGTGGGTAGCGTGTCTTAGCAGGACACAAGGTGCGAAACGGGACTTTACCTTGATGGCACCCATAGCTTCACGTTTCCCGAGGATACCGCTTTCATCGCACTGTTACACCAACTACCGCCATATTCGCCCGCGAACTGCCTTTGCCACCGATTGTACAACGGAAAAAGTAATATCATGAAATTGGCCATATCGATCGCACGGCTTGCCTACTTCGTGGAAAAACGCGGAGACCTTTCGTCACTGATCAAGTCATCAAGCGGGGATTGTCACTCTGGTTTTTATCGCGCGCCGACCCTTCCGTGATTCCTTGCTCGGGCAAACTTTTTTCTCCGCCTGTATAACGACCGCACTGTCATTTTGACATCGCGTTCTTTCTTCCTCTCGCCCATTCTCACTCTATTCGCTCTGGCCCGACAACGCGGTCACGGTTCGTCGCGAGTTGAGCTTTTACGAGCTTAGCGAGGCGTGTGCGAAGCGTTAAGACGGTACTGACGCCACCGACATCAACGGAGATGCGGTATTCTCCTGCCACCGCTACTATAAAGAACGCCTGCGAGAACTTCTCATAGATCGCCGACAGTCGCGCTTTTCTGCGCCTATCCTCCGTCGGCAGGAATTGCTTTATGAATTCAACAATGGCTCGTCGCGCGATAGACCCTTAAAATTGGCAGAATTTCATGAGACCGGAAGTCGTTGGCAGTGTAGGACAATCTTGCGATCCGGTTTGCCTGGATTTACAAAAGCGTCGTTCCGTAGTCGGTCAGCGTTATATCGGATTTGCACCGCGCGACATGCGGAACACCGAGATGCAGGGTGCGGAATCATAAATTTGATATACAACCGCGCCACTAATGGCGATCGTAGGCTACGGCATGATACAACGTATTTTTTCGCTATTGCGGTCATAAATGTTCGCCAGGACGGGGTTAGTACGGCGTAACCGTGCACATGATACGCATTTCGCACCAACGGCGTTTACGCCTTACGTTTTACGTTTACATCGTGCCTCCTGGGGGTAGGGTTATGACTTCGCACTATGCTTCTTCCCGTAAAATGCAAGAAAATGACTTTAGGGTCTTGACGATGAGACAATAAATTTACAGAACGACAAAGGCAAGATCGATCTTCTGCGCAGGTGACGTATGATGCGTGATTCATCGCAATTAGACAGAGACGAGAACGCGGGGTAAGGCGGGGATAAAAATAAATCGGCACCGAATCGGCTAAATTTCAATTCTTCCACCCTGAACTTTCGTTAATGCAGAAATAGATCAGTAAGCCATTATAGCCCGATAAAGCTCTTCCTCCTCCCCCGGTGCCGTCGAAACTGCCGGCTACCAGATTTATTTCAAGTGCCAGGCTGATCTGGTCCCCGCCGAGTATCGACTTAAACCCGCATCAGATTCTCGATCCCTCTCTTCGATAGACTCACCCCCTGCCGCCTCTAACCTCTTTCCTCCTCTCCCGCGTTCTCCTTCTCTCATCCACTTCGCTCTCTGTCGAAGTTTCTCGCGGTCGGCGCTCTAACTTTCGAGTGCACATTCGAGACGGACAAGGCAGTGTTGGTGGCGGCGGCGGCGATGGCAGTGGTGGTGGTGGTGGTGCAGCGAAGTTGCAGGCGATCTGGAAATGCAGGTCGGATAATTCGGCACGATTGGTCCTCGTAAAGCGGGGAGACCCCGGACTCGGATCCAATTAACGGCGGTGGTTTGTTGCCTGGCGTACGGTTGATTGAACCGGTGAATCGGCGAATCGGCGAATCGGCCGAGGACAACCGAGCCCTGTCGACCCCTGCCACCCCCAACTCACCCACCGGCCTACACGTTCGTCTACTGACTTCCTTGGTGTCTCCTTAACCTCCCAACTGCTACCTACCGTTCTTACGCGGCAGACGTCGTAAAGCACTCGAAAAAGTGGAGAACCGCTCGTCCTTCGTGTCTACTCCCGTTTCCACCTCTTCCCACTCTCCCGTCGTTTCGTCCCGTGCGCAGCCCTTTTATCCCTCGAAACCGCGAGACGGGAACGTTAACTCGATCTCTCGTTGCCATCGAGGTGAGTTCGATTGCGAAACGTCGCTGATTGCGCGCTTCACAGACGGCCATTCTCTCGGGCACTCTTTTATCCGCGACAGATACTCCGCCGTTCGCTGGATTTCCTCGGCTTAATTGTTTCGCGGCTCAGGAAGGAATGTCCGTGCTTGATGTCGATTGTAACTTACCGAGTGTCCGTGCCATGTGGAAAAGGCTTCGCGCTGCGGTGGTAGTTACACGAGAGACTTGTAGTTGTGTCACGCGGGTGCGACGTCGTTTGCAGGGTATCGATGTCTTATGCTGTATTGCCCAGTGTCGCGGAAGATATCGGACGACTTCGCTTGCGGGAGATAGTCTCGAGTGGAAGAGTGGAACGAGAGGGACCAGTTGAATGACAATGTACACTCGTCGCGGGAATAGCGTACGTCGCTGCGTAAAATCTCCTTGTTACCTGAATATTCCCGAGAATCTCCCTACCGTACGAATATATTTTAGAAAAATAGTTCTTGCGACAATTACTATCTGACCCATGCGGACACGAGCGGAGGAAGTGAGAGTACATGAAAGAAGCACAGGACTGCGAATAGCGTTCATTCCCTAGCGAAAATCACATATGTCGTTCGAAATGGTCGACGAAGAAGGGGATAGGGAAGAATGCTATGCTCGAAATGGTGAAAACCGAGGGTTGGCATGGCTATTGAAACGAATTCCATCTCTCTTTACCTTCGTCTTTCGTCTAATAACTAACTCCTCCATAATGCATGAAGCAAAAATGCTGAAGTTTCCGGTGGTTGTCCTTGTGGACCCTTGGCGTCCTTGGTATTCCGCATTGGCGTGTAGGTGAATATCGGTACGTTCTTAGGCGAACTCACGTACGTGAGAGGCGTTTGAGCGCCCTTCGCCATGGCCCTCGATCGTGATATCCTCGGCGCCTTTCGTCACGGGTTCCTGCCCCTTCTCAGATTACGTTCTTTCCTCGCAATTTACATGGAAACGCTCTGTGCGCCTATTCATGGAGTTAAGTGCGACACGGTCCTCAAACAGAGATTCTGAGATTTTGCTGTGGCGATGGAAACGTGACAAATGGCTTCCGGAAAGAATGCCCGCGTTTCCAGCGAAGGCGTCACACGACCCAATTTCTCCGGGCATGAAACAAATAGTTTGACGAACGATCGTCAAGGAATACTGAATCTAGTTAACCTCTTATAGTCGGGACCATTTGAAACTGAATGCCCTATGGCGTTTAATGGCTGCAGTGACAGTTATGGCAAATTGTGCGTATTATGGATATAGAGTATTATGAAATTGACATACATTAATTGTAATATTCATTTATCTTTATCATTATTTTCCTTCTTGGATTTAGATTTTATTTCGTTAAGAAACTTTTTCCGACTCTGGTGGTGTTTTAGATCCACTGTTTCACTAGTTCATCTTATCCTATAATTTTTAAATATAATGAAAGTTTATCGTTCATATATAATGAATGTTTTTCTTCGAAAAGTACTTGCGGAAGTACTTCAAACTTTGGAGTGCGATTTGCGTTTTTCTGAATTTACTTGAATTCTCTGCCAGTATATAACATAAAAGTGCACTAGAGAAATTTAATTTTTTAACTTCATTGTACAGGCCATTTTTCGATTTTTCTAATTCAGTTTATCCCCTTTGTCATTTGGAACAATTACAAGGTGATCGATTTGAGCTTTAATTTTCCACCCTATTTTTAGGTCCGTTTTTCACGAATTTTTCACGCATTTTTGGCGATATCTCCGGAACTATTGCGAATTTCGGGGTGCGCCTTGCATTTTTCCGAATCATTTTGGACCCCCTTTGATATGTTAAAAGGGCAATAAAATCGGTGACCCATCATTTTTTCGCAAAAATGGCAAGGGGTATACCTTAAGATTTTCTCGATTTCTTCAAGGCACTCTCACGACTAAACTAGTGATCGAAACCTATAAGTAACACAGGTTTTCTTAAAGCTCTTTGCATGCACTTTCACGTGGGACTAGTCGCGATCGGCAATTTTGAAAAAAATTTTTTTGCACTTTCTTAAAATCGTCATATCTCGGAAACTATGAAGACTTCAGCGGGCGGAAAGTGGTCTATCTTCAGGGCAAATTACTCTCTATCAAATGGTATTGATCCGAAACAAAAAAAAAATTGACATTTTTCGCCTATTTTCGCGTATTTTTCCCTTATTTTTCTTCTTTTCTTTCTGTGTTTTTGCTTATAACTCGTAAACTATTGCAAATTTTGGGGCGGGGGTTGATTTTTTTTGAGTCTGTGCTGATCCTCTTTCATCTCATATAGGTGAGCAAGTCATACTATAATACGTATTGTTACTATAAATTTGAGAAACGTATGCCGATAACTTCAACTCCCAGTTTTGTTAGATATACAATAAACTCCCAGAAGGTCCCATTCCTACACCTCGTCTCTGACATATACATATCAAATATATTTTCTGTTTGACTTGTGCCGATTGTTTTCGCCGGAGAGGGTTGAAATGAACGAACGAAAATAGAACACTCGGACACAGCTGAAAGGACGAACGGTCAGACGTGTTTTAACTCAGTCCCGTTGCACTGTATTTCAGAACATCGCTACCAATCCGGTCTGTTTGATTTTAATCAGATTCCCTTTTTACGAATGGAGTACGTAAACAGTATTCGAGACGGCGTCATTTAAGCATAGAATGTTCTAATTTGCGCTCTTTCTCTCCCGCCCGGCATCAAGTGCAAATTTTCTTCCATTTTAGCCTTTCTTCAACGGTGGCTCCGTCTCATTGTTAACTATTCCTATTCGTTTGCTCTTAAAACGGCAGCCTTTCAGCTCGTAATGAAGACCCCCTTTATTCTCCTTTCTCTCCTCGCTATTCGCCGTCAAACGAAAGTAGAAACGCGGTGCCTCATCGTCTTTCACCCTCCAAATGTTTCTCCCTCTTCGTCTCCGGCGACCTCCACGCTGGCGTTTGTCACCGTCCACTTTTCTCTCCTTCTCCCCCTTTCTCTCCCATCCCTGTTCGCCCGTTCCGCCCTTATCTCTTTCGTTCGTAAAGAAATGCCTTTTTATGGCTGACAAGAATTACATTTAAATTTAAGAACAACACAACACCGCTTGTTCCACGCCTATCGGAGGTGCCTCGAAAACACACCCCGTCTCTATATGTGCCACTTCGAAAATTCGGAGTGTGAAGCGTTTAGGCTAGAATCTGTTCACATAAGCTCTACTAATCGATTTGAGGACAGATCCGTGACGATTCCCTTTTTCCAATTTCACCAGCTACCCATAGTTCAGTAAATACTCCTATCAAGGTACCTCCGGTAGACGCAAAGTAGGTGGTGTTGCGTTGATTCTAACTTTTCATTTAATTCCTGTCAGGCATAAAAAGGCAGTTGTTCATGAACGATTAGATGCGAAGTTTGAGACTTATCGACATTTTGCTAATACCTTTCGTTGAGCGTTCTCCGTTCGTCCAGCTTCTTGCAGGTATGCGTACCCCGCATTGTCTTCGCCAACGTTTAACACCGTTAACGAGCAGTATCGACTAATCGTGATGTATGTAATTGCGTTGGTCAGCAATTGGATAAGCGCCTTACCGTAATGCGCTTACCGCACGAGGCTCGGCACGACGCGGCCTACGTTGCGCGATTCGCTATACTAATTATATTAGAGTACATTTGCCGAACAGGTGGTCACCTATGAAACTGACCGCAGCCGTTGCGAATGTTATGACGTACGGGCGGCAACATCGTGGCGCTTCCTGCAATTTAATTACGCGAATAATCAGATACCCGCCACCCGTACACATCGGGCCGTTGAATAAATCGACGAGCGCCGGCCGCAGCATTTCGCGGCGAATAAGAAAAAAGAGCGATGCGAGTGAGCACGGTGCGCGGTTAATCTGTGCTTTAAGTTGGCGCTTTTAGTCAGCGTCTAGTGGCGGTTCGGTGGAGACGGCGTCGCTTTCTTAAGGCGGCTTTCGCCTAATTCAATTTTATATATCTCGCCGGGTAAGAGTATTCATGGGTCGGTGGCTTTTCACATCCTTTATCTTTATGCTTCATATAATCGGCGAAATGACTCCTCGTTTGTATGCGAGATGAGGAGTTTTCGCTTTTAATTCGGAGCAATTCGTCGTAAGTGCACCGAGAAACTTGGTAGCCTGCCTTCACGTAGGCCCTGTGAAATAATAAGCAGTTCGTGGTCTGGCAAGTTTTACCGCAGTGCGACGACTGAATTATTAAAATAATGTTGCCGGTTAGCGGCGCAGACAGTGACCATCGCAACGTGAACGTCTTTCGTAATTATTTAAGTTGATCGCCGTTGCACCGAACCGTCGCAGTCGATAGATAGTGTGGAAATTACTATTTGCGTCGCCTGCGGAATGTCAGCTTTTCTCTCGCTTCTGGTATTTCGATAGCGGGTCATCGGGAAAAGATTGTTATTCGAGGAAGTTCCGTTCGCTGATCGATCGTATCTTACCAGTTAGTTACCGAACTCGTGTACCTGTTCGCCGCAGCTTACTGCGGCTGCCCCACCTGCCGAGTTCGCTGTAGTGCGAATATCGAAAGGCGGAATGAATGAGTTATGAGGGTGTATTACAATGCTCGTACTTAATTGGTGCGCAGATAATGTGCCGGTTGAATGCATTGCCGGGTGAATTATAGTCTTGAATCCCTCCTGTAGTGCCTGTGTACGCTAGCGCGCGTCCGCACACGTGCACGTCCCGCACTACACGAGTCGTCGACCGATTGTGATTCGAATATTGCGAAGTCGTGAATTTCGCCAATGCGAAAACCGACTGATTTCCGCGTTCAATGAGACTCCCACGTATAGTCTTCCGAGAATGAGGAGGGTTCTCACACGTGTCACGACTCTAAAGCGATCCAATTTACAGTCAATTTTCACCGAGGCTCCAAAGTCCACACTCTGCTTTCACGTGCAGTTACGAAAGAGAACGGTGTCACGTTCGGCGATTTATTCGGTGGCCTCTCAAAACGCGCACCGAGCCATCTCTTTCAGTCTCGTGTCTCGTCCTCCCTGTCTAATCAACTTTTCAGACTATGAACGCTTGGGGATCGCGTACTTATCCCAGGCTCTATTTACCCTAGACTTACCTACTGGTCCGTAAGAGAAATCCCTATAAGAGCAGACACTTAACCCCTTTTCAACGCATACCAGTGGGCAGAAAGCTGTCTATGAAGCACGGCGGGCATAAAACTTGCCTGGAAGTGTTAGTTAAAGCGCAACCTCGCACAGTCGCCTTTCCGTAACCGAGTTAGGCGCTCCGCGACAACCTTTTGAGGCGGCATTTTTAATGCGCTCAATCTGAACGCGTATTTACGTTTAATTTATTCCCGCTTCGCAGCAGAGCTCAAGTATACTTTCAACTCTCCGTCGACGGTCGGCCGACCTGACCTGGTGCAATCCGATCGGCAGTTCCGACTTGCAACTCGCATTGTTCGGTGCGCGAAAACGTTGCAACCCGCGGAAGTTTTTCCCGTTCGCCGCTGCGAAGAAAACTGCGTGAGAGTCAATGGTTTTGACGCGAGTGTTCGCGGGTGTTCGCGGCAGTCAGGGGTTTATGACGTCCGCGGGAACTAGCGGGTTGTGCACGGTAGTTGAAACATACGTGCAAACGAGTTTACAGTTACGTATATCCGCGTAGCCGCGCTCACCCCGCGTGGGCGTACGTGTAACGTATTGTACGCACATTAATACACAGGCTATGTAGACCGAGTGCGCGCGCGCTCTGCCGGAAAGGTAAAACGTGCAATGTCGCCGGTTACATATATGCAAATGCGAGCGTTCTTGGACACTCGCAGAGCGCATCTACCTTTAAAACGTGCTGGCGCATTGTCGGCTTGTCGCTGCACGCGCGAGCGACTCCCTTCTCAATTCTCTCCTCTTCATTCTCTCCCTTTGCAAGCTCCTGTCTGGTCGCACCGGTCCACGCCGGTGTGTGCGCGGCAGCGTATGCATTTTGCAACTGGCCAAGAGTAAGAGCGCTGTCCAGTGCGATTCTTCGCGAAGCTCGCTGTGCGGCTTTGCCGTAGGAGACCTCGCTGGCAGACGTGCCGGAGCGAGAGAGAGTGGCAATGGCCAAACGGTGTGCAAATTTTATTCAGCGTCGTTACTTTCATCTCGCCGCCTTTTCTGCTCGTCGACCACCGGCCGCTCGCTGCGCCGCTTCCCGTTTTCTACGCTCCCGCTTTCCGCTGCTTTCGCCAGCTTTGCCTTGCGAAATAACGGCGTAGTCATGTAAATTGAACATGTGGCACACGAACGAGATTAGGAGTCGAGTCGATCCATGGCAGTTTGTTAAAAGGTGTCTAATTGAAATGAATGCAAACTGCCGACTCTCGACGTTCCAGAGGCTGCCCCAAGGACTTGCGTTTTCACACGCCACCCCTTATTATATCTCTCTATTAAGTGCGCTATGTTGTAAGCTATGTTTCCAGCTCCTTTTTTCTCGTGGGATAGTCTTCGGTCCTTTACACACAATAGTCTTTTGGTTTCGTGATAATTTTTTGTTGCCAATGCCGTTGATAATCGGCTGTTAATGAAATAGCATGAATTCATGTGTGATGTAATTCTTATATTAGACGAGATCGCGAGTATTTCGAAAATGGTTACTTAGATTATTTTAAACAACAGTATGTCAGAGATGTCATGGCAGAAGTGTTTTTGAAAATAATTAATCGCAACGATGAAAATAGTATTAAAGGTACGTGTCGAAGTTCACCCATTTGATAAGATTCGAAATGTTTTCTGGCAATGCAGCTGGAATCTTCCCGCTACGCAAGAACGTCGAGCGACGTCGACGGAAATGCGTTTCTTCGTTGCCACGATCCTACTTCCTACACGTCTCAACGAATGAACCACCATCAGGAACGAACGACGTGAAAATCGCAGCGGCTCCTTCTCGCCCGCATGTCCCCGATTTTAAACTGTCCCGTCGCATTATCGTTGTCGCTCTCGACCGAGAACGAGTCTTGACGTTCATTCTATACTTTTTCACCTTTTTCTCCGCTGTGTCACTATTTTTTCCATTACTGGCGAAAAAAAATTCACACCCATTTTTAGCTACGTCTTCCACGCTATTGACAATTTGACACTGTGACATGCGTTTTTATAAGAGTCTTTGGACCATCAGTTATCCTCGAAGCGGGTGTTCAATCTTCAAAAGATTTTCAATACCTCCATTTTGATTTTTCTGCAGTTGATACATCGGTCGAATCAATTCTATTATAACGTTATTACTGAACAAACATGGAGAGGACGAGTGAGACACGGAAGCGGAGGCATGGTGAAGGGTGATGTGGGGGACGTGCGAAACGGTCACCACGGAGAAAGAACCAGCACGTTTCGTCAAGCTCAACCCTTCTCTTACAACCACATTCAGCAACTTTCTCACGTTCTTCCAACTTCTTTCAGTCCTTGCACGAACCTCGAGTCACTTTCCTGGTCACTTATGCCGCCGCCCTGCGACAGTTTATAAGACTTGAGGTTTATGTCGGTTTATGTTGAATTAAGGGACACTCATAGAATCTAGCTACAAGGTGTTATCGACACTCGCGTATAACCGAAACGACAGGAATCTCGTCGAGCCTGCTGCATCTAGATTTATTGCAACTTATATGACGAATGTCGCGAAAAACTGCTACACTGAAACGTAACATAGAATGTATATATTCTCCATGCTTTACATAACTGAAATATCAATTTTTTGCGTGGACGCACCGACAAAAGAATATTGAGCCGAATATTTTTTCCTCGTCGCTGAAGATCGCAACTGTGACAGAAGAGAGATAAGGGAAGCGGGATAATCAAAGAAGCGATCGCCCGTCGGAGGGGCAAACACGTTTTGCCAAATTCATCCCCTTCTGTGCGCGACAGCGGCTACTGGCTTCTCACGTCCGCTCAGGTTCTTTTGGACGTGCTCCTTCCCCTTTGCCAGATCGCAGGCCTCGCGCAACCATCCGTTATGACAGCATATAAGTCTCGTGGTTTACGTCGGCTTATGTTGGATTAAGCCTTAGTCGGCGATGGATCGACGACAGATATTTCCGGGTCCGCGGAGGTCGTTTGTGAAATTGTATCGGCAAGAATCGAGTGTGTGTCGAAATGCCAATATGGGAATAAAATTTGAAAGGCCGTAATCGATACGTTATCTCGGATTACCCGGGGAATTAAAATGAACGCATGTACGCTAGCTTGAGAGATCCGATGGATAGTCGCCCACTATTGAGTTACGTTTCTAATTTGTAGCGCGGGTAGTTTATTTTGATAGGGTAATATGTATTACGATCGGAGGAAAAGTTTGGATGGTGCCCCTCGGAAAAGGAAGGAGCGGCGTTTCGTTCGCATCGCCTAACGGGGATTCTTTTACGACTTATAAAACTGGACGAGATCTAATCACATTGGAGGGAACGGCCGTAAACTGGGGCAAACATTGACTCGAACCTGACCTCTTGATTAAGGTCGGTGTCAGATTCAGGCAAATAAGACTGCTTTGAACTGACCCGATACGTGCTTCGTTCTTCCGCAGTAATAAAAGTTTCTCCGGTCCTATCCTTCCTGTCGACAGTCGGTAGAGCCATTGCCGCGATGGATTTTCTGCTTACGACAGGTTAACCGTTCTCTAGCAAAGGATGATCAAGAGAAAATGTCCGGCGTCGCGCGCTCCACATAATCGTCATTGCGTGGAAACTCTAATTGAGCTTTTTCAGGACTTCCAGAGAGGCGGAACGGCGCAAGGGCAGCTTTGATTTTTCATCTGACACGCTTCACGTTCTTCCCCCGTTTCTCTTCGCTTCAATATTCCTCTTTCTTTTGCCAGCCACATCTGCCGGCGATATCAGGGACCGTCCTTCTCGTAATGGCGAACGAGTAAAACGATCATTAATCTGATCTGCCCTCGCCTCTCCCTTTTTCACCCTCGCGCCCAGGCTCCTGACCCTTTTCCTCTTTTCGCTGGAGTGCACAGCCGAACATTAATTATCGGAAAAAGGTACGGCAAAACCTACGATTGAGCCCGACGTGCATGCTGGCCAGGCGCTATTGGAGTCCGCTCGAATACCAGATATGGAAGGGCAGAAACTTGCAGAAGTCGCTTTTCAGATATCAACGCGAACCTGATTGCGGTAATACCGTTTACTCATCGCGACTCTCCGCTTCCCGTGTTCGCCACAATAAACGAGTCACGGAAAGAAAGGTAAATGACAGAGCGTCGAAGAATTCGGTCGGATTTTCTCACGTGCCATCGAGTACAGCGTCTAATGATGTCGGAGAGGAACCGGTCAGAAGCGCATTCGTTCGAAATCATGTCTGCGATCGCGCTCCCCGGCTTGCGAAATATCTTTTTCCCGATTTATACGCTCGTTCGACGTAACGACAAACGAATTCGCAATGTCTTATCGAACCCTCGACAATATGCCGTCCAATGGAATATAAAAAAAAGAGCATCAAGTTGCTCAGCGGAGTCGAAAAAAAGTCCACTTTTCCTTCGATCAGCGCGGGGCAACTTTATTCCCTGACTTCCCGTGTCTTAGTCCCACAGCGGCAACACGGAAATGCATCGGGAACAGCACTCGCTTTTCAAGGGTATCTCAAGCTGAATATCAAAAAAGCTCGTTACTCTCGACGTCCGACCTGATATCTATTTCCGAGCTCTCTTCGTGCCCGCGATCAAGCCGCGTCGTCGGGGGACTAATGACGATTTCTGTATTCATCGCTCGTTCGATAATATGTTAGCCGCGCCTTACAGCACGGAATAAATTTCCTTCGGAAATGGCGACATGTTCTCCAGGGTGCTCGTGATCGATTATTATTTCTCCGACTTGCAACGTTCGCTAGAATATTCAGGAGGCGGTTACGTAAGTGCAGCCGATGAGTGCGAACGTGTACCGCGGGAATGAGATTGAACGATTTAATGCCGGCGAACGATCGAGTGCATTTGACAAAGGCTTCTTCTCTTATTCCGTCCGACTTCGAGTGCTATTTCTCGCTGAAAGGACAACGATTCGGGAAACGCCGAGCGCAACAAAATCGTAAAATGACGCTGCCGCAGTTGGCGTCGGGGACGCGTAACAATCGGAATATCCACGGATTTTCGCCGCTCGCTTATTGGTACGACGTCGATGCCGTGCATTAAAGCTAGAACGTGCGCGTGCGCTTGCAGCCACCTAGAATCAGAGGCTAGGACCGGTGGCTAGAAGCGGTGGCTAGAAGCGGCGCCTACAAGCGGCGCCTAGAAATGGCGCCGAAGGTGCTCAAGTTGAACGGCGCTCAACTTTTAAATTATCGCTCAGTTATCGGAGTTTTATTGCACTAATAATAAAAGCGGGCGATATCCCTGCCGCTCACCCGGGTCTACCATCTCAGCAGTCGCGTTCTCCGTCGCTCCTTCTCGCTCCTTTTCTTCAGGTCGAACGTGTAAGTGACGTTTCGTTATAGCTGCGAAATATGGTCGTTACTTATACTACGGTTCCAGCGTGTCGCCTACGTCGACCGTCTTTAATGTCCGCACGGAGAGGGAAAGAGGGAAAGAGAGCTGGAGAGAAAGGGGATCCCGAGAGATTTTGTTGCACCGCCATTGCTGAAGCCGGAGGTGTTATTTTCAACCGTTCGTTAAACCTGCACCTATATACGGAGAAAATAGGAGGAAGTTGAACGACGTTGAATTTGACGTGCCAGCAATATGTCAACGTTTTCGTCTTGTCGTCCGTGCGAATCTGGGATCACTCCTTTGTGCTAGCCGGGGAGGAGAGAATGAGAGATGTGACATGCGGTACAGGCGTGATTTCTCCCGTTTCCTCCTCCTTCTGGTCCGAATAATGCTTCTTCGTCAGTGACAAGTTGAACGCGGTGGATGTTCGACATTATCTTTATGACGCCATTGTCTCCGAATCCTTGGTCAGGCTTTGCAGTGTCTCAAATAGATTGCACGATAATGTTATCCACTTACGTTGTTAACATATCACGCTCTACGATCGTTCTTGCTTGGCAGGAATATACGTGTATGCATAACGATTCGAGTGTTCCTCGAGGTATCGTCGCATTGCGCTTCTGGATGAAGAAGAGCCGTTAACGTCCAGTTCCTCTTCGCTCTTTCTCCTACTTCCTTCGTGCGTGGCAACGGGAGGGCGTTATGTTTTCTTTTATGTGACGTGAAGAGAAGCGAACAAAATGCGAGACCCGTTATGGGGACATTTCTTTCAAGTTTTTGTCTCCTTCGGTAGGGAGAAACCCTTTCTTCTGCGATAATGGCTGGTAAGGCAATGATTTAACGTTAGTACCGCTTTTAACGATTAATAAAACTGTTGCTTCTTTCTCGCGTGCGCGCTCAGCTAAAAAGATGTTCGGCGGTGAAAAATGTATTAGCCGAGCTCCGTACGCTTCGCTTGTCCCGGAAAGAACACGGCGTTCTATTGTCATTGTAAGATGCGATCTCCACTTGAATCGCAGTTCGTGCTGTGTGCTTTAATGTTCGCGCAAACCCACGTGCAATCACTGCGTTACGTGATGATAGTTTCGCAGCAACTCTTCGGCGGAAAAAGATCGTTAACAACTCGTCCTACTTATTACTCTACATTACGTACAACGGTTTCATCTTAACATGCGAATATCCCCTCATTTGGTATTCATGTTTTCAGCGGTAAGGAATGGGATGTGATATCGATTCGGTTCATTCGGACATGTACTAAGCACAAATACACGCCAATAAGTAAATAGAGGATTATCAATTTATACGTAATACTTACAAATATGTGTATATATATCTATATGTATATATGTATATATATACAAAATGTAACAATGCGCTCTTTTTCTGCGTGATTAATATCAGACGTGGGGATTCGATTGATTTCTCAATCATTAAAATCCGCAAAGGCTCACAAATTCGCCACTGTTGCATGATAGTTTCGTTACTATGATTAAAATCGTAATATTAACTGAAGTAAGATGATGATAAATATTTATGAAAGAGCATTGTTTCAGTCTGTAAAACAAACGTTACTTTCTTATTTGTATTCAACCGGGCACTTGAACGGTAACGGTGGCTGAACATGTGTGCGCTAACGACGCAAAATAGCATCTCACAGAGATGCAATACGCGACAAGTAAAAAGTTGTGCATAAATGACACCACGAGCACATAAATATAATATTAGATTATTGGAACCAGGTCTCTTTGAAAGTAGGAGTAGCAAAACATAGTTGTAAAGTTGTCAGACATAGCCAAGATCGCAGCGTTAACGACAGTACCGTGAGCGTATACTTGAGTTAACAACTGTTCGGTGCACAGTAACCCATCGTTTAATACTGAGCTTTCATAATCCCGTCCACGAAACGCTTCTCCGGATGCAGCCTTAGCTGTGGAGAACTTTTGTCATCACAGATCCACTTAAAAGGCTTATCTATCGGAAAGATCATGCCGATCGCGAGATAATCACCTTTATCACGTAGATTATAAGCACGATACAAATGATCGCAACTGTGACTTTCTTATTGCAGCAACCTGCAAAGAGAGTATCGTATGAGCGTGCTAGGAAAATCTTCGTTTTATTATGTATAGTTGAAGGTGCAAAAGAACTTACGATCCTTGAACCTTCTCTGGTGGGGCATGACGACAGTTTCGCTGTGTACGACACACGGGTGCGGTCCCGAGGCTATAGAACCAGGCGGCGATTGATATGGAATTTGTGTTGAATAAGGACCACTGTATGGTGATTGACCGGTGTTCCCCCGACAAAAAGTGTTCTCATTTTGATAGCTGGGCGTGGGCATCGGCATTGGCATCGGCATCGGCATTGGCATTGACGACGGATAGGGAGGCCCTTGCGTTTGCTGGCTATGGCTTTGCCCAACCATAGGCACATGCTGATCGTCTTTCGGTGCAGTTGGGTAGCCCATCGCCTCCGCATATGAGGGTGGGGCGACCTTGCTTATTGTATGAATTTCCGGTTGCTGCATGTTTACTGATTTTCTGCCTCGGATGATCGTGTACTAGATCTCGTTATCTGCAAAGTCGAATTTCTGAGGTTAAGCGAGTGCAAATGTATTCGATAATAGTAATCGGCAGATAAGTGCTAGACGGTACTATTTGACTGGGTGACACTCCGCGGTAAGTACGCAGATACTCCGACGTAAATATGCATTGAGACGAGTGGTACGTGTACTAATTATGAGATAAAGGCAACGTGAGTACATAAAAGTTTCGAATGTGGAGGCCGGCTCAACACCTACGCTAAGCTTATCGAGCGGAATAACGATTTCTTGATAATCTTTATTATCTCTTCCTGTTTGACATATAGGATGATATACGTTATCGTGGGAGAGTTGTCGCGGAATTTAAGAAGGATTCGTCGACTGACTACGGCTGTTTAGAACTGGCTGACTCAGACATCACGCGATGAAACGCTACACTCCTGGTTGGAGTAATATGTCATAGCCTTCTGTGAAGAGAGTTTCGTTGAAGTGTTTATTTTACCGGTAATAATTCTTTTTAATTAGCAAGAACAGACTTTTGTCTGTTAGTACCTTAACCTGTGCAATTGCGTTGTTCAGGATACCAGGTATATGATGACAGTACGACTGTTCTTATAACAGATGACATTCAAGTGCAACGATGACGCAATCGAGCGATTGCACGTGTTATACGAGAAATCGTGTTTTTATATATTTAATGCTTTTGTATTAATATCCTATTATAAATTATCGGTGAATGTTTTGCGCGTTTATGCTGTATGATTATCTGCACACAAGAGACACGTATGCTTATATGACGCTATCGGGCTACATTCATTCTGACTGATATGGGAAATATTTATCGGTAAGTCCGGTCTACGGAATTTTTAGCAAGCTCTGCACTTGGAAACGTTTGAACGTCATCGATTCCTCTGCAGAAGTATCTTAACTGCTACTGTGCTTACGGGGTATTATATTTTGTCCTTTTTGCCAGATATATCGCTTCGCCGTGGATTCTCGGTTTCACAATACAGTGAAACACGAATACATGCGGCCTGCTTTCCGATATAGATAAAGCCGCAAGCAAATCCTCTACAGTTACGAAGCCTGACGAAAATACCATGAAAATATGAACATTTTATGTTTACATTTCATCATTTTACTTAGGCATTCTTTAAACAGCTGATAATACTTTCTAAAAATAACACATTCGCAGACATTGAAACCTTTTGCCGAACAAACTTATGTGTTATCGTCATTGTTTGCCTGGTGATCAGCAAAATGATTAAAGCTGCGTGTAAATGGCTACAGAATTAAATTGAAGCACATTCGATGAATTCAAGAGATCGATGGGTAAAAAAACTTACGTGACGCTTTTTCATACCGCGTGGCTTTAATTGTATATTACTCGACTGCTGTGGCACTATCCGATTACGAACACCGCCGAACGTTGCGCACTTGACTGCTCACTGCCCGTGGAATGCACGCAGTTTTACCAACAGCCAAGTTATCAACTTCCAAATGAGTTCACGCGTACACAGCTCAGCGGGAAAATTCAAATGAATACGCGAATAATGAATCCCAATGTAAATACTTTCATGGTACAAAGCCTGGCATTCATTTTTTATCTCTTTATCCACTTACTAATACGCAGAGATACGCTGATTAATTTTGGATATTATATAGCATTTACCGTGACATTCAGATAAACCGGTGGTATAACAAATGAGAGAATAAATGACGATAAGGGGAATAACTCTTCAAATCTCGTCCGGTTCGAGTGGATCTGACACAGTGCAACGCATACACGGAATTAGAAAGTCTATGGACGGGTCAGCTTTTTCCAAATACAACATGTTTGTCAATCTCCGGATCCCTTACACCTGCACGTGCACATGTCACGCTTCGTTACGAACTGGAGAAAAATATATCCAGTTCGATAGTGACACTCCGTTGCTGCATGTTATGTCGCCTGCTAGCTATTCTATCAATCATCGTAAAAGTCCTCGTTGCCGAACCGCTGCTTGTCTACCGCAGTGAACGCAATTTGATCGAACAATTATAAAATTGACCCGGCCAACGAGTTCATAAATATGATTTCGGGAACTGGGCCGTTGACGTCATCCCCATGAGATTTCTGTGCTCCTTGAAAGATGGCGCTGACAGGTTGTCTCAATTGAGGCAATTGACTGCGGATCCTCTTTTGCATTTGATTCCGCCGCGCTCGCCCAACTGTTTGCGTCTGCTCTTAACGAACGCGTCTCCGCGAATCGGTAAATTGACCAGGGTGATAAATATCCAATTTGTATGGCGGGTGGGCTAAAGGTACTTAACGCGTAAGAGCCAATTTAACGGATTGCCATGATCCAACGCGGTCAATTTAAACGATAAACGAGATAAACGCCGGTGCCACGCTGACGCGCGATAGAGAGTGAAACGCAAGCCAGATAAGTGCCATGCGATTGAGCGTTTTGCCCGGACAGGGATTTTGGGTATCGATGTATAATGGCCAGCTCTCCCACGATTCTGCATCGGCACAGCGTTTATGGATTAGACGACGCCAAGTGGGACCAGTGATTCTCAGTCGGACCGACGATAACGTGACTCTGTAACTCGCTGCCAAAAAGTTTGCCCAAACGGTCGGCTGGCAGTGTGTGGGGGCGATGGGAAAAGCTCCGGTGGAAGCGCCGGTGGAAGCGATGCTGAAGGCAGCGATAGCGTGGCACGGGGCAGGAGGGGAAAAATGGGTCGGCGCGGGGTTTTAATCAATGGTTTCGGCGCCAACTGGCCGACCAAGCACGTTTCTCTAGAAAAAAGGGGGGAAATTGCGCGAGTGCCCCGTATAACGATGGAAATCCGAATTGTCATTCGGTACAGTGCACCTCCACATGAACGGCCGCCTCTTTCAACGGGGCGAACACACGATCGCGCGAAAATTGCCATATCACCGAATGACGTCCTTTTTCCATGCGTTTTTTCCTTTCGACGTTTTTCCTCGCGGCGCGCATCTCTCGTCTTTTTTCAGTCACCCGGCGAATGACGTCGTCGCGAATCATTGCGGCGATTGCGCGCGGCGTAACAGTCGGTCGTGTCGCGCGACAAAAAAGGAGGAAGCGCGCGAAAGAGCACATGACACACACATGACGACTCTCGCGCCAGTCATTTGCGGCCGAATGAAAATACCGAGTTGCCGGCCCCGCGCCTAATTGTTCTGCCGGATGAATAGAGTCGGATCCGCGCGAACGAAGACACAGAAGGTCTTTGTGCCGCGGCCTCGCGGTTCCCTTTCCCTCGTAACCGCTGACTCGCTCGCCGGAAAGTTCCGGCGAACCGCGTAAGATCGCCGTCACAGTGTCACTTTCGACGTTATCTTTAGGCAGACCACGTCCGTCCCGGCGGTCTCATAAAATTCCAAATATCCACGGAGAGACGCATATGACCCTGCCGGGAGGGTCTATGCAGTGTGGGCGCGGGCCCTTCTGCGACATTTGAGATCGATGCGTGCCTCGTGCATAAAAACGGTCCAAGTTTCGGTCGAAACAGCGCCGGGCACCGCCGGGCACCGCCGGGCACCGCCGCCAACGCTAGTCCAGTTGATATCTACGCGCCAAGTATTTATAGCCGATCGCATAGCAATGATCCGTGCGAACCGGCGCAGCCTTGGTTTTCGAAAGAAACGAACACAGTATCCGCGGAATTGCGCACGCCGCGGAACTGCGCACGCAACCCGGTTAATTCAGAAGGTACACAGAGGAAGATTATACCGTGGGATGCGTAATCTTCGTGACACGCGTTTCAATAGCTATAGCACGCAAACAGGCGAGCTCCGGGCAGGTATTTTCGCTGAAGCTTTTTTTATCTCCCCGCGGACATGTTTTGAAACTGCTGGTATCGCGAGGAGGGTGGACGGACGATAGGATGAGAATGGTGTTTTTTTTCCGAGAACTCACTGACGCAGTTCTAAGGAATAATAAAGAATGTCTGTTGGAATAATATCGGTACTCAGAATTGCGAGTGGGTTGCGAGAATAAACGAGGAGATGTAAATTAGGTACTTTGGGCGGACATTTGGGAATACTTGGCGTACCGGATTACGTGCAAGACAATGGCTGTGGCTGGTCCGACGGCCAGTCACCCCGTGACTGATAAATACGTCTGCCTGCGCTACGGAGAAAAATCGAAAAAGAACATTGGCCAGCATGTATCCGAGATCAAATCTTACGTCCGCCAGTTTGATCATTCCCGTTGAATATTTTATCTGGCGCGCATGGAACACTCGATCGACATCTCATCGTACTTATGATCGCGTGACTCTCTGCAAATGGAACGGATAGTCGTGGCAACCGTGGCAAGATCGTATAATTTTTCAACTTTTTTTCACCGGATCGCGAATATCGTATAAGGTCAGCCGGCGCGTCGCACTGCGTTATTTCAGATTTTGCTAGCACTTCATTTTAACTACTCCGTGGGCGTATCTACGATTAAGGAGAACGTGGGGGTGTGTTGTTCAAAGAACACCTCAGGATCGGGGGATCATCGAAGTGCTATTAAACGGTTCACGATATAGTCCACGATGCAATGTGACATTGTCGTCGAAGTACAGTTTAGTTTACGTCGGTCGGTCCGCTCAGTTGATCTGTCGAAGGTCAAAGCACTAAATTCACGCCACGTAATTTCCGGGACTGAAGGAGGAGCCTGTCGACAAGGAAGCAAGATGGCAACGCGACGTGTAGGGTAATTCCCTACACGTGTCCGCTGATATATTGCAGACATAGACCGGCAATAATGTTCTAGAATCTGGATGAAGTTTACCGTAAGCCTGACGCTAAAACTTCGCGCGCGGTTTCGAAACTTCCCCACCGTCCGTATCCTTGGTCACGCGAAACGTCCATCACGTCAGCCGACAGTTTGATGTCAGCAAAAAGCGTAGTCATAGATCAAGAGCAGTGACGAGGACCGGCCAAATTTCAAGAGTGCCATTTTTGCAATCGCATCATCCTTCGAGTCTCCAGCATTAACCTTCTAGACGTTTTGTCCGTTGCGATGTGTTTTCTGCATTCGCATATGCCGCCCGTCGTCTTATAGTAGTCGTCCTTCGCGGCGAATGTACGATTGCTTGATTCTCGAGCGATTTAACGCGCGTTGCAATGCACCGTGACGCAAACGGTTCGAGGAACATAGGCGCGAAGTTTCGTTTCCACCGCGGTGACAGATAAGTGCTAGTGCGAAATTATGAAAATATTTTAGAACCGGGGCGCTCAACCGTTATCGCGGCGATGTGGCGACTTATCGCTGAACTATGATAATGCAGTGGCAATTAACGTCTACGAGCGGTAATCGCGGATGACAATAGAGCAACGCAGCCGTATAATTGTGTTCTAAATTACGGTGGAGCTGTCTGAACATTTATCACGTTATTCCGTCACTGCTATTTATTTCGAAATGCCGTGCAATGGAACGGAAACGTCTACATACCAAAATGAATACGCACCGACGGCCTCTCGTACTCTATTGACACAGATCTTTCGCAGAAACGGAAGTACCCCCGATAATCCTCGGAAGCGTATTGCGCAACGAGAGCGGCACACGTCGATCATCAGACGAGATAGTCACAACATGGACGTATTAGAAAGTCGGCTACTGGTGCGTCGCGGCACATCGCATAGCTGTGTTTCCGCGAACGCTGACACTCGGCGAAACATGCGGCAATCACGGTTGTTCATTCAACTCCGCACACGGGCGGTCGCCCAGAAGGCGAGCGAAAAATATATATGCACAGGTGTGTACGGGCGCAGACTCGGGGAAATTGACATGCTCGCGGACACACGGACCCACTAACCTTCCAGAGCGCTCCGTTCTAGGCGTCACGTCCATCATAGCCTGGTACACGTAGGCACAGCTGACCTTCGGGCCGGCGAACGTATCACAGATGTCACAGGTGTCACTGCGTCGATGGCGGGAGGTACGAAAGCGTCGGAAGTAGAAGAGAACGACTGAAAACTCTGCGGGAAGCAGCAACGCCGTGCATCGAAGTAACGGCGAAGAGGCAGAAAAACGCGGGTAACGCGGTGAAAGGATGATCGTCCGATGCGCAGACGTCGTTCTCTTCGCAGAGCGCTTACCACGGGAGACCCTCGTGTTCGCCAGTTCGACGTCAAGGTCAGACGAATATGGCGCAGGCGCGTCACGAGATCGCGCAGAACAAACTCCCCGCCTTCGTCTTGTCTAGGCACGGCGATTACGTCAACATCGCGAATCGCCGGAGCGAGCGAGATTTAATCGATGACTGTGCGTGCGAAGTGCATTCGTCCCTCCCTCACTTCCGCCCGCGATCGCACGACGACGCACTTGACACTCGCCTCTAAGGAAACGGCTATTCGTCGATCGATGCGACCGTAGCTGTAACGATCGCTCGGCAAAATACGAGATCGCGCCGACGGGAGCAGACGTTCGCGGAAAGTGCCACCGAGGAAAGTTTCTGCGTGAAGAACGCCAGCCACGGGTCAGATCGCTGCGGCAGGAAACGTTTCTATTCTTCGCACTCCCGGCTGCGTGAAAAGAAAGGCGCGGCGAGATAGTTCGCTGCACGCTGCACGCACCGACTGGGATCCGTCGCGGGACGCGAGCTAAGGTCATTCTCACCGCACGTTCTACACCTTCACCGATCGAGTTATTTGTCCATAACCTGCTCTATTCGTTAAAATAGATCCGCCTCAGCGGCTCGGAATGTCCACGAAAAGCATTCTTTAAGCGTCGATCGCCCTTGGATCGATCAGCCTTGATCGTCGACAATGAAAGGATCGAGAGACCGTGAGGCGCTGGCGTACGTATTTTTAATTTTGTCTCACGCCCGAAGGTTTTAGCTGGGCGTCCATGGACCCGAGCGGGATTTTCGGTCGACCTTCTTAATCGTTACTTGCCGCGATAAATCTCGGTCACGAGGCGGATTTGTTGAAGTCAGAGCGGCTCGTCGGTTCTCGGGACGCATTACCAACGAGACGGGCGAACTTTTAAATCGCAACGAGCTCGTTTACCTACAGCCGGCGCTGCGATCTATACGGCCGGTGAATGCGTGGGTGCATCCTCACAGGCTCTCGACAAATTTCCACCATTATATCTCCGTATTTACTTCGCCGCGGACTGCTCGCGGACAGCGCTTTGTTCGTTCTGTAATTACTTTTGCCCGTGCTTAATGCGCGACAATTAAACTCGGCGGTCTCCGGCCTCTCTTTGTTCCACCCGTAATTTTCCTATAAACAAGTCAGTGCATTCGATGAACGAACTTCAGAGTCGCAGCTGCAATCGCTATTTATAGCGGCGACTCTTGTTACCCGCAAACAGAGCGGACGAAAATCGTCAGGACTTTAAACTGTATCCTAATGCAGGGCTCGCAGTTACTCGGCTAAATTTCGGCCGCACGCGAAACTTTGCCCGTCCGAGAGGCAGGAATTTCAGGGCCCCTTAGAAAAACTTTCGCCACTCTGGAACCGCCGCGACAAATTCGTCCCAACACCCGCGGTTCCGTATTTACTTCGCGGGCTTCTTTGTCCTCGCGTAATTACGTTCCGCGGCAGCTTAACGCCCTGCAATTACTTGGCGGTCGTCGTTAATTTCCCTTGAAATAAAGGACGAAAGACGAGGACGCCGACGACGACGACGACGACGACGACGTCGAGGTAAGGCGCAGTGCCGGAGGATGGCGGTGATACCAATCTTACAATTTCGGCGAGCACAAAGACGCCTACCCTCCCCCATTTTTTACCATCAGACACTCATTGTCCCCCTCTAATGTTCCTTCCTATCGAAGTACAAGTTAAAGGACGTTTCCGAGGGCTGTCGGTGGGGGTTTCCACTTCTTCACGGCCATGCAGCTACAGCTGCGGGGTAAAGAATTTTCCAGAGGTGTGCTTGGGGTCGTGGAAGTGTCGTCGAAGTTGGTTAACCAGCGTTGAAGTACCCGCTGTTAGCGCGCTACGCTTTATCCACTTATAACCGAAAGTTAATTCGTAAGCTTCCATCTGGAGAAGACAGCTTTCACTGTTCTTCTCAGGTAACTCAACGTTTTCGTAATTGCGTTTGCTCTTCCGAAAATGTATCTTTTTCGACCAAATGATAATATTTCGTGACATAATATTTTTCTTCGTTTTGTGCGTGATAACGATTAGTAGCGTGCGGAATATCGCTTAATTTACAACTGCACTCGTACGTGTTTCACAAATTTCGATTACTAGTTCCGTGTTACCACCAATTATAGATTGCGACTTCTGCCGTTGCCATTTTCATTCTTGCCAAGCCACTCCCTGACCTAGTTTCACTTTTATTTAATCAAGGAACTAAAATGAAAAGGGCTCTTTGGGCTTGTAATTTTTGGTTTATACTGAGAAGGCGATAGCGTGGATTATAAGTACCACGATCGTGTTGGCGAACTTTTCCGACGTCGTTCGTTGCATCGGTGATCTACGAAAACGGTGAAAAGCCGGAAGTCTCCGCGAGGGATTGTAAAAAGTTCAGTGTTCACCGTTCCAGCAGCACCACAGGTCCGTGCAGATTTGATACAGCCACAATCCGTCAGGAAATGACGCTCGCCACTTTCACTTAACTGTCCGGCAGAATAAATGCGTGGTGGCGCGCGTAACATTTACACAACGTCCTGCATGCCTGAAATTAAGCTCACCGCCCGGTTGATTACGCACTGCAAAGTTTTTACGATGCACTAGACAGAAGTCGCGCGTGAGAATGCACCAATGACTTAATTCAGCTATAGCCAGACACACTGTTCCTCTTTTCACAATCATTATTCCTGCTTGACATCACGAATGCGCATTAGCGAAGTTGCACATAGATAGGCGCGTAGAAGTAGGACGGATACGGTTTCATATTATAACATGCGAATCCGAAATAAGTCGGTGGCTCGCAGGGCAGGTCCGGTGTGTCGACATGTGCGCGGACATTCATCGTACGTAGTCATAGAGGCGTTTCGCGCGCGCAAAGGGAAAGAAGAGAGGACGCGAATGTGTCGCGAGAGCAGTTTCGCGTAGACGAAGCTGTCGTAGAGCGACCGGCAGTAACCCACCTTTATGAGGAGCGTTCGCGGAAAGTGCGTTTCTCCCTTCTATCACCCTTGCACACGCGTACAGCTGTGATACGGCTGTGACGCAGCAGTTGCAGTAAAGGCGGAGATCGACCCCATGAGCAGCTAGTGAGATTAAGGGCTTGGCTTCATAATCATAAGTTTAACGATACGCCGCATGATAAAATATAAATTGTGCGTGGTATCGCGTATTAATGAGGAGGACCCTCGCTCTTTTGACTTTAGGGTGCTGTGTCCGAACGCGCCAGTTGCTGACGTAGGAATATGGGCGAATTCTTTATTTAGCGCTTCTCGGAAAAATACTGTCCGTATCACGGAATAAATTGTGACGCGGGCGGTCGACTGCGGGATTTAGAAAGAGGCCTACTATTTTTCATACCGTTAACGCACGCGGATGTCCTTTCGAAGGTCGAGTTGCATGTAAAAATGGATCGTGACGATGTTTGCCCCGCGAAGAAAAGCGATGATCCTACTTCCGCGTGTTCCGCCAAGAGAACCGCCTCCAAGTTATGGTGCCGACTCCCAAATAGGCGAAGCTGCGACTCACGAGAGATACGCCAATTCGAGACGCAACTCTCGCGTCGAGTATGCTAAACACGTAATCGCGAGCGTAACGTATATCAGCTAAAAATATTGCGAGCCTTGTCGCGAGAGAAGCGTATGCAGTGCACGATACGTGCGATAAGTTCACAGGAATATGTTCACAATCTCACGTTACTTCGGAATCAAGTCATGCGGATTGTCCCAGAGATTCAAAACACGGGCAAATTGCTTTTTTCCTTCTACGACGTTGGCCGTGAAGCGGTGATTAGGTATTCCAGATACACCGGTATACTAAGCGGATTAACTATAAGTATGGTTCGTGACACTGAAAATTCGGAGTTATTACGTGTCTGATAAACGCTTCGATTTTACTGAATAACACGTGCGTCAGAAACATTCCTCCTCATCCGTTTGCTTCTGTCACTAGGTATGCCGACACTAAGGTCACGCGTTCGGGAACGATCGGAACGCGATTACTCGGTTCGTAATTACGACGGATTATTAGTTTGTTGGGACAACGCGGAAGAAATATCAATGCGGGCATCGGCGCATCAGCTCCTTATATAACTTCGGATTTCTAAACAAAGACTAACCAACTCACACTTCCGAGGATAACGCGAGCGTCGGTTACTCAATAGATGACCGAGCAATCTTTTCGTAGAAATCCCCCACAAAGAAAAGCGTGCGTTTTACCTGTGCCATTTATCAAACGCGCGTCCGTACGTTAAGACCCGCTGAAATTCTTCCCCACTAGCCGCGAGCGGAACAAGCGACCACGTAAACAGTATTTTTCCCGAGCGCACGCGTTATCATATTTCATCGCGGTGTCAACGACTGGTATCATTTTTCTCGCCGAGCACGTTCCTGCGATCTCGATATTTAAATAATCCCCGCGCGGACTCCTCGGATTCGCAGGAAACATGCGGGTCCCGTCGGCTCTCCCGTCGGCTCTCCCGTCGGTTCTCCCGTCGAAATCCCACCAGCGGAGGCAACGACGACCTTCATTGTCGGCCAGTTGCCGTCGACGAGTCCTCGACATTCTTGAGGAACTGTCTTGCGTTGCTTCGGAACCAGCCAAGATCGGCTAAGCACGCACGATCGGCAGATCGGGGCGCATGCGCGTATTTCCACGTGCGCTACAGCCAGCGCGCATCTCCTTATCATCGGCATTTCGTTCGGTGTGTGCGTGCGAGTGCAGACGTGCGAGTGCAGACGTGTCAGCGGAGCAGCGCGGCTATTTACATGTGACACGCGCGCGCGCGCTGCGACTTCGTCGTCGTCAGTCAGGTCACGGGCGCACAATATTCGCGGCTCTCCGGCTTAGTTCGTCGCGTCAACCGCACACGTAGCATGGAGAAATGTCGGGGGACACTGAGAAAGGTACGGCATAGGTCTCTCGTCGAATATTTTTCGCGTCTGAGCATTCTCGCGCGAGAATACTCGCTCCGGATGCGTCCCGCGACGCCGATCGATCCCTCGACCTGGAGCGTGGCAGCGCGCGACGGTTTAAATTTTCGCGAACGGCCTGCGCCGAGGAGGTCGTCGACGATTTCGGCTCTTCCGCGAACGAGGAAAGTCGTGCTGCCGAAATGGCGGGAATTCGGAGTCGGCGCCGTTCGCGTCAGCTGACTCGCCTGAAGCTACCATGACGTTGGACTTGCCTGTGCATCGCCGGTGTTGGCCATTGTGAAAAGTGCGAACGGAAAGCGTTCTCGCCGCTATTGGGATGCGGCGTACGCTCGGCGGGCCGTTGTTTTACTTTCTAAATGTCGCGCGTGTCGAAAGGTTTCGGTGAAACGACGCTTCAAACGAAGGCGCATGCGTCTGACGTAACGCGCCGCGCGGGAATTCTGTTCACGTTATTGCTGGTTGCCGTGTGGCTTTCGAGGAGAAGCGACAATGCGCTGCGACGCTTTTATGGACTGTCATTTTTTTATCGATCGTTAATCGGTCGTTTGAAATGCGCCGGACGTCAGTGATATTTTCATCGGTCCCACGCGATACTCGAACGAAACCGCGCGCCTTCCGCTCGCGCCGTGATCCACGTAAATCGATTCCACTTTCACTTTTTCCACGACGCGCAGTTGCTTTCGGATACCGGTAGGCGAGCGAGTGGGCAAGCGGGCGAGCCGGCGCGCGTCTCTTTATTCGGGGATCTCGCCACACGTAATTACTTTTACTTTCTTACATCACGGAGAAATCAATGGGAATAAAGCGAAGGCTGACCCGACGCGGACGTTTGCAATGGGGTCTCCTGCGAGAACGAAAGTACGCTTCGCTCCTCCGGGCACACAGCGGACACTTTTCTCCCGAACGACGGAACAGTGCTTTCACGCAGACCCGAACGGCCTTGACTTTGAAACGGCTATGGCCAGTTTGCGTATGCGGAGATTGTCGGCGGAACAAGAATTGCCCACGGATCGTATTTGCCGAGATACGTCGCGACATTTTTCTACTCGCCGTCGTTACTGACACGTGTTTTTGTCGCGAAACCGTCCTCGACACCGGAGGGTTACCATGAATTCGTTATGACTCATCCGCTTTGACGGTCTTCGCATGTCTAACACGCCTGACATTTTTATTTCTGGACGTTCCATTTCGTTCGTCAAAACAGGAGAAAAAAGGTCTGTTTCTTTAATGTTCGCGGGTATCGTGAGAATGCAAATTAAACGACTTCACGCCTTTCCTGCAGCACCGCTGCCGCCTGCGTCCGTCATTGCGAGTTTCGTGACTTCGCCGACATTGCCGAGACTCCGCCGACAGCGACGTTACGTATTTTTCTGTCACTCTCGCTTTACCGCGCAGAACCTTCGGACAGCAAAACAATTTGCATCTGAAGACGATTTCGGCCGATGTATGTCATGTTTTGTAACACTTCGTCAAACCCGCCCACGCTCGCCACCGTTTCAACGCGTCACCGTAATCCAGTTAAAATCTTGCCGATCTCATCGTTCCTCGCGACGACGCCGTCTACCTATTTGCTGCTGAAAGCGACGTTAATTCACTAAGAACACACTCGCTGCCGGGATCTCACGTTTTTGTCTCCGCCCCTCTTTAACTCGTCGCTCGACACGTCCGTTTCCTGGTTCATAGTACGTGAGCGATCGACGCTTATCCGCAGTACGCGTCATCGTTTGACGAGTACTGCTATCATCAGTGAGGAAGATTACTCTGGAGAAATGAACGATTTCTTACAGACGCACCGCAAGTCCCCGAGAGCGCATGCCTGCTGGTAAATGACGACGTCAAAGTGGGTATGGACAGGGAGATGCGAGAGGCAAGTGGAAGGGACATAGGGCGAGTCCCGCAGGAGGAAACGTGTACGTCGAGATTGCTGAATGGCCGGGTGAGCGCGGGCTTGGAGACGAGGCGAATCGCAGGGCCTGCGACCGCGATAACCGTCCCATCGATCGTCGTCGACGACGTCGACGGAAACGGCTGTGACTTGGACGACGACCCACCCCCGTACAGCGCGATCGTACCGCCGAATCACGTCGGCTGGTCGTTCGACTTCTCGCCAGGCAGATCGGGCAGGTCGGGCAGACCGAGCATCGCTTATGCCGCACACACCGCGCCGCTCTGCAGAGCGGACCTCCCGTTGGCACCTTTCCAAACGTCCCTGGCGTCAGGTACGGCTTTCCGTCCCGAGGGATCCGCCGGTCAGCAAGCCTCAATCGCTGTCCCGTTTACACCTTACCGGCTCTTCAAGTTGGGCTCTCACCGATCCCTCTTCATCAACCGAAGCCCGGCGCCCGGTGGCCCACTGCCCAACAACGGACTCTCTGCAAAATACGACACTGGCAAAACACGCAGTGAGTGTGAAAGAGGGCGGGGCGCCTGATATTACTTGAATGATCCCGTTATCGCGGTGCGTGGAGGCGCCCGAGTCAATCAGTTGCTATGAAAGTTAGTCGTAAAGATATTTGTAATTTTCCAGCGGCAGAAATAGAAGCTTCTCTTCGCTGTGCCTTTTGATAAGTAAATCAGTCGAACAACGCTCCCCTTGACTGATGCGTAGCGCATCAATCGACGCGCTATTAGCGTCGCCTGCGATTAGAATGGACGTTCAGTAGACTTTTCTTTCCAGGATACGGGGCAATCCTGACGGCGGGTGCCGTTATAATCTTCCTCATGGCCTTGTCCTTGATGGTACGATTCGTTGTCGAAAGGAGCTTCTGGCGGGGTTAATTCATAGGACGATGTCTTCGGTGCCATCCGCCAAAGGTCGCCAGTAAATAGTCATTCTCGGGAGGTCGACGCTACTGTCGACGAAATTTTTCTACTCGCGCGCATTTCCCACTGCACGCCTATCGCCATGGAACTTTTCCCCTTAGTGTTGACGAACGAACCCTAGGGAGTGAGGGTTATCGCGAAAACTATCGCAACGCCGTTCCTATCGCGTCACTATAATAAGCTCGGTCTATCGAATCCAAACGTCGCCGTTTTACTTGTGTGGCTTTTGATTCTCTCTCTAGGTGCTTCGGGTCATCACCATTTCATTGAGGGTTCGAACCCCCTCGGTTCTGTACGTGGCTCTCTCTCACTTTATGCGTCCTGCATTCATTGTGATCTGATACTCTCGTCGATGGCGACGTGGCTTGACATTGATCGCGGAAACTTAATATTTAAGCGTGTAACGTTAATCACTAGTATTTTTGTACGTTAGGTATTGTGTATAAATGATAAACTGTACGTTGGTGTCGACTGATTCGTCTGTGTACTGACCACGCTGGACCGACGACGGTTCTAAACAGTTTGCCGATAGTATTAACGCTATTTTTGCCACCTCTGGGCCTGCGAAATTTCATTCCACCCTGTGACTGCGATGTCCACGTTTAAAAGTTTTCACGCACCCCTTGGGTCAATAATAATGAGGCATTATGCCACCAGGGAAATTAGATGTACCCGCAGCTTGACGACTTATCGGGAGACAAACTTTTGTTTCGCATTCTACCCAGGAGATAATACTGTTATGGAGTCGTAAATCTGCGTCTCCGCGTGTTGGATAATCCAGCAGCACGGGGAACACTTATTCGGACGGCGTCGACGGGGCAAAGCGATCGACGACGGCGAAGCAGCTACCCCGCTATCGGTGCCGCTCAAACTTGTTAATTATTTGCTAAACGCATCATTCGATTAATGGAGAAACTTTCCCGTTTATCGGTCCGCAGGGGCTCTCTGACAAAGAGGCGTGAAGGAGGAAGGAGATAAAGTAAAGAGCGAAGGTACACGCATAGGGGATAAAAGAGATGTCGATTAGAATCGGAAAATTTTCCTCTCTCTCTCTCTCTCTCTCTCTGTGAAGCAACGATAAGTTGATCGCGGCTATTTTTCCACTTTTATTAACCATGCCTCGTTAAACACGCGTATGAGGACAAGTAAGACATTTGTATTCGTAATTGGTTACATTTCATGCGTTCCCCGGCACGGACGTTAAAGTGGCCGCGAACTTCGGAGACGGGGCGAGACTAGAAGAGAAAGAGAACGAATTTCGAGGACACGACAGGCAAGTGTAGGGAGGCAAAGTGTTGGGAGGCACGCGAACGGGGATGGTAAGGTGTTTGTGAACGGTTGTCGGTAGTTAATTACTTTACATGAAAGGAACTTCCAGCCCTTTTCCCACTCGAGACTACCTTGGTCCCTGTGCGGAGACCGACCTGTCTCCTCCTAGACTCTCCTCCACTCGATGCTCACGGAGCTGAGTGGCACCCAACCCTCGCTTTCCCTCGTCACCTGTAAGAGTTTACGAGTCTCTAATCCGGTAGTCGAGTCGTGCTTACGCCGTAAACGAGGCCTCCTTCCTCTCCCTCTCAGCCTCCTCCCTCTTCATCGGCCGCCGTTGTCGTCAGAACGATTTGGACGACTGGAGGAGGCAAAGAGTGGAAAATTTCCGTTCGGAGAGGCTCCACGAAAGAGACGATCCTCCTTGCTTGATCCAAAAGCATAACGAACGGTTTGCATAGTCTAGGAAATGTTGATTACCTTGCTTGATCGTACGCTTTCAAAGCTGCTCGAACAAGAACAGCGCCCGCTCTCAATAAGAATATATTAGAAAGTGCGCGGTGCGACGAACATTGATAATCGGCACTCATTCAGACCATTCAAACGCAAATGTCGGTGGTGTTTTCTGGAAGAAAAATGTACTACCGGTTGAAAAATTCTAAAAATATTCGGCCTTCGTCTCCTAGGTACCTCGGGCGTTTACAATTGATCGTGGCTGCAAGCAGGCGTTCGTCTTGTGGTGAAAGGTAAGTCTGATTGATGCAGCTCACCGGAGTCGATAGGATACGGGCGGTTATACCGTCTTCCTGATTAAGATATGGGATTATACACTGGGAAAGAAAGGAACAAATAACGGTGGCTGACAAGACATTTCCGTTTGATCACGGAATTTTAAGAACGCATGAGACTAAATACTGTTTGCACATCCTACGACTTTACGTCGATGCACATACACAAATTTGAAAAGCGGGCTACCCGCTGCCAAAACGTCTCAAAGGCTGCGCGTATTTATTTACGAAGGCGGGTAAGTGAGTTTAAAGCTGCACGGTTTGTTTGATCGAGATCAAAAGAGAGCGTCCGGAGAGGCCTTTCGTCACGATTTCGAACATTCGGAAGTATTCAGGGATGATTGATTTGCTATCTTGCCAAAACGTAATAACCGAGTATTGTAGAATTTGCCGTATTTCAGCGTGATATATTTACACTGCGACTAAAGTGCCGCGGTTAATCGAAATTTGAGGAACTTCAACGTATATCTGCTCCACTTGGCTCTGGAGCCCGGTACAAGAAATTCTGGGAAACTTTGCACGCTTACAATAGAATTACCGTTCGCAGGAGGTCCCAAGTTGTTGGTTTCAAGACTGGGTTTTGTGAGACGGAACGAGTTGACCCAGGTTGAACTGCAATTAATGGCGGCTTGCCTGGCATGTCCTTGAGCCCCAACCGGTCGATTGACGTTCACACCTTACCGAATGTTTTTCTACGTCCGACGATGTTTTCCACGAGCATAGTATTGCTTCTTGTCAACTTAACTATCGCTAATCGATGAATATTTAATACGGTTAAACAACGGCAATCTTTTTGCACGTGGCGTACGTGACAATTTTTGGGGGCAGAGATACTAATGAAAAACATATTGTATCGACGCGCCGTCACAATACACTTTGCTAATTAAGTCTGAGCATTTTTACAGTTCTAGGAATTCACGCGAACTGTCGGAGTGCTGCTGTCCAGTGTGTAAATATAGTTATGTTTGCAGAGTAGTGTTGATTGTAAAAGATACCTATCGTTGCATGTGTCACTTGAGCGTGTTTCCAGTGCTACGAGCACCTTTGAACGATTGACGCACAAGGCAATAGGATGAAGGATATGCCTGACTCACAAAACATTTTTTTTACGACGTTGTAGTCGAGTGAGGCTATGAATCCGTCGATATTCGCGATATTCTGTTCTGTATCCGAGTGCAGGAAATCGTTTTCCCCGGCTTCCTTCACCACGCTTCCATTTTCTTCAATCTTTCCTTTCGTTCCTGTTTTTCTCCTCGCTATTTCGATTTCCCTTCCTTTACACATTTTATCCTGCCATTCTCTCTTCCCCACCTTTCCTCCCAGTTTCTGTGTGCCTCTCTTGACACTAAAGTCGCGTTTGCAGGCCGCGCGATACATCATTCATACACGTCCGAATCTCATATCGGTTTCTGATCCTCCGACTATCAACGGCCTTTGAAGGCCTTCCGCCACCTCGGTGGCCCCGTTCAGCTCACAGCTCACAGCTCGCAGCTCTGTTTAGCGTTACATCGCATTTATGCATGAAGCTCCGTATTGCCATTGTCACGGACACGTGACGGGACACACAGTGAAAGAGAAATGACGGCTTGTATCCGATACGGTGAACGAGCGGACGAGCGAAAGCTTGCCCCTTATAAGCGGAAGTTCATAGCCGGGAAAATGTAGGCGAACGTTTTCGACTCACATTGAATTTGTGCTCTCCGTCGGTTTACTGAAACGATATCGTCATTTATCTCTTGACACGTTAGAAAAATCTTCGCAGGGAAGCGCGGTCGGGAAGTTTTTACTCGGGAAGCTTGAAATCTAGGTCAATGTGCATGCCTCGAGGGATAGGCAAGCTAAAGTTTCTCCGCATCCCTTGTAAACACACGAGATACTTGCCACGTTGATTGGCCCGGAAACACATTCTCGCGGAAAGCGAGCTGAGGGGGCTGGCTGAGGGCGTCAAAGGGGTTCAGAGAAGAGGGAGGCAGAAGTATCGAGAATGCGGAGCCGGAAGCCGAGGACTGCAAACTGAAGGGCGCCAGAATGAGAAGGACAGTAAGCGGGCAGGAAACTCTTCGACGAGGTCGTTTCCGTCCAAGTCTGATGCGTCTTGACTCGGATTCCGACGTTATCGCGACAATTGGATGGTTGGAGCCCTCCTTGCTTTCCCGTTCTTGTGCTGTGCGGCCACGATAAGCTTTAGAAATAGCCCTTAATGGCTTCCCCCGCGATTACCGGTACGTATATCCCTGATTCATCCTGCCCGGTTCTTCCTTGCAACATTCCCTTTGCCGACGATCTAACTATCTTCCTAGGTATGGTGCGTTTTGCAATATAGTTTCGCCGCTGCAATGCGCCACCTACTAAACAGCTTTTAATTTAATGCCGAATACTTTCTAATTCTATTTAAAGATGTATGTGAGGGACTTATTTGTTGAAATTATACTGTTAATCTTTTATTTTAATATTCTTCCGTCAAACGATCGTCCATAAATGCACATGTTTCTTAAATTCCGGGGAAGACAAATAACGAAATTTCAAATAAAGAAGTCACTCTGTATAGCGTTACGTTTCATTGCAATGGGGATGCGAACATTGTCTTCGTTCTACCGAAATATAACTAGCGTACCAAATCTTATCGCTCATGTATTTACGGAACATTCCGCAACATGAACAGAGTGTAGCGTTAGAGTGTTACGCTTTCCCTCCATGAGAGTGGCTGCTCAAGCAGTATGGAGACGAATCGTTGGTAAGCAGCAACAGGATTATCGAAATTCGATGACAGTATCGTGCTCAAATTGAGTTTCCCTCTTTATAGGACAATACGACAGTGGAACATCTTATGACGCAGAGTCTTTGAAAATGTTGCATGAAATTGAAAGATCAAACCTTATGTTAAAATAGGTAATGCTTGCATGAACTTGGCGAAGGTATTTTTTATTGCAACATTTCGCGATGTATTATTAAACTGATTAATATCTAAAGCGAAAATAGGATGTCGATATTCTTGTTGCTAATTCCTGCTGTGGTCGAACGTGGGGTTGACGAAGACGTAGCAGTAGGAGAATAGGGTGCTTATAACAATGGCAACACGGCATCACAAAACGTTCCGTCTGCTCACTCGCAGAATTACCGAAACGTTTTATGCGATATCGATGCCAACGGCACCGTATTGGGCACAATCTGCAAAATCGGATTAGAGTTCAGCTCTACAGGCCACGATCGCCGAACTGAACTAAGTTAAGTCCGGTATTAGAAACAAAGCCTCGTTTATTAATTCAAACCGAAGTTACCTCCGTGTGTTTCTGCATCGTGAACTCGGGAGAAGCCGGCGGCGTGTAACGTTACTCCTATCATACACCACAGTGTCCGCCTACGAGAAAGTTAAGCTCGCAAGCTCCTTGTCATCTCCGATATCCCCGACATTTTCCGTGCTCGCCCCTGCGGATATTTCACTTACGACTTCCGCGAACAATAATCTTAATCGAGACGAAGCGCGCTGCGGCAGAGTTTCGCAAATAAATGCCGCAAGAATGGCTGGCCCGACCCGCGGAAACTTCCGAAATATCGCGAATAAACGGCAAACGGTCTGGCCAGATAAATTCGACTGGAATCCTCCGTGCGCATCCAACAATTCGGTAATTCCGGTAAAAGAGTTTCCGGTCGAAGGTGCACTTCCCAAACAAGATTCGCCAGGATCATACGTCTAGGGAATGCCTCGTACCGATTCGAGAGCAACGTCGTTACGCGAAGTTCTACGTCCGAGGGTTTGATGCGAGCGGAACCCTCGCAGGGACGCTCTCGGCGCAAGGGTGCTGGCTTAACTCCGTTGACTCGTCGCCAGGCCGACTTCCGAGATGTGCGCCACTTTGGCCGAGGATAGGTCGAATGCGCGTTACACGGAGAAGCATGGACGACGTACGTCGTTTCATCCTGCACACGGGACTTTGCATAGCGGAGCCACTCTCAAATCGATTCATCGGAAACATCCAACCTTCTCCTACGGTCTCGGCATCCCTCGGGCGAGCGCACTCCGTACAGAAGACTGGATAGAGAAGACTGCGAAGACACCACCCGACGGAGAAGAGAACGCGCTAGAGAGAAAGAAACTGCATTTATTACGTTCCAGAAGCTGAGAGCTTTCCGAAGAACTCGGGGAAACTATTACGCTGCAACGTAAAGTAGCCCTGTCTTTCGCAGAAGCGCGGACAAAGGGTTTCAACATATTTCACAGACGCAGACGGCGTGTGTTCGGCGTACGCACGCCGTTCAGTGTTACGACATAATTTCATTTAGGCGAAAGTGAAAGAGGAATTGACAGAAACGGAAAGTCGGACTGTCTCTACATGCAGAAAATAGAAGCTGTGATAAGAACCGGCGATAAGAAGTGGCGGTGGGCAGAGGAAAAAGACGGGGAGTAAGGCTTGAGAATGTGCAGGATCCCAGACACAGCGTGAATAGAAAATATCCGACCGCCCTTCTCTCTTCCTCCACCCATTTTTCTCCTTTTCTTTACTATCGCTCTCTTCGGTTTCGGCAGGCTGCACCTACGCGCGGCCTCGCGAACACTCGGCGCGAACACTGGGCGCGAACACTCGGTGCGGCCACAGGAGAGGGGTAGGAAAAATGAAATTGCTCCGTCCACCCATCAACCGACGTCCCCAGGCCCACCCCTTTTCCGCCGCTCCTTTCGCTCGCGCCGCGGCGAGTATTGAATATTCAAAACTTTCCTCGCAGAAGAAACTTTCGTATCTTTCACGTCCCGACGACACCGGCAGCGGGGGTGGCGGGCTATACGGAGAACGGTGTCTGGCGCGGTCCCTTCTTTTGCACCGCCGCGTCGCTTTCCACGTGCTTTCGGCGGGCCTGTGGTTTCTTCCGAGACGAACCGATTCAACCGTGCGACTCGAAAAAAGTCTGCTTGCCCCTAACCAGCTGCTATCGTATCCGGGAAGTCTTCTTCAGGTTGCCAAGGTAAGTAATCGATGACGCTGAAACGCACACACACGATGCGTCGACGGAGCTTTCTCGTTTTCGGCCCCCGAATTTCGAATCGCGCGTAGCCGAGGTTCGCCGGCAGCCGGATGCTGGAAGAAGCATCGACTCGCAAAGTAAATTCCCGCGAAGGTGCGCCACTATCAATTTGCAATTATAACTTCACGGTTTACTTGCATCGAAAGTTCAATCTCGCCACCCCCAGCCGCCGTTCGCGCCCGCCACTCGCGAAATTTTTTCTCGGGCATACCGTAAATTATTCTGTCAGCTACGTCTACCCGGGTTACTAGCTAATGGAGGAGGCGGACGTAAAAAACGGCGGAAAGGGAGGAAAAAAAGCGACGGACCTCTTTGTTCGACCGAAATATAATTAAGTCTTTTTCGCGCAGTCCGGGAGAGGACAGCGTGGCGAGAAAGACAGGAAGGCTGGGAGGCGAGGATCCGCGGGAAGAAGGGCCCTTCCTCCCCTGTGTATTCTCGTTTTCGCTCTTGATGCAACATCGCCACGACCTTTGCCAGTCGCCCAGCGAGAACCGGAGAAGCGCGGAACTGATCTAATTATATCCGGGACTGAATCAAGTGTGGCGCACTGTCGAGAGACAGGGCTCACGGAAGAGGATGGATGTAGCATCGTAATGGGTGACCGAAAGGCTGCTGATGACATTGTAGGAACCATCTCGACCTTACCCTTTCGCGGGCTTAACTGCATCTCTTTGTGCGAGCCGGCGTGAACTCTTGTAACGACAGAACTCGCGAGTGCCGACAAAGTGACGGACCATTTGCATTTAGCGCGAGGCGCGCGTTTTCTTTGAGCGATAACGGGCTCGTTCTCTGGCTCGACGCTGTTAAATCGACGTTAGCGTTCATCGGTGTGTCCCACTCCGGGGGGAATAGTTGCCGATGAACTAAAGATAACTGAGTTTTCTCGGCTGGCTTGCGCCTTCACAAACCTTCGCGGTTTTCACGTCAATTCGCAATTCCATTTACACCGAGGGCGCAACGAGATAATCCCGCTTCGGGAATGTTTAATGCACGAGCGACATCTTACGTCGGCGTGATTCCACGGTCCGTCTAACTCGAGGACTCCGCAACGCGTGGGAGAGGACGCGTCTCGCGGAGCTGATAGAGGAAAGACGTACAGGAACGCACGGCGGTTGCCGAAACCCAGGCGCGATCCCTCAACATTGTTTACTCGCATCCGCTTCCACGTTAGGAATACGTGTGCCGACATCAAAGCGACGTCTGCTCGATGCATTATATTAACACACGCGAAGAATGGCCGACGCGGGTGTGTCTGCCGTCAAGTTTACACAGCCGTAGGGCAACAGAAGCGCACGTATGCCGACGTTTCGTCTGACGTCGCCTGAGGACTGTAATTACGCAGCATCATGATGCTTACGCGGCCGCTTGCCCCTTGGCGCATTATGTCCGTTGGATGTTACAGCATAACTCGCTATCGTGGCTTGCGTCGATCAGCGTTTTCACTAGGTTCATGCTTTCCGTTCATCGGGAATAATCAGACCCAACGAAACAATGAGACAGCTTTTCTGACACCCGTCGGCACCGTCCAGTGCTTGGTTATTGGACAAGAATTAATTGGTTAAAAACGATCAGCAACAAAAGGTTCATCCACACAATCTCCATCCACAGTTTCTCTGGAACGAAGAGCGTGTGCGTGTCATAAGCGGCGCGACCCTTCAATTTCTTTATAAAAGCGACGGAAGCCGTGAGTGAGGTGAACGGCACGGCCCGCTCGTGATTCTAAGCTTCGCGAAGATTATTTCAGTGCCAACGACGTGTGCAGTCCGCGCATAAGCAGTCAACTCGCAAATTGAGTATGTCGTAGCTCCGGCAGCGAAATAAGGTTGTCCGGATGAGCGTGCACCTCCTTTGCAACCCCTTTCCAGCCTCTCACTCTCTGTCTCCGTCGGCTCTTCTTCACGCGACGTGTTAGCAACGGGTACCTCCCTCCTTCGTTTCCTCTCCTGGTTGCCGTACCGACGTCGTCGGCGGCGTCGACGGCGTCTTCTTCTTCTTCGTTTCTGACTCACTGTAGTCGAGGCAGCTGGGCGAGAAATACGATAAACTCTTGCGAAACCTTCGCGAGTGACGACGTCGAAAAATATTTACTCCCCGAACGCCCGTCGGGCGTTCTACCCCTCTAAGCCTTTTACCTTCTCCTGCGCCTCTCCCTCGCCCACCCCCTTGCCCACCCCCTCGCTTGGCATACTGGCATCGTCGTTATTCACAGGCCCTCCTTCGACCCTTCTCGCCAGCCCCACTCTTCGGTTCTACGGCAAGAACTCGTTTATTCGCGGGCCAAAAGATATTTACATAAATCAGCCATGCAATCTCTTTTTATATTTTGAAAAAGTACGGACCGTGCGTACATACGGCGTACGTAGGAATAGGCAAGCGCCGGTGTAGGCGTGGATATTTGTATATGCAAGCCTCTTTCGGGCAGGCGCCGTTTCTCTATTGGGAAACACGCGAGGAGAGACGCGTGTGTACGGGATGCCCACATGCGTTTACGCGCTTCCTGGCCGAGGTGGTTTCGACGATCCCATTGTTCGCAGATAAGCGGGTCACTGGGAAAAAATCCTTTTTTTTCTCATCATCTCCGTAGCGTATGGATGAAAAGTTCCCGAGGGAGAGACAGGGTTGAAAGCGTGACACGACGAGATCCTGCCCTTACAACATTTTATATTCATGCGTATTACCCCTTTTTCTGGCTCCGTCCTTGTTCGGAATGATTGAGCGACACGGGGTTCAATGAATTCTCGCTTACGGCAACATATAAATTGTCTCTTTGTTGCGTGCTCTTGCATTGTCATGATAAATATATTGTGCGCGCTCTGCCTCGCTCAAGTCGCTAGCGTTTTTAGTCCTCACAAACGATCGTACCGCTGCCAGTGTCGAGCACGCTTACGAAACCAAATGCGATTAAACGATATCACAGTCGTGCCGCAACGCAGATTCATTTTCTTCCCAAACGTTTCAGAGCTTTCGGAATGACGTACTATCGGGAGCGAGGCTTTTAATAAAGGTGTCTGACTGCATACGTAAAACGCCCACGCAATGTTTTGATTAGTCTTGCCATACACCAAATTATGTTGAATTAATCGAAAATTTTGTATTCACATGAGGAAGAGCGCTAATATTCGACATATGCATAGCATCGTGATTACGAATTCGGGAGTGTACAATTTTCATTCATTAAACGAAATATTCAGAAGGGAGTATACCCCAGAGCTATCCAGTTTTTGCGTGTAACGCTCGGCCGGCTATGGTTATGAGTCATTACATCCAGCACGTCGAGTGATGTTCCACGAGTATTTTCAAATCACGCACGCTCGCGTATTATACGGCAGAGGGTGCAACAGTATATCAGATCGTACGGCAAAAAGAGAGAAACGCGGCGCTGTGTATCGACGCGAAGGGAAGAGTAGGGACAGGTTCAGAGGAAGGAGGGAAAGCGGAACAACGACAGAGTACTTTCTCTTAATGAAATCGAGTTTCGAGTGCAATGAGCTGAATTTCAAGTTGGCTTTGATGTTGCTTCAATTATTCCGCTGTTATCGGAGGGTCCCGCAAAATACGAAGAGAGGCCGGTTAAATTATTATATAATGAATGAGGAATAACCATTGACGTATCAATAATTTTTACCCTTGGCGGAGAGAACGGTGTGAAACTGAACGCTGTGTTGTCCCGAATCGCTGCCACGATGATCATTTCAGCTTGTCAGCAAATACATATGGGTAAGGGTAAACATATTATAGAAATCTTCATACTTATAATCAGCCTTACACATAAAGAATTTGAATTTCGTTTATACTTAATGCAATTTTACATATACAGCGTCATTCTATCCTTTAGTCAAACACTGCACTTTACATTTCTTGACAAAAAGAAATGCCTGGTCTTTCGCTTCTTGTTCTGATTTCCCTCATCTATTTTTAATGACATCTCCGAAAGTATTTTGAGTTTTGGACTGCAGTATGCATTTTTCTGAGTCCCTTTGTAGGCACATTCACTTAACACACGAATAAGCGAATCACACGAGTTTTAATTTTTTATCCCATTTCCGAGCCCGTTTTTCATGGTTTTCCACACATTTTTGATTATATCTCCGGAACTATTGCGAATTTTGGGGTGCGGTTTGAATATTTTCGAGTCTCTGTCGACCCTCTTTCATTTCATATAGGTGAGAAAGTCAAATGATTTACTTTCAGTTGGTAGTTGTTAAAAAACCCGTGTTTTTCTTATGCATTTCTCGATTCTTCAACCTGTTTTTTGTCATATCTCTGAAACTATTTCGAATTTTTCAACGCGGTTGCAATTTTTCGAAGTCTCTTTGTATCCCCTTTCATCCGGCACAATTACAAGTCGATCGGTAGAGTTTCAATTTTTGACCCTGTTTTCAGGCTCGTTTTTCACGATTTTTCTGCACATTATTGGCTGTATCTCCGGAACTATTGCGAATTTCGAGGTGCGCCTTGCATTTTCCGAGTCATTTTGGACCCCCTTTGATATGTTAAAAGATCGAAACCCATCATTTTTTGGCAAAAATGGCTAATATAGGTTTTCTTTCTTCAAGGCCTTGTCACGACTAAACTAGTGATCGATGCACTTTCTTAAAGCTCTTTGGACGCATTAATCGCGATTGGCAATTTTGAAAAAAATTTTTTTGCACTTTCTGAAAATCGTCATATCTCGGAAACTATGAAGAGTTCAGCGCGCGGAAAGTGGTATATCTTCAGGGCAAATTACTCCCTATCGAATGATATGGATCCGAAACAAAAAAAAATTGACATTTTTCACCTATTTTTGGCTTATTTTCAGAGGAATATATTTCTAAGTATTTCCATATGAAAAGTAAGTTTCTACAAAAATATATCCATCGCTATATATGTCCACCGATATATGCGCAACGCAACCACTTATGATTTTGTATGTATAAATCTATCGCCTGCGTTAATAGCTCGCATCGGTCGGATGTATACGTCGAACATTCAGAAAAAGTTAATTCGTCAATCCATAGTAGGCTGTGCGAATCTAGGAGGTTGTACAATGAGGATGTCATCGCACGCATCGACAGTCCAGAGTGACGGCGATGCGGATTCACGTTTGCATTACCGGTACTAAATCAGCGGGTTGCTTTAAATTCATGCTAACACGCTGGTTATCGTCTGACCGGTTTATGCGTTTGTTCCTGGGTTTGTTCGCGCGGAAACGGCATGCCAGAACGACGGCTTAGCAGGCCCGAACTATCCTTCGTCTAGGCAACTCGCACTAGGGATCGGGCTGAGACCGTCATTTTCGCTTGAACGAACTTTCTACATTGCTAGTCGAACGAGACGCAGCCGACTTGCGCAACGGTCGCTCCTAGTGAATCGCAGATGCGATCGCATCGACGACAATTTTTGCTTTCCTTTTCCTCCACTCCCTCATTCGTAGACACGTTGTTGCGCATTGAGACGCACTCCGATGAAAGGAGAGTCGATTAACAACAACTAGAAGGAGACTGGCAGACGGGCGGGCACGAACAGGCGTAAGGTACGCTCGCAAAACTGAATAATCGGGTTAAGGCTGCCGCACCGTCTCGACTGTTTCGTCGGATATCCGTAGAATTTAACGAGACTGTTTGAGTCGCCGAACGGTTACTCGAAACTATTCAGCCGCGTCTCGCGAGCATCCTGTTATTAAATTCAACTCCGCCGCGACAGGTGCGACGCCTCATTTAGCGATTTCATCGGTCTGCGTCAATCCCCTTGCGAAGAAATTCTCGCGGCGAGAAAATGAGAGCGCGCAATGACTCTTTCTGGATGCCGAGTCATTGCGACCGCACGCGAGATAAAATCTCATCTAATTGACAAAGCCGAAGCCGTGACGATGGCCGCATTTAAATGCGTCCATCTCCGTAAGTGGGACCTTTCCATTCTTTTCCCCTTTTTCATCGTCCGCCCTTAACGTTCGCTAACCCTTCGCTCACAGCCCTCATCTGTCTCCTTTTTCACGGTTGGACCGGAGGGCAAAATGAAGGCGCCGATCCCAGGGCGGCCGCGAATACCAGGCGAATGCCGCAGATTACCGTGAAAAATAGCCGGCCGAAATTGCCTCGTGTCTTCTTAATGCTTCTCACGCTAATTACCCCGGAAAATGTTCGGCGACGCGGAGCGCGCAGGGGAGGCGGATGAGAATGAGGATTTTACTCTCTCATTGTTCTCGTCATTCCACGCTGCGGTTGCAGCAGTGTTGCCAAAAAAAGTTTATCTTCATTCTCCTTGCGATTTAATTTTGTACGAGTGTACCCTTAAATGGCCGCGGAGCGAGGAAGGTTTGGCGAGATACTTCCCATTGACAGTGGACAAATGACGAGCGGCGGGGAGAGCCGAAGGAAACTGAAACTTCGTACCCGCGAAGATAAGTGAATTGTGTGACGAAAGGGAGTGGCGAGAAAATCCGCGAAACAAAGACTTGTCTTCGCTGTCGGCCTCTTACTTCAACCAGACAGGCTATTCTCATATTTTCAAGCGGGAACCTTACACAATTGCACCGGTAGTCCGACGTCCTGGATATTCTCGGCAAATTTTTTTCTCCCAGGCGCTCGTAAATTCCGTCTGCGTTTTAAATCAACGAACCGTGGACGTCCGGCTCGGGAAGCTCTTCGAGTAGCAGCATCTATTCCGCTTCCGCATGCACGCACAGTAGGTCTGCATTATTGCGGCTTATCCGGTATTACGCTTATGTGACGCCGGTAACATCGCAGCCTTAAGCGCGCACGGTGTATCGAACACGGAATTACCCCATGAATGCCCTCCCCCATCGAAATTCTGCACACAATGCGCGCGCCCCCCGCTTTCTCTCCCGCTCCTGCACCCGCTCCTGCACCCGCTCCCACGCCGTCTACCCCTATCTCAAAGTCCTCCTTGTTCGCTCCGAAACGCTTCTGCACGAAATATCGGACCGATCAGTACGTTTTTTCCCTCTCTCTCTCTTCCAATAATACCTGCCCGTCGCGTACCGTTTTCAAAGCTCGCAGCTAAGAAACTTTAATAATCTTGCTTGCTTGCAGTTTTCGCTCCTAGTATCGGCCGTGCCGTTTACTATTTAGATGATACTAGGTACACGCTCCCTTTTAGAATCCTCCGACAGAGGGTAAATGTTCCAGACGCTGCCCTCATAAAGAAGAGCTCTGAAGACGACGTCCCGATATTCCGCAGACGGCTTCCATTACGGCATTCCAATACTTATTGTAGGAGGCACGCGTGAAATGAAATTCATTCATTCAGTCAGTCACTCACTGCAGGGCGGGCACAGTCGAGGACGTGTTGTCGATGGGTTCATTAGAAGCGGCATTTGACGCTTCTTCGCCAACAGGGAGAGGCTCCTGGAATCTTGGGAAATATCCAACGCCGCATCCTATCACATTTCCTCAACAACCCTGCTAAGAGCGGCAGGGGCCAGGAACTTTCTGGCTTGCTGTTTACGTTGGTCCGAGCTACTAAATTGGATCGAACCGCGTGTCGTGAGGACACATCGCGCCGCGCTGCAGTGAAAACGTGCTGACGACGTCGGGCGTATGCGACGACCGTTAATCAGGAAAAATGAACAAGTTTAATTTCATATCGCTATCGACATCGGTTCAGCCTGCATCCTGCCGGTTAACGACATAATCTCGTTAAATAACGACGTGATCCGGCTGCGAATTTCCCCCGACTCAGACAGCCGCCGAGCACTGCTGATTACGGACCTACTCCCAGCATTCTAACAACATTCGTACCTTCTCCACCCTACAGTTTCAGCTAGCATCGGCTGCCTCCCTTTCCAGCGCAAACTCTTCCCTTCGATCCCCCTCCCGTTTCCCTCTTCCTTCCTATCCGGCCCTACGTATCTCCTCTTTCTGTTACCCCGTCGTTGCCGCTTCTTGCAGTCTACTCGCCCAAACTACCTGTTTCTGACTATCGCGCGACTGTATGTATGTGGACACCGACACAGGTGCGCTGCATCGAAGAGGAGACTCGCAGTTTAAGCTTCGCTCACATCGAGTCCTTCTCTCGTGTCATCCTTTAGCCCCTGACACCGCGCACCCCCGCACACCCTCAATTGCCTTGCGCGAAACTCACGTACTTCCTGCGTACATCACGCACTCCGCTCGTTTGCCCTTGCTGGCTCGGCAAAGAGCTTAATTGAGTACAATTCGGTCTGATTAAGGGCATACACAACGGCAACCATACCCCGTTACGGGCAGTTTCGCCGTGCGAGAGTAGCCTTTCAGACGACTCTACTCTTCAAGATACGACCACGCGAATGATAGTTTCAAACCGAACATTTGGCACTGGCGATTGGACCCGAAAATTGCTCTTGCACTCGCATTCTACTTCCAATAGCTCTGACGCGACTTTTTTGTGGCTCTTTGAACTCCTTTTGCCTTAATTGTTTACCCATTCGTCGTACTTAAGACCATGCTCCGAAATGGTTTTCAACGTTAATTTTGTAGGAAATGAAAAAACAGCGTCGCTGCTTTTTACGTGGTTTTCAATGTGCGAATGAAATTGACTATACGTATCGCAGTGGTAATGATTTCGAAAAATTTCATATTTTCAGCCATAACCTGTCGAGTGCACGTCGCTTGTGCAGACGTACCTGTCTGTTCGCCACGGCAATGCTGATTCCATGGACACTATCTTGCTACCGTGAATAGGCAGCATCAATACAGCTGCCTATCAAATTCTCACCCATTGGGTGGTTCTCGCGCAATGCAACGGCCATGGATGCAAATCGATGAAAGCTGAAAAATGCGCTCCGCTAGTAATTTAAACGATCCTGCGTGAGACGCGCCGATAAGAGTTCACGCGCGTTAACATGATTGCGAGCGAACGCGAAAATCGCCTACGGCCCGACTAACCCCGGCGCTTTTATCAGCCCTTCACGATCTTTAATTACGATTCGGCGATCCTGGATTCGCGGCAGTCGAGTTTATCGTCGGCAGCGTTATTAATCGGTACGCCGGTACCGTCGTAATCTAACAAAGCCCGGAAACAATTGTTTCGCCGCCGTCGAGCGTACACGCGCAACAAGTCCCGTTCGATAAGTCATAGTGAGGGCGCGAGACTGTATTCCCGAGCAATAACGTATCCACATCGAAATGCCCCGTACATGCGCTTTCCGCGTACATACATACACGTGTCGCGCCTCAGAATTTCCAATATTGGATACGCCAGCATGTGTTCCTGTATGTTTCCAATAGGAAACAATAACCGGCCTGACATCTTCGCCAAACGATCTGCAAAACGTTAATTGAAACTTTTTCATGCATCCTGCAGCACCGGGCTTTTCGTCCTTTCAAGACACTGTCAACGATTTCGGCAAGCGAATTTCGAAAAGTCAGCCTGCAGACATATCGGAAAAGAGTTTCGCGGGAGCGCTGAAGGAGGTAACGGAACGCACGCCCGCCTATTCTCATCGACTCGTTACCTGCCCTTCGATCCAACAGGCGGACGGAGCGAATTGCCTTCTTACCACTTGACTTTTAAACCCCGTAAGCGGATCAGTCCCGGCGTATCTACTGCTAAATGCCTTCTTTGCCTCGGAAACCTCACGAAGTAAATAGTCCGAGGGTTAGTCCGGCAATTACTTGATAGACGAGCGTGTCGCGAGCGTCTGGGGCCATACGCTGCTTTATAAATATCGGCAGTAAGCAGATAATTGCGCACAGAACAACGGCATCCGGACGAATTTTGGGAAGAAAAGACGGACAGGGCGATGAGGAGAGTGTACGTACGATTAGAGAACTTTGTCCAGCCTGATCCGTAACTAGGTATCCGCTGCGTGACGGTCGCTTAAAGAACTCCATTGTCCCTTGTCGCCGGTCCAGGAATAAGGTAGGATTTAATAATGTAGGGAGCCGAGCTAGACGCCGGGTACACATTGGGATTGGTACACACCGCTTTCGGGCGTCTTCAATATCTGAGCAGCTCAGAAGCGGCATTGTCTAGGACGGCGGCAAGGCCTGTCGTTCTCCTCCTTGTCGTTGTCGTCGAAGTCACAACCGCCGCTGCCAGTAGCGTCGTCGACGTCGTCGTCCTCGTCGTCGTTCTCGTCGGCGCCGTCGACGTCGTCTCTGTGCTTTATGATTCTCTCGGCCGATGACGACGATGACGAGTATTATGCTCCGGATAATGGCCCCACGGGCAGCCATTCACCTCCTCCGGTACACCGTGCAAAGAAACCGTACTCAGCAAACGCCCGCCCCATCGTGATTGAATTATGCTCACTGAATTGGAGAGCCCATCAACCCACTGCGAATTCGGCACTTATAGCGCGGAGCTCGCCGATTGCACGATTTATTTGCATAGACGCAGACAGTGTTTTCCTAGGCTATATCGTTCGAAAGTATAACATGCGAGAAAGTCGGGGGGTGTAGAGGATATAGAAGCCGGAGTACGACTTCCCAGAAGTCTTGACATTCCATTTCCAGGGAAAAATGATTAATCTACCGTTCGGACGGACGGAAAACGAAGCCGCAGTGCCCGGGTGCAGGGAGACTCGATTGAAATGTAAATATCGGCGAGGAGCAATTTCGCGAATCCAAAGCGCGGATTCGAAGAAAGAGGAACTTTTTTAATTCGTACCTTCGCCCCTCCTTTTACCGATCGTCTTAGGGTCACTCGCGGTTAATATCGTATTAATTCCCGACGCTGTGCACGCGGCCGCCTAATTTATGCACGCCGAGAGCGGCATCATTTGAGAAAGAAAAATGAATGAAAAATGGAAAGGGTGGAGGGATCGAGGGTAGGATCGGCGGTAGGATCGGGGGCAGGGGGCGGAGAGTGAGACTCGAGTGAGAGAGTCGAGTGAGAGGGTCGAGTGTAAGGGGAATGGAACGTTCGTCCTTCCAGTCCTCGACGTCTAGGCATTCACAATGCCAACGTCGTTGGCGGACCGACGGCGACGAGTCCTATTTCAATTCCAGCAAGTTAATTGGAATTGTTTGCCGCAGACACCGCGAGCCGCTTGGCCTCGCACCGCTCTGAATCCTATCCTACCTCCGCACCTTCCCACCTTCCCACCGTCCCGTCGTGACTTCAACATGAAACTCACACCGGCGTACTCATACCGCTCGTACTCATACAGAGCGGGACAGCTTCTTGAGTGGAATTAATTCCCACCATCCGTGAAGACGCGCCCAACGTAAAGTCCCCTTCGGGACGAGTCGACTGGCGGTCTCATTAAAATGCCCAACGGAGCTTTTTCGACGGATGGGGCTTTGCGAACGAATCGAAATCTTCGCCAACCCCCACGACCTACGGAAAAGCAGTCGCTGACGCTTGCGTCACACTGACGATCCGATCAACGTTCGCTCCTAAAGTTCCTTCTGTGCGCTAGTTTAACCGATCAAAGAGAACGACGCAAGATGTTGGCTGGAAGTTCTTCCAAACTAATAATCTGTACTCGCAGGTGTAAAGAGTTATATCAAGTCGCCCACTAAGTAGTCATACAGATTTTTCAGGAGCTCAAAGGCAAACGTAACCTCTAAGCCGGCCTCCTTTGCCCAGAAAAAGTTTCGATTGAGTACGGGGTTATTTTCAATCGCATTGCAAAGGTCAACGAAGTGATCGTATTTCAAGATTTGAAGAAGTCTTCGGAAACTACGCGAATACTTCACTTTCTGGCGGAGGAGCTCGCGAAGCTCGTTCATCGGAACCGTTTCCAACATCTTGTTGATCATGCCTGTTAGTCCTCCAGACACTATGTTCGAGTCAGATCTGACGAAACTTGGCTTTTTCTTCCAAAAGATTTGAATCCTTTCGTGCCATTGATCAACTTCGAGACCGTTTTCTTGAAGAAAGTTTACTGTACGAATCACTTGAGGTATCCGTCCCAACTCGTTGACGATGAACTTTTTTTGATCATTGATGAACCTGACGGTATCTTCGATTTGAGAGTCATATCTCAGGTAATTGTAAAATATGATACGACATTCTGCGAGTGGTATGAACGCTAAGATATCTCGAAAATCTTCTTCGAGCGAACTGTTGTCTCGACGCAGCAACAGATTATCGAAATCATCGTTATTGTCGATCATACGATGAATGTTATACGCCACCAGACCAAAGAATGCGATCGATACGGCAGTAAACACTCCGATAATTACCAACGAACCGTTCATTCTGTACAAGATGGGACGAGAAATTAGTATCGCTCCGCAATTCTGTACTGCTTTTTTTTTACAGAGAAGAATTTTACTTACTTTGACGGAATGCCAGTTTATGGGTCTCGCACATAGCCTTTCATTATTTTGAAGATTTTTAGTCTTTTGCAGTTACCTTAAGGATAATATCACACATTTTGGCAGGTACATAGTTTCGATGATCGTCGCTTCACGGCTCCTCAGCATGATAGGGTATGGAATATGAGGGCATTGGCCCATCATTACAAATTTTCTACACTCATTCTGTCAAGATTTAGTAACCTGCAAAGTTGTAATGCAACGTGAAGTAGAGTGCCATACCGTATTTTGTTTCGCTGACAGAGTGTCACACATTTTTCGTTACATTTAGTTAAATATACAATCTAGAACTGATCGTAAACGAACGAATTGTTATCTCCATGATAAGCAGAGATTTATTTGAAGTGTGTACTACGCAACTCTTATCAATAAAGATAATCTTACCCGATGCGTGAAAAATATTGCACGTTAGACAGAGGAGAAGATCATAAGAATGAAAACGTATATACGGAACGTTCGTGATAAAAATAAAGTAAGGAAGCTGTAAAAGCACCGGGATGAAAATCCTCTAGTACCGTAAGAAGAATAAAGAACAAGCTATAAGTAGCGAAAGTTACGGTGTGAGAACTGGAAAAGGAGGAATAAAGAACAATGGTAAGAAACATTCGTTCCGGTGCATTAATGTATAATGAGTTCACTGATCCTTGCACCTTATTTCTTCTTCATTCTTTTAGCGGGATAAATGGAATGAACTTGAGAATTGCAAACGATCTCCTCGCGAAGATGAAAGTTGAGGAAACTTTGATGCTGACAAATTAGGCTGAGTGCGAGAGCGTAGAGAGGAAATGATAATTGAGCGAATTTAACAGAAAAGGAAAGGGAACGTGTGAAGAATAGAAAGACTGACACGAAGACTCATCGGTCTTCTTCGTTCGGGGATGAACTCTAATGAACATTGAATCGCTTTGATAAATTTCCTACTTATTTATTGAGCGGAAGCATAAAAGAAAGATGGAAAGTTGTTGTAGAAATCGCGTGAGGCTGTGATCTACGTGCATCGAGTGCCTGTCGAACAAAGCCGTGCGATATTCTTTTTCCAATTACAATGACTTTATGTACATCATCATGGGTCAGGAGACAGAAGTTAGGTCGGCGCACAGCGCCTATTTCAGCGATGAGTATTTAGTTCTTGGGGAATTTAAGGCCAAGCATCTCGTTGAGAAGATCAGCAACAGCGACGAGGTCCAGACCAGCCTCCTTGGCCTTCTTGAGCACTTCCAAGAAAGTTGGGTTCTTGTAAAGAGTGTCGATGATGTGCTGCATCTTGGGGGAGCTGATGTGAGCGATGAAGTCAGCGAAGGCCTTGGATGTCTTGAGTTTCTCTTCGTAGAGAGCCTTCAGTTTCTCAATGGGGAGGATAGCCTTGATCTCCTCGATCATTCCCTTGATTCCCTTGGTGGTCTGGACGGACACGAAGTTCGTGGGTGGCACAAAGTCTTCCATTCCAAGGAATTTATGGAGCATCTGGATGTACTTGACGACATCCAATCCAGCGTCAGTCAGGTATTTGATGAGCTCCTGGTACTCCTTAAGGTTCTCGACAAGGTGGACCAAGTTGTGGAAATCGGCCGATTGGGCGAAAGCAAGAGCCTTCTGGACCTCCTCATCCTCAGCCAAGTACAGGGTTACAATCTCGACGATCTTGTCCACGGGGATCAGCTTGATGAAGTCCTGGAAGTCATCCTCAAGAGCGCTGTAGTAGCTAGCAGCGACTGGAAGAACGCCATACCCCTTCAGTTTCTGGAAGATTTTCTGGAAGTTGGGGTTGGCCATCACTTTGCCGGGGATCCTGCTGAAGTACGGAGACGTCACTTGGGCAACGAAGTCGCGGTAGGCAGCGGAGTTCTGCATTTTTTCCGTATGAAGGGCGACGAGCTTCTCAACAGGGACGAGGGACTGGACCTCCTTGATCAGTCCAGCGACTCCGTGGTATTCTCTGAACAGCTGGAAGTGGGCCTGCTTGGGTGGCGTCAGTTCAGCAATTCCAAGCTGTTTGTTCACACTGTTCACAATCTTATAGACGTAAACGCCATTGTTGTGGAGGTAGTTCATGAACTGGACGACTTCAGGAATAGCCTCGAAGTCTTTCATGAAATCAGCCAAGACACCTTCGGTCAGGAATTCATAGAACTCTTGGACCTGAGCATCGTTCGCGAAGTAGTCAAGGGCTACAGAGTACATTTGCTTGTACGGTACAGTTTCGACGAAATCCTTCAGGTCTTCGTAGAGAGGTCCCTTACCGAATGCAAAGGTATTCGGGCTTGGGGAAGCGAAGGTGCCGGCCGCGGCCAGCAGGACCAACAATGGCAATGTGAACTTCATCTGAAGAAAGAAAAGAACAACCAAATTACAGCATTAGAAGATATTCTTTAGCGTATAATCTTAAAATAATTATGGATGCATTGGCAATCTAACACTAGCAATCTAATAAGCAATAGCTTATTAAAACGCCTTTTTAATACATACTACATGTATTTCGAATGTATCTTCAAATATAAGGCAATTTACTCATATGATCAAGAAATTTCAGTTTTTATGACCTATTGTTTAACAAAGTTTATTATGATTAAGCAAATGACACTGATCGATCGATATGGCCTTTCGACCCATAGTACTGATGGTTAAGGTGCTTACCATGATCTCTCAGTGGAACAACTGATGCCTGTCAATGAAACTCATCGCATATTTATACAACCGAACTCGGGCAAGTGTCGTGGTGGTAAATCGAATTAATCGTTATGACATACGATAAGATTAAATCGTTATGACTAATATTCGATTTGGAAAGAACGAAAACATTGATATACTGATTGCCATATGTCTATGAGCAGTTATGGATAAAGTCCAATCGACGGAGAATCTTGATTTTTATACTTCTTTCCTAAGTATAACTAAATATAGATTCTTGTAGTATTTATGCGAAACGCTTCCATCAATTTGTCATATCGACTTAATCTGTGTGCATTATCTTACCAATGAGTAGCTATTGCGGTTCAATAGAAAACGTTGCAGTGTATTACAAAGAAGCGTCTTGATTTAGATCGTCTAATGCGTGTTCTTATCGTAGCGATTACACATGTATTTAGAAAATCATGTTAACACCAGTTTGAAATAAAAAGTAATTTATTTTACTTCATACATTTTATACATATAATATCATTAAAGATGAGAAAAGTCTGATACAGAATTGTCAAGTTACGTTTGCCCATCTGATACATTGGGAATGTATCGGACTATTATGGGCTTCATCCCTACAGCAATTGCTCATTTGCTAATAAGGGTAGCTTGGTCATCTGATAAATATTAGTAACTTGCATTGTACAAATAGGCTCGGTTGCATGAATTTCGGTCGCAGACCATGATTGGACTGGGCTCATGAATCAATTAATTAGACGAATGTACAGGCCACATCCAAATAGTTCTGCTTAACCCTCGGAAGGCCTGTAGAATGATTACCCGGCATACGCGAAGCACCGGTGATACCGCCACGCATCTAAGACTGCACTAGAACCGGTACCAAACTAAGCGTGCATCTGACGGTGTCATTTGATCGTGCGTAATTCTAAGTAAAATATAATCTTATTTATCGCATAGATGAATTCGTAGTTAAATTTAATTTTTATCTTCCTCTTCAAAATGTGTACAAAATGTGAACGGTCATTTTCAACTGTACGCATTTTGGACGAAAAAATGGAAAAAAATAAATTTAATTATGAATTCTGCTATGTGATAAATAGAATTATATTTTACTTAGAATTACGCACGACCACATGACACACCGTCAGACTCCTGTATTTTTCACCCTTCGATAAACATTTACAGACTAAAGGAATGGGTAGGGATTTATATTTGGCACATCTATAAATGCTTATCTACAAAATAGAACATATAAATGCAAATATATAGATTATCATTTTTGGCAATTCCGTTCGGTTTATGACCGGTGATATTAGGACGGTTTATAGATTACTTCCATGGTTGTTCCAAGTGACCCGTAGAAATATTCATCCCGCAAACGGCTTATTAATAGGGCTGCAACAAAGACTTTGTAACTAATTGAGAATACGTCTTTCCTGCTAACTTTTAGAATGAAAACTGCGTGTAGCATACCTTGTTTCCGCGATCGACCGAAACTAACAATTGAGAATGGGAACGGATTGGAAATAACATCGTATGAGACTTTCTAAGAAAGTTGCCACCGAGCATCGTGTTAAAGTAGATGTGTAATCCGTCTACTGTGTATCGCGTATCCCATCGGATTGGCATGTCGAGCGGGTAATCATTCTATAGGCTGAACGGTTAACCACCCGGGGTCGGCCGGTCGAGGGTTAAACTCGGAATACACTTAATAGTTTGCGCCCGTCATAACCCCAATTTTAATATACATCTCTACGAAGATTGTAAATTAATCAATGTGCATACATAGCGTCTCGCCTTCCGACATCACTTCGCACTTGTAAGATGAGTTAGACGATGGAAAACGTTTGAAGTTGAACTCAAGATATTTCAGTGGGTGCAACCAACAATTAAATATTCTTGACTTGTTAATCTTCGAATTATTTGATTCAATCTTTTTTTCTTATTATTTTAAATTAAAAATTAAATATTTTCGTTCACTTAAAATGCCTATCTTTTTTGTTCGGCGTTCGAATATTAAATTTAACGTGGCAATCGCAGTTATGAACAAATTCTTGAGACGCAACCGTATAGAAATCCATTGGTTGTTCTTGCGGTACATTTTCTATCAACACTTCTAAAGAATCCGTAGGAAGGGGAGTAGCTCATAATACAACTCGTACATGAATCAAAATTTTATTTATTAATTCACATTATCCAGCGTTACAAATGATCGGTCATTTTGACCTAGCTCATTAAGTTCGGAAGTAAGCATTGTTCATTAAAGTTAGCAATATTGCAGAAGATGCCTGGATCTAAAATCTGGCATAGGGGAGTGGCACAACCTGGCCGACTATGGACCGGAGCAACTCCTTAAGAGCTGTGACATCGAGGCCGTCCTTCTTTGCCTGTTCTACGAGAGCCTTGTAGTGTTCGTTAACTTTGACAGCGGCGATGATTTTCTTGAAGTTCGGGGATTTGAACTGCGCAACGAAGTCTCTGAATGCCTCGGAAGTTGCCATTTTCTTTTCGAAGAGTTCATGCATCTCTTTCAATGGCATTACAGCCTGGATGTCCTTCAGCAGACCTGCCAATCCTCCGGTAATTCTGTATGGGATAGCCTGGGGTGGTGTAAGCTTGTCCAAGCCAAGGTATTCGTTGATCTTGTTGATGACGTTATAAGCGGGAACACCGGCCTTTTCGATATAGTTGAGGAGTTCGACGACTTCCGGAAGTGCTTCGACATCCTTGACCAGAGCCTTGAAATTGTCAGACTGCAGGTAAGCGAATGCAAGTTGGGTTTGTTCATCTTCAGCCAAGTATTGGAGCACGATTTCGGAAATCTCAACAACAGGGACCATGCGCACGAACTCTTGCAAGTCATTGTAGAGTGGGCTCCCATCAGATGGTGAGATGCTGAGGGCATTCAGTGGTCCGGCTACAGCCAGGACTGCCAATACTACTGCTGCGAATTTCATCTGAAAGAGACCAAAGGAGTTAGTGTATTCTTTTTATACTGACGGATAATATTAATCTTTATGGTGACACATCGTGAAATTGCAGAGCTTCGGCTAAGTTTCCATCTGAAGATGGATCAATTATTGTTAATCGTTTTACGGTAAAGTTGCTGGTGCAAGATCGTACGGTGCATATTAATTATAAATTCAAATGGAAGGTTCAAAATGAGATTAGTAATTTCAAATTGCTTACAACTGTCTGTATCTACTTACTTTGTATGTTTTATGTTACTGCTGATGTACTGGTCTACGATCTACCGGACCATTTATATATACATCCGAAATACGATTAACTGTTATGATAAGCTTAGTAGGCGTGGAGAAAAATTAATGAACTGTAAATAAAAATAACTGGAGCGTATTAATTGATGATACGCGTTCCGAACACCTAGATATTTAATTACCTATAGCTGAATAGACATTTATTTTATATTTTTATGTTATGTCGCAGGACTCACATAATGCTAAAATCATTTATCGTATCAAATATCGTATGTTGAAGTTCCACTCATCTTATAAGTGCGAAGTGATGCAAGAAGACAAAAAGCGGCACATACGCATTGATTGATTTACAATATCCATGGAGACGCATATTAAAATTGGGTCAATAACGGGCGCAAACTGTTACGTGTATTCCGTATTTAAACGAAGGGAGCACGAGACCTGATCGAATCAAACTTCCTGGGCAAGCTCGATACATTTTGGTTCAGGGATATCAACTCCAAAGCCGCGATTCCCACGGCAATGGTATCTAAACGAAGGTAGACAGACAGTCTACCCTCTGTGAATTGTCTATCTGAAAATGTAGACACACAGTGTGCTGACAAAACTTGCGTCTGTTGGAAGTTCTGCCAATCGTAACTGTGATTGACAATGATGGGCTGTCGTGTTAGGGCCGACTTTTTGTATTTTTGCCAGAAAAAGTTTTTCGTCACAATGTTCTGGTAAATGTATCAAGAAAAGAAAAGTTTCATTGTTTCCTTCTTTTGTTGAAGAGTAAACGTATTGAGGGGAGATGGGCTTGACGGTTGGGAAGCGTGATTTACGCGGACATTCGCATGTTATGCCCTACTCACGAGACGGACGATTCTTAATTTCACCAGATAAGCCACCCGGACGCATGTCTTATCGAACGTCATATGGCAACGATAAGTCCAATCTTACTAAATCACATGGCTGGCTAGTGCCCGTAATCCGGAAAAATGTTCACTAAATTTCAGAATGTTCGATTGTCTTTGTTTGCAACGGAGCGTGCAACTTCCATGTACCTGTTGCCTTGGACAATGTGGACGAGCCAGAAAAATGATGGAAAGTAATCGCGTTATTCTAAGCGATGTAATTTAGCGGATGCGGCCATAAACTATCGAAAATGGGAAAACTCAATATATGCTAATCAAATTGTAACCAAAGAATTCCTGAACGAACCGAATTTCGTGGTTTCTCTGAAATAGCGACATGTTATTTAATTGTAAATCGGACCGATTATTCGAGAAGTCCATATAATTTATTAATATACCATGAACTCAGCATCATTCAGGAATTTTCTGGTTAGAATCCAATTAACATGTATTGTGTTTTCTATATTTTTTCATAGTTTCGTGACCGTATCAGCTAAATTATTTCACTCGAAATAGCGCGATTACGACTTTTCGTTGTTTCTTCAGTCTCCTTCACATTGTTCAAAGCAATACAGGAGTAGTAGGTATAGTAGGAGTTAGCACGTTCCTTTGCAAACAAAGACCCTTCAACACGTTGAAGTCCGATGAACATTTTTCCGGATACGAGCACTGGCTAGCCATGTGATTCAGTAAGATTGGACTTATCTTTGCCAGATGACGTTCGATAAGTCATGCGTGCAGGTGGCTTATCTGGTGAAACTAACAATCGACCCGTCTCGTGAGTAGGGCATAACATTCGAATGTTCGCGGAAAATACGCTTATCAATCCCATCGCCACATCGATATGATTATTCTTCAGCAAAAAAGAAAACAATGAAAACACTTTACTTAATACATTTACCAGGACATTTTGACGAAATTACAACTTTTGGCTATAACAGAAAAAGCCGATCCTAGCAAGGTGGCGCAATGTTGTCAACCGCAGGTACGACCCGCGGAACTTCCAACAGACGGACGTTTCGTTGGCAGACAGTGTGTCTACATTTTCAGATAGACAATCCGCAGAGGGTAGACTGTCTGTCTACCTTCGTTTAGGTGCCATTGCCGTGGGAATCGCGACCTCGTAGTCGATATCCCCGAGCCAAAATGTATCGAACTTGCTCAGGAAGTTTGATTCGATCAGGTATCGCGCTCCTCCCGTTTAAACATGGAATACACGTAACAGTTTGCGCTCGTTATTGATCCAATTTTAATATGCACCGTCAGGAATGTTGTAAACCAATCAACGTCTATGCACCGCGTTTTGTCTTCTTGCATCAGTTTGAATTTGTAAGGTGAGTGAGATGATAGAAACATTCGAATGTGAACTCAAGATATTTCAGTGGGTACAGCCAACAATTAAAAATCTTTGACTTATTGTTATTATTCTAATGAATGCTCCGAATAACATTTTACTCATTATTTTAATTTAAAATGTTAATAATTTCACTTTACGCCTTAAATTCCTACACTTTTTTTCGGCGTTCGATTATTAAATTTAATGCGGCAATCGGAGCTGAGTACAAATTCTCGGAATACAGCCGTACAGAATTTCATTGTTTGCTCTTGCGGCATATTTTCTATCAGCAGTCCTAAAGGATCCGTAAGATGGAATATAACTCGTATATAAGTAAGTCAAAATGTTATTTATTAATTCACGTTATCCAGCGTTACAAATGATCGGTCATTTTGACCTAGCTCATTAAGTTGGTAAGTAAGCATTGTTCATTAAAGTTAGCAATATTGCAGAAGATTCCTAGATCTAAAATCTGGCATAGGGGAGTGGGACAACCTGGCCGACTATGGACCGGATCAACTCCTTAAGAGCCGTGACATCGAGGCCGTCCTTCTTTGCCTGTTCTACGAGATCCTTGTAGTGCTGGTTAACTTTGACAGCGGCGATGATTTTCTTGAAGTTCGGGGATTTGAACTGCGCAACGAAGTCTCTGAACGCCTCGGAAGTTGCCATTTTCTTTTCGAAGAGTTCATGCATTTCTTTCAATGGCATTACAGCCTGGATGTCCTTAATCAGACCTGTCAATCCTCCGGTAATTCTGTACGGGATAGCCTTAGGTGGTGTAAGCTTGTCCAAGCCGAGGTGTTCATTAATTTTGTTGATGATGGCATAAACGGGAACACCGGCCTTTTCGATATAGTTAATGAGTTCGACGAATTCTGGAAGTGCCTCGACATCCTTGACCAGAGCCTTGAAGTTGGCAGACTCCAGGTAAGCGAATGCACGTTGGGTTTGTTCATCTTCAGCCAAGTATTGGAGCACGATTTCGGAAACCTCAACAACAGGGACCATGCGCAGGAAATCTTGCAAATCATTGTACAGTGGGCTTCCACCAGATGGTGAGATGCTAAGGGCATTCAGTGGTCCGGCTACAGCCAGGACTGCCAATACTACCGCTGCGAATTTCATCTGAAAGAGAACGAAGGAGTTAGTGCATTCTTTTTGTACTGATGGGTAATATTAATCATTATGGTGACATTCGTGATATTGCAGAGCCTCGGCTAAGTTTCCATCTGAAGATGGGTAAATTATTGTTAATGGTTTTACGGTAAAGTTGCTGGTGCAAGATCGTACGATGCATGTAAATTGTAAATTGAAACGCAAGTTTCCAAGTGAAGTTAGTAATTTCAAATTGCTTACAACTGTCTGTATCTACTTACTTTGTATGTTTTATGTTACTACTGATGTACTGGTCTACAATGTACGGGACCATTTATATATACATCCGAAATATGATTAATTGTTATGATAAGCTTCGTAGGCGTGGAGCAAAATCTAATGAACCGTAAAGAAAAATAATTGAAGCGTATTAATCAATTACACGCGCTGCGGACACCTAGATATTTAATTACCTATCGCTCAATAGATGTTTTAATAGATGATTTAATTACCTATAGCTGAATAGAATAATTCATTTTATATATTTTTGAGTTTTCCAATTTTTCCGTAGTTTATGGCCGCATCCGCTAAATTACATCACTTAGAGTAGCGGAATTTCGATTTTTCATCATTTTTCAGGCTCCTTCATATTGCCCAAGGCAACAGGTATTTAGAAGTTGCACACTCAGTTGCAAACAAAGAGAATTGGACATGCTGAAGTTCGATGAACATTTTTCCGGATTACTAGCATTGGTCAGCCATGCGATTCAGTAAGATTGGCCTTATCGTTGCCAGATGATATTCGATAAGTCATGCGTGCAGGTGGCTTATCTGGTGAAATTGAGAATCGTCCCGTCTCGTGAGTAGGGCATAACATGCGAGTGTCCGCGGAAATCAGGCTTATCAGCCGTCAAGCCCGCCGCCCCATCGGTACGTTTACTCTTCAGGGAAAAAAGAAAACATTGAAATCTCTTTTCTTAATACATTTATCAGGAAATTTTGACGAGAAAAACAACTTCTGAGAGAAACAGAAAAAGCCGATGCTACCACTGCAGCGCATCATTGTCAACCGCAGGTACAATTCGCTGAACTTTCAACAGACGCAAGTTTCGTTGGCAGACGGTGTGTCTACATTCTCAAATAGACAATCCGCAGAGGGTAGACCGTCTGTCTAGCTTCGTTTAGGTACCATTGCCGTGGGAATCGCGAGCTCATAGTCGATATCCCCGAGCCAAAATGTATCGAACTTGCCCAGGAAGTTTGATTCGATCAGGTCTCGCGCTCCTCCCGTTTAAACAGCGGCGTGTCCCTCTCGCAGTCTCGCGCCTGCTCACGCCTCTCCTTCTCCCTTCGCGCCCATTTCTGCTTCTCGTCCTCTCTGTACACGGGGCTTCGTTAACGCGCCGAAAGTTTCGTCGATCCGACGAGGAAGCAAAAGGGCGCCGCGTGCGGCGAATGGCCCGGAGCACTCCTAGCCGTTCGATAAATAAGAAGAGGCGATGTTTGAGCAGGTGGCGCTAACTTTTAAAAGGAAAGTAAAGGGTGCCCTGGTCCGCCGGTTTCTCGCACTAGAAGCCGAAAGAGTCTGCTGTGCCGTGGAGCAGCTGGAGTCGCAGGCGAGAAAGAAGTGGCGAGAAGAAGCGAGAGAGAGGGCGAGGCTGCTGTGGATGCTGAGCCTCGGGAGAGATGGAAGCTTGACGGCGCTTCTCTAATTAAAATTCCTACAGTCTCATTTAATTATTAATACCGATTCGTTGAAGAGTGCGACCACGCGCAGGAGGGAAGGAGACGAATTTCGTGTGGACAAATGGAACGGGCGTTATCAAAGTTTTCCGCTCCTAATCGATAGTAATTACAACACGTGGGACTTCATTGCGGGCAGTGCCGTCACTGACGATTAAAGAAATTTCCTGACCCGATGATTGGCGCGGATATGTTTATTCTACGCGATTGCGATACGGCGTATTTGTCAATTTGAAGATTGCATCGGAACACTTTCAGTTTTTCACATGCGAAAACGGGCGAATCAGACAAGTTATCATCGATCCGGATAGTATCTGTGTGCTGGACGTTGTACGGAGTGCATCGGAGTGTGAATGTAGATAGCGACCGAAGCAGCAGAGTTCGAATCTTTATCATCGATTAAAGACATTACGCAATTTAATTCGCCGTGATGCCCGATAGCGACGAAGCAATTATCCCTAGAAAAATGACACGAAGTTCGGAGTACGGGTATTTGCAGCGACGACTTGTATCATATTATTTTCGCCCGCTGGCCAGGCGAAACTTTGGCTTGATATTATGGTGGCACATGGTCGTAACAGCCTGCCGTCGCTGGACCCGTCGTTACGAGCGTAACGACGGTACCGAGTATTTTCACGGCGAAACAAGAAGAATCAACTAAGGAACCGTATGTGCAGCGCGATGTCTGGAGCAGAGGAGGACTGGTCGCACGGTCCTTTGGGTGCGATTACCTTCTCATCGAACTGCATCCTTCTTTAAAAGTAACTTTAACGATACTTTCAGCGGTCGGTCGTGTCTTCGAATTTCTCCCGGTCGATTATTCTTTGATATTGTAGTGCCTAATGCAAAGAATGCAAAGATCCGATATCGTAACAATTTGATTAAAATGAATTGCGACACGATTGAAACGTATATTTAGAATTATCGATGATAAGCCATCGATCGTTAATGTCCTGCCAAAGAATTCAATCTGAAAACGTTCCACTTTCAGATATGAAATAATGCGCTCAGCGCCCAAGAGAAGGTAGACCTTTGGTAAATTTATGTAATCGCGCACGTGACGTTTCCGTCTCACCAATCTGAAGGCATCCGAACAATTTGATCGAATTAGGGGGGGCGGTCGGTCGTTAAATAATTAATCACAACTTGGATATCGATCTTTTATTTTTTTCTCTTTGCCTTGTCTCCAGCTGGCTTCTTAATAAGCCTGTCGAGCGCAGGTGCAAATTACGTCTCAATAGTACTTCACGAGCGTGTGGACTTATCAGTGATCATTATCGTCGCACGATATTCAGACAAAACGGAAAGTTCTCGAAGCTCTACCGTGTCGGCGGTCACACTCTGGCCATCTTTCTGTCTTCGAACTTTCCAACTTCTACGGGATCTCGTAAAAGCGGGAGATCAATTTTCTAAACGGAAGAGTTACGGGGCGCTGACGGCGAAGGAGAGGCGAGCCGAAAAAAATCTGCTTTACTGTCGAGTACGCGACACGGGGCTGGCGAGGAAAGGTGGCCGACTAAGCTCGCGCAATCGGAAGTCCTTCGTGTTTGATGGCGAGAAAGGGCCCGTGAAATTCAAAGCGGCGACTGACGGCAGAAGAAGATCGTGACGTTTTTTACTCGGTTCAGGGTTACGTTCAGTGTAGCGCGCGATTTCGACAAGGATCGTGGAGCAAAAGGAACGGGCGATTCTGCGGGCGGTTGAAGGTAGGGCTGAGGGGCAGGAAGGTAGAAAGGGTGGCCGTAACAAATCCTCCGCGAGTAATCGAGGTCGTGCCTGGACTAGGTTTTACTCCCGAACACTTAACTCTATTGCGATTGGATTCTCTGGCTACTGCCACCCTTCCACGGTGCCGCCCTCCGCTCTTTCTCTCTCTCCCTCTCTCCACCTCCGTCCCGTCCACGTCTCCTTCGACGCGTTCTCAGTCTCTCCCCGTTCCTCCGCCGTTTCTTTCTTCCCGTCCGCCTATTTCGCCAAACGCCTCGGTGGTTTCTTATACGCGGAAACCTTATTACAGGCGACACGATAAAATACCCCCGAGACGGAAAAGACCATCGCTCGAGCGCGCTAGAAGCACTATGAACTCCGGTGCAGGAATGCAGTGCGAAGTACGACGACTACCGCCCGCAATGAGAATGGACGACGGTACAACTATGTGGAAGCGCGGGATATAACAATTTTTAAACGTCACACGGCGATGAGACATTCTTCATAATGGACGTTCATTTACCATCCTTCATTGCACCAAATTACTTTCCATCTACGCTCCCGCACTCGTCCTCTGCCCAACGTTCGCCGCGATCGCCAGCGGTGCAGGACCCCGAAGAGTCGCACGAAGGGAGTGGCAGTTATCGTGCGAAGGGTTTGCCAGAAGTTTTCACCGCTAGGAATGATCAGCGCTTAGATCGAAGAATTCGCGGCGCGTCATGGAAATTGCGGCTTCGTGGAGAAGAGGCGCGTAGGCCAGGGAAGTAGAAGGCGGCAAGGCACGGGAGCCGAGAGAATGAGCGAGAAGATGGGATGGCGGGGTGAAGGACCGTGAAGGGTTGGCAACCCCCGCGGACGTGGACGAGTTCGCTTGTATTTCAATGTCGGGGCATCCGGTCGGGCCGACGAGTGATGTGGTCTGCTACCCTCGTACATCCGGCCGTCGCCAAACACCGGCATGCGCGCGTGTTTGCGCGGCTTCAACTTTCCCCGCCGCCATGCTGCAACGTCCTACCAGTCACGGGGCAACTTCCTAACGCAGTCCTTCGACCCTTTGTCTTTTCTCCTTTCCCACCGCATTTTTCACGCGCAGTGCTCGGACGGCTAGCGCTGTAGGCGCGTCATTCTCTGCGGCTGCTGATCCGCCTGCTTATCGACGGGAGATCTTAATCGATGGTGTCGGAAACCGTATTTGTCCGGATCGACAGATAAGGGTGCAGTAAATGTTACAATAGGAGAAATTTATATCTGCCGTTCAGTGCTCGATAGGTGGAGCGATGAGTACTACTAACGTTCGTTGATTTACCTAAACGATTCGGTAGTCATTTTTAACGCGGGAGCTTCGCTGTCGATCCGATGTTGAGTTCAGCCTGATCACGGCGTCTCAGATGGCACGGCGTCATTATAAGTTTGACAGGAGCGGCAATAAGTTATTAACGCAGAATACGGTGTCGGCTAGTCCGACTTTGATTATTTGCGTCTGCTGCGAAACTGTAATTAAGATCGCATTAAAACTAGTTGGTATGGCTTCCAGTTACAGTCGCTATGGATTTTCTCAACGGGGTTCTTGGCAACTTTGAACTTTGAAATCGTGGGGAATTTAAGTGCGTTACGGTGCACCTGCTTTGCGACTCCAGTTTCCATGGAAATAGCTCGCGTAGGTACATAGAGGCAGACAGGATTGCTGCGAGTGCATGCGTGTTTCATCTGAATACATTTACGACGAGAAGTAATGTGGAATCCCTGGCGAATGTCATCGGAGAATATTCGATTAAGCGATTCTATGCAGCAAATTACCCTTGCGGAATGTTAGTAACCGCACGTTCCGGTACGCGCCTCTATATTCGTTTGCGTTATCCCGAAGAATAATGGGGAAAAATGTCGAGAGAGTTTGAGGGGTGGAGATTGATAAAAAGCATGCGATTTCGCTCAGTCGCCCTGTCGGAGAAAAGTTTAGTCCTTCAACTGAGCTGACGTTATATCTGAAATGGAGCGAGGCGTAACCGTGTATCGTGCGAGGTGATAATATCATAATCCCCGGTGTTAAGGTTAGATTATCGATGTGCCTTTGCGTCATCTACGTGTATCTACGTGGAGCCTCGATAACGAGCAAACTTTCGGCTCTGGCCACTCGAGCAAAGTAATTATGATCGTATTCCTCGTCGAGTTACATTAATTAACGTCGGCTGCAGGGACGAAGCCGTAACTCGCCAGCTACGAGGATCCTCGAAAAGGACCTTTGTAAGGGCGACACGCGTGTTTATACTGATGAGGAGTAAAACACGGCACGTAGTTAGCGCATAGACTATAGTCCTGCGTCGAGTACCAATGCGCCCCGGTGTTTGTATTTTATTACGAACCGTGAAGTCACTGATTAAGCTCACGCGCGACACGTCCCGAATAACATGCACAGTTTTGTGCACTGCAATTTATCCGCCACGTGACGCCATAACGTTTTACTAAACGGGATACGACGAATCGGCGAGAGTACCGGGAAATACCTTTTCCTCTACAATTACCGTGATCGTGCTACCCCACTTTCCGCCACGGAAACCGCTTATTATCGATCGCGGTATGTACGTGCCACACTGGCAGCGCTCTTTTTCACTCTAATATGCGCTACCAGCAAAACCAAAGTGAACCGTTGTTATCCACCGACACTTTAGTCTTCCATTTTCGCCACTTGCTCAGATAAATCTCACTTTCCGGCATAAATCTTCGAATTGATCACGTGTGCCTCCACGGGATCTAGATCGCACATTTCCATGAAAAAAACGCGTGATTCGGAGCGATTTGACGATTACGCCTCGATCAGTCACACTTTCGTTATCAAAGAAGATAAGTGAACCTATTTCGAGATTAAGCGATTCTCTTCAGACATTTCCGGAGGAAAGACGAACTAGATGGTAACTAGCGTGCAACGGAGCGTTGCGCCGATTAACACTCCGACGACTCACAACAAGAAAGCACATCTTTGTCAGCGGTAAAAGTGGCATATCCCTGGCAAGTAAGAAAACGCGAAGCCATGTAAAAACAAATTCGGTGTCAAGCGGATCCGAGGAAAGACAGAAGGTATTAAGCCACGGTTTCATAGACTAGAAGCCGCTTTCGCGAAAGCTCTCAGGCTCTCGTTGAATTTCACGTTGATACCCAGAACCGCGTCCCGCTCTACACGTAGGTGCGACACTCTCTCTTTCTCTCTCGACAAGGAGTCCAATGTCGAAGATCCTAGCAGCGTCCCTCGGGTCACCTACGAAATCACATTTTACCTCGATACGCCTGCCTCTGCGGGAGCAATTTATTCGAGAGCAAACAAGCCGACCTTCTCGCATGCATTAAACTTTGAACGGCGCGCAAGAAGGCAGCTTCGATACTTCCTGTGTATCGTGGACCACGGACGACTCGGAGGGAGGGAGGGGAAATGAAATTTCGATCGATCGGCTCAGTCACCGATTGCCGCGGGATCTTTCTCGGAACTCGTATCCTTTCGCCACCTTAAGCCGATACGTGCTGTGTCAATGTGGGCAAAATCACGTGTGCGTCGTTGCGACGTCGGACGACGGAAAAGTGCATTTGCATGAAACGCTTCTCTCCTTTATCGGAGACGATCTCGCTACGCGTCGCCTTTCCGTTTGCGCGCATAGATAAAATAATGATGAGCATATGTGGAGGCTGTAGGTTGTTGCTCGCAGGGCAGGAACGACGCGGCGCCTTACCGCGTAGCATCCGGCGGGTATCGATCCGAGGAGCGGTATATGGAATTTCTGAAATTTTCACTCGCTTAGCCGCGCGTTGTTCCTGGATTTGAAATTACCGGCGCGAGACTATAATTCTTGTTCGGTACGCGGGCATATACCTTCGGCCGGCGGCCCCATGAGGGTCAGCACGGTCCCTTTTGCCGCGGCATTGTTTCGCCCGGCGCAGTTTATCTGCATGGAACCACATGTTATTGTTGTGTACTTTGGCCGTGGCCGTAGAGCGCTCGTTCGTATCTCATGATATAATAACCGGCAGCGACAATGCTTTAATCCAGAGGCTGGCTCAGGGCACAAAAGGTGTGAGCTACGGAAGTAAGCTGATTAGGAAGCTGCCCCTCTCCGCTTCTAGCCTTCTGCGTCTGCCCTGGAGGCGTTGCGATCTCTCTCTCTCCCTCCTCGCGCGACGCCAATCTTTTCCCTCGTTTCCATCTTCCGCTTACGCTCGATTTCTAACACTGCGCTCTCTCTTTTTTGCGCGTAGGCGTGTGTAGAGTGGCGGCAGCAGAGTCCCTCTACACGCCTTCGCCGTGTCGCGGCACTTGTACGAGCCATGGGGTGGCGACGACGATATATCAAAGCATTATGCCTGTCCGTTACGCCCGCCACGACGAGAATAAAGTAATTTATAAAGACGACGAAGACGCTTTTATTCCACCCTCCCGGATTCCCGACATAGACGCCAATGCTCTTCTGCGGATTCACTGGCGAAGCGCCGGGACGCCGACTGCATTTGTAATAGAGTATCTACGACGTGGGAAGATGCGCTTTGCGAGTCCTCCTATGAACATCCTTCGCGAGATCTTTATTACGGGAAGACTCGTGTACTTCGTCTGGCTCGCTCGCAGCATAAATGCATGCCGACAGATGCTGATCGATCGCGAGCGCCAGACCCCTCGTCGAAGTTTGATGAAAGCTCGATTTTTCTTGCCAGACAAGAGCGTCTTATGGGATTCCAGAATTTGGCATGTACGGGATTACCGCTAACCTATGCTACCCTCCACTTTTGATCAAAATATTTGTCAGCCACTTAAAACTTTACGCAGTATTCTCCGGAAGGATGGGGGGAATTGTGGCGTTTCGCGGGCCGATCCGAAACATTACCTACGTAGAATACTTTTAACGTACTTTCGACAGGCACGTGCTCCGTTCACAGGAGAGCTCTCGCATATCTTATCGCTTTTTAAAGTTTCTCCCAACGTATGACGAATAGCCCTTATGTCGTACTGCAAAATAGAAACAAGTTTCCTTCCGGTAGCTTTACTCCGAAAAGTATGCCACGTTGCGTCTAACGTATATCTTAAGTTTCGACTTGGCCGGCCGGTACCTTTTTCATTTTATTTATTACGAATTCGCCAGCGCAACGTGCCCCGCACTGCTTTTCTCGCTCGTTACCGTACACTTTCGAACTGTTTACGACCCTCGACGGATTTCCCGGCCGTGGTTCACACTTCCTGCCTCCGGACCGGGCGGAAATCTCATAGGACGTAGTCGTCTTCAAGAGCTACCATGTGCGCCGCTCTCGCACTTAACCGATCCGCAGCTCGCGATAGGCTAAGCACATGATGTATAGGAAGGACTTCAACGCGGCGCGTGATAAGTTAAGATTTTAATCTCTCGTTCAACGGCGATAATCGCGCGGCGCGTGCAGGGGATAAAGTCAGTTTACGGCGCTGCAAACGTTCGGCATAAACGTATGCGTGCCTTCGCCTAACCGTCAATGACTCTTCCGACACCGTCATTTCCTAAGCCCCATCCGACAGCTGCACTTCCGCTAAATATAGGCGAGCCACCCGGATTCGTGTAAACGAAACGGATGACGCGACAATTCGCAAGGTTCCCACGTGATTTGCTGGTCGCGGATGGAAATGCGCTGTCGCTTAACGGGAACGACCGCGATTTTCATTACTTTTCGCTTCACAAGCGTCTTGCGGAGCGTCGCGGTGTACGAAAATACGTCCCGAAGTCGCGGGAGATGGTGAAGAAGGGGGCAATAAAAAAACATCGTGAGACGCCGTTACGTACGGGAGGGCGGAGACTTCGAAACCAATCGTGAAATCGTTACACAGACTTTACTCTCGCCACGAGGGATGTGCAAACGCGGTACTTACTTCGAATTCAAATCCGTCGGGATCGTCCAATTTAAAAGTTTCCAGACACTCGAAAGGGCCCCTCTCCCAACTGCGAGCTTCTCGCCAACGAGTACACGGACGCGATTCGAATCGGCTGATTTACAATAAATTTTCCTGCTCGCCCGTAGGAGCGCAGCCTTTTATCGTTTTTCTATTTTTGCCGCCGCTTACCGCGACGAGCCCCGGAACTGACTTTTCCGGCGGATGACCAACGTTTTAGGTCGGCCCGGTATTTGCCGAGGAGCACGTCGAATCAGGACGAAAGTACCTCCGTTCTGGTTGGCGCACGTGCCACGAGCCAGGAGCCACCAGTCAGGAGCCCACGCTGAGTCTGAGGGTAGTTAATCTTGCCGAGGTTGCGGACCTCCTTAAGACGAACTAATTAACGTGCCTCAATGCAGCAAGAGGTTCGAAGTGGAACGGCCCCGGCTGTGCCCGTTCTCTAAATAGTTCCGAATAGTTTGAGGATGCAAGTCCGAGGATGAGCCTCAGCACGGATTGAGCCGAGTTTCTCTTAAATCCGTCTCCCCTCTTCCCTGTTCCTCAGCTCGGATGTTTCTTAACGAGTGAAGCTACCTGAGGTATTCATCATTTTCCTCGTTTCATCGCGTCCATAGATCGCGGCGCACGATTTCATTTTTCAGCGCACGCGCTCGTTGTTCTCGAGGATATGCAATAAGTTAAAGTGCGGCACCGTGTAGCGTCGTCGTAATCCGCTGCGAACATCAAAGCCGTAAGCATCGAGGGCGGGACAACCCGTCGTCTCAGATTTTCCCTCATTTTGCGGCTCATTTCATTAGCGTAAGGTCGAGAAATGTAATTTTCCACCCCTGACCGTGCTTCCTCATTCTTCTTCCTTGTCGCTCCTCTCCTCTTTCTGTCAAAGTGAATAATGGGTAACGCCTTTAATTACGTCGAAAGTCGGCAGTAGCTGCGGGTGTTTGAGTAAAAAAATTGTAATTGCCAATGAAGACAAGTGCAACAACGAGCGTGGGGTGAACGCTGATGACGGAGTGGAGCAGACGGCAGAGAAAATAAACGTAACGATAACGCGGATGTCACCTAGTGCATCGTCCGCTATACGCCGTCTTCCTTATTGATCCGGCATCGTCGAAAAATTTATTGTTTCTCTCATTTTCCACCCCCCGACAATGTTCGACCCGGCGTCTCCTCGCCTCCCATTCTTCCCTCTCCTTCATTCCTATCAAAAATATAATAACGGTACAGGCGCACAGCGGACTTTATTGCCGGGTAAAGCTGGTTGTAAACGGACGTATTAACCGTTTATACTGGAAACATCGAGTGTCGAAGAGAAATGTCGTGCCATAAATGTCAGGTCTAAACGCACTTTCAGTTTAGAGCAGCGGCGTCGCGACTTATTTTCCGCGAGCGGAACTTTTATGGGCGGGCGTATCAATAGCTCGTAGAGATATCAGACGTTGTCCCCCTTCGTGCGGCGGATATAATTCCGAAAACTATTTTCGCTCTCTGTGTCGCGCCAACATGCCTTTTTATCGCTCGACGTCGATGTTCGAGTGTAAACCTCCGTGCGCCTGATGGAATCTCGGCCCTGCCGATGAAATCAAGCTTAATTGTAATTCGAGTACCGGTATCACGAGACTCGTTGGAGAATTTTATGTCATAGTTCTATCACGTATGCGATAATGAATCATCTGATCTTTCTGCTAGGACAGAGACACTTAGGGGTTCCCAACTTCCGGCTTCGTTCGAATGTTACACCCGGCCAGGTACGCAGAATAATTGTTCAGCTATTTCACTAAGCGCTACGCATCAATACGTGTTCGGAAAATGACTTAACGGTTTGGCGCAGAAGCAACGTTTGCCCGCTGAACGATATTGATTGCCCGGTGAACTATGAGTTTTGACCTAAACGCAAGCAATGAAACTCGCCGGCAGAAGAGCAAACCGCTACTTTGCGGTGCTGAGCAAGAGCGGCAAGTTCGTAAATCAGTCGAAAGTTTTCCCCGGTGGGTATGGAAAGGCCGGTCCCGTAAGTTACGCCTTTAACAGAGCTAATTGAGACCAGCTTTTTTCTTCCCTTTTTCTTCTCGGTCCTAACCACCGTCCGTACGTCACTCCGTCTCTCTCTCCCTCATCTCAAAATTCTGCGCCATGGACGCACGCACAAGCGAAAAAGTACCGCGACGCTCGGAGGGATATTTAACGCCACGTAAATCCACGGAAACGGAGGAGGCAGGCACAGATGATGAACGGCGATTTTTCTCCTTCTATCTTCTCCTTCTCGTTCCGTCCCTCCCTCGTCTATCACGAGTTCGCAGTCGCCGTGGAAAGAGAAACGAGCGCACGGCATGCAATTATAAAAAGTTGCCGCGCACTTCTTGCCTAATATATATTCGATGTCTCATGAAATCAGGCTTGTAACTCTCCGAGAGCTATAATGCATCATAACGCATCATCCCTACTGATCTTCTCGCATCCAGCATCTTCCACCTGAACGCCGACTACCCTCGAGGGCTCTTCAACTACTGTCGATGCTTCCGAAACAACGACTGCAGCGAAACGGTCGTCGTTTATGGCGTTTCGGCGCCAAATAAAAGCATCCTTAGCGTATACGGTGTCACACAGGTTTACTCAAGTGTCACCACTTGCAACCAGATTCATTTTTCACTGGCGTCGAACAAACGAAGTTAAAGCCCGCGCTAATGGGTCGCGCGCGCGTTGCGCAAATATTCTTTCGGAAAATCGGGGGCGGTGTTCAAACATGATTAAACGCGCGCGCCGGCGGGGTAGATGCGCAACTTGCAAATGACGTAATACGCCGCACGTACGAATAATGCGTTTTAATCCGAAATGGTGCGCGTCAATAACCCTGGCATGACAGCGCGAAGTGGAATGGCAGGATTAACCGAAGTTTAATCCAGTACGAACTACCGGGAATATGTTATCAATTACGTAACCGGTTTAGATGCGGCGTGTTCTCATTGTGCGGAATTTCCATCCCGACGCAGACTCGATAACAGAAGAGATCCGGGCACGTAGGCGAATCTGTAAATACCTACGTGTTATGCAAATTGGTTCAGCCGTGTGTGTCTACACACGGATCAAGCGGGCGGGTGGTTCGCGCACGCACCGATGCTGCCTATATACACTCTACGCGCCAACGCACACCTCTCAACGCGTGCGTACGCAAGCTGCATACAGGTGCATCCGACGGCTGTTGTAGCGGCTGTTGTTATAAGCCGCGACTGGAATAAGCATGTAAAGTAGACGCTGGAAACAGGTGACACGTCGTACCGCTGACATGTTCGCATGTTCTGAATGGATGGCGAAACGTGCCATATGATGCTCCCGTTGATGGACTAAAATATGACACATGCTCTCCAGCTTCGTATCTTTTTCCGTCCATCCACGATGGAAGTATAGACGCTAAACAAATGAAACTCACGGTGCGGGCTTACTTACGTTCCGCGCGAAATTCTATGGACCGTCAATGCAATTACTTCAGAGCGATGTATTCTGAATAAAGCGCTGCGACTCTGTTCGCGCCAGTGGAAACGGACGACCGAGGGACGAACCAAAAATTGTTTCGTTGCCGTAACTCATTTTTCTGCTTAACGCGCTTTATTCTCTACTGACGATTCAATGGACTTTGTCGGACGTCAGCATCTGTACGAACGGCGTTGGGGAAGATGCGATGCTATCGTTTCAGTCTATCCTAGGGACGAAGGAAACTTTCGAACTAGGATCATCCAATTAGGATGCAAAAGTCTTGAGTTGGGCGGCCCACTGGCAGAGTTGACCCGTGGGACAAATCTGGACTGAGAATCTTCTCCTCTTCTTTTAAAGGAGTAACTGATACGAAAAGAACGTAGTTTTCTCGGTACGGATGGCTGCTCGGCTCGCAAGCACGAGTTGTTTGTTAACAATTTCGCGCGAATGTTTTCGATGAATACATGCCTGCGGAGCTGCGAGGGACCTTAGGAACGCTAGAGCTCGCTTTGGCGATCAATTTCATCGTTTCGTTCAGCGCCCACGCGCGGTGGTGGTCTATTTTAGTATATCCCGGCATCCCTACTCTCTGTTCAGATGGACAGATTCGTACGATGTCGGTTCATCAACCCCTCCAGGCTCAGTTATCATCCGAAGGGAAGATAAGCACATCCCGCTTCTTTATCTTCCCGAAATCTTATTAGGAGCCCAATAATGAAGATCGCCACGGTACAACGAGCGATAGGAAAATTCTATTGGCCAGTCAATTACTGGCCAGCCGAACTGGCTGACAAAAACATCGTGATAGAAGGGACATGGATTTCGCATGACAGCATGTTCCAAAAAGATGATTAATTATTTAGCATTACGCTACAAAGTGTATTTCTGTGGCGTTCTTCCTTCATCTACGTAGTGATCTTTCATTATAAGCAGAAGTCTAGCTAGCGATTATATCTGCGTAGCCTTAAATACGCGTGTTCGATTATCTGAGCGAGTGTTTTCGATCAATGATTAAGGTCGTGCTTCGCAAAAACACATTAAGCATTTCGATACACAGGGTAGGGTAAGCGGCAGTAGTTATCAATGTTACCCCAACACAGTATTTTGCGGACAAAACAAAAAGTGCGCCAATGTATGAAATGGCCCTTCCAAATTGTTCCGTGTACTCTCCGAAATTGCCTGTCCCATTTTTCGATGAAACCGATCCAAGCGATACGTTTGACGCCGCTACATACATTTTAGCACCTCCTTTTCCTCATGGTAACGAAACAACGTGAATTTTTTTCCAATTCAAGTCTTCCATTTTGCATTTTTGAATCCCCAAGCCCAATACGCTTGCAGAATCCATTTTGTAGCCGAGAAAACATATTAAAATGCGTCGAGGCGAAATGATGTTTCGACGCGGATTGCCAGATGCCTCGGAGGTTCGTCCCGTTCAGACGCAATAAACGCGTGTAATTTCTAAAAGTCCTCCGAGCGTAATTAATGTCCAGCGCGTCGGGCGGAGATGGAGATCACGTAGTGAATTTTCAAAAGCAGCGGGGCAAATGTCAGACGCAACTCCTCTTGTGCATTATTAATCGGCGCTTATCTCGAGGAGGACGCGGAAGAAGACGATGAAGAGGGCGAAAGGGAGAAGATCCAGAAGGAGAGAGCACAGTCGACTGAGGATGGACCGGGGGATTAAAGAGTTGCTAATATCGCGCTAATTGCTCGCCGAAGAAGCGAGTCGCGGAGGAGTCGCGGCAGAGACTCTGCAAAGAGATAAGAAATTCATAGAGGTTGTATCAAAGGCTATTTCAGATTTTATCTCGCCCCCTCCCCCCTTCCCGTCCGTCCCTCTTACAATCACTACTCTCAAGCGGAGCGTCTTGAAGATTCTACGGGTTAGCTGATTGCCGAGTAAAGTGTTTAGCAACGTTGCAGATAGACGACCCGGCGCAGGTGGATATAATTATAGCGTTACACGTCGTTCGAAGTGTACGTCTAACGAATTAGCAGCGAAGTGCCTTCGAGGAGACGGGCAGAGGTCGTATTAAATGGTCGTACTCGAGATCCACGCTTCCCACTGACACGAGGATGGCGTTCAATATTATTCCCCTGCGTACGCTTTCTCTTTATATATGTTCTTGACGCGAAAACATCGCGGTTTGACGGCTTCTTGACAGCTGGATCAACGATGGAATATTACCAGGATTTTCGTCGGCCGGGATAGACGGCACAAACTCTGGCAAAGCCGGCTTATCGAACTTTTTCACAATGAAGAGCGTACGGCCCGCAGGTAGCGAAGCAGGCTGGTGGGGTGAGAGAAAGTCGTCCGATAAAATCGATTTCCATTCGGCAGCCGTTTCGAAAAACGGACAAACTTCCGGCACAATTTTAGAGAATTCACGGAGAACCCGGGCGTCTGTTTTCTGACAGTAAACAAATTCTATTAAGCGTGTTGTTCATTTCGGCTACGGGAGTAACGAAGGAATGGGCGCTTCAAGATACTCGGAGGCGTTTAAGCCAGCTTTAGCAATATCGATAAAATGATATTAAGATATACGTCTAAACGTACATATGTGTATCAAGCCGCAGCTCCCACGCGAGGGACGAGAAAAGATTCGATTGCATCCGAGGACGCGACAAAAAACTGGGTCTTGTTTGGCCTGGCTTTTTCTACTTGCGCTCACGTCGGACCGCGTTTCCCCTTAACGAACTTTCCTACGTTTTCTGTTTGCGCACGCTTATTTCATTTCGCAGCGCTCATCCGGCATGACGACGACGCTACAGCTACGCACGAATTGAAACCGTGGAAGGGAAAGGATCAGGGGAAGCATGACGCGATCCGACGGTAATTTCATTTTGAGGAACATCGAGCAAAATACATCGTTCTCGGACGGTTACCTCGTCAATTATGGAACTCTTATGGGTGCACCATGTAGCGTGCCCGTGCTTAACTTGTCTCCCTGTTCTTATCTTTATCGGCAGTTTCGTCCGCACGTTCTGGGTAACGAATTTCCGCCTTCAAGCTAAAACGATGAGGATGAGAAATTGTAGGTTTGTCCGCAGATATTGTTATACTACCCTTATACTCGTCGTCCGACAGTCGTTTGTCCAAATAGAATTACCTTGAGATGGCGAGTGGAGTCCTGATGTGTCAGAAATGGGATCGATCGAAACGATGAAATCTAATGGACGAAGGCGATTGGTTACGCGTCACGGACACTAGACGTTCGGCGTTCTCTTTCAATCCACGTTTAGCCTAAAGAGGATTACGCGAAAGTGTACGTTGCTTAGGAAAAGGGACCGGAAAAAGGTGGACTGGCCGTTGCAACCAATAGACTGAAACATCCGCCTGCGGGACCCGAAGAAGGCAAATAGCCGGGATCAAAGGGACTTAATGCGCTTTCTGATCCGTACTTTAGCAGACGTCGTTAATCAAATAAGAAATCGCATCAAGAAGTATCACTCTCTGCATGGCATAAGATTACGTCGGTTATTAATACGCTAATATTCTTTTCCCGTTATATAGGATATCACCATTTATCTAATAACGACTATTAATGTAATAACATTCTTTTTACGGTATTTAAGAAATGCCAATCTCTGGGTGATATAAAATGATATTGATCATCCATATAATAAAAATCCTTTCCCGTTATTTACTATATCTCTAATATTACGACAGTTTCACCATTATATCGAATACCTTCGTTCCGTTCGCATCAGTATCAAAGAACTTCGCCAACGCAAAAGGTGGTGACTGGTGTTGACGGGAATCACAATACCGGCTGATCAGCTTCTGCTTCGAGAAGAAAGGTGGGAAGAGAAAAGGAAAGAGAGTACGCCGCGCGAAGAGAAGTTTGCAGGTCTCGATGTATCAAGCGGAAAGTTTGATACCCCCGAAGGCCTTAGTGGGCAAGTTAGTTGCATGGAACGTGACCTCGCCTGGGTATCCCCAGTTCGGCGAAAACCGCGCACATTCAGGCTTGGTCAGTCTCCTCTTCTTAGATGCTGACACCCCTGCAATCCTGGCAGCTAGCAACCTGACCACGCGTCTATCCGTGATCGGCTCCTCAGTGGCCTTCACAGCGGTCTTCTTCCCTGACATCTTTGCCTGACATCATCCCTTATACGTCATACGTGACTCATCCACCGCGACGCTCGGTCGCTGGCCAAAATATTATCGCCATCCGTTTTGGCGCAGAATCTTACGTCCACCGTTTTCTCTCTGTTTCTTCGGATCCGTCAATCCTTCTCTCTTTCGCTCACCCACTCATCTCTTCGTCAGCACCAACTGAAATCCTACATCTCAGGTTTGCTGTTCTCCCTCCGACGTTTTCTGTCCTGGTCTGTGCCGTGCTCACTTTCTCGCGCTTCTGCACTCTCATTCATCCGCTCAGTTACTAGGTCGGCGGCGGTTTCCACAGGCGCCGCTTTCACGAGAGTCGCGCAGCCGTCTGTCCCAGACAAGCTAGACGATAAGTATGCAAAATTCCAGCGAACCGCCCCTTCACAAATCCTTTTGTCGCGAACTTCACCCTTCGCGTTATTTCGAATTTGGGCACCGAGTCCCGCTGACAATGGCGCTGCATTATGTTCGTCGAGCGACTCCGAATACATTTTAATGAACGTATACACGTTCCAGATATAATAACTCTGTTAACCGAAGTTTACGTTTTAAAACAAAGTGCGCCCACCAACGAAACGTGACTCGCATAAGACAAACACTACCGAAAACCCGTGAGCTCATCGATACGCGAGTGGTTATAAAATTCACATCAACTGCATGTATCACAGTACCTAAAATGCAGGCTAACTACCTGGCAGTCAATAAATATAGTTTCGATGAATTTCATGCAATGACGCGTTTATCGCTATTTCGGTCAATAGGAGCGGTCAAATAGTTTCGGCCGTAGAATGTTTTGGTACGGAAAGGCAAAATGCGCTACACAGCTCCTGAAAGACGTCGCGGCGTTGCGATGCCTCCCTGAGGGCAGCCTTTGCCCTTAATATAACACGCGCCCAGGTATCCACGGGTCCTCCATAATGCAGCAACTGCGGTTCGAGCGCATAAAAAATCCAGTGCACTGCTCCCGGGGCGCATCGCTCGTTTGCCAGTCGGTTAGCAGCGAAGACAAAGCGACTGCACGTTGTCGCCGACAACTGAACAGAGAACATTTGTGACATTTGAAATAGAGAACACGTAGATTGATAGATTTCGGTGTTACTCAAGCAGCTACTGTATACCGTTTAATGTTAATTTCATTAAAACGCTACCAGGTAATTTCCAGCTGACAAGTAGGCCGACGGGATTCGCGGGCCAGTAAAATATAAGGTAATTAATATCGATAGTACTTAAGAGGCGGTATTTCAGTTTCTCACCCGCGCGAGAAGCGTTTGTCGGACGCGCGGCGTTGACATTTCTGGTCGGAGGCCGCGTATAATTTAACGCGAGCGTGCGGGGTGAATTTTTGAATTTTTAAAATCGCTCTTAGAACAGGGCAATGGGTGGAAGGAGGAGAGCGAGGCGACGGAGATCTTTATAAATTTTCGCTTCTGAATGAAAGGGCGGCGGCACTCTGCCTCGCGTACCGAGAGGGAAAAGGAGCCGAGGATGGACGGAACGCGACGCTGTCGGCTTTGAATAAAACATGCGAGCGTCTATTAAGGTCTGGTCGTTTATTAAGTTTCGCCAGGGAATTTTTGCCAACGGCCCTGGCTCCTTGCTTCGTTGCGTTGTTACCGGCGACACTAAAAACTCGAAACAAACATTATCAGCGGGAAGACGCGAATCCTAGATCCCTTGTACTGGTATTGTTGACGCGACTATTTGACGATCGGGCAGGAAATCGTAAAATCTTGGAAGAACGTCGAACGACGATGGCCGAGCTTTCTGGCTTGATGGTATCTTGATCGCGTGCCGCGGGTGAATCGATCAGCGTTCGAAGAGCGTTGCGCGCGGGGCCACGACGATCCCGCAGCAAATTTATGTAGTCCGGAATGCGCGCGCGGACCGTAAAATGCAATTTTGCTAATCCGCATTCCGCGCCGGAGCCACAAATTCGCCGCTTAATGTATCAGACAAACGAACTTTCGCGTCGCTTTAAGAGGGTCATTACCGTCGCTCCTCGCCAGTGAACTCATCTCTGCGTGAACGCGGCCGCTCCGTCGCCCGGGCTCTCGTATTTTTCAACGCGGCACGTCGTCACCCTGACACCTCGTAATATCGGCAGAAAGTGACAAGACGCGTCGTCTTCCGCTATCTACCCATCCGACCGGCTGAAACGTTATCGTTACACTTGTCAGGCGAGATCAAGCAGCGAACATTTTCGCACGCAAAGCGCAGCTCCCGGAAGATGCGCGCTTCTTGATCCGGGTGTGCGTCGTACGTACTCGGTCCATATACGCGGCAAGGAGCAGAACTCGATTTAACGGGAGGGAGGCGTCGATCCATCACGACACCGATCTTCGTTATCTAAGACGCTGGGTTACGACGCAAGGGTAGCTTACGAAGGGGCGCGCGCGAGGGGTAGCGATGGCAATGGCGGTGGTGGCGGTGGTACTGGTGGTGCTAGTGGTGGCGGGTACCCTGGCTTAGATTGGCTTTGCATAGTTTCGCGTGTCGGGAGTTGAGTTATAATTACCTTAGCGCCTGTAACGGGAGCGGCGCGATATAGGTATGGCTAACACGACTACGGGATAATAAATTAATGCGGCACGTCGCGTAAATGTAATACGAGCCTAACTACCCACTCCGGCTAAGAGCGTCGTGCCCGTCGTCGTCGTCGTCGTAGTCGTCGTCGTAGTCGTAGTCGTCGTCGGCGACGCTCTGAACGATGATCCTTTCAGAAGGTGTAATCGCACCGATGCCCGCCTCCACGTACCCACACGATGCGCCAAATTCTCATCCCCCTCGGAGCGCGGATGCGAGGAGGGTCGAAGTATGGGGCTGCGAGCGAGCGTCTCCTTCTTTCGCATTACCCGCGACACCTTCCTGGAAATAAGGGAGGCCGCGCTCTTGAAAATAGCATTTTATACATTGGATATCCGATACTCTTGGGCGCACCGACCGACTCGTAATATACTCGACGCGGCTGTGCCGTCTTCAGCGTTCTTAGCACAGGGCCCAAGACGAATGTAATGAAACGGCATGCTTCAAGGAAGTTCGAACATCCGGCTCGCGCTGCCCGGCAAATAAAAGCAAACGCGCAAATGTCTATCCGCTTCAAAGTCACTGCACGGCATTCAATGTACGGAGGAGGCCGAACCGAAGTTGAGCGATATATTTGCAGAGTGTATCGACGCTTTGAGAAACTCCTTCCGAGCGAAATCTCGTAAACGCACAAGCCATCTTTGTACATTTGCGCTGATCGAAATTCTGCAAATTCCGCGCTGCACTCTCTAAAAATACACTGTCTCATTTATTCTCACCCTGGCAAAACATCTCTTGCCAGATTCACCGCGCCGACTTCGTCATTCCCTCTCAGACTTTCGGAAGGAAGGAAGGAAGGAAGGAAGGCGCGAAGTCGGGGGCCTTTGTGGTTTCGTTTCGTCGGCTTTGGCGAATGCTTGATACGCCGAGACGGGGGTGGGACCGCGCTCTCGCGACGTGTGCATCACGCATCGCTATAAATACGCACGATATAGGTGCATGCACGGTGCCTTAAAGGTAGTCGCACTCATACGTCGCCGCTCACGTCTGTGGCGAACAACCGACCACTGCGTTTCGTATTTAGAAACTCAACGCTATGCAAAAGGGTGCTGCACCCTAAGCTTGTATGTAAATGGGCTAGCGCGAGTGTATAAATACATACGTTATGTGGACGAGCGCGCCTTGCCGCTCGTATAAATTATACGACCATTTACAACTTGGCTTCCAGAGGCCGCGAAACTCTCGAAAGTGAATCTAAATTGTTCGCGGAAATATGCGCGTGCTTCGACGCGTACATAAAGGAGTGTATTTACACGTGCGCGTAAACATTCGCGCGAATATGCGTACGAATGTGTGTACGTACACCGACGATCGTCTGGACCCGCGCAGGATGAACGCACGTGCACGCTGCTGAACATTCTGACACGACCGTCAGTTCCTTTGAACATGGACTTTCAAGTCAAGTTCAATAATACTTCTTACATAGTTGTGCCTTGGCCGTCTCCTCTATTGCAGCGCAGCTCCGCTATTACATCAATTTGGCATTAATTGACATGATCTTAAAAAATCGTCCAAGAATTTGTCGTTCGGTTCTGTTGCAAGTTAGAGGCGGACGTCCCGCTTCATTGTGTTTATGTGTCGAGCTTGCTTGTACGTATAAATGCAAATGCCGCGTGGGTCGACGTAAAGGTCTGAAGTCGTTAGCGAAAGATTTCCAGTCTCTTTAACCCTCGGCGATATCTAATTTGTTATTCGCATTTCGGCCCACCACCCCTGTCACTCGAGGGGGGTGGCAGAAGTTAATGTCCCTGAACATCAGCGTCATCCTTCTCGCATTTATGTATGTGCTCGGTAGGTTCGCCCCTCGTAAATTACCGTTCTTCCGTAGTGTCGTGTAACGGAGTGACGGAAGGGGAGCACGGTATTTTCCATGTACAAGTTGCGCGGCAAATCGTGTCCTCGGTTGATCCGGATGATGAAGGAAAACGGCACCAAGGTTGTTATCGATCGCATCTGCCTGGACTGCGTACGCACCGGTTCGAGACTTCCCGTGTCGGGGTGAATTTTTCATTTGATCGCGGATGAAAATAAAAGTCGTCTCAAATCGTCCGGTGATTGAGCATTAAGCGAGGCGTGTGTACGTGTATGTTCTTGCGCAGCTCGCGACGTCGAGTCTAATTCTATGGCCTGGGTACCCGTGTAACGACCTACGCCGAGCGAATTCTATTGCTTCACGAGTGTCTGTCCTTTTCCCTCCGCTCCTACCCTAATATACATGCATACACACGTTCCGCACTGTCCTCCCCGCGTCTGCTCTACATCTCTTTCTCTCATCTTGTCTCCGGAGCGGCCCATCCTCCGAAGGGTTCTGTTTCTCTTAAGAGTTTACTGTGAAGTGCTCTCCTAGTACGAATACCAATATGGCTCGAGTGCTTGCGACAAGCAAACGACATTATGGGCTATTTCTTCAGTCGAAGTTCATGTCACGAAAAGATATATGAGTGTACTTACGTATATGCGACATTACAGTTTCGCTCTGGTATCGAACGTTACCCGCGCTGATCCTGACAAAGTAAAAGAGCGTTTTTCAAGCGAACGTATCGTTCGCTCTAAAAAGGAAACCTTTTTACTTTATACGATCGCGGTATCATTAAGATGAATTGTTCTTCCAAGTAAAAAGTGACTTCGAGATTGGCTCGAAGATTCGCTACGGCGGGAGGGTGCTTCCGGAAAGACGATCTTTCACCGCAAAGCCGTCCCTGCTTAATCGCGCGCTGCCTCGCGCTGAACTTTATGCAAATTAAAAATACTGTTTTATGCAAAAGATGTGCCCGATAAACGTGAAAATAGCGGCGGTAATTTAGTGGCGTCTTGGTCTGATGAAATTTGCCCCGGTCTGGGTAATTTAATTACGGCACTTTTCCAATGATCTTAACGCCTCACATCTCGAAATTGATTTAGCGATCTCACGAAAACCCGAAGTCCCTAATAATTTGTTCGCCCGCTAATATTAACAGTATTATATAAGCGCTTCTTAACGAAGATAATTATCATGCCACGTTTATGTTGGGCAAGTTTTAATCGCATTAAAGTTCATAATCTACCAGATACAAGCTCGAAGCTGTAATTAAAATTTTATCGGCTGCAGCGTACTGTTCGCTGCTGTTGATTATCAAACGTCCGCATCGGAAGCACTCTTTTCGTAGGAAGCGGAAAAATCAAGGAAACTTTATCCTGAGCTACTCCAATCCCTCCGTTGTTTAATTCATGATACGACAGAATGAACACAGACGCGCGGCTCGCACTACCATCTTACCCGCGCCGTATGCTTAAGGCTGCTTAAGGCATGATGAGCTCCGTAACACAATTATTCTAACGATGTAACAATTACCATTCCATCGGACGCAACGCGCACTCTTTCCATTCGTTGCACGCCACCGCGCAGCTCGGTGGAATTCATTAAACCGGGATGTGCGAATGACGTTGTAAACACACAGCCAATCTCCGCTGTGCGCAGAATCTCAGAACGTTCGGCTAAATTAATTACACCGCCTTTGATTATTAATTCGTCCCAACGATTATAGTGCCGGAGCTGATGTAACGCGCGTATTTTTCGCCCAAAGAATTATCTTAATGAGATCGAAATGGGACGCGGCTTCAGTGGACCTTTCATTGAAACGCCTCGCCGTTCGGCCGGCATGTTCGGCACTCAGGCAGAGCCTTCGATATGTATTCTCTCTTTGCGCGCGGTTCTTTGCAGCAGTTCATTTCCCTGCGTTGTCGGGCACGCTCGGGAAAGTGACGATCGTACGTGAGCGTGATGGCGTCGGTGAGGCGTCGGTGTAGCGTCGGTGTAGCGTCGGTGTAGCGTCGGCACGCGCGCTCCTCACGAAACGCATCCCGTAGACGGATGGGTCTTGAAGAAAAACGAAGGCTGGAAGACGTCTGCCGTGTCACACGCGCGCGCGCACACGCGTACACATGCACGGGCGTGCGGAAGGAAGAAGAGGAAAGAAAGGAAGGCGGCGGGTGGGTAAAAGGAAGAGGATGAAGTGGGTGGAGGGTGGTTGGGAGGCTGGGCTGCTGACGATGGCAGAGGGCTGAGACGACGTCGGAAGCGCCTGTAAGAGGGTGGATAGGGATGGAAAGGTGGTGGAAGAGTAGACGCATGTATTGATTACCACTCTGCCGTGGAGAAGGGGACGAGAGGGAGAGAGAGAGAGAGACAGAGAGAGGAAGGAGGAGAAAGAGAAAGAAAGCTTCAAGTACCTTCGAAGATCTCTCGTGTCTACAAGAAATTCGCTCTTCTGCTCCGTGCCGTCATTCCTCAATCTTCCTTCTCCTCTTCTTGCTCCGCTTTTTCCTTCCACCTCCCTGCCACGGGTCCCCCGCTCGCGCGTCCTGCCCTCCGGGACTACCGTTCTGTTTTTATTGTGGCAAAATTACCAATTTCGCAAGCCTGTCTCGTAGCCGCGCAAAGACCGCAAAGACCGCGGCTCCCGACACCGCCGGCATACCGCCATATTACCCGCTATAATCTTCTCTCTCGCTCCTTCCGTCCGTCCGCCCCTTTCTCTCCTTACTCTCCTTTATCCGTTCTCTTCGTTTGCCCCTCTATCGCCTGTACGCGCTGTCACTATGTTCCTCTTTCACTTTCCATGTTTTGTCTTCTTTCTCTCGCCGGAGCTCCAACCACGGCGCCGACCGCTGCTAAAGAGCCACAAAAAGGGACCGCAAAGAGGGACCGGAAAAAGAGGCCGCGCCGAAATTAGGAAACTGTCGCCGACGGTGGAACCGGCTGCACCTCGATATTTCCTTCCTTTGCCTATCGTCGTCCTTTAACTGCGTCGCTCGACTTTCAGACGTCTATCGGAGGATAGAGCGCGCTTCGATAAAGGAATGAAACGACGATTAATCTGCCGTAATAAAGTAGGATCTTTAATTGGGTCTGGCACCTACGAATTAGGAGGACGGAAAAAGCGGAAATTACTTCCTGCGAGAATCTTGCGCTGTTTGACGAGCCTCTCTCTCTTTCTCTCTCTCTCTCTACCGAGTTCTTTTCATTTCGCCGTCGTGTCGATGGAGAAGTTTTGCGCTGCGTCCGAAAAAGTGAACGATATTCCCCCACTTTCTGGATTAGGGGCAAAGACTTCCTATCAAAGCCCCTTTTAGGTTTAATTATTTTCGACCCCGGAATACTAATGACCAGCCTCGTTCCAGCGGATCGCGGAAGGGTTTCTTAAGATATTAATAAAGAATCATCAATATTAAACCCTCACCCTTTCTGCGTTAATTACATTCGAGTCATGCGTTCTCTAGGGAGTAAAAAATGAACGGGGTTCGAATGGATCTTGACGTTCCGCAAGTAATCGCATTTCAGCCGTTTGACCCATTCGCGCAGGGCTTTTTGCTCCTCGAACCCGCTTGCCCGGGATTGTAACCGTTTAAATAATTTAGCTTGACGACATTCTGAAACTTAGAAACATTGGGTGCGCTCCGACTCTCGGACGATTCACCTCGACTCCGTGACCCTTGCCGAAAATCCATTTTCGCGATTTGACTTGCAAAGCCCGGATTACTGTTCGCAAGATGGCGGTTTCCTGTCGTCAAGGTAAGCCTGCTCAAGTCAAGATTATTTAGAGGAAGAGCGTAACAGAAACTTCCTAGTGGGAACGTCGTCCGTGGCTTTAGTTGGCGAGAATGCACATTTCCGGCGTTTCGGCAAAGACCAATGTTACCTGCTAACTTCGTTACAACGCCATTTTTGCACGCCGGCCTGCGGAGCCGGTGTAATAAAGTCTGCCGTCAGATATAAGCGCAAAGTACGCTGATGCACAATAGGGAGGCGTAACTCCAACGCCCGAGCAATTTCTGGAGACATAAACAGACGTTTCTCCGTGTCATTAACTCCGCTGGCTGCATATCGAGGGAATATATTCTCGTATATGCCGAAAGTGAACTAGATTACAATCGACCTTGAGTGTACTCGCTCGTAAAGTCTCCCGGGAGACCACGAATTTATGTAGCCGCCGTATACACAGTCGGTACTTGGAGTTATCGCGAATCAGCATACAGACATTTGATTACTTTCGGCGATAAGCGGCAGGATGAGAGACGCTAATTTGCAGAACGATCCCGCCGCAAATTAATCATATCTATTGTTGGAGCGATAACAAATGAATCGCGGTGTTTAACGTATACGTAATCCTGTAACTCGACACTGAGCACGTTTTCGAGTCAGACTGTTACTCATCTCAGCTGAAGCTCGGGGTTAAGCGACGCACATTTCCGTTAACAATCTGCAATCAAGAATACCGTCTCCTAGGATGGCTCGACGTCATATGGAAATGATTGTCAATCGATATTCCGTCGAGAGTCCTCCGTCACCCTGAAATGCGCGAAAGTTCCGAATTTCATTAACGTGATCGAAGCGTAAATCGGTCCGTCTTAATTTCGCAATTAACTCTCTACACTTCGGTGTAATTTCGCATCGATTCTTGTGGAAGTGTCAGGGTCCTTGTCACGTAGAAAGCCGAACATTGCTTCTGGAGACGTAACGCAGCCCGACACGATTCACCGATATCAAGAGTTACATTTTTAATCACTTGTCTTTATTGAACCAAGATACGCTATCTTCATATTCTAGCGTCTAATCCATTGCATACTGAAATATAGTATCATACTTAGCAGATACTTAACTCATTGGTTACAATGTATAATATCTCCGTCCAATTTGAACTGAACTTCGGCTGACAACGAGATATGATGTCATAATGGGCCTTGCGAAATAATATGTATGCATAAGTGTGGATTCGATTACACGCAAGAACGTCTGAATAATAATTTCGCGGCATACAATATTCTATTTCGGCCGTGACTAATCCTTACGTCCTATGCTCGCAACATAGAGCTTCTACTTTAGGGTATAAATCATAACCGCCTAAGTAGTAATTTATGTCCGGCACTTACCGAAGTTAGAACTTATGAGCTATAGCTTTGGCAGTTATAACCAGTGCTTCAGCAAGAGAAGGTCTCCGGGTCTCGTACAAACAGATTGCCACGAAGCTCGCCGACTATATCGTGTCTTTCGAGTTTTAATCATGCGACATAAGTCTCGCGGATAATGCGGTTGCATAATGCGAGGATAAAATCCGATTATATTAAAAACGGAAATAATTCCGCGGCAATACGTTTCGCTCGAATGAATTGACAAACGTTCACACTTTATGGGGTTCATTTGAGCGCGCGATCGTAAAATTAATTTGCGTCTTCGCTCGTTCTTTCTCGTTGCGCAATAGCGGAGACAATTGCGTCTGGCGTCATTTTTATCAGCCACAGAATCCCATTACAGGGAGTCCGCGTGCGCGCGTACTCGTATCGGTGTCGACAGCATGAAATATAAATTATTTTCAATCGGGCTGAAGCGCGTTCATGAATAGCGCATGTAATACCGTTAATACGCAGACGCACTCAATCAGCAGGAGTCGTGCAAATCGGTGATTTTGCACTCACGTATTATCGAGGATCGAATAGGCTCCAGGATATTGCGGCGGAAACACGGAAGCGCGTAAACGCATCAGCGTTATCCCTCACTTCGATTTGCCTCGTTCGGTTCCGAATAAACGGCGTGCCACAATTCCCATCAAACCTCGACTGTTTAGAACGGTTGTTAGTCCGTGTCATTTCGTCGAGCAAGATTTAACATACTGTGCGATCGTCGATCGATCATCCGTGATTATCACGGTGCTCCTGCCGTTTGCGCGTTGTGTCTATTTAGAGACAGACGTCGCGGCTTCGTGGACTTATCCCGCCACGAACCATTTTCGTCCCTCTGCAATCTTAAGCGCAATGCGTTTACGGCAACCGCACTGACCCAATGATAATTGAAATGAATGAACGCGTTTGTACGTTAAATAACGAGGGATTGGAAACGGATTTATCTTTGAGCGTTAACTTCTTTCTTGTCACTTTTGTGGAAGCGAAGTCGCCGCGGAACAGTCCGGTAAATAGCCTCGGACCTTTCCTTTCCTTCCCTTCGTTTCATTCGTTTGGCACCGTTCGCATTGGCTGACAGTTGTTTTCCCAAAAGCATCGACGTCCGGCACAGACGGGAAATTGAATTTCTACCACCACACGACGCGTGCCTCTTGCTTTTCATCCTTCAGCATGGCGCGGCACACGCTTCGCCCAGCCGACGGAAAAAAGTCAACGAAGAAGTTGGAAAATACGCGAGAGACCGCCGCCCCGAGACCAGCGTCGTGAAACCGTTGCACACGCAATTTCCTCTGATCGTCCAATCGTGTCTTAACAAACGATCGATTATTATCCAGTGACACGACATGATCAAATCAAAGTGCAAAGCCGCCGGAACGTAAAACGCTGGCGCAGGCATCTCACGGCAGTCAACATTATCGCCGGACAGGCATGAAAGAGTAAGGGACAGGTTACATGCCGAGATATGTTCCGTGCAGTAATAAGTTTCGCCGGAGTGTACGCGACGTCGGTAAGTTCAGTCGTTTACATCGAGTTCCATCCACGAGGAGGAGGTGCAACTAGTGGTGGCGGACGAGAAGCGGGCAATAGGAGAGAGAAAGAGGCTCGCAAGGGGTGAGGAGAGAGAAAAAGAGAGAAACGAGAGTGAGAGACGTAGACGGAAAGGGGAGGAAAAAGCTGGCCTTGCATAGACAGGACGCTACGTATAAAAGTGTCACGAATCCACGAGCGGCGTATAGTCCCGACGAATGCAATCCACGAGCGGCGCATAGTACGCGTCGAACTTTACCGACGCATCTTGGGGTGAGGGATCAACAGGAAGTTCAGACATCGGATATCACTCGAGTGTAAAGGAAACCCGTGCGGGTCCAAACCCTGGATCCAAAACCGCAACATAGCGCGACGGCGAACCGACACGTTCAGGGCTGAAAAAGAATTTTAATGCGTGTCTGTGTTCTTATTTGTGTTCTGCCTCGCAATTTCATCTATCATTCATCTATGAAAAAAACGCAATAGCCTATCTAAGCGAAATTATTGTGGAATACATGAAAATACAATTTTTATTATTTTTACTATCCCTGGACGTCCCAGAAAATCATACATGTATTCATGCTACAACATAATTATAATACAACTATAATTTTCATAGTATAATCAATAAAACAAACATTTAATATTCCTCTTGCATTGGTTATTTTCACCGAGCGCATATATGAGTCTACCGAATACACTGATGCTTCACGTTGAACACATATATGCACGAACGATGAATTTGTTTCGCGTCTATTCCGTCCCAGCATACTTAAAGCGGATCACTTCTCGCTGAAAGGCAAGCTCCGGGTTAAGTCTTGAATTTGTTTACGGCAAATTTATCCTCCGCCGTTACTGGTAAGCGCATTCAGCTCCCTTATCTGTGCGGCAAAATTCACTGCAGTGCATCGCTATGGGGAAACAGTATTACGTTGAATTCAGACGTCAGACATCGCTCAGGCACGGTGGAAGCCCTTAGGAGTTCGAACTTGGAAACCGCAACAAGGCCCAATCGACGTTTACTCAATGGCCAGATGTAGGATTATCCGACTGTCTCTTTGTATGTAAGCGCGTTTGTTGCGCTCGCGGGTGTCTACTTCTCCTTACAGCCATACATATTTCGTCCTTGTTCTCATTTCCTCCCCCTTCCCTCAGCCATCCTTCATGCCGCCTCACTGCCTCAACCCCGTCTTTGTCTATCTGTTTTCGAGGCACGTTGCACGATGTTAACATTCCTAAGCCACTGCTCGCAGCGTAATAAGTTTGAGCAGCGGGCAGGCTACATCGCCAACTTCGGTCGTTTGCATCGAGTTCCATGCTGCAATAGTGCTGCACCGGTGCGCAACTAGTGGCGGCAGGCGGGAGATACCAGGCCAAAGGTGCGCGAATAGGCCAACTTTGCCTTTGCCGCAGTTCTATCAGACAAGTGCAATATTTTCGAGATCGCTCGTTCCACGGTATAGAGACTTCGTTGAAAAGTTTATTTATGGACAACACTTGACACAGCAACTTCTTTCTGATCTTTATTCCCGCGTTTCTTGCGCTCGTCTATATCCGTCCATTTTGTGCCTTCGTTCGTCTTCTTCATATTTTTCGACGGGCGAATTCACATCTTCACAGAAACGACGTAGTTTTAATTAGTTTAACAACGTTCATTGTCGGATGTGACAACGTTGCGACACTGACGATGACAAATGGCCGCGCCACCACTCTATATCGAATTCCGCACGATGCGGAACCCTAGGTGATTGCGATCTACTGAAAATTGACCACAGAAAATTTATTGGCTAAAATTTATAGAAAAGTCTCTCAATTTCGCTTTGGATCTCTCGCTCTGCGAAACTGTACGAAGTTACGTTGATCGCCCAATGCGATTGCGAATAATTGAGAAAATGATCCCGTCTCTCACGTCCAACGCATTTTTCTCATTTTTCTCTCTGTACAGCGCGTAGAGTACAAGTAACACCGGCAAAATGTAAGACTGAGAGTGTTTTTGCACTGACACCCGAGACGCCTGTAGCAATGGCCACGTCGATCAGCAGCGTCGGCGTGTGGACAAACTTCAGGCGTCGCTCAATCGATAACGGCTGACCAAAGCCTGCACTTACTACTTCAGATTAATATCGGCCGGCGGGACTCCGAGAAAATCGCCGAATACACTCGGCCAAGGATCGCCGTAGTTTTTCAAGGACGATCTCATCCATTTGCGATCCACGAGCTGCGATGGGAACGGAAACATATAAGCTCCTAGCCGAGAAACTGCCGAGAAGACAGAAATGAGCGCGGGCACGGACGGTTGTTACGAATAAGTGGACACGGCATTCAAGATAAAATACGAGCTTCCTAGCCGGCAACAAGGGGTGGATACGCGAGGGCGCGCTATTAGATTATGGGTGGTCGAACAACAAGATTGCGGACGAAGGGGAAGGGGTCCATTAGTTTTGCGAGTCGTATCTCGCGTCGCGTAACTGGGTTAACAATTTGGCGCTCTCGCCCCTCGCTACTAGTTACTATCCAGCCGAGAATGCTGCGAAAGAGGAATGAGCCCGAAAATTCTAACGCGGGTCGGGGGTGCGACGATAATATTTTAGTTCCCTCCGTCAACAATTTGCGGACGTCACGTCTCCCGGCAATAATTTACGGAGCGTCACGGAGCTCGTAAAGAGTTCCGGCAACGATACGATTTCCTGAAGGCGCGCTCCTGCACGATTCGCTCGCCTAATTATCCGTCCCGCATTATCGCGTCTTCGCGGGCACATTTGCGCGTTAGCAATTTAACGCGACCGCATGGAAGCCGTGCGACAAGTAAAGCGCGCTCTTTACAAATTCACGACAAGAATGAACACAAGTCTGAATGCCCGTAGCGGCAATCTGCGCGCGTCGAGACGCGCACGGTTTCCCATTAAAACGTCTCATTAGCAGGCGACATCGGTCGTCTATTACATTCTGCGTAACCGCGCCCGAAATGCTCCCCAAGCAAATTTTCCCTTCGCCGGCGATTGAGCGGGAGCGGATGTCTCGCGAGGCGACGGGCGGCGGGAGCGAATGAGAAAAGAAAATATCGGGTATCAAATAACTGCATACTGGGTGAGCCCGTGCCGTGGCAGAATTAAATTCCGGCGAGACACTTGAGAGCGCTGTGACTTCCTGGGGAGGGGTTCGTTCGCAAGGGTAGGTCTGCGATTTCACTTTAGCCGGCGAGCGGGGGAGCGCAGCCTGTGCCTGGCTAGGACGTCTGCGAGTTTGTGGCATCCGACACCCACACCATCGACATCTTCGGGATCCCCCATCTGTCTCTCTCTCTCTCTCTCTCTCGCTCTTTCTCCCGCTCTCTTTCTCCCTCGCCCTGCCTATACGACTCGTCTAGAATGTCTACGGCTCTGGCGCGCCAAACCATTGGCGATCCATGTGATAAGACCGGTGACGCTTCCCCGATTCCTTTCAACCCTTTGCGGACGAACGACGCATATGTGCGTTCGGCGTAAACTATGCCCGCAGCCAAATTGTTGCCTTGCGGATGGTTGGCGTTTCTTTTCTCAGCAGATCTCTGATATTGTAATCATTACTCTGCAGAGTGCTCCGATACTGAAGTCATTATACTAATTACGCACATAGCCGTTAAACACATATGCCTGGAGAAAACACCTGAGAGCCGAAAGACACGAATATTCGTTAAACATGAGCCGATATTTTAGACAACTATCGTCGGTCTCGATGCACGGAGAATCACGGCAATAAGTGGCAAAGATCGCGTCGCAACGTGCCTTTGAAAAAGAAGGTCCTCTTGAGAAAAAGTCATACCGCCGGCGGGCGTTTACGACATAGAGGTTCCTACGAGATTACGATACCGAAAAGAGCAGCGAATACGCATGTCGCTGCGATATATTTGAAAACGTTGAGTCAGGAGGCGTGACGGAGAGATCTCGAACATCGATCTACTTTGGTCTTGAGAGTGGAGTCGGAAGTACTCTCGAATTGGCCCGATTTGCAGGCCCACAAAGCCAAAGCCAGTAAATATCGTCGTGATCCTTTTACCTCGTCCTTCGGCCGGCCGCTGTATCCTGCAAGAGCGGCAGTTCTTTAGTTTCAGAGTATCCGGATTGGTCGGAGTGCCTTGGATTAAGCGGATCCGGCTCACCACGCGAAGGATACTCTTCCCACTTTCCTCTAAGGAAGGAAGACGTTTAAAGGTTTTACCTCTCCGCCAGAACGGGGCTATATTTTTCTTACAGTTCGCTGCCCGATGGACTCTCCGTCTCTACGTTTCTTTTTCATTTACTATGCCCCATCGTGCGGGTACTCGCCGAAAATTTTCTGGCGGTTCGACTGACTGACATTAGTTACGGCTGCAGCGACGTTGGGGCGGTGATGAATGCCTTTGATAAAAGCACATGCGGCAAATGCGTCTGCCCCATTTCCTCCGCCCCAGCAAGCTTGACACATTCAATGCCCAGTCATCCAAAAATGGATGACGTCTCCTTTTTCCAGAAGACTCTGTCACATCACGAGATGGATAGCGCGTACAGTTTCACCTGAGACCTGGCCGGGTAAAAGTCAATGATTGTCTTTTACCGTTAACATTTTACCGGGGGACGATGTATTTTTCGAGTGTCAAGAGAATTGTCAAGGATGACTCCATGTTGAAGATGTAATATATGTCTTGTATCGTGTATCTTGCTATTATTTTCGTACGCATCCATTGTCGACGGTTGTTTTTCGTTAAACGCGATCTGCCATAGTCCGCTTCCGCTCCGAGTGCAGTTCCTTCTATATCTTTTGCTGCTGGCTGAACTTTTAGTCTTTGTTGGAACTGACTTCCATGCAGTTCAGCCGGAGACGGGACAATTGTGCTTCTTTAAAAGAAACGAAGCGTCGAAGCCAAAAACCGTTCTTTCCATCGAAAAGATACGTAAGTGAAACATCAACTGCCTGTATTCAAATGGTCATGCCGTCGGACTTTGGCTAAAATAATAGCACGAGTGCCGCGATACATACCACTGAAAGCGATTACTCGTGAATTTCGTCGGTAAAAGAGAGAATTGGCACGCATCGCAGTGCCTCCTCGTGCTCCTCGACTCGTGCTTTCTGGTACTTACCTTTTATCAGATTGAGCTCACGAACCCAGCAGAAGCGTACTTTTGCATAAGTACAGGCGCCGCGCATTCTCTCAGCTACATTACGTGCTATTGGCCGACAATAACAACACGAGACTACGATCTTACTCGGGGTAATGTGACAATTAAAATGAGCCCATACCTATATCTAAGGGAATTTCGGGGATACAGTCGATGTATTATTGGGACCTTCGTCTGGCCACTTTGCAGCAACTATCTCAAGAGTGGAAAGGACAATAAAAGAAAAACGTGCTAGACGTTCGAAACAATATTGTCCCCGTATCTGCGACGTACAGAACCAGTTCTCCTTTTTAGTTCGAGAGTAAGACCCTTCGAGATATGAAAGCAGGATTCCTTCGGCGAAAGTACCTCGGTACCGAAACACCGAATCGATAGGGACCAGAAAGGACACGCTACGGCGGACACGTCGGAAAGGGCTGAGAGTAAAAAACGAAGCGCAAGACGAGAAAGTGTAAGAACGGTAAAATGTCATTTATGGGCCGATCGGATGAAAAGCACAGCAAATGCCCCCTTTACATTTCGCTCGGAATGGCTTCGTATCTGGACGCGCGCTGCGCTGCAGCCCATAGGGGAAGGGCGCATTATAATTTCCCATAAAACGTTTTACGATGACAAAACGCCGTGAACGTCTTCCGGAGATGAGCAACGGCGCACGAGGTTATAGTTTTAGGGACGATCTCGCACTAAAGCCGGCGTGGCGCATGTACAACGCCGTGCGGACGTGATCATTGCAGCCTGTCTTTAACGCAACGATAAATTTACTCGCTATGAGGGGTTGACAATAAAAAAAAAAGTGATGAATCGTTATTCCGATGCGGTGGCAAATGTGGCGCAGCTTCCGTCAGATAGTAACTTTCGAGACACTAACTTAAAACGGTTGGGGGCGCCGCGTATGACGTGTCGTCTGTTTAGTGCTCGTCATGGCAAACGATACGCTGCGGGGGTGTCAAGAGTCGACTAATGATTGACGGTCAGTTGAAAGCTTTGTGTTTCAAATGCACTAGCCAAACAGTGGTACACAATCGCATTCGTAACATACCGCACTAACAAAAAAGCAGCGAATCGTTATTCAGATTCGGTGGCAAATGTGGCACAGGTTTTGTCAGTTAATAACTTTCGGGACACTAACATAAAACGGTTGGGGGCGCCGCGTATGACGTGTCATCCATTTAGTGCTCTTTGTGACAAAAGATACGCTACGGGGGTGTCGGGAGTCGACTAATAATCGACGAACGGTTAATAGCACTATATTTCAAACGCAATAACGAAGCAGCGCCATACAATTATATTCGTAAAATACCGCGCTGACGGGGGCTCAAGAGCGAGTGAAGTTATGACGGTGAAACGACTAAATATCTCACCGTCGATGAGTACGAGCAGAGCGCTCTAAATGATTCATCGAAGCTCTGAAGAATAAAAAAAATTAATCAGAACAATTATTCGGAACTCCGTCTAAAAAGTTAATCAGTATAACAGGTGACCCTTCTTAACGGCGGGAGCCCGGTAATTAGGGAGGGATATCTTATCTTCTCCCTTCCCAGACAAGACTCACCTTCTCCCAGTTCCTCGAAATAAGCTGGAAGCTCCAATTTACTTGGAGACGCTGCCGGTCGCTGTGCAAGTCGAAAGGGCGATAAGAAGAAGTAGAAGAAGAAGTAGAAGAAGAAGAAGAAGAAGAAGCGGAAGAAGACGAGACGAGTGGTCGTTATGTTCTTTTTTCAAATTTTTTTCAACAGGAACGTACGTTTATTTTGCACTGAGCAGAAATACAAGCTATTCATGAAAGATGAGGTTACAGCGGCCGCAAGCCCCCCGCCCCTTTTCCTCTTCACCCCTTGCCATTCCGCTCTTCGTGCATTTCGAAGAGTTTGCTCATCATCGTCGCACCCATCCTATTTTCCTATCCTCCCCAGCCCCCTCCTCATGTCCCCAGCTCGCTTCCTAGTCCTCCGACCGTGCCGTTGTTCCGCTCTTCGTCCCTTACCACCGCCCAAATGTAGAGCAAGATAATAATCATACATGTACATATAATTACATTTGTGCATTATCATAATTTAATATACATAGATGATATATATATATATTATATCTTAGAAAATAAATATATATATATTTATATATTTCAATATCGTTTACTCCATCCTCGTGTAATTCTCCTTAAAAAATAACGATATTTAGAGTACGCTACGGTGTAATAAGAGCCACTAAGAGAGGAAAGAAAAGAATGAAGAGGAATAAAATGCTGCGAGGCAGGTTCGCAGAGTCGCGCGCACACACGCACTCACTCCTCTACGTCTCTCGCCCATTCAACGTCTCATCCGTTCTCACTCTTTCACGCTCTCGCGATCCCTTCTCTGCCCACTCGTTCTCAATTTCTTTCCACCCTCTTCCGTTCACACGAACTCCCAGCCACTTTTGCGCGGATCCGTGCTGCCCCGGCGTGCTGCAACCTCCGTGTAGCCGTCGAGGTAATTTTACGCGTCACGTTTCACCGAACAAACGGTCCGAAAGTCGGTGACGTCCCGGAGCTAAGGGTGCATTTGTTAGGGCCGCGGCGCATTCCGAATACCGCGGGAAACGCTCGCGTCTCGGTCACTCGGACGTCGCGAATGAAATAGTTCGCGCCGCGAGTGCAGGAGAAAGAACCGTGTAAGGGTTGAAGTGCTGGAATCGAAAGCTAAGGTAGCTCGGTCGACAAGTGCGACGGGCGAATGTCGGCCGACGAAAAGTTGGTAGGTAACAAAAAGGAGGCGCCCAATCAAGAGCGAACGGGCTGGCCCTTGCGCTAATTCCTATCTAACGGAGAAGAGTTTGCAACACGGAGACAGTATGTAAAGTTCGTCGGGACGTCCCTGGTGCAACGTGGAAACGAAGATTTCGTTCGGAACGTGTGCGGCGGTGGAATGGAACGAATTTCCGGAGCCACCGACGTCGATGCCGGAAGCGTCGTCGATGGCGATGTCGCAAGGAGGACTCTTAAAAGCAAGCTCACTCGTGCACGATGAGAAATTTGTTTATTAATGAATTATTTACAAAGCGCGGCCGGCCCGGTCGCTCCGTCAGCCGAAAAAGAAGCGTGCGCCTTTTGCCAACGCAAAAATCTCTAAGCGGACAACAATTAAATCGGCGGAGACTGTGTGCGAACGAGCGAGCGACGGTTCTGCGAGCTGATCAAGTTTCATCGTTTCTCGATTCTCAGTCGGCAAAGGCGTGTTTGTTTGGCAGTTTCCGTATGAGCTTTGTCGCGCGACAAAGACGCCTATGAAAAGAATAAAAATAAAACGCGCATCCCTCACACGAAGAAACTCGCACGGCAACGCTCTTGCAGTACGGTTTCGCCTTTTCCCTCGACTGTTTTTCTTCACTTTCAAAGGTCAGATGTCCAATAATCGTGCGCGCTCGTTCGTTCGTTCGTCGTTCGTTCGTTCGTTCGCTTACTGCTCCCTCCGACCGATCATTATACTCAGCAATTCGTGCACACATCGAATTAAAGATCCAATCGCAAATTGCACGGAAGAACGTTTCGCTAATCCAACGAATAATTCTCCGTCACACGCTTAGTTAATAATTAACCAATTAATAGAGTAATTTATAACATTACAATTAATTCGTTACGTGCTAAAAGTTAAAACTTACTCCGGTTCGTTCGCTAGATTTGTACAATTAAAAAAGAAGAACAATGCAGTGGTAATCCGCAATAATATTAATAATAGCGATAGATAATATAAAGGTAATAATTAAGGTTCTTTATAGTAAATAATTTATGTAAAAATTTTGAGAAATTCTAAAAAATCGTCCATCCACGCTCGCTGCTACGTCTTTTTTTACACGCACATATGATACTCGATACGCCTTACTATAATGTGTTTTTTTTTGCTTTTTCTTATCGAAATTCTCACACACGCACATGTATGCATAAGCGCCACAATAATTTTTCCATCTGCTTTGTACATCATTTATTTCAATATGCACGCACACGGGGTCGCACTTTTTCGTTAGTTTTACACATACACCGACAATCATACGTGCATACACGCGATCGACGCGCGTCACCTCTCCGTTCCTTGTCTTTTCCGCGACTTTCGACTTTCGACTTTCGATTTTCAACTTTCGGCTTTCGACGAATATGACGAAATGAAACGAAGAACCGAAGGGAAGATGTAGAGAAAGAACGACGTCTGACATTCTCGGGACGAGTGTGTCGCGATCGATCCGACGTTGTCTCCCCGTCTCTTCCATGAGACGCGAGAGGTTTTCGCAATAGGAAAAGCGGTCATTAGCTGAGTATAGTTTCAAATTGGCGGAGAAGTGAGAAGGTTTCCACACGCGTGACACTCGAAGCTCGGCGCGCGTTCCCTTCTCTCGCTCGCTAAGCAATTTACAATCCCATTCGACGGATCGATCCGTTGACCGATTCTTTAGAAGCGTGCAGGTATAAATTATCCGGCGCACCCCGTGAGCTCGTGAGCGTAAGATTCTCTCCTTCGAAGATTCCGTAACGTTGAGCATCGGACTCAATGCTCTTTTCTTTCACCAGTCTATTCCATGTCTCTCTCTCTCTCGCTCTCTCTCTCTCTCTCTCTCTCACTTTTGCATTCTCGCAAACACAAACATACTACTCTCGCTCTCTCATCCATTCTCGCCTAAACCACCCGTGCGTTTATTAGAACCGGCAAATAGGCCTGAGTATAGCGCGCGTTTAGGCAATTATCCAGTGGGAGCACGTATTTTTGCGAGGAAGATTTCGTCATTTTCATCCACGAGGCATTCGAGGGCGTTGCAGCGGGACTTCCAATCGCGCTCGATGTTCATCATTATCTCTTTCTCTCTCTCCTCATTCTCTTTGTTTTCGTTCTCCTAACTAATAGTCGTAGTAATCCTAACGGAATACTATAATATACATTTATTATATATAATATAATAGCCGATACAAATATCACATGTGATCACCTACTTAGACTCGTTAAACGAGCTCGCTACCTCCATTGTACAAAACGTCGAGTCTTCGAAGTAAATCAGCGCGTCTCGACTTCATTTTTTATTTTACTTTTCTCTTTGTTTGTCCGTTTTCTCGCTCTGCCTGTTCCGTTTAAGACTCCGTAAGTAATTAGTCCCAGATTGGAAGGGTGCCCCTTAAGTAGAGAGATCTCGTTAGTGTTAGCTTCGAAGGAGAATAAGTGTGCCTAGAATCGTATACAGTATACGGATCCCGCTCGCGCGTTTTGTCAGGAGAATCATCGAATATCCGGAATAATCGAATGAGAATCGCGAATTCCTAGCTGGCTCTCGCGCGTCGTCACAATTTTCGTCGGCAGCCTCAAATTCCCTCGCTAGTTGTGTGCGCTCGTGTCGCTGTACGTTCGCCTCTACCTCTGCGAATACGTATGCGTGCATCGCTTCACGGTGAATAGTCAATGGTGTATAATCGATACCAACGACTTCTGGCACGAGGTGTCTTTGTACAGTGGAGACATGGAATACGATGGCATTTTACAATGACGGTGGTTTGACGGGGTGCTGGCATATGGATGTAGCGTAGGGGGATTTCGCGGTAGATCCACGCAGTCGCTGCATTCAGTTTCGCTGGAGCGATGTCGAACGATGTTTTTTCACCAAAGATTTTAGAGACGACGCGCCGTCAAGGTAAACGAAGAGTCGCGCGTCTACTGCTTCCCTCTTCTACCACTCATTCTGCTATCCCTTCGCACGTCCCGGCTCAAGAGTAAACGAACCCGGTATCGTTATTAAAACTCGCGCACATCGTAACAGTTACGATTAATAGTGTGACAAAATTTTTTGATGCCGTCAACGATAACATCGAACAACGCCTGACTGTCTTTTCTCTGCTTAGCTAGTAAGAGGTCCGTATATAGCGCTCACCTCGATGAACAAAAATGAACAAACAGTAGTATAACCGCATCGGCAAATAGAAGACGCCGTGCCGAGAGAAAGAAGCGACGGCTGCGCAACCGATTTCCTCATTTATTACGGCGCTACGCGCTGGCGGCGGAAAGATCCGATTACAAAGACTTTCGAATAATCTCGCTCACCGCGACCTTCGCGCCGCCCTAATCTCTTTTCTTCCTTTTCTTTCATAATACAAAATACTCGCATAAAGTGTTTTTCACGTCTTCTCGCGCGCAAGATCACACGTAATAAATCACATTATCATATGTCAATATTCACAATTATACAAATAGAGATGTATACACAACGAGGTACAGAATTGTGGAAAAAATGCTCTCGCGGTCGTCCGCCTCCATCACTCTCTCCGGCTCTCCTCCTTTCTCCGCTAATATCTTCCACCCTCCCTTCCGCATATTCATTTCTGAGATGACGCTAAATTCACTATTATTCCAAACTATCCCGTAGACCGTTTCGTTCTCTGCGCAGCTTTTCCTCTTGCGTACATACACACTTGCATACCGCTCCTTCCATGCCATTCTTAGCTTGGCATTCTCTCTCTCATCCTCTCACTCGCTCGATTATCCTCTTTCTCCCCCTCTCTCCTTACTCAGCTCACATCGCTTTCATTCGTTACGTAGAAGAAGAAACGTCAATAATCGACAGTTAATCGTGACTAAAACATAGATCGCTTTCGCATGCCTGTATAAAATCCCTAAAAATACTAGCCTACCGTGAATCGTATGGGTGTCGATACACTATGCGATGACTGTGACTGTTGGCTCGTTTGTTGTTCGATCATGAATCCAGAGGGCCCGTTTTAAGAGAGCGAGAGAGAAAGAGAGAGTCCTCCCTTTTATTTTCTTTCGCCCTTCCCTCGCCCTTCCCATCTCGCTGCTGGCAATTTACTTCGTACGCAGGAGTTATGCGATAGATCGTTCGTAACCCTCACGGCTGTGTCTCGAAAATCGAATTACGAGCGAAATCGTTTCCCCTTTGTTTCTGTTAGGCCTCGAAGTAACCCAATGTCTGTCTCTCCCGTATATGCGTCTATTTATTCAGTGTACGGATAGACACGCACTGCCCATCGACCGTCAGGATTCATACGTGAAAGAGCGCCTCTAAGGAATGCATTGCCGTTTCATCCTCTAAACCCTCTCTCCCTATAGCATCTTTCTCTCGAACTCTCCTCCTCTCTCGCTCACCTGCTGACACATTTGCTCTCTCGTGGCGCGCTTAGATTAAAACGCGATGACGGCAGAGAATCTAGTTCTTGTTCGCATATTGTGATTGTATGTGTGCGTGTGGTATGCTATATCGTTGGTTTCTTCTTCGAGAAAAACCTGCATGTTCCGTGTGTAGAGCAGCGTGCATCAAGAAGATTGTTCTTCAAAAGTATCTTCATTCCTGCATAGTCGTGTGTCTGCGAGGGTAAACGCGTGTGCGTGTGGAACAGTATGTGTGTCTGTCACGTGTGGGTGTGTACGTAAAGTAGAGACACGGGAAAGGACGGACGCCTCTTAATACACTGCGCCCCATTGTTCTTTTTTTTGTTTTGTTTTACTTAACTCGTTGCACGATTTTTACAAGTCTTTAAATGCCAAAGGTCACTTTTTAAAAATATAGGTATCTCATCTTTATTTTTTTTTTTCTTTTAAATGCCTCTTTCGTCTCCCTCTCACGCCCTCTCCTCTCTCGCGTCCTCGCATTCTTACTCGCTCATTCACTTTCATTCGCTCGCTCTCCGTTCCTTTCACTTCGTTTAAGTCTTACCTTACAAAACCGACATATCGTTAGTAGTACTTTATTCATTTTTTTTAATTACACTACTCTTCCCTAACGAGGAGCTTTCCTAAAAATAATATTAGTTTTCTCAGTTCAGTTTTTAGTGCTCTGAATTTTTGGCAATACAAGGCGTCCGCTTCGCCGGCACCGAGAACCTTAAATAGATAAGCGCTCGAAATTCGTGTTCGCGGATAATTCAATTTTGTCACGACGCTTCAGCTGACCTCCCGGGAATCAGAATTTGACAGATCGAAACTAATGCTATCGAGCGTCTACGTCGCCGAACATTTCGAAAGGGGGCGATTTTTCGACGTAGCGCTTGTAAACGGGAAAACATAGTCACGATTCTCGAGGGCTTCGCGGTGCTTTCTACGCTAGTCGTCTTGCACTACTGCGAATCGATACTTAATACTTTTCGTAACATTTGTAATAGTAGCAGTAAATTCTTTTTCTTTCTTTTCACGGCTGCTGTTGCTGCTGGGGAAGGGGATTAACTTATTCGAATTTACGTGGATATACCTAATTAATGCCGCGCACGGCAGCACTCTACTAAGGTAAGTCTTTGTGTTTTTTGCGTTTTTTTTATTAAAAAGGGTATTTTATCGATAGCTGACACTCTATCTACCGTTCGACTTAACTTTTTGCTCAAATCGTCAATGCGTGCTGTACAATCTCCTGAATCTCGACCGACATTACGTTAGTTCCTTCTGGCGACTTTTTCTTCGCTTTCGGATTCCTGTTTTCTCTTTATACACAGAGCTATCCTAGCGCGAGTAGCAATTTATTTCATCATTTTTACTTCGATCTCTCGCTCTCTCTCTTTCGCTTCCATTCTCGCTCACACGTTCCCACACTCTCGTTTTCGCTATCACTCTTTCCCTTTCTCTCCTTTAATGTACTGTAATTTACAATTACTATACAACATGACTGAAAATACCTTAAATCACGAGAATACAATTACAATCGTAGGTGTGTGTGTGTGTGTGTATGTGTGCTTTACTTTTTTGTTTACCACTTAGTTGTATGTATGCATTTAATTCTTATTCTTCAATATCTATCTCGACCTTATCGTACGCGAGTATCATAAAACACTTATGTTCATTTATCATATCTCGTACAGCGATACGGCTTCTCCTACGCTTCCTTAGAGTTTTCTTAGGTACTTACATCTCTACCTATCTATCGCTACCTACCTATGTATAATATATATAACTCTTTCTTTCTCGTTCCCATTGTTTCTCACTCTCCCCCTTTTTTCGTTTTCCTCGTCCATCTAATTATCCACCTATCTAAGTGCCTATCTACTCGTCTATCTATCCATCTATCTATCTAACTCTCTAGCTACTTTTATTATTCAATTGTGTTCACGTTCTACCGGTTTTCCGTCTTCGCCGAATTGTCCGCATAAAATCATCCGCACGGCTCGCCGAACGTTCTTCGTTGGAACGACGCGCTCGCTTTGTTCGTCGATATACGTATGTACACGTTTGTATGTATCTACACAGGCACCGCTGGTCGCCCCGGCAATACGAACGGCCGACACACACGCGTCATGACTCCGAGAATCTCTTTTGTTTAGCCAAACCGATTTTATTCGCCTCACCGCCGCGACGTCCTTTTTTAATCGCGTTCTCCGTCCATTGGCGACAAGCGCAAACGAATTCGTCTACGGCTTTTCCGAGGAATCAGCTTAGAAAGGCCGAAGTTCGAATTGCGAAACAATGGATGAACTATGTCAGAAATTCTCTGGCCCTAGAAAGGATCTAGCTTACAACCTATTTTCGTCCGTTTTAGTTTCTTCGAGCGACCGAGCGATGGAACAACGCCGTTTTAACGAATAATCATCGCGGCCCGGGACGAGAATCCTTCCCGATGACTCGAATGGTTTCAAGAGCGCCTGGCCGAGAAAAGAAAACGGGGGGGAGGTGTCGGGGTGCGACGACAACCACGATATCTCAATATGGCTATCAAAAAGACATCTGGCTTTTATAATCCGTTATCTTAAAAGTTGTAAATGTTACATACACGCGCATATATATCTATATATATATGTGCGTGCGTGTATGTGTGTGTGTGTATATATATATATTTATTTATAATTAATCGTGAACATGGTAACAAATAATGAAACACTGAAAAAATTGCACGATATACAAACTTAGTGTTCTGCCTTCTTCCTCTCGTTCGCTCAATTTTTCGTCTCCCCTCCCCATTCGGTTGCTATTTTTTTTTCATTTTTTTGGAACACGTACACTCGCAAAATATTCACACATGTCAGGCATATCTCATGCGGTCATTCTCACGTATACACATGTCTCTCAGACGCACGCAAGCACGTTCATACACGCTCGCACGGACACGCTTCTACGATACTCTCCAGTCAGACTTATTTAATAGGTACGGTATCATTATGATCTACGTGCGTATCAATTAATTTATTTGGCCACTGAACATTTAAAATTTAGTTATCTTCGTTTCTCGTCTCCTCGGCTTCTCCGTGCCGCACTTACTTCAGGTAAGGAATAGTCTTGTTGAGTGGTTTGCAGGTTTCCTCTACTTTTTCTATGGGTACGTTATCATCCGCGATCTTGATGCGTCCTAGTCCCGTCTTCGTGTACGCCATTAGTTTCGAACTCTCTCTCTCTCTCTCTCTCCCTCTCATACACCCTCTTTATCTATCTATCTATCTATCGCTGTCTCTTCGACGTGATGCAGATATCATCTCGTTCCTCGTTCATTCGCGATCGACCGTCTGTCACGCGTGCGTACATCGAAGAAAGAAATACTCGAGGAGAGTCCCGTGAGACATGGAACCGTTTCGAGAGATTTGTGCGGAATGTCGCGCGTGTGTGTTACTATATACTGTTGCGATGATTACGACGAGGATATTAAAAAATATATTATTTATTTCTGCTATGCATCTGATGATTGTGACCTCGACGAGTAGTTCCTTCGTTCGTGCACGACGTCGGCGTCGCCGTCGCCCGCCACTCCGAATTCGTCCCTAAGAAACGGCCGTAGAAAAGTACAAAGTGAAATTTTCGAAACAACGTCGCTGCGCTGGAATCTCGAGACGCGCAAACGAAAGAAAGCTCCCGATCGCTGGAAACAATGACACGCGAAAGGTAACGCAAATATCGGGTGCTGCGAGAACTAATCTCAGTTTACCTCGGAAAACCAGCACGTTATCGGCAAGGTAAAAATTGATGTATGCCACCCGTGGGGGGAATGCATACGAATTCTAAACGGAGAGAGAAAATCGGCGAATGAGGGGAAGGAGAAAGGTTCGGGGGACGTAGCCGAACTCCGCATTATAATCTGCACTGTAAATTCGGGATAAGCGCGTACATCGGTAAACTTTACTCTCGTCGAAACTGGCTGAAATCACGTATTCAATTTGCAATGGGCCGTCGCCTTCTCCTTCCCTCGTTCGGCCCCCTCCTCTTCTGACCACTATAGCTTCTACATATGCGCTGTGTGCGCTCGAGTTGCGACGAGTGCATCGTAGACGCCCACGTTACGCAAAGCGCTTAAGAACGCCGAATAGAAGAACTAGGAGAGAAAGAAAAATGTTTGGCACCGACAGACTGCATTATTGTCCACGCGAATCTGGATTCACACTCTGCTTTCGCCTCTTTTTAGACTTCGCCCGATTGTGGCGCCTTCGATGCGCCTCGTCGCAACCTTTCGCGTAATCGGCCACGATGCCTTAGAATTTCACCGCTAGACATGGCTTGAATATGCCCACGAGACGGCAGACGGTCGATCGTCTGAGGGCGATAATAATCGTTGTGTGACGAGTTGAGTTCACTGGCTTTATTTCCGTGTCGGCGCTCGTCCGAACGCTTTGACCTTTTCTCGCTCGTTCTACTTATATAGCTTCCCTTCTTGCCTCTCCCTCTCTCTTTCTCCCGTAACGCGGATCTTAGAACGTAATTAATTGGCAGTGATTGACGCCGTGTAGGCGTGAGACTCTTGTCGTGCGTAGATCGCGCTACTTCGCCTTCGCTTGACACTTTTTTATTCGCGGAAAAGACGTTAGGTCCGACCAGAGGAGTCGGAGAAACAACGATGACAGCGGTATCGATGATATCTACCCTCTCTTTGTCGCCTTTACTGTGCTCCCGTTCTTCTTCGTAAAAGAGTCGCAGCGTGCTATCACAATTTTTAATAGTATGGCTACTCATTCACACTTTTCGTTGGGCTTGTTCATTTTCTTCGGGATCGATTGTTCCTCGAGCATGAAACTGCCAAAGATGTGAACATCCCGCAGTCATCCGTTCGAGGTTGCAGATTCTAATGATCGCTACAATACAGGTTTCCCAGTGTGCTGGAGTCTATCTCCCTGGTATTTAACGTATCTGCCGTAATCTTCTTCTGGCGATCTTCATGTGGTCATGTGTCGTAAAGCAAGAGAGAGAGAGAGAGAGAGAGGAGAGGGAGGAAGGGATTAACAGCGAAAAAGAGAGGAAAAATGAGAGGGAGAGAGAGAGAGAGAAAATAAAAATTGAGAGAGACGGGCAAGCGTAACGGACAGAGCAAGGATGATCGTTACGGCAAAGCAGTGCTCGGCGACGGATTCTTCCTGATCGTCGATATCTTTTTGAGTTTCGTCCGTTTCCCGGCAGTTCTGCTGAGCCCAACCTCATGAACGTCGCCAGCGGGAAAGTTGGAAAAAGCCGGGGTTCACGAGGATCCCTCTCCTCGCTGGTGCGGATCTTCAAAATCCTCGCGAGGAAGGACAGCGCCCGGCACTCTACCGTACCAATCCTCGTGGACTTTCCTCTTCGGGGAGACGATTGATTACACGTGTCTCTTCATGTGGAGAGCGAGGTGATCGCTGCGCGAAAAGCATCGGTCGCAATGCCGGCACTTGAACGGTTTCGCCCCGGTGTGCTTGCGGTAGTGGCGCGTCAGCTCGTCGGAACGCGCGAACCGCCATTCGCAGCCCACCCAGCTACACTTGTACGGCTTTTCCCCTGGAACAGGTAAAATACAACTTCGCTGAGTACTCTGGCAACACGCTCGACGTATCGTTGATCTGCCGCCGATGAAACAGTACGTCTCGTGGATTTGCCGGAAAATATATGCGCCAACGATTACTCCCGCGAACCGTTGTTCGGATCAAGAGTGTCGCATGTGTTTGCCGAATCGATACGGCCGCGGAAAATGTAGTGTAGGGATATTGTTGCGTCGACAACGACGGGGTCTTAACATTTGACGCCGCTGACGCTGAAAACGAGACATTCGGAAAGGACGCGGCTTCGGGACATCGTGGATCTTTTGATGCCACGTGCATGTGCGAGGCGAAGGTATTTCAACGTTACATGGGAAAGGGAGGGGCAAGTGTATTATTACCCCGTAAATAATCCATTCGGGCAATATGGAAGATGGTTGACGTTGATGAGGCTACGGCGTAGGAGAGACAATGCAGGGTCACCACCTGTGGCGCGATGTTACCGAGCTTAACAAGCTGAGGGAGTTTGTAGCAGAGAAAGAGGGATCGGGAGAGGAGAGGGGAGGAGAGAAGAGAGACGGGGGAGAGTGTGTGAGAGGGAGGAGTGTGCCGGGGGTTAGGCGAACGACTGCAAGCCCCCTCGAATCACCAGGGGTTGTTCGCCGCCTGTCGAGGACCCATGAGCGGGGGTCAGAAGGGTTGGGAAGAGGGTAGGAAGAGAGCAGGAAGAGAGTAGGAAGAGGGTAGCGGTACAGCGTCCGCAATGGCCGTATCGCTCATCGACCTCGCAATAACAAACGCGGCCACCCTCTACGTATACCGTATCACCGACTACCTCTCCGCCTCTTTCTTCCCACTTCTTTCTCGCCCATAGCCTCATTCACCCCGTTTTAGCATAACTCTCTCCTCTTCCTTTTCTCGATCCTCTCGGCGCGTACACTATCCTAGCGCCTTCCCCAAACTCGTCTCGCCAAGAGACGGTTTTTCAGGAAACCGGTTCAAGTGGACACAACCCAATTTCATGCGGCAACGGACAGAAAAAGCAATTTGCACGGAAACTTCGAACAAAGGGGTTGCGAATATGATATGGCATTGCGTCCGAAGTGACGCAAACGCACCGGAAGGGTCATGCATAAAATGGAAATGGGTCAGAAAAATGATTGAATTGTAAACGGCGTGCGATGGGCACGGAAGGAATATTTCGAAAAAAAAACGTAGTGCGTCGAAGAAAGAGACGCCATGTTGTACTGCGAAGGAAAAGCGCGCAAATCGGTTTTGCGTGTAATACTAATTTTCCTGAAAGTGGAGCGTTTGTCGTCTGCATCGCGAATTCTATGAAACGTGACAAATTAGAGAAAGAGATGCGAAGCGCTCTGGGGTCTCGAGTTCGCACAAAGTGAACTTTTTACTACCGCGAGTCTCTGTGAATAAGATGAAGTAGAGGTTCGCCTGTAATTTACACGCTGTTATATTTCACTCGCTTTACAATTTCTGCAAGCTAGATACTCGTTGGTTCGTTAGAAGTGTGGCGTAGAAGTGAGTCACTCTTGTCGGGCGCGTCTTATGAAAATGTACTACCGTCGTTGGAAACAGTAATTGACCATTGAAACAGAAAAATGGCCCATTTCTTTGCTATGAAAGCACCGTATAAAAGCGGCGTGCAAGTGATCGGTAAATATGCAATTTGCAGGCGTTTTTATAGAACGTCTTATTGCGCGCATTATGCGACTACGGTTAGAACCTAACGACCCCGGGTCAAGAAGGCATGCGAAAAAGCGTAATTGCACCATCTTCGCGTTGGCAGAGGGCGTGCGAGTAAAATTTATGAAGCGCTCCGTGCATTCCCGGCGTCGTGACGTGGGTAACCGTCAAGGCATCTACTCTCTTTTTCTTGGGGGGTAGTTTCGTCTTCCGTGGGAGGTGACGCCGACAAATCTAGCCCGGACGTGGCAACGCATAACCAAATCCCACCCCTTCCTCCTCGTGCCCCGTTGCCTAGCAGCTTCTCGTTTCTTCTCTTTCCGGTATCTCCGTCAACGACACTCGACATTTCACGAACCAACCGCGACTTTTCAAGAAATACGGCACATATACGCACGACACTTTCTTTTGCCCGATGCCCTTCATGTTCAGAAAAGTTGTGGTGCGGATGATCGTCACCTTTTATTCGCGACACGAAATTATAGCAAGGGCTGAAAGAGAATACGGGCGAAGGTGGCCGAGTCTGCGGCCGATGCACTCATCATAAATGAAATACAAACGTTTTCGGCCGGAGAGAAGAAAGATCGTGAGATTGGCAATGCTACGGTATAGGCGCTTTCGAAAACGGCAGCAAAGTTCCATGCCAAAGAAAGAGGCACTACATGTCACTTGAAAAAGGTATTACCTGGCATGTATCTGGAAATGCCCGATGGAACGATGGAATATAAAGTGGACACGGTGGAAATAAATGTAAAGTAGATGCGACGAGCTGGGAAAGTATATTGATAATAATCGAACACGGAGAGTCGGGTATAATAAAAGCCCAGCTCGTCGATATTCATGATTTAGACAGAAATAACATGGATATTCCGGGGGTGCGAGCATAGGATGAAATAAAAGCGTGCATTGTCATGACTTATCATTGGAATTACTCAGAACTTGTTGTTGATGATAGTGCAACTGTAACGCGAGAGCTAAAATCTCCCCGTTCTAATCTCTCAATATATTTCGATGACCGTTTCCCTCACGGAATCTGCATATCGTTGTCTCTCAAGGGAGCTTGCCTTCCGGCGGTACCCAGTTCGGTTACCAACCGAGAACGTACCTCGCACTATAATAACGTGCGAAGCTCCCTTAAGATGTTGCCCTAAGGTTGCGACCCGGCTGAAGACCGCCTAATCACCAGTTGGTGCCTCGCTGTAACGCGAACATCGACGATGCTTCCATATAAACGCAACACATCGTGCGATCCCCGATATAGCCGCGTCTCGTCACTTATCTGAGTACGCTTGAGCAGATCTGCTTTTCACACCGAGTTAGCAGACCGCGCGGCGATCGGAGCCATCGACGATATTTTCGACACTCGCGGGAAGAGCCGGCGGCGGAGGCGCAACAGCATTCAGCGGGATATTTTTTTAGCCCTCCCCTCTTTTCTTTCAACGAAAATTTTGCGCCGGGTGGAGGATAGCGTTCGATCCATTGGATGGATTGGATTTCGTGTAGTCATGGTAACTACCCGGCAACGTGTTACACGACCGCAGCCACTAACGCAAGTGCGTTTACGCGTTGTCGCTTCGATACTGCACGCTGTCACTCCGCACACATACGCACGTGTGTACGCGTGCACATTCTCCTCCTGCTTTAGCTCATCCTCGTGGCAGTGCGCTCGCGCACATGTGCGCATCACGGCAGAGAAGTGCCCGTGGCTACGCGGAGAACGACGTGTACGTGCAACGTGCATTGCGCATTTTATCGCCGCGTAATGGCCTCCCGGCGGTTCGTTACCACCTACGTAATAAAGCCATATTAAACAAGACGGCTTAACGTGTTAACCAGCCCTTTCCGCGCCCCTCCCCACTCCCTCCCTGTTTCTCTATCGCGCCCTTCATCCCCAATGGCCGTGACCACCCCCCGGAATGAACGCCGCCGAACGAAGCGCTCTGGAAAGTCCACTACCCCCTGCCACTGCTCGCCTTCCCCTACCCTTTGTTCCAGCCTTTTCCGACACTACGGAAACTCGTCTTCATGCATTTTTATCCCTACGCGACTGCGAGATAGTCCTGAAAGTCAGCTCGGCGACAATAATGTTGGCAATCGGTCTAGAACGCGAGGGGAGTGCTATTGGACTTTTTCACAAAGTCAACATTTTGCATGAGGTTATGCGAGATTGTCATGGTGGACTGAAGCGCGGCGGATATTCCATTTCTTTTCTCAATTCGGAAGACTGTAACACCGTTGACGGCGGACACGAAAATTCATGTAAACAGCGTACTTAGTTTCGTTTCGAGTTTGCGTCGGACAGGAAACACGTGAGTTTTGAAAGAGTGTCTGACAAAGATTCGGAAACTCGACGCGAAGTGCGCGCATACGAATGTTTGTTTTATCGAGTGCATTGAATTTCAGGTAGCCATGGTTACAGTTGCGACGAGTTACACGATCCCATGACTTTTTTCCGTACGCGCGTATGTACGCTTGATGTCGCACAGCGATAATAACTCCTATGTCACTGAAAAGGTTCAGCCAACAACACGCGCCGTCGACATTAAAACTTGTCAATTCCATTTCATAACCGATATTTAATATTATTTTTCAAGCCGAGCATTTCCATACACGTAACGCACTTTTTCCATCCCAATCAACTGCGTTATCGAACGTCACACGCTGTACGTGCGAGCGACTACTTCTGTTTCTGAGTAAGCGCATTTCCATTTAAATCGCTATAACAGCAAACCATTACCGCTGAATCACAGCGACGGATAAATCGGGGAAACATGATATTAATAATAATAGTAGCCGTAATAGCAACAATTAATATCCGAACACCTGCTCCATAAAACATGACGTTTAAGCGTTCGCGCGTATTCTCAAATGTTTGCGATCGCTCGACCCGGAACGCATACGCGCGCACGCTGTCGGACGTTCCCGTTGGATTTTGCGATTGGATTTTGCGATCGGATTTTGCCCGCCAGATTTTACCCGCCAGATTTTACCGGCGTATAACGCCGCACGCCGATCCTTTGCCGGATGCGTCTAATAGAACGATATTAAACGAGTCGGCCTAACCCCGTTAATACCTTCCCTCGGCCGCGCACGCTCATGCCTCGTTTTTCTTCGACGACCCCGTGCCCCCCTGCTTCCTTCGCCACGTGCTAACAATGACGCGCGGAGGGTGAGAGAGGCTGACCACTTTCGTCGCTTAATACGTGTTTACCCCTCGTCGTTCGATCATCACGCAGCAACAGCAGCAGCAGCAGAAACCGACGGCGCAGTCAGAGTACAGCGCGCTTAAAAGCTCCTCACGTTACCGAAACTGAGAGCCGTACGACTCGTTGCCAGACGTCTATCCACGGCTAAATGCGGCAAACTCGCTCGGCCGTAATTTCGTTAATGAAGACGTACGTTGCTTTCGGTATATCGTCTTACGGTTAATGGACTTGAATGCGCGATTGTCTGTCAAGTTGCACTCCGTTTCGCGAGCTGCTGATCTTCGAACCGCGACGATAACTGACAAAGAGAAAGATGACTCCGTCGTCCTGCGTATTGGCGGATAAACGCGACGCACGGAAAAAGAGACGGACGTAGCGCACAGTCATGAGTAACGAAGTTAACGTTGCGGGACCTTCTTACGGTATGCGGGGGTGTCCTTGTCATCGGAAGGGTGATTTTTCTAAGTCCTTTCCCCTCGCACGTAGCTTCAAGGGTCTCGGTGGCTCGGTATTGCGTCGATATGTCAGTCCGTCCTGGCAACGTGTGCTCGTCGTCTTTGCATTTTATTAAGTCCGCCAGCGTCGACGATGTATGGGATACCTTCCGTCATGTCGCCGAGGGATAGGACAACCGAAATTTATGGCAGAGGATTCCACCTCTAGCACGCCTTTTACATCCGGAGACGTTTCGCGCGAAACGTTTCGTCGGGCGGAAAGCTGGGAGGGGGAGCAAAAGAAACAGAACGAGAGAGGAGGCATCTAATACCGGAGGCCATCCGAAACGACCGCGTAACGGATAGGTCGAAAAACGAGGGACTCGAGATTTTTCGCGATACGAGGGTCCTCCTACTATTCGAAGAATACGCCCGAATTACATCCCAGTTGCGAAGGGTGAAGACATTCTCTCGAACTGCCGGCCGCTTCTAGATTAAATTTTGCGCACGTGAGCGTCGTTTCGGACCTGCCAACGTCTTGTTTCAATATTTCTTTACGCTCAAAAGAAACGTTCCGAGCAGAGCGTGGAATAACTTGGCGCCGTATCTTCAATCGTGACATTCCCGACGAGTGCCTTGTTAAGAAAGATCCTTCGCGCAACGGCAACTTGCCTAATGTCTACACAAATTGTATGGAATTGCACATTCAACACGAATCTCTGGGCCGCTCTGTGTGCACATTTTTAAAGTTGCACGTGCACAGCGTAGCCGAGAACAGAAGAGTCCCTTTTTTCGTCTCATGCTACGCTGTTCCAAGGGCGGAAAGGCCGGGATGCGCGGTGCCTTCATTAAAAGAATATCGCGCACTCGGAAGTGCAGAGCACACCGTACTCCTTTTCTCGAGAGAATTTCAAAGGGGCCGCTTTCAGCTTAACAGACTGATTTATTGCCGCTAACTAGTATTCTACATACAGAGATGTTTGCGCGAAAACGTTTCGACGAGGAAACATTCGATTTCCAACTCTGTTTTTGTGCCAGTTTCTGAACACAGACGCGCAGAGCGATAATTCCGATTGGAAAGGAACATTTGTTCGGGGTGTGCGCACACGCAATCCACTGCACACGAATTGCCCATAAATGGGGACGGTGCACTTCGATGTTGAGTAGCAGCTACGGTTTCGCTGTCAACAATTGCAGAACTTTGACAACGCTTGAAATTGTTTGCGGCGTGCGAACCCCACCGCAAGAGACGGATCTAACTTCGAGACGATCACGTGTTACAACGAACAGTGCCGGAGGTGTGAATCAATACACGCGTACAAATCCTCGCTGCACGCTGAATGCATACCCTCACTCGCGCCTTAAATAATACTTCTAATGAATAATATCATCGCACCCGACGCTTCTCAGTTTCTATTATTTTTCTAAAGTATTCAGCTGCGTAACTCGACGATGCTCAAGTTACAATTTGAACTTTCAAGTTAAGTTACCGTTGAAGATACGAAAGAGAGCGAAGCCACACCGAATGTATTATATAATGTATTCGAACGCATTGCTGCCGAAGCTCGATGGCGTCGTTTGTAGAAAAAATGTTGGCGAGTGCAGATAAGTGACGAGGTAGAATCCCATACGCAGTCGCATCGTAACGTCTGAAATTTAACAGACAAGATATAGGAGAGATCGCTCCCGGCCTTCGCCGCAGGCGCCTGCGGTCTATGGACGCGGCGAGGGCAGTAGGAGGAGCAGACTTTGAGCTTGCGGTCTAAACGTAAGAGGAGACGCGTTCAATCGCGCAGATGCACTTGGCTCACACGACGGAGACGACGGCAGCGGCGACTACGAGTGTGTCGGAAACGAAGAATGGCGAGCATCGGCCGAGTTTAGCTTCTCGAGCCATTATTTACGAATCGCATTACGCCGATGCATCAGCGGCCAGGAAGTTTCAGTAATGGAGTGTACCCCAACGACGCACTGTACCACGCCTAGTGCCCGTCGAGTGCCGTCTTGCCGAATCAATGTACCGACAAATTTCAGATTACCGTCGCGACGCCACAGTTCTCCCCAAATGTAAGCGTCTGCGAAGCTCCTTTAGAGGCACGTGTATGGCGACAACAGGAGCGTCGGGCGGCTTCGCGGAAAAATAAGGGAATTCCATTTGAAAAGAAGACCCCGCTTACGCCCGTACACGAGAACGATATCACGGATGGATAAGAAATTCATAATGCCCCGTTCTTGGCTGCAGCGTTCCGAATGCACGGGAGATGCACAGGCAAGTTATGTCGTATGTTACGCGTTACGTGGCGAGAAGATGGCTGGTGGAAGTGAACCAGATTGTTTTCGAAGATGTCTCCGCACCGGCATGAAATGGCCTGATAAATAATTTCCATTGACAAGCCGTCGCGACGCCACAATTTCAGGACGATTTGAAACGTCGGGTTCTGCGGAGGACTGACCCAGCGCGAGAGTTAGAGGTTCAGCGGTCTTCTCAATTTAGAGGATTAATGTCTTATTTTAAGGGATAGAGTACGGAAGTTGGAATGACAAGCGAACATTCAGAAACGTTATTTTCCTTTCCAAGCTGGGTACAGTCGGCACAATCAACTTGGCTACAGGCGACGAAAGCGTTTTCAATCAATTCTTTGCCAGTGACGTACTTGTTGACACTCCGTCTTCATGAACGAAGTGAACGACCCCGAAGAGATCCTAGAGACTGTGTTCCCAACAAAACGATTCTCCTGCGCCTGTCGAAGGATCAAAGTCCTGGTAGTAACGCGGGACGCGAGAACAACAGCGTTCGGAATGGAATTCCAGAACGGAAAGTCCCTGTAATTGGAAATCTCTCTCTTTCTGAACGTCTCCCTTCCGCCCACGATTTCTCCCTTTCTTTGTCCTCTTCGGTTTTTCTTCCACGCTCCCTCTAACTATATACCTACAGGCCATCGTGAGACTGCTCGGTAACGATCGATAGTTGCTCGACTCCCGCGGGAAAATCGGATAGAGGGGTTCGATGAGAGTGGGAAGAAAAAGGTTCAACCGGATCCGAACTTAATACACGACGGTGAATAAGCAAGGAAAAAAATTCGTCCGCCGCAGCCTCGCGAAAACGTTCCAACTACTGAAATAACGGTTCCGCTATTTTTGTCTCTTTTTTCGCATCAATATCATCTGTTCGCCTTCGGAACCGATATCCCACGATGCTACGCGACGGCTGTTCGAAGTTTTAACACTTTAACAGCGCGTATTCCACTGAAAGACACCTAAGCACAATTGAAATCACGCGGAGATTACTGCGATCGTCAAATGTGGAATGTTCAATGCTTATTTGTTACAATTCTTGAGATGCGATTGCTAGCCATTAATTAATTCAACGCTTTGGCAACCGTCGGTATATACAATCGAATGCGGACTATTCTTGATGAATCCAAGTCCGGTCTACGTGATACCAGCGGCTAACTATTGAACGCCAAAGTCGCGTCTACGACGTCACAGTGGCCGGCAAAGGATTAAGAACAGTTGGAAAATTGTGGCAAGCCGCGGAGTAGAGAAGCACGAAGACACGATTAAACGCAACCAGCGATATTTTCGTTGAACGATAAAAATGAACCCAGTTTGTTCGCCACGCTTAACGACGCCAAATGCAATTACATGAGGCGTCTGCACGGGGTAACTACAGTTGCTGAAAAGAGACAGGGGTGGGTAGAGTCAGGGACGATTCTACGGGCAAAAGGCACGAATACAGAGCGGACAATATTTGACTTTCCCCCGTGTTTCGTCGGCGTTAACGGGGATTGCGACGGGGGTGAGCTCGCTATTTAGATCTAACGTCTTATCGGCTCGTTAGATGGGAATTAGCGTGAGAGTACAGACGGTAGCTTTGACTGCTAAATCGTTTAATCGGATCACATCGACTCGGCGTTAAGATCGTGGCGAGAGCGTGATCCACGAGGCACGGAAACTCGGAGGAAGAGAAAATCGACGAAGACAATGCAAAGGGAAGAGAAGAGGCGGAAGGTAAGCGAAAGAGAGAGGGAGAGCGAGAGCGCGGGATGAACGAACGCCATTGCGCATACCGAAAGATCTTCCGAAAGGAAACTCTCCCGATTGAATTCGTAACGAACCTTCACGTTGACTCACTCTCCCGATCATGGAGATTCGTTCGAGGGTTCGTCTCGTTTCGTGTCCTGGTCCTGCGGACGACCGTTCCTCGTAGCGTCGAGGGTAATTAGATTCTCCGCTCGAGATCAAAGTGTACCGTCATTTCCATTCGCGGGAGAACTTTCGCCGAGTTTCGACGTGCTCGTTTTTTCTCTTTTCCCTCAGCTTCTACCCTCTACCGCTGTCCCCTGCTTCCTTCCCTTGCTTCTATACTCGGCGTCTACCCCCTGCACGTATCCTCTGCTTCGGAAGAGCGATTGAGTCGCGAGGAACTGTGATACCTCTTTCTCCTTCGCCACTTTTCCAGCACCACTCTTCTTCTCTTCATCGTCTGATGCGCCCTATCTCCCGTTCGCAAGGAATCCATAGACGGGCTCCCAAGGTAACCGACGCGGAACTTCAACGTTACGGACAACATTAGCTTGCGTCACTTTCACATGGGAGAGCTCGTGACGATTGTTCTGAATATCAGCGAAAATATTTCCCTCCGCATCCAGGGTATTCTTTCAGCATTCGTCGGCAGTAGGTGTCGTAGTCCGAAGTCTGGCGCAGCCGTTCTCCGGCGACAGGGGGATTCGTGTGTCAAGACGAATTCATAACAGAGTCATAATTGCGGGACGGGTCCCGTAGTATGCATAATCCCGTAGTTAGCAGTTCTGCTTAACGATCCGCGAGAAGCAATCCCGACGTACCTGCCACGCTGCAGGATGGAAGCGTCCCAGCCAGCTCGTCTCTTATTATCCAACTTCCGTCTCTTTCGCGCTTCAGTGTCCTGCGCGCAGCTCACACTCTCTCGCTTGCACACTTTCGTGCGTCCGCTTTCACTCCTGCGCGCAGGATTAAACAGTATACGGCGGTACCTAGCCATACGAACGTGTGCGGCCACACAAACGCAAAGGAGGAAAGGGCTCGGAATAACAGAGGGAATGAAAAAGACATGCATTGCTGTACATACAGCTGGTGAAACGAGCCTGAGTGTGACGCGACAAAAACAGCGTGGACAAAGAGGGGGGACAACTCGAACTCCGTGGAAAAAGGACGAGCGCGGGGCCAGGGTGGTGGAAAGAGAGTTCGTTAATTGCAGTTCTCCGTCTCTACTGCCCGCAGTGACAGTTTTACCCGAGAATAGCGCAACTCGGGAAAATGTTTCCGTCGCCTGTACGGGAACTCTGAAGCGCTTTCAATGCGGGAAGGTCAAAGTTAATCGCGTGAGAAAAATGTCTTCGGGGTAATTTATCAGCGTGGACAAGATGGGGCCGCACTAGCGAGAAATCAAATAATTTGGGTAATGTAGCCGACAGACTTTTCGTTCATACTTTTCGTGCATTTATCTCGCGTGAAAATGCGTTGGAAGAACTTCAAAAACACTGTACGTCTTACAGCTTTGTTTTGCTACATGCCTTGCCACGAACCGAAAGAACGCCAAAGAGAGTTAAGAGATATTCAAATTCCAAGTTTGCTAGCGAATAATTAGCGTAATTAATATGCAAACAGGATAAAACATTTCAGTCTATTCGCACTACTGTTTGCCTGATATTGTGTGCGCTGCCTCCAGTAACTAATTGAAAAAGTGCACGGCACTGAAGAGGATATTAATTTAATTAAAGACGAAGTTAGCCGCGTTTGGCGGATAGCAAGCGCGGTTGTATTAGCAGTTTCACGGTCGGGACAATGTCTTGGCAATGCGGAATCGCGTCCGCGCACAGTGTCAAACTTTCCTTAATTCAACTTCATAATTAATTAGGCATTGTTTCGTCACGCAATAAGGGTGTGGCTGAAGAACCGTTGAGTTCCTCATAGTGTCATCCCACGTGCGCGTCTCATCCCTCGCCTCGTGACGCAGCCATGCCGACGAACTACGAAGATAATTGCGCGACTAACGAGTGACCAGTGACAGTCAGGAAGGGAGCGCCGAATATCCCGTTAACCGTTCCAAATTGCCACCGCGCTCGCGCAAATTACGTGACATAAATCTTGGTTTGGAAATGTCGCGCTTAATGATCTATTACGAGAAATGTTTCGGTGCAAAGCTGTGCGGGGCTACATGTCAACCCCATGCTCCTCCGCACCAAGCGCCAAGGTGTAAACCGCGTAGCCTTAAACGTTTGACGCAAAACGATGAGAATGGAACTTACCCGTGTGCGTCCTCTGATGAGCCTTGAGATGCGAGCTTTTTGTGTAGACCTTCTTGCATCCGGTGAACTGGCATTTGTGTATCCTGCGCTTTGTGTCCGGCGGACTGTGTTCGTGGCTCCTTGCGTGGTGCCTATTGGCAACGGTGGTCGCAGCTGCGGTCGCTCCCGCATGTGCGTGTTGCGTGCCGGCCACCGCGGGGAAGCCGTTCGCCGTCACGGAGATCAGTCTGCAAAGAGGAGATTCTGGATCACGCTGCTTTCATGCGCCCAGAATAACTTGTTATAATTATCCGCGGCATTGTCGCGCGCGCCGCCAATACGGTATCATGGTCGCGTCCGATACGGATGTACATCATCATTTACCGGCTTAGTCGCATGCAAGTACAACGCTATTGCCGCGTTGGCATGTTGTCCGGAGAACGGAAACGGCGATGGAAATTTTTGCGCGTTCGTCACCGTGGGATAGATCTACTTTGACGCATCTGAGAGGGTCGTTCGGGTGCCGACCGCGATGAATAAACGAATACCGCGGCGAGATCGATATCGCCCGGAGTCATCCTTCCTCGGTTGATTACTCGGTAGTAGGTAGTAGGTAGTACGGTTTTACGACACACTTACCTTGTGACGCCTTGCGCGTTGCCGGTGGTAACCCTGACGATGGCGCTCCTACCGCCCGTCCCATGAAGGTTGAGGTTGTGCACGTCGAGCATCGAACTCCCGCTCGACGAGTGACTGGAGTTGGAATGACCTTGACCCGACCCTGGACTCGACGGAGGCGTCAGGATTTGACCTTCGCTCTCGCACCCGCTGTCCTCCTCTTCCTCGATTTCCTGCGGCAATCGCGTCGGTCGTTATGCAACGGGACACCGAACGGCGGAAGAGCCGGTTAGGAGCATCGCAGGAAATGAAATGGCGCGTTGAGCGCGAATCAAACGCGAGTTACGGATGAGTTAAGCCTGTGAACCGGTCGGCAGGCTAATGAGGAGATCACGCGAAGTAATCGCGTACCGATGGCCATCGCTTTTCTCCTATTTCCCGTCGTATTCGTAAAGAGCCCGCTGAACGATAAATCGTATTTTCACCGAGAGGCCGGCTGTCGCGGCGAAGTAATGACCGAGTCAGGCCAACACGCGATCCTGCGAGTGATATTCCGAGTGATATTCCGAGGGGTCCGTCGTCGTACTCGAGACTAAAGGAATTTACCTCGTGCTCCTCATCCTCCTCGAGGTCTTCGCTCGGTTCCTTCTTGAGAATGAGTGCCGTGCACGAAAGGGAGGGTGAACTGTCCCAGGACAAGGCCGAACACGCCGAACTCGCCGACGACATTGAAAGGGAGTCGAGGTGTCGGTCCAGGAGATCCCTATCGCGACCGTTGTGATTGTGATCGTCGTCAGGACCGAATTTGATGTCATCGAGACAGAGCGTTTCTCTGTCGTCCGACGACGTCGTCACCTGTGACCGAGGAGACACCGTTTATCTCTTTGACCGTCCCTATTCTCCCGCTTTTCGCTCAACAAATCCGGACACGGGCGTACGTACCTCCATTTTGATTGGCGATTCGAATTGTGCGCTGGCGGTTCCGGTTGACGCTGTCCACGAAATGGGAGGCGCCCTAAAGAGGTTCCACGGTGCTGTGTCCAATTCCGTGGGTAATTTTTTGTACGACTGCAGCTTCGGTTCGTCCTTCAGGTACCTCTCCATCTCGTAGCATGTCTGTAAGGCAGAAAAGAGAAAAACGCTTGACGTTAGGCTGCGAGAGTACGGCGGGCGTCTAGGAATAGTCGCGATTGCCAGGGTAGTGGTTGGAGTCGCACAAAATACTAAGTAACCTGAGCGGAAAGCCCTCGGGTCGTAGTATAATGGACTGATTCTCTCGACGTCACGTATCGAAAGCCTCGCGAAACGCTTCGATCCATTCGCACGGAGGCAAACACCTGCGGCGATGTCAACTTCGAGACAGAGGAGAAATTATCTGCCGGAGCTGAGACCGGAGACGGAGAAGTACTTCGAATGCGCCGTCAACACTACTACTCGCGAGTTAGCCAACTTGGTAGTCTCCCGTAGGCTCCGTTAGTTTGGTATAGTTCCTTGGAGAGAGTGCAAAGTTATGCTACCTACTGCGAGGAATTGTGCACCAACCATACCCCCTTCCAAATGAGATTATGCAGCCTCCTTCCATCTAAGGTTCTCTACGAGTTCTCAGCCCTATCGTGTGTCCTCCTCAGTCAACTACGCCGTTCTAACGAATAATCGTCATTGCGTGTTCCTCTTGTTCGTTTCCGTCTTCGGATGAGCAATATGCACACCGACTTCTGCTAAGGCAAATAACAAAATTCCCCGCCGAACACGTACTTGGCGGCATCGATACGAGTTGCGATTGCGTCTCGCTGTCTATAAAGAGAATCTGCTATTTGGAGTTTCACCGATCTGCCCCGCGCGAGTAGTAGCGTCAGCGGCGAGATTAATTATCGGTAACAGTGCGATCCTCTTGTAAGGTGAGTTATGCCGGTGTCGAACCGCCGTATTACTCTTCCACTTTAGCCCGCGTGCCTGACAGTCGAGGCGAGAATTCTTCGTGCACTTTGGTATCTTTCTCCGGACATTCCCTGCAAATTTATTGCCCTTCCTAACGGCACCACTACCGCACCGACGAACGATGGCGCTTCGTCTTGATGATCTCGACGTGGCAGGGCTACACGTCTTTCCCCCGTAGGTAACATACTTTGCCTTGTCCAGAGATTCTCTCAACAAATTTTTCCCGCGGATCGATGACACGTGAAACGTTTCCCGGTAATTAATAACGCCCGCGAACGAATTCTTGACACTATCTCGCGACGATTATAATTGACGACCGGCGCTACGTGCATCTGAGGAAATCGGCTGACCGGAAAGTACTATCGTATCAGGCGATAACACCTCGTCGAATATTTCGAGTCTAGGCACGCACTCGATGGACTCGATATCGGCGGCATCGAGGACACCGCGAACCTTTCTATATGCTAAAGCAGCTGCAATTATCGCGTTTGGCGGTATCAAAGCTCGCGGTATAGAGCATTTTCCAATCATCATAACGCTAATTGAACCGGTGCGCATCGCGGGGCGGGAGCCGTAATCGATGCAATAACGCGCCGAGGCATTTCGATGCACTGCGGAAGCGTCGGTTCGTTCGATGCGCCTCGATGCATTCGCCCGCTGCTTCGATTCCGCGAATCGACTTTCTTCTCGCTGCACGCGAACCCCGAGCTAAGAGAATGCCCCGTCTTCTCTACCGGCAAGGAAAGATAAGACGAGCTGGAAGCGAGGCGAGGCGAGGCGAATGCAGAACATAGTCGAGCGAGACGCAACGGTCCGAGAATGACAACGAGTCGATGTAACGAGAATTCTTGACGAGCACCGCCGCGCTATTAATACACACGCCAGGCGCGAGATACAGAACATCGATGGCGTTGGCGGCAATTGTGCCGACAGGGCTGGCGCCATCGTCTATGAGAGAAAAATCGAAAGAGGAGAATCGCTCCGCGTACGTGTAGCATACGCCGCGGAACAATGGCGAGGGAATCAGACGAAGTCTGACCTTCGGGCGCGCAAACATCCGTCGGAGGACGCGCGGGACAAAGTTAGTGACGCAGCCTAGAGAGGACGGCGAAAGGAGGAGAGCGCTCTCGGGCTTGACGCGCAGTACGAAAATTCGACGGACGGCGAAACGTAATGTGCACCGCGAGAGACGAGAGAGGTCGGAGCGAAAGGAATTCTTAATGTGGCAGAGAGGACGGCAATGTGCCGTAGAAGAAGGTGATGTCCCGACGAGGGAAGATACGGGGGCAGGCAGAAGGAAAAAGGGCGAGTCCGGCCTTCGAGATGTACGAAGATTCCTTGGCAAAAGAGGAGCAGCGTGGCGGAGTGTCGCACGGCCGACGACGAACTTTCAGGGCCGTGTCTAACCTCGTTGGTTCCCCCGACGACTAAAATAATCGCCCGTAGGACTCTTCCATTATTCACGATTAAAAGTTCGTGCCAGGTCATCGCGGGACCGACTAACGGCCGGTATTATAACTTTGGAGGAGGAATTTTATCACTCGCTCAGGAAACGTTTCTTCCCGCCCCAGCATATTCTCCCGCCCTCCCGCCCTCCCGTTCCTTCCCGCGCTCGCTCTCACTTACCCCGCTTCGGCCTTAACTTTGCTAATTATTACTAGTTCCGTATATAGAATATCCCGTGGGTATCCGGGCGAAATTGCACTATGAGTGGAATTACGTTGAGGGATCTCGTGTTCATTATTTTATCCGACTGTAATGAACCGCGGTCTTTAGAAGGCGGTTGCGCCGGCGCGAACAATACGTTGCCCGCAACTTTTGTACCGATCGCGGACATTTCTTCCTCCGTCGTCATTGTGCTAGCTAGCAGCATCTGCCCGCGAGCTTGCACAAGCAATAAAATCTATCGCTTGCAACGGACTGTTAAGACTGCTCATACGATGCCCACGCGTTCTTCTCGTTGCAGAACTCGACGATTCCGGAACTTTTGGCCCCGGATCGTTGCGCGAATGACATTTTGATTTGACTTGTTTCTTCTATATAACGACCGTGCCTCGTCTGGCACCGATGTGGAGAAGGGAAGGAGGTGTATGAAAAAACTCGGTGACAAACGCCAGGAAAAATAAGCGGGCTTTCCGGTTAAGCGAAGCGGCTGACTTTACGACTTCGCCGGAGTCTGAGCTTTCATCCTTTTACCATTGGCTCCATTAAATCCGAAGCTGCGTAATAATTTAAAAGTTCACGGCGAATTCCGCTTGTCCGTGGTCGATCACAATGGTTTCGCAGACGCCAGATCCTCCATTACGCTTTTAGCAATGAACCCATAAGCCGTTCCTAGCAGATTTATGATGCACGAGCGACTTCCTCTCGAACCGGGGTGCGTCAGCCGCTCGGTCGCTCGCACGTGGTGAAAACACGTCCGTTTTGTTGATCGAATATCCGGCCTCTCGTTGCGCAGCGAACCAAATCGCAATGTGCGAGTGTTTGTCGCAAACAAGGCTAATTACGTACTTTCCTAAAGAAGAGTCAATTTTATTTCAACGCAACTCGCGCAAACAAGCTCTTTCCGGGAAACTAAAAAATCCCGATGATAACTCCCGCTCTTACGCCCGTTCCAATATCTGCACATCAAATAACCGAATCAAACAAATCGATAAAGGAAAAATGTTTGCATTTTTTATTCCGCCAGTATGGGTACGCGGGGCTCAACGTGTTGACGGTGATTTACCGAGTGGCTGCGAGGAGTCTCGGATCGCCAGTGATCGATGCTTTAATAACCCGCGAGAGACTCGACGAAGGCGCCGTATAATGCAAGTACCGCTGGCGTATCGTCGTGTTGCTCTTTCGTGCTTCGCCCCCGTCATTTTGCCCCGGAGTTATGAAACCGGAGCGGTCGATTGTGGTGATACACGGTGCGAGGAAGACAAAGGGGTCGAGAAACACGGAATGAGAAAGACCTTTCTGCCTCTCAGTCAGCGACCCGTGTACGTCTAGCTGTGTGCACGGCTGAGCCTGTCTGTGACGAGATTCTCTCCTTCTCGGGTGGTTGCTGTAACGAGGTGGGAGGCAAGCACAAAGCCAACTCCGTTCATTCATAACACCGGGGAAAACTTGCCAGCGTATAAGTAACGTGGAAATCTGTTGTGCTGCGCTGATACCGTTGCTTCCTTCCTTCGCGTCAATGCACTATCCTAACCGTCTGACCTCTCCCCTTCTTTGCCACCCCGGTTATTCCGGCATTGCGCCTCCGGTCTTATGAATCCACCGTGCTTCTCTTTCTACGATTCTGACTACCCTGACTAGGAAGGCTGTGTCGAGCCGTTCGTTGGCCTCAATTACTGCTAGTTGCGCGCTGCGGTCTACATGTAATGCCTTCCCTCAAACGTTACAGAACGCAGATAAGGCAGGATTGCCTTAAGGTACCTGCTTTGCGACGTTGCGGCAAACGGAAATAAGAAATCGCTCGCGTCGGGGCAATGATATCTTCAGCTTCATCGGGAGGGAGCACGGGACAGGCCGATTACCGCGCAATACTCTGCGCGAAGTCGTCTAATTCCTGCCATAGTAGCCCTCAAAGTTTCGACTCGAGTTTCAGATCTGACAATCGCATGACTGACAGCGCGCGTATCAGTTGATAGCGCTTAGCCGTCATGGCCGATGAATCTGACACTTCAAACTATGTCACTGATAACGGAATTATCGGCGTATAAAAAGGATTTCCGTCATGTGTTCGCTAATATCGGGAATAAGGAACGATACGGAGTACGTGCGATTAGTATGATTGACAACCTGCGGCGTAGGCGAGTGTAGAACGTGATAAATTTATCCGAGAGAAGTGCATAAGGAAACTGCGAGATGCTCTTCAGAACTTTATATCGTATAAACAGAAATGACGCGCGTAAAGCAGACTCTGTGAAGCGCATACTCTGCACGTCACTCCACGTTGACGAGTGAAGTACGAGGGAACAAAGAGTAGCGAGTAAGAAGGAGTTGTAGAGTGCCAAGTCCGTTATCAGCCCCCTCGTAGATTCTCTCCGGACTAAAACTAGACTTCCTCTCTTAGACTCTTCTCGTGCCGCCTCCCCTTTCCGTCCCTCTGCTACCCGCCAGCAGCCACATTCTCGCATTATTCAGCCCGCGGAGACAATTCGACAGTAAAGAGCAGCGAACCCGAGGGATCTGGCGGTAATAGTAAAATAAACCATTCTCAAGGGCAACTCTGGAAAGTGGGAGACTCGAATATACGCTTACGGCCACGTGCGAAAAGAGGGAACTAAAGAATCTAGGGGACATCGAGTCCAGAAACGAGAGGTAAAACGAGAAAAACCATCGACGCCCGACTCCTCGGAGAGAGATAATCTTCCGGCTTCGCTCGTCGTAGAATTCCAGGTGGTGGATTCACCTTTTCTTTTCTTCATCCGAGTCTCCTTCCAGCGAGCACCCTTCCGGTGAACACCCTTCCGGCGAACAGTGCGCGAGCGGCGCGAAGTTCCGCAGTAATTCCGCGAGACTGTCATTAACAGAGCCGGTGGCTCGCTCGAGAGAAAATGAATGATAACCGGAACCGTGGCGTTGCTAGCGGGGTAGCAGCCGTCAATGCTTTTCAGGTGCCCGCGTTCGTTGTGGCGGCGACGATCGTGCTGGTGGCAGTGCCGTTGTGCCAGTATTCCTCTACCAGTCCACTGTACCAGCCCGCTGTACCAGTCCCACTGTACCACTGCCGTCCAGGCCACCACCACGGTGGCAGTCTGCCAAGTCGTTAAAGAGATTCCCGCAACTTTAAGGGCGCCGTAAACCCGTGAATTTATCTCGTCCTTTCCTCCTCCTTTCTCGACTTCGTACCTATATAACGCCCTCCTCCTCTGCTCGTCGAAATTTTTGGGGGTGAGTCTCTCGACCTTCCTCCGTCGCTTTTCCTCTTCATCTTCAACGTCCTTTTTTTCTGTTTCCACCCGCTTACGAGGTTGGGGAAAGGATGAATTCCAAAGACGGCAGTGGACCGTTACGGTTGACTCACATCGAATCACGGGCACCATTATATCGTTGCGACGCGATTTGCATAGCGCCGCCGCTGGTCAATCAATTATAATTAAAAAGTCGACTGTTGATAGGTATTTCAAGCGAATCAACGATCGCGTTACGCCCGATGAAGTTATTGAGCCAGGAACTACCCGATTCCTGCCTTTTGTCTCTTTTGCAGGCGTCGAGCCAATTATCGCCGGCCGACGGAGAATAATTTAATGACTTCATTATTATTGGACAGATTGGTACGAATTATAGTTTGTTTCCATCGACGTGGCAAACCCGAAAATACCGACAGCGTGCAACCGGTGCCTTCCATGGTTTACAGACAAAACTCACTCCCGTTCGGCCCGCTGCCAGTCAAGACGCACGGTAAATGAGCATGCAGCGACGTTCGTACGGGCGATGATTTTCGTTCGCACGACGCAATGTCCGATGAGAAATATAGCAGGCAGCCGTGATGACGTTCGACGACGGCGTCCGAGGATGGCGTTCGAAGTTGCGTTCAAAGTTGCGTTCGAAGACGGCGTACCGGGGTCAGGGTTAACAACGCTAACAAGCCGTGGCTGAGTGACTTACGACTAATTCAGTGGCCCTCCCTTCCCCGTATGCTCTGTGCCGGTCGCCCGTGACGATCCAGCGGGTAGATTCCTCGTGAGTACCGGCTCTTGTGTCCGGCCAATAGAATGCAATGCGGGCGAGCTAGCCTCGTTAGGGTGCGGTCGGCACGAGAACGGCGAGACGTTGCAATTGTTTGTTATTGTTGTGACGTCACCTCGTTAAGGGCCTTCACAGCGTCTAGGCTCGTTAGCCGGTAATTTGTAACTACCAGAGGCCGCGGATAGAGAAACTGCCTGGAGAGAGGGTAGCCGGGAGAGTAGCCGAGAGAGTGGGGGAGGCGGAAAAGTCTTGTACGAGGGATCACCGAGTAGTACGACAATCGGCACTGAATGCAACGTCCAACCGCACCAACGGGGCACTTCCTTTCGAGAGGTGCCGTCTGTCATGCCGAAGAAGGTTGTCGCGTCGATGACGATCGTGTCAGGATACGGCATACAATAGTGCGTCTGTTGACCCTGAATGACCTGGCTGCACCGAGCACAGCGATTCTTGGGCGAGCCGAGACTCTAGACAAGTGGCGATGGAATTTACTGGCAATTATAACGCGTACTGGCTTATCCAACGGTTCAATCAAACGTCCGGCCTAAGGTGATCGGCTGTGTACGCTTGGACCGGCGAATACGAGTGGAGGCAGCCGAGCAGCGGAATCCTCAGAGGTGTACGTAGGAGGAAGTGAAGCCATCGTGCTCCCGGGGTCGGAGCCAACATCAAATTTGCCTGTGGGATGTGCCGTCACCGCATTCGATGTAATAGCGGCGGCTAGGCAAACAGTCGATTTTTATTAGCCACCGCATTCCCTTTGTGAACCGGAGAGGCTTATCGCTCTGAGAAGGAATCCCCTTGCGCCCGCTGCGTTCTCGGCCGATTCTCTATCCTTCCACTCTTACTTCTGCTCATTGTCTCATCTTCCCTCACTCAACGTGGGGCCTTCAAAGCCAGCAGCCCTCGCGAAGATTCGGAACACGAGAGGGATCAGTGCCAAGGATCATAGGGTTCAAATTCCTGGAAGAACCGCAAACTAACTGGCTTTCGGCTCGCGTACAGTCGCGGCCAAAAAGCCTCTCGCCTATGTACAGCAGGCAGCTCGATTGCGCCATACATATCCGTGTAACGTGGCAATCGGCCGCTCGTTGTATAACCGAGTCATCCACCCTCCCTCACTCTCGAAAGCCCCATCAGCCTGCGTCTCCTCGAAGACGTCGTTACCGCGGTAGGTCGCAATCTACCTCGCTCTCTGTAGCAAATCGAGCAAAAACTCTCCTCGTCGACGACGACGGCGACGTCGACGCTGTCGTTCCTCAGCATCGTTCGCATTCCGGCAGATTCTTTTACGGTAGCCTGGGGTCTCTGCCCAACCTTTTCTCTTCTCTCGCATACGCACTGTCCCGTTCACTCGCCTATTCTCTCCCTCTTGCGCGGTCTTCAGATTCTTCCATCCTCTGGTCATTTTCCACTTTTTCCGCGAGAATCGACTCGACGCTGGCCCTCACTCGTTTTTCCGCCAGGAGACTTTCCAATCCCAATCGATCTCGCAGTGACATGTCCAGCGGCATTAGTCAGCCTAAGAACCGGCGATCACGTCGGTAAGTTTCGAAATGAGTGGCTCTTCTCACGAAATGTCTCGTTCGAATCGATCTAAGTAGAAATCGATGCCCCCCTCATTCTGTTCGCACTGTATACTTCGCGACGAGATAAAAGTATGCGTAGATGGCGGCATTTGTCGCGCACCTCTGTGTCCGTCGATTAGAGTACTATGGACGAGATGTAGTGTTATCGGTTAAAATGTCAGGTTGGACACGAGGCACACGAAGCATGTCGACTGACGTTGACGAGCGAGTGACAAACGTCGATGGGAACTCGCGCGAGAAGAAAATAGCGTCCCAGTTTCGCAGTCCATTTAAAACGGGCGACACTTCACAATGAAAAAACGTAAATGGCACTGCACTCGCGACTCGAGGCGCTCCGATATGGAAATTCTAATTCGCTTTCTTGCGTCGTGCCCGCTGAGCGATAGACCATTTCGAGAAGTGACAGAAATACACATTCTTACAAATTGTTCCGTACTTGCGGCCCCGCAAAAAAAGCGGATCCTATTATAAGCCGTAAATATAAATAGGCGGTGTAAAACACGTTCGGATACAATGCACCTGATTTTCCTCGCACCAGTCGTGGATACGTGCACATATATACATATACCGATATTCAAGAGTGGTCTATGACGCTGGCGTTCAAGAGAGTACGCACATCGACGTGCCCGTGCGCAAATGCAGGCATGCTCAACAGACAAGAAGTACGCGCACGTGTAAACGTGTACAAGCGGCAAGAGAATCGGTGAGAAGGAGAGAGAGAGAGCGAGAGAGAAGGGTGAGACGTATCGACGGTCCGTTCGTTGTGAAATATGTATCCGCCGTGTCTACTCACCGGAGTGCCGGAGTAGTTCGAGCCTTCTATTCACGATAAATGGCGAGGATGAGTGGGCGGAGGTGTCAATACGTCATCCCTTGCACCCCCAGTTCGCGTCAGAGTGCCTGACGAGAAGGAACGGGACGGAGCGACGGAATTGAATGGTGGAAGGGACCAGAAGACGGACAGATTGTGATGACGACGAGGAGACATTACAATTTACTAAGATATCCACCCACAGAGTTGACGATTCGCGTAATGAGGCGTGTCGGAACGCGACTGATATTTGAGCGGTTCGAGAGGAATATTCGCAGATTGGTCAGAGGCCCGTGGAAAGACGTGTACGAAAAAGCTGAAGATACCCGGCGAATTCTCGGAAGAATGGACAAAAGCGACAAATAAATTTAATCATAAAACGATGCGCCCGCTTCGTTTGACTAAGCATATTTTCCCGGAGCAGGCGGTGAAAAGTAGGAAGCCTCTGCCATGGCGGGACGTAGCGCGGGCAAGTTAGCGTCCCGACATCTCCTTGCAAAAATCGTTATTCCACGTCGGTGAATCGCAACGATCCGAAGCCGGCGGCAGCGGCAACGGCAGACATTATTAAATTACATTTAGAAGCGGTGGTAAGCGGGTAAGAAGGATGCAGGGGGAAAGATGCGGGAAAGAGGTGGGGACGGCGTACGCTCGCGGCTGTATATATTAATTTGGTGCCGACAATACATATTCAAGTTGGAATTCATACGCTGTCAGAGGCAGCGTTCGGTCGAGTGAATAGATAGACATTATGGATGTCATACGGAAGCAGGAGTACCGAGAGAGGGACGCACGACGTATGGGAACGTACGTTTCACGTACGGTTCACGCTCGTACGATTACAGAGCGCCTAGTGTGTGACATGAGAGGGGTAGAGTGAGCGAAAAGAGAAGGAAGAGAGGGATAGAAAGCGAAGGTAGGGAAAGTATCCAAAAGGAAGGGGAGAGACAGAAATAGAGAAGAATAGACTGAGAGAGAGGCTTAGGAGAGACAGGCGTATGGAGAGAATGAGACTGGATGTGTATGTGAGAGAAAGAGAGGAGGGGAGAAGGTGCAGAGAGGAGCTAGAAAGGAAGGAAGCAAAGAGACGAAGAGAGAAAAGAAGAGGAGAGCTTGCATCGCACGTTCTACACTGACGTGACATCCTATTCGAGGACACGGGTTGCATGTAACGAGCGATTCCAAAACTTCTCCATTGGCAATCGAGTATCTTTCGGCTCGTTCCCTCTGTGCGAATCCATCTATGAGCCATGGTATTGACAAGTGTCCGAAAAGAGAGAGTGAGATAGACAGGAAAGCCGTCTTCCTATCTTGCTTTGTACGCTTTCAACTTGCGCTGGAACCCCTTTTCCAGGATGAGAGTTAGTTTCAGCGAACGAAATTCTGTGACTGCTCAACGACGAAACGTGATATTTCCAACGGCGGAGAACAGATCCAGCCGGAGTACATCTAAACCCACTTTGCTCCCTATCTCGCTACATTTTACGTTGTGCCATTATTGACGGTTGTTGAGATCCATTTTCGTTCGTTTAGCCGAATGAACATTACGTATCTATTTATGTGAATGGACGGCAGTGAGCGTCTTCAAACGACTAACGTTCGTAATGCATCTTCCTTGGGCTGGCGAGGGCGGATGACTGATGGAGGGTGTGGGTGGCTTGAATCTTTTTATTTTCGGCGCACAAAGGAAGAGCTTTTTGCCCGCTTACACTCCCCGGTACACTCCCCAGCACACGTCCCTTTGCTCGTTCTTAGGGTTTATCATTCATAAAGATGCACGACAAAGCGACTATTTTAATGAGGCGGCTTTACGGCTTTTTCTAATGTAAAATGTCCTTCGTTAAACGAGCATCAACGACTGCGTAATCGTTAAAGATTCTATCGAGAATTTTTTGTCAGCCGGTTGGCTTTCGAAGTTCCCCGTATTAGTATTTCCTGCTCCATGGCGTGTAAGCGTGAAGGGATCAAATTTCACCTTCGAATATATCGCCCCGAACGTCGTATATCTGGGACGGCATAAATTATGAGGGCGGAAAGGCAAAAAACCGGTCGACACACTTTTCCCGCTATCACGACATTTTGGCATGCACCGTTTCGAACGGTTGCCAATGAACGGAGAATGCGTCTACTTCCCCTCAAACTCAAAAAAAGGAAGTAGAACGAGCGAACATCCAGAGAGTTCGAGTTCAAGGAGCACGCTTCCGGTTTACCCACAGACATTCTTCCGCACGAGCGTGCCAGAATAACGTGAGCCGATAGCAGTAACCAAGAGAAACAAGGAGCGTTTTACCAGATGCCAAACGGGGCAGACGACGGGATTGATCAAATCTGTGGAAGTAATGCGTACCGTTTTCATCGGTAATGAATTAAATTCTAAACATCAAGAAACTGCGAAAGATGCGTAGAAGCTGCGTTTCTGGAAAATGCCAGAAAATGTCGGACAATGGCACGTTGACATATCGACAGAATGGTACGATGGCCCGACGGCACACCAGTCCCGCGGCAGAAGAGTCCAATGGGGCGATGAACCTAAGCCACCATGGTCCTCAAGAGCGCGACGGTGCGGCTGTCCGGTAGAGCAATGGTCCGATGGCAAACCGATCTAATGGCATACCTATCCGACGGCAAGCCTTTCTAGACGGCACAATGGTCCGATGGCAAACCGATCTGACGGAACGCCGATTCGATGGCACACCGATTCGATAACACACCTATTCAACCGCAAACGGTTCCGACGGCAAACCGATCTGACGGCACATCGACCCGACGATCCTTCGATCCAACGGCACGCTGTTCTAGCACACCGATTTGA